>JAHRHY010000002.1:2557500-3814424 GCA_019671135.1 Linnemannia hyalina | reverse complement strand
AAAAACCCTAAAAAACCCTAAAAAACCCTAAAAAACCCTAAAAAACCCTAAAAAACCCTAAAAAACCCTAAAAAACCCTAAAAACCCTAAAAAACCCTAAAAAACCCTAAAAAACCCTAAAAAACCCTAAAAAACCCTAAAAAACCCTAAAAAACCCTAAAAAACCCTAAAAAAACCCTAAAAATTCCGACAGCTTCAGGAGATCGACCCTAAACATCTCAAGCCAGACCAGATTCTGGACCTTTCCGTCAGCTTTGCAGTCCTTATGCGCCAACACCTGGGCGGAATGGCTGTTAAGATGCACGAGACCCGCATGGCTAACGTTCGCGAAGCCGCAGGAGCACACTTCGAGGACGACGCTCTCAACATGTTCGACCCACAGTCCTTCTATGACCACACTAAGTCTATCCTCACCCTACAGACATACTTTAAGAGCAAGACGGGAACCGACAACCGCCGAGACAAAGGCGGCAACAACAACAACGACAATAGTCACGGCAATGGCCGACATAACTCCGACAAAAATTGGAACAACAACCAGGACCGCCGCTCACAGAGCCGCTCAGGTCGGGATTTCAATAATAGCAACCGTTCCTCCTCTTCTTTTCAGAGGAACTCCGGAAACCAAAGGCGGAACAGCCAACAGCGCGGACGAAGCACCTCCCGCAGGAACGACAGATCCCCAAGGTTGGAGGGCGGCTCAAAGGATTCTTAGGAGCCTGGAAGAGCGTTACCCAAGAGCCCCTCATCCTCGACATTATCAAGGACGGCTACAGGATCCCCTTCGAGTCACCACCACCAACATCGACAACACATCCCCCGCCACACCCGATGTCGGAGGAAGCAATGGCGAGCATCGACAAAGAAGTGTCCGATTTGTTGAGCAAGAATGCGATCGAACCCAGCACTGGACCCGGTTTTTCAAGTCAGTTGTTCGTGATTCCGAAGAAGACAGGAGAACTACGCCCGGTGTTGAACCTGCGTCGCTTGAATCAGTACCTGCCGATTCGACCTTTCAAAATGGAGACTATCTCCCAGGTAGTTCACCTAATAAAAAGGAACGATTTTCTTACCAGTATCGATTTGAGAGATGCGTTTCTCCACGTGCCAATTCACTGCAACAGGCGAAGACTGGGACAGAGAAGTATAGAACGGGGACGAGAGGAGGCCTTTCAGGTCCAAGTTATCATATGGTGTTTGTTACATCTCTGTAGATCTCGACAATATCCATAGCGACTATGGGATGAGAATGTATATATGATACCAAGCATATAAGACAACCATTGTAACATTTTTTGTTTAACTATCCTACTAAACACCAACCTATTCTCCAAACAACAAAGTCTTCTTATTTTTCGCACACCACACTCTTGAATATGTCCATCTACTATTAACCTGTAACCCTCACTGCAAGATTCGACAGAGTAGTTCTTGTATGTCATCATCTAAAGCACTTGTACTCTCAACTGTATCTTTGGGGCGAAATACAGGGGAGAGATTACATTTTAAAAATTCTTGTGCTGTCTATTGCTATTTTATTCTGTGTTCTGTTGCCCACTATGAAGAGATATGTCAGTTATGGAAGTAAACACTCCGTTCCTTGGGCTTTGGATATTTTTTATATGCCTTTTTATATCCTCTGCACATGAAGGGGCCGCTACCGAATAAAATATAAAAATATATTTGTATTCTCAACTATGGAGGCCTTTCAAGTCCAAATTATCATATGGTGTTTGTTACATCTCTGCAGATCTTGACGATATCCACCGCGTCCATTAGAGGAGAGTGTATGTATGATATCAACCATTTAAAACAACCACTGTAACATTCCTTGCGCGATTATCCTACTAAACACAACTACATTCTCCAAACAACAAAGTCTTCTTATTTTTCGCACACCAAACTCTTGAATATGTCCATCTACTATTAAACTGTAACCCTCACTGCAAGATTCGACAGAGTAGTTCTTGTATGTGATCATCTAAAGCACTTGTATTCTCAACTGTATCTTTGTCGTGAAATACAGGGGAGAGATTACATTTTAAAAATTCTTGTGCTGTCTATTGCTATTTTATTCTGTGTTCTGTTGCCCACTATGAAGAGATATGCCAGTTATGGAAGTCAACACTCCGTTCCTTGGACTTTGGATATTTTTTATATGCCTTTTTATATCCTCTGCACATGAAGGGGCCGCTACCGAATAAAATATAAAAATATATTTGTATTCTCAACTATGTGCTTGCTGTATGATAGATACCATCCTACATGCTGTTGTGTATACAGTTAAGTATAAGCCTTTTTAAAAAATTGTTATTGTTGGTTAACGTCATGACAATCCAATACATAAATATTATTATGGATCTAACAAAACACTTCCAACAACTGCTTGATGACCATTGGACTTTCCTTGACGCTGGATGGCCAACAATTACACCACGTAATAATCATCGTACTGTAAGCAAGGAAATTGGGTATATGCCAGAAATAAAAGAAACCCTAAATCGACGCCTTGGTCCTATTCCAGTGTACTTCTTTCTTGTTGACATCTGGCCAAAGGTTAAGTATCCTGGTCCATACAAAGAAGTGGAGAAAGGTCTTTTAATGCTCTATCATCTTGTCAAAGGACTGTCTATGGAAGCAATGGAACCACACATGCCAAAAAGTAGTTTTCATGCAATGCACTCTGTGTTTTATAAGAAAGAATATACCTTGCACAACAAGTACATCACCAACTGTATTGCAACAATGTTCTCCACAATTAAAATACGCCTTTTGTCTGCAAAGGAAAAGAATCCTCCATTATTTAAGCATGTTACATTGCATCTTGATGGTCATGATACAAGAGCAACATACAAAGGTGAGAGTAGTGCTGATATGTACTCTTACAAGCTGAAAAAGTCAGGATTACGCACACAGGTAGCAATGGATTGTAATGGCATGGCTTTATTTGTCTCCAAATCTGCATCTTGCAAGAACAATGCTGATGGAACAATGCTGCTAACGATGAAGTTGGACAAGAGAGTGCATGAGATGGATTGCATTGCTCTCGATGGAGGGTATCCACAGTTCTTAAGGAGGCTTATAGATGAGTCTGATATTCTTAGAGTCCAAAATTTCGCTCATCCATACCGTAAACAGAAGAACAAGGAACTTACACAGGAAGAAGCGTTATACAATACCACCTTTGGTAGTTTCCGCTCGCAGATGGAATCTCTGTTTGCAGACCTTGGTTCCACATTTGAGAAACACAACAACCGTACTCCTGTGTTGGTGGATAAGAAACAAACATATAATTTGCAGTTGAAGTTATCTTTGTTACTCTTAAACATGAAAAAGATGGTTGCTTTGTTGAAGATTTCTGCAGAACCAATTCATACAGCTTGGCTTCGCGAAGGATTCGAGTATCCGACAACAGAGAACGACGTTGAGCAACCAATGGGATATGTTGATGTTGGTGCGCTAGTGGAGGATGGAAATACAATGGCACAACTCCAGAACAAATTTCTTGGTATTAATCTTCATGGTGATGTTGATGTTAATGTTGATGAGGACACACCAATGGATCAAGCAGTAATAATGCAACCCGGTCTTTCCATTGAGCTTAGAGGTACGAAGCGACAAATGGATGTTAATGGTAATTTGTAGACTTATTGCAGGTTTTTAAAAGAATAGACATACATAGCCTATTTAGTCAGCGTTGAGATACGGTATTAACTGCCTAGACGCTAATATGCACCGGTATCTATTATTAAAAGTCATGGTATTATTGTAGTAGATCGGATGCTATTCTATGCTATTCTACAACATTCCTTTTTATTTAACAAAGAGGATAAACACATGTACAAACCTACGTCATAAAAGAATACTACATTCTTAACCATTTTTAAACCCCGTCTTTAACGCCAAGCAGTCTTAATAAGCAAGATCTACGTCATACGAGGAACACTACGTTATTAACCACTTAGATGCCTTTTTAAAACTCTTTTGTTACTAAGCGCCAAGCAGTGTTAATAAGCAAGCGCTATTAATATCCAGTGTGGCAGTGTCCCATGAATTAGTATAAATAAAGGACTCCACTTCCCTCTTGCTTAATCTTTATCTTATCTAGTAACCAACCAACCATTATCCATATCTATACAACCATCCATACCTATACATCCATCTTTTATTGCAATTCTTTATATCAGTGTACTAAGCAGCTGCAATCTACCACACATAAACTGAAAAGTCATTCACACCCACCATACCACAAGTACAATCTATATCGTTCATATCCAAAAACATGAAGTACGTTCAGCTTACAATCGAGCTCATCACCAAGGCCTTCGAGACATTTTCTTCTAAGAAGGGAGTGGAGTTTACCAAGAAAGATGCAAATAAGATCTTTAAGGCGCTTGATGAGGATGAGGGAGTAGAGAGATACTACTTTTGTGGTGCAAAGTGCACCAAGTCCAAGCGCAAATGCATGAAGGAAGTTGATGATGAAGGCATGCATTGTTATGTCCACGATCCTGCGCGCAAGTGTCAAGGCACAACCATTAAGGGCGCTAATTGTGGTAGTGTAGCCAAACTTGGTGAAACTTACTGTGGACGTCATCGAGAGCAGCATAAAGGTCATATGAAAAGCAGTAACAATAAGGCACCTGCCAACAAGCGTACCAAGTCTTCCAAGATAACCAAGAAGACACATACTCCTGAGTTTGTCCCTTCAGATGATGATATGACTTCCGAGGATGAAGAACCAAAGAAGCGAAAGAGAAACAAGCAGGAGTTATCGGATGAGGAGCCGTCCGATGATGATGAAGAAGATATAATTGCCGTCTCCTTTCCGTTGAGTCCAAAGGTAGTTGACATAACGTCCAAGAAAAATGTACCACTCGCTAATACAGGCATATGGATGCGTTATGCAACTAATCCAGCTTTCCTGTATGCAAAAAACTATACTGTAAATGGCAAGTACATTATTAAGCTGAAGGAAAAGGACCTCTACATTGTATTGTGTCCACCTGAGCTCATGGGGAAAAATCTTCCTGTACCGAAATTATCTGACAAAGAGGTACGTATATTACAAAAGATGGGACTCCAAGAGGCAACTCCTGCTGATGTAGAAAAAATAGAAGAGTCTTCTGCTGATGAGAATTCTGACGATGATACAGATGATGGTGATACGTCTGATGATGCTGGCTCTGACGATGATTCCCCTGATGATAAAGACTCTGATGATGGCAAGTCCAATAACAGACCTGATGTAGAATCTGGAGATGATACCTCTAAGGATAACCCTGATGAAAAACTATCTCATAAAAAGTCATCTAAGGATGATGAGAAGAAGACTTCTCGAAAGAAAAGGCATTCAGAGATGCCCAAAAATGCAGAGCCATCTTCTAATGTAGACGTTTCTAAGGATGGAAAAGATGAACATACATTTGCACTGGCCACAACGGTGCATAACATTAGATCAGAGAAAGACATAGCACGTGCGAAGGACAGAGGATGGATGATTCATCCTAATAACGACATGCTTGAGTATGCAACTAAGTTTACGATGAATGGCAAGTACATTGTCAGGCTATCTGGAAAGAATACATACGTTGGCCTGTTTACGCTTGATGCTCTGCGCGGTGTCGGTGATGTTCCAGAGTTGGATATCTTGGAACGCTCCATGCTTAGCAAGATGAAACTTCAACCATTGTCTGATGAAGAGAGAAAGACGCTTTTCAACGAGGAGATCGAAGTAGAAGAAGAAGTACCAGTAGAAGGACCAACAGATAAATCCAAGGTGATATGGAAAAAACTTAACAAGTACTTGGAATATTCCGAGAATGTACTTGTAAATGGAATGCACATTCTCAAGATGCGCAAAAAAGACACTGTAATCGGCTTGATGACTGATGACCATATTGCTGCAGAGAATGTAGAGTGTCATTCTCTTAGCCAGAAGGAAAAAGAGAAGTTGTTTGCTATGGGATTTAAACCGCATGAGCATAAGCAAAGCTTGCCACAGAAAGATGAGAGCACATGTGAGGATGATAAAGATGCTGAGGGCGATAAAGATGCTGAGGATGACAAAGATGCGGTGGGTGATAAAGATGCTGAAGATGACAAAGATGCTGAGGGTGATAACGATGCTGAGGATGACAAAGATGCTGAGGGTGATAACGATGCTGAAGATGATAAAGATGCTGAGGATGATAAAGATGCTGAGGATGTTATGTGGAAAAGGTACCCTAAAGATAAAAGCTCCTCGGGTATAATCGTCATAGATAAAGACGAAATTAAATGGACAACATGTTCGTTTGACAAGAAGCATGAATATGCAACCAACTACCTTTTCGACGGATGTCATCTGCTCAAGAGGTACGAAGAGGACATTATTGTTGGACTGCTGTATAAGATACCTGCAAACGGTGACAGTAACTATAGTCGAGACAAATTTACCAACAACAAACAAAAGCAGAAGTTAATTGCCATGGGGTTCACGATCGAGGAATTGCCTAAATTGTACTCTCCAGATGTAAAGTTTTGGTAGTTGTTGAGACAGATGAAGAGTAGATATTTTAAAAACTATCCAATTGTCAACAGTTGGCATTTGTGGTTGTATATATAGCATGAACTTTTTAAAAATGTAACATGTCTTCGACACTTCCACCTAGGAGGCCTTTCAAGTCCAAATTATCATATGGTGTTTGTTACATCTCTGCAGATCTTGACGATATCCACCGCGTCCATTAGAGGAGAGTGTATGTATGATATCAACCATTTAAAACAACCACTGTAACATTCCTTGCGCGATTATCCTACTAAACACAACTACATTCTCCAAACAACAAAGTCTTCTTATTTTTCGCACACCAAACTCTTGAATATGTCCATCTACTATTAAACTGTAACCCTCACTGCAAGATTCGACAGAGTAGTTCTTGTATGTGATCATCTAAAGCACTTGTATTCTCAACTGTATCTTTGTCGTGAAATACAGGGGAGAGATTACATTTTAAAAATTCTTGTGCTGTCTATTGCTATTTTATTCTGTGTTCTGTTGCCCACTATGAAGAGATATGCCAGTTATGGAAGTCAACACTCCGTTCCTTGGACTTTGGATATTTTTTATATGCCTTTTTATATCCTCTGCACATGAAGGGGCCGCTATGTGCTTGCTGTATGATAGATACCATCCTACATGCTGTTGTGTATGCAGTTAAGTATAAGCCTTTTTAAAAAATTGTTATTGTTGGTTAACGTCATGACAATCCAATACATAAATATTATTATGGATTGCAACTTTAGGAGGAGTGGAAGTAAGAGATGTGGATGTATTATGGTAGTGTGTGTCTATTTATCTAAAGCTACTCTGATCGGAGGTTCAACTGTTGCACCTTCCCCTTTTAAAAAACGATCCCCTGGTCCTTTTTGAACGCGTCAACTAGGTCGCGGCAGTTCTCCAGGTTGGCGACGGGCTCCCACGTTTGGTCCTCCCGTCCGTACCCTTTCCATGACACAAGGAACTGGTGTTGCCGTCGGTATTTCCTGTAACGCAAAATGGACTCGACCTCGTATTCTTCATTGCCCTCGATGACAACTGGTGGTGGTGGTGCTAATGTTCGGCGGCCAAATGCAAGTGGTGACTCGATGTGATGGCGGAAGAGGTCGACGTGGAAGACATTGTGGATGTTGTAGGAGGGCGGTAGGTCGACTAGAAAAGTGACTGGTGATCGCTGCTCCAGCAATGTAAAGGGTCCGATGAAGCGAGGTTTGAGTTTATCCGAGCTGAGTCCACTGTCGGCTGGCATGGTGATGTTCTCTGCACTAAGGAGGATCTTGTCGCCGACCTTGTAGTCGTGGTCGCGTCTTCTCTTGTCGGCCTGTTCCTTCTGATGATCCTGGGCTCGTTGTAGTGCGTCTTGTGCGAAAAGTAGTGCTGTCGACTGTTGATCAAGATAGTTGTGAACGCTGGGTACGTTGCTGTCGGTGTGGGAGAGGAGACTGGCGGGGATGCGGGGATGTTGGCCGGTGTTGAGGAAAAAAGGTGAATAGCCGGTCGAGTGGTTGACGGAGTTATTATATGCAAATTCCGCGGCTGGAAGGAGGGTATCCCAGTTGGTCTGTTTTTCGTCGATGAAAGCGCGTAGCATAACTCCTAGTGTCTTGTTCATGACCTCCGTCTGTCCGTCCGTTTGTGGGTGATAGGCTGTTGACATTGCAAGCTTGACATCCATGAGTCGATGAAGTTCCTGCCAAAAGTGACTGGTGAATTTGCTGTCGCGATCCGAGACGATTGTCGTTGGCATTCCATGATGGCGGAAGACATTGTCGAAAAACTGGCGAGCAACGTCGGTGGCGGTAGCGGTGGTGGTGCTGGGAACGAAGTGGACATGCTTCGATAATTTATCGACAAAGACGGTAATGGCATCATGGTTGCGGGGTGTCTTGGGTAGGTGGGTCATAAAGTCCATGGTCACAACCTCCCAGCGACTGGCGGGGATGGGGAGAGGTTGGAGGAGTCCTGCAGGTCGCTCCTGACTTGGCTTATTGCGTTGACACTTCTCGCATGAGTCGACGTAGAGTTGAGTCTCCTTGGCCATGTTGGGCCAGTATGCCATCCGTCGCAGTTTGTCGTATGTCTTCCTGAACCCGAAGTGACCAGCTATGGGGGTATCGTGGCAGTCATGTAAAAGAGAGCGGCAAATGTCAGCTTTCTGTGGTATGGCAAGGACGGTGGTACCACGGCGATCATAGTAGAGAAGACCATTATGAAAAGAGTAACCAGAGGGGGCACTTCCCTCGAGGCAGCTTTTGTAGACGAGACTGAGCCTGGGGCTGCTCTGGTAGTCTTCTATCAGGCGCTGCCTCACACCTGGTTCAAGTTGGATATCGATTGAATGGATCTCGACTGTGTCTGTTGTTGGGCTGACAGGATCTTCTGCACGATGGTCGGGTCGGCGAGATAGGGCGTCGGGTACTGTGTTGTCGGCTCCGCGCTTGTACTTGAAGTCGAAGTCATATTCCTGCAGTAGCTCCATCCATCGGGCCTGGCGGCGGGTGAGTTTTGGTTGTGTCGGAAAATGGCGGAGGGTTGCATGATCCGTGTACACGACAAAGTGGGATCCATCCAGGTAGTATCGCCACGTCCTGAGGGCATGCACAACTGCCAGTAGCTCCTGCTCATGGGTTGGGTAGTTTCTCTCTGCCGGTTGAAGTTTCCGTGAAGTGAAAGCAACGGGTCGGGATACTCCTGATGCGTCCGTCTGAAAGAGAACAGCGCCGATAGCAAATCCGGATGCGTCGGTCTCGACGGTTGTTAGCAAGTCGGGATCGAATATGCGTAGGACCGGGGCAGAGCTGATGGCGGTTTTAAGGGAGAGAAATGCCTGTTCCTTGTCATTATCCCATGAAAAAGTTGCGTCGCCTGCTAGAAGCTGAGAGAGCGGAAGGGCGATCTGGGCGAACTTGTCGATGTAAGTCTGGTAGAATTGTGCCAAGCCCAGGAACTGTTGGACGTCTTTGATGCTGGTGGGGCGTGGCCATTCCCGAATGGCTTTGACAAGTCCTGCTGAAGTTGAGATCCCGTCCTTGGAGATGGTGTGTCCAAGAAATTCGGTTTCCTCCTGCATAAACGAACACTTGCTGAGTTTGGCGTAAAGTCCATGTTGTCGAAGGAGGGCGAGGACGCTGCGAAGGTGCTTTAGATGCTCGGCCTTAGTTTTAGAGTAGATAAGAATATCGTCTAGATAGACAACAACCCATTTATCCAAAACCGGGTCGAGTACCCTTAGCATCATGTTGGAGAAGGAGGCGGGTGCGTTGGTGAGGCCGAATGGGACGACGTTAAATTCAAAGTGTCCATATCTGCATCGGAATGCTGTTTTGTGTGTGTGTGGTTCGTAGATCCTCTGTTGGTGGTATCCTGAGAGTAGATCCAGTTTACTGAAATAACGTGCGCCACGAAAACGGTCAATTAGCTCGTCGATCCTGGGGAGTGGATGCCGATTTTTCTTGGTGATCCCGTTCAAAGCTCGGTAGTCCACGCACATACGCAGGGTGCCATCCTTTTTCCGAACGAAAAGTACTGGAGCGCCGTAAGGTGATGTACTGGGCTTGATGAATTTTTTGGCGAGTAATTCATCCAGCTGCTTCCTGAGTTCGTCGAGTTCTGCAATGGAGAGGCGAATGACTGGCTTGAATGGTGGGTCTGCTGTGGGGTCTGTCTCGATTTTCATCGCATCGCCTCTGTCTGGTGGGAGGCCGCTGGGAAGTGTGTCGGGGAATACGTCCTTAAACTCATCTTCGACGATTGACCTGATCTCAGGTGTCATAAGAGGGCGCTTGGGTGGCGATGGTGAGTCCTTGTCATTCCTGTCCTTGTCCTTCTGCAGATCCTTCGAGGACTTGACCAGAGCCAAGAATATGTCCGAGCCGGGGAGGGTAGCCATGGTATGAAAGTGTAGGTGGGAGAGGAGGAGACCTTTGGTGCGGGTTTGGATGCTGTTTGATTTAAATCCTGTGCAGTCCCATTTGATGGATGTGTTGTTGTGGGTGAAGTGTAGAGCATTTGTACGCCAGTTGATTTGAGGGTTGATGTGTGTGAGCCATGGTTTTCCCAGAATCAGGTCGTATTTCTTGAGTGGGTAGAGAATGGGGTCGAGAGTGTCGGAGTAGCCGTTGCGTTCGATGGTGATGTTGACAGTATGGTTGGTGATGGAGGATGAGCCGTCGGGAAGGAGGACAGGAATGGGGTTGATGACGGTTCGTGACAAATTGTTTTTCTTTTGAAATGAGGTACTGATCACGTTACCTTCAGCACCGCCATCAATCAGCACGCGAGCCGGAAAGCCGCTGACAAGGCAATTAAAAGTGAGCAGTTGGCGCTCAGCCTCGGCGATAGAAAATGAACAGAGACGCAATTGCTTTTGTCTCCGTCTTCTCAACTGTCGCTTCGTAGGCGGTGTGGTCGACACAACAGGGGCGGTCAGGTCCAGGTCTGGGCCATCTGAAGTTCTAGACACAATATGGGACGAGTCAAAGGTTGGGGTCTGGTCCAGTGAAGGTGCCAGGGTGGGGGGGGAGTGAGCATCACGAATTGAGTTTGAAATCTGAGTTTGGCTAGAAGTACTTTCAACTGATAGATCTGGCGACTTTTTTATTTTTTCTTTTGAACTTAACTCTGGTGTGTGAGCACTCCCTTCACCGCTGGGGTAAAAGGAGGGGGTTTCAGCAACTGGGTCCTGGACTGCACCTAGTTGCTGGGGGCATTTCCCGACTGGTCTGTTGGGGGGTTGCCCACGTAAGCAATGTTGTTGACGGCCTGGGACCTGGGAGGTCGGGGCGTATTGCGGTTTTTCCCACAGTCCCAGGAGTAATGTCCGGCATTGGGTCGGCGGCACTTGAAACAGCCGTTGTTGTTCTCCAAGTATAGTCTTTCTTCATCGGTGAGGCGGGCAAGGCGCGGGCGGTTTTGTTGCTGTTGCTGGTTGTTGAACTGAGATGCCATAGCGTTGACAGCGATAGTGAGGGACTGGACCGAGGACATGAGTGCGCGGGTGGTGGGGTCGACACTGATGTTATCAATCTCCATCGCCATTGGGTCGAAGGCGGGGGCGGAGGTTGGGGCTGAGTTGGAGGTCGGGGTTTGTGAGCGGATGTTATTCATAGCCTTGGCGAACATACCCTTGGTGGCGCCTCTGGGTCCGAAAGCATAGATGGTGTCAAATCCTTCAGCCTTGGAGCACATGTCGAAAAAAGTGTTGTTGGGGTTAGATACCTGATCAGTCTGAAGTAATTGCCTCAGGTCGTCGGGGCAGCCTTGGAGAAAAACAACTCTGACGGTGGATTCAAGGAAGACGCGGCCGGTGGGATCCTCCGCAAGTAAAATGTTCATGTAGAGGCGGATGCGGGTAAGGTACTCGGCGAGGTTGGTGGTGAGCTTGGCATTGAGGAGGAGGCCGCGGACGTGTTCAAGGAAGCCGTCAGGCATATATGCCTTCTTGAACAAGGTTGTGAAGGTGAGGTACTCGCAGGTGTCGTCGATGTTAAGGGATTCCCACCAGAGGAGAGAGGTTTGGTTAAGGAGGTTGACGGCATGAATGGTGCGTTTTCTGTCAGGTACGTTCTTCATGGTGAAGTAGCGTTGCACCTCCTTTAGCCACGCAAGGCATTTGAAGCCATCGCGAGTGCCGTCATACTTGGCGGGTTTGGAGGTGGTGTCGAGTTCAATGATGGTGGGAAGGGATTGGTTGTCGTTGTTCATGATGGTGAGTTCCGATAAAAAATCTGTGATAAAATACGTGTCGATAGGGGGAAGACAGGGCGAGGGGATGGAAGAGGTGCTGGGTGAGGTGTCAGGGGAACTGGAGGGGTCTGGGGTTTGTACTGGGGGGTCTGGGGTCTGGTCAGTGGATTCGTGAACCTTTGCTACCATGCAACTTTAGGAGGAGTGGAAGTAAGAGATGTGGATGTATTATGGTAGTGTGTGTCTATTTATCTAAAGCTACTCTGATCGGAGGTTCAACTGTTGCATGGATCTAACAAAACACTTCCAACAACTGCTTGATGACCATTGGACTTTCCTCAACGCTGGATGGCCAACAATTACACCACGTAATAATCATCGTACTGTAAGCAAGGAAATTGGGTATATGCCAGAAATAAAAGAAACCCTAAATCGACGCCTTGGTCCTATTCCAGTGTACTTCTTTCTTGTTGACATCTGGCCAAAGGTTAAGTATCCTGGTCCATACAAAGAAGTGGAGAAAGGTCTTTTAATGCTCTATCATCTTGTCAAAGGACTGTCTATGGAAGCAATGGAACCACACATGCCAAAAAGTAGTTTTCATGCAATGCACTCTGTGTTTTATAAGAAAGAATATACTTTGCACAACAAGTACATCACCAACTGTATTGCAACAATGTTCTCCACAATTAAAATACGCCTATTGTCTGCAAAGGAAAAGAATCCTCCATTATTTAAGCATGTTACATTGCATCTTGATGGTCATGATACAAGCGGCCCCTTCATGTGCAGAGGATATAAAAAGGCATATAAAAAATATCCAAAGTCCAAGGAACGGAGTGTTGACTTCCATAACTGGCATATCTCTTCATAGTGGGCAACAGAACACAGAATAAAATAGCAATAGACAGCACAAGAATTTTTAAAATGTAATCTCTCCCCTGTATTTCACGACAAAGATACAGTTGGGAATACAAGTGCTTTAGGTGATCACATACAAGAACTACTCTGTCGAATCTTGCAGTGAGGGTTACAGGTTAATAGTAGATGGACATATTCAAGAGTTTGGTGTGCGAAAAATAAGAAGACTTTGTTGTTTGGAGAATGTAGTTGTGTTTAGTAGGATAATCGCGCAAGGAATGTTACAGTGGTTGTTTTAAATGGTTGATATCATACATACACTCTCCTCTAATGGACGCGGTGGATATCGTCAAGATCTGCAGAGATGTAACAAACACCATATGATAATTTGGACTTGAAAGGCCTCCTAGGTGGAAGTGTCGAAGACATGTTACATTTTTAAAAAGTTCATGCTATATATACAACCACAAATGCCAACTGTTGACAATTGGATAGTTTTTAAAATATCTACTCTTCATCTGTCTCAACAACTACCAAAACTTTACATCTGGAGAGTACAATTTAGGCAATTCCTCGATCGTGAACCCCATGGCAATTAACTTCTGCTTTTGTTTGTTGTTGGTAAATTTGTCTCGACTATAGTTACTGTCACCGTTTGCAGGTATCTTATACAGCAGTCCAACAATAATGTCCTCTTCGTACCTCTTGAGCAGATGACATCCGTCGAAAAGGTAGTTGGTTGCATATTCATGCTTCTTGTCAAACGAACATGTTGTCCATTTAATTTCGTCTTTATCTATGACGATTATACCCGAGGAGCTTTTATCTTTAGGGTACCTTTTCCACATAACATCCTCAGCATCTTTATCATCCTCAGCATCTTTATCATCTTCAGCATCGTTATCACCCTCAGCATCTTTGTCATCCTCAGCATCGTTATCACCCTCAGCATCTTTGTCATCTTCAGCATCTTTATCACCCACCGCATCTTTGTCATCCTCAGCATCTTTATCATCCTCACATGTGCTCTCATCTTTCTGTGGCAAGCTTTGCTTATGCTCATGCGGTTTAAATCCCATAGCAAACAACTTCTCTTTTTCCTTCTGGCTAAGAGAATGACACTCTACATTCTCTGCAGCAATATGGTCATCAGTCATCAAGCCGATTACAGTGTCTTTTTTGCGCATCTTGAGAATGTGCATTCCATTTACAAGTACATTCTCGGAATATTCCAAGTACTTGTTAAGTTTTTTCCATATCACCTTGGATTTATCTGTTGGTCCTTCTACTGGTACTTCTTCTTCTACTTCGATCTCCTCGTTGAAAAGCGTCTTTCTCTCTTCATCAGACAATGGTTGAAGTTTCATCTTGCTAAGCATGGAGCGTTCCAAGATATCCAACTCTGGAACATCACCGACACCGCGCAGAGCATCAAGCGTAAACAGGCCAACGTATGTATTCTTTCCAGATAGCCTGACAATGTACTTGCCATTCATCGTAAACTTAGTTGCATACTCAAGCATGTCGTTATTAGGATGAATCATCCATCCTCTGTCCTTCGCACGTGCTATGTCTTTCTCTGATCTAATGTTATGCACCGTTGTGGCCAGTGCAAATGTATGTTCATCTTTTCCATCCTTAGAAACGTCTACATTAGAAGATGGCTCTGCATTTTTGGGCATCTCTGAATGCCTTTTCTTTCGAGAAGTCTTCTTCTCATCATCCTTAGATGACTTTTTATGAGATAGTTTTTCATCAGGGTTATCCTTAGAGGTATCATCTCCAGATTCTACATCAGGTCTGTTATTGGACTTGCCATCATCAGAGTCTTTATCATCAGGGGAATCATCGTCAGAGCCAGCATCATCAGACGTATCACCATCATCTGTATCATCGTCAGAATTCTCATCAGCAGAAGACTCTTCTATTTTTTCTACATCAGCAGGAGTTGCCTCTTGGAGTCCCATCTTTTGTAATATACGTACCTCTTTGTCAGATAATTTCGGTACAGGAAGATTTTTCCCCATGAGCTCAGGTGGACACAATACAATGTAGAGGTCCTTTTCCTTCAGCTTAATAATGTACTTGCCATTTACAGTATAGTTTTTTGCATACAGGAAAGCTGGATTAGTTGCATAACGCATCCATATGCCTGTATTAGCGAGTGGTACATTTTTCTTGGACGTTATGTCAACTACCTTTGGACTCAACGGAAAGGAGACGGCAATTATATCTTCTTCATCATCATCGGACGGCTCCTCATCCGATGACTCCTGCTTGTTTCTCTTTCGCTTCTTTGGTTCTTCATCCTCGGAAGTCATATCATCATCTGAAGGGACAAACTCAGGAGTATGTGTCTTCTTGGTTATCTTGGAAGACTTGGTACGCTTGTTGGCAGGTGCCTTATTGTTACTGCTTTTCATATGACCTTTATGCTGCTCTCGATGACGTCCACAGTATGTTTCACCAAGTTTGGCTACACTACCACAATTAGCGCCCTTAATGGTTGTGCCTTGACACTTGCGCGCAGGATCGTGGACATAACAATGCATGCCTTCATCATCAACTTCCTTCATGCATTTGCGCTTGGACTTGGTGCACTTTGCACCACAAAAGTAGTATCTCTCTACTCCCTCATCCTCATCAAGCGCCTTAAAGATCTTATTTGCATCTTTCTTGGTAAACTCCACTCCCTTCTTAGAAGAAAATGTCTCGAAGGCCTTGGTGATGAGCTCGATTGTAAGCTGAACGTACTGCATGTTTTTGGATATGAACGATATAGATTGTACTTGTGATATGGTGGGTGTGAATGACTTTTCAGTTTATGTGTGGTAGATTGCAGCTGCTTAGTACACTGATATAAAGAATTGCAATAAAAGATGGTTGTATAGGTATGGATGGTTGTATAGATATGGATAATGGTTGGTTGGTTACTAGATAAGATAAAGATTAAGCAAGAGGGAAGTGGAGTCCTTTATTTATACTAATTCATGGGACACTGCCACACTGGATATTAATAGCGCTTGCTTATTAACACTGCTTGGCGCTTAGTAACAAAAGAGTTTTAAAAAGGCATCTAAGTGGTTAATAACGTAGTGTTCCTCGTATGACGTAGATCTTGCTTATTAAGACTGCTTGGCGTTAAAGACGGGGTTTAAAAATGGTTAAGAATGTAGTATTCTTTTATGACGTAGGTTTGTACATGTGTTTATGTATTCTTTTATGACGTAGGTTTGTACATGTGTTTATCCTCTTTGTTAAATAAAAAGGAATGTTGTAGAATAGCATAGAATAGCATCCGATCTACTACAATAATACCATGACTTTTAATAATAGATACCGGTGCATATTAGCGTCTAGGCAGTTAATACCGTATCTCAACGCTGACTAAATAGGCTATGTATGTCTATTCTTTTAAAAACCTGCAATAAGTCTACAAATTACCATTAACATCCATTTGTCGCTTCGTACTACGTACCTCAAAGCGCAATGGAAAGGCCGGGTTGCAGTATTACTGGTGGATCCATTGGTGTGTCCTCATCAGAGTACTGGTCCTCATCAACATCACCATGAAGATTAATACCAAGAAATTTGTTCTGGAGTTGTGCCATTGTATTTCCATCCTCCACTAGCGCACCAACATCAACATATCCCATTGGTTGCTCAACGTCGTTCTCTGTTGTCGGATACTCGAATCCTTCGCGAAGCCAAGCTGTATGAATTGGTTCTGCAGAAATCTTCAACAAAGCAACCATCTTTTTCATGTTTAAGAGTAACAAAGATAACTTCAACTGCAAATTATATGTTTGTTTCTTATCCACCAACACAGGAGTACGGTTGTTGTGTTTCTCAAATGTGGAACCAAGGTCTGCAAACAGAGATTCCATCTGCGAGCGGAAACTACCAAAGGTGGTATTGTATAACGCTTCTTCCTGTGTAAGTTCCTTGTTCTTCTGTTTACGGTATGGATGAGCGAAATTTTGGACTCTAAGAATATCAGACTCATCTATAAGCCTCCTTAAGAACTGTGGATACCCTCCATCGAGAGCAATGCAATCCATCTCATGCACTCTCTTGTCCAACTTCATCGTTAGCAGCATTGTTCCATCAGCATTGTTCTTGCAAGATGCAGATTTGGAGACAAATAAAGCCATGCCATTACAATCCATTGCTACCTGTGTGCGTAATCCTGACTTTTTCAGCTTGTAAGAGTACATATCAGCACTGCTCTCACCTTTGTATGTTGCTCTTGTATCATGACCATCAAGATGCAATGTAACATGCTTAAATAATGGAGGATTCTTTTCCTTTGCAGACAATAGGCGTATTTTAATTGTGGAGAACATTGTTGCAATACAGTTGGTGATGTACTTGTTGTGCAAAGTATATTCTTTCTTATAAAACACAGAGTGCATTGCATGAAAACTACTTTTTGGCATGTGTGGTTCCATTGCTTCCATAGACAGTCCTTTGACAAGATGATAGAGCATTAAAAGACCTTTCTCCACTTCTTTGTATGGACCAGGATACTTAACCTTTGGCCAGATGTCAACAAGAAAGAAGTACACTGGAATAGGACCAAGGCGTCGATTTAGGGTTTCTTTTATTTCTGGCATATACCCAATTTCCTTGCTTACAGTACGATGATTATTACGTGGTGTAATTGTTGGCCATCCAGCGTTGAGGAAAGTCCAATGGTCATCAAGCAGTTGTTGGAAGTGTTTTGTTAGATCCATAATAATATTTATGTATTGGATTGTCATGACGTTAACCAACAATAACAATTTTTTAAAAAGGCTTATACTTAACTGTATACACAACAGCATGTAGGATGGTATCTATCATACAGCAAGCACATAGTTGAGAATACAAATATATTTTTATATTTTATTCGGTAGCGGCCCCTTCATGTGCAGAGGATATAAAAAGGCATATAAAAAATATCCAAAGTCCAAGGAACGGAGTGTTGACTTCCATAACTGGCATATCTCTTCATAGTGGGCAACAGAACACAGAATAAAATAGCAATAGACAGCACAAGAATTTTTAAAATGTAATCTCTCCCCTGTATTTCACGACAAAGATACAGTTGGGAATACAAGTGCTTTAGATGATCACATACAAGAACTACTCTGTCGAATCTTGCAGTGAGGGTTACAGGTTAATAGTAGATGGACATATTCAAGAGTTTGGTGTGCGAAAAATAAGAAGACTTTGTTGTTTGGAGAATGTAGTTGTGTTTAGTAGGATAATCGCGCAAGGAATGTTACAGTGGTTGTTTTAAATGGTTGATATCATACATACACTCTCCTCTAATGGACGCGGTGGATATCGTCAAGATCTGCAGAGATGTAACAAACACCATATGATAATTTGGACTTGAAAGGCCTCCTGAGTGGGATTGCATAACCAATGTGGTGGCGTGATGAGAGGTATGTGTTGAACCATTGGCAAGAGAGATTTGTAATAAGTGTTGTGCTGTTGTGCTAGATTTTGATGAATGAATGAGATGGTTGCTCCTGAGTCGATCATTGCATGGACTGGTAGTGAGGAGTTTTGGAAGTGAAGAGTAATTGGAATAGTAATAGGGGATAGCAGAGGATCATTTGGAGATTTGTTATACAGCTCGCCCAGACACACTCCAACTTTACTGTCTAGGCTGAATCTTTTTCCAATTGGAAAGAGATTGCATCGGGCTGGTCGCTAGTCTGTGTAGGCTGAAGGGCCGAGATCGAGGCTGTTGCCTTTGGGGCGTTCTTGAACGAGGGCTTTGCAGGTTTCTTGGGGCAGTCGTCAAGCCAATGATCTGCTGAACCACAGTAGGTGCACAGTCCTTCCTTTTGACGACGAAGACGCTCAGACGGTGGCAAAGGACCATGGCGAGCATGCGAGAGATCCATGTCCATCGAAGTGGTCGCGGGAGCTGAGGTAGCAGGGGTGGACGCGGTAGTTGGGGTGGATGAGGCTTGAGTGGTAGTAGAAGTGTGGGCAGTGGTGGAACGGGACGGAGTGCTGGAAGATTTGTTGCCGGAACGGGTCACTGCATAGCCGTACTGTCGGTTGTCGATGTCGATAGCCAATTGTGAAAACTCGGCAAAGGTAGGTGGCTCGGGGTAGTTTGCCATGGCTTCTTGAACAGACTCCTTCAGGCCGAGGCGGAACTGTGAAATCATTGCGCTATCATTCCATGCTGTATCCGCTGCAAGGTTGACGAAACGGTTTGTATAGTCGATGGCAGAACCGCGCTGTCTAAGTTGACGGAGTTGGGTTTCTGCTAGGACGTGAGCATTGGAGACTCCAAAGTTCTTACTCATAAGAGCAAAGAACTGATCCAGGTTAGAAATACATGCGGGTCTCTCCTCGACAGGCAACTTGAAGGACGGAACGTATCTCTGCATGTACTTGAACGCTGCAGTATCACCGAGGCGCGAGATAGCCAGCACAATGCGGTCGTGGTCGTTCGGATAGCGGCCCCTTCATGTGCAGAGGATATAAAAAGGCATATAAAAAATATCCAAAGCCCAAGGAACGGAGTGTTTACTTCCATAACTGACATATCTCTTCATAGTGGGCAACAGAACACAGAATAAAATAGCAATAGACAGCACATGTTTTTTTAAAATGTAATCTCTCCCCTGTATTTCGCCCCAAAGATACAGTTGAGAGTACAAGTGCTTTAGATGATGACATACAAGAACTACTCTGGCGAATCTTGCAGTGAGGGTTACAGGTTAATAGTAGATGGACATATTCAAGAGTGTGGTGTGCGAAAAATAAGAAGACTTTGTTGTTTGGAGAATAGGTTGGTGTTTAGTAGGATAGTTAAACAAAAAATGTTACAATGGTTGTCTTATATGCTTGGTATCATATATACATTCTCATCCCATAGTCGCTATGGATATTGTCGAGATCTACAGAGATGTAACAAACACCATATGATAACTTGGACGTGAAAGGCCTCCTAGGTGAATGTTTTAAAAAAATATGGGTAATGCAATAATGGTGAGGGTGCATGCATTGTGGAACGTCTCAGATGAAGTTATCGTGGTTTTTATAATGTTTGATGTAACATACTTTGTAGGAAGTTACGATTGTTATAATATTTGTTGATATGCGGCCTCCTATACAGATCGTTGGTAAATATGCCAATGGTGAAAAAATAAATGTCATAAAGAGTGCATGCATTGTAGAACATATTAGATATAGTTATTGTAATTTTCGTAATGTTAAATATAAGTAGATTGTGGATAAACACCACTGTGATCAAGAAAGAAATATTGTAAATTGTGCAAAGGATGGTGGAAGTTTTTAAAAAGATGGGTAATATATCTGGTGAATCTCATTGGAAGGGACGAGGATAATATTACATGTGTATTCCATATATAAAAGCTTTATTTGTGCAAGTGGTATATCTACAGTTTTTAAAATTCTTGATCTACTCTTCTGCGGTCTCAAATGTTACTTCAAGAGGCTTCTTTTCTTCCATCGTACTTTTCTCTTTGGCTTGAATACTATCTAATACACTTTGCACTATGGTTTTTCTGTTGTTAGATCCTTCTTTTGCAAACTTACATAATATATCGGAATGTGGTTCGCGGGAACCAAACTTATCCATGTGCCATGTTTCGTAGTTGGAATAATCTTTCTCCAACAAACCTAGGTGAAAAATTAGTTCTTTTTCTTCTGCATTACCATCTGCCGAAACGTATTCCTCGCGGAGTTCTTCTTCGATAGCTGTTATTTTGCTATATACTTCTCCCATTGCCTTCAGAAAATCATGATGGTCTTTTGTAGTGTAAACACTTGAGGCATTCACATTTTCGCTTTCCATAGGTCCACCATCTTCTAGAGTTTTCTTAACATCCGACTCTTGCACCTCATCATCTACTTTTTCTACAAGTTCATCTAAAGTTTCCTTAATATTCGACTCTTGCACCTCATCATCTATTTTTTCTACCGGTTCACCTTTCTCTGTCGACCTATCCTTAGACCATTGTGGCTTAAAGCCCATAGCGAAGATCTTTTCTTTTTCCTTTTGGTTAAGATTATCATAGTCGACATTCTCTGCACTAATGTGGTCATCAGTCACCAAGCCAACTACAATGTTTTGCTTGCGGATCTTGAGAATGTGCTTTCCATTTACAAGTACATTCTTGGAATACTCCAATTGCTGCTTGTGAAACCTTTTCCATTTCATCTTGGATATATCTGTCGGTCCTTCCACTGGTAGTTCCTCTTCTACTTCGACCTCCTCGTTGAAAAGCATCTTTCTCTCTTCATCAGACATTTCTTGAAGTTTCATCTTGCTAAGCATGGAGCGTTCCAAGATATCCATCTCTGGAACATCACCACCGCCACGCAGATGATCAAGCGTAAACAGGCCAACGTATGTATTCTTTCCACATAGCTTGACAATGTACTTAGCCTTCATCGTAAAGTTAGTTGCATACTCAAGCATGTCGTTATTAGGATGAACCATCCATCCTCCATCCTTTGCAAGTGGTATGTCTTTCTCTGATCTAATGTTACGCACCGTTGTGGCCAGTGCAAATGTGTGTTCATCTTTTTCATCCTTAGAAACATCTACATTAGAAGATGGCTCTGCATTTTTGGGCATCTCTGAATGCCTTTTCTTTCGAGAAGTCTTCTTCTCATCATCCTTAGATGGCTTTTTATGAGATAGTTTTTCATCAGGGTTATCCTTAGAGGTATCATCTCCAGATTCTACATCAGGTCTGTTATTGGACTTGCCATCATCAGAGTCTTTATCTTTAGAGAAATCATCGTCAGAGTCAGCATTATCAGACGTATCACCATCATCTGTATCATCGTCAGAATTCTCATCAGCAGAAGACTCTTCTATTTTTTCTACATCTGCTGAAGTTGCCTCTTGAAGACCCATCTTGGCCAATATGCGTGCCTCTTTCTCAGATATTTCTGGCGCAGGGAGATTCTTGCCCATGAGCTTAGGTGGACACAATGCAATGTAGAGATTCTTTTCCTTTAGCCTAATAATGTACTTGCCATTTACAGTAAAGCTTTTTGCATACAGGAAAGCTGGATTAGTTGCATAACGCGTCCATATACATGTATTAGCGAGTGGTACATTTTTCTTGGACGTTATGTCAACTACCTTTGGACTCAACGGAAAGGAGACGGCAATTATATCTTCTTCATCATCATCATCGGACGGCTCTTCATCCGATGACTCCTGCTTGTTTCTCTTTCGCTTCTTTGGTTCTTCATCCTCGGAAGTCATATCGTCATCGGAAGACACAAACTTAGAAGTATGTGTCTTCTTTAAAGCCTTGGAAGACTTGGTACGCTTGTCGACAGGTGCGTTGTTGTTACTACGTTTTATATAACCTCTATCTTGATCTTGATGACGTCCACAGTATGTTTGACCAAGTTTGGCTACACTACCACAATTAGCACCCTTAATAGTTGTGCCTTGACACTTGCGCGCAGGATCGTGGACATAACAATGCATGCCTTCATCATCAACTTCCTTCATGCATTTGCGCTTGGACTTGGTGCACTTTTCTCCACAAAAGTAGTATCTCTCTACTTCCTCATCCTCATCAAGCGCCTTAAAGATCTTATTTGCATCTTTCTTGTTAAACTCCACTCCCTTCTTAGAGGAGAATGTCTCAAAGGCCTTGGTGATGAGCTCGATTGTAAGCTGAACGTACTTCATGTTTTTGGATATGAATAATATGGATTGTACTTGTGGTATGGTGGGTGTGAATGAGTTTTCAGTTTATGTGTGGTAGATTGCAGCTGCTTAGTACACTGATATAAAGAATTGCAATAAAAGATGGTTGTATAGGTATGGATGGTTGTATAGATATGGATAATTGTTGGTTGGTTACTAGATAAAGATTAAGCAAGAGGGAAGTGGACTCCTTTATTTATACTAATTCAGGAACACTGCCACAATGGACATTAATAGCGCTTGCTTATTAGCACTGCTTGGCGCTTAGTAACAAAAGAGTTTTAAAAAGGCATCTAAGTGGTTAATAATGTAGTGTTCCTCGTATGACGTAGATCTTGCTTATTAAGACTGCTTGGCATTAAAGACGGGGTTTAAAAATGGTTAAGAATGTAGTATTATTTTATGACGTAGGTTTGTACATGTGTTTATCCTCTTTGTTAAATAAAAAGGAATGCTGTAGAATAGCATAGAATAGCATCCGATCTACTACAATAATACCATGGCTTTTAATAATAGATACCGGTGCATATTAGCGTCTTGGCAGTTAATACCGTATCTTAAAGCTGACTAAATAGGCCATGTATGGAGGCCATCCATGTTCGGCTCCACCAACCATAGACTACAGTATAAAAATATCTGTCAACACCTATTAAAACAGTGTGTTCCTTGAGAGTACAACAAATCTCATCAGCTTTTTCCTTCCACCAGTCTCCATTTTCTACATTCACCACCACTACTTTGTAACATCATCTACTTTAGCTGAGAAAGCCTTGGACATGATCATCTCATATTGGATCCTGGATATTACAGATAGTAATTTCCTTTCCAATATGAGATGATCATGTCCAAGGCTTTCTCAGCTAAAGTAGATGATGTTACAAAGTAGTGGTGGTGAATGTAGAAAATGGAGACTGGTGGAAGGAAAAAGCTGATGAGATTTGTTGTACTCTCAAGGAACACACTGTTTTAATAGGTGTTGACAGATATTTTTATACTGTAGTCTATGGTTGGTGGAGCCGAACATGGATGGCCTCCTAGTAGAGCATTTGTTTTCGTGTTTATATAATTAGCGATGGTTACTAATATCTCCTTTTCATGATATATCCTATGTGTATATCCAATATAGCACTCGTGATACTGGTGATGATGTAGTGGTAGTTTTAAAAAAAAGTTGGATCCCGATTTTTTTAAAAAGTAGCATAGTGGCTTTAACAAACATTGGTTGTTGGAAAGAAAGGGTAGCTGATACGTTTTTAATGGCGTTATTGCTACACTTTCTCAACAATATTTGACATTCGACATTTGACATTCGGCATTCGATTCGACAGCTGACAAACTGTAGTTATTACCACAGTTATGATATTTGATATGAACGCATTTTGGATGACCTCGTGATTATTGTGATGTTTAATTTTAATACATTCTTGATAAACTCGTAAGTATTACAATGTTTAATGTTGACATACTTTAGGTAAGCCCACGATTTGCACGACGTTTAATATTATTACACTTTGGTTAACTTACAATTGTTATAGCATTTGCTCAGACATGTACTCTTACAAGCTGAAGAAATCTGGTGTAAGAACGCAAGTGTGTGTCGATTGCAATGGCATGGCAATACTAGTCTCTAAATCGCTACCTTGCAAGGATAACAACGATGGTACTATGTTGGTTGGTATGAAGATACATAAGCACATCCACGAGCTAGATTGTATTGCATTGGATGGAGGGTACACACAATACATTAAGAAAATAGTGGAAGAAACAAGCATGAGCAAGAAAAACTTTTGTTATCCAATTCGCAAAAGCCGTGGGAAAGATCTTGCACAAGATGAAACTAACTACAATAAGATTTTCGGCAGTTTCCGCTCTCAGATAGAAGCCGAATTTGGAGATCTTGGAGCAACCTTTGAGAAGCACAACAATAGGAAACCAGTGTTGGTAACCAAGATAGAAACATATAATTTGCAATTGCGATTGTGTCTCTTACTTATGAACATCAAGAAGATGGTGGCACTACTGCAGTTAAATCTGGAACCCATTCATAGTGCCTGGATTAGAGATGGCTTCGACTTTCCATATGCCAATGGTGCAATGGAACAAATCTTGGATTATATTCCAGTGGATGAGATGTTGCATGATGCACGAGATATAACAAAGTTACAAGAGCAGTTCTTGGAGATGACTACTATGGATGTCGAGGATAAACAACGGGAAGAGCCGACTAATAAGCGACGTGAAATTTTTGCAGGAGTGGAGATTCCATCATATAAGCGTGCAAAGTAAGCCCATTGTAATTTTTAAAAACTATCTATTAGCATTCTTAACGTATATAAATATCCTTGAACCCGCGAACAGTTCTGCATTGCAATGTGGTGAAATTCATATACGGAACTTGGCCATCGGGATATTCTTCCAGCCATGCAACGATCTTTGTTTCTAAACTAAGTCCACATCGTACTTTAATACCATTGGACAATGTTGCAAAAATATACTCTTTGTTGTGATACATATCCATTGCAATTGCTATGACTGTATAGCTGGTATTTATTTCAAGTACATTATATCCAGCTTTATATGTTGCTTTGTGGATAGCTCTATCATGGACTTGTATAAAATTCTCACCATTCATGTTTTCTAGATGAATATCAACAATTGGTGGTGCACCTTTGCGGATTCTTCTCTCAGGCCATTGGATCTTTACATTATCTACCTCCACTATACCCATATCCTCGAATTGTAAAACATCATCATCGTAAATGTATGGGTACATGCCTTTATGTGCTCCTGCAACAAGTGTTATTGCTGTACATTCGTCAGGCCGTTTGTACTTGGTAACTGTAATATCCTTGATGCTATTCTCATCCATCTCAACCTCCAAAAAGTATATTGGTCTATCGTTGAAGCTATAGTTGGCTAACAACGTCATTGCTTCCTCTTTCTCGACATTGTTACGATATGAACCATACTTCTTACCTGTAACAGAGTTCCACCAATGGCAATATGCGAATGCCGATTTTTCACCCATTGTTACATGAATACCTACCATGGATGATATATTGCCAACTATGTACTTCCAATATGCCTTGTATTTTACGCAGAACGTGGGACATTCTTGGATCTCTTCCTTTATGGCATCCAAGACTCCTTTATAATAGGAGAATGTATATATCTCCTGTCCATAAAAGGTAATTTCAAGTCTTGTTAGACCTGTTTTCTTCGCCTTTCGAAGTCTCTTATGTAGGTCCTTATCCACATCCATAACAAAATTCTCCATTCTTGAACCCAACGACATTTTTACTTCAGCACTCTCCAACATCTGTACAAGTTTGTTATAAACCTTACAACGGACCTTTTGGTCTTTTTCGGTGACTCCAAACCAAGAGAGACAGTGGTTACCAACCTTATGGAGATCGTCGGCAATATCCAAATCTTCTCCAAATCTCTCTTGAAGGTATTGCTGAAGAATTGGACGGCTTGTAACATATCTACAATCCGTAGCAATGTCTATATCATGGAGGATAATATAGTCAACCTCAAGCTCATGAAATATTGGTGGTAACTCGGAAATTAAAGAGATGGCCTCCAGTTCATTGAGCGTTACCTTAATGCTGAAATATCCTGCATGGTATAAGGCCGAACTTCTAAACTTTTTTCTATGTTTTCGTAGCATTTCAGAGCTAAAAAAACTATTGGGTTTGATATAACCCTCGTTAACAACTTTAACCATGGAGTGGCTAATATCAAGGTCTTTAAAAGCTTCGCAAATATTGGCAGTGGTGTTCTTGCGTTGCTCGTCAACAAGGTCAGCCCGGTTGTGCAATCCCCAGAGTATTAAACTATCGCAGAATATCTCTGAGTACTTTTTCCAGCCAGTCTTTGGTTTGCCAGGCAATGCAATCTCTTTGCCCACATCAGAGATAAGATGGGCATATGAGTTCAGCGCCTTGTTAATGGATTTAGGTATAGCGGACATGTTGAATAGCTTACTGTTTGCAGAGATATGTACTACAAACTTTTTAAAAACCACTTTACTCTGAAGCAAATTTTCGGTGTGCTGACCATGATAATGCACCAATTGTATGCATATGTTTTTGTAAATCTGGTGCAAAAAAGTCTACCAATCCCCACAGTTCTTCCTTTGACATACCATTAAGTTCTTGCTGAGACTTACCACGTAACAAAACAGCTCTCAAGTACATTGCCATTGTAGGATGCATATGATGCTCATGTATATAAATGGCTATTATTTGCTTAATTTCTTTAAGTGTTGGCATTGCATAACTAGTAAACCATTAGGAAGAATGCCTATACTACAATACACTTTTAGATTTGTTGCACTATAAAAGAAGTTATCTCATATTCCATGATAGATTGGATAGAAATATAATGCATATATCATCTATTTCAAGAGAATTTAAACGTAAACTATTAGCAAAAATTCCTTTATATAACACACTTTTGGATTTTTTAAAACTATTAACGATAAACACGATAGGGGAACAAGCCCCTCAACCAGATGTTAAAGTACTTCATCATGGCGGTTTTGCGACCACTTTTTTG
The DNA here is from genome assembly GCA_019671135.1 of Linnemannia hyalina. NCBI lineage: Eukaryota > Fungi > Mortierellomycota > Mortierellomycetes > Mortierellales > Mortierellaceae > Linnemannia > Linnemannia hyalina. The sequence continues at coordinate 3,787,059 of JAHRHY010000002.1, read as the reverse complement.
TAACCACCAATTTTCTCCCACCCACCAAAGTATACAAACGATATTTTATAGACATTTCCTAAGTCTACATAACTTTTATTTATACAACTTCTTTTTTCTGTCTTGTTATCACACAAAATGCGATAGAAATGTCACAATGTTCATACCCATTTGCATCACGAAATATGGGATACGTTTTAAGAAACGTCTATTTTAAACGACATAATTATTCTGTTAACAACTTCTTTTTTCTGTCTTGTTATCACACAAAATGCGATAGAAATGTTACAATGTTCATACCCATTTGCATCACGAAATATGTGATGTGTTTTAAGAAACGTCTATTTTTAACGACATAATTACTCTGTTAACAACACATTTTCTCTACCTTATTATCACACAAAATGCGATAGAAACGCCACGATGTTCATACCCATTTGCATCACGAAATATGTGATACGTTTTAAGAAACGTCTATTTTAAACGACATAATTACTCTGTTAACAATACATTTTTCTGTCTTGTTATTATACAAAATGCGATAGAAATGTTACAATGTTCATACCCATTTGCATCACGAAATATGTGATACGTTTTAAGAAACGTCTATTTTAAACGACATGATTACTCTATTAACAACACATTTTCTCTACCTTATTATCACACAAAATGCGATAGAAACGCCACGATGTTCATACCCATTTGCATCACGAAATATGTGATGTGTTTTAAGAAACGTCTATTTTAAACGACATAATTACTCTGTTAACAATACATTTTTCTGTCTTGTTATTATACAAAATGCGATAGAAATGTTACAATGTTCATACCCATTTGCATCACGAAATATGTGATGTGTTTTAAGAAACGTCTATTTTTAACGACATAATTGCTCTTTAAACAACACATTTTCTCTACCTTATTATCATACAAAATGCGATAGAAATGTTACAATGTTCATACCCATTTGCATCACGAAATATGTGATACGTTTTAAGAAACGTCTATTTTAAACGACATGATTACTCTGTTAACAACACATTTTCTCTACCTTATTATCACACAAAATGCGATAGAAATGTTACAATGTTCATACCCATTTGCATCACGAAATATGTGATGTGTTTTAAGAAACGTCTATTTTTTACGATATAATTACTCTATTAACAACACATTTTTTCTATCTTGTTATCACACAAAATGCAATAGAAACGTTGTAATATAATAGCCATTTGCATTATAAAATATGTGATGTGTTTTAAGAACGTCTATTTTAAACGATATAATTGTTATATCTACAACTACCCACAATGCATGGTCTAATTGCGATATCTCTGTTTTTACCATTGTCGTAATTACCTACAATCTGTATAACAATAAATGCTATAACAATTGTAAGTTAACCAAAGTGTAATAATATTAAACGTCGTGCAAATCGTGGGCTTACCTAAAGTATGTCAACATTAAACATTGTAATACTTACGAGTTTATCAAGAATGTATTAAAATTAAACATCACAATAATCACGAGGTCATCCAAAATGCGTTCATATCAAATATCATAACTGTGGTAATAACTACAGTTTGTCAGCTGTCGAATCGAATGCCGAATGTCAAATGTCGAATGTCAAATATTGTTGAGAAAGTGTAGCAATAACGCCATTAAAAACGTATCAGCTACCCTTTCTTTCCAACAACCAATGTTTGTTAAAGCCACTATGCTACTTTTTAAAAAAATCGGGATCCAACTTTTTTTTAAAACTACCACTACATCATCACCAGTATCACGAGTGCTATATTGGATATACACATAGGATATATCATGAAAAGGAGATATTAGTAACCATCGCTAATTATATAAACACGAAAACAAATGCTCTACTAGGAGGCCATCCATGTTCGGCTCCACCAACCATAGACTACAGTATAAAAATATCTGTCAACACCTATTAAAACAGTGTGTTCCTTGAGAGTACAACAAATCTCATCAGCTTTTTCCTTCCACCAGTCTCCATTTTCTACATTCACCACCACTACTTTGTAACATCATCTACTTTAGCTGAGAAAGCCTTGGACATGATCATCTCATATTGGAAAGGAAATTACTATCTGTAATATCCAGGATCCAATATGAGATGATCATGTCCAAGGCTTTCTCAGCTAAAGTAGATGATGTTACAAAGTAGTGGTGGTGAATGTAGAAAATGGAGACTGGTGGAAGGAAAAAGCTGATGAGATTTGTTGTACTCTCAAGGAACACACTGTTTTAATAGGTGTTGACAGATATTTTTATACTGTAGTCTATGGTTGGTGGAGCCGAACATGGATGGCCTCCTATGTCTATTCTTTTAAAAACCTGCAATAAGTCTACAGATTACCATTAACATCCATTTGTCGATTCGTACTTCTAAGCTCAATGGAAAGGCCGGGTTGCATTATTACTGCTTGATCCATTGGTGTGTCCTCATCAACATCAACATCAACAGTCGACAGCACTACTTTTCGCACAAGACGCACTACAACGAGCCCAGGATCATCAGAAGGAACAGGCCGACAAGAGAAGACGCGACCACGACTACAAGGTCGGCGACAAGATCCTCCTTAGTGCAGAGAACATCACCATACCAGCCGACAGTGGACTCAGCTCGGATAAACTCAAACCTCGCTTCATCGGACCCTTTACATTGCTGGAGCAGCGATCACCAGTCACTTTTCTAGTCGACCTACCGCCCTCCTACAACATCCACAATGTCTTCCACGTCGACCTCTTCCGCCATCACATCGAGTCACCACTTGCATTTGGCCGCCGAACATTAGCACCACCACCACCAGTTGTCATCGAGGGCAATGAAGAATACGAGGTCGAGTCCATTTTGCGTTACAGGAAATACCGACGGCAACACCAGTTCCTTGTGTCATGGAAAGGGTACGGACGGGAGGACCAAACGTGGGAGCCCGTCGCCAACCTGGAGAACTGCCGCGACCTAGTTGACGCGTTCAAAAAGGACCAGGGGATCGTTTTTTAAAAGGGGAAGGTGCAACAGTTGAACCTCCGATCAGAGTAGCTTTAGATAAATAGATGAAAATTTTTACGCTAGTCACGCACAATCGAATTGATAAGACAAGAGAGGGATCTTTGTTAACAGCCCAGACACCTCCATTTATGTCGGTGTCTGGACATATGACTAAATTACTGTCTCTAGCCTAATTACATTAGCTGACACCCCCGAGACAGGCAAATATGCGACAATCCCCTCCCATGGGAAAGGCTGAAAGCCGTCTGCTTAAAAACGCATATATGCTCTGCTCGTTTGTGTCTAAGAATCACTTGGACTCTGTGCATTATTTTACTGTTCTGCCAGGAAAAAATCTGAATAAAAACCTTGCAGACAGGTTGAGGATCAACAATCCTCACATGACATTAATTGTTCACTCAAGGCAAAAAATCGTTTAAAAATCCTTGCGAGGGGAAAACCCAAGAGGGAAAACCTCGAACGTGATTGTAGGGGAAGCGGAAAAACCCCTACTGCATTATTCATCGGATGCACTGATGATGCATGCTAATGACGATCAGGCATACGCCCGCGAATCGTCCTAAGCTCAATACTCATCTTCTCGCCATTAGCATTATTTCTTCGCAGTCGTTTAGACCTGCGTCGATCGACCAATTGATCTTCTTCTTCGTCGGGGTTTGCACGCTTGCATGTACCCTTATTAAGAGCATCACCATTGGATATGTTCTTTGATGTTTTAGTAGCACCTTTACGTTGCGATGGATTGAGCTCCTGCTCTTGACCCTTAGTCCCGAGAGTCGCGGCCGTTTGACGAGGCTGCGTTAGAGATTGCGATCCTGGTAGGTTTTTAGTCTTCCAGTAGTCTGTGATACACTTTCTCTCAATAAAATTCTCTTGAGGCTCCCAGGTTTCCTCTTTGTACCCTTTCCATTTTACGCGGTATTCCATCCCCCCCCTAGGTCCATGCCTGTGGTTGAGAACTTTTTCTACTACGTATGTGTCAGTTGCTTCAAAATCGTCGAGCACAAGCTTTAGCTGCGACGGCGCAAATTTACGACCTAACTCTTCTCCTGTGGCATCCTTCAACACATAGGATCCACCAGTTGTTCGTCTGACTACAATATAAGGGCCTTCATACCTAGGCGAAAGCTTGTCGCCCAAGATCGGGTCCAAAGACATAACCTTTGCTCCATCAGGGAATTCACTGTGCAGTACTGTTCTATTGAAACGCTCAATCATTCGACGTTGAGTTTCACGGGTCTTAGTGTCAATCGCTGGAAAGACGGTCTTGGTCATGTACTCAAGCCGCTTTAAGAGCTCCTCCTGGGATGATAACTTCTCTGTCGTGTCCGAAAAATTGCTAATACCATTATAACGCCGCGCAAAAAACAAAGAAAATGGGGACGAATTGTGTAGAGCCACAATTCTGGTGTTCATAGCTAGCTGTGCCATAGGAACATGTTTCGCCCATGCTTGTTTATGGTCTTGAACCTCTTTGCGAATGATAGTGCATGCTGTTTTCACATGATTTTCGGCGACTCCGTTTCCGCGAGGGTGATAAGGGGTGAGTAACCTATGTTGCACTCCCATAGTGGTAGTCATCACTTGCACCGCCTCGTTAACGAATTCTCTGCCATTGTCAGATTGGAGGATACGTGGAAAACCAATAGTGGTGAAGATTTTGAACAAAACTTTTGCAATGGTCATCCCCTTCTTGTCAGGTATGGGTTCCAAGAAGACGAACCTTGTACAAACATCAACCAAAATGAGTAGGAATAGGTTTCCATCGCTCTCCACAGGGAATGGACCGGTCAAATCAACCGCCATATGTTCACCTGGTAACTGAGCATGAATGGCCGTCAGAGGGTGGTATCCCTTGCGTGCGATGTTGACTCGCTGGCATTCTTGGCAACGCTGAACATACTCCAAGCAATCCTTGGCCAGATTAGGCCACGTCTTTTGCAACGAATGAATATGCTTGACCATGGCATTGGTCCCAATGTGACCAAGCGCATGTGCGTCGACTAACACTCCTCTTCTCTCTGAGACAGCTACCGTCACACGTTGAGTGTCGGCGTCCTGGATTAAGTGAACATAACCATAAATTTTGCTCGGAGCAGATCCTTGAATGCGGGCTGTCCACAACTCTTGAGGAAACTGGCGAGACAAAGCGTCTGGTAAAACGTTCAGAACGCCAGGTCGATAAACAACCTTAAACGTGTAATCCAAAATAGTCTCCTGCCATGCGGTAAGCATCGAGTTCATATCCTTCTGCGTATGCATAAAAGTAAGAGCGCGATGATCCGTGAAAAGCGTAAAGTGACGGCCCCACAAATAGTAATGCAACTTCTTCAGTGCAAACACAATTGCCAATAACTCCTTCTGAGTTGTACTATAGCGTCGTTCACTGGGTTGCAATGAGCGCGCAACAAAAGAAATATATCTAATGTTTTTGGGATTCGCCTCGCCTTCCGGCAGCTGATATAAAATTGCTCCAATTCCAACGTTAGATGCATCTGTAGCAACATATAACGGCAAATTGAAATCCACCCAGCAAATTATGGGCGATAAGACCAACAAATTCTTTAGTGCCTCAAAGCTCTTCAACTGAGCAGCATTCAACGTAAATGGACCCACCACATTACGCATAGCATCTAGCGGAGCGCTAATGGTAGCTATAATGGGTACGTGATCGCGGAAAAAATTAAAAGTCCCCATATAAGATTGAACCTGCTTACCCGTAGTTGGGGGTTTCCAATCATTGATATTCACCAATTTATTGGGATCAATTCTTTTTCCATCAAGATCCACAATGAAGCCCAGCAACGCCACCTGCGTACTGTAGAACTTGCACTTGTCAAGGTTAATAATAAGCTTGGCATCAGTTAGCCGTTTAACCAACTCTATCATCTGAATCGCATGATCGCTTCTGTTCTTTGATGCGAGAAGAATGTCATCGATAAAATTTCTGACAAATTTCAAATCCCCAAGGATTCGGCTCATGCCACGCTGAAACAAACTGGACAAGGGCTTCAATCCAAAAGGAGCCTTCTTGAACATATATTGAATCCCGTTATGCATAAATGCCGTCAACGGCTGATCTTCTTCATGGATTGGTAATCGATGATACGCCTGCTTTAGGTCCACAGTCGAGAACACTGCATTGCCTCCAGCAAATTGCATGATGTCTGATATAAGTGGTACCGGAAAATTATCATCGGGTAGGTGCGCGTTTAAGGGCCGCGGATCCAAGCACACTCGGTAGAGAGTCTTGTTTCCGTTAGCATCTTTCTTAGCCGCTAGCGTTAATGTGTTGTTGTGTGCATTACCTGCAGGTGCTAATGTAATTACATCATCCTTCAGCCAATTCTGGATTGCTTCATCAAGAACCGGCATTTGCGATGCAGCAAATACTTTAGGTCTGCGGTAGAGGATAACGTCATCAGGGACTGGCAAATACACCTTCATTTCAGGTATAGTACAATGACTTGTATTTGGAATCTTGGCGTTTAACCTCAGCGACTCTTCTATACTCTTCATGAACGCGTCCTTTTCCGCAATAAATTCCTGCGTCTTTTCTCGTTCTGGAATCGTGAGAGGTATCAGCGTGGGCTTTTCGTCTTCAACTGGCGCTGGCATCCGTCCAGACGACTCATCTGCATCGGGTAGTCCAACGATATTGAATCCATAGCGGTGAAAGAGATCCATGCCAATGGTAACTGCATGACTCTGTTCAATAACCTCATATGGCGCGCTAAGCACATTCTGTCCACAGACAATCTCTACGTTTTCCGTTTCTCCAACGCGTTTAATGACAGACGAGTCAGCTAATTCAATGTATCCTTCCATTGGTTTAACCGGAATAGAATACTTTTTGACTACAGCTGCACTAATAAATGAATGTGTGGCACCAGTATCAATGAGTGCAAGATGTCGCTCTTGATTAAGATAAACAGGAACAAACAGTCGATTATCCGGCTGATGTTTTCGTTTACTTGAACCATAGTGCTTGTGTACTAACTCAAAGTCCTTCTCTCCAAAGGAGAATAATGGGTAACCATCACATGCGTCTGACACTGGGTTATCACTAATTGAAAATCTTTCGAAGGCCCTTAGGTACTCGTCGTCTACTACATCCTCGATGTTGTACTCGGCCGGTGCATTATCTCTTCCTTCTTTAACAATGCCCATAGCTCCATACTTCACCTTTGCTTGGTCGACAGCCACTTTAGCATCACCGCTACCTTCCCCCCCGTCGAGAGGATGCATCGGCAATGGACCTACATGAACTCTCATACCCAAACCGGATTCACCACGCAGTTTGCTCTTCAATTCGATTTTCGCAATACCCTTTGCATTCTTCTTTTTCTTCTTTCTCTTCTTCACTGTTTCACTCCGTGGGTTGATGTCACTGACATTCTTCTCGTCAGTTGTTGTTTCATTCACTATGACTACTTCTGTTAAACTGTGCGACTGCTCCTCCAGTTCATGTACATCAGTTTGTTGCATCTCACTGCTTGTTTCCACCTGTTTGGAATGCAGAATGAAAGACGCGTCGTTAGTCATGCGGTCATGTTCGACTTCGGTGACGTCACCATTTTCGTTACTCATCTCAACGACATCTTGGTCGACAACAGACATCTCACCACCATCTACTTCAACTTTTTCTTCAGATGCATCATCATACTCAACAGTGTGGTTTAGCTTACCATTGCTGTTTCCTCTGCCAGGATAAGGATGGTGTCCACGGTTGAAGTTCCTCTTGTAACCTCCACGACCATGACTGCCTCCTCGACCTCTAGGCGCACCAGAACCACTACCATTACCGAAGGCGCCACGTTGACCGCCGAATCCAGGATTCCCCTTCTGGACCGAACTGTCACCCGCTGTAGGAACTTGGTTGATGCTACCACCAGTAGTCCCCCCGACACGCGTTCCACTTGTCGTCGCAAGCGTTGCTGCTGCCGCTGCCCTCTTCTGCTGGTTGATGAGCTTATCCTTTAAACTCTGGGCCTGCCTCGCTGCTTCGTTATCTGCAGCCCCGGTCAATCGTCTCCTCTCCAAAATAACCGGTGCCCACTCATCACTGTCTGCGGGTCCCTGCATATGCTGCAAACTGTCCATATAAGACTCGAAGGTTGTTTCATCAGGTGCCACACCCAGCATCCCCTCAAGGACTGCAATGCGCTTCTGCAACAAGATCATCGTAAGAACGCTCGGGTCGACCGCTCTCTGCAGCAAGAATAACAAATCAGCGAACTTGGGTAAGTCCTTGACTTGGTACACATCCATCAACCTCTTCATCCGATGGTAGTACTGCTTGTACGATTCACCTCGTTCTAATCCCATCTTGATCACCTTCTCAACCTCATCTGTTCTCTCAGTCTGCGTCATAGCACTCTCCACAAACACTTTCTCGCATCTCGCCCACGGCCACTTTCCTTCAGGGTCACGACTCAAGACTGCATTCATGGCATCAGACGCTTTGCGATCCATATTCGCCAAGCACAACAACCTTGAACATCTCTCATCGAACCCGCCCGTCGTGAACTTTGTTACTCCTATTCTATGGAATTCGTACAGGAACTCTCGGACGTTGGTAATCAAGGGACCGTGGATCTTGATGTCAAGAACAGGAAGCAGATGAGCCTCGACCAACCGATGGTAACGCGGAAACTCATTCGACAACTTGATCTCGTCAATCTTTCCACCCTTCTTAACCCCCAACTCCTCATTCTCCTCTCTGGTCACAACACTAGAGAATGCCGTCCTCCCCATGGACCTCTCAGCACTCTCTAGGTCATCCAGCATGACATTCCACTCGTTCATCGCGGTCTTGGCCTCAGCGATCTGACGTGTTAGTTCCGCCAACTTTGGTCGCTCCTGGTCGCCCTCCTCTTGGCTCAACCCTTGGATGCGCGCGGCTAACTGCATCTTCTGTCTCGTCAACGTCGCCAGTTGCATCGAATACTCCTTCATCTTTCCTCTGGCTGCATGGGCATCCATAAAGTCAGAGCCAACAGTCTCCTGCATGTCAACATCAACGTCCATGCCTGCTCCCTCATCTCGTCCCGACGTCAAGGTAAGTGCATCTAACGCACCAACAACCTTATTGCCAACGTCCTCGTTCTTCTTTGCCGTATTCGCTGCCATTCTCTATGACCCAATTAAAGGAAAAGAAAACAAACAGACAAGCAGAATAAACAGAAAACGAAATGAGCTTTTGAAAACTGATGATCAACCAGACTGCACCCCAGAAAAAATAATACTGTTACTACTAACGTCAACTTCCAGTACTTTTTTGCTCAGTGATCCACTTGATTCAAAATAAAAATAAAAAACAACACCCAGAAAAAAACTAAAAGTTTTCTGATGCAAATGAATTCGGATGAGAGCACACCTAAATGCCAACAAAGACGAATCCCGCGTTTATTTGAACAAGAATGTCCTTGATCAAAACTAACGGTGAGTTTTCTAATGAATCTCTGCTACCGTGTTATATGAAGACCTCAAATGACCACACAGATGTATGATCGCACTTGAAAGCTCCAACACAAAAAGGTAGAATAGTAACCAAATAATAACAACGAAAGTAACCGCCTGTTACACTTCGTATTAATGATCAGTCTCTGCTGTAACCTTGTCACTAGTGACCAGATGCACGCACGAAATGACCACAAATAAAAGAAAAGGATCCTGTCCTTGTTGGATTATCCTGAAAATAGAGAAAAATCCTGACAGTAAAGGTCCTGTTCTGTAATGATCCGTAAATGCTCCCGTTACGTCCTGAATCGCTCCTGTAGATTGATGGAGTGTTCCTCGTAATGGGTTGAATGAATAAATAAATGAGTGGATGGATCCTGTCAATCGTTGGACGGATTCTGATCCCGATCCGTGTTGTATTTATCAAAAAAAATGAAAATTTTTACGCTAGTCACGCACAATCGAATTGATAAGACAAGAGAGGGATCTTTGTTAACAGCCCAGACACCTCCATTTATGTCGGTGTCTGGACATATGACTAAATTACTGTCTCTAGCCTAATTACATTAGCTGACACCCCCGAGACAGGCAAATATGCGACAATAGACACACACTACCATAATACATCCACATCTCTTACTTCCACTCCTCCTAAAGTTGCACTTCATACCTAGGCGAAAGCTTGTCGCCCAAGATCGGGTCCAAAGACATAACCTTTGCTCCATCAGGGAATTCACTGTGCAGTACTGTTCTATTGAAACGCTCAATCATTCGACGTTGAGTTTTGCGGGTCTTAGTGTCAATCGCTGGAAAGACGGTCTTGGTCATGTACTCAAGCCGCTTTAAGAGCTCCTCCTGGGATGATAACTTCTCTGTCGTGTCCGAAAAATTGCTAATACCATTATAACGCCGCGCAAAAAACAAAGAAAATGGGGACGAATTGTGTAGAGCCACAATTCTGGTGTTCATAGCTAGCTGTGCCATAGGAACATGTTTCGCCCATGCTTGTTTATGGTCTTGAACCTCTTTGCGAATGATAGTGCATGCTGTTTTCACATGATTTTCGGCGACTCCGTTTCCGCGAGGGTGATAAGGGGTGAGTAACCTATGTTGCACTCCCATAGTGGTAGTCATCACTTGCACCGCCTCGTTAACGAATTCTCTGCCATTGTCAGATTGAAGGATACGTGGAAAACCAATAGTGGTGAAGATTTTGAACAAAACTTTTGCAATGGTCATCCCCTTCTTGTCAGGTATGGGTTCCAAGAAGACGAACCTTGTACAAACATCAACCAAAATGAGTAGGAATAGGTTTCCATCGCTCTCCACAGGGAATGGACCGGTCAAATCAACCGCCATATGTTCACCTGGTAACTGAGCATGAATGGCCGTCAGAGGGTGGTATCCCTTGCGTGCGATGTTGACTCGCTGGCATTCTTGGCAACGCTGAACATACTCCAAGCAATCCTTGGCCAGATTAGGCCACGTCTTTTGCAATGAATGAATATGCTTGACCATGGCGTTAGTCCCAATGTGACCAAGCGCATGTGCGTCGACTAACACTCCTCTTCTCTCTGAGACAGCTACCGTCACACGTTGAGTGTCAGCATCCTGGATTAAGTGAACATAACCATAAATTTTGCTCGGAGCAGATCCTTGAATGCGGGCTGTCCACAACTCTTGAGGAAACTGGCGAGACAAAGCGTCTGGTAAAACGTTCAGAACGCCAGGTCAATAAACAACCTTAAACGTGTAATCCAAAATAGTCTCCTGCCATGCGGTGAGCATCGAGTTCATATCCTTCTGCGTATGCATAAAAGTAAGAGCGCGATGATCCGTGAAAAGCGTAAAGTGACGGCCCCACAAATAGTAATGCAACTTCTTCAGTGCAAACACAATTGCCAATAACTCCTTCTGAGTTGTACTATAGCGTCGTTCACTGGGTTGCAATGAGCGCGCAACAAAAGAAATATATCTAATGTTTTTGGGATTCGCCTCGCCTTCCGGCAGCTGATATAAAATTGCTCCAATTCCAACGTTAGATGCATCTGTAGCAACATATAACGGCAAATTGAAATCCACCCAGCAAATTATGGGCGATAAGACCAACAAATTCTTTAGTGCCTCAAAGCTCTTCAACTGAGCAGCATTTAACGTAAGGAGGCCTTTCAAGTCCAAATTATCATATGGTGTTTGTTACATCTCTGCAGATCTTGACGATATCCACCGCGTCCATTAGAGGAGAGTGTATGTATGATATCAACCATTTAAAACAACCACTGTAACATTCCTTGCGCGATTATCCTACTAAACACAACTACATTCTCCAAACAACAAAGTCTTCTTATTTTTCGCTCACCAATATCTTGAATGTGTTCATCTACTATTAAACTGTTACCCTCACTGCAAGATTCGACAGAGTAGTTCTTGTATGTGATCATCTAAAGCACTTGTATTCTCAACTGTATCTTTGTCGTGAAATACAGGGGAGAGATTACATTTTAAAAATTCTTGTGCTGTCTATTGCTATTTTATTCTGTGTTCTGTTGCCCACTATGAAGAGATATGCCAGTTATGGAAGTCAACACTCCGTTCCTTGGACTTTGGATATTTTTTATATGCCTTTTTATATCCTCCGCACATGAAGGGGCCGCTAAATGGACCCACCACATTATGCATAGCATCTAGCGGAGCACTAATGGTAGCTATAATGGGTACGTGATCGCGGAAAAAATTAAAAGTCCCCATATAAGATTGAACCTGCTTACCCGTAGTTGGGGGTTTCCAATCATTGATATTCACCAATTTATTGGGATCAATTCTTTTTCCATCAAGATCCACAATGAAGCCCAGCAACGCCACCTGCGTACTGTAGAACTTGCACTTGTCAAGGTTAATAATAAGCTTGGCATCAGTTAGCCGTTTAACCAACTCTATCATCTGAATCGCATGATCGCTTCTGTTCTTTGATGCGAGAAGAATGTCATCGATAAAATTTCTAACAAATTTCAAATCCCCAAGGATTCGGCTCATGCCACGCTGAAACAAACTGGACAAGGGCTTCAATCCAAAAGGAGCCTTCTTGAACATATATTGAATCCCGTTATGCATAAATGCCGTCAACGGCTGAACTTCTTCATGGATTGGTAATCGATGATACGCCTGCTTTAGGTCCACAGTCGAGAACACTGCATTGCCTCCAGCAAATTGCATGATGTCTGATATAAGTGGTACCGGAAAATTATCATCGGGTAGGTGCGCGTTTAAGGGCCGCGGATCCAAGCACACTCGGTAGAGAGTCTTGTTTCCGTTTGCATCTTTCTTAGCCGCTAGCGTTAATGTGTTGTTGTGTGCATTACCTGCAGGTGCTAAAGTAATTACATCATCCTTCAGCCAATTCTGGATTGCTTCATCAAGAACCGGCATTTGCAATGCAGCAAATACTTTAGGTCTGCGGTAGAGGATAACGTCATCAGGGACTGGCAAATACACCTTCATTTCAGGTATAGTACAATGACTTGTATTTGGAATCTTGGCGTTTAACCTTAGCGACTCTTCTATACTCTTCATGAACGCGTCCTTTTCCGCAATAAATTCCTGCGTCTTTTCTCGTTCTGGAATCGTGAGAGGTATCAGCGTGGGCTTTTCGTCTTCAACTGGCGCTGGCATCCGTCCAGACGACTCATCTGCATCGGGTAGTCCAACGATATTGAATCCATAGCGGTGAAAGAGATCCATGCCAATGGTAACTGCATGACTCTGTTCAATAACCTCATATGGCGCGCTAAGCACATTCTGTCCACAGACAATCTCTACGTTTTCCGTTTCTCCAACGCGTTTAATGACAGACGAGTCAGCTAATTCAATGTATCCTTCCATTGGTTTAACCGGAATAGAATACTTTTTGACTACAGCTGCACTAATAAATGAGTGTGTGGCACCAGTATCAATGAGTGCAAGATGTCGCTCTTGATTAAGATAAACAGGAACAAACAGTCGATTATCCGGCTGATGTTTTCGTTTACTTGAACCATAGTGCTTGTGTACTAACTCAAAGTCCTTCTCTCCAAAGGAGAATAATGGGTAACCATCACATGCGTCTGACACTGGGTTATCACTAATTGAAAATCTTTCGAAGGCCCTTAGGTACTCGTCGTCTACTACATCCTCGATGTTGTACTCGGCCGGTGCATTATCTCTTCCTTCTTTAACAATGCCCATAGCTCCATACTTCACCTTTGCTTGGTCGACAGCCACTTTAGCATCACCGCTACCTTCCCCCCCGTCGAGAGGATGCATCGGCAATGGACCTACATGAACTCTCATACCCAAACCGGATTCACCACGCAGTTTGCTCTTCAATTCGATTTTCGCAATACCCTTTGCATTCTTCTTTTTCTTCTTTCTCTTCTTCACTGTTTCACTCCGTGGGTTGATGTCACTGACATTCTTCTCGTCAGTTGTTGTTTCATTCACTATGACTACTTCTGTTAAGGAGGCCTTTCAAGTCCAAATTATCATATGGTGTTTGTTACATCTCTGCAGATCTTGACGATATCCACCGCGTCCATTAGAGGAGAGTGTATGTATGATATCAACCATTTAAAACAACCACTGTAACATTCCTTGCGCGATTATCCTACTAAACACAACTACATTCTCCAAACAACAAAGTCTTCTTATTTTTCGCTCACCAATATCGTGAATGTGTTCATCTACTATTAAACTGTACCCATCACTGCAAGATTCGCCTGAGTAGTTCTTGTATGTGATCATCTAAAGCACTTGCACTCTCAACTGTATCTTTGTCGTGAAATACAGGGGAGAGATTACATTTTAAAAAAAAATTGTGCTATCTGTTGCTATTTTATCCTATGTTCTGTTGCCGACTGTGAAGAGATATATCAGCTATGGAAGTCAACACTCCGTTCCTTGGGCTTTGGATATTTTTTATATGGTTTTTTATATCCTCTGCACATGAAGGGGCCGCAGAGTAGGGTATCACCATGCCGCTCAACATACAATAAGCCATTATACAATGAGTAAAGGGATGGTGACTTGCCTCGGAGGCAGCTTTGATAGATAGGGCCAAGACGAGGATCGTTTTGATACCCTTCGATCAGGCGCTGCCTCAAACCTGTGTCCGCTTGAAGGTCAAGTGCATTGACTGAGAGGGGTGGGGGGTTTGGTACGCGGTGGTCCGGACGCCGAGAGAGGGCATCAGGAACGACATTGTCAGCGCCACGCTTGAACTTGAAATCAAAGTCATACTCTTGTAGAAGCTCCATCCAACGTGCTTGTCTTCGAGTGAGCTTGGGTTGCGTGGGGAAATGACGGAGCGTATCATGATCGGTATACACAATAAAATGGGAGCCGTCAAGGTAATACCGCCAGGTCTTGAGTGCGTGGACCACAGCGAGGAGCTCTTGCTCATGAGTTGGGTAATTCCGTTCTGCAGAATTCATCTTTCGCGAGGTGAAGGCCACGGGTCGTGCAAACCCATCAGCGTCTATCTGGAAGAGGACCGCGCCAACAGCATAACCCGATGCATCGGTCTCGACGATCGAGGGTAGGTCTGGGTCAAAGATGCGTAATACTGGGGCAGAGCTGATGGCATCCTTGAGTGCACGAAAAGCGGACTCGGTGGCATCATCCCAGACAAACTGGCGACCTTCACCTAGTAGAGACGTGAGGGGAAGAGCGATGTCAGCAAAATTGTGGATATACTGCTGGTAGAACTGGGCTAACCCAATGAACTGTTGAACGTCCTTTTGTTTTGTTGGGCGAGGCCACTCTGGAATGGCGCGAACAAGACCGGCATTGGTGTGTAAACCAT
The DNA here is from genome assembly GCA_019671135.1 of Linnemannia hyalina. Taxonomy (NCBI): domain Eukaryota; kingdom Fungi; phylum Mortierellomycota; class Mortierellomycetes; order Mortierellales; family Mortierellaceae; genus Linnemannia; species Linnemannia hyalina. The sequence continues at coordinate 3,771,748 of JAHRHY010000002.1, read as the reverse complement.
CCTTGGTAATGACATGACCGAGGAACTCAGTCTCTTGTTGCATAAAGGAGCACTTGCTCAACTTTGCATAGAGACCGTGCTGGCGGAGGAGAGAGAGAACACTGCGAATATGACGGAGATGTTCGGCCTTGGTCTTGGAGTATATCAGAATATCGTCAAGATAGACGACCACCCACTTGTCAAGGACGGGATCAAGGACCTTGAGCATCATGTTGGAGAAGGAGGCTGGGGCGTTGGTGAGGCCAAAGGGGACGACGTTGAACTCAAAGTGCCCGTATCGACAACGGAAGGCAGTCTTATGAGTGTGAGGCTCATAGATGCGTTGTTGATGATACCCCGAGATTAAGTCCAACTTGGTAAAGTACTTTGCGCCCCGAAAACGGTCAATCAACTCATCAATTCTAGGTAAGGGATGGCGGTTCTTTCTTGTAATGCGGTTGAGACCACAATAGTCAACACACATACGTAGAGAACCGTCGGCCTTCTTGACAAAGAGCACTGGGGCGCCGTAGGGAGAAGTGCTGGGCTTGATGAGTTTTTTAGAGAGTAACTCATCAAGTTGCTTCTTCAATTCGTCCAACTCTGCAATAGACAAACGAATAACGGGCTTGAAAGGAGGGTCAGCGCTCGGGTCCGTTTCGATGCGCATGGCATCTCCACGGTCCGGAGGTAGACCAGAAGGAAGTGAAGAGGGAAAAACGTCGGGGAACTCGTCGTGAACAATGGAGTGGATGTCAGGGGGAAGAGAGGGAGGTGGTCGTGGTGTGATGGGAGTGATCGAGGGCAGTTGTTGGTTAGAGGTGGGCTGGTCATTGTCATTGTCGTTATTGTTGTTGTTGTCTTTGTCGTTGTCTTTGTCGTTGGAACGAATGAGGGCAAGGTATATTTCGCTGCCGGGGGTTGTTGCCTCTGTGTAGAAGTGGATGTGGGAGAGGAGAAGGCCGCGAGTGCGAGTGCTGATGGAAGATGACTGAAAGCCGGTACAGTCCCAGTCTATGTCGATGTCGTTGTAGCGGATGCGGAGGTTGTTGGTTCGCCAGTTGATGAGAGGGTTGGTTTGTGTGAGCCAAGGTTTGCCAAGGAGGAGGTCGTAGCTCTTTAAAGGGTAGACGAGGGGATCGAGAGTGGTGGAGTATTGTTGTCGTGCAAAGGTGATGTGGGCGGTGTGGGCAGAGAAGGAGTGAGATCCGTCGGGGAGGACAATGGGGATGGGAGAAGAAGAGTGAAGAGGAATTTGATGTCGCTTTACAAAAGAAGAGCTGATGACGTTGCCTTGAGCTCCACCGTCGATGAGGATCCGAGCGGAGTGACCATTAACATTGCAGACAAAGGTGAGGAGGGTAGTCTTGGCTTGCTCGGCAGTGAACGTAGACACACCAATGCCCCTTTTTCGCAACCGGCGGATTTTGCTCTTGGTCATTGTGGGAAAGACAGGTACGGTCTCAGGCACGGGCGTGGTAGATGGAACAGACGAAGCAGGCGTGGGGGCTAGAACGAGGGGCGACATAGGTGGGTCCAGGTCCACTGTAGCAGCCAATCCAGCCCCCTCTTGAACAGGGGAGGTGCATACAGCGGGGAGCTCAATGATAATGGGAGAAGGGACAGGGGGCGAGGGATCAAGTGTAATGGCAGCGGGGGAGGGGAGAGGAGCAAGGTCTTTGGGCAGAGAAAGTCGTTTATTCGAAAAAGAAAAAGAGGAAAACTTATCTGAAGAAAGAGGCTTACTCCTCTGGTCCAGAGGAGCAGAGGAGGGGGCAGCAGCAACTAGAACCTGGACGTCTTCTAGTTGCTGTTGGCTTTTCCCGACTGAGCCTGGGAAGTAGCCTGTTGAGGGGTTGGGGTGTCGGCAACCTCGATATTGTTGAACTGTCGTGCCGGGCGTGAAGTCGAAGGGAAAGTCCTGCAATCGGGCCCAAGGTGGCCAAGTTTACGGCACTTGTAGCAGCCACCATTCTTGTAGAGGTAGTCTTTCTCTTCTTGTGATAGCTTGGGAGGAAGAGGACCGCCGGGTTTGTAGTGGGTATTGGGGTTGTAGATAAAGGGTTTGGTGTTGTGCTGGCTGTGGTTGTAGCCGGATCGGCGCGAAAGGTAGCTGACTTGTGCGGAGAGGTTGTTGATAGCAACATGGAAGGTGTCGATCTCCATATCGCTGGATTGTTGAACAATGGGCTTGGGACCAGTGGGCCCGTCAGGGTAGAGGATGGAGTGAACCAGAGTGGCTTGAGTAATGGCAATATCCAAGGTCTCCGGCTGGCGAAGCATAACCTCCTTGCTGGTTTCTTTTTCGAGGCCTTTTTTGTACCAGTGCAAGGCGGTAGTATTGTCAAGGGAGGGAACTCGACGGCGAAGGCGGCGGAATTCGTGGGTGTAGGCGGCGACTGTACGCTTGCCTTGTCGTAAAGACTCAAGAGCCGAAAGAGCAGCGACGGCGGCATTGGGCGGGGTGTGAAAGTTGAGGAAGGCTTGTTTGAAGTCGTCCCAGGAGCTGCGAATGGTAAGGCCGCTTGATCTCCACCACGATTTCGCATCGTCAGTGAGGTTAAGGGCCGTATACTGGACCCATTCAGCGGATGCAAGGTTGACGACCTCATAAGCGGCCCCTTCATGTGCAGAGGATATAAAAAGGCATATAAAAAATATCCAAAGCCCAAGGAACGGAGTGTTTACTTCCATAACTGACATATCTCTTCATAGTGGGCAACAGAACACAGAATAAAATAGCAATAGACAGCACATGTTTTTTTAAAATGTAATCTCTCCCCTGTATTTCGCCCCAAAGATACAGTTGAGAGTACAAGTGCTTTAGATGATGACATACAAGAACTACTCTGGCGAATCTTGCAGTGAGGGTTACAGGTTAATAGTAGATGGACATATTCAAGAGTGTGGTGTGCGAAAAATAAGAAGACTTTGTTGTTTGGAGAATAGGTTGGTGTTTAGTAGGATAGTTAAACAAAAAATGTTACAATGGTTGTCTTATATGCTTGGTATCATATATACATTCTCATCCCATAGTCGCTATGGATATTGTCGAGATCTACAGAGATGTAACAAACACCATATGATAACTTGGACGTGAAAGGCCTCCTAATACGCCTCTTGATTGTCGATGAAGTTATGACAGGCATCGGTGTCGATCGCGCCAGCGTAAGGAGAGGGGGTCTGAGGCTTAAGGATTTTATGGAGGGTGCGGGCAACATCGCGGCAGGCAGCCTCTTGTTCGAGTTGGGTTGGAGCAGGAGGTAGGGGAGTAAGGCTTGCAAGGAGGGTTTCAATCCTGGTCCTGGCCTCGTCAGTAAGGCCAGAGGCGAGCTGGCGAATTTCGTCGGTAGCAGACATAAGAGCCGGAAGGGTGCAGAAAAGTAAGAAAATAAAAAAGGATAGTAGGGATATGGTAAAAGGAGGAGAGAGCTGTACGTGTGGAAAGAGAAAATAAAATATGGGTAGACAGGAACGGAGCTGGAGCAGGAACAGAAAATTTGACAGATCAGGGCAGAGGGGTATGGATCGAAGTTACTTTTGCTACCATGTAATAGCAACAGAAGAAGGGTGATAGACAAGAGCAGGAGGCAGAAACGGATGGTGTTTATTGTACAGGGGAGCCAGGGTATTTATGTGTGCTAGGCTATGGGCTCCAGGATGGTGGTGATGTGGTGAGGTGATGTGGTTAGATGGGGATGTAATTAGGTGATAATGTGGTTAGATGAGACAGTGGTTAGATGACGCTAATGATCTAGGGTCACAACAGATTATGATACTGTGACACACACACATATACATATTGTCACAGTATCATAATCTGTTGTGACCCTAGATCATTAGCGTCATCTAACCACTGTCTCATCTAACCACATTATCACCTAATTACATCCCCATCTAACCACATCACCTCACCACATCACCACCATCCTGGAGCCCATAGCCTAGCACACATAAATACCCTGGCTCCCCTGTACAATAAACACCATCCGTTTCTGCCTCCTGCTCTTGTCTATCACCCTTCTTCTGTTGCTATTACAGTGTGTGAGGATAAAAAATAAAAACCTCGGTAGATATGTTGATAAGCTGTGAGGAAAAAATAAAAACCTCAATATAGTGAATTTGATTGCAAGAGGAAAGCGGGAAAACCTCTGCGGATGTTTGTTATTATTGTGAGGAAAAAGGTTGTGGCACCATTAAAAAACCTCGAACAAATCGTCAGTGCGATTTTTGTTCAAACAAAACGTCGATGCGTTTTATGTGTCAATCGGAGGATATGATTGTCTTCAATCCTTCCCGATCCGAGAACGAGTTCTAGGTCTCAACTCATTGATTTTTGATTGACTGGACTGAGTGAGCTTATTGCGAGTAAGGTTGTGTTCACCTTTTTTAGGTGTGAACTTGTTCTTCTTTTTGTTCGAGCGATTGCTACTGTGAGGTTCGCTCATTTGCTCGTCGGTGGTAAGCGTTGGCTGATCCGTTTGCGAATCATGACGAGAGTGCGGACGAGGATCCTCATTACGGGGTGGGTGATCGGCCCAATAGTCCGTGATGCATTTCCTCTCAACAAAATTGTCCTCTGGTTCCCAGGTGTTGTCGTTATCAGAATAATTTCTCCACTTGACAAAGTACTCCCATGTCCCTTCCTTTGTACAACGAGCGTCAAGAACTTTCTCGACTTCGTACGTAAGGAAAGAGTCTGGGTCTTCATATACAAGTTTGAGCTGCGAGGGCGCATAGTTACGACCAAGCATAGAGCCAGTGCCATCTTTGAGGATGTATGCACCGCCCTTGTTTTTACGAACAACAGTAAACGGTCCTTCATATCTCGGAGAGAGGGAGTCTCCTTTGATAGGATCAACCGCCATAACTGTGGAACCATCAGGAAATTCGCTGTGCAGTATCGTTTTATTGAATCTCTCAATCATTTTCCGCTGATTAGATTTCGCCTTCGCTTCAATAGCGGGGAACACGATCGTAGTCATAAATTTGAGTCTCTTCAGCAAGTCTTCATGGGACATGACCTGGTTCGAGAGGTCAGTGTAATTGTAGTGTCCGTTTTCCTTGCGTGCGAAGAAAAGAGAGTAAGGCGTGGAACCATGCAGACTCGCAATATTTGCAATGAGGGCAAATTGGGCCATGGAAACATGACGATCCCATTCGTGGTTTTTGCCTTTGGTCTCTTTTCGAAGAATTTCTTTGACCGCTTTAACCCGGTTCTCGGCTAGTCCATTGCCTCTCGGATGATAGGGTGTGACAAGACGGTGATGGATACCCAATTGTTCTGTCATTATTTTTGTGACCTGATTGGAAAATTCTTTTTCGTTATCTGATTGAAGGACTCGGGGGAATCCGATCAGGGTAAAAATATCAAACAGCGTGGTCGCAACAGTAGCGGCTGTTTTATCAGGTATAGCTCTCAAAATAACGAAGCGGGTGCATACGTCTGTCAGGACGAGAAGATATTTGTTGTTTTTCGAGGACAAATGGAATTCACCAGCGAGATCTACGGAGGCCTTTCACGTCCAAGTTATAATATGGTGTTTGTTAAATCTCTGTAGATCTCGACAATATCCATAGCGACTATGGGATGAGAATGTATATATGATACCAAGCATATAAGACAACCATTGTAACATTTTTTGTTTAACTATCCTACTAAACACCAACCTATTCTCCAAACAACAAAGTCTTCTTATTTTTCGCACACCACACTCTTGAATGTGTCCATCTACTATTAACCTGTAACCCTCACTGCAAGATTCGCCAGAGTAGTTCTTGTATGTGATCATCTAAAGCACTTGTACTCTCAACTGTATCTTTGGGGCGAAATACAGGGGAGAGATTACATTTTAAAAAAACATGTGCTGTCTATTGCTATTTTATTCTGTGTTCTGTTGCCCACTATGAAGAGATATGTCAGTTATGGAAGTAAACACTCCGTTCCTTGGGCTTTGGATATTTTTTATATGCCTTTTTATATCCTCTGCACATGAAGGGGCCGCTACAGTCATATGCTCGCCTGGTAAATGTGCATGAATAGCCTTGAGGGGATGGTACCCTTTGCGAGTGATATTAATGCGTTGACACTCAGGGCATTGTTTGACGTGCTCAAGACAATCCTTGACCATGAATGGCCACGTCTTATCTTGGGCGTGAATTTTGTCAACCATTTTGTTCGCACCAATGTGACCGAGGGAGTGAACCTCAGTCATGAGTGAAGGACGGTCTTTCGCTGCGACAGTGATTCTAGGAACCGATTTGTCTTTGAGCATATGAATGTAGCCGTACACTTTCATTGGTGTTTTCAACTTAGGCCTGTCAGTCCATAACTTCTGAGGAAACTGACGAGATAACGCATCAGGTAACACATTGAGTACTCCAGGACGGTAAACAATGTTGAACGAGTAAGCCATGATGGTGTCAAACCAAGTTGTCATCATTGGGTTCAAATCTTGCTGTGAGTGAAGAAAAGTAAGAGCCCGATGATCGGTGAACAAGGTAAAATGGTAACCCCAAAGATATTGATGGAATTTTTCAATGCGAAAACGATCGCTAATAACTCCTTCTTAGTAGCGGAATATTTTCTCTCTCGGTCCTGCAAAGTGCGAGCCATGAAAGATATGTAGTTGACGTTCGAGGGAACGGACTGCATATCCTTCGGTTCGGGTACACCTTCCGGCAACTGATACAGTACCGCACCAATTCCAACGTTGGACGCGTCCGTGGCAACGTAGAACGGTCGACTGAAGTCTGGGAAGGATAACACGGGAGCTCGTACAAGTAGTTCCTTGAGTCCATTGAAAGAATCCATTTCATCTTTTGATAATTTAAAAGTTCCTTCTCTGTGACGAAGTGCATCAAGTGGTGCAGCAATAGTACTGTAGAGAGGGATATATTCACGAAAGAAATTGAGGGTGCCCAAATATGATTGCACTTGTTTGGCAGTGGTAGGTGGTGCCCATTCGTGAATGTTAGCCAACTTGGTAGGGTCGACTTTCTTTCCAAAGAGATCAACAATGAATCCCAGCAGAGAGATCTGTGTGCTGAAAAAATTGCACTTGTTCTTGTTGATGATCAATTTCGCCTCGTTGAGTCTTTCGATCACACATTTGACATGAGCTGCATGCTCTTCTCTGCTTTTTGAAAAGATAACAATGTCATCAATAAAGTTCAGAACAAAAGGCAAATCGCCAAGTATGCGAGACATACCTCTTTGGAACAAGCTCGAGAGTGGCTTCAGACCAAAGGGGGCCTTTTTGAACATGTATTGTTTTCCCTCATGCATGAAAGCAGTGAGGTACCTATCTTCTTTATGAATAGGTAGACGATGTTACGCTTGGGTGAGATCGATGGTGCTGTAATGGAATGACCAGCTACTTTTTGCATTATGTCGGAGATAAGAGGGAGAGGGAAATTATCCTCCGGTAAATGCACATTGAGAGCACGGGGGTCAAGACACACGCGCCACAATGACTTCTTTCCGTTCAAATCTTTCTTTGCTGCTAGGGTGAGTGTGTTGTTATGTGGATTGCCTGCTGGTGCAAGCTCAATCACATCATCCTCTAACCAGCGTGCGACTGTCTCGTCCAGGATAGGTCTCTGGGAGTGAGCAAATTGTCTTGGTCGTCGATACACAATGGTACCTTTTGGAACAGGTAGATACACCATCATCTCAGGAACGGGACAATGACTTGTCTTTGAGATATTTTCATTGTCTTTGAGTGCTTTGCTGATGGCATCTAGGAATCTTCCTTTCATGCGCTTAAACTCGGCGGTGAGTTCCTCTTCAGGGGCGGTAATCGGACGCAAAGATGGTTTCTCGTCTTCGACGGGAACATCATGTGCAGGTGCCATCTCTTTTATTTCTGGGAGGCCGCAGAGAGCGAAACCCATATGATAAAAAAGATCCATTCCGATTGTAAGAGCAAACTCTTGATCTTCGATTATTTCAAAAGGGGCTGAGAGAAACTGACCATTGAATTCGAATTCAACTTGATCAGTTACACCAATGCGTTCAACAGTAGTCTTGTTTGCTAGTGTAAAATTACCGAGGATCTTAGTGAAAGGAATGTTATGTTCCTTGACTATGTCCTGTCTGATAAAAGAATGTGTAGCACCAGTATCTATTAACGCATGGTATGTCCTCTTGAATGCACGGATTTCGATTCGAAATCTATTGTCGTGTTCTACTGCATCCTTAATAGCAGCATAGTGTCTGATAGTTAATTTGTCAGATGCGAAAGTGTCGAGTTCCTCAGTCGTCATACCAATGCTACTGTCATCGTCACTGTGGTGGTCCATGTTAGCCTGACTTTGAGCAGCAAAGTTAGACAGGCTAGCAAAAGACGGTTCTTTTGTTTCAAAGTATGGCACAGAGACAAGGGCAGATTGTTTTGGTGGCAACGAGCGAAACGCGTATTGGGGTCGTGCACTTGTAGGTGCAGGTACATCCTTATCAGTTGTAACTGATTGTTCGCTATCAGGTAAAGGGGTTACAGATAAATCATTTTCTGTAGTCACAGACAGATTGTTTTCTTCTGCTGAAGAAGTATGGACAGCAAGCGAAGGAGACAGAATTGGACCAAGAGGGATAGTATTAGAACCAGTCAGTGGTAATTGTTTATTACTAGGTTCTGTTATGACAGGAGAGGGAAGTGTCTTGTCGTTCGTCTCTACGGGGTCCTCAGGTTCACTTGTCTGTAGAGAAATAGTAGCATGAGTGAGCAAGGTTTGATCAGACATAGACAAAAGTTCAGATTCAGAAAAAGGAGGTATAGACAATTTACCTTCTTTCTTGTTTTTGTAGCTCTTGCCACCCTTGCTGTCAAAGTTTTTCTTGCGATCACTGTTGCAGTAGGGGGCAGTGTGGCCATTCTTGTTGCACTTGGTGCAGTGCCTGCAATTCTTGGTATCATGCGAGTAATTTTCACCGTGATTGTCACAGTGGAAAGTCTTCTTGCCAGAGTTAGACGAAGATGGGAACGACGACGAATCAGCAGTCGGCTTGCCTTTGCCACGGCGGTCGTTCTTGCGGTGACGCTGTCTCTTGTGACCATGGTTATTACTGGTCTTGGACGAGGAGGCATCCTTGTCATCTTCATCATCGTCGACGAGACTGTGGGGTCTCTTGAGAGAGTCGTCTGGTCCTTCCATTACACTGAGGTTGGTTAGGATCTCACAAATAGAGTCCAGTTTGACCTCAGATAAGGAGGTGCCAATCTTCTGAATCGACGTCTTGATCAGGTTGAGCTCCACCGATGGGATTGAACTCATGATGCCAGACAGTACAGTGGCGTTGTTATCATCAATTCGATACACGCGCACTGATCGTTGGAGACGAAGAGCGAAGTTTCGGTACGACTCCTTGTGACGACGGCCAATTTCGGCGACACGAGCAACGGTGTTGAAGCGTTCAGTCGGAGTCAAAACACTGTCGACGAAGGCAACTTCACATTCCTCCCAAGTTAGAGAAGAACTACTGTGACGAGTCAGCTCATCAGTGAACTGCTGTCGTGTCTGATCGTCCAGAATCGCCATACAGAGCAGGCGTTGGGCACTGGCGAGGAAAGGAGTCTCGCCGTAACTGTTCTCACAGTAAGTCTTGAATCCGTCGAGGAACAGGTGAGGGTCGCGGATGACTTGATACGATTGTCCCTTGCCGTGCTTGTTGTCACCAAATCGGGGAGTGCCCGAATCGAGTGTCAACTTCTTGCTGTCGACCCTGATAGCGGTGGCCATAGTCGCCGTGGGATTGGTAATGATCGGTGCCATCGGTTGGTCGAGAGCCAGTGCTGCTGACAGACGCGCACAATCCGCGGTCTTTTGTCGCACGACTTCCAAGAGTTGGATGGCTTCCTTCTGCCACATCTGGTAATTGACATCGAGAGGGTTCTTGTGCATCTTGAGCAGGGTCCGACGGTATAGCTTGGACCAAGTAGAGAGATCGTGTTTCTTGGTGGTGATGGCTTCCTCAAGACCGCTGGTGAGCTCGGAGTCACTCTCATCGTCAGCATCCGTCATGGCAGAAAAGGTGTTCAGGTCGAAGACTGGAGAGGGCTGCGTGTGCTGGTTTGCCGACAAGATGGACGAGGCTTGTTCGTTGTCATCGCTCATAATGATGTCCTCTTGGGATGCAGGGGTGGGAGATGGAACGACAACAAAGGTGCCGGTGGCATCGATAGCCAAGTCTTGGAGAGTGGGTAACTCGTTGTTGTCAACGTTGTCAGACATAGGAGTGATGATTTTTTGTTTTAGAGTGAGAGTGTGGGAGTGATCGTTTTTTTTTTTAATTTTTTTTTTTTTTTTTTAAAATGAAGAGTGATATCCTCCTCTCAAGAAAAAGCTTGCTGGTCCTTTTTCTGAACAGGAAGGGTCTCCATTTAATCACTCATCGCTTGTACATTTCCTAGGGTAGTAATGTTATTTGAACTAGACAGGATGTATATTGCAATAAGCGCGACACCATCCTATGGGGATGTCTACGCTTTTCATTATCACTCTCCCTTCTCGTAGCTGCAGTGCGTGATCGTGAATGCAGTTGGGACAGCATCGTTTGCATGCACGAGTCATGATGCGAATGAGGGTACTGTCGCATTTTTATGTATCGGTATGTACATGTGAGTGCAATTTAATGGAGATAGATACATGCGAAGAAGAGGCGTACAAATCTCTTGTTCATGGGATTGTTGTCTGGACATGTACCTTTACACCATTTGGGTCAAGTGGATCGATGGTTCAATAACACTAAGGGAAAATAAGATAATTTATGATAGAAACAGCAGTGGGCTAACTATCTGTGATATTGTGTTTATTTCTATTGAAGCATCATACACAACCTAAGGATGAGACTGCGCACGGGAGTTAAGGTACGTCAGGCGCTGCTCGTATGTACGAGCGAAAGATTCCCAGGCTTGTCGTGCTTCCAACATGTATCGAAGCTCCTTTTCTTTCTGATCTAAGTGTTGCTTCACCAACGTCAGCTGATCGTATTCCTGCTGCGAGGTGCAGGAGAGAAGCCTCTCGTACACCCGCCCGGCCTGAGCAAAGAGCTCTTGCTGTTGCTGAGTGTAGGCCACTAGCTGTTCTTGTTGGAGAGAGGTCCACCAAGCCTGAGGAATGTTCTCCGAAGATGGTGCCGGTGCAGACAACAGCACAGGTACAGGTGAAGAGACTGGTGGAGGCGATCGGGCTTCCGCGTCTTGCGAGAGCGGGTCCTGTGAGAGACAAATCGTCTCATCGGCCTCATGATTGATATAGTCTTCATGCTCAATACTGTCCTCCTGCTCGACGCTGTCCTCCTTGGACCAGTTGTTGGACGCAGAAAGTTGCTGTTGTGACGACTCCAGCTCAGGTGCAAAGCGAGTGTTCTTGACTGGCTTTTTGGTGCCATGGGTGGAGCGGGTTGAGGTCATTGTGAAAGTTGGTTTGTGTGAATGGAATGGAAAGCGAAGAATGTGGAAAGAAGTTGTTTCTCTCATCCTCTTTCTCTTTTCTCATTCTTTTTATGTCTCTTCCTTTTCTTTTCCTGAATGCCAATTGGATCAAGGAAATCAGGATGTGGTGCTTGGTGATTGGTCGAGACACTCATGCGAGGATGTCTTTCTTGACAAGATTCATGCAAATCAGAGTCGCATGACTATTCGTTTTATTGTCCTCTCTTTTCTTTTCATCAATCTGATTGGTCCATTCATGCATGGATGGTATTGTGTTGATGAAAATCGCTCTGTCTTTGAGGTGGGAGCAAGAGAGCATTTTCATGCATCTTCTGCAGGTTGTCCCGGACATTGTTCCCGTTGTCATGATAGTGTGCAGGAGTGAAATTGTGTAAGATGGAAGGTGTGGAAGGTGTGTGGTGAAGAGAACAATCAATCATGTTCCTCCCCTTCTCATATATGCCAAGTTCTCGCAAGGCACTTCTATTGTTACTTGTAGGTCATCTGACATTGGTTCATGCATGAATCACGCAATCTCTCTCGGGGACAAAACGAACGATGACATCGTCTTTTTATTTTCAACATCATGTGACACTAATCATCAGTGGCGAGATCTTACCTGCGGTGAGGATTAGTCTCTGCTCAAGCATCGCAGTCGATGCGAGGTCGTGCTTTCGATACCCTGGGGTATAAGCAGTAGTGGTGCCAGTGTTTTCAGACTGGAGTGGTGCCAGTGGTGAGACGGTGCTCTGTCGGCTGCATCGCTGCATGGCTGACCTTCCATTCGGTGATGGGAGTGCATTCACTTGCCCTTTTCGCATCTCTCTCTTTTTTTTTTTTTTTTTTTTTTAGAGGAGTGAATGCGTGTAAGGGTGTGTGAAGTAGGGATGATCCCCATTGTGAATTCGTTAAGAAAAATGGAAAATAATAACCGGGGTTGTGATAAGCAATGAGGTTATGGAAAAAGGGAATAACGAAACAAAGAGAGGCATCTGTTTAATTCAGGGACGAAGAGTCCTTATGTACTCTTCGTCCTAATGATACACGTGATTATAGCGGCCCCTTCATGTGCAGAGGATATAAAAAGGCATATAAAAAATATCCATAACTGACATATCTCTTCAACAGAACACAGAATAAAATAGCAATAGACAGCACATGTTTTTTTAAAATGTAATCTCTCCCCTGTATTTCGCCCCAAAGATACAGTTGAGAGTACAAGTGCTTTAGATGATCACATACAAGAACTACTCTGGCGAATCTTGCAGTGAGGGTTACAGGTTAATAGTAGATGGACACATTCAAGAGTGTGGTGTGCGAAAAATAAGAAGACTTTGTTGTTTGGAGAATAGGTTGGCGTTTAGTAGGATAGTTAAACAAAAAATGTTACAATGGTTGTCTTATATGCTTGGTATCATATATACATTCTCATCCCATAGTCGCTATGGATATTGTCGAGATCTACAGAGATGTAACAAACACCATATGATAACTTGGACGTGAAAGGCCTCCTTTGCCATTACATACTCCAACGAGCACTCTCTGTCCCACTCTTACTAGTGTTGTGATGTGGATCTATAACGAAGATTACTATCTGTTAATGGAAAGAAACTAACTACTACGAGACTAAGGACTACAGGCATATAACCGTCGATAAGAGAGACTGTTGCTAAAAGATGTGGTGGCTAGGCAGTGACGGCGATGCCATAGGTTAGCAGTCATATTCTTTAGTAGACATAGAATTAGTAGTGCGTCGAGCCCTCTTGTCTGCTCTTTGTCCTTTTACACATCACTTCTTGGACGAGAGCAGTATTGACAAGAGTTTCGCTGGCGCGCTGCAGTGTATCGTTTCGTGTGATTCTTTAGGACGCTATTATCACTACCCCCGACTATCAACCCCCCTTCAACCTACAACTCCTTCCCCCCGTACCAATTGAGGACTTAACAGCGGTCCTACAACTCTGGCCTTCGACCCTCTCCCCTGAGTAACAGTAGTAACTCTTTTTCTTTTAAGGGGCACCGATTGTCAGATTGGTTGGGAGGGATGCCTTGACATTGTTACAAAATCCATACCCCATTCGCCAACCCTACCTCACCGTATTTAGACCTAATGTAGATACTGTATAGGTAGAAAAAGGGAAGCGTGGTGGCTCTTGTGTTCTTTGCCCTTTTTCAGAGACACATTTGCCAACGTTAGCTGACCCTTGTTTTCAGGTACATATATTGAAGCAGTATAAAGGCCCTTTTTCAGAGACATATTTGCCAACGTTAGCTGACCCTTGTTTTCAGTGTGTGTGCGTCAAGCGAAACTAGTGTTTATTAAAGGAGCAAGCAACCAACAACCACTATCAACTGCGGGCGCAACGATCGTCTGTTCAACCGTTATCGAACCTTCAGATTTTGCAACAACATCAATGTCACCCACCTAGCGCAAGTGGTTAAACTGCACTGCCTTGAGCAAGCGGGTTCAGGTTCAAATCTCGTCAAAATTCTCTCTTTCTTCAGCCTGGGACGGCTTCAATATCCCATTCCATATGTCTTTCAATAGTCATAAAAATCAATAAAAATCTCAAAGCCTCCTGCGGGCGACATAAGCAGAAAAAAAAAAAAGGCATCAATGTCAGCGCAAGAAGTGTACCACTCGTTGCTGTTGAACTTCCAGCGCGACTGCATGACAAAGTTACCGGACTTTAGGTTGGTGAGCAACTTGAAGCAACCACCACAGGGCCAGATATAGGTGTCCTTGCCCTTGTCGGTGCAGTTCTTGTAGTTGAGCTTGGCAATGATTTTGTCCGCTTATCTCTTGAGAGCGGCAAAGTACAATTGCTGGCCTTGGGTTTGCTGTACTTCCCATACTGTGGCTCGGCATTGCTGCTTGTGCGATATCGTGGCTCAGCATTACAGCGTGTGCGATATTGTGGCGCTGTATGTAATAAAAATAAACGTGATACTTCCGAGTGGTTTACACCTCTCTCTTCAAATTTCGCACAGTTCATCAATCCCAAGATATGACACTTCCCGTAAATAATCGTTCTGAAACATATTGGGCTCTCAATTACACATAGTTACTCATTCTGGTCACTATGACTTTCTACCTCTGATTCTTCATTGACACTTCACCTAGAAACCTAGTCATTCTACCTGTATATATAGCTGTAGCATAGTAATAACAAGCATCAGCATTGCTCCAACCTCTGTTCCTCACGTGTATCACCTTCAGCTATTACACGTTCACCCATAGAAATATGGCTGGAAATCTGTTCCTATCTCTACCCCTCTCAACCCACTCGCCTTTCTCGAGTCAGTCATGCGCTCTATAAGGTGTGTGTTGTCTGGCAGGTTGAGGGTTAACGAGTAAGAAAGTTGTCTTTATTCCCTTCTAGTTTAAGTCAACTTTTATGTGTCTGGCTTGAACTTGTTGTGGCTTTTACTTCGTTAATTAAAAATGAAAAAGAAAAAGAAAAAGGAAGCGTTCTCCTATTGTGAATCGCACCTATCCACACAATAGTGTAAAATGTGCACTGAGCAACAAATGACATCAAGTGTGAAAATGTCTTGGTGGTCATGTCAACAAATGCTGTATATTTTGGCTTCTTCCACTGTTTATTGCCCCATTCAAGGTGAATCAGTATCTGACATGCGGCGGCTGGGTGCCTGAGAGACCATGTTGATAGCGCCAGCGTCTCATGGGAGCCTTTGCTGTCTTAGGTTCTGCTAGTCTGCATACTCGCATACTTAAAATACCTGTGGACCGCGTGTTGCTACTATCTGCGGGGACAATGAGTGTATTGGCGAGTAAGGCATGGGTTGGGGCAGAGAGTATGTTCCATATGGTGGTGCGCACTCATAGGATTGAGGCAAGTATGGGTCGGGCTTCGGGGGATAAGCGGGAGACTGGTGCGTGTATATCATGGGCTGGGGTTGATAAGACGAAGTGTCCTCCGGGCTATGCACATTGGCGCCTGGTTCCCTGTCGGGGTTATGCTGCATCGGCGGTGGCGTCTGCCTGTCTTCCCTGCCATATCTGATTTTGTGCCGTTGGTAAAAGAAGAATCCCAGGGCAACCAGAAGGATAACTCCTGCGGCAACACCTGTTCCGATGGCGGCCGCATTGATTGGGGGAGGTGGAGGCGGAGGTGGAGGTGGAGGTGGAGGTATAGGCGAAGGAGTAGGCGAAGGAGTAGGCGACGGGCCCACTGAAAATTGGGCCGTCCATTGGTTGATCTTGAGGTTGTAAATGATGAGTGTCCCAATAGGGCCTACGCGAGTTGGATAGGAGTCGCCTAGATTTCAATCGGGGTAGTGAACAGAGTGACCATGAGTACGCTGGTAAACGAACAATGCTCAGAGTACCAATGTGATAGGCTCATTCAGGTCGTTGTACCTCCCCAGGCAATGAAGTTGTCACCGGCGACCGTGCATGCCATGTTTAATCGCTTCTGGGACGGATCGGCATCGACTCCTCTCGTCCAAACCAACGTCTTTAGGTCCAGGAGGTAGATGCTGCTCAGCGGAACATCTGTAAAGTCCTGCCCGCCAAATACAACCATCTTTGTTCCATTGTTGGCTACAGAGTGAAAGAAGCACATTCATGTGCACCGTGAGTATTAAGCGGCACAAGATACGAACAGCCTCGAAGAACTGCGCTGTTTGCATACCTGGCACCATGCAGTGCCTATAAATGTTGCCGGGGCTAGATCCAGTCGCGGGCTAAATCCACACGAGTACGCGTCAGCATTGAAAGTTTGACACCTCAGTCATGCTCAAATTACTCGCCGAGTTCGCTGTTACTACTTACGACAATGGCCCAAAGGTTCGATGAGGGCGTGTACTCGATCAATTTCGAGTCGCCAAGGCTCGGCCCTCTCCACTGGTAGCCACCATAGAACAGCATGCTGTTGCGGTACGTGCTCCACACAAGGCTGTAAAAGGCGGGGTTCCCAATTTTGACGGTAGCCGATGCAGGTGGCATGTTCAGAAACGATGAGGTGTATGTGTCTGGGTTGTAGACGATCATCACAGTGCCGTTATTGGACGCCGAAGGAGCGTAAAGGAGGCCGGTTGTGGGGTCCAAAGCAACCCTACTTCCCCAAGTATCGCCGTAATCGGAAGGCAGCGTATGATTCGATAGCCAGGAGTTGGTGGCGAGGCTGTAGAACGAAATTGTCGTCTCGGGGTCCCAGGGGTCCCAGATGATCAACCGCTGCTTGTCTCTTGAAACCGTCATCCAAACACCAAGCTGGGGTACGACTGCGCTAGGAAGGGTCCGCCAGGGCGGGTTTGATGAGCTCCAAGTCTGCTGCTGGAGGTTGAGCGCCACAAACTGGGACGTGGGATTGCTGTAATAACTAGTAGTGAAATTCACGTCCGTGGCTCCACCAAGGCAGTACAAGGTCTCCTCGTCCACAGTCGCATAGGCCATGACGCTAGCTGGCGTCGGAGTTTGGCCCATTGTAGGCGCAAGGAACTGTGTAACATGGAGGAGGAGAGGGAGGTGTTTTACGACGTATCTCTGAAGGCGTGAGTCTGGGCTTTGCCATAATACCGAGGCGCGAGTGTGGTGTCCGTGCTGAGGAGGGTGGCGAGACATGATGCTGCTGCTGATTCTATGTTCTGTGAGAGTGTGAGAATAGGGGTATGGGCGGTCGCGGGGTCGGGACGTAGCGTGGCGTGGCGGAGAGTGCGAGAGACAATGAGAGAGCAAAAGGACTAGAGAGAGCGGGAAGTGTTGAGGAGTTATGCGCTTATAAACAATAGATAGTTAAATGAAAATATAAGTTGTGGTCTCATTTTATTCATTTTGCCTGTTGGCTTTCCAAATTACGGTTCGCAGCACGGGCAACCTCCGAGTCACACCCGATCACATGCAATTACACAAAATGTCGCACTTAATTTAAAACATAGCCAGTGCACAAAGCTAAAAAAAATTGTTTCACCGTGGCCCTTCCTCACACGCGCCTTTTCTGTCTGTACGAAAGTACACCACCACATGAAGAATACGAGCTAATCTGAACCTGGAACCGAGCCTCGACTCAAATGAACTGCTTTAGACTCGCTTTGACCACGCGTTGTGCCACAGCTTGCTTCAAGGTTCCTGTGAAAGAGGAAAGGACAGTTTAGATCACATGGCTCAATCACCAATCACGGGGATAACTGGCTTGTGGCAGCCAAGCGTCCATAGCGACGTTGCTTTTTGATCCTTCGATGTCGGCTCTTCCTATCATACTGAAGCAGAATTCAGTAAGCGTTGGATTGTTCACCCACTAATAGGGAACGTGAGCTGGGTTTAGACCGTCGTGAGACAGGTTAGTTTTACCCCACTGATGAAATGTTGTTGCAATAGTAATTGAACTTAGTACGAGAGGAACCGTTCATTCGGATAATTGGTATTTGGGCCTGCCTGAGCAGGCAATGGCCCGAAGCTATCATCCGTTGGGTTATGGCTGAACGCCTCTAAGTCAGAACCCGTGCTAGAACGCGACGATTGCCGCCTTTTCCGATTTTTAGTTGAATACGAATAGATCCTCGGATCCTGAATCATACTACGTGGGGTTATCTTGCAGAGCGGAAAGGCTTTGTGAGGTTCCTGCTAATGTTAATTTCAAATATTGGAAGAGATAAATCCATTGCAGACGACTTTAATTGAACGGGGTATTGTAAGCAGTAGAGTAGCCTTGTTGCTACGATCTGCTGAGATTAAGCCCATTGTTCTATAGATTTGTTCGAAAGAACAACATCTCCTCTCTCTCTTCTTTTTTTTCTTTTTTTTTTTCTTCTTTCAGTTGCTTAACTTAAGGGCATTATATTAGTTTTTTTGAGAAAACTTGTACCTTTTCACCCCCCCTTTTTTTTTACACGGCCCGCACTATATGCCTATTGCATCTCAGTGTCTGTCCACTCACTCCTCATTCTCTATTAAGGGTAGTAGTATTATATATATTATCATAGGGCTCAAAGATCCTAGCTTCTTTCTCACCATCTTCCTCTCCCCAGCTGTTTATATTACAATGCCTACTATTGCTCCTTTATGCCCCTTTATGCCCATTGTTGCCCCTTTATGCCCCTTTATGCCCGGTGTTACCCCTTTATGCCCAACTATGCCCCTTTATGCCCATTGATGTTCCTATATTCCTTTGTGCCTAATGCATATTTACAAAACGCTCTACCGTAAAAATACAAATAAAGAAGGAATGTAACTTTTCTTACTCATATATCTTATCATCCATCTTCGATTCCCCGCCCATCTTTATTCTACAGCAGCACAATGTCCAGCAAGGCCAAACTTATTATTATTGTAGGAGGCAACATTGAAGTCATCTTTACTCCGCCCTATTATTGTGTCTGTGAGGCCAAACATTCGACGAAGCGAAACTTGCAGCGACACATTCAAGGCTGCAAGGATAGACACCCATGCGAGAGCATTGAGGGTATCTTAAAGCTCAAGCTTCAAAAAACATGTACATTCGAAAACGACCGCTTTTCTGCCAGAGTAATGTCTGATTCAGCTAGGAGGCCATCCATATTCGGCTCCACCAACCATAGACTACAGTATAAAAATATCTGTCAACACCTATTAAAACAGTGTGTTCCTTGAGAGTACAACAAATCTCATCAGCTTTTTCCTTCCACCAGTCTCCATTTTCTACATTCACCACCACTACTTTGTAACATCATGTCCAAGGCTGTCGCGTCGTTCCCTATGATCGGTCGACCCTTGGCACGATCGGTCGACCCTTGGCACGATCGGCCGACCCTTGGCACGATCAGTTGATCCTTGGGCGCAGTTGAATGAGCCCAAGACAATTAATTAGCATTGCTCACAATCACATATATATATCCCACAGTACCCCAAATAGTTTGATCCTTACCTAGTAACTTGAATAATACTTGGTCTACACCTTGAAAACCCATATCTGACTCCCTATTCCCTTTGTTCTCTTCCTCCGCCTCTCTTCCTGATCCTGCCTAAGAAAAGGTCAACTCTGCCTTGTTCTAGTCTAGATTCTCGACAATGTGCTTTAGTAATGTCGATCCATCGAGGCAACGTTTCCATGTAGATTTTGGTGAAAGTGGTGAACGAGATGAACCCCGGAAGCTCGTTTCCTTTGTAGCGCAGAACGAGGTGGCAGATCTTGTCCATTGGCAGCATATACTCGTCCTTGTTCATGACAACGTTGTATCGCTGGTATAGTCGGTAAAGCGAGGATCGAATGAATCTGTAGTCGTCCTCTGACTCCAACAAAGGTGACTCGCAGTTGTCAGAACCATGCTGACATAAACTCCTGTAGGACAAAAGTCTTGGGGTCTTGTCGGTTGTTGTGATCGTGTCGATCCTGTGCGATTTGGTGGCTCCTGCTTCCGATTCGCCTTTTTGCGTTCCTGATCTAGATCTTTCACCAGCTCCTCATGCTCCTTGTCCATCTTGCCCTGTATGGTGTTGCTATTGACAGTTGCGAGCGCCTTCTCAACGTCACTGCCCTCTAGAGCCTGTCGTAATTTCATGGCCTCCCACATGTTGCCGTGTACTGCACGTTCTGCTGCCGATACGAATAAAGAGCATCAAAACATAAGATATGAAGAAGGAGTGAAGTAAGATTGCAAGTCATGAGGTGTTATTACTGGCAGACAAATCTGATGACCTTTTTCAATTGGACCATTTCGTCCCTGTACTCTGAGATGCCCTCAAAGAAAAAATCGTCCATGTTCGAAAGGTTGATATACACCATCACATCCTGGTCGCCAGTCACAGGGTTTGTCAAGACATGGGTAGCTGGCATACCGTACTGGACGTCAGGCAACTCGATGTGGATGCGGAGGATACCCCTGAGGTTGGAAGGAGTACCGGAAGCCACAAAGTTGCTTCGAATGGTTGCCAAGGTTGGATTCAAGGTAGTACCGTCCTTTTGTAAGAAGCAACCTCGAATGTCACTGGAGGTTTCGTTTGACTGGTGGGCCTTCTGTGCCAGACGACTGCTGTAGAACTTGATCGCAAGAGTGCCGGCGTACCGCTTGTCAGAGAAAAACCAAGCTCCATCCGGACGTGTGCTATAGCTGGCAATAAGCATCTTGTTCGGAGGACATTCGGCGAGAAAGGCGAGATCGGCGGCGACGCCACTGTCGGTATATCCAAATCCATTGGCCGTGTTGATCCCGTCGATTTGAAGCCTGAGATCGTCGCATCATTTGGGCAAGGCGATGCTTTGGAGGAAAGGAAGGTCCACGAGACGGAAACCATTGAAACGTTGAAGTGATCGACGGACAAGTGGCTCCAGAGAATCCCCCTTTGACGTTGAAGCGACACCGAAGTTGGTGACAATCCGGTAGAGTTGATCCAGGTACTCCGAGAGCGCAGGATCCTTGTCCGAAGCCTTGAGCTCCTCCTGTACCGCCTCAACCACCATTGGCTCGTCCAGCACCAAGTGAATGCCATCGGGGTGTGGTCGAAGTCTACACAAGGCTTTGTCCACAAAGTCGGACTGCTGTTGGCTCGAGAACGAAATTTTGCCATCTTGGAGATGATAGGCCAAGACCATTCGACCAAGAAGCCGCGCTGCCTCGCCTGTTTTTGTCGTTCTCCAGAATAATGCGTACCCCGGCCCGAAGCCCATTCATTGTATGCTCAATCGACTTGTCAACAGCGTCTTCGAGATCAACTTGTTTCGAATCCTGAGAAGAGCAGCGCGTGGCAAGGCGTTTGACGACGTCAACGGAAAATCGAGCTCGTCCTGTTAGCTTGCGGCGTTTGGCAGGCGGGAGATCGCAGTCCGACATGTCCACTAGATCTGAGAGAATTTTGTCGACATCGTTTTCATCGAAGCGGGGGAAGTCCGTTATCCTCGAAAAATTAGTGTGTTTGGCGATGGCCGAGTACACATGATCGGCATCTTGAAGCGAGATTGCCGTGCCAAGAATCACCAGCGTTGCTTGCATGTTGCTCAGCGTTGCGGACAAAGGCGTGAGAAAACCACGGCGAAACTTGGATTGGATTTCGTTCTTTTTTTTTAATAAAGACCCTCCCCTTCTCTCTAGTCGGGGAAAAGACTGTATTCATTTTCAGTCTCTGCAGTGTGGTTCAGAAGAAAGCAACACGAACAAGTGAAAGCACTGTGGACATCGATGCTCAGGTGCTGTTGTGTTCCTCGGCCACAAAACGAATACTTCGAATTGTAAAGGGAACCTCATCAATATCTTTTGTTGACACAGCGATTTAAGCTGTGGGAGAAGAATGCAGTGGAAGTGAGTGAGTCATAATCTTTCTCTTTTGCGTGCATGCAGACAGATTGATACTATAATTTATAGTCCCCTTACATTAATGTAATGCCGTCTCACGCCAATTGATATTGTAACGTCCAAGACCTTCTACGTTTACTGAGGTTTATTTTCGTTTTCAAGACCTAGCTAGCAAATTTGTGTAATACAGAGTCGAGTAAGCTATAACAAAGAAAAAAAAAGTCAAGGAAGAGTGGTGACAATGGAGATTATTTGTGGAGCTTGGGCCGCTTGAGGGAGGGCTTTGAGTTCAAAGGGTTTTTTTGCGCCACGTCCTTGCCGTCGTTGCTGATGTCCACCAGTGGGTGACGACCATGGGTATTGATTTCTGCTGTCAAGGGCAGTGCACGCATGGCGGAGTTTCCATGAGCAGGGGTCAATGGAAAAAAATCCTTGATCGATTTTTGGCTGCGACGAGATGTAACAGATATCTTGGATGGGACGTTTGATGGCAGGCTGGTTATGATAGACGATGATAGTGGGCTGATGGTTTGTCGTGGAAGAGCAGAACCTTGGAGGGTATGCTCCTCGAGTAACACAAACGGCGGTAGAAGAGGCGACTCGGCTTCGACCTCCAAGCTGGGACGGGGTTCTGATCGCATACCATGCAGTTGTTGTTCCCATCTAATTCTCGAAAAAAAATGGTTAGCGATACCATTTTTGAAAGTCTGTCGATTGTTTCCATATTACACTATAACTTACTCATCCTTCGTTGCGTTGGTGTCCTCGATCAATTTCCATAGATCAGCGCGTAAGATCTTGACCGCCCACTTTGGCTTGAATGACTCTTTGGAGAGTCTGAATGCAGATGAGTCCTTGAACTCGGACATACTCTTCTTCGCCACGTTGATCTCATTCTCCATGAGTAGGATGGTATCGAAATCGTACTTGTCAGTGTCGATGTTGCGATCAATATCCAGTTTTCTTGGCAGGGTCACTTTCATCCCGGTGACGAGTGATCGTCCTTTGCATAAGTGCAAATAATAGCGATACTTTTCATACGACCAGGAGGCCAATCGATCAGCTTTTCCGCGTTCCTGCCGGCCGTACTCAAACTTCTGGTACCTCCTCTGTAGGACCTTGTCTTCGGGCCACTGCTCCACCCTCGCTTCATCGAATCCACCGTTTATCACAGTTTCCTCGATGCTCTCGATCACTTCATCTGCCCATTTTGTCCCTTTCGGCATCTCTGTCTTCAAATCATGAAGAAAGTCTCGCCGCTCCTGGATGGTTCGATCACTGAATAAGCTATTATCAAATGAGGTTAGAAACTTTATGAAAGAAATATCTGATATTAAGACAGGAAGGATGAAAGACAATAAACTTACCAATTGCATCGTAGACATGCCACCACTAATATTTGGTCAGGATGGCTGTAATTGAGAGCAACGCCATCCTTGAACTGTGTTCGGTCAATCGAAGATCGCTTTCGAGCATCCGCACCAATCTCATTACATGTCGGATTCCTGCAATAAAAACAGCTGCAATAGGATACCGCGGCCTCATCACGGAGCACAACAAACTCCTCAGGGTCGAAGGCAGGGGACCCGACACAGAATCCTCGAGCAAGGGTCGTGACATAAGCCATCATGGCTTTTTCCAAGCTCTCATAATCCCCGGGTCGTTTTGCACGTTTTAGATAGGCCCAAGATCGTACTTGCCTCGAAAAATCGACATCTGCAACACATTTGCACGTCTTGCAACGTCCTGTAAGATCTAGAGGATTATCTCGAGAGTCTCGAATCGAGCGGCGAACTCTGAAGACTGCGTTGTCCCTCGTAAGCTTTGTATCGCAGCTTGCGCAACATCTGTCACTAAGAAGTTCATTGATAAGGTCCTGCAGCTCCGGAAGTTTCGCAAGTTCAGAAACATTCCTATCCGCCACTCCATATGTTTCTTTGATATCTGCTGCAATCTGATGAGACAAAAAAAAAAAAAAAAAAAAAAAAAAAACAATTATTAGTGCCTATACAGGGGAGAACAAACTGCGTTCAGCGTCTAAAACGACGCATACCCTTCCCCTTTGGCGGGAAAAACATGTATTGCAGACAGTGTGGCGATTAAAAACAGGAAGACCAGGTTTTCTGAGCGAAGTGCCGACAGTTCTCCAAGTAATGACGTCTCCACAGATCGAACACCCTTGATCTTTCTGTATGTTCCCGGCCATACGGTATCCGCTCTCGGCAATCCTCAAGTAGTCGCGTTTTTGACCATAGGTAAGTTCGGTCTTGGTATCCGCCCACAAGACAGGAGAAACTTTTAGTCCGTCGATCTATGCCAAGGATTTACAAGGAGGTAAGCTTGTCTACTTGAAAGCCAACAAAATTTAAAATGTATGATAAAGTACCTTAATGAATCCGTCGTTGTCCAAATATGCTTTAGGTAGGAACACAACGTTCTCCAGATGAGTTTGCACACCAGCAATCACCGTGATGCACCAGACTAGAAGAACAAACAGAAAAGAAAGTTAGATTTGAGCACGCAACATTTCTGCAGAGCAATATAGTAGTAATTACCGTTGGAAGCCTTGTTGATACATGCAGGAAGCTTTGTCTCAACAGTCTCTGAGCCTTGTCCTTTGCAGCTACGTTGGTGTTGATGACAAACACGTCTTGTCATGTACTTTGCCTTGCAGTCGCCCTTTCCGCACGCAAAAGTCCGATGCACGTCATCCAAATGGTCGTCGTGCTCTTCCTTGCTGTCGCATGTGTGTCCACAAACTTTATCTGAGTCGCTTTTGTGCTCGCAGACAAAGTGAGAATGAGCGACTCTGAGGTGAGCATCAAGAAGCGCCAGTGTGTGAAACCTTTCAGAGCACTTGTCTCCGTTCTTGGTTGTGTGTGTACATGGGCGGGTCTTTGGGGCGTGGACTTTGTTGTGATGCACACGGAGTGATGACTGGGCCGTGTATCTTTGTCCGCTACCTTGGAACGAGCACACCCACGATTTTATGAGGGGTATTTCGGAAGGAGATGGTGCCTTCTTTCCAGAAGAGCGCCGTCCAGCTGGAATCTTCTCCATAATGAATGGACTTCTTGAAAGACGTGTGTTGGTCGCGAGGCAAAAGTAAATAGAGAGTGATGACAAAGTTCTTATATGATGCTGGAGGTTTATGGAGCTGGAGCGGAGAATGAAGGGAAGAGCAACAAAGAGAAGAGGCAGGTCGTGGTTTTGTATGTTGTTGCCACCGTTTTAGACTCTTTTTTAATGGAACAACAGGAAAGTAGGAAGCAGATAGAGAATAAGACATATTGTGATTTTATTTGCATAGTTGCCTTTGATCTATAGCCAGGACTACTGTGGACCAAATTAATACCATCACATGGTTCTTTGCTGTCGAAGAGGGCATCTCTGTTGATCAAAGCAGATGGTGAGAAGAGCTTTTCGGACAAGATTCCAGTGACCGCAACTTGAGCCTCGTCCAGGGCAATCACCAGTCCAAGTCGTTTGGAAACAAGGATAGACTGAAGCTTGTCTTGGACTTTGCTGAGCATGGCTTGGATTGTGTTGTAGTCGTACTCCTTCAGCTTGTAGACCAGGTCACCGGTAGTTAAGGCACCTTTGGTGGTCTGTTCACGGAAGAACTGCAGGGGTTCTAGAGCAAGGTTGTTGTCGAGGAGATGCTGAAGGAAGAGCAGCCGTGAAAGGAATTCGAGCTTGACGCGTTCTCCTGCTAGGGCCTTGACTTCGAAATCGATGTCCTTTGCGTCCTGCGAACGCCCTTGATTCCTGTGAATAACGGCCCGGTACATGCTCTCAATGTCTTCTGCAAGCGTGATAAAGTTCGGGTCCTTGAAGCCGGGAGAGATGGTGGAGCTCGGGATGCAACAAACACAATAGATCACAAAGTGCTTGCTCGCGAGGTCAACTACAGTCGCAGTCTTTCCTGATCCAGATGGAGCAACCATAGCTACTACGCGACAGTCACTGTATTTGCCCATGTCATCCTCCACAATAGAATGCAAGGTTTCGCCGTCGCTCGTCCTTGCCAGCTTGTCCAGCTCAAGTCCCAGCATCACCAGCTTGATGTCTCTTGCTGTCTCACCATGCGGAAGAGTCCTCTTGAAAAAGGGTCCTAGCTCTTCATTCTGGAAAGCCTCAGCTTCCATTGGATCAACAGAGGGGGTGGGTGGTAGGGCGATGCTGGATGTCATTGAGAATGACTTCCATTCCTGCTCGAGGCGATCCTTCGGAATAGACTTGAGCTGTGGAGTGGAGGGACGGGCAGGGACAGGTGCATGGACTATGTTGGTGCAATTGGATGAGTGTATCAAGTTAGTACATGTGTAATAGGCAAGCTCACGAGTAAGGTGACAATATAGCACGCGTGTGCATTACCTTGAGGAGGTCGCTGGACCATGATGTGGATTGTTTTCATAGGTGGTTTGTCTGGAAAGACATCGGAAACATCGTCGGTTGGGTGTAGCTCTGTTGATGACTCAACTTCATTCCGGACAATCGGGTTGTGTTTGTTGGCTGCAACGACGGGGATCGAGACGCGCCAGAGGGTGAGGTCCTGGAGAGCGTGTCGATATCCAGTCTGGCACTGATGAGTACCCTGAGATCATCAATGGTGTCTGTTGGTGTAGCTTTGACGGGGAAGGCGTTCGACTGGAGTTCGCCATCAACGAGACAGAACAGGTTCAGAAGGTTGTTGGACATGGTGTTGTGAAGAGTGAAAGGAAAGTAAGTGGAAGGGGAAAGGTGAGGGTTGTAAACGGAGCGAGGGTTGTGGAGAAGGTGCGGGGTGTAGTGAGGGCGAGGGGTGAAAAAAAGCAATAGGTGTGGAAATAACAATAAGGGCGGTGAGAAACAAACTGACAGTAAAGTCGAACAGGGGAAAAAGGTGGGGAAGAGACGATAAAAACGCATGGGGAAGGTGGCCCAGCAACGAGATGAGGGAAGAGTGAGGAAAGGAATCGAGCGATGGTAAAGGCGGTGAAGAAAGCGCGTGGTGGAAAGGTAAGGGCGTTGGAAGTGTGGGAATGGTGGCAGAAAGGAAGAAAGGGAGCAGGGCGCGAGAATTACGTCACCGAAGAGAGTAAATCTTTTTCCTTTGTTGAAACATTACATTTTTTAACCCGTCGATGGAAAGGTGAGTGGGGGAGGCATATCTGAGCACGATGACTCCAGCTAAACAAGTTCCACGGACCAACGATGTGCATCTCGGCTGGCTCCAGATGTTCCGCTTGCTAAATATATACGATATGCAACATTTTACAAGCAACACCATAGTCAACAATCGTCTGATCCTTTTCTGTCTTGTTGATGGAGGAGGTAATATCTCAAGCCATCTCTGTCGAAATCGAGCAGGCGAAGGTAGTGGATAATCTCAAGAGGCTTATCAATTCCTGAATTCGACGACTTTGCTCCAGACAAGCTCACCCTCTGGTGCTTCTCCATCCAAGTTGTCTCGGCCAACAAGCACAAGTTGATCGTCTTGATCGAGATTGATTCCCCGACCGGGCTCGACCTGACCGAGCTTGACCTGACCGAGCTTGACCCAACCGGACGACCTCTCTGATGTCTTTTCGGGCCAACCACCAAAAAAAAACAATTGTCATCGTCGTTCAGCAACCCTCTCCAAGTAACGCAGACACGCGCTGCTCTCATTCACACGTCGCACATGCGCTCTGTCCATTGTGCCTGCGCTAACCCATCGCACTCATTTAATTGCACTTACACAGTCCGTACACCTGTCCCTGCCCGCGTCTCCACTCCTCGCTCTGGCCACCTCTCGGATGAATCACGTCCAGGTACACCGCCTATCGGTAAGTGAATTGTGTGTTACCCATCTTTTTATTGTACTATACCTTTGTCTCATTGTAAACTCACGATCAAGCTCTCTTCATGTCTTTAATCGGGATCAGGAACAGAGCGCGCCAAATCTCTCAGCAGTCACACCACACCTGGCGTGCGAGGTCTGCCAGAGGTGTTGCGCCGTGGCGTTGTCGAATCACAGGACTCAAAACCACCAAGTGTTGGCCTTCATTCCTGAGAGGCGCCGCTCCAATGTCCTGCTGCACAACCTCGACAAAATGCAAGCACAAGACTTTCCCGTATTTGGAGTCAGTGGATACGGAAAGACTCGTTCCATGATTGAGATGCTCTGTTTCCAATGGGGCTTCCGCAAAGTCGGACTTTGGATTAGACGACCTCTTCCGCGTAGCTGATCTCACTGACAACAAAACATTGGAAGACGCGGCCGGCACCAACACTGTTTTTGCCAAGAACATGACACTGGTGCTCTTCCTTCCGCGCCTCATGATCCTCGGCTATTGCTTGAAGGTCCCTGGCTCCCGTCGGACATTCTCGACTGCTCGCTGGGGCTTGCTCCAAGTGTGCCCCAACACGCTCAGGGTTATGTTCGTGTATCTATGCATGAAACCCTGCGATCTCACAACGGCACACACAGTCCCTGTGTCCGACCCGGCCTCTATTGTCCGCAAGGAGTTCGAATCGGTGTGAGAGATGCTTGCTGCCCATTGTCCTTACTTTCCAAGCGAGTCCAACTTTCGGATGGTCATCGACGAGGCCCAGATCCTGAGCGACAAGAGCCCCACGTCGTTCGCGTCATCATCCACACAAGGCAACCTACGACCAATGTATGTCATATGCCAGCATGACAACGGTGTGACAACATTTGGAGATGCTCAGAGATGAACAGGCAGAATACGCAGCTAACAAAATTTTACTTGATATTTTTGATACTTTCAGGTTGCCCCTCGTGTTACACGCATTCCGCTGTGATGGATTTCGAGACGAGCTGACTACCATCAACATATACCAACAGTATCAAAATCAACATCCGTCTCGCCCACAACATCCACCAGTGAGGACCTTACCACTGCTCCCAGAGATATGCACAGCACTGGCTCTCAGGTGCCGACTGGTGATCGCACAGCCTCAAATACCCTTCCAAAGCGATCAGGCACACAGCAGAAGAGGAAAGCTTCCGTGTATTTATTGGACCTCAAACCTCCGGCTTATCCTCCGCCCAGTTCTCCATCAGGATCAAGCATTCATTCTGCCTTCGACAATTCAGGGAAAAAGCAAAGCCCTAGCAGGAGCTGGCTCACTTAATTTTGCCACACATAAAGCAAAAGCTCTGTAAGTTGTGCTGTTGCATTTGCATTTTGAAATCCCTCAAGGCTGTTTTGATATACTGTGCTGACTTTAGCTCCTTGCTTTGCAGTGCGTTGAACGGTATTTGGTTTGTTGGCAAGGCGACACTGGAGTGTTTGGATGCAAAAGAGATCCATAGGGCCATGGGCAAGGAGCACCGTATACCAGATTACCCGGAAATTAGAGCATTAACGCCCCAAGTTGAGGAGATTCTCCAGTTTGGAACTGAACAGGAGGTTGCGGAGGCGATTGATGAGCTGTGTACTGCAGACATACCATGGACAGTCAGAAGGGCGCTTAAAGTTTGGAGGCAGCTGTAAGTGAAGAAATGACTGGCTATGATGGACACCAAGGTCATTCGTACGCGTCTTGACTAATTTTGTTTATGTCTTTTTTCAGTTTAGACACACTACTGAACGAGCCTAGACGGGACCTGCAGGATGGAGAGCAAACTTTTGTGAATCGGGTGTTGCAGCCATTTTTGTCGGTGACGTTTTCTGCACGAGGCAACAAGGTGTTGAGGGGGGATATTGAGCACGACTCTGCCAGCGAGGACAAAGGGGATCACAAACACGGTTCGCAGCGATTTTTTCATTGTTTTGCCTATTCCTCGCTTGGACTTGTCCTTTGTGAGCCTGGTTGGTGAGATGAAGCCACCTGAGAGGACACAGTCGGCACAGTTGGAACTGAAGGATCAATGGAAGTTGTTTCGTATGATGAAAAGTGAGATTGACTCTCAGATCAAAAAGGGTATACAGGATCCGGTTGTCTGGGGATGCCAGGTCTTTGGATATGATATAGCGTTTTATGTGATGGATCAACGGATATCACTCATTAACTGTCTCATAAAAGTGTTTACGGGCACGTTACCCAAGTCTGTTGAGATTATTCGATCAACCCCTGAGATATCCTCCGCTTTCTTTTACATAGAGGTGAGTGAGGATTAAATCAACCGAAACTAGTATGTGCATGAATTGAAACAAATTGCACACTAATTGTCCATTTGATCTTTGGCTTGTAGAGCTGTATCACCAAGCGAGGACAAGTGCTCGAGAGATCCCTTCTCTATTCCCCTCCTCCCGATCCACAGTATCATACCCAACCAAACCAAATAACGCCAAAGAAGCACAGGAAGACGTAGTGATAAATTTATTGAAGCGAACAATGAACATACCACAACGCGTCGGGGGAGCTCTGATGAAAGAGGGGAGAAAGAGTTGACATTGAAGGATCAAAAAGCTACGGCGCTACGAACACTCGGATAGAATAAACTAACTATCCCTTCTCAAGATCATCCAATGTGCATGTTTCCGCGACCGAAGAAGGTTTATAAATGCGCGTCGAAAGAAATTTCTCAGTAACCGAGCAATAGCTCTACGGTCACGTAATATGTCCTCATCCCTTCCAAAGTCTGACCATCCCTCCTTCAGTCCTTCTTCATCGTTTGTTGTCCTTTGATGCTGTTTTGTACCATTGATTACTGATGTTACCTCTTGGTGTTGTACCTTTATGTAATACATTTATGTTGTAATTTCATGTATCTTCAATGTGTCCATTGATAATTTACCCTAACATTGTATATTAACGATGTACCTTGGTGTTGTACCCTGATATTGTACTCTTGTACCTTTATTTCCTAGCATCACTATCTTCATCTGGCTGCCCTTATTTCTGACCTGCCTTTATTTTCCAGCAGCCTCTTGATTTTCAGCATCTCGCTTCTTTTATGCCTGTATTTCCCTGTGAGAGATTCCTTGGTACCACTGCCTCTTGCCCTAGGTGTTAGGAAGACATACTATCTAATGGAGGTCTTCGATGAGAGCGACTGTCGTGCGATCACCCTTGGATTGGGATAATATCAATGTACTGTTGCCGTATTACACTGAACTACGTTGTCGACATATTCTCGCCGTATTATCGACGCTCTCTCATTCATCCAATTGCAATTTCGCAGAACAGACAGGCTGTTACTCATGATGAGGTACATGTGTGTCCATTGTAGTGATATCTGCCTAGCGTATCCCAAACGTATCATAATCGTAGGCGTGTGGTTTCCATTTGATTCATTGTCACTTTGGCCAAAGTGATACATACAGTAAACATGTATGGACATTTTTCAGGAACCAATATATTTTTCACAGGGCTTAGGTAGGAAACGAGCATGGATGCAGTTTGATAGACCATTTTTGCGTAAATTTTTCTCAAAAAAAAGGGGGGGGAGGGGGGAAAGGTCACAGTGGAATGCCAGGAAAAGGGCGGGCTCTGGAAGGAGAGAAGGGTGATGATAGTTTATCATATTTTAGATGAGGCATGATGTCGCGCAAGCGGATCTTGGCATCTTCTATGCAAAATCATACGGTTCAAATCGCTCCCTGAGTTGCGTGCAAAAATATCAGGCTGGAATCGTTAGCCGATGCCCATGCGCGCTTTCTAGTGCTCGATCGAATGGAGGACTCGCTGCGTTCAATCACCATGCTTTGTTCATCCAGGGATTTGAATGATGGTACTCTACCCCAAGTGACAAAAGTGGTGGTCAAAGCAACGATTATCTGCGAGCAGAACGCCTCAATAAAAAACGGAGTTGGAAGGTCATAAAGTAGGTATTAAAGAGGATGACCGTGGCACTGTCACGGGTGGTCTCTTTGAAGTTATGCAATTGAAAAAATTGGTTGAAACAAAGAAAGAAAAAACGAAGATACCCCGACCGAAGCCGCGAGCACTATTCTTGTTCGAAAATAACTTGGAATATAGGTCCTTAGCTGTTTTATGTAGTGATGGTGCAAAGCAAAGGATAGTTTGGGTATTCTATCGTTTACCAGGTTTTCTTGCGGTCTTCAAACGGCTTTGAATTGCGGAGTTACCGATTATTCTGTAACCTCCATAAGGTATCCCAGCACCCGTATGGGCGGAGTTTTCATCTCTCATTAGAAAATTTTAGGGGGTGTATATTACCCTGCATATGAAAATTGTGCATAGTTTAGTTAACATATCCCCCAAATGTGCTTACTTGTATCCCTCTTTCTGCTGGCGCCTATGCTCACTGCCGCGTCTTGAAACACGAACTTACCGCGATGGTTTATGGTATATTAAAAAGGGTACCATGTGTCCCATTGAAAAGACAAAGGACAGTGCTTATTCTGTGTTTATAACCATTTGTTGATTAATGTACCTCCAGCCCCGTGTATTTTATTATTGTATACGAATACTTGAGCTTCTCCTACGGTCATTGTGATCTGTGTGCCATCTTAGCACGGAATCCATGATACACGCTAGCCTTCTTCAAAAAGCTGGATTCTGACCATGTATACACCTCCTGCGCAACACTTACCTCTACTCATAGAAGATATCTTGCATAAGCCCCCGCAATATACATGATGGTCGTTCTATAAAAGCTGGCTGCAACTTTCTCTTTTTTCTCATCAATTCACTTCAACCTAGAGTCTCTCCTTCACTACACCTACTCTTCTTCACTACACCTACTCTTCTTCATTACATCTGCTCTTCTTCAATCGTCTTTTCCGTCCTTTTCACTAGAACACGCAAGGCTATCAATGTGAGTGATCACAATTCTTGGATGCTGGAACCTTTACTGTACTTGTGTTATATGCTATGATACAATAACATCTTGCTGCAAAAGGCTAACCGGGCGCCTTAATATATCCTCTTCTTCCTGCCATGACTCTGTCACTACAAACAACTGCCGCCGCTCGATCGTCTAATATAACAGTATTCTAGTTTGCTGTACCTGCTGTCCATGATGCTTGCAAGATTTCTGTTGGTCTGTGTGTTGATTGGTTTTGCCGCAGCGCAAGGCGTACTCAACGAAAATTTGCGCTGGAGAGTCAACGGAGTACGTCGAATGGCGTACAGTTTCGATCCAAACTATCCTCAGCAAGCACGACAGACTGTACTGCGCGGCATTGAGAGATGGAACCAAGTTTTGGGCGACTGTCTCCCGCTTCAGCCAAGACGAGCCGGCGATCGCGACTATATCAACGTTTTTAATGGTGGAGGGTGCTTTAGCATGATCGGCAGAGTTGGTGGCGGTCAAGCCTTATCGCTGTCAGTCAACGGTTGCGTTTATCGAGGAACCGTGATCCACGAATTTCTCCATGCTGCAGGACTCATTCATACACAGAAACGACCAGATCGCGACAACTACATTACTATACACTGGGGGAACATCGTGGATAGCTGGAAGAGTCAGTTTACAAAGGAATCATCCAGAGACATCGGGAAATATACAGATTACGACATTTACTCGATCATGCACTACTCCTACCGTCATCCGAGCTGGTCCATCAACAATCGACCCGGTTTCACCTCAAAGATCCCGAATGTCGACTACAGCAGGATCGGGACCGGAGACGACTTCACCCAGAGCGATGTGCTCGCTATCAGACGGATGTACAAATGCCCAGCGCGCAAATTTAACACTATCGTCAACAACAACAACAGCAACAACCGCAATGGAACCAAGGATAGAAAGCCCATTCTCTGTTCCAACGTGTAGGGTGTCGCGAATCTTGACAGGGCTGAGGCAGGGTTGGTCTTTTCCCAAGGTCTGGGTTGGATGAAGGCGTGCGAGCAGAGGATAAGGGGATAGATGTCAGAGGGTGATTTTTCAAGGTGTTAACAGAGTGTTATTTGAGTACTAGGTAAGGATTTTATGGGCTATGTATATATATGTGTGTGTATCTTACGTTAAATTCGGAGGTAATTAACTAACAACACCTTTGGGCAATTTTCGTGTTTGACTAGGGCTGATTGATTGTGCTAAGGGTCGACCAAGCAAGTCAAGAGTCGATCGATCGAGCCAAGAGTCGACCGGTCTGACCTAACCCTAATTTAGAACGCGACATGATTTTAGAGTCAAATCAATTATACTATAGATAAACGGTTTATTTGTCTGTTTACCCACTCTGTACGTGTTTGCCCACGGGGATAAGAGCCGGTCTGTCACCATTTGTATCATAATGAAGTAGAGGTGATGGGCAGTGTGAATATGGAATGGATGAAACGCGGGTCGAACTGCA
Source organism: Linnemannia hyalina (assembly GCA_019671135.1). NCBI lineage: Eukaryota > Fungi > Mortierellomycota > Mortierellomycetes > Mortierellales > Mortierellaceae > Linnemannia > Linnemannia hyalina. The sequence continues at coordinate 3,737,904 of JAHRHY010000002.1, read as the reverse complement.
TGCAGGCAGAGTGCTATCACTTCGCTGTCGACTGTGCTTGATAATCTCCTGCTTGCCGAGGCGAGAGATGTAGTATCACCAATGGCTTGGTCTTCAATAGATTATGCTGAGACGTATGCTGTCCAACTCTAACCAGGATGGCCAGGTCTGGAGGCATCCATTCCTCAACAGATAGGAAGCGGGGGCAGATCAGGGAAAATGTCTCGGGTGGTGATTGGGAGTAAGGGGATAACATACCACACTGAGAAGAGGCACGTAGAGCCCTGAGGAGGTACAGTTGTGAGACCACCCTACAGGGTGGCGGAGTGCTTGAGATGCTGTCTGGTTCATATATTCGAACGACAGATGGGCGAAGTTGGCGCTGTTAAGGCGGATCAGCCACAACTTTTGATGAACGTGTTGGCCATGGTTATAACCCAGTGAAACTTCCATATCATTGACTGTGGTGCAAATATTCATGGAAGTCCTGAGGCGAGGTAGACGACGAAGCGGTGGTAGGAAGGTAGGAGGTGCCCAAGGAAGGAATGAGGAGAGGGCGGCGGCATTGCGCATGTTGCCATAGATGTGGTGTGCAAGTGCGTCCGTGAGTATTAACAGGTACTCTGGGAAAGTGGTGCTGTTGTTGAGGTAGCCCTGGACAGTAAATTAAATTAAATTACTCACCGTCACTGGAAAACCCATGTAAATTTTTACATGGAAATCATTCGCCACTGCATGCGATCCAATTAATTGATCAACCAAGATCAAGCATTTCAATTCCGACGATGATCCGATGTCGGTTCATGCAAAAAAAAAGGAAAGTGGTGATGAATGAGGTTACGAATCAAGAGAATGAAAAACAGGAATCTGGAGTCTAATCAGAACATTGATGAATGAGCATTTCAAAAAAAAAACGTCGAAATCGCGTTTTGGTTGATTAATTGATTGGAGCACTTTATATGCATAACTTTACAAGGGTTTAGCATGCATTAGGCTTTTTTTTTTATACCGCAAGCTCAATACACTTTTTACAGATAAATTGAAAGCAGTTATATACAGAAGACATCGGTGGAATGTTCTTCTTGACTTCCTTCCTGATCCTGCTTGCTGTTGCGATCGAGATCCCAAGAGATTCCCTGACCTCTCGAACTGAATGTCCTCAAATCAATTGCTGGATGGCATTGTGTTTTTTGTAGGGGATATAGGCGTTTTTTTTTTTATTGTTGTCTTCTGCTTGTGGCATTGTGTTTGGTGGTGGGGAGAATAGATGAAAGAATAGATGATGAAGGAAAGTGTAAGGATGGATGAAAAAAGTGAGGATGTAAGTGATGCAGCCTTTTAACGAAAGTGTTTCATCTAGCATGCAAAATTCAAGAAAAATCGTTACCGTGACGTCATATCCGAAATGGCTCAGACTTGTGCTTAAACATGCACAGGACGCACAAGAACTATAAACAAGTGTCCATCCTGGGGGTGAATGGTAAGAAGATGAATAAGCATTTCAAAAAAAAACCAGAATCCACAAAAAGTTGAAACACTCTTGTTGAGCACTTTACATGTATCTTCGGATTGCGAAACGTCCCTACAGCGGCCACTTTCCGCTAGCCTTCATGTTAGTTTTGGTGGTCTCCCACGTCTCAACATCTATCTTGTATAGCCACCCCGTCGTCCCATCGTAACTCGCAACGCCACTCTCCTCCAGATCCCCGAGACCCAAAGATCGCATTAACGCTCTCCAAGGTTCATTCTCGATGTCCGTCTCGAGCCTGATCAGCTGGCACTTCAACTCGGTAAATGCGAAGTCGATGGATGCGCACAATGCCTCGGTTGCATAACCCCTACGCCAGAGCGGGTGGTCGAGCATGACGCCAATGTCAGTCAGGTAGGGACTTCCGCCAGATGCTGCGCTTGACTGTGGATCGACGCTTGGTTCGGGCGCGGGTGTGTCAGCACCGCCAGGATGCAGTTCGAAACAGTTAAAGCCTCCAGTACCGATAGGCTCGCCCGTTTCGCGTAACACAATGGCCAGGAATGCATTGGAACCATCGGAGGCCATTTTGTTCCAGTTGGCTATGCGACGGAGCATCCCGTCGATCGAGATACTGCCGTGGCCTCTTTGGTACGGCATGTTCTCGGGTGAGGAGAGGATGCGGGCCAGCGTTTTTGCATCTGAGGGAATAGCATTTCGGATGACCAGACGCGGGGTCACGATCTCGTACAATGATGGCGGAAAGGAGGACGACATTGAAGTGAAGTGTGTGTTAAAGTGAAAGGTTATGGAAGAGGGAGGTTCTTTGTTTTATACAGTATTATCCTCGCATGAACTCTAATACTGCGTATGAGCTCTAATACTGCGTATGAACTCTACTACTTCGTGTGGACTCTTACAATGCGCATGAGCTCTAATGATGCGCATAAACTCTAACACTGTGCATGAGCTCTAACACTGCGCATGAGCTCTAATACTGCGCATTGCACATAGCCCATTTTATACATGGGCTAACTTTCACTTTTCCAGTAGAAAGTGTACTGAGCTTGCGGTATTAAAAAAACAGCTTAACGCGTGCTAAACCCATGTAAAGTCATGCATATATGTCAAACACAAAGACTTTGGGTAGGAACTCCAAACTTTGATAGAAGGTCGTTCAGGATTGAGGAAGTAAGAAATTAAAGTTTGAAGGTAGAGAGAAATTAAAAAATACACCGCAAGCTAAAAAAGAAAATCGTAATGCATGTAATCCAATTAATTGATCAAGCAACATCGAGCATTTCAATTCCGGCGATGATCCAATGTAGGTCCATGCAAAAAAAGGCAAGTTGTGGTGAATGAGGTTACGAATCAAGAGAATGAATGACAGGAATCTGGGGACCGACCTGAACATTGGTGGATGAGCATTTCAAAAAATAGTCGAAATCGCGTTTTGGTTGATAATGCTTTACCATACTTGATTTATGTTTACTATTTTTTAGAAAGAATGGAGTCGTAGGCGAAAATGAGACAATAAAACATGAAAACCAACGCCATTGACATGCTTTCCAAATGCCAAGACAACGTACAGTTGTCCGGCAGGTCAAGTGTGGGCAGAATGAAGCAATGAATGAGTCATTAACAAGGGGTCATTAGCATTCATGAACGAGCATTCCATTTCCAGTCGAATCATCAAAATGACAAAATTTGGCCTGCGTCAAAGGCATGGTTTTAGTGCGGAGGTTCTAGTTGGAAGGACTATGAACCCAATTGGCCTGAAGTTTTGTGCAATCCAACGGACTACGAAGTGAATTGTCATGTCTGGACATAAGTCCGCAAAACATGGACATACATATGAAAATAAGGTTTGGACATCCACAGGTTTCAAAAAAATTCAATTCTACGCTTCGTAGTCTATTTACAAGAGACGTGCCTTACGGAAGTTCTCACCGGCATAGATGGAGCCCCCGTTGAGCTCCTCCTCAATGCGGAGCAACTGGTTGTACTTGGCCAAGCGCTCAGAACTACAAAAGTACAAACAAAGGAAACAAAGAGTGTGGTTAGCAACGTTTTGTCCTTTCTCGAAAATGAGTCACCTTAGATCAAGCAACAAAACGCCGAAATCAAAAATCACACACACCGGCAAGGAGCACCTATCTTGATCTGACCACAGCGAAGACCAACAACGATATCAGCAATGGTGTGGTCCTCGGTCTCACCGGAACGGTGAGAGACCATAACACCCCATCCGGACTGCTGGGAGAGGACAGCGGCCTATACCAGAGAAAAAAAAATGCAAGAATGAGTTAATTTTTCGAGCCCAAACATTAGAGCTGCTGTAATACAGTACTCCGTGGGTAAGAAAAAGAGTTTTTCCGTTCTCCAGTCTCTGCTACGTTTGGAGGATTCTACCAAGGTGGAACAGAAAGACTGTTTGTACGATACCAAGAACCTCGCTATGGACTCCACTTTACCGCAGTTTACTGATAAGGATATCGCCTGTGGTCACCAGTGTACAACAGCGCCTCGATGATCTGTTTCTGGTGACCGATCGCCAGCATACTCTTTTCCGCAAGATGCTTCAAATCTTGAGAGCTGGCGAACACGTGAACCTGCGGCGCTTTCGTCGCTTTTGTTCTGAAAGACGAGACAGGCTGGAAGAAGAGGAAGAATCAGGGTGGCTGGAGAATGTGGCGGAAGAGAAGAGAGAGGAGCTGCGGGTCACACATGTGTTAGAATTCCTGTAAGTTTGACTTCACCATGTCAAGCTGCCGAAAGCGATTGCGAATTTATGGACTTGACACTGACAAATATATTGACATGTATGCTATAGGTGCGAGGAGATTTTACGCAATAGTAAAGTTGCGAAGAACTCGGAGCATGAGGAAGTGTTTGTTTGGCGGGGGATATCGCAGATACTTCATGGTCACGACGTAGTTGTCCGGGTGGGGGAACTCGGCTCTAGCGCTACGAGAGGGGACAGGGTGGAGGTGGAGAGTCAGTTTGGTGGCGCGGAGTCAAATGTTAGAGGTAGGAAAATCGACATCCTCCACCAGCTGTGTCCCGAAGGTAACAAGCCCATTGATCTTGTGGCGTGGGAGGCGAAGTCCGAAGCCGTGTCCTCCGAGACCCTCCAGATTCAGCAGCGAAAAAACATTCACATCAATGCGAGTGTTATGAACAAGCTGGCACAATACCTTGACTCGTCCTTCCCTCGACCTGCGCCAATCATTCTCGACATCATAGGATCTCGAGCTTTGGCATACATGGTCACGAAGGTCGAACCTGGTATCTTCGTTGTCAGCTGTCACCGAGGATATGATTAAGTTACCCAAATCGGCAGATGGAATCGACAACTTTTTGGAGGGGGGCAGCCTGTCAGCATTACTCCGAGTTGCTGTAAGTATCATGTTTGCCACGTCGCACGACAACCCAGAATGCCTTGTGCACCAATTTTAAATGCCTGAACAATCTATAATTAATAGGACCACAACACTTCCTTCGCCCAGACCGTAAAGCAGGGATACATCAAATTCGAGAAGCGGAAGGCATGGGCTAAGATGTCGGGGCAAGGTTTCCAGAGCAAGGAGGGCCCAGCAATCATCTTCACCCCCTCAAAGAAGCAGAAGCAACGACGAATGGCTGCCGCGTCGAAGACGAAATAATAAATGCAAATTTTTTAATGCGCACTCTTCAATGTGAAAGAAATAGCATATGACAGATGAACAAGTTCCGCGGCCGACAGGGGTATCTTTTTTTGTATACACGCACAGTATTAGTACAATAACGCCATCACTACCTACACCTCCACCTCGCCCCACTTAAATTTAGCATTCATCTACCAAGCCTCCTGCATACTAGTATCATATGCATACAGTAGATCACCAATTCTTAACCACATACCATCCAAGAGCTAACGGAGTCGCTGAAAGACACGTACGGTCATTCAAAGAAACGTTAGAGAAAGGTCTTCAGGGGCAAGCAACTCTTTGAGACATTCATCTCTCAACGGTACAATATCAAATGAACACTCGTGTTGCTCAGTTGCACAATTCCACCCATTCTCTTTATTTTTCGGAAGATCAATTGCAGGCATCACAGATTTTTCATCGCTGAGTCAGCTTTTGACTGACGAACAATTAGACAGCTCTTGTTTTTCCGGCAGTATCCAAAAAAAGTTCACAGATACAACAAAACATGATCACTAAATTCAACAAGACACATCGCATCTTGGAATTCCCTCCAGGAGCATTTGTCATGGCCAAAGATGAGTCGGCAAAAGGCTCTTTTGATCCACCTTATGAGGGTCCATTCAAGATTATTCGCCGCACCACTCGTGGCTCATATGTCCTACGAGTTGCTATGAACCGTATATTGGCTCGCAATTATGCTCCAGAACAGATGAAGCTCGTCACGCAATCTGTCGATGTTCAGTCCCATGAAAACGATCACTTTCTGTTCATCAGTGAGTGAGACTGATAAGGCTCTTGAGTTTCGCTCTCACGTCGATCCGTTTTGTCTCCTTACCTTCTTAGCCTTCCTTTCTCTCCTTCACGCTCTTTAGACGTCTGACTGATTGTCACCGCCAGTTCGAAAAGAATAGCAGAGAGGAGAGAGAGGAAGAGGTCTTCTCTACTCGACCGAGCAGATTTTTTTTTTTGCTTTCGTCTGATTGTGTGAGTGGGTGTCCAACCAAGCAACTCTTTGTTTTTTTGTGGCCATAGTCACTTCTCTCTTCACTTCTCCATCTTTCTGACCTTCAGCACACCCTCATGCGCTCTCACACTCACACTCCTCGCATTCACCCCACCATCGAATCAACGCACATCTCTCTCACCCTACTTACTCAGCGTATGGAATCGCAACGAGAGTGGTTCTCTCTCCAAGAAAAAAGGATCATGACTGCTGTTGCTTTCACTCGACTGACTGGGACACTTGTCCTCGCTCAACAGCGACAACATACGCACTCGCTTGTTTGACAACTTGCTTGGTGAAGTTCAAGGTTCTTCTTTCCTCCGTCGTACCCATATGCACATCGAATACCAGGCATATACTTTTTTTCACATAAACACGCAAAGAGCCCACGATCGTGAAAGTTTGGATAGCGGTCGACTCGTGCTTTGATGACAAACCCCTGGAGAAAAATAGAGCATTATTGACAAACCTAGGGAATTGTTACTATTATTATATTGAAGGGGTGAGGCAAGGAAGTGAGGGTATAAAAAGAAAAAAGTCGAGGAGGACATGAAGTGCGTATGTTGGGAAAAGTGTGGTGCTGTTGAAGGAAGGAATGCGTTAGGGAATGAAAAGAGAAGGAGGTGGATATGTTGAGGTTGGGCAAGAACGTGGTGGCAAGGGATGCAAAAAAAATATAGAGAAACGCGATCAACACGTCTGCAAGTGCCTGGTGCTTTGCGCTTTCTTCCCCGACACGTATGTGCGCTCCGTGTTTCTTTCTGGTGGGATCTGATCAGACCGATTAGGTATGCCTGTTTCGCTCCTTTTTTTTTTTTTGTTGGCTTTGACCTATCTACAATATGAAGAACTCGGCTGCTTGCGATCAGCTTCGTCTCTTTCTTTTCTTCATATTCCTCTTATCTTCTCTACCGGCAGTACACTGAATGGTTTGAAACCATCTTCTACTCCCATGTATTCTGCCAACAAAATCACTCCTTGCTCGCGCATCAATTTTGGGAAATATTTTTGTATTCTATTCTTAGGCCAACTAGGCAGCGTTGTCCGTTATCAACGATAGGTGTGGTCAGATCTGGATCCATGCTTTGAAATATCTCGGGTTCTTGACCTGGATCGTGAACGAGATCTGGACCTTGACCTGCGTCTCGACTGTACTCGAGTAGGAGTTCGCGATCGAGACCTAGAACAGTCTCGTTTGCTCCTACGTGAGCTTGATTGAGAATGGCCTCTGGATGGACTGCGTGAGCGACTCCTTGATCTCCTGGATGGTGATGAGCGCCGCCGTGTGCTCTTTTCCGAACGATGCCCCCGATCCCTTGACCGCTCTCTCTCGCGCCACCTAGTTGGGCTTGAGCTGCGACTCCTGTTCCGTCTCCTTGGGCTTCGATCGCGACTGCGACTCCGACTATGACTCCTCTTACGTTTTGTCGACGAGCTATGAGTACTGGCCCCCTTCTCGTCACGCTGATGAGAACGTCGACGCTCCTGTTGTGAGTCACTCGATGTCAGGCCCTCGGCGTTGGCTCTGGCAAGCGAAACTGTTTGCCCTTGATCCTTCGCCTGCTTTTTCTCTTCGTTTGAGCGAGTTACTATTACGAAGTAATAGAAGTCTTGAAAGTTAGTTGTATTGTCTTCTCACAGCCGAAAAAAAATGAATGATTGCGACAGCACTCATGGAAAAACATGTTCTGACGTCCATACTTGACTGCTCTAGTCCCTGCCGCATTCTGTGTTTGAGCTTCTCGGCCAGAGTCATCTTCGTGGTATCAATTCCTCCTTGTCCTGCTTGAGAAGAAGATGGTTGCAATGGGTTACGTGACGCAGTAGAGGCCTGGGTGACTGTAATCGATCGTGAAGCAGCACTCTTCAATGGTGTTGATGACGAGGGCGATGTATCCACGTTATAATAGTCGTAATCTCCTCCAGATTCAACATCCTGCTTTGGCGATCCGATCTTGAACTCTTGAATAAACTCGACCGTATCCTTAGATGGCGACTCTGATCCAGATCGCGAAGAACTGTAGTAAATATTTTCCAAACAACTGCGTGTTAGCAACATGCTACTGCATGAAACCCCAGTGCATAATAGATTGGGTAAAGACTGGAGGAGCTTACGTGTCGTGATAGGGCTCATAAGAAGGGCTGGATCGTCGTCCTCTTCGGGAAGATGGGGAACGAGATCTCTTTCTTCGATTCCTATGACGCCGACTACCTTGTCCTCCGCGCCTTTGGTTCTTGGCAGGACTACTCGCAAGTCCTTCAATTTCAGACGCCTTCAATGGCTTCTTTCCCGCCAGAGCTCGCTCGAGATTCTACTCAGATCGAAAGCAGCAAGGTCATTCGCATAAAGGTCAGGTACTGTGGTCTGTATTATGCGTCATTGCTTCCATTTGTTTCACAGTTTCTGCAATGGGCTTACCACTGCTGTCACTTTGAGCTGATTGACACGCTCATCCTCCTCCTCCTTGGCGACACGCAGCACTTGGTAGTAGTCTTTGATGTAAAACTCCTTGCCAAGAGAATCCAGAGTATAGCGATCGCGTGATGTGAGATCGTCAAGATGGTCGAAAATGTTTTCCTCTTCCAGCGCAGTGAGCTCCTTTTCTGGCGCCTGTCCAACAGCACTGTCGGGCTGTACGGCGCTCGTCCCGTAATCAAACGCAAAACTTGGTCTTGCCGCTGTCCCTTCCGTGGCACTGTCGCGTTTCCTAGTTATTGTCGTGCCAGAAGAAAGGCGGATGTGATGTGAGATAATAGGCCAGCGACAAGATCCCTTACAATGCCTCTGTGCCATGAATTTTCCGTGCGAGAGACGCGTACTTTTCAGAGACCTTTCCGATCAATGCATGGTGCCTCGCGACCAGGTCGTTCCACTCTTCCTCGTTGTCCAATAGACATTGTTCTTCGGTAACTATTATACAAGAAGCAAAGCAGCGGTTGCGGTTAGTTAACACTCCAAGCCCTACCCATTGGATACCAGTTGCGACAATCACCCACTCATTCAGGTCACTTACTGCGAAGACGAATTTTGTCCACAAGGTCATGCCATCGCTCAAATCGAAGTTCGTTTCCAATGCCATCCTCGTCCCGATCTGGTCTCAGTCCCGAGTCCACCACAGAGGCGGCATCCTTTGGAAGAAAGTCCAGCAATGCCCTTCCGTCGAATCGATCAATCAATACATTTGAGTCTCCCGCCCATGGCATCCTAAAACAGATATCAATGGAGATTGTCAGTATGATCTGCGGTAACCTGGGTCTCGTAAACACCAAGTATCCAATTGCGTTCTTCTTGATTTACAAGCTGGAAGGGTCCTCGTGGAAAGTGTAGCTCTCTGAATTTGCAACTATTATTCGAACAAGGTAACCACATATGTGTTAACAGGACGCTCGCATTCATGTCAATTGGGACTCCAATGCATAAGTGTCATCAGATTCCTACCAAGACGTGTGGCGGTTCCTGAAACTCTCAAGAGCTGTGTTGGGTCACCCAACTAGAAGCGAAGAATGGATATCGATTGACAGGTCAGCCGTGCGTTGGACCAAAACAGAAAAAAAAAAGGCAATCGAAGTGCAAGAATCAATTACCCTAGAGTCGTAAAAGGCTTTTCTGCGCTGAGCACGTCGACGGGCACTTTCGGCGAGCTCTCTGATCCGCTTCTCTTCCTTGGCAACACTATATTTGTTTTTCGAGGTCGGGCATTCGTTTGATCCAGCCAAGAGCAGCAGGGTTCTTTCTCATTAGTAGATGTCAGAGAGTACGCGAGCAAGAGGAGACAGGTCTCCAGGAAGCCAGTCGTGATGAGTTGTCGTCAGTCTCAAAGGATGGAAAAAGAGAGTAATGAGTTCAGGGTCCAGTCCTACGTTTTCCACATGGCTTGCTCGTGTGTCCTGATGAAAGTTGATGGAAGTGTTACAAGAATCGACCTTGTCAATTTTCATACAAGGAAGGAGAAAGTAACAGCCACAGTCACGCATTGACATTTTCTTGGGCGAAGAAGGAGACGTAATTTGTAACCTTGTGTATTTTTGCCTGCATGAAAAATGCAAGCAAGCAAGCAAGCATTCTAAAAGATAAGCAAGGGAAGCATGGAAGAAGGGGAGGAACTAGACTCGACGCCAGTCATTGTCGTCGTCATCATCATCGTCGTCATCGTCGTCGTCGTCCGTCAAAATCTCGCGCCTTCTGCGGGTGTTTCGTTCTGGTGCTGTTTGCATGGTTGCGGCTGGCGAGCGACTCGGCAAGGGGGTAGTGCTTCGGGCACGGGTAGTGTCACTTCGGATGGTTGCAGGACTGATTGGTCTGTCAGTGGGACTTGCTCGCGATAGTGGTTTCTGTTGTCGCTGTTGTCCTTGGTGGAAGGTCCTGGTGGGTTGTTGAGAGGCATGGTACGCCACTGGATTTGACTGTGAGTATCTGACCGCAGTTGATGTGGTCGTTGTCTCTTGACCAGCCCCAATTGCTGAGATCAGCAGCTGAGCAATCCACATCGCCGACCCTAAGTCAATGAAAGCAAAGATAAAATAAACCAAATGTAAGCACGTTGACAATGCTCACCATACTGATAGATTGGACACTAAATGTTATGACAAAATAAAGAAAGCTGGACGGAAAAGCATGTGAGGATTAACGAGCATACAACATACCTCCAACTAGAATACCAATGACGGCGGCAATTGTAAAGAAGGAGTAGACGGGGAGGAAGGCGAGACAAATGTCCTTCATCATCATGTAGGGAGTCTCGAACAATGCTGCTACGGCCGAGTATGGTTTGGCGACGACTGATCGAGCAGCCCAGTAGCTTGTCCGAATATACCAGAGACAAGCACGATAAGCAAACCATGCTGAGGCCTGAACGACAGGCCAGATGGTTGAATCTTGCTTTGATCGAGAGTCCTTTGGCGGAGGTTGTTGTCGCTGATGGTCCTGTGATGGCTGATATGATGAAAATACAGATGCAGATGCGGAGGCAGAGGCAGAGGCAGAGGCGGCGGGCGTTGGATACACCGAGGGAGGTGGGCCTTGAGAGAAGGCAGGGTGCGTGGGAATGTCTTGTTGTGTCTTGGCGTCTGGTTGACCTCCGAGAGTCATATAAACCCAAGGGTCGCTACCGGCTACAGCGGCACCACCAATCGCGTTGTCGCGTGAGTCGTGTTGGTTGTTTTGGTTGTTCAAATCCTGTGCCAAGGGTTGTTGTACAAGGGAGGGTGATGAGGTGGAGAGTGCAGTGTCTTTGACAGGACGAGGAGGAAGGGGATGTTGTTTGGAGAGGACGTTGGGTACGGATGAGGCGAGGGAGTAGAGGAAGATGGCGATGAAGAAGAGGACGATGATTTTGCTGCAGCAGCCTTGTTCTGGCTCGATGTCGATTCTGTGGATTGAGTTGTCGTCGTTTGTGTGCATGTCTGCGAATGTGTCGTTGTTTGTCTGAGGGTGGTGTTGTTGTGGTGGTGAGTGACGGTGTCTGTGGTGTGATGACATTCTGTGTGGTGGTTGTAGTGATGAGAGGGAGAGGAGAAAGAGGGAAAGGTGTGAGGGAATGTAGAAGGGGGGAGGACAGTAAAGAATTGAGTGGAAGGGGAGTGGAGGGGGAGTGAAGAGGAGAATGAGCAAAGAGAATTTGTCCGGACCGAAGAAAAGGGACAGAGGAATAAAAGGTCAGCAAATTAAGTAAGCTCTTCTTGCTGTCTGTCTCTCTCTCTCCCCCTCTCTCTCCCTCTCTCTCTATCTCGTCTGTTGGGTTGTGGAGGAGGGAGCAGTGCAGGAGTGCAGGGTGTGGGTGGCAAAGCGAAAGAAGATAGAGATCGAGAGGGGATGTGCGCCTTGAATACAATTAGCAGATTATTGAAAAAGGAGGACAGTGGACAGTGAGAGCTTATGCTGCAGCTGATGTGATGTTGGCTGATGTTGCAGTCGGATGATGGATGATGGATGATGGATAATGATGGGTGCCGTTGTAAAGCAAGACAGCAAGACAACAACCATAAACACATCATCCAAGATGCATCATCGCTTCCCATCCAACCATCTCGACCTGCCAGTCCATGCTCTTGAGCGTGCCCAGCCAATCATGGCCCCGCCCCGGCCATTCCCCAGCCAATCGTGTCCAGTCGATTATTGTTGTTCTTCGTCCTTTATCGTCGTTACCCCTGGCAATCGATCTCTCTCTCTCTCTCTATGAAAAAAGAATGGGCCAGCAGGACAACTCTTTCCTTCCCTCGCTCTCTTTTTTTCTATTTATTCCTCCTACTTGGTTCCTTAGTCCACTTTATCTTTTCAGTCTTCTTGAACTCTCTCTCTCTCTCTCTCTCTCACTCTTTTCTCTCTCCAACCCAACCTTCTTTTTTTCATTCGCCTCATCACCGAAAGAACACTCACTCGCACATCTCTCCACCACAACTAACCAGCAACCACTCATTCCCTTTCTCTCTTTCTTCTCTCTTCCTTCTTTCCATTACCCGCCTCGCTCACTCACTCACCCTCCCTCCCTCCTTTCCCCCCCTGCTCCAACCTCTCCAATACAACAACAATCATGCCTGTGGTTCCATCGGGTCGACTGCGACTCAAGCATGCCGCCAACTTGATCAACCACCACCTCTCCGACCTCAACATCCTCTTTGAACCCCAACTGCGCGAATCTGTCGGACCCACCGGCACTGAATGTAATTACCCGCCCTCCCTTCACCTCATTTCACAGTCCCTCTAGTCTCTGTTGTTGCATTCTTCCACTGTTTTGTTTGTGTGTATTTTTTTTTATTTGTTCATAGTCGACTGACTGAATGTGGTTATGCGGGTGCTATGTATGTCATATGCGGGTGCTATGTATGTCATATGCGGGTGTGTAAGTGTGTCTTGTGTGCTATGGTCTCGTTTGTCTCCAATCCTCCCCTGGGAAATTGTTCATTAGTTTCGCCGTTTTTTGTTGTTGTTGTTGTTGTTGTTGTTGTTTCTTTTGTTGCTCTTGCTGCTGCTGCTGCTCTCTTTGGTAATGGAGACATCGATTGGTGGGTGAATGTGTGTGCGAGTGAGCATGTGCATCTACTGTGAGCTGCAAGACCGGGTATGAAAGACGAATTTGGGAAGATGTGCGTTTTGTCTATGTGTGGCAGGGACAAGGGACAGATGACCGCCATGGCCCAAGTTTCAGTTTTGGGGTCATAAACGAGTTTCAGGAACCAGACACCTTCTTTTTTTCATCTAAACTCCCACGCATTCTTAACCCGTTCATAGTCATACCCTTACGAGCAACGACCATGCACGCTCTCTTCATACATGTTTGCACACGCCTCTTTATCATCCATACTCATACGATGATGCAATACACAATCAACTTTCGATCTAAACCCTCTCTCGGATGAACATACTCACACAAGCACAAATACTGTACAGCACAACTAACCCTATTGAGCCATGGTCCCTAAACCTCTTGCACTCTCTCTGCCTCTCTCCCTCGGATATAACATAGACGTGTTCATCGACTACCTGCAAGAAGCTATTCCCGAACTCAAGGATCTGAACGAAACTCAAGTGCGACGTGCCATCAAATACGATGCCGTCGACAGACTTGAGGTACACTAGAGTTTCATTCTTGTTACTTTTTTTTTCTCACAAAGCAAAAACAAAACAATAGGACAGGAAGAAGGAACCTAACCTAATCTCTCCTTCGCTTTTTTTCGACTATGACGACAAACAAAAAAAAAAAAAATAGCTGCACCCAGAACACAGCCAGGTGCGACGTTGCAGGCCGTTTGACGAGACAGAGGCAGTCGATCGGATGCTGTTTGTGGACGATATCGACATTTTGGGTCACGAGGACGATCCCACTGCCATCTTTCAACAACTCCTCCTCCCTTACCCCGGCGAACCTCTCGACCTGCCATCGTCTCATAACAACAACGACGATAGCAGCCAAGAGGAGGACAATGACGACGACGAGAGCGATCCTTCACAGGCATCGACTGACCACCAGGCACTCAACAATCAGACCATCATCCGACCCTATGGCAACAAGCCCACTCGCTTCTTCCAAGGGTTCTGTTATGTCGAATTCCCATCTCGAGATCTCTGCCTCCAAATGTCCACCAGAATCCTCTCCCGGAACAATTCTGTCCGCGTTATGCCCATGTACGTCTTTTTTTTTTTTTTTTTTTTTTGTTGGTGTTGTCGACGTATTGAATCCTATCAATCCTTCCCTCCGTTTGTCTGCTGCGACCAAAATCACCGTTCAACGACCCACAAACGAGATCCTGGAAATGAAAGAAAGAAGGAAAAAAAAGATGTCGATCTTCCTACTGTTTGTGTACGTTGTGTTATTTACCATATCTACATATCTCGAATTTGAATCTTATAGGAGGCAATGGCGCAAGCTGGAGAGCGAATACCTGAGTCTCAGAACGAAGGCACACGCCCACTAGATAATCCATCAGGAAAAAGAATAAAAACAAAAAATAAAAATCTAACTAGAAGCATCTCTCATTCGATCAAACATATTAAAATAAAACCCCTATATCATAGTCCAGCAGCCGGCAAGAAAACAGCAACAAAAAACATGCAATACAAAAGAAAAGAGAATTGTTAATGAGGTATAAGTTTAATTGAGTGTAAGTATGAATATGAGGAAGAGGAGTGGTATGAAATGAAGGATATGTCGCAATAAGAAGAGAGATCTCATGATCAAAGGGAATGACACTCTACTTGTCGAGCTTTCGATAATGTCCTACAGTAGCTAGGGACACGCCTGCTTACTGACTTGCCAAAAGCATGATACAACAAGGGAGCTCTTTCCTTGTCGGCGGTATCTCAGGGCAACCTGAACAAGAGAGCTCTTACTTGTCAGCGGTCTCTTTGGACAGGGGAGTACCGAGCCAGCTCCAGGAACGCGAGGCATGGATATTATAGCTAAAAAAGCGCTTCAAAAAAAAGTCCCACGAAGTGCAGAACACAAAGAACAACTTGAGCTGCGCCACTGCCTTGGCCACACCGAAGTACAACATGATCTGAGGGGCCATGGGCGCATGCTGGGTCAGACCGGTGGATGGGGTACTGGGGTTCTTGATCAGCTTGATAATGTTGTTCATGCACACAATTCCTTGCCTCCATGCCGCTCCGCCCGTCTATTAGGTATATCAAAGAACAAAAGAGGGGGAAGAAAATAAAAGAGAATGAAAAAAAGAAACAAGGCTTGTTAATGATCCACAAAAGGCGTTGTCGTTTTTCCTTCCCGTATATCCACGACACAAACGCGTTCTAGCATGATCTTACCTTGACGTCTTCGAGATCGGCGACATCGCCGGCGGAAAAGATGTTGGGGAAGGCATCGTCAATAATCTGAAGAGAAGGCTTGGTCATGACGAGACGGTTCTTGGGGTTGATCGACTGGGGCGACAACTTGCTCAGCAGGTCACTCTGAGGTGTCATTCCCGTGCACAGAATCTATATTGATGGGGATAAAATAAACGAACAACAATGCACGTTAGTACCAACACTCTTCAATGATGGGCGTAGTAAAAAGGAAGGTCGCGCTTTCGTAATCAAAACCAAGGGGAGGGGGACATACCTGGAGGTCAGATTCGATTTCTTTGCCGTCGCGGGTGGCGACTTTGATCATCTTAAAGTCATCCTTGAACCCACCCTCAGGGATAACAACTCTGTCACCCCGGATCTCGCGGACACCAAAGTCGGCCAGGATCGCCACCGTCTTCTCGTGCATGGTGGTCTTGTACGAGGGCATATACTGATCACGTGAATGGACCAAGGTCACCTCCTTCGCAGGAAAGTGTTCACGAATCTCTACCGCCAATTCCAACCCAACCGCTCCACCGCCAATGAGCAAGATCTTGGTCGCCTTTTGGATCTTGGCCTGCATTTCCTTGAGTCTCTGGATAGCCCCTGCCTTGGTGTCGTGGTCGTTCAGGTTGCCGGGTTCAGGGTGACGAGCACCTGTGGCATAGATGAGGTACTCGTACTCGATGCTGGTCCCGAATCCTTCGATAGGTCTGTCAATCTCCACATGGGTCTTGGTGATGTTGGTGGCGAGGGCTTGGATGACCTGGCCCTTCTCAGGAGAGTCGAAGAGCTTGGTGTAGGGCACAAAGAGTTCATTCTCCCAGCCGTCAATGACACAGGCGCGGGGGAAGGCAAACATGTAGTGGAAATGGGAGTGCTTCTCGATGGTGATGACACGGTGTGTCGACGGCAAGTACTTCTTTGCCTCGAGTGCGGCGGCGGTGGCTATTTCGATTGATGAATGAACAAGAGTGTTAGACTAAGTGCAGCCTTCTATAGCCATCGAAGAGGCTACGAAAGAGATGAAGGGGGAAGATAGTTACCAACGCAGGAGCCGCCAATGATGACAACGTTTTTCTTTGGTGTAGCGGTGGTCATTGTAGGTAGAGTAGGTAGAGTAGAGAGGAGTAGAGTGGGGAGTGAGGATATTAAGTAGAGAGGAGAGCGTGTGAGGGGAAGATGCAGGCAAGAACAAGAAAAAAAAAAGGGGGGGGGAAGGAGAAATACGGGCCGGCTTAAATAAACATTGGCTGTCAGTTGCGGTTTGGGCAACGACAGCCATCATTGTTATCAGATGGAGTGAAAAAAACGTTATCAGATGGAACGCTGAACCAACAAAACACAACACAAACAAGCTAAACGAGTAGAGTAAGGCAAACCGACGGCAAACAACTCAATCTATACCTTTTTTGTCATGCAATCCCCTCTCTCTTCTCCCACTCCCCAGCGGTGTTTGATTTTTTTTCAGCGCAGCATCATCCTTCTCAGATGAATGCGCCCAGTTCAAGACCCCAGTCTGTCACAAAGGGGCATGAGCGGGGGTGAATATTAGGAACTTAATTCTTTCTTAGCACAAGGTGGGCTAGTCTTTTTTTTTCTTGCCTCTTTGCTGGTACTGTACCGTAAAAACATGACAAGAGTAACTATGTGTGAACAAAAGGAGTTTATACTGTGTAGCAGAATAAGAGAGTGAAAGTCAACGAGAGAATGGGAGAATAATGACAGAGACAAAAAAAAAAAAAAAAAAGAGAGGGAGAAAGAGAGAAAACTGAAGGTTGAAAGTCTGAGTATGTAGAAAAGTATGCAGAGGGATGTTGTCTGATTGTTTTACCATATTTTGTTGTTGTCAGGACCAGAAAACAGCCTGTCCAAGAGCCTTTGTGAACGAAGTTGGGAGTATGAAGATTGTTGAAATACGTGCAAAAAGCCATCAACATCACTATTCAACCACAGGGTACTCCTGAAAGCCAAGTGTGAGTCGTCGACAGGGGAGGCTTCTCTTTGGATGAGAGAGAGTAGAGTACAGCGCAGAGAATATCTTCCTGGGAGCAGTGGGGACTTGATTCCCTTGCTCTCAGTGAGTCTGTCCCAAGTTCAACCTTTTGGCCATTTTTCACCAGAGCATGAGCGCATGTTGCTGCAGTCCACATTGATATATGATTTGTTTGCATGCTTGTTTTTTTATTGTTTTTGCTTTTCGTTTATGTTGATTATTTAGTTGTGGTTGTTGTTGCTGTTTCTGAACTAGAAAGAAAAGAAGGTTGGAAAGCAAAGGCGTGATAGAGTGTTTGCTTATCCTTTTACTTGCCAACAATAATGGAAGGCACCTCGCAAAAGTACTGCCAGCGACCCTCGACCAGACCCTTGGCAGTGTCGTCGAGGACAACTTCCCGTCGGCTGGCAACATAGACCGTTTTGTTGAGAACCTGCTGGCGCAGCTCTGTAATCTTTTCCTTCTCAATCGGCTTCTCCAGCAACTCACTCAATGCCTCGACCGCAACCTCCAGGTCACGCTGGTTGTCCTCAAACAGCTCCGTAATGTTGTCCTTGATCAAGTAGTAGGCGAACGCATACGTCCAGCGCAGTGTCATACGGCATGATGTTAACACATCCACCGCCTTCTTTAAGAACTGCACCTCGATCCATGACAATTCACTCGTCCGCTGCATCTCCTCCATCTTCTTCTCAGTCTTCATGTACAAGTCCCGATCCAACTTGGCCGACTGCTCGTGATTTGCGAAGCGGTTGTAGTACTACCAGAAAAATGTTTGAAATGAGCGTTTGTTAATATTCTGCATCCATATACGACCATCCCGGGTGAACCAAACAACCTTAGCAACACTATCGTATAAACCACATTAAATACACAAACTATACGAGATACGTACGTGGAGGTAGCGCTCGAGAGAGGCGCGAGATTTTGCTTGCTGATCACGGGCGTCAGAACTGCTGTTCTCCTCGAAACGGTTGCAGTTGTACCAGCTCGAGCCGTGCTCAGACCAAGGACCCATGCAGACCCAGCAGAACTCGTACTTGCACTTGCGGCACGTCATGTGGTTGCATCCTCCGTTCTTCTCGATCGTCGACTGGCACTTGCCACATTCTTTGGTGTTTGCTGAAATCCAGTTGGCCGTCTCCGAGTCGTCTGCACACTTCTTCTGCCATATCTTGACCAGTCCGCACGACGCTGGCTGATGATTGTCCAATCCGCATGCAAAGCAAAAGTCGTGACCGCATGCACACGAGACTGTCGGTACAACAGTGTCAAAGTTATGATGCGCAAGGCGGCACTCGACCGCATTTTCACAGTTGGGTGCGGGGCACCAGCGCAAGTTATCTAGGTCAGCAATGTAAGCCTTATCCTGCAACCGTCTGTACCTATTAGGTGGATGTAATACAAGTGGCAGGGATGTTTGTTAGCATGTGTGGAGTTTAACATGTTTTTGGCCTAAAGGTCACCAATGTCTTTGGGTCTCTACTCTCTCCTTAACATCAAATCATGTGGTCATCCCCAGTATGGCCCAGTCTGCATCTTCTACCCCTGATAGTCTTCATATCAAACGGCATGTTCCATCACCATCAAGGTCAAATCTGCGTCTACTACCATCGAAGCCCTTGATATCAAAAGGCATATTCTCATCATCGTCATGATCAACTCTGCCTCTACAATCATCCCTGTCATCGATGAGTAATCAAAAGAGTCCAGTAAGAACTTACTTTGTCAAAGTAGAAGGAGAGATGATGCGCTTGATGTTGGCTTCATCGACAAGGACACTGCATCCTGACTCGGGGCAGAGGATCCTCCGGCACTCTCCCTCTTCTTTGATCTTTTGGGTCAGGTACTGTTCGTAGCAGCCATGGCAAAAGACATGTCCGCAGCTGAGGCCGAGTGCGCCGCCGACGGGGCTGTCGTCATAACAAATCTCGCAGAGGAAACCTGCCGGCCGCTGAGTGATGGTGATCTTGTCGCTGTCGAGGACCACGCCGGCCTGGTCAAGGATCTCCTGGGGGTTCTCCATGTAACGTTCAATGAGTCGCTCCTTGTTCCACTTGAAGGACCGGAGGAGCGCAGCAGCCTGTTCGGTTGAGAGGTCGAGGATTCCGGCCACATGGTTGGAGGCATTGGCCTGTGCAGAGATGATATCGGGGAGGGGCACGACCTTGAAGTCGACCTCATAAGCCTTTTTGCGATCCTTCTCGTCTGTTAGGTCCGAGAAGCCGATATCTTCTGTCTGCTCAAAGTCCATCTCTATTATTCAGAAAAGAGGGGGCGACACGGCGAGGCAAGAGAGAAAGGGAGGGGGGTAGAAAAATAATAGATGAAAAAAATAAAAAATAAGAGTCAGCTGTCTCCTGTTCATATGTCACATATGCTTCTTGTATAAAACATAGGCCAAGAGGATACAAAACAACGGAGATGATGCGATACGTACCGGACCCTTCATCATCGGAGCCATAGTAGTCGTCCTCAAAGTCGGATGAGCCTATCGATGTAACAGCAAGGACAAGGGGTTAACAATGGTTAGCAAACGGAGCAGGAGCGGTGTAGAAACAGAGTGAAAGGGGAAAGTAAGGACGAGGGGATCAATACGGTCTCTGGACAATAAGCTCCTTTTTCGTTCTGGTAGTGTGCGTGTGCGTGTGCGTGTGCGTGTGTGTCTCTGTGAATGAGTCGAGTCTCCTTCCGTGGTTCATTCTGACTGTCTGCCGTGTGTTTTTAGTCATGCTTGCTTGCTTACCTGCAAAGTCGTCGTCGCTAAGGCTTCCTGAACTCATTCCAGGTGTGTGTGTGTGTGTGTGTTTGTTGAAAAGTGAGAGTGATGGGTATCAGTGAAAAGGTGATGAATTGACTTGTCCGAGAGTGAGCTGCTGCGGTTGGTCAATGCGCGACACAAGTAGGAAGTGAGGAAGGGGTTGTGAGTGTTTGTTTTTATCCGATGTGAGGAGGAGTAAATGAGCGAAGGGGAAGAGCGAGAGTGGGTAGTTGCGGATGGTGGCGGGGGGGGTGATGAGCAATAGAGGGAGATAAGTTGTATGAGGAAAAAGACAGAAAAGAAGGAAAGGAAAGGAAAGGAAAGGAAAGAAAGAAAGAAAGAGAAGGCGAAGGTCTTGCCTTATTTTTATGTGTGTCTGTCTGCCTGTTTGTCCGATGTGTGTGGAAAAGGGGGTAGTCCAAAGGGGGTGAGGTGAAAGGGACACTAATCACCTCGGACGAAAACTGTTGTCGTTCTCTCGCCTGACGGAAGGGAGGGCCATCGGTGGATTCGACTCTGGACCTTTGTCTTGACTTGGCTTCGCCTCCTTTTCGCTGATTCACACTCTTGTGCCATATGTGCCACGTGATATGGTGGCAAACACCTTCGATACAAGTCGGTTGTCCTCGGGAAAGATTGCCTCTCGATGGTATTCTAGCACCATTCATTCAATACGAAAACACCGCCCCATCCGCAGGATACCGTCGTGGACTTTTTTTCCTTTTCTTCCTCTTTGTCGTAGCATGCATACACTCTCTATGACGCTATCCTACTCACACTCTCTTTTGTCTGTGTGTTGAACTCAACCATGGCGCAAGAAAAAGAGTGAGTGAGTGAGTGAGGGCGCAGTCGAAATGAGAAATAAACAAGAAGAGGGGGTACTGAATTGAATTGAGAGAATCTGCCGCAGAACAACATCGAAACTAAATACGTGGTGACGATAACGAGCCACAACAATAAGACTTCTCACGATCCCTCGTTTGTTGAAAACAATAGTACCCTTCCATCGGGGTTTGTCAAGGCGCAAGGCTGTGTTCAAAAATTGAATGCGCTACCAAGGATGATGATATAGCGAATGACGATCTTCAACTTGTTTACTATATTGTCCATTCGTCCAATACTCTGTGTCTACCAGCGAGGTCGTCCTCCGTATTTCTATTCGAGCAAGATAACAACGACAGCAGTTAGTCATGCCACTTCTGAGAAAAATGACAATGAAGAACGGCAACTAACAAACAATACACCAAAAGGAGACTTACCATGGCACCGCGGCCTTTGTATTTGATCTCGGGCGATTGAGACCGAGGTCGGGGCACAGAATGCACAGCTTCACGCTGCTGCTCATAGAGACCCTCTGCTGCGGGTTTGATATCGACTGCTGCTGCTGCTAATGCTGCTGCTGCTGGGCGAGCAGGCGATCTCGAGTCCGATCGCGCACTCCTCTTGGCATCACGTTCCCGACGGCGACTTGGGCTATCATCACGATCGCGGCTCGATCTCCTGGACCGTCTGTCCTTCTTGTGGCGTCTTGAAGATCGATCGTCTCTCTTTCGCCGACTTTTTCTGTCATCTTCTGACTCCGACTCTGATCCTGAACGCGAATCCGAGCGCGAGCGGGAATGGCGACGACGGCGGTGTCGGCTGCGGCGACGATCACGTCCTCGATCTGAATCGCTTCCAGTCTCACTGTCGCTTCCACTCGCACTAGCGCTCGAACTGTCACGCTTGGACAACCCCTTACCGCCACGCGACGGCCCCTGATTCTTGTCAGCCGTTTCATTCGCCCCCGCAGCAGCAGCGGCAGCAGCGGCAGCAGCCTTTTGTGCTTTTTGTTGTTCCAAAACCTTGGGTGGGATTCTGAGCTCCAGCTCACCGCAGTTTGTGATCATTACAATTCCTACAGGACGATCGTTGCGCTCATCTGTTGGTGTATTCTCTACCTTCTCGACAACGTCGTATCCCTTCACAACCCGACCAAACACCACATGCTTGCCTAATATGTGTAAACATTGAAATGATTAGATACTGGTTCATTTGTAAGGGCCACTGGCATGCAAGTTGAAGGATTGAAAGGCTTACCATCCAAGTGAGGGGTGGGTCGTGTTGTCAAGAAGAACTGCGAGCTGGAGGTGTTGGGCCCCTTGTTTGCCATCGACAACAGTCCTACAGGATACCATACAACGAGAATATGTCAGTCAGTGCATCCTGATTCGAAAAAAAGCCTTAGTAAGATGAAAAAGGAACGCTCCTGTCGTACCTTCGGTGTCATGCTTGCGCTTGAATCCGCCCTCATCCTGCAATGGTCCGCCATAGATACTCTCGCCTCCTGTTCCATCACGTCTTGTAAAGTCTAGAGTGAAGTAAAGCCAACATTATTAATTAGTTTGTGATTCCCTGTAGAAAGATCCTGCAAGGCGTAAAAAGGGTGATGTCAAACTCGATAGTTACCTCCTCCCTGGATCATGAATCCCTTGATGATACTGGTTAACAAAAAAAGCAGCCGGTTAGCATATCAAACATGTCGAACACGATCTGGTCCTGATACACTGGCGAGGTATGTGGACGCAATTTCAATTCCAATTGACTGCTCCTTACCGGTGAAAGATTGATCCTCGGTAGTGCAATGGGACCCCGCTGATCTTGCTCATGCCCTTTTCTCCTACATATCAGTATAACAGCAAGAGATCAATGACATATCAGTAAGGAGGCGCGGCACAGTTGTGTTGTCACTATTTGGTAACAATTAACCACAAAGGCATGCTGTGAAAGGACATACCAGTGCAAAGAGCACGAAAGTTCTCTGCTGTCTGAGGGACCTCATCCTTGAAAAGTTCAACGATAACCCTATTATAGTTGTCAGCAATGATCCAGGGTGATATTCGTTAGTCTTTCGTCTGGTCTGTTGTCGAGTCCTCCTTGATGTTTTCAACGGCGGCATCAAATCAAGACGATGTGCGATCCTATGTTTCCTGGCGACATGCCTTCCTATCCTGTGTCCGTCGATGTCGATGTCGAGGAATACTCGTGGGTTGACCATTGTTGAAAGGAGTGTGTGATGGAACTGTAAAGAAGAAAAAAAAAAAAAAAAAAAAAAAAAAAGTTAATCGTTGAACAAACGAAGTGTGTGAAAGTGTGACTGGCAGACCTTGTCCTGGAGAAAAGAACAAGAACACGTCGACCACCTGCACCTGAGGAGGGGTCACTTGCAACCGAATCTCCTTTCTTCTTCGTACTTCTTCTACTACACTCTCCCATTCATTCACGCCCACACAACTACAGCAATGTCGTCCGTCGAAAAGAGAACCACCAGAACTACATCGGAACAGACCTCCTTTGGTTCTTCCTCCTCATCCTCCGCCTCATCGTCATCAGGATCCCGCTCCTCTGTCAACATCTCGTCGTAAGTCACCCAACAACGACCAGCGACCTCCATAAGTTAGCTACTCTCAATCGACAGGCGCCGGGGTTGATACTGCCTCAGACCTTAAATCAGAACACTTTGATATCAATGCCAATTCTGGGGCGACTTGTACAGCGACAGTCTTGACAATTGACTTATATCGTTTATGCTTTATCGTTGTTTATCCTTGAGTAGCTCTACTCTTGCCAAGTTGGCGTTCTTCACGGTCGCTATGATCGTATTCCCTATCGCAACCTACTTTCTCACCGTCGACCAGTACTTTGGAGGTAAACCTTGCTTTGCCACTTACTACACTCTACGACATTTGAAGAAAATATGGACAGCCCATTATCTCATGCCTCACCTAACATTTTCTTCAACCCTTTCGTAGGCAACGCGACGTATGCAGGAATTAGCGCTGCTGTGATGGCCAACGTGATCCTCATTGCATACGTTGCCGTCGCCGTCATGGAGGACTCTCAGGCCGGCCCAGCACCCGTCTCCATCAAGAAGCAGCAATAAAACACCTTGATCGTATGGGCATCAACCTCAAAGATAACATCTGGTACCTCACATGTTATGTTACATAATGTCAATGGATTAAGGATCTACAGGAGAAGTGGGTAATGAAAAAACCAAGCAGCGTTCGGAATCTTGGTTGTCCTTGAGCGCTTCCTCAAACCGAAGGAACTTGAAGATCTCCCGCACACGTTCTCCCATACCGCTTCCAATCTCCAAAATAACATACCCGCCGCTCGCCATGATGCTCCTCGTCGCACCGTCCGTCGAAAGATCGCGTGAGAGACTGCAGGCCAAGAGTTCATAGGCTCCATATCCTTCCTTCTCAGCAAATAGGGCAACCGGTGGCTCATGCTCAGTTCCTGCAAAGAGGGTCTTTAACCTGTCGGCTTTGGCGCTGTCCAGATACGGCGGGTTGCAGACGAGGATGTCAAATGACTGGAAGAGCTCTGGAGTTCCTTGCAGGTCACTCAAATCTCCTGGCAGGAAAGATGTCCGATCTGAGAGGTTGTGCAAGTCCTTGTTTATATTGGCGATCTCCAGTGCTTCTGTGCTGATATCAACACCGACTCCAGTCGCGCTTGGTAGCGAATTCAGGAGTGCCAACAATAGACAGCCGCTTCCTGTGCCGACATCCAGGATCTTGACTGGTCGCTGCTGTGAAAGAGTGATGGCTGCCCTGACGAGTGTCTCTGTGCTCGATCGAGGGATAAGTGTTGCTGGTGACACTTTGAACCTCATTTGATAGAAATCCTATTTTTGGTAGCGATAATCGAAATCGAAGCTGTAATTAATTGACTTGCATGTATTGGTGATATGGCCACTGGAAAACAGCAGTGCTGTAGCTCACCTTCTCGCCGATCTGGTATGCAATAGGTTTGTCCGACTTGCGGTCAAACGTTGAGACAGGTTCGACTCCTCCCTTGCGAAGTTCCTCCAACTCCTCAGCCTTTCGCCTCACACACGCCCTTTGTTCCCGATTCCGGAGCTGCTCAAACTTTGCTGGTTCATCAAATGACGCAACGACCGTCGTGTCTTTGAGTGGGTGCTTGAACTCGACTTTTATCACGGCAGAAAAGAGTCCCTTGTTGCGGTTGGCTTTAAGAGGTTTAGTGTTGCCACTGTCGCCAACAACTGGATGTCCTTGACTCAAAAGATACCGGCGGATGTTGACCCCCAAGTACGGCGACCGAGGGGTAATGTCTAGAGTTGAGATAAGTCCTGCCTCGTTGGATAGTGTCAGGTGGACGACGCGGATGGACTCGAGGAATTCGGCATCGAGACTAGTCGTGTCGATGGGTATAGATCCGCCTGGTGAGTAGTATGTGGTATCCTGCCTTGTGCTTTCATCTGTTGCTGCTGCGTCTGCGTCTGGTTTCTTCCATGCGCCGTGACAGATGATCCTGAATGTCCTGATAAACTGTCCTTCATTGTGCATCTTTAGCAACGTTGCGCGCATCGACCGCGTCTTTGCTACCAGGACCTAAAGACATTGATGTCCAGATGAAAGATGACAAGGTTAGCAGCTGATGCAGTGGTTTTTCGATACATGGATCGAGCAATTGATGTAAAATAAATAACTTACAAGTCCGTTTGCGGCCTTTTCAATGCCGTGAATGGCGCAGGGTAAGCGGTGCTGCTGACCTACTGCCGGCGAGATGTTGGAGGGTATTTCAAAATTGTCGTCCTCGTCTTTATCATCATCCACGTCGCCGTCCTCGACAACAACACCTCCGGATTCAACATGTGCCTCAGCATCCTGCCCCAAATGATCTAGTTGCTCATCCGCGCCTTGGACAGAACGACTAGGTGACACTGAAAAAGGTAGCATGAATCCGAATGCGACCATGGTCTTTCCTGATGGTTTAACGACAACAGCCAAATCATCGTCCTCGTACCGGACATCAAGCTTCTCCCTGCCATATACAGACTCGTGAGCTGCACGATCATCGAAGCGGATCTTGACCCAGTCGCCCTTGACCAGCAGTTTTGTCACCTCTGCCACGACTCCATTCACTGTGACCTATGTCAATCAGATAACGAACGGAGATATGTTGTCAGGAATCGATCCATCAAGCAATTGATCACAGATGGAAAAAGATCGCTTCACCTACCTCGCCTCGCTTGAAGCACTTGCGGTTGTGTTCTCTTGACTTGACGACTGTCTTCCAGTGGGCGAGCACAAACTTCCATGCTCTGTTTCCGTCATCTTCGTCCTGCACCTGCAACTGCAATTCCTTCATCCTGTGCCTGGAATGATGTTGTTTTTGTGAATCAAAGAAAGTTGTCCATCTCTCTCGTACCTGTGCTCTCGTTTCCCTTTCCCTCTCAGTCAACAACAAAGGACAAAGAGAAAAAAAAATTGGCGGCGTTGTGGCTTGGATGGATCTACTCCTGATCGTAAATCATTTTCTTGGTTGCGGTCCGTGGGAACCCTGTCCGCCTGTTCTGTTCTGCTCTGGTCTGCTCTGTTCTAATGAAAATGAGTCAAGACATTAAGAGGTAAAGAAGGACTAGAACAACGACAACCCAGACATGAAGTTGTTTATCCCCTAATGAAGCATTGATGTCACATATCCTGCACGATGTATATGTACCCTTTGTCGCCATTTACATCGTCAATGACTCGTGGTAGAAGTAGAAGCAGATAGAAGAATATCCATGAACATCTGCAGAAGGGGTGTAGCCAAGCCCTCTAGTGTTTGTGTTTGTTTGCTCAAGAATCAAGGCGGGGCGTTGTACGTTTGCCAATAGGTTTCCTTTTGCGGGCAAAACGGCGCACCAATTATCCTCTGCGCACAAGAAAGAGGTAGTAGGGGGTTTTCTCCATCTTTTTTTGAGAAAGAACAAAAAGGTAGAAACGAAATCATCTCCCTCTTTCTTCTCTTTCTTTCATAAGTCTACATTCAGCAACCGCTCTTTACTGATTCCCCCATCTCACAAGACCACTTGTTGATCACTTGTTCCTCCTCCTCATTGTCAAAAACACTCACCCATCTCAACAGACACATTCTCACTTCAAAAATGACCACCCAGCGCCCTGAACAAAAGTCAACCGTCGTTGTCCGTCTTGCCAGTGCTGACGATATCGCCCAAGTCGAGGCCATCCACAAGGTCGTCAACCGCGCCTATCGCTCTGGTATGCAAAATGCACATGCTGGTTTCTTTCACTGGCTCGATCGGTTTGGCTGTAGAGTAGTATTTATGTCACTGCTCTGCAGTAGAACTGTGTTCCACAGACAGTGTCAATTGCTCCCCGCCCCACACCGCATGGTTATCTAACATCTCCACTTCTCAATTATGTGTCCATCAATGTATTCTAGAGGGCGGCTGGACTACTGAGGCCCATCTCGGTGAGTGATTACATATTATAGTAGATTCACGTTCGCCTCGACATTATTTATTGTCCATCATACTTTCTAGTCGGCGATCGCCTTACACTCTAGGCATCTCGCCCCTTGGTCCAACGTACACACAATGCACAATGTTGAATTGATCCATAACCCCCAACCAACATATCCACGTTCTATCTATCCCTAATAGTGACGGAGGAGCGTATTACGGTGGATGAGTTGAAGGAGGCATTGCTCGACACGATTAACCCCATCCTCTTGGCCTTTGACTCCGAGACCAACGAACCCCTGGGTACCATCCAGCTCGAGCCTGCCGAGCACTACCCCGATTTCGGCGAGTACAAGAAGGAAGGCTATACCTCAACCCACACCGAGCCCGTCCCCAAGGACCAACAGGTCTTCCTTGGTCTCTTCTCTGTCGACCCAGCCCAGCAGTCCCGCGGTATCGGCCGCAAGCTGGTCGAGGCGGCCTTAGCCCATGCCAGGAAGAACATGAACCGGACCCAGTGTGTTGTCTATGTGCTGTATATGCGTACCGAGTTGATCAAGTGGTACAACAAGCTGGGCTTTGTTGACTATGGTGAGAAGGTCAACTTCCCTGACTCGTCCCGCATCGTCCAGGAGGATACCCATTTTTCTGTTCTCCGTCTCCCTCTTTAAACAACACTACGTAGTGCAGTTGTCAATAATGAAAAATAATATTCCCTATCTACCGCGTCAGTTGAGCGTCCCCCTCTCGCTAGACAGAGTGACAGTGTAGTCAAAAGAGATAGGCCGTTCTGGGTCAATGGGCGCAGCTTTTACCAATGGAGAAGTTCTTCCCTCTCGTTCCCTAGTGTTCCGCCAGCTCGATGAAGATATTTTTCCCGGTGTTGGTGTCGTCTATGGAGTGTGCGCTTTATTTTGCATGAACCGCAGCCAGACCCCCTCCTGCCTTTTTTTTTTTTTTTTTTTCATTGTCCAGCAAACAGCATTGACCTGCCTCTGGCCATCTTCTTTCCCTAATCGGATTGGTAACACCAGATGGAAAAAAAAGGAGGGATTAGGCTCCTCTCCAGGGTGCTGCTCATGTTGGTAATGTGATCGTTCACTGCCTTTATGGCGAGGATTTGTTTACTCCTCCAAGTCAGTTCTCACGATATAATTTTGCTTCCAGGAGAGTGCTGCGGCTCAAGTCAAAAAATGGATGTCTTGAAAAGGCAAAGGAAATGGGCGTCCAGCTCCATCGACACCAACCTCGTCTTTTTCCCCCTCAGATGTGCTAAGCCCAAGTAGAGTTTACTGCTGGGTTGTTCAGACAACGTCAAACAGTCGGACAGTTTGAGCAAGAGCAAGATAAGAACGAACCATTCTTTTTTTTTTGTGTGTCGTGACATGATAGTGGCGTGAACCTTGGTTGACTTGGTTTCTGAACATGTGTGACAATGAGAAAAGTCCAGGATTCATTCTTGTACCTCGCCTCTTTCTTTCTATGGACTATGGCGTCGGAATAGAAAAGGAGATAGAAGAGGATACAGCCCATCTGTGCCAATGGACAACCCGGCCTAGCTTTGCCACGAAAGAGAAACCAGAAATGGTAAAAAGAAAAAAGAAGGAAAGTAAAGAAAAAGGGAATTGTTCCTCTGTGTGTGTGTGTATGTTTGTGCATGCACGATGAAGGAGGGAAAAGAAGGGACGGGGTGGCAATGGATCAAATGTTAGTCCGAGGAGAAGAGAGGGTGAGCATGCATAGGAAGTGGTGACGAGTGGGTGCAATGTCAATGGCTATGGCCACAGTATCTCCCTCGCAAATATATTTTGTTGACACTTTTGATTTGGCATCCCGCTGTTCCTTTTTCGCCACCGCATGCAAACTAAATCTCCTACACGAACATGGCCCATCCACAACAGAGACAGAGACATGGCCGTAGTCTGCGCCACCAGCACTCCACTTCCCTCTCACTTTCCTTTAGATAGACTCATCCCCCCTCTCTGTTTCTTCGTTTTCTTCTTCACTTTTTTCATCTCTCTCTCTCCTTCCTCATATCTCATACTTCATCGCACCTTCTCTCTCTTCTATCACGACCATCACTCCCTTCCACCTTTCATATACCCTTACAACACACAGAGACGATATATAACAAAACGATAATGGCTCAATCACAACTGCCAGCAGAGTGCATCTCATGCATCATCTCACACCTCGACGGCGACCTCACAACCCTCTTCCGCCTCCTCACCGTCAACTCGACCTTCTTCCGCGCAACCCTCCCATACCTCTACCGCGACCCATACCGGACTCTCGAACGCCGCGAAGCTAAACGAGTCCGCCGCCAGGGCGGCTACCCATCCTCCATCTGCGGCTATGTAGCTACGAAACGCCTCCTCTACCTCCTGCTCCTCTCCTGCCGGCAAGGAGACGATCTGGTCCCCTTTCTCAATGTCGACTGGGACGAACCCCTCTCACCCTTTGTGTCGGACCAGCCCCTCATGGCCTGTTATATCGACTACCTTGGCGACCTCGACTTTGATCGCTGGACTGCTACCCTCAAACTTCTCATGCCGGAATTCGATACTCAGATAGAGCAATACGCCTTTCGACTCTTCCGACTCTTGTTCTTGGACCACCACAAGGAACGCGTTCAAAAGTTGGCTATTCCTATCACCCATATTGAACCTTATATGGATTTGTTGCCTCATCTCAGGAACTTGCAGCGGGTCAGATTCTACGTGGACGAACTTGAACAACCACCCCAGGAGCGCTCACATATACCCGAGGATGAACTAGCAGCAGAACCTGCAGCAGAACTAGCAGCAGGACTAGTAGAAGAACTAGAACTAGCAGCAGTCAACGAGGAGGTCCAAGTTGCTGAGGTTCCGGATATTGTTGCTGCTGATGCACTTGTCGCAGAAGTTGAGGCCGCTCCTGTCACTCAAGATATCGAACCCACTGTCGATCCTGTCGCAAATCTTACGCCAGAGCCCGCAGCCGACCCTCTCACAGAGCCTGCCATCCCAGAACCAACACCAGAACCTGCCGTCGAGCCAGTCGAAGCACCAACAGTCGAGGCAACAACAGTTGAACCCATGGCAGACCAGCCCATCGCAGTAGTGGAGGAAACGAGCGAAGAGAATTATGATGCCCCTCCAGTCCCAGCAGAGAAGACGCTCGACGAAATCCTCGATGAGATCCTTGCCGAGAGTCTGGCCGCTGATGCTGCCGCCTACGTTTGGCCAGAGCCTGTGCTACTGGAGGAGCAGACTTTCGATGAGGCTCTTGGTGGTTTCATGGCGATCGAGATGGATTATGTTCTCCCAGAACGTGCACAAACACAGGACGGAGGAGAGGATGAGGTCATGGTTGAAGGGGACGCGGTGGCTGCAGAGGTGATGCCTGTGGTGGCGGTGGTTGATGAGACGATTGCCGTTCCTGCGGTAGTGGAGGAGGTACCAGTAGAGGAAGAGGGAGACGGTATGGTCGATCTGGCTGCATTGCCCGCGGAGCTTGAGGCGGTCGCCACTGCTGAGCATGGTCCCGCAGTACCCATCTATGACCACATATATGAGATTGAGTCGGAGGTCATGCTGCGTATGTTTACAGAGTCGACTCGAATCAGAGACACTGGAACGTCCGAGTATGAACCCGAGGAGGCCATGGCTTACATCTTGGCGTTGGTGGGCGATCCTGAGGAAGAATTTGAACCCGAGTCTGCCATGGCAGATATTCTTTTTTTACTCGGCGACCCTGAAGGACATGACCAGTTTTGGGAGACGACTGTGTTGGAGAGTGAGGAGGCACAGGAGGAAGAAGAGGTTGCTCCTGAAGAAGAGGTTGTTCCTGTAGAGGAGGAAGTGGTGGTTGTCCCAGAGGAGGTGAACGATGTTGTACTTCAGGAGCAGGAGCAGACACCCGCACAGGAGGAGACCCCAGAGGAACCCGCACAGCCTGCACCTCCCGTCTTTGACCCTACCCCCGACGGCGTCAAGTTCCTTCAAGCCCATGCAGAGCTCTTTGGACCTGGGCCAGGACGCGTCGGTCCTGGACTTGTCGAGATTGAGCCCCCTTACTCATGGATTCACCCTTCTGACTCGGAAAACATCACCTATAGCAGTCGATATGTGGAGTTGCTCAAGGCGCAGTCGAACCCTACGATTATCCAGTTCCACCACTGGGAGAGGTTTCGCCATTACCTCAAGGATACGCCTGTCCAGAGTGTCAAGCGGCTGCGGTCCTTTTACGAGGAGTGGCCTGAGGCTGGGTGGGATCAGGCTGGGCTTTTGAAGAAGTGTCGTAGCCTGGAAAAGTTCTCGTCTAGAATCTTTGACCCGACACTCTTCGAGTTTGCGATCGAGGAGCAGCAGGACCGGGACATCTACGAGGAGCTGTGCAAAGCCGGTGTTGCTGGCGCGTCGACAAGTCTGGGTGGCGGCAGAAGCCATGGTGGACACTATGGTCCTGGCGAGGATCCTATCCCCCTGCGCAAGGTCAACCTCATTAGTTACAGGGACGGGTTCCTTCACCCTGTGCTTCAGAATATATGCACGGCCTTCATGGACAGTCTCGAGTCGATTGTCATCCGTCTCTTTATCTCGGACGATGCTCTTCCCTTGAGCCAGTTCTGCTACATGTCTCAGCTCACGGTGTTGGACCTTCGTCATGACTGTCCCGACGCCCTCACCAACGACACCTTTTTCTTGTCCTACTGTCCTAGCCTCAAGACCCTGCGTTTGCGTGATGGTAAAATGGAACAGCCTTTGATCATCCAGACTCCTTGTGCGCTGAAGGTGCACTGGCACCTGCCTTGTCTTGAGGAGCTGGTTCTTGTCGGCTCTGCCTGCGATCTCTTCAATTATGAGTCTCTAGCCTACTCCCCACGGCTTCAGTCTCTTCGCCTCGAGTGTATCGTGCCTGACATGGGTGTCCACGTTGTCGACGAGATGTATCAAGAGTACCTTACTCACCCCTCTTGGAACTGGTAAGTTTTTTTTTTTTTTTTTTTTTTTTTTTTCATTTGTTTCGTTTGTCATGGTCGCACAACAAACAGAAGCAACATGCCTTCTCACACAACATTCTCTCTTTATTCTTTCCATTGGAACTACCAGGACGTGGAAGTTGCCTCGTCTTCACACCCTCCTCTTGAAAGGCAGACCAGCCCACCTCTTCCGCCCCTGTCTGCTCCTCGGATGCCCCAAGTTGACCAACGTCCACCTCGACGTCGGCAGAGTCTCCCGCTCCGTCACCTCGGCCAGAGACGCCCTTTCGACCACTCCTTCTACCTTCAACTCTCCAGTTCGCTCGCTCACCCTCAAGGGCTACTGGTTCATGAACTCGACCGCCACTACCGTTACCGACTTCTTCCAGACCTGGTTCTCATCCCTCACCTACCTCAAATTCGAATCGACCGTCTTCTTCGACAACCGCTCCATGCTCGACGGTCTCTACTCGATTCCCACTCTCCGCAAGGTCTTCCTCTGTCGCCAGACCATCTCGGAGTACGATGCATGGAAGCTTGGATTGGAAGGCTGCCCCCTCAAGAGCCCATTCGAGTGGGAGCGCAAGACCCGTCATATCTCCTTCCAGGCAGAACTCCAACGTCTTCGTCTTGTCGTCAAAAAGAGGCAAGCCGAGGCAGAGGAGAAGGAGGCCCAAGCCAGGGCTCTCATACTCGAGGTCGAGGCAGAGGAAGCTAAGGCCAAGGCCGCGGCCGCAGTGGCAGCATTGCAGTCCGATAACAACGTTACCACCCCCGCGTTTGTTGGCTCGGATGTTTCCGTGGACAACAACAAGGACAACAAGCCAGAGCCCACTCCTACTACGGACAGGGTGCGTTGCCAGAGTGTCGACAGTGCGATTGCATTGGAGGAGGAGCAGGCACAGGCAGCGGAGCAGGCCAAGTTGGCAAAGGAGGATGCAGAGAATGATCGATTTGAAAGTCTGCGGTGTGTCTATGTCTTCAAGAACATGCGCTACCACCGCGGGGATGATACCCCACAGGATCTCCTTCTTTCCTGCTCATTGTAAAACATTCACAGAACATTCATAGAACATACCCTCTTCTTTTGTGACAATGAAAATAAAACAAAACAAGAAAAAAATAGATGGGACTGCATGATCCCCTGGAACACTGCAGCTCAAAGTCTGAGACTCATACACAGGGTCTCTCTCAGCAATTCTTATTTTCTGTTTGCGATCGTCAGTGTTCATGTTTTTTGTGGTCTGTTCCCAGACAAGCGTTTTCAGACAGGAACGGAGAGGTATTCACTGGTGCGGTCGAATGAGAAAAAACAAGTTCGTTTATTTACACGGAATGAAAAGTGGATAGCAAAACCATAATGATTCGCGGGGAGGTGGGAGGGGCGGATCATTTTCGAGAAACGCCACACCGAGATCCATAAGACCCAGACAGGTATCGCTCAGTCCTTGTGCTTGTCCTGTTGTTGCTTATCCGTTATCAGATCGATCCAGTCGAAAAGGGTAGAGAGAGTTCCTGCAAACAAAAAAAAGTGTTCTTTTGAGATGGTGGGAGTTGGTGGTGTTACTGGGTGAGTGTTGTAAAATACATGGTCGTAGAGCGAAAAAAAAAGTAAAAGGACAGGGTGTATGGTTGCCGTTGTATATGGTTCTCGGTTATTGCTGCTGGTTGTTGCGATAAAGGTGGGCTGACTTGGCTGAAGGTTGGGGAAGAGGAGTGGAGTGGTTGCGTTGTGTTGTGTTATGTTGTTGGGTTTGTTGAGCTATCGGGCAACTTCGGTTGGCGATATTTTTTGGGCTTCTTTTTTCCAGCTAAAGCGTTGAAGGTCGTTTAGGCCGATGCGGTGGCAGCAGCGCGCTTGCGCTTGTAGTCGCTGATAGCCGACTTGATCGCATCCTCCGCCAGCACTATTATCATATATATAAGAGAGTGTGTTTGAGATGGTTAGAAAGGATCCAGGGTGTGTGAAGATCAGTTTGGTTGTTGCTTCCCTTGTTCCAACTTGGTTGACTGCGCTGTTGTTCTCTCTTTTTTTTTTTCCTTTTGTAGTTCCTTATTGACAATCAAGTTGTCTGTCTGCCCGGTTGTTCTATGCAGCTGTTGGTGTTGATGTTGCTCTCAAAGGTTGTTGTTGTTGTTGTTTTTATCCTTTCCTGTTGCTGTTGACAGCCTGGTAGTCTGCGCTGTTGCCTGTCGATCTTTTTTAAGTGTCACTGCGCAAATAGACAGACAAAAAAAAATGCCACACTGACACAATCAGATAAGAACCAACTACAAACAAAGTAACTTACTGGAGCAGTGGAGCTTGACGGGGGGGAGGCAGAGCTCTTTGGCAATCTCGGTGTTCTTGATAGAACCGGCATCCTCAAGAGTCATACCGCGGACGCGCTCGGTCATATAACTCGACGAAGCAATGGCAGAGCCACATCCAAAGGTCTTGAACTTGACGTCGACAATCTTGCCTGATGCCTCGTCGACCTTGATTTGGAGCTTCATGACATCACCGCAGGCGGGTGCGCCGACGAGACCGGTGCCGACAAAGGGATCGGCCTTGTTGAAGGATCCGACGTTGCGGGGACGCTCATAGTGGTCAATGACCTAATTTTTCATTGCATTTCCATTCACGGTCAGTTGGTTGGTGTTCGTTTAAAGGGGCAATATGAGTGTGAATAGGAGTAGGAATAGAGGGGTACCTTGGGGTGGTAGGAGCGGACGGCGATAGCGGCCGAGGGCTTTGCAAAGAGGGAGCGGGAGGCGTTGAAGATGGTAGTGCGAAGCATGATGTGAGTGTGTGTGAGTGTGAGTGTGTGTGTGTATGTGTGTATGTGTAGGAGAGAGGAGAGGGAGGAAGGAAGAAAAGAAGGGCTACAAAAAAGAAGGGAGGATAAGAAGAGGAAGAATATAGACGAGAGACACAGAGACAGACAGAGAGCGGAGAAGTGTTACTCACCTTACACTCCCATGACAGAGTCTGAGGGAGGACCTAGGCTGGGAAAGGAGATTTTAGCAGGAAGATCTGTACTTGCACAATTGACAACGTATCCTAAGCCACTTCTTGCTTGATCCGTGTGTGTGTTTCCTATCTGTGTGACTGTGCAATTACCCCATCACTTTCGAACAACAAAGCAACAAGGAAGAAAAAAAAAAAGAAAAAAAAAGCTAGTCGCACTCACTCTTGGATATTGCCTTGGTTCAGACAAACTTCTTTGTTGCTTCCTTTGTGCCTTTTATTCATTCGCATCACTCCACACCTCTCCTCTCCTCTCCTCTCCGTCACTCCATCACACATCACCTCCCTCGACACTGGACAGACAACGCCGGAATGAGACCATTGACTGAACTCGAGACAAAAACCTTCTTCGAGAAGTTGGCAAAATAGTACGTCAACAACACCAACAATAACACTCTGCACAACATACAACAGCCAGTCAGCTTGTTTGTTTGCCACCATTTTGCAAGGAAAGGGACCCAAAAAAGACACTCTGCTAATAACTGGACCCTCTTTGCTTCTCAACCTGAATAGCATCGGACGCAATATCACCCACTTGATCGACCGTGGCGATGAGACCTACTGCTTCCGTCTCCACCGCGACCGTGTATACTACGTTAGGTAAGGATCAACGGCTTGTCATTCTAATAGTATCCTCTCAGGATGTTTGAAAAACGGAAAAATATACTGACCATTATTCCCCTTCTTTGATGACAGTGAGTCGGTGATGCGCAAGGCAACGAGTGTCGGACGTGATCAGTTGATTTCGCTCGGTATCTGCTTCGGAAAGTTCACAAAGACTGGAAAGTTCCGCATGCACGTCACCTGCCTCGAATACATCGCACAATACGCCAAGGTAAATTCACTACCCATGGCTCATTCTAGGACTTTCCTGCCTGTCAGCTGGGGCATGTTTTTGTTGAGAAGTCAGGATATCCAAGTTAACAAATCAAGATCATTGCGATTGTTCTGGAGAAGATTCAAAGTCGAGCAGGACAGCAGCTCTTGTTCAGGAAATTGAGTGTATCAACTACGTCGCTCAAAGGACGTCCTTGACACCCATTGGGCACCAAATAATCACAGCAGACAGGAAAGCAGGACTCTGAAAGCAGATATGGCAGTATGGGCCATAGTCACCTTCTGGCAACTCATGGGTTGTAGACACCTTGTAACAACCCATGAACCAATTGAACCAAGGAGCCTGCAAACATGAACACGACTCAGTCACTGCGAACAACAGCGGGACCTACAAGTGCCAACTATTGACAGCCTCGGCGACAGTATGGACAAATGCAACAGCTTCTAACATACCTACCACCTATTCATCAATTCCAACGAACAATAGCACAAGGTGTGGATTAAGCCCAACGGTGAGATGCCCTTCCTGTATGGTAACCACGTCGTGAAGGCTCATATTGGTCGTGTCACCGAAGATACCCCAGAGCACCAGGGAGTCATTGTCTACTCGATGACGGATGTGCCCCTCGGCTTTGGCGTCACTGCCCGCTCAACATCCGACACCCGCAAGATGGAGCCCACCGCCATCGTTGTCTTCCACCAGGCCGATATCGGAGAGTACCTTCGCCAAGAGGATACTCTTTTCTAAGTCATCCCCTTGCATCAATTTCTTTTGCACGATATCATTAGCATTTTCTTTACCTCCTTTTTTTCTTTAGCCACATTAAAAATCATCATAGTCCATGCACATCGTTCTCTTTTTTTTTTTTTTTAAGTGTTATTTTTGGACGGTATGTCTTCTTGTGTACTTCTAGCCCATTAAAAGCAGATGGGTGAAATGTACATTGAATTTGCTGTAAAAACAACAACAAACAAAACTCCTAGCTAGTCAAGACGTGCAGATTTGAGGATATCCTCTCTAGACCCCCTCAAACCCACCAACCCCTTTCCCCCATCCTTTCCTTCTCCATCATCTATCTTCTCCACCAACGACTCCTCCCCCGGCGAAAGCCTATCACTTGGCACTCCTCCCTCCTCCTCCTCGGCAATCGTCCGAAACTCCAAACTATACTTTGATCGCGTCAATCCCCCAGATGTACCCTTCCGCCGCGCCGCCTCATCCTCCTTATACTTTTGCAAATCCTTTTGCTTTTGCCCCACGCCTCCGAGCCAAAAGGCCGCCACGGGGAGGCTCAAGAACAACGACCCACTCATCGTCAGACAGATCGCTCTAAACCCAAATCGCTCATACACAACTCCACAGACCACAGGACCGACGAGAACGCCGAGAGAGAAGGCCATGTTGAACATTGCATAAGCGCGTGCGAATCCGTCACCGGCACCGGTGGTTCGGACGACGGCCGAGATCTCGCCGAGGACTGGGGTGAGGATGGCGGTGCCGGTGGTGCCAATGATGGTGAAGAGGAAGATGATCATGGGGAGAGATTGTTGGTAGGCGCCTGTTAGGATTACAGCTGTGCCGCAGAGGACGATCGCGACGACGCACATTATCTTTGCGCCGAACCTATCCGACAATGCGCCTATATTGTACAAGATCGGAAGTAGGGATATGGTGTTAGATCGTTTCCCTGTCCACATACTCCATTAAAAAAAACTATTCTTAACCAAAATCAACAAGATGGGACATACCTGAGATGGGCGCGGTAAGGGTAGGGAGGGAGAAGGCCATAAAGACAAGCCCAATCCGCTCAGAGGTAAGATTAAACGCACTGGCGAGATGCAACGGCACTGTCGGCTCAGCACCCGAGAACACAAATGAGTTGCACGCCGTGACAATGACACAGGCCATCAGACGCTTGTTCTTGATCAACTCCCAGAAGCTGGTGCTTTCCTCCAATCGTTGGTTCTTTCTGGTCGCCACGACTTCGGCTTCCTCTTCGGTTGCCTCCTCTTGCTTGCCCTGGATGCGGAGTGCTTTCACAATCTCTTCGCGCTCTTCGATGATCAAGGCACGGCACGCAAGATCGATCACGGTGATGGCGCAGCAAAAGATGAAGGGCGCCCGGTATCCACCTCGCTCGTACAGAATCCCTCCTAGAGGAGGACCCATCATCAACCCAAGCGTATACCCCACAAGAGCCTTCCCCATCTGGACGCCCAGAACATTCGCCGGGAAGACATCCGTAATCAAAGCCAGCCCCAGCGTCCAGACCGACCCACCAGCAACACCCTGGAGAAGCCGAGCAAGCAAAAAGACATAAAAGTTGGTCGCGAGCATGAACAACACCGTCGAGAGGAGCATACCGAGAAGACCGATCAACATGGGAACCCGACGTGAGACGAAATGGTCGCCCAGGACGCCAAAGAGAGGAGACGATAGTAAGATTCCGACGGCGTAGACGGCGAGTAGTAGTCCTGTGTCGGTCGCCCCTCCGTCCATCTTTTCCGAGACGATGAATGGGATAATCGGGACTATAATTCCGTACTGTACGTATCCATTTCGTGAGAGAATGTTAGAAGCGCGTCTTTTTTTCTTTTTTCTTTTCCATCTTTTTCTGTTGGATAATATGAAGAATAAGAAACAGGAACAAAAGTACGTACGGTGGCCATGTCGACAAAGAGGGCGAGAAAGACGGTAAAGAGAATAAAGTTGGGTGATCGACGTAGACGACCAAACCACCCATGCTTCTTGACCTGAAGACTTAATTGACTCGCCGACCGCCTCAAGTTATTCTCTCGTCTAGGAACACCCAGCATCTCACTACCATATGGATCTCCGCCATTAGGGTGTACCCTACTGCCGCCTCCACCTGTCCTGGACGCGCCTGCTTGTTTCCTGGATGATAACGTGGGTGGTTGGTGTTGCTGTTTTTCGTCGTATTCACCATCATTGTCGTTGTGTGCGCGTCGATAGGAAGAAGAGGCCGAGTAAGTCGAACGTGAGGACTGCGCGGGACTGACGTCAATCTCGACTGGTGGGAGGAGCACACTGCCTGCTGGACTCGCCATCGCCGATCCTGGTCCTGACCTTGCTCCAGATGCGATTGGGCTTTGATTCTGGCTATGATAGCCAGTGCCGCCTCTTGGTTGCGAGGCCATTTATATTCCTTGGTGGCGGTGTTGTTGTGTTTAGTTGAGAGGGGACGAGAGGGATAAGCCGAGAGGAGACGACAGGGGTATATGAAAAAGGTTCAAATCAGAGCGAAGGTCAAAAGTAGACAGCAGTGAAGGTATACAGTCGTTTCAGATACTTGTTGGAGAACGAAGAGAAAGGATACAGGGTTGAGGCGAGGATGAGGTCGATAAAGTGGAGTGGAGGGATGTGAAGTACGTGGCAATTCCGAGGATCGACGATGAAAGACGAAAAGTGAAAAGAAGAAAAGTAATAAGAAAGTGGGACCAATTGTTAGTCGAGTGAGTGTAATGGAGAGAAGAATACGAAAAAAGGATAAAACATGAAGCAAGAAAGAAAGAGAGCATGAAAGAGGGACACAAAGAATGAAAAGAGAAGGAGAGTGAGCGGGAAGAGACGCGTTATACCATCGGACCATGAGGGCAGGTTGTCTTGTATGTCTGTCACCTTTTCTGTTCGTGGAAAATGGAGAGGAGTGGATGGATGTCTTCTTTTCCTCTATGTTACTACTTGCCTGTGTTGTGGCGAGGCGAGAAGAAACCCTGAATTCCGATTAACCCTTGTACGAGGGAGAAGGGAAGACTCGTCTTCGACGTGCGCCTTCGTCTTCATATCCAATAAAGAATTAAGAGATCTCAAAGACACCCAACAACGACCCTGTGTTGGAATGTGGGCGAAAAAGAAGGAAATAACTCGTATGTAAGGAAGACAGGTATGTGTTGTCCCTATAGGTAGGGAGGAATAGTTCTTCTATTGCCTGTACTTATCCACCTTTGCACTGGACGGCGCACAGGTGACAAAAGCATCGTCCAATACATCGGGTTATTTTCTTCGCGACTCGGCTCACTCTCGAGTGTCGGATGGATTGTGAATACTTCGTGAAGAAAGGGGGCCAAAAGGCAATGTTGACAAGAGGGAATTCTGATGTCCATCGGATCGTTTTTATTTTCATCCCTTAGTCCGTGTGAACACACGAGAACAAGAAACAGGGCCATTTTTGCTTACAGCCTACCCAATGGCAACTAACTGAATGCATCGATCACTATCTCTGCAGGTGTTTGTAACGTAACGCGCTGCGTTTCCTTCTTGTGTTCAATGTAAGCAAAGAACGCAAGGACGGGCAGGCGCGCTCTGTGTGTTGACCAACGAGTGGTCAAGGAAACCACTATCTCATTTTCAGTCCGCCGAAAACACCCCTTCATTAGAATCTCAAATTAGTCCGACTCGTCCGATGGGGACGCGTTAAACGGGTATTTAAAAAGAGTGGACCATTGCCTGTCGAGGAAGAAAGACACTGACAGCCGAGTTAGGGCAGCCTACGCTTCATGCGTCGTATGGATAATCAATATCCGTACAAGAAGGGTAACTCTTTTTGAGAGCGCGCGCAGACCAGCAAAAATACGATAGAATAAAGGAATCGCCAACAATAACAAAATAATGAAGGAAATAGATATAACCAAGGTAGTTTATTTGCGCAGGAGTGCGACTATTCACCATCTCTATTGCTCTGTGCCGGTGTAGTCTCGCGCATCGGTGAATACGCATGGTGTTCACGCCCACCTGCTGTTAGCCGCTCCCTAGACCCATACATGCCTTCCCGCGTATGTGCCGCAGACCCACTACCCGTCGAAGGGACGCCAAGATGATGTACCGATAGATCCGACCCTGACCCTCTCAGTTTCCTTGTCATCCGGTGGTGAGAAGGTGTCGCCTGGCCTGCCAGGGAGGGTGCGGGTGCAGTTGCTAAGCCTTGAGCTGGATGATCATGTGCCATTGTAGTTCTCCTTGTCGCTGGACCCAGCCTGTTGGACAGTGCCGGGTCGTGTTGATGCAGCTGAGCATCTACTAAAAGATCCGTCGGTTCCATTGTATATCCATGATGCAGCAGTGTCCTTTTAGTCTTTGATGGCTCCCGATCAGGCAGAATGACGCCTCTCCGGCCGCGCGTTTGGCGGCGTTTCCGTCTATTTTGACAATCATGTTTGATACCACGGTGTTAATCCAACAATACTGAGCGGTCTGTGAAAAAGGTCAAACAGGCATTGAAAGCTATGTGTTGAATGGTACCTTTTATCGCGTTCACGATCCCGCTCCAGTTTATCGATTTCAGGCTCGGTCAGCTTCTCCAGAATAGGCGTGAACTGTTCAACAGCTTCCTCCTCTCGTAAAATAGTTGTGATCTTTGGCAGAAAACTGCTCCTCAAGTCCTCGTCGTGGACAGAGCCACCGTCGTAACTGTATCCAATGAGGTTGAGACACTTCGTGTGAATCTGAACCTGTTCTCTAATAGAATGTGCAATTGCCGTCCTATTTATTCACAGTACGTTGACGGTCTGGTCAGTGATGACTTCAATTGCAAAAGATTGCTTCAACTGCGTAATTGTTCAACTGTTGCGTTGTCTCCTTACCTGAACTCGCCACCTAGCCCCAGTTCGTTAGCTAAGACCTCTGCAAAATGTTCCGGATCGTTGTTTGGACAGGAAATATCCCATTCAAACTGATCTACCAGTGAAGTATTTGCCACCGTAATATCAATCTATACATCCACAAAGGGCGAAATAATCAAAGTGTTAGCAATTCCTGTTGTTCCTCACGGTGTAAGTGCATCAAAGACCACTTAGCAAAAGTCGAGCAAGAGCCACTTTCGAGACTTACTTTGATCAGAATACGAAGTTC
Source organism: Linnemannia hyalina (assembly GCA_019671135.1). NCBI lineage: Eukaryota > Fungi > Mortierellomycota > Mortierellomycetes > Mortierellales > Mortierellaceae > Linnemannia > Linnemannia hyalina. The sequence goes on along the minus strand of JAHRHY010000002.1, from coordinate 3,695,785 downwards.
CTGTGATGGCCGGGTGTCTTCTCCAGCTGGTTGCTCTTGGTCCTCCATCATTGTCGGGTTGGAGCTCAAGACAGGTAGATGATAATCCTGTATTTGCTCGCGAATTGACTTTGCAATCTGTGGGGCAAACTGGGGCGCTGGGAACTGCATGTCCTCGCACAGGACCTCAGCAAAATGTTCTGGCGTAATGAGCGTCTCTGTTAGTCCCAATGTCCATGTTGGCAGAGGAGTTTGTGAGATGAAAGAATGGAAGAAAGTTGTTAGTTGTTGTTAGTTGTTGTCCTGCACGAAAAAAGACACAGCAACTCCTGTTCCTCGTCATCACAAAAGACGTGATCTCGTACCGTGCAGGTTCCATGTAAAGGTATCGCGTAACACAAGTCCATCCACTTCTACCTCCAGCCGTATGGGTACCAGGATGTCCTCCTTTTGCGCCTGTTCCTCGATCATTGCCTTGGTACTATAGAAAAATAATAGCAATTGAAAATAAAAAAAGGAATTGCGTGAGTCAAGTTCCAAAAAAAAAGTGTTCAGGAACAATAAAACACACAGTAACTCGGAGCGTGTCTAAACCAACAAAGCGTAAGCAATTAAAGTGCGCGTAGGCTTACAATGTAAACTCCTTTGACTTTCTGGCGCGCTTTCGGTGAGCTGGGTAGACGATATGAAACGCGTTGCTTCCTTGTGGACCCCCTACTGCCGGATTATGAGGGGCTGCGTTGCTGCCGTTACCGTACGCGGGGTTGTAGCCTGGCCCAAAGATCTCGGTTCCTGTCTGCTGTGTCTGGCGAATCTCGAGCTGTTTCTCGTTCATCAACGCGATCTGCATCTGCCGTTGTTGCTCAAACGCCGGGAGGAACATTGCGTCCCGCCGCATGTATTGTTCTAGTTCTGATCGCTGCTGGGACGAGATGGCGGGAGTTGGACCGACTTGGGTCAGGGTTGGGTTTTGGTTGGGTAGCAGGGTGGACGCTGGTGGTGGGTTGGCGTTGACGACGGCGGGTGGTGGGGCTATAGGCCCGTTTGTGAGCGTAGCCTCTGACATTATCGACATTGGCGATTGTTTTTGTTTACTCTGCTGGAGAGAGTGTTTCCGTCGACTCGCCAGTTTTGTAAGCTTTGTTGGTGGTTGAGGGATGGGTGTGTATTTTTCTGTAGGGTCCGTCGCTGTTGTTGCGTGGACGTTGTTGATTGTTATTATTGTTGGGTTTGTTGTCCTTGTTAATCGTTATGGTTCCTGGGTTCTTTCAGTGCTGGCCGATGGACAATAATATAAAGAGTCGATTAAGAAGAGTCGTGGTGCCACCGAGTAGGAGCCAGGCTTCAAAGGACAGAGAAGAAGGAGGATGTAAAGGAAAGAAAAAGGTGATGAAAAAAAAGTGAGAAATAACGCTGAAAGAGATCATCCCTTGGGCCTCTACTTCGACTGAAGTGAGTGGGTTTATTGGTTGCATTTACGATTAATTTCGACTTCTACACGTGACTTCGAACAGATCTCTCTCTCTCTCTCTCTCTCTCTCTCTCTCTCTCAGGAACCATCTCCTCTCGTCTGCATTCGTTCACAACTTGACCATCGAGCTCAAGCTACACAAAGGTGCACCCATTTACAAAGATAAAGAAACATACAGATAGGGAGGGTTTTTTTTGGATGCTGTTTTATTTTAAAAGGTTGCTGTACAAGAGAGGTATGGAGAGGATTCAAAGCAAGCACCAATTTTTCGCAAAAGACACGAAAAGAAGCTGAAGGGAGGAGTTGTTATTAATGTTACAAAAGAAAAAAAAGCAAAAAAAGGACAATAGGATACGGAAACAAGCACACTCGCGAGATCGCTTAAGTGCGCTCGCCACGGAGGCGACGGGCCAAGTGGATATCCTTGGGCTGGATGGTGACACGCTTGGCGTGGATGGCAGCCAAGTTGGTATCCTCAAAGAGGGAGACAAGGTAAGCCTCGGAGGCCTCCTGGAGGGCACCGATGGCCGAGGACTGGAAACGGAGGTCAGTCTTGAAGTCCTGGGCGATCTCACGAACGAGACGCTGGAAGGGGAGCTTGCGGATCAAGAGCTCGGTCGACTTCTGGTAACGACGAATCTCACGAAGAGCGACGGTACCGGGGCGGTAACGATGGGGCTTCTTGACACCTCCGGTGGCGGGGGCGGACTTGCGGGCAGCCTTAGTGGCGAGCTGCTTGCGGGGAGCCTTTCCTCCGGTGGACTTGCGGGCGGTCTGCTTGGTACGGGCCATTGTTGTTGAATGTGAATGTGAATGAGTTTTTTGGTGATGAGAAGGAGAAGAGAAAGGGATTCTAAAAGAGGAGAAAAGGAAAAACCGGAAATAACAAAGGCAAGGGACCTCTTTATACGACCTGTGTGGTTTACTTGTGAGGCTGACTTGTTTTGAGTTTTGGATTGAATGCGCGCGCTCCGCCCCTCTTTTGTTTTTTGTTGTTTCATTTTTCAATTGAATTGAAGTGTGCTGCAAGACGCGTCGGAATGGTTTTTATTTTATTTTTTTGTTTTTGGAGGAAAAAAAAGAAAATAATGGAGACGCGACGACACATTGCATCTAAAGAATCGTGGTCAGGTGTGAATTGGCACTTGCAATAAGAGGGCCTCGTTTCATTTTAGTGGGAGTGCTCAATTTTTTCACTTTAGTGAGTTAAAACATACGCGTCTGAATGAAAAAAGAAGGAAAATGAAAACAGCCAATCAGATTCGACGTGAGCCTTGTTTTGAAAATGAAAAATGAATGTTTTTCGCCTGTTTTGAGTGTTTTCGCTGAAAATTCATTTTTCATTTTCTTTTTCGCTCTCTTTTTCCTTGTGCTCACCCTTAGTGTTCTGAGATTGAAACTCTCCCTCCTTCACCCTTTAAATACAGCCAACTCCCCCCGGGCATCTTCCTCTTTTTCCCTTCTCTTCTTCTTCTCCACACACTCTCGACTTTCTAGTCACCCACAAAAACAACTCTCTCTCCCACTCTCCCCCTTCAAAAACAAACTACTTCACATCATGTCTGGCCGCGGTAAAGGTGGAAAGGGTCTCGGAAAGGGCGGTGCCAAGCGTCACCGCAAGATTCTTCGCGACAACATCCAGGGAATCACCAAGCCCGCCATTCGTCGTCTCGCCCGTCGTGGTGGTGTCAAGCGTATCTCTGGCCTCATCTACGAGGAGACCCGCTCCGTCCTCAAGGTCTTCCTCGAGAACGTCATCCGTGACGCCGTCACCTACACTGAGCACGCCAAGCGCAAGACCGTCACCTCCCTCGATGTCGTCTACGCCCTCAAGCGCCAGGGACGCACCCTCTACGGTTTCGGCGGATAAATATCCACTCCTGTCCTCCGTCTCGTCTCTTTGCTCTTTAGCAACCACAACCACAACCAACTCCCATTGTACACAACATAATCCTTTTTTTCGCTTTGCGTTTGCTCTTGTAAAATAAAAACCTTTGTTTTCTATCATCCACATCGCATCCTCTTTGTGTCTATGTGTTGCCTCCTGAAATTGGCTTCAATTGCTATTACAATTTGGACTTGCGCAAATGAACGCAACATACAACTGATGAATAAATTCGACTTGCTGGTCAACTTGTCGAGTCTTCTGCTTTGTGCGTATCTTTTTCACTCTTTTTCTTCACCCAGAGTCGTAACTCCCTCTCTGTCTGTGTCAATTGTGTCTCTTGTGTTTGTGCGCGCAAGAAATATGCTTTATTGGCTGAAAAGTGAAGACAATGCAGACGGTGATGACTTGGCGTGACTTAATGAATGCACAAAAAAGGCTGATGGCTCAACTCTTACCGCCAACGCCAAAGTCTAGGTCGTCAAGAAAGCTCACGTCCAGGTCGTCAAACGTGGACCGTGATGAACTAGAGATCGATGTTAGCGACGGCGTCGTCGCCGAGATTTCTGCAGCGGCAAAATCGATCCGCCACGGTTATCATCCTTTTTCAACAGCCCTATCCACAACCACTGCAGACAAATCTGGATGATGCCGCGTGCGTTCTCTGATCTGCTCCACAACCGCCTTGGACCTCATACGCAGGTTTCCATCCAGTGCCTTGTCCAACAGCTTGTCCACTCCATAGGCAGTTGGACCAACAGCCTTCCAGGTTCCCATTGTTGTGATCAATTGATCAGGTGCTGATGCTCGTCGCTGCGCAGGCGTGTCCTCTCGCAAAGGCGCGCTGTCAGGCACTGAAGCGCGGCGAGGGGTGGGCGATTGACCCCTCGCTGTCACTTTTTCTAGGACCTCTGCCCATGTTGACACTGGTTGTGTTGATATTGCTGACGGTGTTGGGGGTGCTGCTGATGTCGGCGCCGATCTCTTGCGTGAGCTGGATGGCGATGATTTTGGTTTGTTGTTGGTGGTTCTTGTCGTCGCTTTGGATACCGCAGAGCCCCTAGACAGGGATATGCTAGGCGCTACTGTCGTAACAATTTCGACGGCCTCGTCCATGTTCAAAGTGCGGCTTGTAGGCGGTCCCAGAATGGGACCTTGGGATGGCAACGACGACGACTTGACTTGAACAGGCGCTCGTTCGACAGGTGCTACAGCAGGTCCTCTTGATGCCTTTCCGATCATGCGTGGCGAATCAACCTCCGGTGTGATTTCTATCACAATCCGTTTCTCCTTCTGCGTCGCCTGCCTTAGCTGCGGTTTCCCCTGCTGCACCACTGGCTTGCCGCGCTGTACTGACTCTCTCGGTTGTTGTGTCAAGGGTATCTCCTGTCGTTTCAATGCACTATGGTCATTCTGACCGGTGGTGTCGACTCTTTTGTCGATTGGTCTCTCGTTGCCCATCGATACAGTTGATGCCGCCTGTTTCTCATACTCTTTGCCCAAGATTGTCTTCCAGTTGGCAGGAAACCCATTTCGGAAAGCCTTGATCATGTCCTTGGAGAAGCCTGTCAGAAAAAAAGGCCAGCAGGTTATTAGTAATGACAAACAAATATGACACGATTTTTTCTCTCTTCTTTTTCATAGAGAACAGAACAATAACTGGAAGGCAAAAGGCAAGTAGAGACACAACATACCATTGCCTTCCATCTTTTGGACATCAATTGATCCGTAGAGGCGATAATACGATCCTGTGAAGGTCATGACCAAAGTCGGCTCTGGCGCATCCTTGATGGTCGACGTGTGCCACGTCTAGTGCGGATAAATTGATAACCTGATTAGCACCTCTGCGAATACAATCAAGTTATTTCTCAATGGCGATGGGAATCTTGCGCGTTTGTTCATACCATAACTTTCGGCTCGATCATATTTCCTTGCACCACAATGCCCAAGTTCCCATCCTGCGCCTATCATTCACAACAAAGTAAAATAAACAATGTCATTAGCCAGCGCAAGGAGGCCTCACTTGTACTCGATTACCAAACGTGTTAAACACAAAAAGAGAGACATACCAGGTTCTCCTTTCTCTTGAGCCACCACCCATGAAAGGCCTTGGCTCGTACTTGTGTCGATGAGGGTTGGCGTGACGGGCGGACAACTTTGGATGGCTGTTGTGAGCTCTGGTGTTCCTGTACGGGAATCCGTGCGTTTACTGGTAGCACGGTCTTTGTTGGTTCCGGGGTTGCGGTGGGATTATTCCTTGCATCCGATCTGGTCTGCCTCGGGGCATCCAATTTCATGTCGAGCACCGGTGCAATTTCTATGGTTCTCCGTGGAGTTGGTCTTGCACTGTTTGCTGTCGTTGCCTTGGTGGGTGATTGGGTGGTCAATGTAGTATCCTTGGTGGTAGAGGCGGTCCTTGTCTTCAAACCGGGTTCCTGCTTGGAGTCCTTTTTAGTAATTTTTTCTGTATCAGTCCGTAGACTTAGTGGGGGACCCTTTTTGGTGGACCTGACTGCAGTACTCCTCTCGGGGTGGTCCACCACAGGTATCACAACGCAATCCATTCGCTCGACGGCGCGATTTGGCCCATCCACGTTGGATATCTCAGCTGCTCTGTCCACTTCCTGGTGTACTTCCTCAAGCTCTTGAATCTGCTTTACTGCCTGACCTTGACCCTCATCATGCTGTAAAAGGCCTCGCCTGCGGGGTCTCGCCTTCCTCTCCTGCTGACGCTGCCGCTGTGTCATAGTCTCCCTTCCAGGGCTGTAATCGCTCTCGGACGTGTTACCCCCATAGTTGGTCACTGCGGTTGTCTCATCTTCCTCGTCCACAACGACAACTTCCTCCTTTTCGTCCTCGTCGTCCACGACCAAGACTTCCACATGGTCGTCCTGGAGGGATGGTGGCGTCTCAGTGTGTCGTGGACGCGGCGGTTTCCGTGGCAATGTCGGTTTCTTGGGAGTCAAGTATGTTGTGGCGGTGGTGGTAGTAGTAGTCGTATTCAGAGTATCGCTTAAAGACGGTGGTCCTGATCGCTGTTGTTTTGCTGGTCGTTTCTTTGCGGAGGATGTTGTTGACTTTCGTGTGTTGAAGGTAGATCCGCTGTCGCTAGACTCTGTGGCGTTATTGACAGAGGCAATGGATGAAGACCTGGCACGTTTGAGAAGAGCGACTCGTTTAGTATTGCTGGCATGACGGGTCCTACGGCTTCGTGCGGTGTCTGTCCAATCCTGAGGGACTGTGGATTGCGAGATATCCTCGATGAGAGACGAGATGATTCGACGAGAGGGGATTATGGCTGTTGCTCGGCTGCGAGATGCTCGCCCCCATGGTTCGGCTGGATACCGTAGAATGCGGAACTCCTCCTCTGGTTCTTCTCCATCGTTGTTGTTCTTGTCGTTCGAGTAGTTGTTATGTAGTTGGCTCTGACGCGACCGAGCTTTCAAGGCCACGCTCGGAGGGATCTGAAGCATCGGCAGTTCCTGTTTCTGACCATGGACACCAACCAGAGAGAGAGGAAAGAAGAAAAAAAGTTGAATGGAGTGGATGGATGGTGAGTTTCATATAGCCCGATGGTGTTTTTGATTCTCTGGCATGCTGGGTCAAGACCGCGCTTGTTTGACCCTGTTTTTGTGCGTGCTGGTAGTCAAGTCAAGATGAGAGACCAACCTGGGATGACCCGTCTCTAACGCTGGATTCCGAATTGCGAGCCATCCGTTTTTTTGATCCTGATGTCAGGTCCTTTGCTGCGCTGTTTGCTGTTCTGGTTGATTCTGTTGTTGGTGTGATGGCGAGAGGAGGTTGAGGCGGGACAAGGATCAAAGAAAAAATGGAGAGAGAAAGAGAGAGAGAGAGAAAAAAAAACTAGCAAACAAGTCTGTCGTGTGGCACCATCAGAATTCTTTTCTCCAATTCTAGTGGTGACAATCGTGACGCAATCCTCAGGGGCGATTTTGCAAAGACACCAAGAAGCAAAAAAGAGCTTTATGGCACCAAGCTCTGAAAGCAAAACAGAGAAAAGCTCATTGATGAAGCAAGCCCTGGATTGCTTCGCCCTGTCTTGATAGATCAAAGAGGCCACAGATATCCCCTTGGAATGTCACACTCAAAATATGAATCAAACTTGCATTGACTCGCGATAGAACATCTCACATTGACACAGCATGATTTTTTTTTTGGGATTGGTTTTTATGTTTGAAAACAAAGCTAGATGTACAAGGAGGGGATGAAAAAAGAGAAAAGAAAAAGGGTAGCAAGAGAGGAAAAAAGGAAGCAAAAGAGAATCTTGCACACTCCTGGAACGTCGACGGAAAAAGCGAAGATATTAAAACAAACGGGTTGAAAGTCGAAGATTATAAAACAGGTTGTCGTTCAGGATTGGGGTTGTGTGTATGTGTGTACAAGGAACCAAGGATGGCAAATGAAAATAAAGAAAAAGGAAAGAAAAAAAAGGACAAAAAGAGAATGATGGGTGCATCCTGCTATTCCCTTCCTATCCTTGACTCGATCTTCCTTCGACTCTCACAGTCGCCACTGCTCCTGATGCTGAAAAGCATATTCCTGTTTCTTTACTTGGAGGAGGTGTACTTGGTGACGGCCTTGGTGCCCTCAGAGACGGCGTGCTTGGCCAACTCACCGGGGAGGATGAGGCGGACGGCGGTCTGGATCTCGCGGGAGGAGATGGTGGAACGCTTGTTGTAGGCAGCGAGCTTGGAGGCCTCACCGGCGATGCGCTCAAAGATATCGTTGACGAAGGAGTTCAAGATGGACATGGCCTTGTTGGAGATACCGGTGTCGGGGTGGACCTGCTTGAGGACCTTGTAGATGTAGGAGGAGTAAGTCTCGGAGCGGGACTTCTTGCGTCCCTTGCCACCCTCGGACTTGGGCTTGCGCTCCTTCTTCTCAGAGGCAGCAGCGGTCTTGGCGGGGGCCTTGCCTCCGGTGGAGGGCTTCTTCTCGGCGGTCTTGGGGGGAGCCATTTGTGATGTGTGGGTGGTGGGTGGGTGGTGAGGAGAGAGAATGTGGGTTGGGTGGAAAAAAGTAGAAAAAGGAAAAAGAAAGCAAAAATGAAAATGCGGGCTGACCTTTATATAATGTGGCTTTGTGTCTGTCTGATCAAGGGTTGTCTCTAAGTGCAAGATGATGGAGTCGAAATGAAAATTGAAAGGGCGAAAAACAAGCGCGTCGAATCGAAATTGTTTTTTTTTTATCCAGAGCAACGAAAAACGAAAAACATTTCATTTTTCATTTTTCATTTTCAATTTCATTTTGTGGCGAAAACGAAATCATTTTTTTGTGGCAGACGCGTCCACCTCATCTAATTCGAATCGACAGTCTGAATCAGCGGGGACTATAAATACTGAGCACACGCCCCTTCCCTTTCTCCCTTTTCCCTTTTCCCTCTCACCCCACTCACTCTCACTCACTCACTCCCACTACTCAATCTCATCGACCTTTGCCTCGATCAGACCAACTCATCCCTCATCAACAAAACCCTTCACCCACAACACACTCAACTTATAACAATGTCTGGCGGCAAATCCGGTGGCAAGTCTGCTTCGGCTCCCAAGAACTCGACCTCCCGCTCTTCCAAGGCCGGTCTTCAGTTCCCCGTCGGTCGTATCCACCGTCACCTCCGCAAGGGTAACTATGCCCAGCGTGTCGGTGCTGGTGCCCCCGTCTACCTCGCTGCCGTCCTCGAGTACTTGGCCGCTGAGATCCTCGAGTTGGCCGGAAACGCCGCTCGCGACAACAAGAAGTCCCGTATCATTCCCCGCCACTTGCAGCTCGCCATCCGCAACGACGAGGAGTTGAACAAGTTGCTCGGACACGTCACCATCGCCCAGGGTGGTGTCCTCCCCAACATCCACGACTCCCTCTTGCCCAAGAAGACCAAGAAGGGTGGCCCCGCCTCCCAGGAGTTGTAAAGCGGGAATAACAACCAACCCAACCAAAATCGACGTCATCCGTTCTTTTTCTTTGCTTTGTTTGCTTTTTTCATTTTTCATTCTTTCCCTTTTTCGCTTCTGTATTTCTTACTTGACTCGACCAACCAACCTGGACTCGGCCCATTCTGCTTGTCTTTTCGGGACTTTTTTCCACTCTTCAGACCCTCCAGTCCGATTACAGTTCAACCTTTCTGATCTTGTCAAAGCAGACACACTCCATGGCTCAGGAATGGCTCGCTTGAATCACTTTCTTCCAACCATTACTTTTGTACATAATTTTTTCTAATAAAAACATTCTGCCATAGATACCGATCCTTCTTTTCGCATTGACTCTTGGCTTTTTTTCATTCTAGAGTTTTTCACTCTCACTTCAGACTTTTACTTTTCCGAGTCAAATAGACCATGCGGACCCGAGCTGGATTCTCGACCTTGGACTTGAGCTGCATTCTTGGACTGTGCGGAACCGAACTGTATTCCCAATTTTCAACTTTGAACCGCTTCCTGACCTGAACCATGCGGACTTGAACCGAGTTATCAATATTGGACTTGAACTGGATTATCGACCTGGATCTTGGACCTTTCTTGACTGGTTGACTTGGACCTCTGTCAACCCGATCAAATGTTCCTCTTCCATGAACCAGATCTTTGAACCTTGACTTGAACTCGGTACATTTTTTTCGAGCATGATCCAAATGATCCTTATTCATCCATCTACTTTGACATACTTTGATCCCTCAACCCATCTGAACTACTTTGAACCATTACGAAGGACTTGTCTCAACCCAAACAAACTGAACTTGCCCCTTTCCACAAGAGCAAGCACGCGAAAGCACCAAAACCATGGACTTGAACTTGGGCTTTTCGAAGGGTTTGAGATTCTGTAAACGCAAGAAAGGAGGAAAAGATAGAGAGAAGGGAGGCATCGAGCAGCATTCTGTTTGTGCAAGTAGCCAACCTAATAAAAAAACCTGTTTTGCTGATAATGTGGTAATACTGGGTAGATCTCAAAACACCAAGCATATAAAAAATCGGACTGAAAAAAAAATGCATGATGATGATAAAAAGACCTTTTGAAATAAGGGTGAGTCTCCGTGTGCAGAGTCAGGGCGAAAAAAAAATAATAAATAACAACAGCGCCAATTGAATTACAACTCCGCCTTACTTTTTGTGTGCTGCGAAAGAAGAAAAAAAAATGCAAAAGAGGGTGCGCCTTTTTATTTGTATCTAAAGCTGGGCAAGACGGCTCTTGATCTCGGCAATCATCTGGGTACGGGGGTACTCGATTCCTCCCTTCTGGGACTCATCCTTGGAGCGCATATCCTTGATCTTGATAAGTCCCTTCTCAATCTCATCGTTTCCAACAATGACCGCAAAGGGAATCATGTCACGATCACAGGCATCCCATTGGTTCTGCGTCCTGGGCTTCAGCTTGTAAGCAAACTCGGCCTTGATACCGGCATCCCAAAGCTCAGTACAAATCTTCATCCTCTCCTCGACAGAGACACCTCCCAACCCAACGACGTAGACCTCGACCTCGTTACTCTTGATATCCTCCTTCTTTTGCTTCTGCATCAGGATCGAGAACACACGCTCGACTCCGATCGAGATACCGACACAGGGGATGAGCAGGTTGGGCTGGCCCTTCTTGTTGGTGCCAGAGAACATGCCCACAAGGTTGTCGTACCGTCCTCCTGCAGCAATCGATCCAACACCGACAGTGCTCTCGTCCAACTCGTCAGTGCCCTTCTTGACCGTAGCACGAGCCTTCTCTCCATTTGCCAAAGCTATCATGAGCGAGGTGAAAGTAAGGGCGAGTTAGTGAGTGTTTACAGGGAAGCGACAGTTCAATTCGCAAATGGATAGTTAGCCATATCTCAATGAGAAAAAAGAAACATACTGGGAGGAGCAGAGCCTTCCAAGACGGCCTCGTAGATCAAGCCGGTGTAGTAGTCAAGACCACGAGCAAGGGAGAGATCGAAGGAGACGTAGCGAGTGACGTTGAGGACGTTCAGGTACTTGAACAAAAGGGTCATGTCATCCAAACCCTCCTTGGCACGAGTGTTAGCGCCCAACTTGGCATCGGCATACAAGCGCTCCAAGAGCTCAGCGCCACCTATTCAAGGACAACATGCGTAACAACATCAAAATATGATTAATACTACACATTTACCATATGAAGCATTCATCCACAACCCACAGCATGTAAAAGTAACGGACATACCCTTCAACTGGACGTATTCACCGATAAGATCAGCAGCCTTGGGGTCAAGACCCTTCTCCTCGGTCATCTCCTTGCGGACCTCAGCCCAAGGGAGCTTGTCTAGCTTATCGACGGCAGACGAGATGGTGCGGATCTTGTCCTCGGGGACACCGCAGACCTCAAAGATACCATCCAGAATCTTGCGGTGGTTCAGCTTGATCGTGAAATCGCCCAAATCCAACTCTGTCAAGCACTCGGCTAACACTCTCAAGCACTCGCTATCGGGGATCATGGCGTCGTATGTTCCAGCAACATCGAAATCCTATTGTGTGTTCAGGATAATTAAAGAGGAATATATCGTTAATGTCGTGTACGCTTTCAGAACAAAAAAAAGCAACAAAAAGGAATGGCAAGTAAGGTCAACGCTAAAACGTACGCATTGGTAGAACTCTCTCATGCGGCCCTTGGTCATGGCGGGCTGATCGCGACGGTAGACCTTGGCGATGTGGTAGCGCTTGATGTTCTGGTACTCCTTTCCGTTCATGGCCAAGAAGCGGGCAAAAGGAACAGTCAAATCGTAACGAAGCGAGCACTTTTCGCCTCCTTGGTCCTCGAGATCGTAGATCAACTTGCTGTCCTCGCCGTACTTTCCAGAGAGAATCTCCTTGAGCTCGAAGACGGGTGTGTCGATGGTAGTGCCTCCGTGCTTCTTGAAGACTTTGATGATGGTCGAAAAGATCTTTTCCCTGACAGCCATCTCTTGAGGAGTGTAATCCTTGGTACCCTATTGTCATTTGAATGGAGATATCATGGGTATACCATGTCGTGGGTTAGTTGTCAATGCATTGGAGGGTGTATGAATGCCCACAACAAAAAGAAAAAGATAACACATTTCAAAAAAGGGTGAGTCACACACAACCCATAATACAACACATTTCTACTTTTATGCTACAACCATTGAAAGTACAGAAGGCATTAACAAATAGTCGAAGTGTTACCTTGGCGTTCTTGAGGGTGAAGGCGCCCTTGCCCTTCTTGTCATCACCCTTTGCGGGCTTAGTAGCAGGGGCAGCAGTAGCAGCGGCAGCGGCGGGGTCAGAGAGAGAGAGGGCCTTGAGCTCGGCTTTGAGGGCGTTAAGGATGGCGACCTCTGCGGTGATCACGTCCTTGTCTGCCTTGGAAGACTTGAGGGAACGGACCTTGTTGCCCTGTTCTGTGATGCGTTGCTCAATGGCTTCCATTGTTGATTTGTGAATGATTAAAAAGAGTGAGAGATGTGTTTGAAATGCAGCGAGGGTCCTTTCTGTCCCTTTTATCCTTTCCTTCCGGTGGCAACTTTTTTTTTTTAATTGTGGCTTGTGTATGTATGTCTGTGATCTGACAATGGAATGAGTGTAAGAAATGAAATCGACAGAGACGCGCCTTTGCCTTTGCATAGCAAAATCGACAGAAATGAAAAATGACAGAGTTGTGTGTCTTCTTTGTCATTGACTCAACGTTGAAGCATCTTCTGGTCAGAAAAGAACAGGAGGTGCTTCGCCGCCTGCTTCGCCGCCTCACTCTGGCCATGTCCATACGCCATCAACATCTATATTTCATGCATCAGGATTAAACCAGAATCATCATTTATGACTCAAAAGTTAGCATGTACGTCGAGCCAGGCTCATACAACATCAGGGCGAGAGGACAATGGATAGGAGATAACTTACGGAGATGAACTCACGTCGAGAGGTCTCATAGTCAAAGAGGTTGAGGTACTTGTCCAGGCGCTTCTCCATGTCATCAAAGTCGCCTGGATGCCGCACCACATACTGGGCTACATGGGCCAGCTTCTCCCGATCCGAGTGCGACTTTTTCAAAGACTGGTATAGATCGACGCGCTTGGCGGGTGCGAGGGGAAGCGACAGGTTGTCATTGCCTGTGCTCGTCGACTTGCCTGCCCTTCTATCCACTGTAGAGTAAGGTGTCGCATCCTGTTGTAAGGCATTTGAAGCATCCACTTGACTCTGCAAGAGCTCTAGAATCGATGGAGGATAGGTTCTCTCTGGTAGAGAGTCTGGCTTTCCTAACGCTTTGCCCTTTGATATTGTCAATAAAACAAGAGTGGGTCAGCCGATTAGCAAAAGCAATACAATAAAGCCCAAATGCTCACAATTGCAATGCCAGAGCCATCCAGGAATAGCGTCCAGCATACACACCTTTCGCTTGCGAAGTCTTAGCCAGCGTCGCCTGCGAGCAAAGGACCGAAAGACCTCATAGTTGCCATGCCAGGGTGATCCATGAAAGGTCATAGCATACTCCCATCCATCCTCATCCACATCTCCCGTCATGTCGACCAGCCAACTCTTGTGGACCCACTCCCAGCTCGGATCAGGTAACTCATAGTCGGAAGTGTCCATGGCAGATGTTTGGAACGTTTGATCAGTCCACTCGTCCGGGTCGACGGGTAGCAACGTATTTGAGCTGAACTTGGGAGTACCGAGAAAGAAGGCACCTCGTTGGTGTTGATACAAAAAGTCGTAGACGAAATCTCCTTCAGGCTCTGGGTCCCCTTGACATTGAAAGTATCTCCGGTCGCCTGCCGCGGTCTGTGCGTCCACAAGGCGAGCTGGTTCCAGATCAATCAGGTTCGAAGTCTTTTTCTTCTGCCTTGCTTCCAGCGCGCTTCCTGCAAGACTCACACTCCGACTCTTCTTCCCGGCAGGGTCGTTGGTGGTGGTGGCGGCATCGGTGACATCTGAGGACTGGCTATCTGTTGGGGTGTCTGCTGACAATGTGGGGCTTCCAGAAAAGACTGGAGGGTGTTCATCCTGTTGAGGCGAGTGGGTGAGATTTCTGCGGACAGCATTGAGTTTGGAGAGGGGTTTCAGCTTTTGCTTGATCTTTTCGGCCGCACGCTCGTTCTCCCTACGGGCTTCCTCCTCGGACAGCCATTGGACTGAACCTGGTTCAAACCCACTGGATGTTGTATCTGTGGTTTTGTCAGTGCTGGCATCGGATGTCAAGGGTTCACGAGCAAGGATTTTGTCGGTTGACGGAGTCATGTTGGGCCGTGCAACTTCAGGCTGGAGGACGTTGGTGGTTCTCGGACTGCTGCTGCTCTGCTCGTCTGTTCTTGCTGTGCCTGTTCCTGCGCCTGTTCCTACATCTAGCGGTACTCTTGGGTCCATTGTGTGCTACAGTGGGTGTACGTGTGAGTTTATTTGTGAAGGAGTGGTGAATGAGAGGAGGAGGAAGAGGAATGAGGAAGCATCGTTTTTCCGTGTCTTTCGTCGTTTAAAAAGGGAGAAGATAGAGAGAGAGCATGACAGACCTGTTGGCTGAAGCAATGAGCGCATTCGATAGGAGTAAATCGCCCTTAACTGAAGACTGATTGCCACGATACACCCTTTCACAGGCACAAACCATACATCAAAACGAGCGCACTATCTCTGTGTAACTTGAAGCAGTCCCCTTGACTGTCTGACTGCCACGACCATCATCATCTGTTCACTCCCACACAGCTTACTTCTTGGTTCTCTCTCTCATCACCACCAACAAAGCCAATCGACTCTTGACATACAACAGGACGCTGGATTAGCACCCACTAGCTCACTCACATCACAACAGCAACAAGGACACTTCAGGACACAACTCATTCCCACACATCGATCCACACAAACACAAAACACCATGGTCAACCTTACATTGTACACCATCAAGGCTGTTGTGATGCTCGACAGCGAAGGAGGACGCGTCCTTGCAAAGTACTTCGGCCAGGACTACTCTTCGCCCAAGGACCAGAAGGCCTTCGAGAAGGGTCTCTACGACAAGACCAAGCGTGCCCCCCATGGCGAGATTCTCCTCTTTGACAACCAGGTTGTCCTCTACCGTTTCCACGAGGACGTCTTCTTCTACATCGTCGGCATGCCCGAGGAGAACGAGGCCATGCTCCTCGTGATCCTCAACGCCTTCTCCGACGCCGTCTCCATGTTGCTCAGGTAACTATTTGGTTGTCAATTCGGTCAATATAAAGACTCCCCTGCCATTTTCGCCTTACATAACTCCACCGATCATTTGACTTGTCAAGCGATAGCCGCAACTAACCCGTATTCATTGCTATACATCGTATTCAATTGGACCCTTAGACATCAAATCTCAAAGCGCGTCATCTTGGAGAACTTGGACTTGGTTGTTTTGGCATTGGACGAAACGATAGATGAAGGGTACGTTCCTCACTTTATTTCAAGATCATGTCGAACCACTCGCACATATCGTACATGGATACCTTGGATCGTTGCTTGTGCAAAAGCTGACCGCCTCTTTTTATTTCTTTCATGTGAATAGAATTGTGCTGGAAACGGACCCTTCGGCGATTGTTGCTCGTGTCTCAAAACCAAGAGAGAACTTGTCAGATGTGCCACTGTCTGAGCAGACCTTGATCCAGGCCTACCAGACCGCCAAGGAGAAGTTTGGAACTGCACTCCTCAAGTAGACACATACACCCAGTTGTGTCCTTTTTTACCCTTTTTTTCCTCAGTGGATATTTTTTTTTTCTTTTTTCGTGGAGCTCAATTCATCAACCAGTCAATACAACTCAGGAACAGAGAGGGTCATGGATCGAGAGACGATTGTTGTCAGTTCAAATGCTAGAATCAGCGATGGATCCTTTTTACTGTAGAGGTTTTTTTTTGTAGTGGATAGGGAGCGAAAGAATAAACTTCTCGCGTATTATCGTCCTTTCCCTCGTCGTTTTCTTTTGCTATCGATCATACTAGCAGCCATAGTCGAAAAAAGATCCAGCAGTCACGTGTAAGGTTGACCCTTACTGTGTCCAGCTGATTCGTTCGACTTGAACGCCCTCTTTTTCTCACCTCTCAACTCCTTCAATCCCCATTCACTCCCTCCTCCAACGCTGTAAGTTTAAAGGAGCCGACGCACTTTTATCCTTTGTACTTCTTCTTAACTTAATCTCTCCCTTAACAGCCATTGTCATTCGATCTTCAGTCTGTTTTTCCCCTCGCCCTTCATTCACCCACTGACCACATCCCTATTTTCCTTTCTTTCCCAACTCCACCAGAAAAAAAAGAGACGTCACCAATCACCCTGTCCTCCTTCAACAGCTTCCTTCACACACACAATCCCTCCTCTTCACGACAAAAACGATATAACTAAATGGGAGTCTATTCTACACGCGACAATGGCGGTGGCGGATACTCGGCCTCGTCGCTCCTCCCCTACGTGTCCATCACCGGTCTTGGCCTCGTGGGTCTCTACATGCTGTTGACAGGATCAGGAGAGCAGTTTGCAGTTGGCGAGTTCCTCCTCAGCGTCAGTCCCTATATGTGGTCCCTCCTCGGTATCTCTCTCTGCGTCGGTCTCTCTGTTGGTGGTGCCGCCTGGTGAGTTCTCCTTTTGATTGGATTTGGCAAAGGATATATTTGAATGTGTGTGAACAGTATGTTGAAGAGCATAGGTGAGGTTATAGAGACAACGAGAACTGACGACTTTTTTTGTTTGCTTTGCGTGTTTGCATGGTGTGCGTTGATGCGATTAGGGGAATCTTTATTACTGGAGCAAGTTTAGTCGGAGCAGGAGTGCATGCGCCAAGAATCGTCACCAAGAACTTGATCAGGTATGCACCCAACCAACCCAGGACACTGACATGAAAGTCAGACAAAAGAAACCTCCCTGCCCATCACGCGGCGCATAACACAGTCGGACAAAGGAGAGACAGGACAAACGACAATATCTACTCCCCCTGACCCTATTTTTTGATGTTGTTGGAGTCGTGACCTCAGGACCAACAGAAAAATATCATAGCTTATTATGCGTAGTAACCAGCAATATTGGCATGCATGGACCACACCTTACTGACACACACACGTTGTTACTCTTCAATGGCATGCGATAGTATTATTTTCTGCGAGGTTGTTGCGATTTACGGTCTGATCATGGCCATCGTCTTCACCGCAAAGCTCAGCAGCAAAAACGACGCCAGCATCACCTCCTCAGAGGCCTACTACAAGGGTGGGGTTTTTTTTCTTACAGATTCCTCCAGCGACGACTTTTTCAGCTGTGAAGCACATGCTGTACCGCGTTCTCACTCCTTCTTGCGTTATGATATCTAACCTCTTTTGACAACTGAAATACGAAAATGTAGGATTTGCGTTGTTCTGGGCAGGATTGACGACTGGACTGTGCAACTTGGTGTGCGGTGTCACGGTCGGAATCAGCGGAAGCAGCGCCGCCTTGGCAGATGCTCAGGACGGCCAGTTGTTTGTCAAGGTCCTCGTCATTGAGATCTTTGGCAGTATCATTGGTCTCTTTGGCCTCATCGTCGGTCTCTTGGTCGTACGTATCTCTTTTTCGTTGTCGTTTTTTTGCGATTGTCCAGGGGTGTTTCACTTCGTGATGTTGTGAATCTAAATGTTGACTGACACTCTGTTTTTTCTTTTTTTGTTGCGATATGATAGAGCGGAAAGGTCAATTAAGTGTGCAGCCTCTGTTGTTGTTTATTCCGCCCCTCTTCTTCCCACCCTCTCTCTTTTCAGGGCGCGCTTCTGGATGTAGCTTTCTTTTGTTGGCGACTTCAGGATCCAGTCCTTCTCTCTCTTCTTTTTTTTTTCGTCATTGTTCAATTAAAAAATCGTCGAGTTCTTTGACAGAAAGCAAGCAAGTCAAAACATTGAAGACAGCAGGAATCAGTTCAGGAAACTCGAAGAAAAAAGGCATACGTTCCAATTGGATATCATTATTTTTCCACGACCTTTTATTTTCTTTCGTATCTTTCGTATCTTTCTTCTACAAGGAGGACCACCATCCAAAGAGGGCTTGTTCAACCTCCTGCCAGGTATCCATCTCTCCAATCACGGGGACACATCTTGTCAAGTGCAAAGCCAGCCCCTCACTTGGCCACAACAGGACGTGCCACATGCACCTCCTTGCCAACGAGATCGACCCTGCTCCTGCTCCTGCACCCACAGCATCATCCGCAGCAGCAGCAACAGACTGACGCTGCTGCTGCTGTTGACGAGTCTTGAGCGCAAGGCGCCTCCAAGAATCGAGAAGAACTGCTAGGATGTTTGAAGAATCTCGTCGCCCGTTGAGGATGGTGACGAATACGGATACATAATCGATCAATGGGTCGGACTCTAAAAGCGCGTCGCCATAGTCGATCATGTTTGTTGGTTTGAATGTTGGAGTTGTTTGTTGGTGAGAGGCTGTAGAGATTGGGATATCAGGACGGTGATGATGAGGAGGAGGAGGGGGTGTAGTGTCAGGTAGGGGAGTGGTCGCGTCGGTGGAGGTTGGGGTTGTGTCGTCGTCGACGATGGTGTGAGAGAAGTGGGATTCAAAGTTATTGTTTGCGAGCGCGAGAGCGAATGCCTTCATATTGTCGTCGGTGGAATCTTGTCCTTGAGCAGCGGGAGGGATGATGGGAACGTCACCGCCAGCGACAGAAAGAGAGGTGGCAACTCTGGCATAAATAAGGTCCTCCTCTCCCAGGTGGATGGGGGTTTCTTGTGCATCGTACGAGAGCATCAAATTGGCGAGCCACGACGGCTTGGACTGATTACCAAGGATATTGCTTGGGTTCACGTCGCCGTGTACCAGAGACGCTACAATATCGCCCCGGGTTTGCGGGTCGAAGAGAAGGGAGGCTGAGGTGGGGAGGTAGTCTGGGAGTTGGTCGAGGAGGTGTTTTGGGAAGAGTCTCCAGCGTGCATGGTTGAGGTGTGCGGATTTGAGGCGTTGTGGGATGGCGGTGCGAGAGATTTCGTGGATCTTGGGTGAGATGGTGTGCGGTTTCAGGTTCAGTGTATGGTAATCTATGGTTAATCGAACAAGGGAGACATGGTTGAGTACGAGGAGACTTTAGGTTGGCTTTCATATCAACTAATACGAAAAATAAGAAAGCTCACATTGAAGGCCCTCCATGAGCGAGGCCACAAAGGTTTCATCAACCTGCTGGTCCGGAAGAGAATCCAACGCATGAGACAGCGACATGCCCGACACGGCCTTCGTAATAATATACGGTCTACGCCATTGAACCGCCCCTCCTTCCTGCCCCTCTGTTGGCGAAGTACCCTCAGAAGAAGAGGACTCGGAATAGTATCCGTGTCCCAGCATCCGGGGTGATGAGAGTGTTGGGACGTTGCTATTGCGCTTGCGTTTTCCGGCCCTAGATTTATCGTCCATGAGGAGTTGGTTCGCGGCCACTTCTGAGAGGAAGGATGGGAGGCCGTCCTGGTAAGGTGTGAAGAACTTTACAAAAGCGCCCTCTACGAAGAAGCACTATTGTCGCACGGTGAATTAGTTGTCTCGTTAATATATTCATAGAATCAATGGCCTCTGCAAGTTACAAGTTCACGAATGAACGACCCTAAAAAAAAACTTACGATATTTCGTCCGCCAAGAACGGGCTTGATATCATTGACGTCGGCGTCAATTCCAGCGCGCTGAAGAACGTCCTGAGCACGGGACCGCCAGGTACTCAAGGAAACTGCCGAGTCAACATCAAGCAACAGCGGTTCTTTATCGGCAAGTCCCGGTATCAATAGTTCGTCAGGGCGAAATGAGAGTGCTGGGATCAAGTCTGGTCTGCGGCTGCCAATCTCCTTCTCCAACAACTCCCATCTCTTCAGCTATGCAAGCGAATAGTTAGAAAAGCGTATGTCAATAGCGCGCCTTTCGAATTGAAATGCATTGGTAACAATTGTGCTTGAAACAAATGACTGAAAGAGTACCTGAGTGGTCTCCTTCGACTCGCTCAGCAGGGACCACTTGACGTGCAAGAGGTTAGCCTCATCTGCAAAGTTGTGCGTCACAGCCACAGTATCGTCCATGTTGATGACCATATGCCACCATCCCGACGGTACATAAATCGTTTGTCTAACGTCCAACAGAAAGCGATGATCGATTTAGCAATTTGAGTCGCAGGTCATTCATAACTCGCAAAGCTTTGAACTGTCATGTTTTGCTTACCCTGGATTCTGGACGATTTCGAGGGGTAGTGACTCTGGTGGGAGGTTTGGGTAGACGTCCAGGTACCATGACACGGATGTCATTCTCTCGGATGATGTGGGATCGTGGCCTGGAGGGATCATATGCGGAGGATACCTAAAAGGTTTACATGGATATATAGCGGTATGTAGGTGTCAATCCTCATACTTCAATTGAATCTGGTTGCTGAGGTGGAGTGAGTGTCAGTGTCCGCGCGAGACTTACAATGCCCAACGCTTGTGGCCTGACAGCAACGTGTTCCAAGCTACGTAAAGAGCGCGAAGAAAATTTTCAGACGGTTAGGCGGGCAAGCTGAAGCCAAGGCTAAGAGGATATGCAATAGTCAATGCCATACAATACGAGAGGTACATACCAGAGGTGCCGGATGGATCAACGTGCCAAGGGGCGCCTGTTCGCTGCGGCCCGACCAACAGCCATCGGTATGGTGGACGGATGTCGCCCTCTAGCAACGAGAAGTAGTCGAACTCGAAGTACTTTGGCACCTATTCTCAAATAAAGCACCCCGAAGGCGCGAAAGTATGAGTGTGGGTGCAACATCCAGAATCCAGCCTTTTCAATCCCAAGTATGAAAGAAGCGCGAAGTACCTCATAGGCAGAGTCCATCTCGGGAACATTATCTGCAAAGTAAGGGTCAAACAGATAGAGCGGATCTGTATCATTGTTGTGCTGGATGTAATGCAAAAAGTCGTCGAACCTCATGTTGAAACTCGGTTCCTTGTCGCTCTCGATGTTGGAGATCCGGAACAGCGTGTCGCCATACTAATGCCAAGAAAAGGGAAAAAAAAAAGCGTGCATGTTAATTTTCCAAGTCAGCTGCCTGCAGTGGCGAAGCAGCACGGCTTCAAACAGCACCCCCTAGAATGCAATTGACACAAAGACTGAAATGGGCCAATATGTATACCTTGGCGGCAAGGGTATCAAGAGTCCAACCCTCCCAGGCGGGCCATTGCTCAACGCCCGAGTTTTGGATCATAAGTGGGCGATTAGGGTATCGGTAGCGTCTGTCAAATGTCTCTTGGTCGAGGTCATCATAGTTCTCGAGCGCAAAGGAACGGTGGGACGAGTGGTGATCTGTTGGGGCAGGGTCGATTGGAGGTAAAGGTGGAGGTGGGTAGAAGTAGCCTAGGAATAGATGGCCGCGGTGCCATTGTTGACTTAGGTACGGCGAATTCACGCCTAAAGTATATACATGCACAAATGACAGTTGAGTATCACGCCCAACAAAACTCAGCCCCCTTTCCCATACCGCTGTCAATAATTGCTTCGAAGTCCACATAGTTGAAAAGTACCTTGGACAGGAAGAGGGTGCTTGACGAGGGGATAGTTGGCGCATGTCTCGTTATGGTCTGGAGTGGGGAAAAGATATGTGAGGAACCAGCTGCCGCGGAAAACAATGCGGGTTGAGTTGCGGTCTCGGCAGTCAAAGAACAATCGCTTCCAGACATAGTCGTTCCTGGCAAAGGCGTTCAGATACCGAGATGTCAATGCTAACGACAAGAGGTCCTAGAGAGTTGCATATTGTTGTGCGTTAGGTTAAATAACTGGAAATGTGCCTGTGAAAGCGCGAAGTGGTAGTATGTTTCACCCACCTTTGGGCCAACGAGGGTCAGGATGCATTCGACGAGGAGTGAGTCTGGGAGGGCATGCAAGGCGCCAAGACTAGCTAGCCTGGCAGGGTCAAGAAGTTCCATGGTGATGGGGTCAAGGTCCATGCGAAGAAGAAAGGATCGATAGGGATGAGAAAGAGAGAAGGAATGGAAGAATGGAAGAATGGAAGGATGAGAAGCCATAATAAATAACGAAAACGTCTTTTCGACTTGTGGCTGTGCGCTGAGCCACTACGGATGATACCATTGGTCCAGTATACTCGCTTCACTCAGCTGGGGACCTGCCTTTCAAACAATTGAACAAAGAGAACAAGAACGAGTCGGAAAGCCGCTTTATTGATATATGTACATTTTTTTGAGAGAATTAGGAGCCCTGGCTCCATTGTTGACTTGAGTAGCCGGCGGCCGGAGAGCCAAGGCCTGGATGTGAGAGTGAACGGTGGTCGTAGGTCATGCCGTGGTGCAGATGTGCAGGCGTGCCTCCTGATCCACCATGATGCCCGTATCCTGGCCCGTGTCCAATGTGATGGCTGTGTTCGTCCCTGGGCCGTTCCGTCACTTGGAGTTTCGAAAGCCAGGCATCCAACCATGGCTCGACCTTGTCCGCGACAATCCTGCATTCCTCGCTCGACGACTTTACTGCCCTAATCTTTTCCTCGATGGTCGCGTTTTCTCTCTTCATGGTCTTTTGCCGGGCGTCGGAGATGCGGTCGAGCTCACAGACTAGGTTGTCCATGACCTGTACGCGTAGACACTGTTCCCTCCAGAATCGGATGGCTTCCTTGACTTCTCCTGCGAGGTACAGCACACGATTGTTGTTGAAGGGGGCGCCAATGCCAGCACTTGCGCCGTTGACGCCGATAGGTCCTCCGTTGGCTCCGTTGGGGTCTGGGTGTCCATTGATGCCGACAAGACCCTTAGGTCCTCTATTGTTGGGTGACATGGCTCCGTTAAGAGGCGATCCTGCTGGTGCTGGAGGGGGCATGGGTCGGGCGAGGAGGGCGTCGACTTGGGAGAGAAGGCCATCTCCTGCTCGTTCTACGTTCTGAAAGGACTGGAGGGCGTAGTCGCGGATGTACTGGAGCAGGTCTGTGAGCTTGTCGACTCGTTCGAACTGGCGGAAGAAGGATGACGAGTCCTGATCGACCTGCCACGGGCAGAGGATGACGGCGCGGCGAATGTAGCGAAAGAGGAGAGTCCTGAAGTGGTTGTGGTCCATAATGAGTCTTGTCAGTCGTGCATCCAGCTGATCCTGGTCAATCAGCCCACTCGACGACATGATGTATTATTCGCACTGAGGAACTGTTACTCTTGTTGGAGGGGGGTCCGGTCAATGGCGTGTTTTTTTTGGGGTTCGCAGTGATGGTTCCTGTTTGTTGGCTCTTTTTGTTCCTCCTGTTACGTGGGGTTTCGTCCTGCGAAGTGCTGCTGCGTGCACGCTATGTTGTTGTATGTCCAGCGAGGAATGGCGCTTGGTTGTGTTGATGAATGAAGGGAGAGCGGTAACCTAGAGTTTGAAGAATGAAGAAACGATACGGATGAGCGTCTATTTTATATGCCGAAGAAAGGCAATAAACAACGGAGAGTAAGGTGATCTCCATTGTTCTTGTCAAAGAGACACGCTTCCTGGTTCGCCTTTTTGTTTTTGCTTGTTGATGTTGTTTTGCTGTTCCTTTGTTATATGTTATGGATGTGTGGTTTGGTGAGTGTACCTCTTGAAAGGGTGATGGGTATGGCCGGCTTGGTCGATGTAAAGGCCGGTTGGAGTAAGGGCAAGCGCAAGTGAAGGTTGAGGTGTTGTGTATGTGTATTTAGAGTGTTGATGGTGGCAAACAGTCGACTCCAAGAGAGATCTTTTTTTTTTTTTTTTTTTTTTTCTTTTTCACTTGGTGGCTTTGTTTACGTGTTCCAGGTAGGTGTTGTAGAAGTCAAGGGAAAAAATGAAGCTTAACAAAAGCCAAAAATTTGGCTCTGCGAAAGTGAAGTGTCTGGCTGGACCATACCTTCTTTTGTTTTTTTCAGCCTGCTTTCAGCAAGGCAGCAAAAGAGGCGAGCCTATGCTTTGGGTCTTGTATGTATGTATCAGCAAGCATAGTTGTTACAGCCCCGATGTCGGCTGTTTGTTATTATGGTGGCATGAGTGTGAGTGCTAGGATGAGGATTTGAGGGATGAAGGTTGCTGAAGTCATCAAAAGAAGAGATGAGACGAGTACGAGAGGATGAGTACAAAAGAGCTGAACGTTGAGACAAAGTAGCGAAGAGAGAAGAAAGGAAGAAGAAAGGGCATATAAAATAAAAAGGCGGGGTTGTGTGGTATTTGATGTGTGTGTGCCTTGTGGGGAGTGAGAGTGAGGAGCGAGTAGGAGATAAGGCAGAAGAAAGGGCAGCAACGTGGGTGGTGGGACACAATTAAAAATGGGAGTGCTATTTGTGGAACCAGCCATTGCGAGTGCCAGTAGGGGGAATGAATGAAGGAAGGGGTGAAGAATTTTTGATACAGGACGAACGAAGGGGACTCTGCTGCTGCCTCGCTGTCTAATGTGTGTGGGTGTGTGTGTTCAAACTTCAAAGAGACTGAGCACAGAGTGGACAGACAGTACAGTGCAGTACAGCAGCACACAGTAATAAGCTACAGTAGCGACGAAGGAATGAGGTTGAGAGCCTTTGTTCTGTTCACTTTATTCTTTTTTTGCCTTTTTTTTTTTTTTTTTTTTTTTTTTTTTCTTTTTCAGCTCCACCCTCCCCCCTAACAGGTATTATTATTATGATTATGATTATTATTACGATTATGATTATTTGCTTTCCTTGGTTGGTTGGTACTTTGTAGACATCGTTCTTCCTCCTCTTTCTTTTTTCCCGCCCTCTTTTCTTCTTTTTGTTCGTACCTGACCATATCAACTCTATCCACACCTGTGTCGACTGTGCTGCTGCTGCTGCTGCTGCTGTCACTCTTCCCCTTCGTCCCTTCTTCTTCGTCTCTGCTGTATTCTGTAATTCATAATTCGGTCTTCGTCTCACATACCCTTCCTGACACTAATTATTAAATAATTATTCTTCTCACTTCTCTCTTCTCTCTCTCTCTCCCTCTCTGCCTCTTCCCCTTCCTTTCCCCCCCTTTTTCGCTCGTTCGTTCGTTCGTCCGTTCGTTGGTTTTGCTTTCCTCCTTCTTTCTCTCCCTTCTTCTACACCCCTCCCTCACCCCCTCACCTCTTACTCCACCTTTTTATTATTATTATTATTATTCTTCTTCTTCTTCTTCTTCCTTTCCCTCATCTCATCCTCATCCTTCTCTACACATACCCTCACTTTCATCATCCTCATCCTCATCCTCACTCTCTCCGCCATCGCCGTCAACCGTTGACGGACAGCCAGACAGGAAGAAAAAAAACCCCACACCCCACCCACCTTTTTTCCCCTCACGCCTCCTGCCTCCCTGCCTGCCTCCACTCAACGAATTCACACACGCATACATAACATATACTCACAGCAGCAACAACAACAACAACAATACATACACATAGTAACGCCATCATCATCATCATGTCGTCCCCTTCCACACCATCCCCCTCAGGGACCACCGCCCGCAAATCTGCCCTCTTGGCTTCATATGGTTACCCCTCTCAGCCAGGCATGGTCAGGGCCGTCGCCGCTGCTGCCGCTGCCTCATCCGACGGCACCGGTCCCAACTCCCCCGGCCCCCTCTCTGGCCGCAAAGGCTCCATCTCCACCACACGCAGCAGCTATCGCTACTCACAACTCTACTCTATGGCCGCAGAACAGGATGTCGAAGTCGAGGATGACCTCGCCCGAGGTTAGTTTTTCATCATCATCTCTTTTCTCTCTTTTTGCTGTACCTGGACAACTTGTCTGGGCGGTAATAGTAGTAGTATTGCTGCTAACTACCATAAGGCACAGATGGATATATTATGTGCCTGCAATTGAATAACTCTCCTGAAGTGAACATGCATATTAACCGTTTGTTGTTGTCTTTATTATTGTTATCAACCCCTCTTACCTACCACCAACAAACGACTAATTAAATAGCCCAGAAGCGCCTGAGAGAGTTAAAGACAAAGATCTCGTCCCAGTCAAAGAAGAACTTTGTGCTCGAACGCGATGTCCGTTACCTCGACTCCCGCATCGCCCTCTTGATTCAGAACAGAATGGCCATTGCCGAGGCAAGTTCTTTATCCTTCTCTTTGTTTTTAATCCATCTATCTCACACATCTGCGTGCCTTTTTGCCCTCTCTCTCTCTCTTCTTCGTGCTTGTTTTGTGTGCTTTCGCATTAATCCAATCTACGCAACCGTTATGAACTTTGAACAAGAAAACGCTCGATCCTCGTTGGTCTAACCCTCTCTCTCTCTCTTCTTCCTCTCTCTCCTTCGTCAAAACAAACAATGCTATTTGTCCTTTTTTTTATATTCTCCTTTCAACCAACCTAACCCAACGCAACCTGACCCTTTTCCTCTTTGGCCATTGGTATGCGTTCTGCTCTACTGCATTGCATGAAACCCAACGCCCTGTCCACCTCACAATTTCCCTACTAAATCAATCCAACAAAACAACAACACGCAACAACCAACACACACAAAACACAACGACTACTTCAAACAACAACAACGACGACAACATCAACTATAACGACGGTAACGACAACAGCAACGTGAAGTCGCTGAACACTTGGAGGAAGCCGACTCCTCGGATGGCTTGTTCCCTGATGACCGCAAGCTGCAGTCATACGGCAACCTCTTCTTCCTCCTCCAGACAGAGCCACGCCATATCGCCACCCTCTGTCGCCTCGTCTCCCTCACAGAGATCGACACTCTTCTCCAGACCGTCATGTTCACCCTCTACGGAAACCAATACGAGTCGCGTGAAGAACATCTTCTCCTCACTATGTTCCAGGTAAAAAGAAAGTCCTTCCTTCCACCTACTCCTTCTAGAAACATCATACTCCCTTGCGCCCACAGTTCCACCTATTTCTCTCACATATCACACATACACACGCTCTCGCTCGCTCTCTCTATCGTAACCCTCTCTCGCGCCCCCAATCTTGTCCCCCTCCCTCCTCTCCTTTTCCGCCTTTTTGCTTAATGAGCCCTTTTTGGCTGACATGGATTGCATTTGTGCTCACCACTTCTCTCAACCCATACACTCCCCTTCCTTTCACCCCTCCTTTGCCTATATAGTCGGTGCTCTCAGCCCAGTTCGAGACCGCCACAGAGTTTGGATCATTACTCCGCGCCAATACACCCGTCTCTCGTATGATGACCACCTACACTCGTCGCGGACCCGGTCAGTCGTACTTGAAGACTGTCCTCTCAGAGAGGATCAACAGTTTGATTGAGCACAAGGAATTGAACTTGGAAGTCAACCCTCTCAAGGTCTATGAGCAGATGATCAACCAGGTTGAGGAGAACACAGGGTCATTGCCCCCACATCTTCCCCGCGGAGTTTCTGCAGAGACTGCTGCCGCCAACCCCGATGTTCAGGCTATCATTGCGCCTCGTCTGAGCATGGTCATGGAGATTGCCAACTCGTTCCTCGACACCATTCTCGAGTCCCTCGACCAGGTCCCCTACGGTATCCGATGGATTTGCAAGCAGATTCGCAGTTTGACCAAGGTAAACAACACTCATCCACTCGTCAGGGTACATTGAGGTCAATTGATTATTTAGAAGTGATGCTTATTTCATATACTGACTGACGCCGCCATCTTTTCTGTCAATGTCACCTTAAAGAGAAAGTACCCTGACGCCACGGACTTTTCCATCTGCTCGTTGATTGGAGGATTCTTCTTCTTGCGCTTCATCAACCCTGCTATCGTCACTCCTCAGGCCTACATGCTTGTCGATGGTCTGCCAAGCAAGCACCCCAGGAGAACCCTCACTCTGGTACGCAATTGGCACATGGCACATGGCACATGGATACATGGAATTAATGGCTCAGCATTGAACAAGGAGCACAGGTGACTAACAGTCCCTCATTTTTTATGTTGCGTCTGATGGGTTATAGATTGCAAAGTTGCTGCAGAACTTGGCCAACAAGCCATCTTACGCCAAGGAGGCCTACATGATGACTCTTAACCCCTTTGTCGAGAACAACAAGGCCAGGATAAACAAGTTCCTCAACGATCTTTGCGAGGTTGGCGATTTCTACGAGAGCTTGGAGGTAAGGATCTCCTCATTATGCTGCTGTTTAGTTTGGCACAGGGAGAGGCAATTTTGTCCACGCAAATACACTTCTAACATTCCACACATTTTCTTAACCGGGAATAGATGGACCAATATATGGCATTGTCGAAGAAGGAAATCAACTTGAACATTACGATGAACGAGTTGTTTAATACCCACCAACTGTTGACTCAACACCGTGACGCCCTTGCACCTCAGGAGAAGCACCACTTGCGGATGTGTCTCAACGAACTCGGTCCAGCTCCTCCTCAGGTTCCCCGCAAAGAGAACAAGACCATCATCTTGCCTCTATTCAGTCGATGGGAGACACCTATTCAGGATCTGCACTCAACTTTCCTGCAGGAGACCAACATCACCCAGGCTGATATCATGTACATGGAGACAAAGTCGATTCTCGTTCAACTGATCCGTTCGATCCCCGGTATTGCTGACAAGCGGCCTCTGGACTTGATGAAGATTGCAGAAACCGCCGCGACGACAAAGGATGCGATCTTGGTCCGCAAGGGTATCAAAGTCAAAGAGATGCTGATAGAGCTGGAGGCGCTGAACGTGGTTGATGACCATTTCACATTCATGACGGAGGAGGTGACAGAGGAATTGAGGCACTTGGGCAACCTGAGAGAGAAGGTTAACGAGGAGGCGGCCAGTTTGGAGAGTGTCTACAAGACCATTGGCGATCATAACAACTACTTGAGGAGTCAGCTGGATTCATACAAGGCCTACCTCCAGAACGTGCGCATGCAGAGTGGTGGAGGAAACAGTCCTGGACAGGGCTCTGGTGTCGGTGTTGTCACAGTCGGAGGAAAGGAGGCCAAGAAGGGCAAGCAGCAGGTGCTTGGACCATTCAAGTTTACGCACCATCAACTCGAGAAGGACGGCGTCATCGCCGAGAGCAACGTTCCCGAGAACAGGTACATTTATTTTTTGTTCCGTTTTGTCTGTTTGAGAGGTACTTGGTTACATTTGAGTGTCTTTGAAAAGCGCTTGCTAACACTCTCTGTCTTTACTATGTGACACGAACGACGATAGGCGAAGCAATATTTTCTTCAACATTACTTCACCTATTCCAGGAACGTTTATTATTGCACTTCACTACAAGGGTCGCGATAAGGCCATCCTGGAGATGGATTTGAAGCTGGATGATCTTCTCGAGAAGGTAACTAACCGTTCGATCATGGATTCGTCTTGACTCTGAAATGTCTTTGAATATGCACCCTAATACTCACACATCCTTTATTCCCATATTTCTCTCAAACTAATAGCAACAAGATCAGGTGCAGCTGTTGGATCTGGAGTATGTACACCTGAATGTGAACAAGGTGTTGGCCTTGTTGACCAAGACCTTCATCAAACGCTAATGTGCTATTTTTGATGACCCAAAAGAGTACGAAAAAGAACCATTCTTCGGCTCCTTTTTTACCATTTTCTATACTTTCTTTTCCTCCTCCCACATAATAAAAAATATGAACCATTCATTCTTGATGTCTGTGCTTTACCTGAGAGGGCGAGAGTGCTCAGTTTTTTCTTTTACTTGGCGAACGACGCTAAGAAACATATACATGTGTGTGGCTTGACTTACGTAATATGGTAAGCACGATCAAAGTTGGTTGCGGGATGGATTCTGCTTTGCATTTGGGCGAGTCAAGAAAAAAGGGGGAGGACATGTGTGTGTGTTGGCTCTGAGGTAAAAAAAATTGGTGGCAAATGTTCGATGACTTTGAATTATTTTATTTTGCATTTTGCTTTGTCTGCGCTGTCTCTGGGGACAATCATTTTTTTTTTTTTTTTTTTTTTGCATTCATCACTCAAGGCTTCAAGATGATCGGTCATACACATACAAAGTCATCTCCCCATCTCAAGATGACGCAGCCACAACAAAACAACGACTGTCTGATGCAGAAAAAAGGTGCTTTGATCAACAAGGACTTATGAAAAGGCTCTTTTTTTATTTTTATTATTATGATTTATTATGTTACAGACATATCTCATGATGATAAACATGTTACTCCTGCTCCTTCCTCGCTGCCGCCATCGCAGAAGTCACCTCCAAAGGTATCCCAGAGCTCTTCGCCCTCCACCCGCAACTCTTGATCCTCCTTGTTGATCGGTTGGACCTTGGCCAGGATCGTCTCCCACGCTCAGTCCTTCTGCGCCATCTTGAGCATGTGCGTCTTGTAGACCGTGATTCCGAATGGTGTCACCGCCGACGTCGCCTTCTTCTTGTTTTCCTGAGCATAATTGTTGTGCCGTTGGTCCAGCTCCTTGTTGGTGTGGATGAGGCTGTCCTTGGCCTTGACGGGGGCGGCGGTGATTTGCAGACATGTCATTATTGTGAACTCGGATACAGTTCGTCGATGGTTTTTTGATTCTCTTGCATTGTTTAATTCGAACTTCATATTGCACCGAGTCCTCTCCTGGGATATCCTTGTTTAATAATAGCGATCATCCATGACTCTCTCGACATCAAAAATCCGTATCCGGAAGGCTCTTGGTGGAAATACCACAACAAAGGAACCTGTGGTTCGTAAGGTCATGAACAGAGAGATACAGTGCTCAGCAACGGTCATCAGAGTGCGATCCAGTAAGTCCCTGGCGTCTTCGGAGGGAGTAACTCGCTCAAGGTAGTCCTTTGGGTGTTTATGACAACATTTCTACTTGTTTCAGGGTCGGCAAAATGAAAAAATATCGCGGCGTTTGATCTCATTTCTGATTTGTTCTCAGAACCAATCACTTACCGGGGAGTAATTTTGGGCCGTCCTTTCATGAACTTTATGTAGAATAGTATGCCGAGGGGTGAAAAAAAAAAAAAAAAAAAAAAAAAAAAAACGTCAATCTTGTCGGTATGGACCTTCCCCCCCAAAGCCCTCCGGCGCCCAATAACCGGACTTCTTAGCCATCCGCAAGCTGAATACACAGTTGAATGAAAAAAAAATACAGGTTTGTCAAAAGTACATTGAGACCGATCATGTATGCAGCAATTTGCTACCTTTTAGATAATGTTCATTTGCATTGTCGTACCTCCAGGTGAACGATTCCTCCCTCAAGCCCAAAGTCCGATATCTTGAGTTGCATGACTTTCCCTTGTCAGAGCTGGAATGGCAGCAGTTCAGGGCATCCATTGGAGCGGGAGCAAGGTGATCATTGACCTTGGGGATTTCCTTATCGTTGGCGGCAGAACCGATATCCTTAGGACATTAGACACTCCTGTTGTTCAGTCTAGCAGCAAGTAAGAGAGGAGAGTGCAGAGAGGGAAGTGTGTGTGTGTGTGTGTGTGTGTGTGTGTGCATGTGTATGTGTATGTGTGTTGAAGAACGAATTTAGGAGTGAAGAGAAGAAAGGAAAAGAGAAGAGGGGAGAGGAGAGGAGAGGAGAAAGGAAGCAGCCTCCACTATTTAAAAAAATCTCCCGAAACTGCCCAATGGAGCGTAATATCATGACAATGTGAATTCATGCTAGACCCATGTAACAAACATGCTTTAACGATATCTTCTATGCAGGAAGTAAAAGTCCCATACGTTTCCTATTTCTAGATCCCACTTGGTGTCCTTAGTATGGACCTGCTATAGAGTTACCCAAGAAAGTGTGGTATTTAAAAAAAACAGGTCAGTCTGTGCTAAACCCATGTAAAATTTTACAAACATGATCAATGTGAGATCGGGTATTTCAATTCCGGCAATGATCCAATGTCGATCCATGCATTAAAAGGCAACTAGTAATGAAAGTTGTTACGAATAAAGAGAATGAATGAGAGGAATCTGAGGGCCGGTTCAAACATGAGTGAATGGGGGCATTCCCAAAAAAAAAAAGTAGAGTACTTTAAATAACTTCCGCTGACAACGCGCACAAGGATGTAAAAAAAAAGGTTTGTGAAAAAGTCTCTTGATTCAAATGATACGATGTTCGCCATGTCGTGTTCAGAATCGAAATCTCTGCTTTCTTTTTGGTCTGTCATTGCTTACTGGGCAGCCGTTGTTTATTGTCCGTTAACGGATTCTATCCACGTTCATGTCCATGTCAATACTTATCTCTACTTCCATGGCCATCACCACCATCATAACCACTGCTTGTCGACTTTTGTTCCCTTCATTTCTAGTCTTTTGTCGGTCTTGAACAGACATTCTTGTCGATATCTGGTCCGCATCCCGATGAACATCCTAAGGACATATGAGAGAGAAAAAGGAGTTAACATGAGGGCCGGAAATATTAATGATATTAGGGTATAATAACAGAACTGAAAAGCTCTGACTGTTGTCACCATTAACCATATCTTTACTTCACCCTCTTCACCTTCTACATCGACAAGACAATAAGAAAAAAAAAGCCAGTGAACAATAAACCACACTGGACTGCAGCTGACGGTTGGTCTCCGTTGCCCACAAGAGTGTCTCCCAACCCTGAACCTTTTGTGCGGTCAAACGCAGGGATGAGACTTTCACCTCCTGGTGTGCAGATCCGATTCGTCACCCTGCCTCGACACTGGGCCAAAACTCGCCAAGACAAGGTGCTCCTCCGTGGGCCGGGACCATAGACATGTTGAAATGTCTTTCGCCCGCAACAATTTCCGAGCGCATAAATACGCACTGTTTGCAACTACAGAGCAGTCGTCCCTCAATGTAAACAAGGCATATGCACTTGGTTATCCCATATTGTTCAAGCGCAGGTTCCGAGAAGGTTGACGGTCTCTTGCGAACACCAGTGTGTCTGTTGAGCACCATTCTCTCTTCCGTCTTATATCCCTTGTCTGTTATCTCTTCTGACCTTTTCCTCTTCACTCTTCTGCCTCCTTTTTCCCTTTTTGTATTTACTCTTGCTCTTCTTCATGTCCCTCTTGCTCTTTTACATGTCCCTCTTGCTCTTCTTCATGTCCCTCTTGCTTTTTTACATGTCCCTCTTGATCTTCTTCATGTCACTCGTGCTCTTTTGCATGTCCCTCTTGCTATTCTTCATGTCACTCGTGCTCTTTTGCATGTCACTCTTTCTCTTTTTCATGTCCTCCTTCTCCTACATACCTCCTCGCTCCTCTTCCCTATCCTCTTCTTCATCTCCCTCTCCATCTCTCTAACAGTCTTCTTTTTAAAGCCCTTCTTTCTCTTCCTTTCCTCGTCATGTTTCTCGTCCTCTTGATGTACCCGCCTTCTTTTCTCCCCATCATTTTCCCTATCCTCTTGCCTACCCTCTTCTTCTCTATCTTCCTTTTCCCCATCTTCCTCTTCCCTATGCTCTTCTTCATCTACCTTCTCATCTCGCTAGCAGAATTCTTTTTAAAGTCCTTCTTTCTCTTCATGTACCTTGTCCTCGTTACCTTCCATTTCCTCTTGATGTACCTCGTCCTCCTTGTCTCCTTAACCCTCTTCTTCCTATTCCTCTTTTCCATATTCCTGCAAATCATACCCAACTCGCTCCCTGCCGCCTCTTTCTACCTCAAAAAAATCAATAAACTAGAACTCATCTTGGTCAACTTTCTGCTTGTTCGGCCAAGGTGTTGCTATTTTCAATGTTAGACTTGGGAAAGGGGTCGAAGATGAGAAGTCGTGGGAGGCGTATGTTCCTGCTCTTGCCGTCTGCCGATGTTGGTGCATCCTGCTTCCTGCTTCATGTTCCATGGCTGTGGAGTAGAAGGTTAGGATGGGTAAAGAAGAAGAAGAAGAGAGGGCCAGCAAACAAAAGGTTAGCCAACACACTTCGAAACGATTACGTAGCAGAAAGGAGACAAAGGCCGCCAAAGAGGCTGACAACGAGGGAAGGGAAGAAGGACGGGGTGCATGGGGTCTTTGTTTGCTTGCCGTTTGTTTATCATGTTTGCCGTTTGTTTATCATTTCGGAAGCGAGGGCGAGGGTGAAGATGAAGTGAAGGAGAGAAAGGATTGCCTACTCAGCCCGACTTAAATACTGATCTCGAAAAATAGACAGTCCCCTTTGCTCGTGTTGAAAGGACTCTATTGGTTTATTACAGCCAGGGGCAGGAGAAGAAGAAAGAAGAAAAAGAAAGGACTGTGAGAACGTTAGATGCAAGCAAGGCAACAAGCGACATCGTCACAAAACAAGACAGTACAGCACCATAATACAAAGTTTAAGAAAGCGCATAGCAAAGAAAAGAGTCCATGAGAAGGAGTCTTACCATACACACATTAAAGACTTGTGGTTGTACTTGTCTTGTCCTGTTGTCCAAGGCGAGGGGAGCAAGTAAGAAGGAAAAAAAAAAAAAAAAAAAAAAAGAGAGAATGGGAGGGAATCAGCATGGCGAACTTGGTTGCATGCAATGCAAAAAGTGAATGACTCTCCCTCTTTCCCCATTCCTCTCTCACAAAAAAGAAAGTCGATCCATTTTTGTTAAAACAGACAAGGAACAACACTCGTCACCCTCAGTCTTGTTCTCTCTTCCCCATTTTCCGTTCTTCATCTCTTATCTTTTCTTCTATACTTGCTCTTCAACTCCCCCTCACTGACCGAACCAGAGTACAGCCAAGACGATGACGACATGGATGGCGAAGGACAAACAAGGTGGAGTCAACATGATCCGTTCGACGACGTGCCTCTGCGAGATTGAGCCCTTTTCATTGTGAACTATGATGGCTGGAGGGGATGGGAATGTTCAGGGAGTGGTAACAAAAAAATAAAACAAGCGGAGCTGTATTTTTCACAGAAATGCATCGGTCACTTCTTTTTTTCTTTAACATACACATTCGTCCTGGTTCTGCACAACTCCCATTCTCATTCACGCTTCACGTACTGGAGTTGCGCGGTACAGCACTCAAAATCGAGGTGATGGATGAGGAGAACGTCAACTTTTTATTAGCTGTTTTAACTAGCAACAGTATTCATCAAAGTCTTCATTCTAAGTGTCTTCTGTACGGAGGGAACCATGGCAAATGTGTATTTATTTCCTACTTATTCCCATATCTGCTCATCTCGAATACAAACTGTCCTGGCCAAGAAGGAAAGATGTGCAAGAGAGGTTCGACTATTGACGATTAGCATATGAATTTATCACGATGGGGTCTTTTGTTTTGCATAGTACGAGGCCGACAGAGCTCGGAAATGACACGGCATAACTAGTTTGTGGAAGGTACCTCGTGTTTTCATTTAGCATCTTTTCAGGGAAGAGTATATGTGGGCCATGTTGATGGCGAACATGGACAACTTGTCAAGGTTCGATTACAATATGTTTTCGCCAGAAAGCTCTTGTTTATATTGATGCAAGTAAGTGTCTTTCTGGTCCGCTAAGCTGTAGTAAATTGGGCTTACACCTCGCCATTTCCTGGCTCGACAACGTTTGCTTGAGCCCTCTGGTCCTCATCATTCTTCTTCTCGCCGTTCTCCTTCTCCACTCCCTTCTCGGCCTTCTTCTCCTCCTTCTCCTCCTTCTCCGCCTACGTCTCCACCTCTTTTTTCTCCTTTTTCTCGCTCTCTTCCTCCACCTCCTTCTCGCTCTCCTCCTTTCTTTCCTGCTTCTCGTTCTTTTCGTTCTTCTCGTTCTTCTCATTCTTCTCGTTCTTCTCTTCCTCCTTCTCCTCCTCCTCCTTCTTTTCCTCCTCCTTCTCCTCCTCCTTTCTGTCGTCCTCCTCCAGCAATTCCTCCATGCGTAACGCTGAAAACTGCTCGTTCAGGATGCTGTCAGCAGTTGGTCGCCGACTCGGCTCGTGTGTCACGAATGGTACCGTGAAGCTCCTGAACGCCTCATTGCTATTGCCCAGATGTAGAAAACAATCAATGGATGAGCCCATGCGGTCGTATTTTAGCCAAGTCCAAGAAAACCAGTAGGACAATTCACTCGCAAAACACACTTACTTTGCCATGGGCGTGTTGCTCATCATTGCTTGCAGGGTCCGGCCAAAAGCAAAAATGTCAACCGGCAGCCCATACCCGACCCCCGTCATCACTTCAGGGGCCTGAAAGTTCTCGCTCCCGATAATGCCCTCAAGGGTCCTAGAACATGCAAAAAAAACAACCATGTCAGTTGAACTGGCTCTTGGCAGATATGCTGCTGTGGCATCACCAGATTTCAATTCCTATTGTTTGCACTTACTCGCTCATGTATCTCACTTCGCCTAGGTCTGCCAACTTGACCACGTTCTGCTCAGTGATGAGGATGTTGGCAGGTTTTATGTCACCGTGGAGTATGCTGTTCCTGTGCAGGTGTGCTACTCCAGCGGCCATCATCATCGTATATTCGAGGAACGTGGTCTTGTCGATGCGTCTATGGACGATGGCGTCGTGAAGGCTCTAATAATTAGGTATACAGATCACGTACGGGAATTAGAAAGGAGAAACTGTGGAGCGATATGAACTGCGGTTCATCGTTATCACCTTCATCTCATTAAAGCAAACGTGTCCTACATGGGATGCCAACTCGAGGACCATGTGCAAGAGATCCCGATAATGAAAGTGGCTGATATATGCAATAATGTTTGTGTGGGGGAACTGTCGCAGTGTAATAACCTCAGTTTGGAACTATATTATAAAAAGGACAAAGTAAGTACCTTTTTTTTGCGCCTCCTATCTGCGAAAGAATAACAAAAAAGCTTGTTTTGTACCACGCCGTTAAAGTGCATCTTGTTGAGCAAACGTACCCTATCGAGATTTTCCAGCGACGTGGTCTTGATCGCGAAGAGCCCACCTTCTTGAAGTCTCTCCACCTTGTACACGGCGGCATAAGTTCCCTACGCAATGTCATTAAATTGATACCCTATCAGCATAATTACTCTCGCTAGCACTATCCTTTGGCATTATGGTTTGACGTTGTTTATAACTCTTTAACTTACCGCGCCTAGAGTTCCCAAGTACTTGTAACGCACATTGCGGTCGACGTATTTCTAGAAACGTTATGCAGGTCATATTTACGAGATATCAAGTCGATGTTAGCAGGTTGTGCTCATTTTTTTGTCCATTAATAATACAACCACTGAGTGAAAAAACGTATGCAATATCCGTTAGCCAGAACATGAGCTTTCATCCGTCTTTGTGTCTTAACATACGGGAAAAGGACGTGGTGCCTTAACGGGGGCTGGTGGCGGGGGGTGAGGGACAGGTTGACTAGTAGCCTTTCGCTTCAAATTAATCTTGTTGTTGTCGCTGCTACTGCTACTGGTGTGGCTGTCGTTATTGTCCTTGCTGCTGTGAATGTCGTTGTTGCCGTTGCTGCTGCAGCTGTTATTGATGGGGTTGTTGTCAGTGCCGTCGTTGCGGTTGCTAGTGACAGACTTGACGACGGTTTTCAGGCCTTCGGTGTCTGGGCCGCTACTCGAACCCATGCCAATGGCAAGGGTCTCTGGGTAAGTCAACGAGATGATAGGGGCAGGGGAGGGAGTGGTATTGGAAGTGGAGGGGGTGGTACTGGAGAGAGAGGGGGTGGTAGTGGAGGGAGATGGAGTGGTAGTTGAGAGAGAGGGTGTAGTAGAAGAGGAGGGGATGGTAGTGGAGGGGGGTGGTGTGGTAGTGGAGAGGGGAGGTGTGTTAGTGGAGGGAGAGGGGGTGGTGGTAGAGAGAGAAGGTGTGGTAGTAGAGGAGGGTGTGGTAGTGCTGTTCATCTTGTTGGCAATGGTTGCTGTTGTCTGCTGGCAGAAGTTCGTTGAGGAAGAGAAGAGAAAGATGTCAATACTAAATCCCGTCGACGCTTTTATCTAAAACTTAAGCCGCCAGCCAACAGCTCTCCATTGCTCCTTTTCTTCTCTGTCTGAAGTTTGCTTTGATCAGGTATTAAGAGTCAACGGTAATGCTCTTTGTGCAGCAAATACGCATGCAAGCCAGTTTTTCTTTCATTCGGACGTACTAGTTTTCGTTTTTTCCCTCGGCCTTCCTTTTTCTTATCTTGTGACGGTATCCCCTTTTTTGCCACTGCCTCTGCCTCCTGCGCTTGTCCACTACCCTTGCCTTGTTGCTGTTGTTCACCATTTTCATGTGCAGACACACCTCCTTGTTGCATATTCGCCTCTGCTGCTACACTTTCCGAAACAGCGAGGCGTCTCTCATATCGCAAAAGCTTTGTTTTCTCAATGCTGTGCTATATCTCTGTTTGAAATCCCGTCGAGGTGGAGGGCGAAGTAAGAATACATGGTTAATGGTGAGAGCATTCACTTTCTTCATTGATATCATGCACGACCCTAGATAGCGCATCTTGATTAATTGCTGTTATCTTTCCAATGGTACTTTAATATCATTGACAATCCCGGCACTCTTGTTATCCTTTTTTTTTCTTTTTCTTTTTCTTTTCTCTCTCTCATATGTCCCTAGGATGTCCATCGGAAAGCGGACCAGATATTGACAAGGATGGCCTGTCTTTTCGCTGTAAAGTAGTCTTTCTCTCTACCTTCTCTTTCACCTACTCCTTCTCTTCTTTCTTACCCCTCCTTCCCTCGATTACTCCCATCTCAGCTTCACTTCTCCCCATTCTCCTCTCTCTGTCCTTCTCTTCCAAATGACCCTTTTCTGTCTTTCTGCTTTATTAGTCCTCCTGCCTTCCCTCCTCCCTGCCTTGTCTCTTTTCATTCTTTCTTTCTTTTTCTCTTCCTTCTTTTTCTTCATCCCCTTTCTTTGTATTGCACTTCTATTTCCATCATATCTCCCTGTTCAACCTGTCAACTTTCCCCCCTTTTTCTCTCAATAACCAACTGCCTTTTGATAATATTGCTATATCCACGATGCTGCACACCGTCAAACTTTTATCTCAAGTGAATGAGAATGTCTCTTTGAAGGCATATTCATCCCTCGGATAACGCTAAAGCCTGGGTTGCATGGAACTCTGTCGGTTTTCTCAGTCTCGCACTCCTTGAGCAACTTGGGTCAATTGTAGATGTGAAATCGAGGTCTGCTTGGGGGTGTTTGGTCGCATCCCCAGACAGAAATCCATTACATCGGCAGTAGGTTTGCTCCTGGGTACCTTGGCAAAGATGCAATGTGTTACAAGTCAAGTAAGTGTTGGTAGATTGGTTCACGATCGTGAGAGAGATAACTTGCTTAAGTTGTCGATCAAGCTGGCTGGCGCAAGTATTGTTGTGGGCGAGAGGGGACAAGCGTTGTTGTAGTATCGATGGATGTGAATGTCGATCAAAATTGCTAACCAGTCTCATCCTCTTTTTTTTTTCCTTGCTCTTTCATTTCGATTTTTTGTAGCAACCAAGTTTTGGACAGGCAAGATACGACACCCAGTCAATTTCTTTTTTTTCTTTATTTTTGGGTGTAGCGAGCTAGCCTCAGGTTAAGCAACTAGAGCGTGTTCTTCTTTCTTTCTATCTCAAAATAAAATATGCTCGCCAAGCGTCAGTACCAACTGTGATATATGCAAACCTTTTGACGGAAGCTACCAGTTGGGGCAGTCCCGCATGTCCTCCTCGCTGAGCTGTTCCTCCATGGTGTACCCTGCGAGACAGTCCTCCAGTCTGACGGTATTCTGACACTGCTTGCTCCCTGCCTGCTCTTCCTGCTCTTCTTGCACAGACTAGTAGGGTCCCGCGTAGAACCCAAAGTATTTCCATGTTCTGCGGTCTCGTCCTCGACTATCCATGACCGCAGTGTATATCAATGGCTCTGACGATATGTCTCAAGAACCGTAATTCATATCAAAGTATAACGTGCGGGAACTTGTAAGGGTTGTGAGCCGTGTAGACGCAAAGTGGAGGAATGCATCAGTTCAGAACTGGTATGCTCGCAAATAAAACTCACCGCCCATTGCTTGGTTCATATTTCTAAGGTGTATGGGATCAATGTCATGGACGGCCCAGAGTTTGATTGCCTGTTGTTTTGCGTGGTACCTGTGACGAGGATAGCAGATGTCGGTAATTGTTTATGGCTTCGAGTTGAGCTGTCCTGCAGGAAGACAGCGGGCTACCTCCAAGTGGCAGAAAACAAGTGGCGAGGATCGCTGTGTCCCGTTGTCTTGTTTTTACTCTGTTGTCAGAGAGCGTGAGCCTGAGAATGAGGGTTTGTGGGTGTGTGGTGGGTGTATGCAAGTGAAGAAAACAAGAAAACAGAAAAAAAAATAGCTCGCAAGAACTACATGTAAGTACTTTCTGTCACATGAACCACTCTTTAGCGCCTAACTTGACGCCATCAACTGAGTTTCCCTCTGCTGAGATTGGCAACCAGATCTGCCCTGTGGAATGAGTATAAAAGGACTAAGGAGTCGGACCTTTTTTGGTTTTTTTTTCTTCTATTCAACTCCATTCCCCTTTCTTGTACCGTACAACAACTCTATCAACCATGTCGGCCACCAACAACAACAACAACAACAACAACAACAACAACAACAACGCCAGCAGCTACACCAGCAGCTACGCCAACAACCACACCAACAGCTACACCAACAACCACGCCAACGGCTACACCAACAACCATGCCAACGGCTACACCAACAACCACGCCAACAACAACAACAATAACCAGGAAGTTCCTTTCTGTAAGAACAGCATACATATTCATCCCTGCGCCACCTTTTTCTTGACAAAAATGCTCTTAATCCACCCCTTTTTTGCCCCTTTTTTGCCCCATTTTTTGCCTCCATTTTTTGCCTACATTTTTTCCTTTTGTTTTTTGATGGACAATGTCTTGTAAAGAGAGAAGAAAAGACCAAAGAAAGGATCTTACCTGGCTCTATTCTCTCCTCCATATTCATCACATACGAAAACATTGACCTGATTTTCTAATCTTGCATTATCTATTCCGCCTCCTTCGCCCTTGTGGATCGGATTTATAACCTTCTAATTGTGTTTTCTCCTGGTTGTTTTCTCCGTTTTTCATATGCGACTAGTCAATTATACAGGAAGAACATTGGAGTCGAGTGCCACAGCGTTTTACGCATATGGAAGGGCGCCTCAAGTCCACTTTCTGGACAGCGACCCTGACATGTCGACCAACCCTCGAGTCGAGGAGGAGGAAGAGGACGATGAGGTCCTCGAGGAGGTGTTGATCTCGGGGATCAACAACCTCGTACTCCCTGCCCCCGTGACGGCCGACGAGGTGGCAGCAGACCTTGGCCACCTCAGCTTCCAGGACCTCCCGATTACATTCGAGGAACTGGAGAGCGACCATGCGGCCTACGAGGATTTCGCTAGCGGTTTCATAAACATGGATCCTTAGTCACGGGGGACAGCAAAGGGTGTCGGCAACAGCAGCAAAGGAAACGAGCAGCAGCGGCAAAGAGCGGCAGCGGCGGCGGCAAAGAGCAGCAGCAGCAGGCGGCAAAGAGCAGCAGCAGCAGCGGCGGCGAGAGCAGCAGCAGCAGCGGCGGCGAGAGCAGCAGCAGCAGCGGCAAGAACAATAGTAGCGGCAAGAACAGCAGCAGCAGAAAAGGGAAAGAGCAGCGGCAGCAATGGGAACGAGCGGCAGCAGCAACACCATCACCTCCTTTTCGCCGCGACAACCAACAACGTTCTTGCATAGCTATCAACGCTACCACCACCATTACTACTATTAC
Organism: Linnemannia hyalina; assembly: GCA_019671135.1. Lineage (NCBI taxonomy): Eukaryota > Fungi > Mortierellomycota > Mortierellomycetes > Mortierellales > Mortierellaceae > Linnemannia > Linnemannia hyalina. The sequence goes on along the minus strand of JAHRHY010000002.1, from coordinate 3,654,085 downwards.
CCTTAATCTGAGTAGTTACAGTTAAATAAACAAATAAAGTCAAATACATCTCTTCCTTAGTCGCACCACCTCCTCGCCCTGTCCTTACTATATCCCCCCCTCCTCCTTTCACCCATACTACGACCTCTACCACTGCTTTGATAGTACTTTGCGATACCGTCAAAATGTTCCATAGGAAGACCAAAAAAATATGTCTTGGCTACGAAGGGCGCCATGAGCACATCCGCTCATATGTTTGATTCTGCGAGTTAGCTGTCATTGCTTTAAGCTGGAGAGATAAAGAAACCATCGATGGATATCCTGATGATGGGATGGATAGAACAGCCCAGTCAAACAACAAAACCAAAAGATAAGCATGTCAGGTTTCAATGCTTCATCCAGACCTTCGAGGTAAAGCTACTGATCAACACATACATCTTCACCAGCGGTGATCAGAAGCAACACCAAACGGCTTCTTGCTCACGTTCTCTATCTTTTCCTCGGGAGTCAAAGACCCAAAATACGTTCAGTTCACATTAAAAATACTCTCGTCTTTCTTTCTCTTCTCTGTCTACGTACTTGGGACCTATCATCACCATCGCCACTGCCTTCGCAGATCTCGCCTCTGCTTACTACTTGGGGCCCCTTGCACAGGTGAAAATGATGCCTTTTATGACTTGACCTTGCCCAACAACTCGAATGTACCTTTGGGATTGAGACTGTCCCACTCGCCCGTACGGATCCAGCCATTGCCATCAATGCTCGTCGCCGTCGCATTGGACTTCTTATAATCTCCTTTCATCGCATTAGGGTCGCGAACAAGGATCTACCCAAACCAACGGCAAATTTCATCTCCCATTAGCAAACTCCAAAATGCTCCTATACCATGAATCGTTATCAAGTGGGCTCCTATAGAAATAAAACAATAGTTGCCTCGCCACGGGGGTTGGGCTGGTCGCCACTGGTATATCGTATATCGTCGCTCGGGGTCATCAAGAAGCTTGATCTCGTTACATCCGACGGGTATACCCTAATGAGCTTCGATCGAGTAGCCAAACATGTCGCGGCTGGTGACAATTCCTAAGGTCCCGGTCCTGCCATATTACGCCATCGCATGGATGCCCATCGCTGTCCTAATGTGCTTCAATGTCTCTGGCTTCGTGGGATGTGTCGTGAGTTGACGTCAAATTGAGTGTGTTTCAGCATAACATCTCCTGATTGAACACAACCCTGTCACTCGCCGAGAAGGGCAAGAGTATGTACTAGTGGTAACGATAAGATAAACTTTTACTCCGAGTCGGCTCCTGACCTCGCCCAATCTAATGAAATTTCATAAGCTTGTCGTCGACACGCGTCCAGCACCCAGCAGCGCCAACTTGGAAGCATATGCCTGCTTCTTGAACGAGGATCCAGCGCTATATGTCGTATCCAGCACCTCGTGAATCGTTCGCAGAAGAATTGGCGTGTTAATTACACAAGCAGTCAATAGAAATGTTGCATGTAACTGTCAGTACTGCGATTCTTTTCCTAAGAAAGTTACGAGTGAATGAAAGCTTAGGTATCTGGCGAAGAGTGTGGGAATAGTAGCTTGTGAGTTGTAAAGGACCTTCTTCATCATCCCAGAGAAGAAGACGATTAATCTGCCCGCCATCACCATAACACTCGTCATCCAGGTTCCGATCACATCGCCGTTGGTGAAATAAGAGAGCAGATGGTCCTTGGAGGTGAACTTCTTAGCGCCAGACAGCGATCCTGTGAATCCAATCATAACAGCAACCTACTTGGCGTGTGTCAACAACAGGCCCTCTGATAACTAAGTTATATACAACATTAAGAGTAAAGGGTAGTTGGGGTTGATTATTATTGCACGGCTATTAAAGCATTCTCCGTGTCCATGACGTCCAAGTGTACAAGCAATTGATGCTTACCGAAGTAACTTGGTATTTTAGGTGATTATTGCTACATCCCAGGGTTCTAGAAACAGCAATTGAACAAGGGCATAGTTGGAAGTTTTGATCAGTAAAAACCACCCTCAGTCCGAATTCTTGTTCTCGAGGTATTAAAACGAACCTGGCTTAATAGTACCCAATGCTCCTGAGTTTCCATTGTATTCGACTTCCACAAATTTAAGGATACTGGCGCCAGCCTGTGTTGCAATCCTCTTTTCCTCCGCCGAGATATAGAGAGCAAGGCCATAAAGATGGTCTTGATACTGGGATAGTCCTTCAAGGCGGCCTGTTGGTCGAGAAGGAGGAGGAGGGGGGTGGATGTCGGGTTCGGGCTTGTTGAATTTGACAAAGCTAAGAATGGCTGCGATTGCGGTCGTCAGGAGGATTGTAAGTGTGTCGACGACCTCCGTTTCCTTTCTTGATGCACCGTCCAATATCACAGAACCCCTAGGAAGGTTGGAAATTCAGTACGTCTGTTCGGGAGAAGGTGAGAGGCGGGAGGCGAGAAGGTGAGATGTGAGAGTGGAAGCTATTGGGGTGGGAGTGTCGTAGGTAGAAAGGCGCTGGGTGTGGTGTATGGTCGAAAAAAGAGAGAGAAGAATAAGAGTAAAAGAAGTAGCGCTCGTTGGACACACGATCATAAAGTGCCGACTTTTTTTTTTTTTTTTTTGAAATGCTCATTCACCAATTCCTGGTTACTGTCATTCATCCTCTTGATTCGTAACCTCTTTTTCGTTTATTTTTTGCTCCAGCTCTTGGCGACGATGACATGGCAGCTGATGGTATCCCTTCTTCCTATGTCGCTGATGAGACTCTCAGCGCAGACAAGTCCTCATCATGTGTTGGATTCGTCAACCACCCGTAAGTGGAGCCTCTTCAAACAAAAAGTGAACCTCTACGCGAGAGAGGAAAGTAACCTTTTTTCCCCCTCTTTCATGCAAGTAAGCAGACTCCCACAACAGACAAAGACAAACAATAGTAGGATAGGAGCAGCGCTATGGATATTAAATATAAACCTTTTCTCCCTCTTTCGCAGGCATAACGGGTTCACTAGAGTTTTTTTGTATCACCAGCGATAACAACAGCCAACAACGAAAGCCACACCAGTAGCAGTAGCAGCAACAACAGCGAGAGCAGTTTGAAGCGAAAGGCTCCCAGCCATCCTGTCCCTCACCCACCGCCACCAACCCCTGTTAAGACACCATGTCCTTTGCCCGTATGTTAAGAGACAATGACGGATGATAGTTCATGTTCTGGCTAACGGAGAGTACATACGTTTTTCACTCAGTGGTTGTATTATTAATGGATAAAAAAAATGCACGCAAACCTGCTAACATTGACTTGATATCTCGCAAATATGACCTGCATAACGTCTCTAGAAATACTACGAAGGCAAAGTGCAGTACAAGTACTTGGGCACTCTAGGCACGGTAAGTTAATGAGTTATAAACAACCGCAAACCATAATCCCAAAGGATAGTGCAAGCGAGAATAATTGTGCTGACAAGGTATCAATTCAATGACATTGTTTAGGGAACTTACGCCGCCGTGTACAAGGTGGAGAGACTTCAGGAAGGTGGGCCTTTCGCGATCAAGACCATGCCATTGGAACATGCCACCATAGTACGTTTGCCCAATAAGTTGTACTTTGGCCGCGTGGTACCAAATATATTTCTTCGTTTTCTTTTTCGCAGATAGGAAGTGCAAAAGGTACTTACTTTTTTCTTTTTATAATTTAGTTCCAAGCTGAAGTCGGAACACTGCAACGGTTCCCTCACACCAACATCATTGCATACGTCAGCCACTTTCGTTACAAGGATGTCTTGCACATGGTCCTCGAGTTGGCGTCCTATGTAAGACACGTTTATTTTATTGTGATGTACTTTATTAAAAAGAGGAACTGTGGAACAATAGTGGACTGCGGTTCATCATTATCAACATCATCGCTAATCCTTGTACGTGCTCTGCATCCCCAATGAATAGAGCCTTCACGACGCCATCATCAACAGACGCATCGACAAGACCACGTTCCTCGAGTGCACGGCGATGATGGCCGCTGGAGTAGCACACTTGCACAGGAACAAGTTACTCTACGGTGATATCAAGCCGCAAAACATCCTCATAACCGAGCAGAACGTGGTCAAGTTGGCAGACCTAGGCGAAGTGAGGCACATGGTCAAGTAAGTGCAAGCAATAGGAATTGAATTCTGGCGATGCCCCAGTATCATATCTGCCGATGCCTCAGTATCATATCTGCCATTAGTGAGCTTAACTAACATGATTGTTTTTGCATGTTCTAGGCCTCTTGACCGCGCGGTCGGGAGCGAGAGCCATCAGGCCCCTGAAGTGACCATGGAGGGCAAGTATGGGCTGCCGACCGACATTTATTCGTTTGGCCGCACCCTGGAAGACATGGTGATCAACACGCTCATGGAAAAGTAAGTGTCTTTTGCGTGTGAATTGTTCTACTAGCTTCTTTGGACTTGGCTAAAATACGACCGCATAAGCTTATCCATTGATTATTTTCTGAATCTGAACAATAGGAACGAAGCCTTCCTGAGCTTCGCGGCTCGACTCATGGAGTTCGAGCCGAATCGGTGACCAACTGCTGACAACATACTGAGCGAGGAGTTTTCAGCGTTGCGCATGGAGGAGTTGCAAGAAGAGGAGGAGACGAAGGAGGAGAACGAGTGCAATAGGCGAAGACTGGGACAGAGAAGTATAGAACAGGGACGAGAGTTGAAGCAGTGATGATTGATGTTATTACTATAATACAACTAAATATATATACAAAGTCGCCAACTAGGTTTCTAGGTGTAGTGTCATACAAAGTCAGAGGTGAAAGAGGGTGACAGAGGGTGACAAGGAATGACTAACTAGAGAGCAATAGTAAGCCTAATATGTTGCAACGAGCACGAGAAGAAGGAGGAGAAGAAGGTGGAGGAAGAGAGCGAGAAGAAAGAGAAGGAGGTGGAGGAAGAGAGCGAGAAGAAGGAGGAGAAAGAGTTGGAGACGTAGGCGGAGAAGGAGGAGAAGGAGGCCGAGAAAGGAGTGGAGAAGGAGAACGGCGAGAAGAAGAATGATGAGGACCAGAGGGCTCAAGCAAACGTTGTCGAGCCAGGAAATGGCGAGGTGTAAGCCCAATTTACTACAGCTTAGCGGACCAGAAAGACACTTACTTGCATCAATATAAACAAGAGCTTTCTGGCGAAAACATATTGTAATCGAACCTTGACAAGTTGTCCATGTTCGCCATCAACATGGCCCACATATACTCTTCCCTGAAAAGATGCTAAATGAAAACACGAGGTACCTTCCACAAACTAGTTATGCCGTGTCATTTCCGAGCTCTGTCGGCCTCGTACTATGCAAAACAAAAGACCCCATCGTGATAAATTCATATGCTAATCGTCAATAGTCGAACCTCTCTTGCACATCTTTCCTTCTTGGCCAGGACAGTTTGTATTCGAGATGAGCAGATATGGGAATAAGTAGGAAATAAATACACATTTGCCATGGTTCCCTCCGTACAGAAGACACTTAGAATGAAGACTTTGATGAATACTGTTGCTAGTTAAAACAGCTAATAAAAAGTTGACGTTCTCCTCATCCATCACCTCGATTTTGAGTGCTGTACCGCGCAACTCCAGTACGTGAAGCGTGAATGAGAATGGGAGTTGTGCAGAACCAGGACGAATGTGTATGTTAAAGAAAAAAAGAAGTGACCGATGCATTTCTGTGAAAAATACAGCTCCGCTTGTTTTATTTTTTTGTTACCACTCCCTGAACATTCCCATCCCCTCCAGCCATCATAGTTCACAATGAAAAGGGCTCAATCTCGCAGAGGCACGTCGTCGAACGGATCATGTTGACTCCACCTTGTTTGTCCTTCGCCATCCATGTCGTCATCGTCTTGGCTGTACTCTGGTTCGGTCAGTGAGGGGGAGTTGAAGAGCAAGTATAGAAGAAAAGATAAGAGATGAAGAACGGAAAATGGGGAAGAGAGAACAAGACTGAGGGTGACGAGTGTTGTTCCTTGTCTGTTTTAACAAAAATGGATCGACTTTCTTTTTTGTGAGAGAGGAATGGGGAAAGAGGGAGAGTCATTCACTTTTTGCATTGCATGCAACCAAGTTCGCCATGCTGATTCCCTCCCATTCTCTCTTTTTTTTTTTTTTTTTTTTTTTCCTTCTTACTTGCTCCCCTCGCCTTGGACAACAGGACAAGACAAGTACAACCACAAGTCTTTAATGTGTGTATGGTAAGACTCCTTCTCATGGACTCTTTTCTTTGCTATGCGCTTTCTTAAACTTTGTATTATGGTGCTGTACTGTCTTGTTTTGTGACGATGTCGCTTGTTGCCTTGCTTGCATCTAACGTTCTCACAGTCCTTTCTTTTTCTTCTTTCTTCTTCTCCTGCCCCTGGCTGTAATAAACCAATAGAGTCCTTTCAACACGAGCAAAGGGGACTGTCTATTTTTCGAGATCAGTATTTAAGTCGGGCTGAGTAGGCAATCCTTTCTCTCCTTCACTTCATCTTCACCCTCGCCCTCGCTTCCGAAATGATAAACAAACGGCAAACATGATAAACAAACGGCAAGCAAACAAAGACCCCATGCACCCCGTCCTTCTTCCCTTCCCTCGTTGTCAGCCTCTTTGGCGGCCTTTGTCTCCTTTCTGCTACGTAATCGTTTCGAAGTGTGTTGGCTAACCTTTTGTTTGCTGGCCCTCTCTTCTTCTTCTTCTTTACCCATCCTAACCTTCTACTCCACAGCCATGGAACATGAAGCAGGAAGCAGGATGCACCAACATCGGCAGACGGCAAGAGCAGGAACATACGCCTCCCACGACTTCTCATCTTCGACCCCTTTCCCAAGTCTAACATTGAAAATAGCAACACCTTGGCCGAACAAGCAGAAAGTTGACCAAGATGAGTTCTAGTTTATTGATTTTTTTGAGGTAGAAAGAGGCGGCAGGGAGCGAGTTGGGTATGATTTGCAGGAATATGGAAAAGAGGAATAGGAAGAAGAGGGTTAAGGAGACAAGGAGGACGAGGTACATCAAGAGGAAATGGAAGGTAACGAGGACAAGGTACATGAAGAGAAAGAAGGACTTTAAAAAGAATTCTGCTAGCGAGATGAGAAGGTAGATGAAGAAGAGCATAGGGAAGAGGAAGATGGGGAAAAGGAAGATAGAGAAGAAGAGGGTAGGCAAGAGGATAGGGAAAATGATGGGGAGAAAAGAAGGCGGGTACATCAAGAGGACGAGAAACATGACGAGGAAAGGAAGAGAAAGAAGGGCTTTAAAAAGAAGACTGTTAGAGAGATGGAGAGGGAGATGAAGAAGAGGATAGGGAAGAGGAGCGAGGAGGTATGTAGGAGAAGGAGGACATGAAAAAGAGAAAGAGTGACATGCAAAAGAGCACGAGTGACATGAAGAATAGCAAGAGGGACATGCAAAAGAGCACGAGTGACATGAAGAAGATCAAGAGGGACATGTAAAAAAGCAAGAGGGACATGAAGAAGAGCAAGAGGGACATGTAAAAGAGCAAGAGGGACATGAAGAAGAGCAAGAGTAAATACAAAAAGGGAAAAAGGAGGCAGAAGAGTGAAGAGGAAAAGGTCAGAAGAGATAACAGACAAGGGATATAAGACGGAAGAGAGAATGGTGCTCAACAGACACACTGGTGTTCGCAAGAGACCGTCAACCTTCTCGGAACCTGCGCTTGAACAATATGGGATAACCAAGTGCATATGCCTTGTTTACATTGAGGGACGACTGCTCTGTAGTTGCAAACAGTGCGTATTTATGCGCTCGGAAATTGTTGCGGGCGAAAGACATTTCAACATGTCTATGGTCCCGGCCCACGGAGGAGCACCTTGTCTTGGCGAGTTTTGGCCCAGTGTCGAGGCAGGGTGACGAATCGGATCTGCACACCAGGAGGTGAAAGTCTCATCCCTGCGTTTGACCGCACAAAAGGTTCAGGGTTGGGAGACACTCTTGTGGGCAACGGAGACCAACCGTCAGCTGCAGTCCAGTGTGGTTTATTGTTCACTGGCTTTTTTTTTCTTATTGTCTTGTCGATGTAGAAGGTGAAGAGGGTGAAGTAAAGATATGGTTAATGGTGACAACAGTCAGAGCTTTTCAGTTCTGTTATTATACCCTAATATCATTAATATTTCCGGCCCTCATGTTAACTCCTTTTTCTCTCTCATATGTCCTTAGGATGTTCATCGGGATGCGGACCAGATATCGACAAGAATGTCTGTTCAAGACCGACAAAAGACTAGAAATGACGGGAAGAAAAGCCGACAAGGAGTGGTCATGATGGTGGTGATGGCCATGGAAGTAGAGATAAGTATTGACATGGACATGAACGTGGATAGAGTCCGTTATCGGACAATAAACAACAGCAGACAGCAGACCGGTAAACAATGACTGACCAACAAGAAAGCAGACATTTTTGGTCCTGAACAACGACATGACTTTTTTGATCCTTGTGGGCGTTGTCAGCGGAAGTTATTTAAAGTACTCCACTTTTTTTTTTTGTGGAAATACCCATTCACCCATGTCCGGACCGGCCCTCAGATTCCTGTCATACATTCTCTTGATTCGTAACATTATTCATTACTAGTTGTCTTTTAGTGCATGGATCGACATTGGGTCATCGCCGGAATTGAAATGCCCGATTTCACATTGATTACTGGCGAATGATCTATATGTAAACTTTTACATGGGTTTAGCACAGACCGATCTGGTGCTTTTAAATACCACACTTTCTATAGGTGACTTAATAACAGATCCATACTAAGGACATCAAGTGGGATCTAGAAAATAGGAAACGTATGGGACTTTTACTTCTTGTATAGAAGATATCGTTAAAGCATGTTTTGTTACATGGGTCTAGCATGAATTCACACATTGTCATTATATTACACCCCTATTGAGAATGGTTGGTTTCCTACATTAAAGACCTTTAGATCACACACCATGTTCGCTGTATGTAACTGCCTTCAATTTGCCTGTAGAAAGTGCATTGAGCTTGTGATATAAAAAAACAGCTTACCGCGTGCTAAACCCATGTAAAGTCACGCATATAGGTCAAGCACAAAGGACTTTGAGTAAGGAGCTCCAAACTATGACAGGAGGTCATATAGGATTAAGGAAGCAAGGCATCAATGTTTTGAATGTAGACAGAAACCAAAATGACCCCGCAGGTGGAAAAGACAATCGGGATGCATGTAATCCATTTAATTGATCAAAGCAAATCTAGTCATTTCAATTCCGGCGATGAACCAATGTCGGTCCATGCACTAAAAGGCAAGTGGTGATGAAAGAGGTTACGAATCAAGAGAATGAATGACAGTAACTTGGGAACATTGGTGAAGGAGCATTTCCAAAAAAAAAAAAAAAAAATCGAAATCACTGATCATTTTTTTTTGTGAAGCACTTTATGATCGTCTGTCAAACGAGCACTTCTCCTTCTTATTCCTATCCTTATCTCTCTTTTCGTTTTCTACCACACAACACACCCAGCACCTTTTCTGCTTGCGACCCCTACCCCAATAGCCTCCACTCACGCCTCTCATCTCTCGCCTCTCCCCTCTCACCTCCTCTCCCCTCACCTTCTCCACTCTCACGCCCACCTCTCACGACCACTCGCAGATGGCCTTCGGGCCATGGTCTTTACAACCGCACTATTCACGCTCCAGAATCAACTCGACAATGGTAAGTTTATTACCTGTTGCCTTTGTCTTTGAGAGTGGGTCGAGTGAGATGTGGCTGACGAGGTAAAAGACCAAGAGCAGGATAATATGAATAACGAAAGAGGATGATACTCAACAGGCCTACTGGATTGCCAACCTTCCTAGGGGTTCTGTGATGTTGGACGATTCAATACATCAAGAAAGTAAACGGAGGTCGTCGACGCGCTCACCATCCTCCTGACGATCGCAATCATAGCCATCCTTAGCTTTGTCAAACTCAACAAGTCCTAACCCGACTTCCACCCCCCTCCTCCTCCTCGACCAACAGGCCTCAGTTATTCCCCTCTGGGGTGATGGTTGGTAGGCTATTCACTGTGCCAAAACTGTGGCTGTTGGATCCTCGTTGGTAAAGGTTCCTCTTGAGAGAATCAGGACTCTGTGCGGTGTCTGGCAGAACGGTCTTGCTGCAAACTCTACCGGTCGCTGCCTTATGTACACGCCCCGGAGCTAGTTCAGTTTTCTTATGTAGGTGTAGGTATTTTTTTTCCCCAGGAGACGTCTCTTCTGCGCATGGTGATACTTATACATTCAGCATACAAGAAACTTTACGCTTTTTTTTCTTCTTTTTTTCACTTTGTAGGAATCATAAGATGAGAAAGCTTAGCCTCGAAATCAGCTTCAACGACAAACGACCAGCACTTTGGGCCTCCAACCTGACCCACAACCTTACTTCTCAGTATTACTTCTCACAGAACACGTTGACAGGAGAATTGGCGGATTCGGAACATGATTTATCACAGAGACCAAGGTGAAGCCCAGGACAGAAGCCCCCATCGGAATCTACGCCATATATTCTCATGGTACAGAGGGTCGTTTGTCATTGAACTACGCGAACTCATCGACAACAACCTACCGGGACACCGACTCACCATAATCGTGTTTTAAACTAGGATTCAATAGAGTCGTTCATTGCACAGCAGGCGATCGACAGATACGGATTCGTGGCTGTTCTCCTCCACGACCTGAGATGCAGCGAACTCTTGATCGAGATTGTCAACCAGACAACGATGAAAGTTCTTGTTGTCGATCCGAAGGCTCTGCTTCTTCTGTCCTTGAAGAACTGTCCCAGTATCAAGACCATCTTTGTGGCCCCGCTCCCTATATCTCGGCGGAGGAAAAGAGGATTGCAACACAGGCTGGCGCCGGTATCCTTAAATTTGTGGAAGTCGAATACAATGGAACCTCGGGAGCATTGGGCACTATTAAGCCAGGTTCGTTTTAATACCTCGAGAACAAGAATTCGGACTGAGGGTGGTTTTTGCTGATCAAAACTTCTAACGACGCCCTTTTTCAATTGCTGTTTCTAGAACCCTGGGATATAGCAATAATCAACTACAACACCAAGTTTACTTTGGTAAGCACTAATTGCATGTACACTTAGACATCATGGTCACGGAGATTGCTTTAATAGGCGTGCAATAATAATCAACCCCAACTACCCTTTACTCTTAATGTTGTATAGAACTTAGTTATCAGACGGCCTGTTGTTGACACACGCCAACTAGGTTGCTGTTATGATTGGATTCACATGATCGCTGTCTGGCGCTAAGAAGTTCACCTCCAAGGACCATCTGCTCTCTTATTTCACCAACGGCGATGTGATCGGAACCTGGATGATGAGTGTTATGGTGATGGCGGGGGGATTGATCGGCTTCCCCTTTAGGTTGATGAAGAAGGTCCTTTACAACTCACAAGCTACTACCCCCACGCACTTCGCCAGGTACCTACAGCTTTCATTCCATCAGAACCTTCTTAGGTCTTAGGAAAAGAATCGCACTGCTGACAGTTACATGCAACATTTCTATTGACTGCTTGTGTAATTAACACGCCAATTCTTCTGCGAACGATTCACGAGGTGCTGGATACAACATATAGCACTGGATCCTCGTTCAAGAAGGAGGCATATGCTTCCAAGTTGGCGTTGTAGGATGCTATAATCGTGTGGACGACGAGTTCGTGAGTTCTCATTGGATTAGGCGAAGTCTGTAGCCGACTCGGAGTAAAAGTTTATCTTATCGTTACCACTAGTACATACTCTTGCCCTTCTCGGCTAGTGACAATAAAGTCAATGTTGTGTTCAATCAGGAGACGTTATGCTAAAACACACTCAATTTGACGTCAACTCACGACACACCCCACGAAGCCAGAGACATTAAAGTACATTAGGGCAGCGATGGGTATCCATGCGATGGCGTAATATGGCAGGACCGGGACTTTAGGAATTGTCACCAGCCGCGACATGTTTGACTACTCGAATGATGCTCATTTGGGCGCACCTGTCGGATGTAACGAGATCAAGCTTCTTGATGACCCCGAGTGGCGATATACGATATACCAGTGGCGACCAGCCCTACTCCCCGCGACGAGGCAACCATAGTTTCATTTCTATAGGAAACCAATTGATAATGATTCATGGTCTAGGAGCATTTTGGAGCTTGCTAATGGGAGATGAGCTCTGCTGTTGGTTTGAGTAGATTCTTGTTCGCGATCCTAATGCGATGAAAGGAGACTAAAAGAAGTCCAACGCGACGGTGACGAGTATTGATGGCAATGGCTGGATCCGTACGGGCAAGTGGGACAGTCTCAATCCCAAAGGTACATTCGAGTTATTGGGCAAGAAGAAGAAGGTCAAGTCATAAAAGGCATCATTTTCACCTGTGCAAGGGGCCGCAAGTAGTAAGCAGAGGCGAGATCTGCGAAAGCAGTGGCGATGGTGATGATAGATACCAAATACATAGACAGAGAAGAGAAAGAAGACGAGAGTATTTTAAATGTGACTGAAAGCATTTTACGCCTTTGACGTACGAGGAAAAGATACAGAACGTGAGTAAGAAACTGTTTGGTGTTGCTTCTGATCACCGCTGATGAAAAGATGTATATGTTGGTCAGTAGCTTTGCTTCGAAGACGTGGATGAAGCGTTAAAACCTAACATGCTTAACTTTTAGTTTTGTTGTTTGACTGGGCTGTTCTATCCAATCTATCATCAGGGTATCCATCGGTGGCTCCTTTAACTCTCCAACTTGACCCATCCATAGTTAACTGACAGAAACAAACATATGACCGGTTGTGCTCATGGCGCCCTTCATGGCCAAAACATATATTTTTTTTGGTCTTCCTTAGGAATATATTAATGATATCGCAAATTATTATCAAAGCAGTGGTAGAAGTCGCAGTGTGGTAAGAGGAGGTGAGGAGGAGATATAGTAGGGGTAAGACGAAGTACTAAGGAAGAGATGAAGATATGTTGACAATATTTATTTATTTATTTAGTGCAAATACTCTGATCGAGGTTCTACTACTGCTGCTGCCCTTGTCGCTTGCCCCGTGACTAGGGATCCAGGTTTATGAACCCGCTGGCGAATTCCTCATACGCTGATTGATCCCTCTCCATTTCCTCGAATGTTATCGGGAGGTCCTGGAGGCTGAGGTGGCCAAGGTCTACTGCCACCTCGTTAGCCGTCACGGGGTAGGTTGTTGATTCCTAAGATCAACACCTCCTCCTTCGTATATGGGTTCGACAGCGATGTCGATGTCGCTGTCCAGGAAGTGGACATGGGGTGTCCCCTCGTAGTCGCAAAACGCCGTTGCACTGGACTCCAGCACCCTCCCTGTGATATTAACTAGTCGCACATGAAAAACGGAGAATAAAATAGGAGAAATACAATTTGAAGGTTATCATCCGATCAACAAGGGCGAAGGAAGCGGAATAGATAATGCAAGATAAGAGAATCAGGTCAATGCTTCCATATGTGATGAATATGGAGGAGAGAATAGAGCCAGGTAAGGTCCTTCCTTGGCTTTGTTCTTTCTTCTTCTATCCTTACAAGATATTGTTCATTGATATGCATGACCATAGGCAGCGCAGGAATGAAAAGCAAAAGGAGCAAAAAATGGTGAGGAAAAAGAAGCATTTTTGTCAAGGAAAAGGTGGTGCAGGGATGAATAGGGTTCTAACCTTGAGATTTGACGGCGTGTAACCAAATGCGCCGACAACACAGTCCGCCATGGAAATACGCTTCGATGTGAATGTGGGAATAGTGTGTATGCTGTTCTCATAGAAGGGAACTTGCTAGTTGGGGTGATTGTTGGGGTGGTTGTTGGTGGTGGTCGACATGGTTGGTAGGGTTGTTGAATGGTACAAGGAAAAAAGGAAAGGAAGAGAATAAAGAATCAAAGCAGGGAGACAAGGAGTTAAAAGAAGGAAACAGAAAGGCAGAAAGGTCGTGGGAGAGGACAAAAATAAGGGAGAACGAAGGAAGAGAGGTTTGTGTGGGAACAACAAGTGCCAAGGAAAATGACGTTGTGAAAGGTGGACTGCGGCAGACGAGAGAGTGGCAAAGGGATGTCCCGAGTCAAGTGCATGAGTAATCAGCGCCCCTCCTCTTGATCACGACCATCCGTCCCTCAGCTGGTGATGATAGGAAGTGATTTCAGCAGTGACGAAAAATGATATGGTCCACAGTTCTGTACTGTCCTTACCTTTATGTTCATGTTCTACTTGGAAGGCCTTAGATGGCTGCAGGATTAAGATCATGCAATACAAACAACCCTGTGACCAACGCATCATTATCCATCTCCTATGCTCTTCAGCAGCTCTGTCTGTTAGTAGCACCATCACTCAGATCGCCCAAGGTGATGGAGAAAACAGCGTGGTCGATGATCTTGTACTTTTCTTGGCGATGACGAATGAGTCCTTGCACGGCATCATCATGTCGGTCTTGAGTGTCTTGGTCTTTATGATCTCGCGACCATTATCTATGAGGCTTCCCCATGTCGAGAAAGAGGAATCGGGAAGAGATACATGGGCAGGGGGTTGAGGAGAGCGGGGGAGACCCTGAGTCAGCAAAGTAAAAAAGTCATGGCAGGTAAGAGTTGGCATAGGAAAGGAGGGAGTGAAGGTGAGGGAAGGTGACGGAAGGAAAGTGAACTAACAATACGGATTTTGCCACTATTCTGAGACAGTCATAGCTTCAAAAAAAATGGGTTGATGCTTTTTGCTTTTACCTTGGCTTTGGTCGTGTGCCATCACATGTCGAGAGGACCCTACTGGTTTAACAGCCAGGGGAGGGCAAAAGAAAAGAAGGATGTGAAGGCGCGGAGGAAAAGGCGCTGCAAGAGGGTGCGGGGTATGACGACTGAGGGTAAAACAAAACAAAAAGGAAGCAAACAAAAAAAAACAGGAAGGAAACAATAACAAGGCAACGAGTATGGATACGAAAGAAGCATTAAAAACAAACAAACAAACAAACAAATGCATGAATGAATGCATGAATGAATGAATAAACAACAACACCAAAACAATGGCAACTCGGAAGCAAACAGCAGCAAACAACGTTGTACGCAGAGCACGCAAAGCACAAAAGCAAACAGGAGCAGCTTACAACAAATGCAAACAGCAGCAGCGAACGACGTTGTTCACAAGCCTGTAGCGAACAATACAACATGCAAACAAATACGACAAAGAAACGTAGCATTCAGACAGCTCCCCAAGTGGCTGGAGTGGTTGTCATATCCGTTTGTACAACAAGGTGGAGAAACAACATGGCGAATTTAGTTCCTTGCGCGTCAACTCAACTGGAAAAAATCATTAATATTAAAAAGGGGTGGTTACACATATTTTTTTAATGCAGACAACGACAACACTCATAACCTCCGGTCCTCTCTCCTCTTACCTCTTTCTTTTTACTCAATTCTCTTCACTTCTCTTCATCAATGTGAACAGCGAACCATTTCCTTCTATCGTGCATCATGCGCCTTGATACTTTAGATTCCATGCGTAGAGGTCTTTTGTGGCGGGATGCCTGGCAACCGATATCTGGGCGTCAGGGGAGAGCCGATAGCGGAAGTAAACTTTGGGGCGATCTGTGAGGTGGTAAACTGAAGGGCTCAAGACAGCCCTAAAAGGCCCCAATCCTGCAGCAGATTTCGAGATGGTAACCAGCGTTTCAATGGTTAAAGCATGACCATCGTGAATACATATAGGTTGAGAGGAAGGCGCGCTTCCTGAACCGTGTCCAAGGACACCGCAATGTGGCCACGTTTTACAGCGAGTTGGGCGATGATCGCGGCTCTTGCCTCTTGCTGGAGTTATACCAACTGAGAGACTTCTATGTTCTCCTCGTGAACTGTGCGCTGCTGCTTGCTGAGGGGATCCGGTTCTATGGCCGACAGTTGGTCGGGGGTCTGACCTACATCCATAATGCTGGCATAAAACACTCTGCCTTGAAGCTTAACAACATTTTGGTCGGGCAGCAGGATGCAGCTCAAGATGGCAGACTTTGGACTCGCGAAGGGCCAACCCAAGCGTCGTGGGTAAGGCATTGAGCTAGATAGCTTACCTTTGATTTTATCCGTGACCGTATTAAAGGAGCGATCTCTTAGCTAAACCCATATTACTCTGCGCCGACCATTAGCACTATGAAAGCAAGCACTCCCAAATACTGGGCGCTGGAGGTTGTTATGGAAGAGGAGCACACGGACAGGATCGATACCTTCTCGCTCGGCATCATCTCCTGCAACATGCTCACCGAGGTGACACCGAGAATTACAACAAAGTAAACGGTAAATCAAATTGCAAACAAAGATAGAAAACAAACAAACGAGCTCTTAGTAGCAAGGTTTTTCTTCCTCAATCACAGGCGGAACATAGACACCGCGCAATACGACCAGTCGATAATCATCTCCCTCCGACCGAGGAAACCAAAGAACCTATTGCTCGTACTCTTGTCGTTGATGTCGACCAGCGGATCGATCTGCCCGACCTTGTGGCGCACAAGTTTTCACCGACACGGATTCAAGGCCGTTCCAGACACGGCATTCGACATGGTTCGGGTGTTTGACAACAGCTCTGTCGAGAAGCATGCCCGCGCCTTAGAGAACAACGGCGAAACCCCGGGAGCGTGAAAGTGGAAGAAGAGGATGATCGAGAAGGCTGCAGTCAAGGATCACGAGAGCCAGGTGAATCAAGAGCGCCACGTTCAGTCAGATTGCGCGGTGTTTATGTTCCACCGGTGATTGACAATAAAAAAAGCACTTGGTAATAAGAGTGATTTCTATTATTATGTTCAATCTGCATTTCCGTTTACTTCGTTGTAATTTTCGGTGTCGTGCTTTGGGATGGCTCATGTATGCGGCAATTGCTACCTTCTGGATAATGTTCATTTTCATGGTCATACATCCAGGTGGACGATTCCTCTGCGAGTCCAAAGTCCGAAACCTTGAAGTCCATCCCCATAGCGACTAAAACATTCTTTGGTTTGAGATCGCAGTGGCGGATGCCAGCCCCATGATTACAGCTAAAGACCTGCTACAAGCTGTTTGCCGAAGAACTTGATTTCGGTAACCGATAAGAATGCTCGGTTGATCAAGAATACGAAAAAGTCCCCGGGGCTGGTAGAGCTTCATCAAGAGACAGTGGACCCTCGCTCGCCCTCGACAATGCCATACGTCTTGACAGCGTTGTCGTGTCCTTGCAACCGACCTAAGAAGTGGGTTTCGTTTCGGATCTGTGCATGATAGATAAACAGGAACGAGAATATTAATGACAGTTAGCAACTGCATTTCGCGAACAAGGTATCCTTGCTACATGAAATACTCAAGCTTCGTGAAGTTTTGTTTACCATCTTCATCTTAGCCGCGGGCCTTGGGAACTTGAGGGCCATCCTCTGTCCTTTGCTGTTGCAGATCTCGTGAACCCCCAAACTTATCTTCGGCAATGGGCCTGCTATGAACGTCGACGTACAGGTCTCCTGTGACCTCTTGCGAAAAGGAAATTCAGGCATCTGGGACACAAGAACGTGAGGTGAATCGACGGATCTCGGTTAACACTCACAGATACAGGATGCATTCAACGACATTTCGCCCCAGAATGAACAACGATGCCACAGGCTTGCTTTTTGAATCTGCTTTATGTTGTCAATGTTAACGACATATGCGAACAAACGACAACTAGTACGGTGTCAAGGCTCGCACAGTAAGTTTTTCGACCTACGAAAGCGTCAAGTTGGCATCTCCACCGAGGTTGAGTGAAAACGAGGCGTCATCAGGAGGAATATTGAGGTCGATATCTGCTCCATACTTGGCCTTCAACTTGTTCTCTTCAGCCTGCATCCGCGCGTTCGTCGTCTTCCACCAGTCATTCAACTCTCGCTTCCTGGCTATGAGATCCCTGATATCCCAATCCGTTTTCTCCTTATCTGTGAAAGCGTCCAGTCTGCGTCTCTTGTTTATTTCCGCCAACGTAGCAGTGTACGGGACCTTATTTTGCTGCCCATTGTCATCCAATCCCACTGCTGCGGGTGCTTTGCCGTCGCCACTACCGATTTCCCCCGCTTCTCGCTTGTTGCTGTCGCTCTTCTTGATGTCGCTCTTCTTGGTATCGTAAATGATGTCTTCGAGGACGGGGGCAGTGTCAAAGACAGATTCGGGAAGTGTCATGGGACATAATTCGTCCTTGAGAAAATTATGGAACGCCAGATCCATGATCAGCGCACGCGTTTTGGGATCGATCTTGAGTGCCCACCTGATGAATTCCCTGGCGTCCCTGCTCCCCCGGATCTTTTTGTAAAACTTTCCCGGTGGTGGGTATACTTCGTATCTAATTTGTTCGCATAGCAAAATAAAGTTGTATTAATTACATGTTCGATTTTCGTTCTTCTCGGTGTTACTAGTGTCCATGATAGCCTTGTTGGAACTTACCTGTCTGTTATCCGGGGCCGCCTGCAGTTTAACATCATGTATACAATAATACCGATCGAAAAAATATCCATTCCAGCCGTGTGCTTCTCCTTCTTGACAACCTCTGGCGCAACAAATCCCACCGAACCAATGAAGCCACTAATGCATACCAAGTTAACAAGCACGGATTAGTGATATGCTTGCTACATGCAGGTAAAAGCCAAAAGGCTGAATAACATGTAACTACTCCATGAAACAAACTTACATGTATTTCTGGGACATGGAGACAGAAGATCCAAAACTAGAGATCTTGAGGACCATCCCTTCACCGACTAAGATGTTTCCCGGGTTCAAATCACGATGAATGATTTTGTTCCGATGAATCGCCCGTACGCCCTCGACAATCTGTTTCACAAAATAGCGAACTTCGGGCTCAGTCAAGAACTTGCGTTTGGCCATCAGCGACGCCAAGTTCCTGGGAAGACAGAGTTCCTGTCGAAGATACATCCCGTCCGAGTCGTAGACCACGCCAAAGTACTGGACCACGTTGCGGTGACCACGCAGTTTTTCTAAATGGTGGATTTCCTGCTGGATCTAAATTGTTGTTCAATAATATGCGAATGATATATTAGTTGATGAATTGTCTTGGGGTATGTCATCGTACTGGCAATTGTGCCTTCGCAAATGCCACTGTACCAGGGTAACGGAGAGTGTTTCCTTGGGTGCCTTGACGACACAGTGATCTCTGAATCGATCGACAACCTTGTAGACACCCTCGCCAAGGACTTCGGTCTCGGTGTACTTTTCGCCAGTCTTGTTGGCCTTGAAGACCCTCTTGCGACTAGTCGTGGTTGTTGCCATGCCTGTGTCCTGGAGAAAGTCGTGGAGAAAAGGGGCAAGTACTGCAGAAATTGCAGGGTCGTTTGGCATGCTTGGCACTCGGACAAGGCCAGCGTCGTGGGTGATATTACCGTTGGTGGTGGGTTGTGTAGTGGTGGGTTTGTCGTAGTTGGTGGCCATGAGGCTTTCGAGAGCTGAAAGGGAAATGGTGGGGTTGACATTGGTGGCGTGGAAGGTATTGCGGTTGTTGGCGTCAGTATCGCCATGACCGGTTTTGGTTGCAGTGGTCATATTTTTTATGTGCTTGCACTTTGTTCCTGTGTTCCTGTAAAGAGTGCGTTGCGATCGTGTTGCTTATCCAGGGAACTGTGTTCGCGAAATCCTGACGGACGGACAGGTGAATATATGAGCAAAGGTGAATAAAGAGGAAGGTAAGAAAAGATGAGAAATCAAAAGGCTTATTTATACATCCTCCTCGAAAAAAAAAAGCTTTGGCCAACCCTTGCCTTGTGGGAGACCTTTTCTTTTCGTTAACAAGGCTGCTTGTTGCTTACTTCCAAGCGACTCGCACACTCACTCATTCAGCCCATCTCTCTTGTTTTTGTCTTGTCCTCATCCAATCCGTGTGTGTGTGCTTTCATTCGTCGCACGCCTTCTCTCTCTCTCTCTCTCTCTCACTCGTTCTTTTGCTTCCTCCTCTTACCGCAGTTTCGCCTCATTTGAACATTCCATTCACTCATGGACCTCAAGTGATTTCCTCACAAGCTACATCTCCCCCACAAGGGCTGTGTTGTTCCGGAGGAAGACGTACGTGGGCTTTATAGTGTCTGCCTCCGGAAAACAGGACACACAGAAGAACCCTATTAAAGACGACAGCATGTTTATTACCTTGCGTGTGTGTGTGTGTGTGTGCGTGTGTGTTATTTTGTGAAATGGCTGTTGCTGACACACTAACAAGAGTTGAAAATGCATTTTATTTTGAATGTGGAGCGTGCTCTGTTCATAGGCGCAGTAGGCACAAGAAAGGATCGTTCTCCTGTTCTCCTCTCCAAAGATTTCCCTCTGCTGTACTCCCTGCTCTAAATTGACCGGTCATCCATTTCGACATTCTCCTTGTCTACATCATTCTCCCCCTTATTGTTTTCTTCGTTGTCTACAAAAGAGCAACCTCTTTCGCCTTTTCCCTTTCTTTTATTCTTCCTTCCCAACAACTGATACCTCCCTCTATCTACTACCCAGTACAGCTCCTCATCTTCTCACTCAGCACAAATCTACCTCGTTAACTCGGCACGTACACAGCGCAACTATGAAGCCTCAATTGATCTTGCTGCTCAGCCTGGCTCTGGCGAGCATGGCACTGGCGGCCGATGCACCAGTCGGAGGAAACGCGCAACAACAAGTCCTCGCGGTTCCCAGCGACCAAGAGGCCACAACACCTTCAGCCAACAATGACGCCAACAAAAAGAACAGGGAGCAGGAAGAACAGGCCGAGGAGGCTGACCCATCGCAGTCATATGTGTTTGACATTTCTAAGAAGGCAACCCGCGGATACGATATTGACGGACGACAGGAGGTGGTTAACATTGGTCCTGGTCTGAGGACGACTGCTGACGGACAGACCCAGTCGCGTTCTGGACCCCGCGGTCGTCAGCGTGGAGCTGTTCTCCCTCACAAGTACATTGTCAAGTTAAAGAACGGAGCTGAATTCTCGTCACGTAAGTCTCTCCTTGCTGATTGAGCTGTGGAATTGGGGTTTGGGTGAATGATGCATGAGAAGGATGGCGTGTCTTGTTGCCATGTTTGTCCACCGCAAACCTGAAGAGAGGGTCCAGAATCCACGCAGACATAAATTGTGTTGGACAAAAGAATGGAGTGGAGCAAACAAGAGTGAAGGATAAACAGGGGGGAAGCAAGCGTGGAATTAGCCTGTGAGGGAAGAATCTAATCCAACCTCCTATTTTTTTTTCTTCCTCCCTTTCACACATACTCTCACCCCCTTCTTGTTATTCTCTCGGATTCATGGTCTACTCTACAATTTCCAAAACACATATCCTCGTCTAAACCTTTAGTGAACCTTCGTTCCAAGATCGAGGAGCACAATCGTCTATCTCGTCTCCCCCCTAAGGGTGACGAGACCGAACGACGTCAGGGCGAGGAGAGTGGTCAAGACGAGATTCCGAAGGAAGAGTACATTCCTAACCAAGTTGACCATGAATACGACTTTGGGACATGGAAGGGATATGCGGGCCAATTCTCGGCAGAGTTCTTAAAGGAGCTCGAGTCGCACGATGAGGTCGAGTATGTGGAGGAGGACACCATGATGTGGGCCTGGGGATATGAACCAAAGTCTCAGGCACGCGATGAGGATGAGGTGATTATAGAGGAGATTTTTGAAGACCGGGAGGAGGCCCTGGATCACGCTATTAATGCTTCGTTTGGAGACCAGGCGGTGCCTCCGTTCAAGAACGAGACGGGTCGCTTTGAGGCGGATGCGATTATCAATGGTCGCGGTGTCGGTTTTAATTACGTCACCGTCAAGGCGCCTAGCTGGGGTCTGTCGCGTATTGCTCAGAGACACCGGGATACTCAGAGAGACTACACCTACATGTCCTCTGCGGGGTAAGTGTCTTTGATTGGCAATGGATCAAAAATTAATTGTTTCGTGCAGCCAACCATCTGTCATCTTCGCCCTGCCAACTCAACTGCTCTTTGTCTGTATTCACAACAGCGCGGATGTGGATGTTTACATTATCGATTCTGGTGTCTATGAAGACCACGCGGATTTTGGTGGACGTGCTACCACCATCGCCAATTTTGTCAATCGCGAGCCTCGAGGTGACACCTGTGGTCATGGTAAGGTTTATTCGTTCTCTGATATGTTCATTTGTGTTGTTAGTCTGATGGTTTTGCTCACCCTTTCTTTTTCTATTTGTCTTCTAACTGCCTTGACACCAACATTCTGATATGTTGACAACACAAAATGAAAAATAGGAACGCATGTGGCAGGAATTGTGGCAGGATACCGGTACGGAGTAGCCAAGCGCGCACGCATCAACGCAGTCAAAGTCCTCGATTCCGAAGGCCAGGGCTCCACCTCCCAAGTCCTCGCCGGCATCAATTTCGTGATCCAGCACGCCGTCAACAACCCCAACCCCAAAAAAGTCATCAACATGTCCTTGGGCGGAGAATTCTCTCGAGCTGTTAACGATGCGGTCCGCCTGGCTGTGACGCGCCATGGATTGCCATTCTTTGTGGCTGCGGGCAACTCGGGTGACGACGCCTGTCAGTACTCGCCTGCGGGTGTGGAAGAGGCGTTTGCGGTGGGTGGATCGGATCGGGGGGACAAGATTGGGTGGTATAGTTGTACGGGGTCTTGTGTCAAGATTTTTGCGCCTGGTTCCGGCATTCCTTCGGATTGGATTCATTCCCGCACCTCTGCACATATCCTCGACGGCACCAGGTACCTTTCTCTAAATTGCTGTGTATTCTTACCTGCTGTTTTGAACCTTCTTTTTGATTAACACTTAATCTTTCTCCCTTTCCAAATTAGCATGGCAGCCCCTCACGTGACAGGAGTCGCGGCATTGTTCCTGGGAGCAGGCAGCACCTATAATAATGCCCGAGAGCTGTACTCGGACATCTTGCGGCATGCAACCCCCGATGTGATTACAGGGTTAAAAAAATCCGACTCGAGAACCCCTCATTCTCTGCTGTATAACAAGTTGGAGGATATCTAGGTGGGATTCAGGACTGCACCCCAGGATGATGTCCCTGTTGAAGGGTCTGATCCCAAGGAGATTGAGGCCGAGTCGTCATCCAAGAAGAAGAGTGCCAAAGGTCGTCAAGCCAGCAAGAAGGATGATGATGATAAGAAGAAGAAGAAGAATAAGGGTGATAACCAAAAGTTTGAGGAGGGAAGGTACTGAAGAGGCGAGGTGGGGTTTGAAGATAGTATTTTTTATTTTCTTTTCAAGCGACGCGTTGAACGTCCAATCAACAGAAATTGCTCCTAAATGACAATTGAACGAATCATCACGTGTATGATTGTCCACTGAGAGCGACCGAGCTGACCCCGACAGACCGAGACACGCAGAAGGACAGACAGTTCTGACTCCACACATTCATCCACACAATTTGAAGGGGGAGGAAGGGAGGGAGTTGTCGTTTGTTATCTTGATGCCTGTCGTTGATTATGTGTGCGTGTACGGCTTTTGCTCTCTTTCTAATTATTGAGTACACAACATACGTATCTCGCTCATACTGTCTGTAGCCATGCGCAAAACGGCACGAAATTCCAGTTCTCGGTTGCTGTGTGCTACTATGGTGGCCTGTTTGTTTTGTTGATGTGTGGATGTGTGTGGCCTGTTGCTTTTCTGTTTTCTGTGGGAGTGAATGCATATCTGTATTTCGCCTGTTTGCCTTTGTTGTTCACAGGGCGAAAAGGCAGAGGATTGCATTTGGAGGAGTGGTGTTGTGGTGTTAGCGAGGAGTGAGTGGGGGTTGATTTCTCATTTATTTTCTGTCTTCTCTTAGTTCCCTCTTTTTTTCTTCTTCTTCCTTCCTTCCCCTCCTTCCTCACTCTTCCCTCTCTTCCCTCTCTTCCCTTTGCACCATTTTGTATCTCTCCCGCCATATCATACACATACACCTTCACATCGCCCACTTCACCTCCTCCTCCTCCTCCTCCTCCTTCCTCCTCCTCCTCATACCAAGCAACCCGTTAATAATATATCGCACTCACTTACTCCCAACCCACATACTCCACTTGGCCATGGACCACCACAACAACCAACAACACCCTTCATCATACCAACAACAACCTAGTCCACAGAAACCACCGCAGCCAACACCTTCCACAACCACAACATCAACCTCAGCAACACCTGCCTCAGAACCAGTGCATTGTTTCTGGGCACTGATGACCTATGGCGACCTCAAATTCATCTACCTCTCCTCTTCCGTCCAACGAGCCGTCTCTGCCAAATACAAAGAGCTCCTTGGCAAATCCTTCTTTGATTATATCCATCCAGACGAGGCCAAATTAGCCCGGAAGGATCTGAATGCCTTTATGGATGTTCATAACCTCTACGGAAGTGTCACTCGGTAAGTGAGGGTGTTTCTAGTGAAGGATTTACAAAGAGGCAGATATAACAGGAACAGAAGTTTCGAGCAACAAGCGACATACAATACGATGCGATACACCCCGCAAACTACGTACACACTCGAACACATGCTGACACACATGCGCACAACAAACAGACCCCAGACAACAAACAACAACAACAACGGCAGCAGAGAAGCAACAGCAGCATGGGTACTGCTCGGAGACTTTTTTTTTTTTAGTATATTGCTGTTTGCTCTGCCAGGGACCAAGAATGGAACAAAACAAAAAGCTCGGTTGTGCGACACTGGGTGATCTACTTCGTTTTTCTTCCTTGAAAGTGTTCATCCGCTTTCATAAACAACAGTTGGCTAATGAATGACCTTTGCCTTCTCTTCTCTCGTTTACGTCCTTCCTTCCCGTCGACTCTCTATTTTACATTTTCTCTTTGTTTGATGTGCACCCCTTGCTTATTCAATCACGCAACAACACGAACTACCTTGTGCACAAATAGGTGTCGATTCAGAAATGTATGTCCGGAATGGAAGCAGCGCAAGCTTGCACGTCAGCCTGAATCGCCTGGATCAGCCTCAGCCTCAGCAGCCGCCCTTCTCGTCGCAGCCAACGAGGGCGGTCTCTCCTCCAGAGGACTCGGACTCAACGGGCTGCAGAGCAACAACAGCGACAGCAGTGCAAAAGGAGATGACTACAACAGTCATAATAACAACAACAGCAGCGGCGGCGATAGACTGTCATCCCTCTCCGCAGCGTCATCAACAGTGCCGGGATCCCAGCCGGGAAGAGGAGAAGACGGGACAGAGAGCGAGGGCTGCAAGGACTACGAGGATATCTTTCTGAATGGCGAGGAGGACGAGTTCATGATCCTGGATGTAGTCATGAACGTTGTCAGCGACGAGGTTGTCCTTGGGTTCTTTCACATCGATGGTCGTAAGTGCACTTTTCTAAAGATGACGAACGTTCCCTTTGGGTTTCCGACATATGGGCTGGTAGTAAAAGAAAAGAAAAAAAGTGCTCTCGATCACATCCGCAGGAGTAAGGAAGGAAGGAAATGAGAAAACTCAAAACTCTAACGATGGCCATGGTTCGTAATCAAATAGAGGGTCTCTACAAGGGGTTTTGGTCCAACGGCATCTGTGGAGAATCGAAGGAGTCCTTGCCAGTAAGTTCATTTATCATTTAATATTACTTACGCATTGTTTTTTTGTTGAGCTCTCTTCACTTTCCTCTCTCCTATTCATCTTACCACATCGACCCTTTTCTAATCCACCTCCCACCTAATTTCGCTGTTCGCGCTAATTTTTTTCGGGTTCTAGACCTTGGCCCCCGAGATTCTTCGGGATCTGCAAGAGTCACTCAAGACAAGGAACAGCAAGGCTTCAGGATCGCACGGATCGCTTTCCGACAATGGCTCTCCACCGTCTTCCCCACCACGAAAACCGTCCGATAGCAAAACCAAACGCATTTTCCAACTCTACGACTCCCTCAATCGCAATCTGCTCCTGACTTGGCCCGAGCCAGGTCCCAACTCTCCGGATGCGGGAACTATGGCCTACAACCCGGAACTCTATACCCAAATTGTCAAGTCCCACCATATCCCATCCGACGCACTCGACAACACGACATGTCTAAAGCGGTTCTGCTCAAAACATGCCCTGCCCAGTCTCAGTCCATCGCACCCGGAGCCGTCCTACCAAGTCGAATCTGTCTTCATCCCCTATGGCCATATAATCTTTGCCTGCTTCCAAACCTCGCCCTCGACTCCCACCAACAACTCTTGGACGGTGACAGGTTCGCCAACGACATCTATGGCAGTAACGCAGAGCGGACAGCAGCTTGCGACACCATCTCCAGGACAACGGCTCTTTGGTTCCACGTTTGAGTCAGGGTCCCCAGCGGATCACATCTCAGGACTGGGCTTGCTGTCATCACCAGGACAGTTGGGATCGTCACTTTTCGGAATTAGCGGCACTCAAGGGTCTTCATCCTCTACGTTGAACTCGCCCTTGATTATCCCATCGCTTCCTTCTGTCTCTCCCTTCCTGAAGCATGCAGTCGCTGGCCAGATGACCATGACCTCAGCCCAGACTCCAAGCCCATCACCCGCAGGTCCTATCCGATCTACCGCAGGCACACACTCTTCGCCATATCATCCTTATTCTCGGACAGTGGGACTCTCCAGTTCTCTCTCTGGAACGTCGTCACCAATACCCGAGGCCATGCAAGAGTCTCTCAGTTTCTTGAACGACTACAAGGCCAGCGGCGAGACGGAAAGAGAGCGGTCAGGAAAGTCGAGTGCTGCTGGTGAAAACCCATCAATATGGCATGCCTCGACACCTCACCCAGCGATTGCAGCCATGGTGGGCCATGCCCTTGCACCGTCGTCGCCTTCCTTCCAGAGGACAGTCACAGGGGCTGATAGTAGCCGGGGTTCCCATTCCCGACAAAAGTCTGGCGGTACTGCTGAGGCACGCCTTCATTCGAATTTGGCACCCCCCGAGGACGCTCACAAGTCGGGAAATGAGAAGGATGCCAAGGTGCGGAAGCCGAATGCGTCCCCTCGACACCCAGCACACGATGCCGCTATTCGGAATAAGTCGTTGTCTTCTGGATCGTCGTCGTCACCACCATCGTCATACCAGGATCTGGATTCTACAGGGATAGAGGGAGGGTCTTCGTCGATGACTGGGCACAATGGACATGTGCTTCGAGTTGCACAGGAGGAGAAGGCTTGTGAGAGCTGTGGAACGACCAACTCTCCTGAGTGGAGACGGGGTCAGTCTGGAAAGAAGGATCTCTGCAACGCTTGTGGTCTTCGGTACTCTAGAAGTGTTGCTCGACAGAATCGGCAGGCACAGAAGCAGCTCGAAGGGAAGCTGCCCAAGAGCAAGGCGCCAAAGGGTGCTAAAGCTGCCAAGGCGGCTGCTGCTGCTGCTGCTGCCGCCGCCGCCGCTGCCGGTCAGAAGGGTGGCTCTGTTGAACGGGACGGTCTCGAGTCGACGTCGTCTTCTGAGCATTACAACCAAGGCTACATGCAGCAGGATCCTCAACAACAGCATCAGCAACATCACCAACAACATCACCAACACCAGCGGCAACATCAGGGGTTGGAACTCCCTTACGGCTCTGCGTCCTTTTCGGCTCCTGGTATTGTATCTAGTTATCCAGTTGCTGTCAACCATTCAACGTTTTATCACGGACAATAGACCATCCTAGTCTTGGTCTCTTTTTTGCTTTTTTTTTTTCTCGTTTCTTTGTTTACCATTGTATCGCGTAATAAACCTTCCTTGTATCTTATTTTCTTCGCTATGAATTGTGTTTATTTGCGCAGGAAAGAAGAAGTTGACCCAGTAAGAGGAGTGGTCAAGTCTCTGAGAATTCTGTGGGCGAGTTTTGTTGGTGGCAGGCTTGGCAGTAATTTTATGCTACCAATTTGAAGCAACCAGTTCAAGTATTGTGTTAGTTAGGCATCGCTTTGACAAGGAGTAATGAGTGAAAAAAAAAAATCAAGGGAGAGACAGGATGGTGGCTTACTGTCGAGGAAATCGGCGGCCATGAGAGTCTCGAGTGCGTATTCGGGTTCGATCTCAAAGTGTGGAATCTCTGTCACCGAGTTCAAGTGTCGCGCCTATTTAGAAAACATGACGATGAAGAAGGAAAAGGGCTTGTTAGGCCGAGATGTCCATTTACTTCTTGTTTTGAAAAGATACGTTACGAAGGAGGGAGGTGGTATTTTAGGCGGGGGGGGGGACATACCTTGTAGTACCAGTATTGGCAGACCTTCTCCAAGATGATTGCCCTATCAATGATGTACGTTAAGTAGGTGTTCTCTGGCTATTCGTTATCCTGTGAGGGTCATTGATATAGAGCTTTCCTTATGGGGGTCGGAGGCGTTTTGTTCAATGCTCTGTCCCTCCATTCCAAGAGATTGCACGCGCGTCACTTGGTTCATGAAAAATCCCAAAAAAAAAAACGAGGAGTCGATGTATCCGTCCTGAGCTGTTCAAATGGGATCCTCTAAAAAACATACTTAATATCTCTGAATTGGATTACACCCTCCGTCGATTCCGTGAAATGACCTATCGCATACACCAACAAATAAAAAGGATAT
The DNA here is from genome assembly GCA_019671135.1 of Linnemannia hyalina. Classification (NCBI taxonomy): domain Eukaryota; kingdom Fungi; phylum Mortierellomycota; class Mortierellomycetes; order Mortierellales; family Mortierellaceae; genus Linnemannia; species Linnemannia hyalina. The sequence continues at coordinate 3,625,645 of JAHRHY010000002.1, read as the reverse complement.
GTCAAAGAGTTAGTTTGCCATGTTATGAATCGACCAAGCCCAAAAAAAAAAAAAAAAAAAAAGTTGGCTCGTAACGCCACCAAAAAAAACCGCCCCCCACTGCATTCAGGTTTCTTGAGAAGTATGAAAATAAAGTACCAGGGCTGGAGAGCATGTTCTTGACGGTGCCGGAAAGCATGGCGACTTCGCGGTGAATGACGAATTGGAATCCGTCTGAGGATTCGAGGGTCACGTATTCGCTTTCTGACATCATTTTTTGATTTGCGTTTGCTTAGGTGGGGAATGTGGTGCGGGGAGATGTGGATGATGTGTGTGTGAAAGGGAGGGAGAGGTTGAAGGGGGAAAAGGTGAGAATTGAAGGGATGGAAAAAAGAGAGTAGTGACTTTTTGATATCTCAGCCCAGGACTAGGCTGGCAAAATGACAGGAGGGGGAAAAGCCACACTTGATTTATTCATTTATTCATTTATTCGAACTCTGTCAATGGGTGAGGGAGAGGTCGCCGACTACAGGTCGGTGGTCACTCGAAAAGACCCCATCCTCAAATCGGGTCTCCAGTACCCCATACCCGTCAACCTTCCATCCACCACCCTTACTCAAGAACAAGAAATCAATCCTCTTCTGGTCAATGGGACGACTCTCGAACCCCGTAAACGTATTGTCGTGGCCATACCTCTCGCTCTTTCCCACGACGTTCCTCAAATCGCGCAAGGAGGAGGAATCAGTAGTGAGGTGTTTGTATGCTTCTTCGTCTGGGGTGCTGTTGAAATCTCCTGCCAGGAATATCGGTAACTCGCTCGGTTTCTGTTGTTGCTGCTGATCATGGCTGAGTCCGAGTTGTTGCTGCTGCTGCTGTTGTTGTTGTTGTTGTTGTTGTTGTTGCTGCTGCTGCTGGCCCAAGAGAAACAGCTGCTGCTGGTCCGCAATATGCTTGAGAATAATCTTGCCGCTCTCCAACCTCGCCACAACTCCCTGATCGTCCAAATGAGTATTCAACCCCAAAACCACCACACCCGTCTTCCAATGCCTCAACAAAACCGACGTCAAAATACGCTTATTCGACCCATCCCACCCTTTACTCGGCACTTCCGGAGTCTCTGACAACCAAATACTCCTCACCCTCTCAATCGCCCAAACCGAATACCGAAACAGAATCGGAGAGTACTCCCCAGCCTTTTGACCATCGTCTCGACCAACGCCAACATGGGCCCATTCGGGGCCGAGACCTTCAAGGATATCGAGGAGTTGAGAGTGGAGGACTTCTTGGAGGCATATCAGGGATTGCGGGTTGTGACGGGCATGGAGGCGGATGGAGGAGATGACGAGCGGGGCGCGGCGGGGCCAGGGGAGTTCGTTTTTGAAAGGGTAGGATGTTGCGTAGCGAATGTTGTGGGTGTAGAGGCGGATATCGAGTTTTTTGGGGGCCTCCTTCGCGAGAGAGGTGTTGTCCGTCATGTCGTCAGTCGTGTCGAAGAGGTTTGTGTTGTGTCGTGTCGTGTAGTGTCGTGTTTGGTGGGGGAGAGGAAGGAGAGTAGAGGAGTAGAAAGGGAAGGAAAGAAGAAAATCGAAAAGGCGGCTAAACTGAATGGGTCGAGAGTGGGCGTTTGGCTCATGCTGCACGTGCGATGCGTGTTCAAATGGCGCTTCAAGTCAAAGAGTCAAAGCGAAGGGTCCCACCGCCACCAAAAGCCACTGAAGGGATAATAAACCGTCGCTTTTTACTTCTTCAACCTCATCTCTTTCCTTCAACTTCCTTCCCTGTTTTTCATTCATCCCATCACCCTCAACCTCATCAACTCTCAGGAACGACGCTTTTGTACTCTGAAGAAAGACGACAATAAAATCTAGTACCTCGACTGCACACTCTCGCCCAACCTGTCGTCGTCAAATTTGTCCCTGTCCTCTCGGTCCTCACCCGACCCTGCAAGGTCAACCCCCACTTCCGCGGAACATACTTCCAGTGTCCATGTCGGCATCACCTCCCGACTTGAGGAAGAGGAAGAGGAGGCAGAAGTAGAATTCCTGCACACCCCTTCCCCCTCCATCCTCTGTCCCGTGTAAGCAACATACCCATTTTAATTCCACACCTTGACTCTCTATGCCAATGATTCTAACAAGGACAAGGTGCGTTTCCTGTTGTGAACGGGGGGATTAGGTGCCATGATGTGTGTCGGGAACCAGTCATCACCAACGGATGCAATCACTCCTACTGTGCCCCGTGCATCTACCACAGCATCGAGATCGAGCCCTTTTGTCCCCTCTGCCGATCACGCATCAAGATCGAAGGTGCGTCCCCCTACATTCAGCGCAGAGCAGTAGTGATAGAAAGACCGACGGCCTAATGCTATATAACTTAGGTACATACACGACCCCGCCGCATTGTGCGAATGTGTTGACTAAGTCATCTCTTCTTCCCGTTCATACATTTAGATCTGCATCCGAACTTGGCGCTGTCTGGATTGATCTCTGAACTGCTCGTGTACTGCTCCAACAAGAAGTATGGTTGCCCACAGATTGTTCGCCAAGATGCGCTCCATGGACATGTCCTCTATTGCTCGTATGCGCCCTCTATCTGTCCCAACAAGGTCCTCGGCTGTCCTTACAAAGGTATGTTTCATCATCCGCACCTTTGTACTATTCCTTGCTCAACCTTTGGTCTGACCTTAACGAACCCTGAACAAATGAATCGTGCCTTCCGTACTTACTCATTGTGACTACGATGTTTAATTTTTTTTGTATATGTTCTCAGGGACGATGCGGGATTCAAAGGAGCATTTGCAGAACTGTGTCTACGAGCGGTTTAAGGGATACATCGATTCAACCAACAAGCGCTTCGAGAAACTCGAATCCTTGATTGCCGTACGTTTTTTTTTCGGGTTTGCACTTTTCCTGTTATCTCCTGTAAGATTATTTGACATAATGTACATAAATGAAGAGACTGACCATCACCATCTGGTCTTACAATGCATATTGTATGAAAATAGGACCAGTCGAGAGAGGTAGAAAAGCTGCAGAGGATTATTCGATCAGGAAAAGGCGTGACATATACATTGGAAAGGGGTGCCTCAGAGCAATCAGTTGCTTCATTGGCAGGATCAGGAGCAGAAGAAGGAGCCAACGTACCCGTGAACGGTGAATCTTCATCCGGGACTAAACGCACAGTCGTTTCGACGTTCCCGCACGACGAGATTACATGCCACCGGACGATCGCGAGTCATCCCTGCGGAGTGACCAGTGTGGCTGTCAATCAGGATAAAGTCTTTGCGGGAGCCCATGATGGAAGTACCAAAGTGTTTGATATCAACTCGGGGCAGCTGTTGAAGGATCTAAAGGGGCATACCATGTCGGTCTGGGGACTCGCAGTAATGCCCTCGGGGGATCGCTATTTCAGTGCGGGATCTGATGGAACGATCAAGGTCTGGGATTGGCGTAATGAGGATGATGCGGCGTGTTTGGTAAAATCGATACCGGACCATAATGCCAAAGTCTATGGGCTTGTTGTGGATCAGGGAAGACTTTATTCGGCGTCGTCGGACAAGACGGTTAAGGTATGGGATACAGAGACGCTCGAGTGTCTGGCGACGTTCCAGGGCCATACGGGCGGTGTCAATTGTTTGGCGGCGCTGACTGAGGCCAGTGCCCATCAATTGGTAACGGGATCCTCGGACAAGACGATCAAGTTGTGGGACGTGTCGACAGGAACATGTCTGAAGACAGTCCGTCGGGGTACCAGTGAAGTTCTCGACGTGGCTGTAGGAGACGGGATGTTGTTCGGAAGTACCTATGATGCAGTCATCCATGTGTACGATATCAATGAGACTCGGGAGTTGGGCACACTGAGCGGTCATAATTGGGAGGTTTGGCAGCTTGAGTACGGACAAGGGCATTTGTTCAGTGCTAGTTTTGACCACACTATCAAGCGTTGGGATCCGCGGCGGTTCCAGTGTGATCTTACCCTCAAGGGTCACAAGAGTAAGTTCCTTTTGCTGCTTTTGCTATGCATTGGATGATTCGTAATTTGGTTGTTCAGGTTATAACGATAATGACCTTTCTTTCGTTTGTTCTTATGATAGGTTTCGTCCATGGAATGGCTCTGGACGAGAATTACTTGGTCACAGGCTGTGCAGACCGTACCATCAAGGTAATGATATGTTGTGGGGTTTATTGTCCAATATCTATGGTTGTTGTCGTGCTGTTACCGTGCCCAATGATTCTTTCACTCGTACTAATGCGTACTTCTCTCAATGCTGCTATTAGATCTGGCGCTGAGTAGGGATATCTTTTGCCCCAATAATAAACTACACTTACTGCCTCATCACAAGCATTGAAAAAATACCACCCCGCTGAAAAGCTTTAGCTGATGATGTTATCTTGTGTCTTTATAATTAACGGACGCCCCTCACTCCTAACGAAAAAATCCTCCCTAAGGCCTCTTTGGCTTCTCATCATGGTCCTCATTCCGGGAGGCGACGAGTTTGAGGTTGGTATCGTATCCATGCTTCTGGAGGTCCTTCCAAGTCTCCTCGGGCTCACTTGAGGTCTGGAGGTTGTACATCTGCAGGAATCCCTTGAGTGTCAATTGGCCCTTGCTGTCCAGGTCGAGGAATTCTGTGATCTCTTCACGTGCGACCTCATCAAACTATTTTGTTATGCAAGGGGGGGGGGAGGGGGAAAAGGGATAAAAATTGTCAGTTGACGAGCCGATGGGATAGAGGGTGGGGTGAGATGATATGGGTAAGAGCAAAAGTGTCAAGTCGGGCTTCGTTTTGTTGGAGTGCGTTGTGGGTTGGGGGAAGGCGGAAGCAATTGGAGGTCCGAATGTGTTAGGAATAAGAATCGGGCAGGCATGTGTGTGTATTTTTGTGGAGACGGAGGCGCGACTATGTCGTTCCGAATTGGTGTCGTATGCCGTAAAATAAAACTCACCACGTCGCCGTTGGTATCCTTGGCGAACGCGTCCAGCTCTGCGTTGCTCAATGCTCCGTCTGTTACCGAATTGAACAGAATCGTGTTTGATTAGTTATGATATTTTCAATTGACAAAGGAGGGTAAGGGTGAGAAGGAGTTGGTGAGCTAGTTTCGGTTGAAACCCGCATCAAGTCCTGTTGAATGGAAAAAGTTACATACCCTTATCGACATCGTAGCGCTCAAAAATGGCCTGGTGGAGGGCAAAGAAAGGAAAAAAGAGGTTGATGTGAGTGAGTTTGCCATGTCCTTGTTGCTTGCCAGGTGATCCAGTGGTGGTTCAAAACGACGACGCGTATTTCTCTCGACGCAAGAAGAGTCCTGTTATTGCTGTGAGTTACGTACGACGAGGGCATCTTCGCATGCCTTGGTGAGTGCGCCGTCCTCTTCGGTAAGTGTGGGTGGGATGATCATAGGCATGGTTGTGAGTGTCCTGTAGTGTTTTTTTGGTGGCAATGGTTGAAGAATGGCAGCGTGCCTTTTTCTTTTCACGGCTTTATGCAAAGTGGGTGCTGATCAATACCACCCTTAATACCTGTGAAAAGCCACCATCACATTTTTTAAAGCACAAAAAACACCCTTTTCGTTTGGTCGCTGATCAGTTTCCGGACCCACCTCCACTTCCTTCACTCTCATTCACTCTCATTCACAACAATCGCCATGCTTCGTCAAGCTCTTCGTCTCAAGGTACCCTTCCCGTTCTTTGCCGTGGATCGCACAGGAACAATACTTACTCAACGACAAACCCACTGACCCCGCTTTTGCGCCTTACCTTCAATAGTCGGTTGTCTCGCCTTTGGCTTCGTCATTCAGGGCTGCTGCCAAGTTGCACACCGTCCCCGCCTTGCCATACACTGTTGCCTCCGGAGCCAAGCCCTTGCTCTCCCCCGCTGCATTGAAGATTATCTATGAGGATCACCAGACTGGTCTCGTCAACCGCCTCAACGAGCTCATCGCAGGTCAGTTGCCAAGGGGTTTATCATTTCGGACATCTCGGAACCTCGGGAAGGTTGAATCATATCAGGAAGAATACCCTCTTGGAATCAGGTCTGGAGAACAGGAAATGGAAGAACCCAAGCAATTATGGGCTACAGCAACAATGCCAAAGACTCGGAATTGAATGACTACAATTACCGCGACGTGAATGGCTCCAACTAACATTCTCGAAGCTTTTTCTGATTAACCTTGTAATAGGCACCCCATATGAGGAGAAGGCTTTCCACGAGGTCCTCATGGACAGTGCTCGCTCATTGAACGAGGTTCAGATCTTCAACAACGCCTCTCAAGCCTGGAACAACGACTTCTTCTTGCGCACCTTGGTAAGAGTTCATTTTTGTTAAGGAACATACAGACATAGCTCGTCAGGACATTCTAGGAATGAAGGTAGTTGACAACACAAGCTAACACCTGTCGTCCAACTGGTTAATCCGGAACCAATAGAGCAGTGCGGTTGAGCAAAAGCCCATGTCGGAAGTTCTCGCCAAGCGCATCAGCGAGTCATTCGGCAGCGTCGAGGTGTTCAAGCGCGAGTTCACGACCAACGCATTGGGACTTTTCGGATCGGGATGGACCTGGTTGGTCGAGGACAAGGATGGACGTTTGGTTCTGTTGAACACATACAATGCAGGATCGCCTCACCACCGCCGTAGGATGCAGCGTGAGGATGAGACGTCGACGGACCACGATTTCGCATCGGCTGCTCAGAACCCTTACTCTGGCGCGTCGAAGTTCTCGGCACCGGCCAAGTTGATGGCTAACAGCAGCTATGTGCCCATCTTGTGTGTCTCGATGTGGGAGCACGCGTACTTGACGGATTACGGAATCACCCGTGAGGGCCGTGAGAAGTACTTGAACAACTTTTTCAAGACTGTTGACTGGAGTGTGGTCGAGAGCAGGGTTCTCCGTGTCGGTGGATTCTAAGCATGAGGTCTATTTCTTTTTTTGACCTTTGTAGTTGGGAGTAGAAGGGAGCATGAATCATTATTATTTTTTTCATAGATATCATTAGTATTATTAAAAGCGCATTGCCAAATGTGTGGTTAGAGGGGGAGTAATTTTCCGTTGTCGTCATTTTGTGATCAGTGTGCGGAAATGATATTTCCACGCCCTCGTGAAAGAGTGTCAGACCTTCGCTTCGTATTTCTGCACCCACCCCTCTTTTTCTCCGCTCCTTCTTCTTCCTTCTTTATTCTTCTCCCCTTCACACCACACCCTCTTCCTCTCTCGATAATATTCTCTTCACGCAACATACTCCCTTCTTCTCTCTATCTTTCGCATTTCCTCCCAGCCTCACTCTTCTCAATGTCACAGCGCCCAAAAGCAACACGTCAAGGAACCTCCGAGCTCGAGTTGCCACCAACCACCCTCTCCAAGGTGCAGTTCCAGCAGGTACTTTACCCATACGACTTATCTCCACTCCCTTCTTGTACCGCTGCTTCTAGACTGAGTTTGCTGACCCTTGTTGCTCCTTACCAATTGATAGGTCAGGAACCTGACAAAGGACGACGGCCACTTCAACCTTGTCAGGTACTTTGTTCGCACCAGCAAAAGAGCTCACATATGGGCATGCACGTCCTCTACCAGCACACCAAAAGAACAGACCAGGAAAAAACTAACATGGAGACACGAAACGCTCATTCCATCTACTCTGAAATGGCAAACTCGTTCTGGATCACTTTTTTTTCTTGCATTCTTAGAAACTTCAATCTCGCAGATGTTATCACGCTGTGTAACGGGGCCTGTGGCGCCCTGTCTATCTTCTCGAACCTGCGATACCTGATCACCCACGAAGAGTACTATCTCTGGCTCGCGATGTGGTGCATCCCACTCGGGTTCACTTTCGATGTTTTTGATGGCCGTGTTGCTCGTTGGAGAAAGACGAGCTCCATCCTCGGACAGGAGCTGGATTCGCTGGCCGACGCTGTAAGTTTTTATCTCTGCTATTGTTGTCAACGCCTATGTTGTGGATGTTGAGGTGGAGATGAACGACCTGTGGAAGTCGGCACGCTGTTGTTTTTGTTGTTGTTTTCGTTGCCTTTCCTTTGTTCCACAATCCGCCAAAACGCCGATACTCGCCTGGCCAAAATGCCAACCAAACACACACTTTATCCGAGAGCCAGGTTCAATTGTCACATCCAATCGTTAAGAAGATCCAAGAGTGGTATGACAGGACAATTGGTTTCCCTCTACTCAGTAACTCGACGCTTTTTTTATCACCGGATCAACTCAACCAAGCCGCTTGAGTTCGTGGCACTGTTGAGGACATTGGACAACCATGACAAACCTTCACACATGGATTGGCATGTGTGGCGAGTGGACCCACTTTTTTTTCCGCCCAGACCAACCTGTTTTTGCAACTTGTGGCGTTTGATCCATTTGACGTCATGCTCTCGTGTATTATGTTGAGGACCTTGGCCCTGTTTGGACTTGTGGTTGTGTGGAATTGTGTCATACCATTACAACAACAACAAGAATGGACCACATCTCGCTCTGACAACAAAACGCGTGTCATGTATTTCTTTGTTCAATGGGATAACTAGATCTCCTTTGGCGTCGCCCCAGCCGTGCTTGCGTTCGTGGTCGGAATGCAGAGTTTCTTGGACACGGTCGTGCTGACCTGCTTTGTTTGCTGTGGAATTGCGCGTTTGGCGCGTTACAACGCCACGGTCGCGATCTTGCCCCACGACAGCGATGGCAAAGTGGATTACTTTGAGGGCACACCTATCCCGACATCGATTGCACTTGTGGGTGTGATTGCGTACCTGGTGCACCATGGCCAGACTGGATCCCAGTTGCCGGGTGGGTTGATCGAGATCGTGCCGGGGTATTCATTCCATGCCATGGTTGCCATGTTTGGTATCAGTGGTACTCTCATGGTCAGGTAAGCCTACTTTTCTTCATTTTTTTTTATATTTTGTATGCATTTGGTATATGATCATAATTGCTTATATTCTCTCTCTTTCACCCTTTCTCGATTGTAGTAAATCGCTCAGGATCCCCAAGTTGTAAATTATCTCTCTCTCTCTCCTTCTTTGTTTAACACCATCTTTGCGAGAGACATGATCGAGAACAAGCCTCGCCGGACACAACCACACTTTTCATTTCTCCTGTCATTCAATAAACACATCAATTGTCGCCCTTCTTTCACTTACTACTACTTTGAGAACGATAATATCATCCTATTCCTTCTCCCTTCCCTGGTCCCTGTTCAAATAAGCAACAAGCGACCTCCTTGCTTTGAGGGTACAAGCTTGCAACGGTTGGTTGAGCTAGCACTATTTCGACGAAATGCCAGTCACGAATACTCAAGAAGGGTCCGTCACGGCGTTCACGCGCATGCCTTGCCACCCTCTTCCTCTTGCTCTCTTAAACTCTGTTCTCGCTCACTCACACCGACAGTTTCCTCTCTCATTCACAAGTGCATCACAAAGACAGCACAGTACAACACAGCACAAGGAGACCAGAATCCAAGGGACCATACCACCAATAACCCCAAGCAGCGTCAGGACCACAACCTTTTAAGCCAGCCAGACCAAGACAAATGCACGACGCTTTTAAGGTCTACACGGTCATCGAGAAGCTGCCCCACAAGATCGAGTCCATCTTTGCACAAGGTACTCAACATCAAACAGACTCTGCATGCCATTGTCAGGCTGTTTACTTTGTATGTCTTGGATGATTGTTACGCTGACAGTGTTGTATATTCGACCTGCATACTCACAACTTCTTCCTCCGTTTGACGACCGTGTAGGTGACAAACTCTATGTGGGCACTCTGTACGGAACCTTGCTCGTCTACTCTGTGCGGGAGCCTCTCGGTATGTTCAAGACACGGGAAATAGACTAGAAAAACTGTGCAAGGATTCAACTGTCCGTTTGGGTTGACTTGGTGTGCTGACCCGTTACTTTCTGTCTCCCTCTGTTCCTCAAACCGTAGGCCAGGATGAGGCTATCTCAGTGACACTCATGGAGACACTCAAGACCTTCTCCAAGAAAGCCATTGAGCAGATTGACATCATCAAAGCCGTCGGCGTGTTGGTAACCCTGTCAGGTACGATGCTACCCATTCATGTGACCTTTTTCATTCAGGATATGTCCGGCCATCTTGAAATATTTGCGCGGACAAGAGATGCATAGCAAACAAGAGCTCACACCCTACTCTTTTTGTTTTGTATGAAAAAAAAAAATAGATGGATATGTCAACCTCCACGACCTGGAAAGTTTTGCATTGAGGACACAACTGGGCGAGACGAGGGGCGCAAATCTGTTTTCAGTGTTTTCAAAGATTGAGATTCAGGATGGGTTCCCTCAGGTCGTTACTCGACTTGCTGTGGCGGTGAGGCGCAAGGTCATTGTCTTTTCCTGGCAGGATAGCGAGTTCATGAGCACCAAGGTATGGATGACTCTTCTCATAACATATCAGTGGATGCTGGCTACTATGAGAGCGTTAATGGATGTCAAACTAACAGCTATGGTTTTGTATGTTGTTTTACTAGGATTTCCCTGTCCCGGATAGGGTCAGGACAATGGAATGGGTTGGAACACAGAACCTCTGCATGGGATTCGATAGCGAGTACGCTCTCATGGACTGCAGGACTAGTGTTTTGAAAACTTTGTTCTCGCCCACCTCACCTTCTGTTCAGGGTGCGCTCGGTTCGACTCTGGAGAGTACTCTTAACACACTCAACACTTTCAGTTCTTTGGCCACTGGAGGTCTTATGGGCTTCGGGTCCAAGCCTGGGAAACCCCTCATTACTCGTCTTCCCAACGACGAGATCCTTCTTGGCAAAGAAAGTAAGGCCTTCAATCCAAGAAAGTGAATGATATTAACGATGGCGCGCATATGGACTACAGCTAACAGCTAAACAAATACTTCACGTTGCTTGGAATAGACTCAAGTATATCAGTGGGAGTGGACGGAATGCCAAAGCGCAAGAAGGGGATCGAATGGTCAGGAATGCCCGAGGAATTGGGCTACTCGTCCCCATATGCTGTTGCGATTTTGTCACGGCATATTGAGATTCGCAACATTGAGACGAGGGAGCTTGTTCAGAGCGCAGAGATGCCACACGCTCGACTTTTGACTCAGGGAAAGCTCCTCTACATTGCAAGCACGAGTGAAGTCTGGCGCCTCATCCCCTTCAGCTTCCCCCAGCAGGTAACTATCGCCGTATTTTTGTCAATGGCGGTAGTTGTGATTACTATTGCGTTCATGTTCACACTAACCGTTGTATAATATTTTTGTGCCTGAATTCACATAGATTGACGAGTTGGTGCAAAAGGAAGAGTACCAGGAAGCAATCAGTCTTATCAACCAGATCAACCCCGTCCTTCTGGACGAAACTGTAAGTACAGGAATGAGTGCCGTTCACGGAAAATCTTTTTCACTCAACCTTTTCGACATGAAGGGACATCTCACGCAAGTGCCTTTTACTGAACCTCAATGTTAGGTTGATACGTTGGGCAAGATCAAGACTCTGTACGCACACCATTTGTTCCGCACGCACCAGTACGAGAAATCGTTGACTTTGTTTTCGGAACTCGATACCCCTGCAGCAGAGGTTATCGGACTATACCCGGCGGTGATCTCGAGCCATTTGCCTCCCAAGGAACTCGAAGTCGTGTCTCCCAAGCCTGGCAATGTGGATTTGAATGAAGCGAACGCGAAAAATACCCAGCCTATTATCATGAGTACGTTTCGACTTTTGCTGTTTTTCGAATGTTTCTGGCGATCAATTTCGTGTAACGTAGAGGAAGAACTCACATCAACTATCGACATATCATAGGCACAAAGGAGCTTGAGGATGCAGTGGAGTGCCTGATCAGGTTCTTGGCTGACAAGCGCCAAAAGATTTCAAAGTCGCTGCAGACGCTCCAGAACAACCACGATTCGTTTTCATACCGTCACTCGAACCAGGAGGATGAAGCGGAGGAGTACCTCCAGATGTTGGAGATTGTGGACACGGCCTTGTTGAAGTCGTACATGATGACCCACGAGCGTTTGGTGGGATCTCTTTTAAGAGTCAACAACCACTGCAACCCCGACGAGACCGAGAGCCTCCTATTGAAGCATAAGGTATGTAATTCTTTTTGTATTCTTAAAGGCTTGTGTGCAATAAGATTCGGTGTGGAGGAAACTAATTCATTTCCGTACGGATTTTCTCTCGGAGAGTAGAAATACAAGGAGTTGGTGGACTTTTACAGAGGCAAACAGCTTCATCGCAAAGCATTGGAGCTGTTGAAGACTATTCATGCGAACCCTGGCGAGATGAATGGTGTTCTTCCTACAGTTAACTACTTGCAGCGATTGGGCGTCGACCACCTCCCTCTCATACTCGAGTTTGGAACGTGGATCTTGGAGCTGGACCCTGAGGTTGCCATGAAGATCTTCATTGACGATGAACCAGAGATCGACACGTTACCGAGATACAAGATTATGGCATATCTGGAGAGGCTGTCGCTGGACCTGTGTGTCGTTTACTTGGAGCATGTCATTCATGAGCTGGGTGACAAGACCTCGGACTTTCACAATACCCTTGTTGTCTCGTATCTTGCCCAAATCCAGCGCGACTCCTCAACACCCGACAACGAAGAGGACATAATCAAAACAAAGGCGAAGCTGTTGCAGTTCTTGGACGAATCCACCTCGTACAAGGCGGAGCGTATTCTCAGTCGTCTTCCTGTCGACAGTAAGTGAGCCCTTTTAAATTGATCGCATTTTCATCTGTTTATGTGGACAAAATCAGGGAGATGCCTAACCGCGTACTTTATTTTGTTTGTGCCAATGTAAATAGGCTGCTACGAGGAAAGAGCGATCTTGCTGAGCCGCATTGGACAGCATGACCAGGCGCTGAACATTTACGTTCACAAACTCAATAACTTCCAGGCCGCTGAAGAGTACGTATCGTTATATTTTTTTTCCTTAACGCTTCCCTTTGTCTTCAAAGTATTTTTTACTCAGTACTCTTCCTTTTTTTATGTTCAATGATAACCATGTAGGTACTGTATCAAGAACTTTAACAGCAACGATCCAACCAAAAATGTGTACCTGTTGCTGTTGAAGGTATACCTGAGGCCGCCAAACCGCGAGAAGCCTATGCTGGAACCGGCTCTTGATATCTTGACCCGCCACGGAACCCATATCGATCCTTCCGCTGTAAGTTGTTCAATTGCTTGCTCCGTACTTCAAGTGGTGACTTTTATGTCTCTCGATCACTTTCTGACATTTGACTACGGTTCACTGCTTAAAATGTAATGTGTAGGTGATGGCACTGCTGCCAGCCTCGACCAGGATCGACCAATTGTTCAAGTTTTTCGAAAAATCGATCCGTGAGAGCAACAAGACGAAGCATATGGACATGATTGTCAAAAATATGCTCAAAGCTGAGCGTCTCCAGGTACAGTATTTATCAAGGATTGTTAAGAAGATGTTATTGCTGTCAGATATTTGCGGTAGAAACTGACATTATCAATTATTTTTTTTGGCATTGGCGATGCACTGTAGACGCAGGAGCAATTGACATTCTATCGGTCAAGGCGCGTCAAGATCACGGAAGACAGGATGTGTCCGAAATGCAACAAGCGTATTGGCAACAGGTAAACTTACATGGATCGTTATTATTTTTTAAGCACGCTGAACAAGACTGTACTGTATGCCTACGTTGGTTGTCGCCTTCTCACTCACATAGTTGCCTTTTCACCTTCTCCTATGTAACATAGTGTGTTTGCAGTGTTCCCGGATGGAGTTGTGGTTCATTACTCGTGCAAGGAGACGATGGCTGCGATGGGGCACTGGCGCACGTAAAATGGCTACAGCACGATCTTTCGCCGTCGTTCTGCCAGAATAAAATATTGCTTGGAATTCATTGAAAGTGCCTAATATCTGTCGAGAGAGGAGGACTGGGCGATTTTATTTGAAGCGATGTTGGCCTTTCCGACCTTGCTCATATTGCCGCTCCATGTCGTATGATTGCTTCAGTCGTCTTGATGCTTCGAGGGACTAGTTTTTTTGTGAACAAGGCGACAAGGAGGATATAGATCGCGTTGGTTATTGATTTGGAAAAAAAAAAAAATCGAAAGCGCGTGAGCAGGAGAGTGAAAAGGTAGAGGAATTGAGACTTACGGCATCTTCTGCGTTCTCGGGCTTTGCTTCAATCTTTGTCGACTTTCCTAATCCCACTATTGGAGTGGAGTTGTTTGTATGAGAGGGATGATGATGATGGGTCAGGACGTGCTCGCTCTCGGATATTTTATCCAGCTGCGTGTGTTCAAGAGGGTGATAAATGGATGATACTTACTTAGTCTTAGGAACTTCATGCGCTTCTCGCCGCTGGCGTCACCGACAAAGGCGGTCTTTTCCCACTCGTTTGCTGTCAATAGTTTTGATCTTGTCGACGACGAATTTGTAGAGGATGCAGTGGTGGTGGTGGTATTAGACGACTGGTGTATCTGTGATGAAGGAGTAGGAGCAGCAGGTGTGGGTGCTTGGACGGGAACGGGGTCCTGCGCAGAGGGCGAGAAGCGACGTTTCCTGCGTGGCCTGGGAGCCGGCTGATCGGCTTGTTCTGAGATCGAGTTCGATACTGGTTGTGGAGGACTGGACGCGGTGGGATCTTGAGGTCGAGAGGCGCTTGCTGGTGGCGGTGGTGGAGGGAGTGTTGGTGTTGGTGTTGATGCATCTTGGGTTTCTGGAGGCGGAGGTGGTGGAGGAGCGATTGGTGCAGTGTCCTTGATTGGAGGCGGCGGTGGTGGCGGTGGTGTTGCGGGCATTCTTGAGATTCGATAATATCCTGGTACGAAAACGTGTTTCCGGTAGGTGGTTTTTGCGAATTTGGGGGGGGGTCTCTGTGAGGGTGTTGTCGTTGCTTGTGGGCTCCTGTGTGCTCCCTTACTTGAAGGTGTCTGGCGTGCTTCGCGCGTGAGTTCTGGTGATCAGTTGAGGTGTTCGTTGACGGAGGAATGGAGGTGTTGAGAGAAAGGAAGAGTAAAGAAGGAGCAATGGGGTCAAAAGCTGCAAAGGAAGAAAATTACTGCGATCCCCTTAACCTTGGCAACGTTCACCTTCGAGCGGTTGGGTTGGGCGTCGCATGGTTGCGAATTCACTTTTCTTTCATTCCTCTTCTCCAACAACGAACGACAGCAACCTTCGGCAATCACCCCAGAGTGCAACCCATTCCAACCCTCTCATACTCACTCAGGTCACACACACTACATACTTAGCACATGGACCAAGACCCAGTAAGGCATCACTCTCATTGTCCTTTTGTAGCAGCACGGTCTTGAAAAGTGGGCTTGGCACCAATAACAGGATGTTATTTTCTTACCAGAGCTCCAAAACATACTGTTGCTCTTGTTTGCTGATATAGGGCATTATTCGTGTTGTTGATCCGAACGAGGAGCAGGAGGATGAGGCCCTGGTAGCACTTCGCGCTCTCCCTAAGGTACAGCTATACTTCCAAGCTGCTTCAAATGTGCAACATTGTTGTTATTGGTGAAAGAAGCGCGCGTTTTTTGACACATTGGGTCTTTGTCTTGTTTCCAATCGCCTTTTTTTTTAGTTTGAGCCGTTGGTCGTGCCGGATGCTCCGTCCCATTTCTCGTTGACGAGCGTCTTTGGCGCATTCTCTACTTCTGCCGACTCCCGTGGTGGTAAACCTTTTTTTAACTTAGTAACCGTACCTTGGAGTTCTGTTCCTCTCTCAGTACCAACTCTAACACATGTGTCACTTTGCCGTACGCAATGAAATATAGCATCGACGGAATTAGCGTTCAACCCAAGTGTGCTGGTCGACATTTTAGTTCAGATCAATGGTCACAGCAAACGGTGCGGACAGGACATTCAAGAGTTCCAGAGGTCGCTCGGGACAAAGATGAGGGCATTAGATGACTTCACTACGGGAGCTGTCCAGGAACTGACCGCCATTCATCAACAAGCCAAGACCAACTCTGGCGAACTTCTATCAGGTATTTGCCCTTTCCTTATGTGCGGTGTCCCAGGTTTTACTCTGAGGGCATAGCTAGCGTGTTGCGGGGAAGGTATAAACATGACTTGCTGACTTGTATTAATTACGTGTGGCAATTACTAGTTCACGCGTTGTCGAAGCAGGCACAGACGACGACGACGTTACTACACGGGATAGTCGACAAACTCAACCTCATATCAGATGCCCTCCCCACAGAAGCAGGGGTCGTCGGGATCTCAGAATCGGCATACCCACACCTCTACCAATACCTTCATCAACCACCCGAGCAACACCATCATCGTGGATACACATCGACAGGAGCGACAAAGTCGTCGTCAATAGATTCCAGTCCTGAGAGCAGGTTTTCCGCGCCGTCGGGGTTGGCGCTGCTGGGCCAGAACACGACGCCATTGAATCGGAGACCTACGACTACTACTGCTGCTATGTCTGCGACAGGAACTGGTGCAACGACAACAATAGGGACAAGTCAGGGGTACCAACACCTGCACTATGCACCATCGCGGACGACAGCGCTTGCAGTCCCCAAGGCTCGGGCCAGTATGGCGCTAGCATCGAGTTCACTCAACTTTCTTCCAATGCAGTCAACATCAATATCAGATCTGGACTCCACATTCGGGAGCCTGGCTATGGATGCTGGTGGTGGAGGGCTGTTGTCGGTGAGTCCGATCCCCCGATCACGGAGCGCGGATATAGTACAGGATTCTAGTGTTGGCCAGGGGCAGGGGACGATGAGGGCTTCTGACAACTTGCGGAGGTTGGCAAATAAGCCTGCGCCTGCGCCTGGTCCTTGATTCGGATAATGGCGATCGGACCGTCAGGAGTGGTCTCGTTGGATCAGGAGAGGCCTTATCGGTTGCAGTGGGCTGGACCCGCTGCTGCATTTTGAGGTGGACTGGCGTTTCAAAGGACAGAGGATCTCCTCGCCAGTAGGCGGAGATGACAGCTTTGCTAGTTGTACTAGATGGTCACTGCTCTGCCATCGGAGGGTACGAGTACTTCAAAGTCTTGCACTGCACACCACAACAAGAATAAACGAAGCATTTGGCCCTCCCCGACGATCTTCTTTTTCTTTGGACAACTCTGGTTCATATATGTTGGTTCTTTGTACCTCTCGATTGAAACGAAGATAAAGGTGTTTTTATTAACAATGGTGAAGGGGACGAAGAAAGGCACCGTCTCATGCGTCGATATTGTTGACTTACCGGTCGTCATTCTCGTACTTATAATAATAATAATCATCATCATCGGCCTCAATACCATGGTCAACAATTCATTCTCTCACATACCCATTCACAAACAAAACATATTTATTTCATTCCAGGCGAGCACTCACAGAAAAAAATGTACGTAATCACCACCGAAAAAGGGGCGTCGTGTCCACCTTCAAACCAAGCTCCCTATAAAGCCACTGGAACGGCTCAGACAGCCTGTCATAACTACCACCAAACGCCGCAACCTTCAACGCGGGCCAATGTCGAGACATCCATTGCGCTTCCCCCCAACCCGTCGTCACCGCCGTCTCCTTATCGCTCGTATTCATCGATCCCCTGAGCTCTTCCAGTTGTGTCAACCCCTGGAACAAGTCCAGATACCCCGGTCGGCCCGTCTGCTCGTCTTTGAGACTCAACATCGCCGGGAACGACCTGTTTCTGTCATGGTAATGGACACCCATAGGATGGTCCCTGTCCAACAACACCACTCGCAACGCCAAATGGGTCAGGCTCGTCAATACCCCGATCTGGCGGTACAATCTCTCATACAGGACGAGTTGCTGCTCCTCATCATCAGTCAGACCAACAATCGGTGTCCTCGTGTAGTAGGGCTCTTGACCGGGCTCCAAGTCGGGCATCTCATGGATGGCGACACCAAGATCCAGGATCTTCAGTTTGGTGCAGACCCAGGGACTCTCAACAGCATCCGACAACTCGATGAACCCACCATGGACATGATCAAACGAATTAATCTGCATCTGAAAGTGCTCGAGCGCTGGACAGACCGTGAGTATTGTTCGTATAGCATCGCTCGCCACATGAAAGCAACTCTCAAAGACCACTTTCCTAAGAACGTCCGAGTGTCGACGCCACATCCAGTCAGCCCTGTCGCCGCCCAGACGCTCAAATGAGTTGAACCATTGGAACTCCTCGATCTGTTGCTTTGGCACCGCCAGCATAATCTTGACCGGGATTGTCATGTTTCCGTAAAAGTTGAAATTTGAGAATGATAGGCTGCGTAGCTTGGGACAGTGAGCGCCTAGGGCGCGACCAATTGCACTGCCGCTGACTTGACCTTGAATCCCTGGTAAAGATAGTCGTTGGAGGTCGGGACAGCGCTGGAGTATGGCGACGAGGGCTTGCCCGGAAGCGACTTCGCCGAGAAACCACATGGTGAGATCCCGCAATGCTTTTCGCGCAGCTGGTATCGGTGTCGCCGGCTGTAAATCGTCATGTTCCTGTTGTTGCTCTGCATCGCTCCAGTTGTGGCCCTTGACTAACCCAGCGGTATAAGAATATTGGTCCATGTTGACTGATATAGCTTGCACGCTCGAACTGCACCTGTCGAAAATCGTCCGCCCAATCAGCTCCCAAGCCTCCTCGCGAGCAACGATCCCATCCAAGTCCAAAGTCTCTAACCGCGCCAATCCAGAGAGCGAGTTGGACAAGGCGTTCAAGTCATTTGCGTTAGAAATGAAAGGTCGCACTATTTTCAGGCCCATCAGACGTGGGTTGAGACTGACGATCCAGGAAATTTGAAGTAGGGTGGTCTGAGGATCTTCGCAGCTGTGGAGATAGTACGGACATGAACCGATATATTGCGGTTTTTTGAAGAGATTGGCGTCAAGTCGTTCCAAATTCGTTATCAGCGGTATGGGTATAATCCACGGTGAGCTGGGGTCTGGAGTTGGGAGCCAATCGGGTCGGTCCTCCTGAGTGTTGTCGACAGTGGGATCCTTGGTGGCCTCCAGAAAAGCGAGCATGCAATTGAAAAGCATGGCGATATCAATGACTGAGATCGTTAGCCTCCTGATATGCTGGACGTTCCTTGAGAGGGCGATAATGGCATCATAAGAATCGAAAAGATTGGCTTCTCGGGAGTCATAGTCGAGGCACAGGTCGGCGTAAAGTAATGGCTCGCAGAGTCGACAGAGCTGACGGCTGGTCTGTACAAGTGTTGAGATGTCGTTTTTGTCGAGGTATGCCACGACTATATGGGTCAGTTCTGGAATGTCAAAGAAGCGGGAGCCGGCTGAGGTCATTTGTGATGGTGATGAGGATGAGGGGGGGTTATTTTCTTTTGGTGATTGGACAAAGTAAAAAAGGGAGTAAGTGCACGCTCAAAAGATATCGACTTTATTTTATTTGCACAAAGAGGGGGTAAGTTGAACGACGTTTGGAGAGGAGATTAGAAAAAAGGGGTCGTTTGCTCTGTCGCCATGTGCAATAAGAGAACTGTTGTTCAACTGCATAAAGACTTCACCATGTGCCACATGTACAACCAGAGTATGGTCACTCAAGGAACGCCTTTTTGTTTAATCGTTTGGAACGATAACCTTAGACAGAGCCATCTATCTACCACTGAAAAAAAGGTTCCGCATCGACAATCAGATTACGCTCCCTCTGAAGCCACGAAAACGGTTCTCGCAACTCGCTCTCGTCCTTCGCGAACGCCACCACTCTCAGCTGGGGCCAACACCGCGCCATCCACCGCGCTTCCTCCCACCCCATCGTCATTTTTGTCTCCTCGTTGTTCGTATTCACCGATCCACGGAACTCCTCTAGTTGCGTCAACCCTCGCAACAGATCCAAGTACCCTGGTCTTCCTGTCTGCTCGTCTTGGAGATTCAGCATCGCAGGAAAGGTCCTTGTCACGTCATGGCGGTGTTCCGCCCATATGGAAGTACCGACAAAAACCGCTCGCAATGCTAAATGGGTTAGGTCCGTCAATGCCCCGATCTGGCGGTACAGTCTCTCATGCAGGAAGAGTTGCTGCCCCTCGGCATCGGACAGACCAACAGTCGATGTCCTCGTGTAGTAGGGCTCTTGACCGGGCTCCAAGTCGGGCATCTCATGGATGGTGACACCAAGATCCAGGACCTTCAGTTTGGTGCAGACCCAGGGATCGGCAATGGCATCCGAAAGCATGATAGTGGCGCCACGGACATAAGTAAAGTTCTCGATTCCTATCTGGAAATGCTCGAGTGCCGGACATTTTGTCAGGATTACTTGGATCGCTCCACTAGTCACACCATGACACCGTTCAAAGACAATCTTCCGAAGGACCTGCGAATGGGGTTGGAACATCATTTGTGCCCTGGACGGGGTTATTTGTTCCGAGAACCCGGTCCACTTGAACTCTTCAATCCGCTGAGCCGATAGAGACCTCATGAGCCAGATCGGAATCACTACGCTGTGTCTGTTGCAGCAGGTCCAATCAATGAACGCCAGGCTGGATACCTTTGGACAATGGTCTTGAATGAACTGAATGATGTTGGAGTGGTCTGACTGATTCTGGATGCCTGGTAAGGCCAGCCTTTTGAGGTTGGGACAGCGCTTGAGGATAGAGGAGAGTTCTTGCTCGGGAGAGCCGCTGCTGGCGACGACGGACCACATCGTCAGATCCTGTAGTCGATCTCGAATACCTGGAGATGCCCGCTCTAAGTCCTCCAATGCTTGATTAGCGTCACTCCAACCGACTGCAACTCTGCGAGAGCATTTTCTGTAAAATGGGCGGCTCATATTGACGGAAAGGACTCGGACGGACGGCCCACAGCTGTTGAAAAGAGTGCGCCCGATGCACGCCCAATTATCATTGTTGGAAGCAACATCGTCCAAGATCAGCGTCTCCAGACATGTTAGGACCGACAGTGATGTTGACAGGAGTCGGAGATCGACGGCATTGGAAATGGGGATCCACTCGGCCTTGAGGTATGTCAGGTGTGGGCTGAGATCGAGGAGCCGGCAAAATTGGCGGAGGGTGGTCTTGGGGTTGTTGTCGGTCTCGAGGTAGAAGGAGCATGTGGAGGCGAATGATCCGCGTATTAGTGTTGTCTCAAGTCGTTCCAAGTTGGCCATTGGCGGTACCGGTACGATGTGTGAGGAGGAGGTGGTAGTGGTGGTCGAGCAATGGGAGGAGAGCGAGTCAGATGAAGGATCTTGCTTCTCGACGCCGATCGAATGCAAATGGGCGAGCATGCGATTGGTGAGCATAGCGAGGTTGACTATAGATATCCTCAATTTCCTGACATAATGAATGTTGCGTGCCAGCGCGAGGGTAGCGTAGCGAGAATCGAAAAGATAGTGACCATGGGGTTTATAATCGAGGTGCAGGTCCAAGTAGAGTAACGGCTCACAAAGCTCAAAAAGGCGACGATTGGCCTGTGCAAGCGCTGAGGTGTCGTGTTTGTTGAGGAGCTCAGTGACCATGTCGGTCAACTCTGCGATGTTGAAGAACCGAGTGCCTGAAGATGACATTCGTGATGCTGATGGTAATGAGGATGACTTTTTTCGAATGAATGAACAAAGAATTCAGGTGGCAGTGAATTTTTTCTTTATTCACTTTTTCTTTCTCTCCTGGTGGCGCAGAAAACGGGATGTGAATCGTCCACGTACATATCCTTGGCATCGCATGCATGACACATTTTTTTTATTCTGCCAAGTGCACTGCCACAACCTTGCAATGGCAGCTTTTATCCTCATCTTCTTCTGTTGCCAAAAGACGCGTTGCTAGTCTTGCTACCCAGGTGCGAGTTGTTTCCATGCACAAGCCTTATGACTGCTGCCTTGACGCGTCCGTCCCTGGATCATTCTCCTTCATTCAACTCCATACCGGTACAAATCAATTGATGAGCATAATGATGAAAAACATACCCACAACTAGACCCGTCATCTTCATCTCCATTACCCGCCACTCACTCCTCCCTTCAGCCTTATGTCTCGACCATCCACTTTCATCCACCACCCCACCCTCGTTGACCACCGGCGAGGGAGCTGGTACATTTGGTCCATCTTTATCCGCCACCTCCTTAACCCATCGCGTCTCACATCCCCTCAAACAGGCCATTTTTGACCAAAGTTCAGATCGCCTGGTCTCCCAGGTGCCCCCTCGTCCTTCCCATCCTGGAGTTCTCCAGTACAAGACTTCCCGATCATCCCAACTATGCCGCCAAGAACCATGATCCCCCCCCCCACCCCCCCCCCACGGACCTGATCAAGACGACACTTCTAGAACCCTTTTTTCGCCGCGCCAGGGGATGCCGCTCTTGTTCCCATTTGTCTACTTATCCTGTTGCAGAGCATCAAGACAAATCCGTCGGCTCCTCCACGAAACCAGGACCTCAATTCATCCCCCTCCTTTGTGTGTGGTCGTCTTTCAAACCCACCTTTTCCGAACCTTCACCTACCGTCTTTCTTCTTCTCCCTTTCGTCTTTGGTCATCTTGATCGTTGGCCTAAGGGGATCTATCATCGCCCTTTCTATTTATTTATTTTTTCGTACAACGCGACATACGCCATTTCCAAATCAGTCCTGAATAAATGTCCTTTTTCTCTTGTTGCCTTTTGAAGAGAGAACGATCGTCTTGTAACCTAGGCCTTTGATGTCAACTTAGAAACCCCTCCCCGTACTTTTTATTTTTTTGGGTGCGTGGGAACGAGAACCTATGCATACGGACCATGGAGCGCACCCCTTAATAATGTGGATACAGGAGTGAATCAATGCCTAGAACGTCTGAGGACACTGACGGCAACTATCCTTGGATGCAGAAAGAGTGCAGTTTCAAGCCGCGCCCTCGCCCTGGGGAGCCTGGTAGGCAGAGGGGGGTTCAAGCGGACGAGGTCGTATTTTAGTTAGGGAAGGGGTTACGATTTCTCACTTCGGTGACGTAATTTATGCGCCCATTGTCCGCTAAGGATGGAATCATTCTACTACTTCAATCATCAACCTTTCATCACCATCAGATCCGAGCACGGCACTGAGCAATCCAACTCCTTCCGCGTCGTTCTTTTTTTTATTTTTGTGAAGCCTTGGACAGTGGTTCCGTTAGGGATTATGACCCCCACCTTTTTTTCTACTCAGAAAGAGGGTGGTCTCAGTTGGTGGTGATGACGGGTCAGGTAAGTCAGACACTTCATCAGCGCTACCCTTGCCTTAAGCTACTTTTCCGAGAGTTCTTAGCCGGCTACACGACTCCCCGGCTGCCTTCACCATGGTGCGGCAGCTGGGCCTCGGACGGAGCATGGTGCATTTGTCTTTTTCAACTATCAGGCCTTGGGCGCGCTGGACTCCCTGTTCTTGGTTAGGCCTTGGATGTGCTGGACTCCCTGTTCTTGGGTTAGCTGGATGCACGCTGGACCCCCTGTTCTCCCTTGACAGGCCTCGAGCTGCATTCAACCCCCGTCTCTGAGAACAGGCCTCAGGCAACACTCAACTCCCTTTCCTTTCGGAACAGGCCTCGAGCTGCGTTCAACTCCCTGCTTTCGCCGGCCTCTCGAGGCCGTTTATTCCTTTTTTTTCTTTCCATTTTGAACAGGCTGTCTCTTTGTTGTCATGATATTAACTCCAGTTTTTTCTCTGCGAGGCAATGGGGCAAACGCACCTCGAATCTAGGTCGATATCCGCAATATTCTGTGGCGGTCAAGAATAGTCTGCGAGCACTACGTGAACGCTCTCCGAGCGATGACTAGGGCGATCAAACAATACCACTCTCCTCTTTGCTGTCCTCTCATGTGGTGCAGCTCATCAGCAAAGCCTCTTCAATAAACAACGACATTTATTTTTTTTGCCCAGAATATTAATGTTTGAATGATCCCCAATGAGACATGGAACCAAGGTCAGGTTGAGCTTGCCCTACAAATGTGTCTTTTTTTTAAACACTTTAACCCGCCAACAGCAGAACATGAGAGAGATCTATGTGTGGATAGCAACAGATCAAGTCTCGATCGAGATATACCCTTCGCGGGATGCAGAAATGCCTGCTGGATGACAAGATCGGGGAGAGCACTTTGATGGGCGTTCTCCTTCTCCAGGGAGGTAGTCGAAATGCTGTTCGATATGAGTATGTGCGGACACGCTTTCGACCGTGCTCATAGCTTCAAGACCCTCCCGTTGCTTCCTCTCTCTCTCCCCCCTCCGACTCCTTCAAAGTTTTTATCCTGTTGTTTATTACCTTGCTTCTCAGATGATTGTAGGCTCGTGGCAGAATAAAAAACTACGAAGACACCTCACTATGCTTCCCTTTGCCTAGAAAGGGCACATTCAGTGATGGGCAATGAGCGTTAACGCTCATAGTGGTCTTGATGATATGGTGTGTAGGAGGCAAAAGACCGATTCACCCAGGCACTGACACAAATTTTCGAAGAACGATGCACAAAAATCATAGATGAATGTCCCTCGAAAGAGACCCGTAAGGCCTTCACTACCATTCCTTCAAAGTTCTCCATTAACTCCTATTCCACATGAGATGGTATTTCTCCATTTAATATTTGTACCCGCTGAAAATAAACGATCAAAGGGAAAGTACATTGGGAGGTGTGGGTGGCTAGTCATGGTCGAGACAGTGGGGGGACAATGGCAAGGGTCTGTAAGGCCTACTTGGCCTTGGACGGCGACTTCTGCCGAGGTCTCTTCAGAGTGGGCATGCGTGGGGTGGCAACCTTGTAGCGCTTAATGGGAGTGTTGATGACCGGGTTTCGCCCCTCGTCCAGGGAATCGTATCCCAGCATCCTGTTCTTGGCCTCCTCCTTCTTCACCTTGCGCATGCCTGCTTAATCGTCGCCGCGTACTCATCGTTGATGAGCTACAGGGCACAAAGCACACACACACAAAAAAGCTCCCCGAGTTAGAAGAGTGTAAGCATGTTTCGTAGGGCAACATTGGCAAGGAGAACAAGCATTTTACCTTAATATTAAGCAACGCACTCATCCCACCCTCCCTCAGGAAGTCGACCATGTCTTCCTTCGTACGGGGCAGGCAGATCAGGCCTTTTTTCTCCGTCACAGCCCCCGCCACAAAGACATCAGGGTTGATCTTGTGGATCTTGTAGGGCAGGGCGGTTCGCCCTGCAATGTCCAGGAGTAACGGGGATGGGAGGGGGTAGACGGGTCGCCTGCGGTCCAGGCCTGCCATTGAGTGCGTGGTGCCGATGAAGCAGGCGTTGAGGCGCAAGTTCTTGCACCTTTGGACCTGGAGTTGGATCGATCCCGCGTCTGCTGTCTTTGCCTCCCAGCAGAACAGCTCGACCAGCTTCCTTTCCTCCAAATGAAAAAAAAGATCGATCTTGCGGCCTCTTGCCTGAACGGAAGTCCGGTCACGGGAGATGGCACCCTCTACCCGCCGGCGGTCATATCGTACAGCATGCGACGACAGATCACCCATCCTTGGTACAACATCACCATTATAGAGCGCTCTCGCCACGTCGCGCCATAGACACACGTCTTCCTGTTCTGAGCACGCTCGGTTGCCCGAGTGCAAGATCTCGTTGCAGCTTTAAAAAGAAGAGGGAAGGGGGAGAGTAGATGAGTATAATATACTTTCCTATTACTTGTGTGTTTAAACACATGTACAGCTTACCAATAAGCCTTGTTCCCATATGGTGTGGCGAGAGAATCACTTACAGAATGTGGACGAGCGAGCAAATGGTCAACTCCTCCTTCATCGCCTCGGTGTTCGGCACCTGGAAAAAAGGTGACTCTTGTTTGAACGAAACTCGCAGGTCACAGGCATGGCGCAATGAAAAAATGTCTAAGGTGTCGAGATCCAGCGTGTGGAGGAAATTTGTCTCTTGCATCATCCGCTCAACAAAGTCCAGCTGGCGTTGGGTCGGCGTCATGAAGCCTTCCACGACGCATGACTTCTTGTGGTCGGCAAACTCGTTGTGGAATGCTGCGTTGTCCCCATCGATGGTGTTGATGATGCATGATAATGCGACACTATTGTGGGAGTAGCGTGCGGTTTTCTGTTGTTAGTCAAAGTGGCCACGATCAAACCTGGGCTTGTGTAGGTATAAAAGCATGAAAGGAAAGGAGCTACCCACAACAATTGTTTTTGATTAATAAGGTCATCCTCACGCCAAGTCTCTAGCAAATGTCGCGCATGAGCATGAAGTTCTTGGACAAGCGGCGACGAAATAGGCTTTGCGAGAAGCTTCATTTTTTCCTGATCATGGCCAAACTAATCGAGACAACCAAGATGGTACGCAAGGCACATTGGTGAGTTGATAGTTGTACCACACTACATAAGCTGTTGGGAAGCCTTCATGTACCTCCACAACACTTACACGTTGATAAAGGTCCTTGATCAAGTCACAGAAGGGTGAGTACGGGCTCGTCTCGGTCAGCTCGGCTTCATCTTCGTCTGCGTCGGTATCTCCTTGCGCGTCTGTACCCGCATCGAATCCGTCTTCAGCCTGTTCAGCGACATTGGCCCTCTGCTCACTATTGTTGCCGTTGCCTGCTCTGGCTTTGGCTTTGGCATTGGCTTTGGAATGAGAGCCTTGGAAAGCTTGTAGGCAAAGAGTCATGTCGGAGATGAATATTGGTGTTAGCCCACGAATTAAAATAGCGTATACCAAGTGAATTCGTGTTTGCCTACTGGTAGTCTAGACTGCTCACCTTGTGAGGATGTGTCTGCTGAGGTCTCTTCGCCATTGCCTGAGGTCAAATCTGTCAGCTGGGTTTCCGCTTCTTGCAAGACCGAATCAGAATACGCTGCCACGAGCCTATCATTAAGATGTGCCACACGCGCCACTGCTCGTGTGGTAGAGCGAGTCTAGTCAAATTGTAAGGGTAATAGAGATAAGTGATTTCATAGAAGATAGAACGATTTGAATGTGGGCTTGTCAAAGTTTGAAACCCCTAAATGCCATATTCCAAATCAAAAGGATCTGATGAGCCAATATGATCACGTCCGGAAGGCTGTTGGCGACTCACACAGGAGGTCCTGGACAAGTTCCGTGTTCGTGTTCCTCGTGTCATCGGCGTTTCTCCGAGCTGCTATATTTCTTCTGCAGTTGTTTGCAATTATTGTCGTGGAACAAACAAGTTGTGATCGTGAATAGGCGTTCTTATTCATCATCTCAATGATGAAGGTAATGTCATGGCGTGTTTCTCTTGCCTTTTGAAACTACCACACGCGAATTATTTCAAACGCGAGTTGGACGTCCTTGAAAGCTCATCTAAGCAGCGCGGGATTGCAGACCAATAACTGACTTCATTTCAAGAATCCCAAGGTGAGCCATATCGATATCATTCAGAGCCGTAATGGATGTTACCGACATTCCTGTATTGGGAGGTATGTGATCGGTGTTTGTGCTAACATTGCAATTACATGTTTGTAGAAAGCAAGCTCAAGCATAAGATTGATGTCGATGTCACAAACAAGCCATCAGAGCGACAAGGTATATGTCGAAGGTCTTTCTGTATTGAATCCCACCCTCGCCTCCAGTGATCGTACTGGCGAATGATGTCAGCAAGACTTAAAAGCTTACTTGACATTCAAGTAGGGATTCGTTCAATTGCCACGCCCAAAGACGCTTTATCTGAGCTCAATAAGCAACCACGCCACAACCACGGTCGTCGCTCGCCCGTCCTCACGCGACATCCATTGACCCTAACACACGACATGTGTACCAATACGTGCTGGACTAGGTGAACATTGGGCGCCTCTTCTAGGAGTATCAAGTGGCTTCGATTGCGACTGCCGACAATCTGGATATCAGAGTCACCCTAGAGAACATTCCGCGATTTCTATATATCATGGTCGGCTGGTTGAAAAAATGACTATGCAGTGATGCAGTGTGCTCACTCTTCGCTTTCATTATTGCCTCCATGTATAGGTCTCTCAACTTTATTTGGGACACATGTCTGCAGCTACCTGGTGTGTCCATTGACATCCATAAGCAGGTTTGCCAACGATATGTTTGGCCTCGAGCAACCATGGCGAGTGACATTGGCTCTCTGTGCACAACCCTCGGAGAGCAGCTGAACACCGTTCAATTCAGCCTCTCTACCATTTTCTGTAAGTGGCAAGTAAAGGTCATGTTCTGGAATTTGACTTCAACAACAGCTAATTGACCTGTCGACGCCTTTTTTTTTTTTTTTTTTTGCCAAGCTCTCTCAAGTTGCCACTTGAGAACCACAGTTTCCAGGAGACCATTGAAGACATATATGCCACGGAGTAATCGACGTATTGCTTACCCACTGGTTCCCATGTCAAGGACGATTTCGTTTGGACTGGGCGAACAAGGAGTCTGATGGTTCAAAGGAGAGAAGACAGAATGGGAAAAAACCCAACGGGATCATCAACCCGCGACGACTGTGAAATCGCCTTTATGGAAGTAAAGCCACCAAACGAGACAGGTTCCAACCGCTCCTACCTAGATGCCCAATGGAAGCTTGCAAATTTTTCAAGGACACCATTGACTCGTTCCTTCGCCAAGGTCGTCGCATCACCCAAGCAGGTGCGGTTCAGATCTTCGGTCACAAATTGTCATTGTATACAATGGAGTACATAAATGATATTTCCCATTGGTCCCTGTCGCGTATCTCTTACTTACCATGCGATATACACGACTGCTGTCGTACCTTTGCTTGCCTGCGACTGTCTTCTCACCTCACTAACTTGACTTGATGGTCCTTTCTATGTTGTTGGACAATATTAATACGACTGCGGATATGCGCGCTCCACTAGTTATCGAGTATGATGATGAAGAGGATAGGACCGCTATCGACGAAAGTCGTCCTTCAAAAATCATCCTAACGTCTCGTGCGAACATGCTCTAGCCAGCTTCTTTTTTTCACTGCTGAGCCCTTTTTTTTTATTGGACATGACAACTGGGTGCGAGGACTGTTGTTCCACCCTTCAGTCAAGTTCCTTCCCGGTGCAGATCAAGATTTTGGGGTCAGAAGACGCTCGATGCCCACGTACACATTGTCATATGTATGGCCTTTAACAAGACGGCTCCAGTAGCAGGAATAAGATTCCTAGATCCGCAAATAAAAAGCTCCCTTCTGTTTATTCCCCTTTCCTTCTTTCTTCTTTCCCAATTGTTTTATCGCTGCTTCCTTGAGCACTTCCTCGTCCCTTCCAGTATCTTGCCATCAGTTCTTGCAACATGCCAAAAAAAAAAAAAAAAAAACTTTCTTTTTTAATTAAATTTATTTTTGCGAAAAAGAACAGACGACCCACTCACGAAGCACTCGATGTCCCCTTCTCATATGTACATAAAAGAAATAAATATTCCCCTTCTCAACTACACAAAAAGCTACTTAATAAAAAGCACGCTTAGTTGTTGAGGGGGGAAGGGCCAGAGGCATAGACCAAAAGGTCATAGGTGAAAGCACCTCCAATGGCACCAAGGAAGGGTGCGACAATGGGGACCCAGAAGTACCAACCCTGACGAGAGAACGCCTCCAAACCCCAGCCGAACAAGGCGGTAAAGAAGCGAGGAGCCAAATCACGAGCAGGGTTAAGAGCAAAACCAGTCTCGTAACCGAACGAGGTTCCAATGGCGGTCAAGGCCAATCCAATAATAAGGGGCTGGGTGTTACCGGCGGGGGTGTTGCCCTTATCCGAGGTCGAGAGGATGACGAGGAGGAGGAGGGCGGTACCGAGGAACTCGGCGATAAAGGCGGCGGAGGTCGAGACGGCATCAGATTGACGGCCGGTGATGAAGATGCCGATGGTGGCCTCGGCGGCGGCGTTCTTGATGGCAGAGTAGTTGGTGATGTAAACGACGAGGGCACCGGCGAAGGCTCCGGCGAACTGGGCGATCGAGTAGACGATGAAGTCGGCCCAGGAGAGACCGCGGAAGATGACCATTGCCAATGAGACGGCGGGGTTCAAGTGGGCACCCTATTGT
Organism: Linnemannia hyalina; assembly: GCA_019671135.1. Classification (NCBI taxonomy): domain Eukaryota; kingdom Fungi; phylum Mortierellomycota; class Mortierellomycetes; order Mortierellales; family Mortierellaceae; genus Linnemannia; species Linnemannia hyalina. The sequence goes on along the minus strand of JAHRHY010000002.1, from coordinate 3,595,849 downwards.
TACATTCGTAGAAAATGGTTGGGTTTGTAGGAAGGATGAAAGTAGAAGGAAAGGGGTAAGAGAAAGAGAAACGGTGGGTCAGTTGTCATGTTAGGAAGAAGGAAGAGACAGAAGCGCATTGATGTCATGTTCCTCTCTTTTTTTTTCTCTCCTCTTTCTCGGATACATCCTCTGAGCTATGTTGTTGCACTACACTGTCATATTATGTTGCATCATATGTGGTTTGTATGTGCAATGAAAGAAGTGCGATATCGCTACGACTGTCTAGTCCTTGACTATGTCGTACTGTCTGACCTCGATACAATTCCTGTGTTGATGTTCTCTTCCAAATTGCTTTTCTTTCCTCCGCTTATTACGCGTTATTTGTTGTATCTCCTTTGGTCTCGCCTATTTCCTTGTCGTATGCACGTCGTCTCGTCGTGCTGTTGAGATTTTTTTTGTTGCTTTGCGCATCGTGCATAGCGAGGGGGTGTGTTGCATAAAATAACTCTCGAATAGCGTGAGAGTGCGGTAGAAACAAACATGGGGAAGAGAAAAGTCGAGATGAAAAAAAGCAGAAGGGTACCTCTCACTCCTCCCACCGACTCTATGTCATCTCATCTCGTTTTTGTTTTTCACTCGCCGCAGATGAACAATCGATGTGGTTTTGCTTTCTAGCGTGTCGTGTCATCATCTACGGGCTGTGTGTCTTTTTTGGTGCTGTAAAGTGTATATCCATGGTATCGCGGTGTATGTACAGCGGTACTTTGTTTCGTCTTGTTCTTGTCCCTCTTCACCACTCCACTCCGCACTCTCACTCTCCGCATGGAAACACAAAGGAAAAAAAAGGGAGTCTAAACACGAAAACGAAAAAAGGGTCCGTTCTTCCTCCTCTCCCTTCCCCGACCACCTCACCCCTTCCCATCCAACCACACATATAAAAAACAAAGCAAAGTAACTTACAGAGACACCTCCGGCGACATAGATACCGAAGGTCAGACCAAGACCCCATCCCAAGGACATGGTGAACCAGGAGGCGTTGTTAGGGGAGAAGACCAACTGGGCAATAGCGCCCGAACCGAAGGCGACCAGGATGGCAGTTCCCAAGAACTCGGCGAATCCCTTTCTGAACTATTTTGGTGTGAAGAGGGTGGTGAGAGGATGAAGGAAAGGAATGTGGGATGAAACAGGGAGGAAGGAAAGATGAAGAGAAAGCACAGGAAAGCACGTTAGCAAAATTGAAAACATTGAGTGGGTGTTGGATTGAACCTTGTCTGTCTCGTGTGCTTCTCTGCGTTCCCGTTCTCTGTCCTTTGTCTCTGTCGGTGTTTCGGTGCATCGTTGCTTTGGCGCTTTGGTGCTTGATTTGTCGGTTATGGCGCTTCGGTTGCTAGCTCGCTCTGCTTGCATGCTCAGGTTCTCGAGTTCTTGAAATTCAACACAGAACGGGACAGGAGACGTGAAGTCAATATAAAACCACAAGCAAGGACGATGAAGTTACCTTGTGGCGGATGCCAGCCCACTTGCTGTGCGCCTCGTATTTGGGATGGGCAACGCCGCGCTCGACACGCTCGATGAGAGGGTCGGACTCGTGGGAGTGGTGGAAGTGGGGCATTGTTGTTGTTTTTGGTGTGGGTGAAGGGAGGGAGAGGGGTGAAGAAGAAAAGGGAAAAAAAAAAAAAAAAAAGAAAAAGGGAGAGAAAGAAAAAAAAAGAGAGCAACAGGAAAAGAGTGTCTCGGTCTATTTGTACCTGCGGCGGGCCACCAACAACATCTCATCAGGTAAGAGCAAAGGGCGGGAGGAATTGACCAGAAATAACATCGTATGTGAACAGACAGGGAAAGGAGTCATGGCAAATGGCATGACGATGGTACATACTGCGTTCTCCTTGTATGTGACTGGCTGGATAAAGTAAATTGATTTTCTCCTTAGAAAAACATATTAACTTTGGACACCCTGTGTCACTGTGTGAGATGGGACGGGTGAGTTATGGTATTCCTGGCGGCGGAAAGATGAGAAACGAAGTCCAGACTGGCCCAACCTTCCTTCCCTTCTCTCGCAATTGAACTCAAGAGAGAGCAATTGTGGTCATCCGCCCTATCCCATTATCACATCACAATCCCCAATACCGCCAGTCAGTACAGCCGGGCTTTGTATTATTTTGTCGCATTGTTGAAGAAAAAATATGAGAGCACCGCAACAGAGAAACCCCTCGATTCCAACCAGGAGGGAAGAAACAAGAGGGGTTTCTTGCCATTTTTTTTTTTATTTATTTGTTGCGTGCTCTCAATGTTATTGCGTTCGGGCTTAGCTTACGCAAAAGGCATATGTCCATCCATCGAACACAGGGAAGGAAAACAAACAAGGAGAAAAAAAAATCGTTCCGCGGATGGGGCTGAGATGTTGTCATTCTTCTCGTTTTCTATGAATGTGCGCGTGCGTAGAGGAGAAGTAGTTTCATCGCGAGTGAGGAGGATGAGAGAGAACATACCGAACAGCGATAAAAAAAAAAGCAAAAGCAAAAGCAAGGACCAAACAACTGGAAACAGCTCAACACGCGATGTATTTCACACAACTAGCACATACCACTTTTTTTCTTTACTCCCCATGCATGCTCTAACGCCACTGCTCTCATACCATCTTTCTTTTCTTTTATGCCTTTTGGTGTAATGGAGTGGCGATGCAGGGGAGAGGTGAAGATTTGATTGTTATGGCATCAAAGAAGGGAAAGAAGGATAGCTCTCTGTCTACCCGCTCGCTCAAGATTTCTGAGGGAAACCATTGTTTCGATCACTCACTCACCATTACCCACCACACACCACCATAACATTTGGAGTAATAAAGCGTATTTTGAGTTTTTCTATGTGTGTCAAAAAGAATTGGGTCTACGAACGCGCTACCCCCTTTGTTACAAAGGGACAACACGATGGGTATAGATAATAATTAAAGAAAGCAACTTACAGGTGCGCCCTGGCATCGGTTGCAGAGGAATCAGGCGCACGGTCAATCTTGACAATATCCTTGCGCAAGATCTTACCCGATGCAGACTTGGGAATCTCGTTCGTGAACACAACACCACCCCTCAGCTTCTTGTGGGGTGCAACACGTGCTGCCAAAAACTCCATAATCTCCTTCTTCAGCTCATCATTCTTTGTAACACCCTCCTGAATAACAACATAGGCACGAGGGATCTCAGTGGCCTGGGTGGCATCGTAGGCGGGGATGACGGCGGCGTCAAGAACCTTGGGGTGAGTGATGAGGAGAGCCTCAAGTTCTGCGGCGGGGATTTGGAAGCCCTTGTATTTGATGAGTTCCTTGAGACGATCGACGACGAACCAGTTGCCCTTCTCGTCGACGTAGACAATGTCGCCCGTGTGCATCCAGCCGTCCTCGCGGATTGTGTGTTTGGTGGCCTCGATGTTGTTGAGGTAGCCCTTCATCACGTTGGGACCCTTCAACAACCATTCTCCAGCCTGGCCCACTCCCAATTCTAAATAGTGGTTTAAAAAAAAAGGAATTAGAGTCACTATCGAACGCAACGATATCATGGTACACATTGCTACTTGATAATTGCCAAAGAAGTGGAAGTTACCTTTGCCGGTCTCAGGGTCGACAACCATGGCCTTCAAACCAGCAACAAGGGGTCCAACAGACCCATCAGGGCCACGAGCATCAGGACGCAAGCAAGCAACCAAAGGAGAACCCTCGGTCATTCCAAATCCCTGACGACAGTAAACACCCAATCTCTCCTCAATCCTCACGCAGAGATCCTTAGGGAGGGGAGCGGCACCACAGTACAAATGACGGAGAGAGGACAAGTCGTGGTCGAGGACCATAGGGTGCTTTGCGAGGGCGAGGGCGACGGGGGGCACGATGAAGGTGTTGGTGACCCTGTACTTTTCGATGTTTTGGAGGAACGAGGGGAGGTCGAACTTGGGCATGATGACCGTCTCAGTGCCCTATGGTGAGCGAAGAGAGCATTGTAAGAAAAGAAGAAAGTGGGTGGGTGAGTATGGTAAGCAAAAAAGAAGTGAGAGCGGAAACATCGCATGCATAGGGTTCAGTACTGAAAAATACCGAGCAAAACAATGCACTGAAATAAACATTCGCATGAGAGCACAATTGACCAAAGGAATAACACCAATTGAGAAGAATAAGAAGAATGAACAAGAACGAAGAAAACGTACGGTGATGAGGGAAATGTGGAGGCAGTTCATGAGGCCATAGATGTGGTAGAGAGGCAAGAAACCAAGGATGACAAGGTCCTTCTGCTTGATGACCTCGGCGTCGTAGCTCATGATCTGGACCAAGTTCGAGGTAATGTTGCGGTGGGTCAGCATCACTCCCTTGCTCTTGCCTGTTATTTCATATCAAAGTTGAAGGTTTTAAAAAGAGCGAAACAGCGGCAGCGCAGCGGGAAGAATAGAGGAAGGTCGGGTAAGTTGCTGTACATGGATTAGAGTACATTTTCAATCAACCATGCTCAAAGGCAATCGGATTGGATGTGATCGAGCGCAAAGGTAAAACACGACATGAAGAAACAATGGGCGTTACCGGTGGTGCCAGAAGAGTAGCAGAGGTAGGCAATATCTTCCATATCGATCTTTACGGGGGCAGCGAGGCGCTTGGAAAATACGGACTGGTAGGCCTTATGGCCAGCCTCGTCCTTGCCACCAAAGAGGAAGATGTGTTCACGCTTGATGCCGCAGATCTTGGCTGCCTCGAGGGCGGTAGGGAGGAGGTCGACGGTGGTAACCATGTACGATGCGCCAGAGTCTTTGAGCTGGTGAACGACCTCATCGATGGTGTAGGAGTGGTTGACCGTTGTCACGACGCCTCCTGCGCAAAGTGTTCCCAGAATTGGCACTCCAAAGTCGTACTATTAGTTGTTATTGAAGTATGTTTTCGTAAGTTTGATAGATCAAATAGTTCCGGAATAGGGGTGTAGAGAAAACCGGCTAGAGCGTTATTGCATGTTTGATAGATCGGTCAACTGGAAAGAAGGGTATCAAGGAGGACAAAAAGGTCCAGCTGTAACACAGAGTAAGAAAAGAATATAATAATACCTGGTTGTAGGAAAAGATGGCAAGGACATCCTTGGGCTGGAAGTCATAAGAGTCCAGGAGGCCAGCAGCGAAGTGCTTGGTCTCGTTCAGGAACTGACCGAAAGTCAAAGATTTTTCGGTAATGGGGTCGATGAAGACGGTCTTGCCGGGTTGGACGTTGAAGGGGTTTGACTCGAGGTAGTGGTAAATATCAACCAGGGGGTAGTTGGGTTCAGGGTCTGAAGACTGGAAGATCATCTTGAATGAATGGTTGAATTAGTAATGAGGGAAGGAAACAAGGAATGAATGTGAATGAGAAAGAGTGAGAAAGTGAATGAGAAAGAGAGAGTGAATGGGAAAGAGAGAGAAGGGGGATGAGTGCGACAAGAATAAAAAGAAAAGGAGAATGAAAGAAAGAAAGAAACGAAGACGAAGGCGAAGGAAAGAGACTCTGTAGAAGGTCAATCCACAAGCAAGGTATATCGAGAAGAACGAGAAGGACAAGAGGAAGAGAGCATTGTGCATTCCATTGTCCCCAGGCACCCTATCATGAGACAGATCGATCGGAGTCAAAGGGTAGGACAAGTGTAGCCTATGAGTGGAGACGAACTCTCTCAGCTGAAGGAGTTGAGTGCGAAAGTGGGAGGAAAGAGGTGCGACTTGACAGGAGAGAGTATTCAAGGTAGACGATCGGCGGAGCGGATGTATTATTTGAATGCAGACAACAGTCGACGGGATAATTGACATCCGAGCGAATTCCTTCTTTTATTTGTACACACAGAACACTAGACACATGGGCAAGAAATCGTGGCTAATTGTTTGAAGAAGAGAGAGAGAGAGAGAGAGAGAGAGAGAGAGAGAGAGAGAGAGGAGAGCACATACTGAGACCATTAGGGGAGGTACCCCGCTACCTCGGAAGTCAGAGGTAGACTATGTGTGCCCTCTAGGAGCTATGTGGGACGTGTATGATCTAGGGCATATCCCTAGGATAGACGATGACTGATGGTTCCTGAAATGGGCGATCACAATGAATTTCTGGGGCTATTTAAATTAGGTCTATTCTAACACTTGTCACTGATGATAGATGATGGCCATGTGTGCGTGGAACATGCAGACCCAATTGGATGTGATTAATGTTCCTGGTACTACACATACCACACAGGGATTAATGTGTGCTATGTGTGCTGTGTGCTGTGTGCTGTGTGTGTGTGGCCCCCCCTTTCGCTCTTCTATGAATGTGAATGTGAACGTGAATGTGAACGTGTGGTAGGATAGGACAGACAATCCCTTTTATTCCCTCGATCGAGTGAGTGGGAACACACACACACGACGACAGAAAAGAATCGCATGGAACAATTCCCTATGGAAAATGACAAATCCAAGTCCTCGCGATTCGCTATTCGCTGGGGGAGGGATGGTTCTCTTTCTTGTGCTTGTCCCTGTGTTCACCCATTCTCTCACACCACCCTTCTTTTCTCCCTTTCCTGTCCTTTTCCTTCTTCTTGGTCACCAACGAACATTCGTTCATTCTTCATTCGCTCATTCCCGACTCTCCCTGCACAACTTCTCTTCTTACACTCACACCCACTCACTCGGCCACACACCCGTCACCACCGCCACTACCATTACCACTACCAACTCGACTAAGCAAATAACCAAGGACAAGAAGAACCATGGCGTCGACAATGACTGCAGAACAGCACAAGCTCAGAGGAAACGAGTTCTTCAAGGTCAAGGACCTCGACCAGGCCATCCATGAATACTCAACCGCCATCGTAACGTCGCCTTTCTCTTCTTCTTTTTTGGCTTTACTGAATGGGTGCCATTCAGTAATAATGACAAATGCAACAGAGGCAACAGAACGACTGACAAGGGTAGTCTTTTGTTACAATGGACATTATTGTAGGTCAAGGACCCAAAGGTCGCTGTATACTATCAGAATCGGGCCAACTGTTACCTCAAGGTACCAATTCGCAGAACACTGTTCCTCTTCAAAAGACAGAGAATAACAACACTGTACGGAAAACACACGGGCTGACTAAATTCTTCGACAATACCTCTTTTTGTCTTGTATCACCAATATAGTTGGAAAAGTATACGAACGTTGTATCGGACTGCGAGAGGGTCGTTGAACTCGACAAAAAGTCAGGTATGCCATATACCATTGTTCATTTGTTGTTCTTGCGGAACGAACGCTTGTACAGCATTGCAATTAAACTAACCTGCACTCTCTTCCTTTCTCAAATGCCAACAATGCGCATGATAGTCAAGGGATACTACTTTGTAAGTTCTGGCGATAACAGTTGAACCAAGTGCAACAAAACATGTTGTTATTTCGCCCAAAATGCACACGAAGGACAATATGTTGACAGGTTGGAACTCCTCATTCACTTTTGATAGATGGGCAAAGCGCAGCTGGAACTCGGACAGCCCTCAGAGGCATACTCTCTTTTGAAGAAATGTAAGTCAACAAAAACAATCACATTCCACTCGACCCAGCTCTATCCGTATCCAAACTCACCAAACCTCGTGTATATATCCTATTAATTAGCATACGAATTGGCGCTGGAGCAACGCTCGGCATTCACAAAGGATATCGTTGCGATCATTGCGGAGGCCAAGAAACAGCGCTGGATCGAGCAGGAACGGAGGAGGATCGCTCAGGTTTCGGAGACATACCGGTACCTTTCTGGACTCATCGAGCAGGATATTCAGCGTCAGGTCGATGCCCTTGACAGGGACTCATTTGATTATCAGAACTATTTGACGGATTTGCGTTCCGACAAGGAGGAGCGGTTGAAAGAGTTGGAGGCGATGTCGCAGCGGGCGGGGATCCCTGACGATTATGTTCGGCCTTACATTGAGCATAAGAAGTCGACCACCAACAGCAACAATGGAGTCATCTCCCCCGAGGCGTCGCCAGATCCCATTAGCGCGATGGATATCAACCAGGAACCTTACAAAAAACCGATCCTAGTACCTGCAGCACCTAGAGAAGTGCCTGACCACCTACTGGACAAGATCACGTTCGAGCTCATGCACGACCCGGTGATCTCAATCAAGTCTGGAATCTCGTACGAGCGAAACACATTGTTGCAGCACTTTAGCTATGGACGCATGTTTGATCCGGTCGCCCAGGTGCCTATGACTGAGCGCGATATTATCCCGAACCGAGCCCTCAAAGAGGCCTGTGAAGATTACTTGACCAAGAACGGATGGGCTGTCGACTACTAGGAGGTTGTCATTCAATGGAGGGGTTTTTTGTAGGCGCTATTTTACTATATCTTCACATACCCCCTCCTCTTCTTATACACTAATGTACATATATTTGTTTATTTTGTTATTGACAATGACCTTTTGGACGTTCGTCTTATTTCTTCCTTTTTTTTGACAATGTGGGCATAGTTGAAAGTGCCTATTTAAAGCTTTCCTGAAAAAGTCCATCCTCCCTTTGTGTTTCTTAGATACCAAGACGGTGAATCTCCTCCCACCGCTTCGTCAAATCCTTCACTGGCATATGACACTCAACATCCACACCACCCACCTCATTCTCATCCTCCTCCAACACCATCTCCCCGTTTCCACTTTCAACAAACCCGGCAGAGAGCTGGACCTTGTGTTTGGGGAGGTACCGTGTTGCCTGGACGAGGTCCTTGACATTCGCCTGGGCGGCGTTTTCTTCCGCAAGCTGTGCGACGATGACAGAGTGGGCGGCGGTCGATTTGAGGGCAAGGACGCGGGATTCAAGCTCAGAGGGTGGGCCGGTGGGTGGAGTGTAGGGTGAGATGGAGGATTCGATTATCTCGGACTGGTGGGTGGTGGATGTGGGGGAGGAAAGTTTCTCGGTAGAGTCCGTGGGGCTCAAGGATGGGGTTGTGGCCGAGGATGTTGAAGGTGCGGAGGTGGCGGTATGGGTGTTGGAGAGGGTGGTGCTGCTGGTGGCAGAGTCAAAACTGCGGATGGTGCTCTGGGAGTTGGATCTGACCAATGCGTTGGTCGTCTTTGCCCAGAACTTTGTCAAATCCGCGACCGTTGGTGCCGCCATCTCCTCTTCCTCTTCCTCATCTTGTTCGCCCTCGTCAGCAGTGGTGTAGTCGGAGGGCGAGGTTGCGGGGCTGAAGTAGTCGGCCAAGGATCTGTCTGCGGACAAGTTCTCAAATGATGAGGGGTTTATCTGCGGCAGGGAAGAGCGGGGGGAGTTTGAGTTTGCGAATTCTTGGTCGAGGAGTAATTTTTGGAGGGCCTTCTTGGATTTGGGACGGAAGGTTGCGGTTGAGGAGGCAAGGCTGCACTTCTTGGAGAGGGTGGTGTGACGGGAGGATGGAGAGGAGACTTCTTCTTCGTCTTCTTCAAGGACGGTGGCGAGGAAGCCTTTACAAGCTGGGTGGGTAGATCCGAATTCGCCACAGTCGTTCTCGTCTTCATCTTCCTCCATGATTCTGGAGACCTTTGCCTTGTCTTCTTCCTTGATCGACTGGATCGACTTGGAGGATCTGGTTGACTTGACGGACTTGTTGTCGTCGCACAAGCGGCCATTATCTTTTGACATAGGTGACAGGGCAGGGGTTGTCGTCGCCGACGAAGATGAAGCAACAGATCGGACCGAGCGAGGCTTGCTACCGGATCCCTTTAACTGAGTACGACTAGTCACGAGCACATTCTCCTCCTCGATCGTGGGCGCGTCGAGGACTTGGTCCTGGAACGCAATCTCGATCAACCGGAACGTCTCGGGGATATCGCGCGCCTTGCAATCGGTTCCCATCTTGATCCGGATAAACTCCTCTAACTCGTCCAACGCATCCCGGTCGCCCACAAGCTTGAACACATCCAAAGATTTCGATTTCACGGTCTCGAAGACACGTTGGCCTTTGATGAATCGTGGACGGGTCCGGGCGTCGGTTTGCCACATGGTCAAGGATATCTCTGAGGGTGAGACGCGGACGACGCCGTTGGTGGCTCCTAAAGCGTTCAAGGCGTTCAGACCAAGACTGGAAGCGGTAGCTTTGATCTTGATCTTGTCAAAGACCATGACTCCAATGGCCATATCGCGTTTCGTCGCCGGGTTGTAGAAGCCAACAGACAGTGCGTCGGGGGCGTTGGACATCCGACGGAATTCCATATGGCATTCGCCCAGCTCTGTGTACTTTCGTCCGCCCTCAAGGGTCCTTGTATCTTCAACAGACGACATGGTCTGTGGGGCCGAGGAGGCGGCACGTTCGATCCGCTTGAAGACACGGAGGGCTTTTGAGCGGTAGTCCATACAGAGGAAGGTGTTATCGGGCGAGATGCGGGCGTTTTCCATTAACCAATCATGATACTTCTTGAACTCGCCGACGATTTCAGTGGTGGAACAGGTGATCTTGTACATCTTTGCGATCGTCACCGTCCGGGCCTCGGGGTCAAACTCGATATGCATCTCGGGGTGGAGCCAGGACCGGGCATAGAAGTCGGTGATGTAAGGGGGCTCGACATAGTGGATCTCGCCCTTGTGCATGCGCTTCTTGCAGAGGAAGAAGTCATCCCTCTTGCGGTCGATGGCATGGGAGGGGATCAGGCGGGCAGGACGGAGGACTGCAAAGAGTGCGCATTCGTCTCGGAAGTAGGCTGCACGGTCTTCGATGCCCATGCCAAACTCTCCTGGGGCCGATTTACCGGTGGTCAAATCCTCGATCTGGACACTGATATCGTACAGGTGGCGCTTGCGGAAGGGTATGGGCTGTTCCAAAGGAGGAATGACGCCAAGGTCGAGGGGCAGACGACGAACTTCCCAGAGGGAGGGTTGGCCCAACTGCATGCGTCTGGCGCGTTCCTCTTCGTCCGTGGCAGTGAGTTGGTCTGGGTGGATCTCCGGGAAGGAGCCGTTGTCCTCGGCGTGGAGATTGGCGGTCGATCGACGGAGGCTCTTGAGCCGCTTCAACAACGACACTTTGCCCGTCTTACTTCCACTTGTTGCACCAGCAGCAGTAGACCCACCACCTCCTCCAGACTTGAACATCCCACTACCCGCAAAGATATTCAGTGTCGCCGTGCTACCACCACCACCACCACCACCACCACCACCACAAGTCTGTTGGAGTTCGGCCAACTCATCCTGCTCGCGACAAGAAGCCGAAGGCTTGGGCTGTTCAATGTTTAGCGCACGCGCAACATCGACCCAGGCGTCCCTAACTTCGCCACTCTCCGCCTGCAGGATATAAGTCGTGTCGTTATAAAAACAGACCATGACCATGTCCTTCTGGATAACGGGCGGGTAGACAACATCGGGAGTGGATGAGATCTGGGCGTCAATGACTAAGACGGGTTCGTGGCAGAGTCGCAGCGGCTTGTGGACGTTTGATCCAGAGGAACTAGCGGCGAGGGAGAGGGTGGATCCGTTGGTGGCGGCGGCTTTGAGGGCGCTCCTGGACTCTGATCTCGACAGTTTCTTGGATGACGACTTTGTTGCCTCGTGAGGGGCGGCGCCAGCGGGAGGAGGAGGTACGATCTCGCACATGAAGATCATATCGGTCGTAACAATCAACCGATACTCCTTCGGCGGCGCAGGTACCACCACCCCCTTCTTCTTACCCCCACCACCCGCCTCCACCGTCCTAGAAGCAGCACTCACAAACTCCACCAACCTCCCCTCATGGATCAACTTCCTCTCTCCAATCAATCCCCTCGCAAAAAGCGGCACAAACTGCGGGAAACTTGCCCGATCCTCGACCGTCGTCAACGCCATCTCCTTATTCAACACCTTAAACATATTCGAATAATCGATCTGCTCATGCAGAGACGACAACTTCTTCGAGTTCAAAAAGACAGTCTGTGCCTTTTCGAAATTGGATCGAATGGATTGGTCATAGTATGTGGCGATGGTGTCGGTCTCGTGGATGAGGGAGAAGGTCGTGCATTGGGCGGCAAAGGCTCGATAGGCCTGAGCGAGGTGCTCAAAGGTTCTCATTTGGGCTGCCCAGTTTGCGCATACCTCTTGGTGGTGTCTCAATACCTCTGGTGAGAACTGTGGCATCACCCCTCCTGCTCCTTGACCGTTCAATGTCGCTGACGAAATATTGTTGACATGGGCCGAGGACCCATTGACGTGTGAGAGTGTCGACTTTTTTCCAAAAAGCGAGCGGCGCGTAGATTTGGGTGACTTGCAGCCAGTAGCTGAAGAAGAGTTGTTGACGAGGGCGGCGGTGATGGTCCGAATACAGAGGACGAGTTCCTGAAGGGCATGGTAGACGGCTGACCAGTCCTGGATGAGCTCGATGGTCTCTTGTGAGGAGGCGTTGATCAGTTCGTAGAGTGCCTTAACGGTTTCTTCCTTGCTGGGATCTGTCTCAAGGATCTATCGTTTGTGTGTGTGTGTGTTTTTTGTCGTGCCAGAACGTTAGTGCGGTGTTGTTTTTGGAAATAAAATTCTTTTAAAACAAACAAAAAACAAAATAGGGGAACAGAAAGGGTAAAGTTACCTGGTCAAAGCGTTGGTGGCGTTCAAAGACGCGTTCACACTTGCTGAGTACAGCATTGAGAATCGACACGTCGTCTGATTGCAGTGTCTCTGCAGCCCTGCGCATCGCTCGCAGCTGGTCCACCAGGATCTATTTTTCACATACCAAAAGATAACAAAACAGAGGGAGGAAAAAAAAAAAAGGTGGGTCAACATCTAATGATAGCTCTCCACCTGCAAGAACAAAGCAGTAAGCATGTTAGATCATATAAGAGAAGAAATGGACTAACCAAGAAGTTGCCGGTCTGAGGACGATGGATGAGTCGCAGTTCCTGGAGGGCGTTCAGTACATCATCGTCGGATCCAGTGTAACCGTCAAGCAGCTCGGTCGATGCAATAGATGCACCGTCATCACAGTCGGCGTCCTGCTCATGGTTCTGTAGAGATCGGATCTTTTGAAACCCATGCTGCATCCTGTACAACTTATTCGACACCTAGCACATGAATGCAGTTACAAAAAAAGGAGAGGGTCAAAGTTAGCAAGGAGGTGGGAGGGCGAAGACCGTGATATTTTTTTCATTTTCGTGAACGTAACAGCAATAAACAAAAAAAAAAAGAATACAACATCTTACCCATTCGCTGTAGGACTTGTCCTGCTGCTTAGCAAGAATCCTTGTCTTTTCATCACACACCTCCTCCTCCTCCTCCTCCTCAAAATCGCGACCCTCATCCGCAGAAAGAGCAGCAGTCTTTGCAATCTCCGTTCTCGTAATCAGCGTCAATCCCTTCAAGGCCTCTAAGTCCTCACCACCACGCATACCAGCGGCGGGAGTAGTGACGGCGCTGAAAAATGTCTCCTCGTCCTCCTGGGCAGAGGTAGGCGACTTCTGGAGGATTGTCGTGCTGTCGTTGAGGACCTTGGGGACGATCAAGAGGGTGTGTTGAGTTTGTGAGCGAGAGCGAAGTTGAGGGCGGGGGCGAGGGCGAGGTGCTGGGATGGGTGGTTCAGCAATTACCGTGGTGGGATTCACGTGCGAGGTCGATGAACGCATGGTTGTGAAGTTGTTTGCTGTTGCGTGAGTAAGATTGAAAAGGTTTGGTTATTGATATGAAGGTGGTGTTAAAAAGTGGTGTTGTGTTTTTTTTTCGGTTATAGTGTTTGAAGAAAGAAGAACAGAGAGAAAGGTATAAGACAGATAGAGGGGTAAGAGAGAAGAAAGGAAGGGGTATGAAGGTAGTGGAGGGTGCTGGTTTGTTCACCAAGTGTGAGGGAAGGGAAAGTTAGGGTATTGGGGATGAGTAGAGAGATAGTGCTTGGGTATATCGCATAGGAAAGAGATAAAGCACTCTGATGAAGTACGAGAAAAAAAAGAGGAAGAAAGGAGAGGAAGAGGAGCGATACTCAAGGACGATTGTATATAAGGGGAACAATTCATACATGCATGAATACCAGGCTGCATATCTACATGGGAAGCAGAAGGTCAGGACCAAGACCAGGATGGCATAGCACGCAAGCCAGCGAAAAAAGGCGGATAATAAAAATGACACCGTGACGAACGAGAGGGAGCGCAACGCGCATTGCTGGAAAGGAGAACAAAACCAGGCCAGATGGCAATGGCATTTTCTTTGTTATCCTCTTCATGTTTGGCTTTTGTCAAATGACTTCTTTCAAAGAATAGAATGCATTACAAACATCGTTATTCTCTTCCAACGGACTGTTCTGTTTGTTTAGCGTGAAGCGTGGCAGCCTATAGGCATTGACGGTTTGGAGGGAGAAGCAAAAAATCGATTCCTCAGAGAGGGAGAGATCGATCTGAATCTGCACCAGAGAAATGGATTTGAGGCAAAAAGGGTGAGAGGGCGCTCAGAAAATGTAATTGCATCCTGTCCGTTGGAAGCTAGAAGGAGAAAGGAGAAGCGACGATGATCGGAACTTGGAATCCTCTCCGCCTCCAGAATCTGGGTACAATGAGCGACAGCTGGGAGGGCAAGTGTGTCCAGACCACTTGTGAGATTCGGTGACAGAGTACTCGACGGTTGACTTATGTTGAAACGAATAACGAACGCCGATCCACTCAGATCCACAGGGTTCACACACATATGCTGTACACACACCCCCATGAAATTCAATTGGAGCGAAACCTCACATACACCCCATTCACTACAACTTTTGTCAAGTTGCCCAACTGACAGAAGAATGAAAAATGCACGTTTTATTTATGATAATGCGATATGAAACTGACACTCCTTTTAAAGCGAGGCAAGCACACGCTTAACAGTATCGCTCACAGTCTTCTTGGGCGCACGCGCAGGATCCAACCCTCCCAACTCCTTCATAACCTTGCCCATATCCTTAGCCCCCGTAGCCCCCTGTTCCTTCACAACCCTCCGAACCTCCTCCTCAATCTCTTGTTCAGTCATGGCCTGGGGCAAATAAACCTTCAACATCTCAATCTCCTTGTTCTCCTGGGCGGCTTGTTCTACGCGACCGGCGGCGGCAAAGTTGGAGATGGACTCTTGACGGCGTTTGATGGATTTCTGGATAAGGACTTGGATGACCGAATCGGTGACTTTTTCGGGTGCTTGGGGGGATTTTTCGAGGTATGTCAGGTCGCTCAAGATTCCCTATGAGAGTTCGGGTTGGTTCAAACATGCAAGTGGGTTTGTTTGGAGGTGAGTGGGATGGACTGGTGGAGAACAGGTGGAGCGCGATGGTACCTGTCCGATCCGATCTGGTTAGCTGTTGCCAAAAAAAATCAGCCTAAGACAAGTACCTTGACGACGGCGAGTCTTTCCTTATCCCTGGAGCGCATGGCATCCTTGACGTCGGCCTTGATGCGGAGGAGCAATTGAGGTGTAGCAGGGGCAGCTAATAAGTACGCCAAGGAAAGGTAAAGGTGAGTATGTTGAGGCAAGGTGTTTGTTCGTCGCGAAGACCGAGTGGAACCGAGAGTATGTTCATAAGGGAGTGCAAAGTGAAGAGAAGGAAGGAGTACCTTCAGTGGTATAAAAGAGGCATGCCCTGGAGGCAGCAGCGAAGGGACGAGTCAATGCAGAGCGGGCAAACATGATGTCTGTGAAGAGTGTGGAGTGCAGGGATGGGTGAATGGTGAAAGAAACGAACCCCGGATACAAAGGGAAGGGAGTAAACAACGAACCAACCTGACGTGACTGCTTGACCTTTGGCATTGGCTTTTAGTGGCCACCAACAAGGCACGAAGGAAACGTAAGGACAGCGAAACGAACGCGTTTCGTTTTTCTTTCTTTTCATCAACCACAAACACCTACAGGACAGAGGAAAACCCATCGCCGCAAGTATCGTCGGGATCACCTAGAATACGGACTTCACTCAACCATTAACACTTACACACATCAACAACCCTCACATCACTTGCAGACATCAAATCACCACCAACAACCTACCTACATACGCACTCACTCACACACACTCTCACACAAGCGAGGAGAAATGACACAATTCCCAGACAACTGCCTCGTCCTCCGTCGCGCAACGGAGTCCTGCAAGACCCTCGACTCCCTCCGGTATAAACTCCATACCCTCCAGAAAAAGATTGCTAAAGCCAGGGCCGCCCACACCTCCACCACGCCTCTTACTCCTGCTGTAAGCACCTTCACACGCCTTTATTGTCCTTGGGTGACGATAACAACCAGGAAGACACGTTAACTAATAATAACATTGTTTACTATGGCAAATAGACTCAGGACCAGGTGATGATGGGATTGCTGAACGAGGCGTACACACTTCAATTCCAAATATCAACCCTCCTCGCCGCAACAGAGGAACCCATTCCAGAGCGCCAGCGGATACCGATCACGACCCCTACAACCACCACTCGGGAACAGGAACATATCAGCATTGCAGCACCCCCAACAAATGCTCCCGTCGCATGAAGAAGCACCTCTCCAGCGGGACCAACGCATTGTTTGAAGGAAGAATAAAAAACGACATTCACAGAAACAGAAAGTAGTACGGAAAATACTTTTTTATGAGTGAAAGATGAGAATCAAGGCAGTAGCCTACGTGACGCGAGGACGACCTTGCCTGCCGTCGGGAATCGGTATTTTTTTGTTGACAGGATGATTTCGATGACGTGCAGGCTTGTTGGAAGGACTCGAAGACGCCCCGCTGGCTGCTGCGCTCGCCACTGACAGTGCAGGTGATGGCAGATTGCCAGCGACTCCTCCTCCTCCTCCTCCTCCTCCACCTTGTGTGAACGGGTTCAGACTGGATCCTCCTCGGGAAGGGCTGTTGTTGTTTCCGTATCGACCGTCCAATGACCCCATCAGCGGTGATCCCAGAGCGTATGGAGGTGACGGGTAGCCATATGGGACCGCCGCTCCACCTGGAACATCCGACACTGACGACAACGAAGACGTTGGCGGCGCCAATCCTCCAGATTCTGCAGGAGGAGAAACAGCAGGAATATGCAAATAATGACGGAAGACCTGAATAATCTCATCAAACGATTGCTGCCGCTCATTCGGATCCTCCTTCCACGCCTTATCATAAACCGCAAAATACCAATCCGGCGTCCCCTCGACCCTCCCCTCCTTCGCTCTCGGGGTATAAGTTGAGAGATCTTTGAAGGGGTACTTGCCGGCAAGGATGAACCAATAGATGACGCCCAGAGCGAAAATGTCACACCGGATATCGTACCGGGGTCGATTGACACCTTTGTTTGCCAGTCGTTCGGGGGCCATGAATTTTAAGACGCCTCCTAGGGGTTGACTTGATTGGGCTGCCAAGCTGCCACGGATCCTACGTAGTCCGAAATCGGTTAGGCGTGCCTGGTATCTTGGTTGTGCTTGTCCTCCTGTATTAAAAGGTCGAGTGTCGATAAGGACGTTCTTGGGATGAAGGTCCCCATGATGGAACCCGCACAAGGCAAGATGATCGAGTCCGACGGCAATATCAAGTGCGAGCACCATCCGTTCATGGGGCGAGGGGGACTCTGGGACCTCGCGGGAGAGGTGGATGAGTTTGTGGAGGTCGCCGTGGTTATAAAACTGCATAATCATGAACCGTTCGATCCGGTAGTCAGGATGGTGTTTGTTGGCGATTCCGTAGAACTGGACAATGTTGTCGTGGTTCCCGCACAGCCTCATCACCTCCACCTATTGTAAGTGGTATTTTGTTTGTGAGCTGTTAGTTTTTCATCTTCTTGAAAGTGCACAAAGAAGGGGAAAAAAAGCAATCAGATCAAAACCTCTTACTTCTTTGTCGAACATGGAAGCGTTCTCGGCAGGAGTACGAGTGCGCTTGGTATCTAAAAGCGACTTCAGCACTACAAACACGTTCCTCGACCCCCAATACGCCTTCCTGATCTCTCCATTTCCTCCTACAGCCAACATCTGTCGTTGTGTGAACTCTGACTGGTAATCAAACTGGTCCTGTCGGTTTCCTCCCTCATCATCTCCATCCATCCAGGGCGCGATAGCGTTCAGGACAGAGGTCAAGAATAGTTCGTGGTCTAGGAATTGTGGCACTGCTCCTCCTGGAAATCCCGCTTCGCCGAATCCAGGTACAGCCACCCCTCCAGCGGGTCCATCGACACCGCCACCAAGCCCTGCAGCAGCTGCCATATCAAAGATTCCTCCCGCTCCTCCTCCTCCTATGAGAGCTCCTGGTCCAGCGGGTAGATGCGATAAAGATCTCTGGCCATGAGGACCGCTTTGGATATTGGACGAAGCCGTCGAGCTATTGTCCGAGAACGACAAGCTGGGCATATCCGTCCCCGACCCATCATACTGCCTCTCTCCTCTTCCTCCTCCTGCTTGCAAATACTGTTGCTGCTGTTGCTGCCGAAGTTGCTCCTGCATAAGCTGCTGCTGATAGAGCTGATGGTACCAATGCAACTGCTCCTGCTGCTTCTGTTCCGTCCCCAATCCAAGCGAGAGGGGTGACTGTGGGCTGTGGATATACTCCGCCGGTGAAAGCTGCTGCTGGTGTTGCTGGTGTTGGTGATGGTTATGGGCTACGGCGACGGCACGTTGTTGGTGTTGAAGCCCTTCAAGATGTTGGAGGTGCTCGAGTTGTTCCTGTTCAAGTCGGGCTTGGTAGGCCCGTTGACGTTGGAGTTGATCCTGTTTGAGTTGGTTCCCGTAGGATGGGATGCGGGCATTGTGATCTTCTAATGGCGTTGTTTTTTCTTCTTCAGAGTTGTCAAGGGACATTCCTTGGTCGGAGGGGGAGATGTCGTCGGAATGGAGGAGATCAGGCATAGTGTCCATGTCTGCTGTCTGCTGATGCTGTTGGTTGCCATTGTCTTGGGTGACACCGCCGTAGAAACGGGAGAAACTGTCCTTGAAAAAGTTCATTGTATGAAGGCTCTTATAACCTATTGTTCGGTTGGAGAGGCGATTGGGCGTGCTGGTGGGACTGTTGAGGTGTGTGTGGGTTGGGTTTGTGTAGTAGGGTTATGAAACCTCGTTCCTGAAAAAAAAGGTTGTTGGTCTCTGATTGCTGAACCCAGGTAGAGTAGATTGTTGTCGGTGATATTTGGTTGAGGAGTGTGAATGAGGGGGACTGTGTTGGGAAGCGAGGCGGGGGAGGAGTGAAGAAAGAGAAAGGAGGAGAGAAGAAAAGAAAAGAAAAGAGGAGAAGAGAAGAGAAAAGAAGAAAAGAGACGAGAAGAGCAGAGAAGAGAACAAAGGAACCCATGGGGGTGGGTGGCGACAATCCATTAAAAAAAAGCATAAAACACCCATAAATGGTAGATAAGGGCTCATCAAATCTGTTCTCCGTCCCGTTTTTGTGCTGTACTCGTACCGCTTCTACTTTCTTCCCTTTTTGCATTGTTTTGTCTGAACTGCATGGAAAGAATGATAAAAAAAAAAGGAAGATATTGAGCCCTGAACCATCACAGACTATCGAGCCCGTCCTTGCCTTCTGCTGTTTTCATGCATATGCATCCTCACAGATTTCAGGCGAATCCAGACGGTGACCGGACATCGGAAGCACTATTGGCATCGACTCCAGCTGTGTTGTCGGATTTTGCATATCACGAGCTGAGACAGGAGGCAAGGGCGACTGAATGGCCCGACAGTGGGCGCGTGGAAAAAATTCTCAGGGGAAAGGGGAAGTTTTCACTTTTGGCTAGGTGGCCAAAGTGCCAGTGGCGAAGAGATCCTTGAGATAGCAAAGACAGAGATGTCCTTGTTGTGATTATGTCGAAAGTCGTCATGATAACAGGCGTACGAGAGACGAAAGAACCGGAGGGAAAACACGCGTTGAATGATCGCGTTGGTTATTAAAGAGGACGAAAGAACGAGAGGACCTCGTTGTTGAGGATTATGTATCCTTTCCCTGACTAAAAGGATAGATGAGTGGATAAAGCCTGCAGGAGAAAAGTTTCTTGAGCAGAGAGAAAAGAGAAAGAGTTGATACAAACGGCAAGGTGGGTGAAAGCATTGGTTCCCAGTCCAAACAGAGTAAAGCTCACACTTCTCATAGTCTACTTTGTGCAATGGTCGTACATTGTTTTCTTGTTGTTTTCATCTTCGATTTACAGCTGTTTGTTAACACTTGTTGATGGTTGTCGTCGTTGTTGACATGGACGGGTTCGTTGCCATCGTGGTTAAGATTTCGTCAATGAGAATTCTGTTCTTGTATTCACCCATGCTTCTGGGCATTGTTCGCCTTATTATGTTGTCGTGCAAACGCATGTTATTGTTGTCAATGCTGCCTGATGCCAATGGTCCATTTCGTTATAGATCTCCACTTCCTTTTACCCTTTCCTTTCAGTTTCAATCCAACCTCTGTTTCTTTCATTTTCCTTGCTCCCATCTTCCCTTGTCGTTCCCACTCTCCCGATAGACGGGTGGCGAACAAAAAAAAAGCAGGCAAATGACACAGAAAGACAAAATATATGAAGTTATTTCAGTCATGGTTTCAGTCCCGAAAAAAGGTTGTCTCTCCAAGAGAAAAAAATTCAGGGAACTGACGTTTGTGTTATCTTTGTGCACCACCTTCCCCCTTCGTTATATTGTCTACTATCAGCTAAAAGACCTATGAGGGCGGCACAGTGATGTAGAGGTCAATCAATCGCTTGAACCCGAGAAGCCATTTGCCCTCACTATCAAACTCGGTCTGCATCAGCTTAGCATGGATAGCATGGCACTGTGCAAACGACCTTGACGACAATGCTATTCGGCGTTTGAGAAAACAAGAAATGGTCGAGGTGAATATAAAGTCCGAATAGGCCGTCAACAACTTCAACGATCAGGATGAACCAACAAAGTCCGCTTTTTATGTTTTTTAATGGACAGAGAGAATAAAAACTGGGAGCGGCGTGGCGTAAAGAGTACAGTACCTTCAATCATTTCGCCCAGAGGGACGACGACACGCTCCTTGACAGTCCCGTTCTGCATCTGCTCCTGCAAGGACTGGAGTCTCTTGGCCGTGTCTTCAAACATCCGCTTTTGAGGTGCCTACATTCGTTGATTGAAAAGAGAGATAGAGATTGAGATAGGGTTAGATGAGGACTTGGATCCATATCATCCGAACTACGAGAAGGTTGATTTTCTCTGTTTTCGTATGTTGTCGTTGAACAGACAAGGCAAAGTAGTCGAAGGGCTGTTTTTCTTCCGCGGGGAAAGATCAGCCGGTTACTGTTGTTGTTTTTGAAGCTGCGGGACATGATGTGCAACATTAAACGACATTGTTTGCGAAAGATGATAGACAAACGTCCCGCTCTTTTTTCTTGTTCAGAAAAGTCGACTGTTGTCTTCCATTCCGAAGAAAAGACAGCCTCGACTTAACTCCTAGCCCTCGTCGCCTTTTCCCTTTTCTGGTAAAATGATGTTACCATCCCTGCATCCCGACGCGTGCCGTTTGTTGTAGTTTTGGAAGAGTGCTGTTTTTTTCATAGGACTATTTAGCGCGCGAACGCGTGCCAATTACAGCCACCCTTTTCTCCTCATCCCTACCAACATCACACTATAGATCTTGTCTGCGCCTCCTCTCGGAAAACTCTCTTCATCAGCCCCCTCTCTCACACCTTTGCTTTTGTTTTTCGACTTGCATTAATCCACATACGCTTGTGCTCTCCATTTTTGTTGTTGTTGTTAGTGCCCTGTTTTCATCTCATCTTCTTCCTCTCACTGTTGCCCGCGCACGCCCTCTCTCTCACTACTGTCGTTTCTCTTCATTCCCGCTCTCGATCACCCTGTTTTGCTCTTGGTCACTCATGCATCATCTAATCCTGGACAATACCATCCTTGTGTCGCCGCTGTTGACGCTGTCCACCAACAACCCCTGAATCCTGTTCTACCCAAACTCCGGTTCTCTAGTAACGTGATCTTCCCCTCTTCTCCTTGTTGCATGCTTGCAGTCTCTTGTGTTCTGCTCCTGGGTGGGCGAAATACTTACAGGTACGTTAGCAGAACACTCTTTGATAATCCTAGTCAAGGTTTCGTTCATAGGTCCAAAGTCGTACGCAGCCCCATCGTCCTTTTTGGCCGTTTTCTCAAAGATCTAAGATAGAACACCATGAAAAATGTCAAAAAAGTGTGAGTGCACAAAGAAAAACAAGGAGCAATTTTTTTTATAGAGTTTTCTCATTCCTGAGTACAAACGGAATTCATCATTTTTGCCCCAGCAAAAAAAATAAAAGCACATGGCAAGAAGGACCCAACTCCTTTTCTTAAATCCTCTTCTGTTGCACCTTCAATGAGTTCGTAATAATTAAAAGGGAGGTTATACCTTGGTAGGAGGGTCGTTCCAGTGGTTGTCGATAGCAGCAGTTCGGAAATCTCCTTTAGTATAAGGAATAGGTGAAGGTCCAGTCCCAGCACCCTTCATGGGAGGTGGGGGCAACTTCATTCCCCCGGCAGGAGGAGGTGGCGAGGGAGTGGCTACAGGGCGTGAAGATCCAAAGAGCCCTGGAGGCCCACCTCCTGCCAAGGGCAACGACGTTGCTGTTGTGGGCAGTCCTCCTGTTGATACGGATTCTGATGCTCCTGTTGGTGATGATGGGGGAGGGTATGAGATAGAGACTCTGTTGTTCTTGCGAGGCTTGAAGGTTGGCAGTGGGGGTGCGCCAAGAGGTGCAGAGAATGAGGAGATGTCAAAGTTGTCCTGTGCCTCGTCGTTGTTGATGGAGTCTTGGGTATTGTTGTCTTCGTTGGTCCTGTTTGACGCGTCCATGGTTTGTATTCTTTCTTGAGGTTGATGAGTGATGGAGAAGAAGAAGAAAAAGAAGAGATGATGAGCAGGTTATTAATACCCGAAAGTAAAAATCAAGGAGACGACCAAGAAGAAAAGACATGAAAGTCAAATGAAAGATATGAGCTCGTGGACATGTCATATTGCGGTGTCAGTCTCAATAGTAATTCAAATGTGGACATGAATGGTCTGTCCAGGCCATAAAGAGGATTGCCCGATGGGTCTATGTATGCATAATTCTACAAATGGCTTGGCAACGGCAGCCACGCGAAGTAACTGAAAAGTGATCAATCAATTGATATCAATTGATCAACAGTGTGATTTTATTTGCTTGACGTTGGCTCAGGATGATAACAGTAGTCCATTCCATGACCTTGGTCTGGAGTCTCCAACGACATTGCTGACCCGCACGGGGGTGTCCTTTGGATAAAGTCCAAGGACTGATAAATCCTTGCCGATACAACAGCGACCTTTTGGAGATCCCTCCCCTCAATGGCGCCCATCTGGATACCCCTCGTCATCCTCATCTTCCTGCAACTCTGTCACTGTCGCTGATAACAGCACTCTATTCTCATCCTGAATGTAAAAACGATCGATCATCCACTCAACAGCAAGGGGCATGATCCTGACCAACCTCACGCCCGCACTGCCATCCTGAATTGGATCTCTCTCACACTTCGCACTCTGAGATCGTACCCACTTCAGTAACTACCATCACTGCTGCTGTCACCAGATCGTTCGAGTTAGATGATCTTCCCATCCAGCATAACAACCATCCCCGTCTCGATCTGACAGCTAAACCAATGACCCCATCTCACTGCGACCTTCGATCTCGACCGATTTCATCAACCCTCCTCCACATAGATCTCAAAAACAACCATCAGCCCTGCCAGAGATCGTGATCATCCCTCCGTTTCGATCATCGACTTGATCACCCTGTAAGTGAATCCTCCTGTAAAGTGAAGAATCGAAAAAAAAGGAGGTGCTGGTTTGTGCTTTGGAGGTGTTGGAATCCCTGAAAAAGACACGATCCGATCTCCATCCTCCAAACAAAACGTCAACCTCCTGTTCCTGAAAAAAACCAGCCCTCTCGTCTGACCTCGCTCAGCATCCAGTGTTGCCCTATTACAACACATCGCTCCTTTCTGTACAATGCCATCCTCCACTGCTCCTGCTTGCCAGAAAAGATGTTCCTTCAGTCCTGTACAACTTCTCCATCACTGCCAACGACACATAGTCTCATCCTTCATCCTGCTCTGCCAACTACTCTCTCCACTGCAAATAAAAAGATGTCTCCTGATACCAATTGCTCCAAACGTTATCCTCCATATGCTCGACAATCCGACATGGATTCTCCTGGACTGCAGTTGATGTTGATGTGTCTGTGTGGGAGGAGCCGATGTGTGTGTGTAGGAGGAGTTGATGTGTGGTCCTGAAAAGGAGGAAGGAGAGTGGATGGTGGGATGGTGCCGGTGACGGTAGACTCTCCTTGGAATGCGCCTTCACGACATATCCAGACAGCAACCCCACGGCAAGCTGTTCCACCAAAAACACTCGACGGTAAAGAGTATCCTGCTGAAAGACAGAGAGAGCCCTTCCATGATAATGAAGCGATCCTTGATGACGGTTCCGAATGACGACTGAGAAAGGGCGAGTTGCAAAGAAGTCTTCAGAAGTTGTGATTTGCGACTAGCGCAGGCTCGTCTTCATCTCGCCTTGATTTATATGTAAGGAACCATTTGTATTGTATGTGTTTTCGACGTTCATCGTCCCTTTTATTCAGCAGGAAAATAAAATGGGAAAAAGAGACCAAGTGTTGAATTCAAATAGAAAGGTAAAGCTCGTGTTTGGGAAGGCGCGCTTATTCCTCATCCTCATCCTCGTCCTGGTTGGCGATGTTGAAGTAACGGAGCTCATAGGTACCCTTGTCCGAGGCAATGACACGGAGCCAGTCGCGGAGCTGGTGCTTCTTGAGGAACTTCTTGGTAAGGTACTTGAGGTAACGCTTGGAGAACTCCTGGTTGGCGGTGACGGTGATCTTGGCGTCATCACCACGGACAATGGTGACCTTGTCGGCCAAACCACCGGTGCGGCCCTCGATCTTGATGCGATCGTGGAGGAACTTCTCGAAAGCCGAAGCATCGAAAATCTTGTCACCGGCGGGGCCGGAGCAGTCGATGACGAACTTGTAGGAGACCTTCTTGCTAACCTTCTATTAGTTGGTGTAGAGGCGACAGAAGGCGTGGTGGGTCAGTTGGGGGCCATTCCAAGACCAAAAAAAAAGTGGTAGATTGACAGCTTGAATGTCGATGTATAGTTGAATCCCGAATGTCAAATCGATGATGATGGTGTGAGTGATGAATCACAATCCAGTTATACAGCGCCGTGGTTGTCGCTGACATAGTGGCGTGTCCTCCCTATATTCCCGATCCCGATCCTTGTTGTCTTGTAAAAAGCGAATGAGGTTGAGGTCACTCACGGTGGGGGCCATTTCTGAAATTCGGGAGAAGTAAGAGAGAGAACTGTTAACTTGCTCGCTTGCACACTCGTTATCAATTGTTTTTTTTCTCGAGGGAGATTCAATCCATCCATCCGTGCCCCTTAACTGGATACAATTCTTTCAAAAATGAAACAAGTCAGGTGATTCGATCAGTTGGTGGCACATTATTGGAGAATGTGGGGGGAGAGTGCAGGTGCACCTGCGAGCGGAAAAAAAAAAAAAGTCGTTGGCTACACTTGAGCATGGTGGAGAGCAACCACACAAGTGGTTCTGAGTGTGAACAAGTGGATAATATCCCTGGAGATCAGCTTCAACTGCCCTTCAGAACGCAAAAAGATGTGCGTGCTATCAGTTGTTCGCTCGTTTGTTCTTTCTCAGGTCACCGTTCACCTGGCCATCATTTTTCGCGCAGTGCAGTCACGCAGCCATCCAGACAGCGTGCATGGTCATCTTTTGAACCTATTTCTGCTGCTGCCTGTTGAACAGGTGCGAGTTCCTCTTTCCCCTTACTTTTTTTTAATTCCCTCTCACCCGCCCTCCTCACTCACGCACACACACATTCATTCCTCTCTCTCTCCCTCTCTTTCATTCAATAACGACAACACTCGACACATTCTCGAGAGAACCGATCACTCTTACTTCATAAACACATAGTGCAAGCACACGGATACACAGCCACACCGACATAACGAGCAGTAACCAACAACCTCATGGATACCGCTAGTCTCTACTCGCAGGCACAACCAGGCGCCTTTGGTGCCGAGCTCAAAGTACGGCGCAACATACATCTCTTCGTTTACAATATCAATGCCAAGTTAAATTGTTATCAAAAGGAGTGCGTAGAAGGCTGTAGGCCTCGCCAAGCCTCGGCGTGAGAGCTGTTCGTCGCTCACGCGCTTAGGCAGACAGACAGACAAACAGAAAAGACTAACGATCGTTTGCTTTCTCGTGTTCTCCCATTGGTGTTGTGCCTTGTCCAATATCTATAATAGGATCAAATACCGACCATCAACCAGCATCTCGTCAACGGCATATCGTTCCTAAGCGAGTTCAGAGACTTTTGCAAGGAAAGAGCTAACATCGAACGGGATTACGCCCACAGGATCGAGGCACTTGTTCGAAAGTATCAACACAAGAAGGAGAAAAAAACTGCGCACGCCACCCAGAATGGAGGAGTCCCTGCATCGCCTCTGGAGCCCGACTTCGATCCTGCTCTCAACGACGGAACGTATGTGCAAACTCAAGAAACGATGACGCACACCAATGCGAGCATAGCAATCGGAACATGAAAGAACCAACGACTATGAAACTAACCCTTTCGCGCCAATCTTTTCCCAAACCCTGCATCTGCTTTTCTTAGAACTTCTTCTAGAGCATGGACGTCCATCTTGAATGATACGGAAGCGCTTTTACGGGACAGGCAACAATTCTCAGAGAACCTTATTTCCAAAGTCTATGATCCACTCAAGGTTTTGGCTACCAAGAAGGACGAAGCGCGCAAGAAGGTACCAGGGCTCACTTACATATAACGCAACGGACCATTGACTGATCACTCTGACAAACATACTAATGATAATCTCCATTTTATTGTTCAATAATTGTTGAATAGCACGTCCAATTCGCGCAAAAACTGCTAGCGGAACGTGAAAAGTCTGCTCAGGAACGCGACAAGGCAAAGGCCAAGTACGATGCCAGCTGTGAAGAGGTCGAGAACTCCAAGCAAAAGCAAGAACGCGCCTACGATGAAAAGAACCAGGAAAAGCTCAAGCGTTCGTATTACCAGGACATTTTGGACATGAACAACAACAAGGTATTTTGAAGCTGGTGGATGAGCGCATTTGTTAGCGTATCATTTTCACTTGAGGTT
This sequence comes from Linnemannia hyalina, assembly GCA_019671135.1. NCBI lineage: Eukaryota > Fungi > Mortierellomycota > Mortierellomycetes > Mortierellales > Mortierellaceae > Linnemannia > Linnemannia hyalina. The sequence goes on along the minus strand of JAHRHY010000002.1, from coordinate 3,568,839 downwards.
TGTACACTGCTAACGCGCACTCTCGTTTGCAATCTCCTGTTGATTCATTGGATAGAACTCGTATGTGTTGGCGCTGCAGGTTCTCAACGCTCACCGCAAAAAGTACTATGACCAGGACCTCCCAGAATTGTCTAACGTAAGTCTCATCGAGGAGAGATTGTCAGGGCAGCACAAAGATACTTCAAATGGCTCAATGCTGACCATGAATCTATCATCCTCCGCCCTTACTAGAACATGCAAGCACTGGATGAGAGCCGTATTGAAGGGCTGAAGGAAGTGTGGGAGGGCTACATTCGTTTGGAATCCAAGTTGAACACGGACGCTCAGACGCACCTGGACTCGATGATGCAGGCAGTTCAGGCAGTGGATGCCTCTGTTGATTCTGCCATTTTTGTCCGCACTCATCGAGCGGCCTGGACAGCACCTCTGGATCTGCCTTTCGAATCTTCGCACACCTTTAACGACACTGTAAGTTTCCGTAATGATCGGTGTTCTCGAAGGAACTGAATAGGGAAGGCTACGGGAAATAGTATTCTAATCACAATGACGTTGTATCGAAAATAGGAGGAACTGGTGCTGGATGATAACGCTCGCGTGTTCTTGAGCAACAAATTGATGAAGCTGAGAAGGAAGCAAGCACAGGCGACGGTGGACATCAACGGTCGACTCAAGGACATGGAGGGGCTGTTGAATCTCAAGAATGCCTATATCGAGAACAACAGTCTAGGCGATCCAGAAGAGGTACAGGAGAGTATCTTGGAGGCATCCCGAGCAATCACTGTCCTTCAGACCATGGGTGCACTCTATGAGGCTGAGATCAACACCATTGTCCAGACGATAGGAGGTACTATATCGAATATGTGCACCTCGATGCTAAGTGTCTGTTCATTACACCATGGTCGAGCCCAAAGAATGACAAATAGACAGGGAGTTTCAAGTTGACAGAAAGGGACATGATCTTAACTGTTATTTTTCGCTTCCTCAATTGTTGTTTTTTATCATTTTCCTCTCTACCGTAGACACGGGAGTCCAGAACCAACCCCATGACTTCAAGGCTGCATCGTTCACTATCCCGACATCGTGCGATTATTGCCAGTCGACCATTTGGGGCATTGCGAAACAAGGGTTTACGTGTAGGGACTGTGGGTTCAACTGCCACTCCAAGTGTGAGATGAAGGTGCCTCCCAACTGCAGTAACGTCAAGGGAGGAGCCAAAGCCCAACGGAATTCGATCCTGGGCGGAGGTCCACCGTCGGCATCGTCTCCGACCTCGACTTTTAGCACGTTATCAAGTCTTCCACCAGACCTTGCTCCCACAGGAACAGCGATTTCCGAGCTCAAACATCGGGCTTCCCTTCGCGAATCGTCGTCGTCTTCTGGCGCTCTTGCTGGTGCAAGTGCAAGCGCTGCTGCTGCTGCCCGGAGTCCCCAGTCAAACAAGAGAGGGGCTCCTCAGGCTGGATCGCATGGGTCGCTGAACCAACTGCAGGCTCATGTCATCTATGACTATGATGCCAGTAGTCCTGGCGAGCTCACAGTGCGCGTTGGCGATGTGGTCACTATCCTCGAAGGCGACGACGGTATGCTTCCTTGACTTTTTTTCTTTTTTTTCCTTGGTTTAGTTTCGATGAGCGTGTAACTAATCTTGACTCTTTCAATACGTACGACATAGATGCATCCGGATGGGTGACGGGTCAGGTGAATGGGTCGTCGGGATTGATTCCCTTGAGCTATATCGAGATGGAGCAGTTCTATGAGGCACCTACCGAACCAGCACCTATTCAAAAAGGTATTCATCTTAAGACATATTCGTTGCCATTCGCAGAAGCATAGCTATGCAAGAACGTACAGAAAACTCTAACGATGAGATATGTCTTTCTTTTTGATGCTAACGTTTCCTTTTGGTAATTCTTTATTTGCGCTAGTGCGAGTTCTGTACGACTATGATGCACAGTCCAACCTTGAGCTCACGATTCACGAAGGCGACATTGTCGTCTTGACCAGTACCGATTGCTCAGAAGGCTGGTGGGAAGGTAAGAACACCAGGATGAAACGAACGGCCTTTCCATACGCTGCGCATGATCATACATGATAATGATGATGACGGTGACGATCCCATCTTTGGTTCATGATCTTCCACCTACTCCCCCTCTCCCATTTACCTATTCCCATGGCATTGCTCTCTATTTCGCGCTCTTGTTATTATTATTATTATTATTTCGCCGTTCTGTATGTTATTATTATTCTTGTTCTCATTACTAACGATGATGCATATGATAGGTACATTGCGTGGAGTGACAGCCCAGTTCCCAGCCAACTACGTCGAGCTCATTTGAGCATTGAGTTCTACAGAGCGAGAGAACGAGTGAGAGACGAGAGGGATGATGACTAATCCAGTGAATCGGCACTAACGCAGGGTTGTCCGTGTGCTAATAAAGACGAGGGTCGTTGGACTCTTTTTTCTTAACCCGTCAGGCTTGATCAAGAAACAACAACAGCAACACCAAAACAAAACAACACCAGCAACAACCCCTTGCGAAAGGGGGATGATAGCTCTTTTTGTTTTTTAGGGAGTTGTTGCCAATGATGTGCACAGGTAAGCATTTTTAAAACGAGGAAGAAGACAAAAGACACAAGGTGGCCCATGCGAGGCTATTTGAAGAAAAAGAAAAAAGGGGATCCTACCTGGCAACCCAATGAATGATAGACTACACTTCATTCAGAAGGCCATTCGGTATTTTAGGTGGCTGCGATCAATCCATGGAATCAAAGACTAACGAGATCCTTCGAACCCCGCAAAAGAATGAGAAATGAGAAATGAGAAATGAAAAAAAAAAAAAAAAAAAATTTACGGTCACACATTTCTTCTCTTCTGTCCTTTTTGACTGTGCTCTTTTCTTCATCACCATCCACCTCTTTTCCTTATATCCACTTATTTTAACTCGTTCCTTTCTTGATCGTCTCCACTCCCATCACTAACTCAAATCATCCTCATTTCCTCCTCGTCATCTCATCTACTCTCTCACACTCCCTTTCCACCAGCTCCAAGAAGCCTTTATTTGTTTATTTGAACAGTATTCGCACACACATACTCTTGTTTCGTCGTCGTTCTTTTCTTTGTAAGCTTGCCAGCCTCTCTCTTTTATTCTCTTGTGTGCCATCTATCCCTTCCCTACTTTGCTTTACTCAAAGAAATAAGCTTGTTTTCGAGAGTACCCTTGCTCCTCGTTCCTTTCTCCACCAACACCAGACACACAAACTCATACATATACACAAACACATACACTTACGCACACTGGCCACCAAACAGGTAACGAAACCCTACCCTAACCATCGGACCATCGGACACAAAACAAGAGCCTTTTTTTTTCTTTCTTTCTTCGTATCACCACCCACTAAAAATCATGTCTTGTTATTGCCTTGCCAGTGACGACTGGCTGGGTGGCTGGCTGGTGCTGACAAACACCTTCGTCAAGCAGCGCAGATCCACCCTTCTTTTTTATACTCTTCGGTCCTTTCTATCTGCCATGGTTATCGACGAATGATCATCGGTTAAAGTAAAAAAAAAAAAAAGAGGGCCTTGATACAGCTGTGGAGTGGCGGTGATCAGATGGATCCTTCGGAGGTGTTTTAGTGTGTCTGTGGGTTGGGAGAGAGGAGTATGACTGGTGGGTAAATGTCGTGTGGACTGGATGTTTTGGTTCCACTCCTCCTATTCCCTTCTTTTTTATTTATTCTCTTTTCTTACTTTTCCTCCCTTGTCCCCCTTCTCTCCTCCTTACCCCCTCCCTCGTCTCCTGTCTCCCTTGTTCTCCACTCCCCTCCCGTCTCTCTCTATCTCCTTGCTCACTCTTACTCCTCTTCACTTTCTCTTTCTCTTCCTCTCTTTTCCTCTCTTTTCCTCTCTTTTCCTCTCCTTCCTTCCATCCTTCCTTCCCCACCCACCCACACTCACACTCACATACTCACACCCTTGCACAACTGTTGTCCTTGCTTTCACCTCCACGAACATACAGTACACACTCACTGTCTGATACTACTGCAGTCCTTGCTAAACCTGTATGCATGTCCTCCTCTCTGCCCCCCTTTTCTTTGTTCACAAGCACACACAACCCATCAGCGACGCATATCCCCTCCCCCCCAAAACACATCTAAACAACACTCAAACAGCAAACAAACAGGTTCAAGACATACACTCACCCTATGACCTTCCTCATCTCATCCTTTTTTTTTTTTTTTTTTTTTTTTTTTTTTCTCTCTCCTCTTCCCAACTTCTAGATTGACTACAGTTTGCCAAGTGCCACCCACACCATGAATCCGAGCCGCCCTCAGAGAACCCACTCTGTCCAGTCTCCTCCCACCCCTCCAAGTCTTCCCCAGTCCTCTTCCTCTTCCTCTTCCTCTTCCGCCTCTCAATCCACCAGAACCACCCGCTCCGCTCTCAATCGTTCCGCCACAGCTGCCGCCGCAAACTCAAGTAACTCGCACACTGACACAGATATGAACCCTACCAGCACAAGACACCCCTCAGAAAAGTCATCTGCGACTGAAACCTCCGCTCGCCGTGCCTCGTCCTCGACCCGTCGCAAGCCCACCTCCACCACCTTCTCCCTCGCACCCATGACTACAACCACCGTCGTCACCACCACTACAACAACATCAACAGAATACCCGCCACTCTACTTCAAGCCTCCCCCAATACCCGCCAACCTCGACCCAAAGATCTTTCCTCTCGCTGATACCCCCACCCCGCCCGCCTTGAAAAAGTTTTGCTTTGATCTCAATGGACAGCCAACCTTTTTAAGGGAGAGCCAGGAGAACGAACACAGCATGGGCCAGGTAATGAACTGGAGCAAACAAAAGGGAGGGTCTTGTGAACACATCCCGCAATATCCCTCTCCTCTATCTCTCTTTCCTCGCATCCCCCCTTCACCTTGCTTCCTACCACCACCATCGCCATGTTTGTGTCTATTCTATTGTTTGCTGGAAAACCTTTGCAGAGGTGATTCCATTCCACCGACCATGCAACATAACCACTGGAAAAAACACTTTATTCATCACACTCTTGCTTGCATTCTTTTAATTGGACTATCGCTTATTAATAGCTGGAGGATGCCTTATTCAACCTCAGTGCGTCGGCGCACCAACGAGCACTCAAATCGGCTTCAGAGCACAGCAGCTCCCACCCAGCAGTCAACAGCAACGCACACAATTCGAGCCAGCGACTGGAACTGCATGGACAGGACGATTTTTCAATGACAAAGGAGACGGTGCGCGGGAACGGACACGACCAATCGACCATGACGACTATCACTCGCAAGTCTGTGGAACATCCTCGGCGTGGACTCGCTGTTCCGAACTGGCGCTCTCGCGAGGGGTGCCGTGCCAAGAAACGCCCAGCCTCACCCATCACCCCCGGCGGCTCAGTAGATGTATCAATGCCCCAGCCTCTGTTGGGCGCCACTGCCCCATCAAACCTGATCTCGCCATCATCATCCTCCAACCCTATGTCCAAGGATGAGGCTGCTGATGCCTACTTCTTGGACAGGACTTCACCCCCGCACAAGAAGTCCAAGCGACCATGGACAAACTCCCCTCTTCACACCCAAACTACTGGAGCACCAGCAACAGCGTCTGCCTCAGAAACATCGTCTGCCAGTCAAACTGGCCGGAAATTAGCAGCTTCTGTTTCAGCTCCGTCCTTTGCCGATTTCGCAACTCCCGCCGCTCCTAGCCGCTCTAGGATCTCCGAGCGTGCGAGGGAACTCTCTGCTCACGTTGCAGATCTTAGGGGAGCCATTGACCCTCTCGGTCTTCCCTCACCGTCGCTCTCTCCTACGGCGCTGACCCAGGTCTCATCTGCCGGCTCGAGCTCCGATGGTATCCTGACCAGAAGACGTCACAAGACTGTCCCAACCACGTTTGATCATGAAGATGCACACCAGGAGGGGGAGGGTGAAGATGAAGAGATCTATACCGAGGACGATGAGGAAATCGATGGAGAGATGGATATCGAACGATCTCTGCAACAGGCCGGTGTCGGGCAAACTTCAACCTTGCTGGATCTGCCTGCTATGATTGCGACCTTTGACGCCCTTCCCTCGAGTCTGCAGTCGTACATGCTTTTCCACTTTCTTCGTCGCAGCCCTGCGCCCACTCTTCAGTTTGTGAGCTCCATCATCCTGGCAACCATGAAGCAAGACTTTTTATCGCTCTTGCCCATCGAACTGAGCCGCAACATTCTCCGCTTCTTGGACGGTCGCAGTCTTTGCAAGGCAGCCCAGGTTAGCAAGCAGTGGCGTGTTGTTGTCGATTCTGACGCCCATATCTGGATGCACCAGTTCCAGAGAGAGGGATTCGTCTTAGAGGAACGTGAGGAGGAAGACGCGTTTACCCAGAAGCTCGGTATCGATGGTCATTACGGAGTCCGCCCCAACTATCAGGAAAGGAAGCTGCAGGCCAAGAAGAGGATGATCAAAGGCAAGGGTCGTCTGAACCACGCAATTGTTCGCCCCACAGATTTGCCAGAGTCGCCTCTTTACCCAAACGACGTGACAATGGACGAGGTAGATCAATCTGCTGGACAGCACGATGCGGCCAACAAGGTTCGTGGTTGGGACAGCGACACTGCAGAGGAGGATATTGATATCAAACAGGAGGATGAGGAGGCATTTATGACGCCTGATGCAGCACCGCCATCCCCAACCACCAGTCTTACAGGACGATTCAACGATGTAGATTCGGAGGATGAGACCATGGATCAGGACCTCATTGAGGAACCCTTTGGTCCTATGACACCTTCAACTGGTCATCCCTTCAAGGCGCTGTTCCGTCGTCACTGGATCACTCGCCAGAACTGGACCAAGGGCAGGGCCAAGCACATCCAGTTTAGAGGACACAGTGACCGTGTCGTCACCTGTCTACAGTTTGATTCAGAGAAGATCATCTCTGGTTATGATGATCAGTCGATCCATGTCTACGACACTGTAACCGGAAACCGCCTCAAGAAGTTGGACGGTCACGAGGGAGGTGTTTGGGCTTTACAATACCGCGGCAACACGCTCGTCTCTGGAGCGACCGACAGGACTGTTCGCGTCTGGGACATCGAGAAGGGCATCTGCACGCATGTCTTCCGTGGCCACACTTCGACTGTCCGATGCCTGCAGATTGTTATGCCCGTGAACGTCAACAAGGACCCCCATGGCGTTCCCAAGTACGAGCCTGAGTTCCCTGTGATCGTAACGGGGTCGCGCGACTCGACCTTGTTGGTTTGGCGCCTTCCTGACCCTGAGTTGAACGGTCACATGTCGCCCACTGATAGTAGGTGGCTCCTGCATACCTTGAGTGGACACGTCCAGTCGGTGCGTGCTCTGGCAGCAGAGGGCAGTACCCTTGTGTCGGGTTCATACGACTGCACGGTCCGCGTTTGGAACATTGTAACGGGAACATTGGTCCACCGTCTCCAGGGTCATGCTCAAAAGGTGTACTCTGTTGTCCTGGACAAGGAGCGTAACCAGTGCATGAGTGGAAGCATGGACTCGTATGTCCGTATTTGGTCTTTGGAGGATGGATCTTGCCTGCATGTTCTCGAAGGTAATAAGCGCCTGCATCTCTGTCTGTCTGACTATGTTGGAATGTTACTGAGGTGTTGCACGAAAGGTACATGAAATTGTTCCACTAACCGGATACCCTGATTTATGTACATTGCTTTTATCAAATTAGGCCACGCGGCATTGGTCGGCTTGCTGGGACTGAATGCCAATCATTTGGTGTCTGCTGCAGCTGATTGCACGGTCAGGATCTGGGACCCAGCCCGTGGTGTCTGTCTGAGGGTTCTTGCAGCGCATTCAGCTGCGATTACTTGCTTCCAGCACGATGGCACCAAGGTCATTTCTGGGTCGGATGGAAACTTGAAGATGTGGGATTTCAACACTGGCAAATTTGTCCGCAACCTGTTGACGGGACTGGGAAGTGTCTGGCAGGTCAAGTTTGACGAACGTCGATGTGTCGCTGCCGTCCAACGTGCTGCCGCCAATGGCGCCAACGTCCCCAACGGCCTCACCTACTTTGAGGTAATTTTCTGTTTCCATGTTTGTGGTTTGATCAATGTGCATTTGGATTCTTTCTCTACTGGAACGATTACTTATGCGACATTACATTCTTTTTTCTTATGCTCAGGTACTGGATTATGGAGTGTACGGAATTGAGGAACCGTTTGAGAATGCCCCAGCTCTGCCGGTGGATGATGTCGCTGGAGGAGTAGGAGTACCGGCAGGTGGGGCTGGCGCTGCAGCGGCGGCCGCAGGTGCTGGGGCTGGTGGTGCAGCTGCTGGAGCTGGTGTTGCAGGCGCTGGACTTCCTGCAATTGCTGGCCCCCCTGGTCAAGCTGCTGCATAAAGCCTCGCTACTACGAAACGGCTAACATTACGACCAAAGAGCTGATTCTTTTGGGAATCGCTTCTTCTGTGTTCGCAGTCTTTTTAGTTGTCGTTGCCTCATCTCTTTTCTGTTATGCCCTTCTTTTTCCTGCTACTTTTTTTGTTTTTTTCTTCCTTCATGATCTTTGTACCTTTTTCTTTCTTTTCGATTGTACTCTAGTTTTCTCTTTCCCGTTCGTTAGTACTTCAATGAAACTCTGTATACAAAAACCTTCGATAACCAGCATCTTGATGTAAAGGGATGGAGAGAAGTGCGAGATGAATGGATAAATAAATATTACTTTTTTTTCTTTCTAGAGAAGTTTTTGTTTTTCGGAAGACAAGGAGACGTGGGTCTTTTTCCTTGCCCGTCCCGAAGATGCGAGCGAAGAGGTGATGAGGCGGAGGAGTCCAAAGAGAGCCCAAAGAATAGCGACGACCAGATCAGTGATGATGACGACCCAGACTTGGACGTCATTGAAGAATCCGCATGCCGTGTAGTGAAACTCCAGTTCATCCTCGCTCATGTTGTTGTTGTTGTTGCTGTTGTTGCTGTTGTCGAAAGAAGATGAAGATGAGGTGGAAGGGATCTTGATTTCAAAGAGTCCAGAGTATCCACCAAATTCTGCCATCATGGACCGTTGTGTGACTTCACGCACTCTCCGTGTTTGCTGTCTCTGTTCCTTCACTTCCTCCTGCTGCTGCTGTTCTGCTTGCGACGAACCAGAAACGGGGAGGGAGAGGTCTGTGGCAGAGGCGATCCAGGTATCCTGATCGTGGTGGAGGGTATGAACGACATCGCATCCGTAGTGGTCATGTCCATTAAGGACAAAGTCTGGCCGGAGAGTGTTCAAGATCCATTGTGTTGTGTTTGGTGTCAACATCGTCTGCTCAATAATTGTGTTGTCCCTGGAGAAGAGGAGAAAAAGGCATTGATTATGTTAGTGTTTGTTGAAGAGATGAGAGAGAGAGTGTGTGTGTGTATGTGTTGAATGGGTGTTAATGATTATGCGTCAAATTAAACAAATTTGTAGTCGAAAATGAAAAGGAGAAACATACCAGTGTACGCGGATATCTGGGGGGTCGACACAAATACCTTGTTCCTTGTGGAAGGGGATATGTGTCAAGAGGACGATCTTGTCCTGGGGGTTGTTCTCCTTCAGCGATGATGCCTCCTGCAAGAACTGCCATGTCTGTCCCCGGAGGTTCTATTTGTCAAAGAGAAATCAAGATAGATGCCGTTAGTGATGATTGAAAAGGGGTGATTTCTGACATTAACCGTTCAATTGTAAAAAAAAAGGGGGGACGTGCTTATTACCTCGTCAGATGATGGTCCGTCGAGGAGCATGGTGTTAAGAACAACCAAATGCAACCTTCTACTGCTTTGCGACCTCCGAGAATCCGTATCATTCTCACTTCCAACAACGCCAGATGTTGGGATATCCACAGAACTGATAAAGTTGGATTTGCCAAAGACCTGCTCCCACCGCTCAACCCGGTCCTGCGAGATATCGTATCCATACCCGATATCGTGGTTTCCCGTAATGTTGATCATCACTGGTACAGTGCTCTCCTCTCCTGCTCCTACTGTTCTTGCTACTGATCCTGAGGATGACAAGGAAGGGTCAGGAAAGATGGACCGGTAACGAGCGACACGAACATCGAATTCTGTATCATCGATCCATTGACTAGAGAAGAGGTCTCCTAAGACGCTGACGTGCGTGGGAGACTGCGGAGTATGAGTTGTTGAGCGGGAGAGGAGGGAGGGGAGTTGGGCGAGGGGTTCCCAGGAGGGAGACATCATCTTTTTGTAGATGTGGCGCATGTAAGCGTCGTTGAATGCTAGGTCCACATGAGCTGTTTAGTAGGAGATGGGGTGAACGATGGAGAGTTGGTTAAAAGGAGTGCGTACATGAGGAGAAGAGTCTTCAGGAGCAATTTTTTTTTCTTTTCTCTGTGCGACAATGGTGAGCCATTGGAGGAGAGAGTGTCGTTGTTCTAGCACCAGTCAAAGGAAAGAACAAGAAGAACAAAAAAAAGGGCAGGGCTGTCGCCTGGTCCATTTTTCTTCCTTCCTTCCACCGCCAAAGAGAAAAAGTCGAAAGTTACCTCGCTTCCCAAGACGCCGGATCTTTGCGTCGCCTTCCATCTGCGGATCAGCAAAGACGACCATCCTCATGAAGGATTCCTTTGAGTCCCAGTTCCAGTGACAGGTGATGCGGGCATAGTTGTGGAGGACGATGGTTCCGATGATGGCGAGGCCTGTGGCCGTGTAGAGGATCCCGAGGAGTATCCTTGCCAGCATCCTTTTCACTTGCTTTGTGGGTTTCGGAGGTTGATGGGTTTATTGATGGTTGAGGGTGGTGGTCGAGAAGTGGGATGAATAAGAAAGGTAATGGTGAGACAAGGAAAGGAAAGGAAAAGTGGTGAAGGGGAGACGGAGAAGAAACAGAAAAATAGGAGGTAAAAATGCCTTTGCACTCTCCTTTCTCACCTTCTAGACCTCGAACATGGTTGTTGTTCGCGGAATAAAAGTAGGGTTTGACACTAAACGAGAAGAGGGACTTTCATTTAATAATATTAAGAGATAAAGATCCGCTCGTGTGAGCTCTCACAAGTACAACCCGACATGAGTTGTCGGCTGAAAAAGAGCGCCACCAAATTGTGCAGTTCCCCGGTAATAAGATACGTTATTGTCTTTGGTCAGAAGGCCGATTTATATGTGAGAAAGGGCCTGACAGACGGCAAAGAACAGAGGGAAAGAGGGAGGGGAGAAGGGATTAGAAAGAAGAAAAAAAAGAAAGGCATCCAAGGGTTGACAAAGGGGGAAGGACGTAGGGATGGAGGAAAGTGAACGAGGAAAGAGGAAAGAGGAAAGAGGGAGGAACGAAAGAAAAAGAAAGAATGAAAAGAATGAGAGAGAGAGAGTGGAAGAGGCGCGTGATAAAGGAAAAATAAAGCTATCATGACGGATTGTCTACACTCAGCGGCCAGACTGATGGTCAACCGAAAAATATACTAATTTGGTCGTATGCACCATCCCTTGTCGCTGCTGAAAGACCGTCATTGGCCCAACAGCCAGGGGTAAGGAAAGAGAAAGGAAGGCGCGGAGGGAAAGAGTGCAGGGGTTGCTGGGCATGACGACTGTGAGAAGGAACGAGCATGCAGAGGTCAAACCATAAACGAGGCAAGGGATTCGCCACACAAGCGAAGAAAACAGCAATACCAAATCAATGCAAGGGCCATAGCGAACATAGCAACTGCAAGCAATGAATTGCACAAAGCTCGAAGCAATCAAAAGCTCCAGCAAAAATAAACACGAAATAGAAAGCGTACCATCCAGACCATTGACCAGTTGTTGTAGTTGTTGTCTTGTCCTGTTGTATAAGGTAAGAGGGAGCTAGAAAGAGAACGAGGGGATCAGCATCGCATAGCTTGTTTGCATACAAAAGCGAATAGATCCTCTCTTTTTCAAGACTCCCACGAGAAGGCGCAGAAGAAAGAGGAAGAAAAAAAACATTGTATAACAAGGGGTCAATGCACTCCCCTCGGTAATTCATTCCCTCATGTGAACAACGGTCAATCGATATAAAGTCCTCAGCTTTCTTTCTTGTCTTCTTGTCATCTTCTCTCTTCATATCTTATCTTTGCTTCAGTAGCTCGACAACCCTCATTCACAGCCCCACAACAAGAAAACAAGACCAATGGACAACAGCAGTTCCTCCCTCACTGACCCTTCTGTCCCCGTCGATCTCTTCGACATCACCCACGCCATGCCGCCCTCCCTCAACCACAACAGCACCCTCACCGACCTCCCTTACATCATCGATCCTCTCGGTACCATCCACAACATGAAACTCCCCGTCTTCCACAACCCCATACCCATCGACCTTCCACTTCCCGCAAGCATCCTCGACTATATCTACCTCATGGAGCATCCTCTAACACTCACCAACCACTGTATAGTCACCACAGCAATCCCCAATAATGCTGCTCTCCCTGGAGCTCTTATTGCCGAGACTAATGGAAATTGGATCACCCACGTCCCAAGCAATACAGTGCTTCAGCTCCCTCACCATCAGCCTTACCTCAACCAGCAAGGTACAGACAACGCTATCGCTCAGGAAGTCGACTACAATAACGAGCCAAGCACCGCCATAGGATCATATTCAGTCGCTGGTCCTACCATACCCACCGGACACACATATGTTCCCCTCACCCACTGTCATCCACAGGTCAATACGCGCGACCAAGCTACCGCCACTTTCACCACTCGTCTCGGCCAAGAGCTAGCGCCAATGTTCCACAAGAAGGTCTTTGTCGATTCAGTTTCCTGTGAGGCGTACGCAGAATCGGAGTACCTTGGTGGAGGAACGTTTGGAGCTGTCTACGAGGTTGTTGACCGCTTTGGGACGATCTCGGCGTTGAAGGCTCCAAAGAGAGCAGCCAAACCTGAAATAGTGAGTAATACTGCAATGATTCAAGGTGTTTGGTTGTAGCACAACGATCGCGAAATGGAAACCAATTCATGTTTGTTAACCTTATACATGTTTTTACTAACCTTATACACGTTTTACTATCCTTATTCATTGGAAAACGATGATTTTTATAGATTCAACGCGAGATAGATCTGCTCAAGGCGGTCAAGGGTTGCACCAACGTAGTGGAGTTCCTGAGTGAGGTCAACGATCTCAAGCAGGGACGATGCCTCCGATTTGAGATGTGTTTCCATAGAGACTTCCTCCAGCTGCTGGCAAAGAGGGGTGCCTTGACTAGGCCGGAAGTGCTCTATTTTGGTAGACAGATCTTGGAAGGACTACACGCGATTCACAGCAAGGGCATCATCCATAGAGATATGAAGCCCGAGAACATCTTGGTCGCTTCAGGCATGACGCTCAAGATTGCGGATTTCGGATGGGGATTACGGAAACCAAAGAAAGGCAAGCAATCTGTCCCTGTCACGTAAGTTTACAAGTTACCTTTTTTTTTTTATTGTCGGATGGATGTTTATTGTTTGTGTAGGTATTCTTTATTTTTGTTTTGAAATGCCATGCTAACCGCATTTTATTCCTTTTTGTTGCCTTACCCCTCCCCAAGTGGAAGAGCCGGATCATTGGGATATGCGGCGCCCGAGTCGTTCTTCAACGGAGAACATGATTTCCCCCTCGATATCTTCGCCACGGGGATCATCTTCATCTATATTATGACTGGCACGAAGCCCCGCATCACAGACGAGTAAGTACTCTACATCTCTGTTCGCGTTGAAAAAAGTTACCGATACCCCCTCCCCCCCCCCCTCATCTCTCCAAACACCTAAACGTAAAGATATTTCGTTAACAATGTATTTGTTGTCCTCATCTCTGAAAAGGTCCACCGTGTATCCTCCAACCAAAGAATACTTCAAGTCAATGCCAACCACAGAATATGGCCAGCACTTCTTGCAAAGGGCCCTGGTCATCGACCCAAGGAAGAGAGCAAGCACAGATGAGCTACTCCACCACGCCTTTCTGAGGGTCGCTTACTGTCCAGAAACCCTTTCCGAGTCAGCTTTCGATTTCCCTCCTACGTTCCAGAATGACGACAAGCGGCCTGCCGATGAGGATTCAGGCGTCGACTCTAGTCGGCAGAAGAAGAAGGTCAGGATCACAAACGCTCAGGAAAAGTCCGAGACGGATCAGGAGTGGTCGACAGAGGGCATGGAGGAAGAGCTGGCCGAGTTCAAGAAGGCGAAGCTGGCTTGTATCCAGGAGTTTATGGCTGTCAAGAAGAAGACACTGGCTTTGGGTGAATGGGGAACTGCCCTGAAGAATAAGTACGGCCCTGACTTGGATTTGCGCGTCCAGTCTTCTGGAGGCACCGAGCACTAAACAAAGGCCGATGAACCACGTCACTTCTTGACCTTGTTCCATTGTAACACTAGATAAAAACATATACCTAAAAAAAATAAAAAATGTGTACCTGCACCTGAATCTCGAAGGACGAAGGAAAACCCATGACCTTGGACACATCCTTCATTACTCCTCCACGAAAAAAAACGAATAACGGCCATATCCGCCTCATTATTCACAAACCCTTAAAACAATTACCATGCCGCCATCCTTGCCTCCATAGCCTCCAAGACTTCTCCTACATTCTGGACTTTATCCTCATTCTCAGGCGGGACAGCAAATAGTAATAATCGTTCGCAGCGCAGAGTGTTACTCCTTTTGCGAGGGGAGGAGGGCAGGAGGATTATGATTATGAACATGGTTAGGTTTGTGTTGTTTTCTTCTCTTAAGGATGAATAGGTCGACATCAAAAATACCTAGGAAATCATCACACGTGACTCGGACGCGTTCTTTTGTTTTCGCGAAGGTCGCCCCATGACAATGAGCCAAAGCACCAAGTATGCTCCAACAGTTCAGAAATTGGAAAAAAAAAAAAAAAGTGAAGTGTTGTTTATTTTGTTCTCTACGCCTGGAGTGCCTTGCTGTCCGTTTCAGCGCTCTCCCCAGCTGTCGTCGTCGTTGATGAATCCTGTTCCTGTCCCTTTGTCTCCTCCTCAGCGGGTGTAGAAGCTAAAGTACCAAGGGACGAAGGCTCAACAACAGTCTTGGCAAAAGTCTCGACACTAGCAGGAGCAGGCGAACTGACTTCACTGCTGGCCCCACTGTTGTTCTCGCTGTTGTTCTCGCTGTTGGCCTCACTTTCAGCCAACGCCAACTTGATCCTCTTGCGCTCCTGGTGCTTCTTGTTCTTGACCTCGGTCGGCAGGCACTTTTGGCGTTGCATCAACTATTTGAGTTTCCAGAAGAAAAAAAAAGCAATTAATATGTGTCTGGAATAATAACAAAAAAAAAAAGGGAGGAACAATTGGTACGTGTTGAACACAGCATGAAAGTGAAAAAGTTCCCTGAAAATGTACCTGGGAGTAACGCTTGCCCATGAACATGCGGAGATCTCCACCAAGGGAGATATTGTTCTCCTTCTCAGCGTTCTGCTCAGCATACTCGCCCAACTTGATCGACTGACCGGGTTCAGGCAAGTTGATCAACATTGCCTGATCGAGCTGCTCCAACATCCGCGAGTACATCAGCGACTTGGTCACATAGCACGACCATTGATCCTCCATCGCGCGGTACAGTCTCAGCGGCGTAATGTCGTTGACCAAATCGACTTCGGTCTGGTGCTGCCACTCGATGTTCTCAAAGTGGCAATCGTACAACACCAAAGGCAGATCAGAGGCCATGTCGTAGTTGGGCTTGGCAGGACAATTCTGCACGTCCATGAGCTGGTCAATCACCTCAGGCTCCTCCAACCCCTGGCCCACCGACAGCAGAACCGACATCATGCACCGGACCTGGTGCCACAAGAACGCCGATCCCTTCAACGTCAATTGGTAAAACTCTCGACTCTTCTTGGCGGGGAAGTTGTGTTCGGGGACAGTCTCGATCGAGATCTCGTGGATGGTCCTGTCATAGTTCTCGATCGTCTTGGAGGAATCGTACTTGCAAAAGTTGCGGAAATCGTGTGTGCCCAAGAACTTGAGCGACGCCGCCCGCATCTTCTCAATGTCGATAATGCCCTTGGGGAAAAAGTACTTGTACTGTCTCCAGGAACAGTGGAACCGAGCGTTGAAGTCCTCGGCAACGGGTGCCCAGGCAATGATCCTGATGTCTGGGGGCAAGAGACGGTTGACGATGTTGAGGTACGCCAGCTCGCCAAAGACACTGCCGTCCTTGTTACGCTTGATCCCGCGCTTCCAGTAGACTCCTGCCTTGGCCTCCAGTTCCTCCTGTGTCAGTCCCTCATCTGCAGGATCCTTTGTCTCGGGGACAAATCCATCGCCCTCTGAGCGGATGACATGTGGCGAAGATTTGGGCAAGGCAGAACGAACAGTCAAAGCAATGACCTGACCTAATCCACTAACGCCTCGATCGGTTCTACCGCATCTCGAGTAGTTGCAATCCAAAGGGTCCTCAATAATCCTGGCCGCCAACAGCGCGTTGAACAACTCTGACTCGACCGTCTTGATCTCGTTCATCCCCTGCGACGCGAATCCTCCATACGGCCATCCAAAGTAGGCAACCCGGAAAGCAACATGACGTTTGGCGTATTTGGAGAAATCAAAGGGGCGACGGTCCTTACGCTTGGGGGTTTCGATCGTAGAGTAGACTGGGGTGGATGAAGTCGCCTCGGACTCGTTATCGGTCGACGCCATCGATCCAGGACTCGACGAAGAGTCCGTCGACATCAAGTGCGCAGGAATCGCCGTCGCATTCGAAGGTCCATTGCTCGAACCAGTCCCACTCTCGAGTTCCCGAATCCTGTGAAGGAGCTCATCCCGCGACCAGGACGAGTACTTGTCTACATCCCCACTCCCACTCCCGAGCACCGCCGCGGATCCACCCTGCTTATTCCTGCGCTTTCGCTCTGATTTGCTGATTTTACCGGGTACGGGCAAAGGGCGATCCTTGTTCGTTGCCATTATGTTGCTGCTGTTGTTGGTGGTGGTAGAAGAGAGATGGTCTGCGGATTTGCTGCTTCCGTTATGGTGGTGAACGTGGTTTTGGGCGAGCGCCTTGATATTGTTGGTGTGTGCGAATTTGAGAAAGGGGATGTTGTTGTTCTCTTGGCTGATGTGTGTCCGTTGGTTGAAGATGTATTTCCCAGCTGGAGTCTTTGTTGAAGTTGAAAAGTGGACAGAAGGACGAAGAAGGTGGTTGAGTTTGAGGACTGCGGCAGAGGTAGAGTTGGCGCTAGTGTTGCCAGGGACGGAGAGTACGATGGACGCAAAGGAGGCGTTTGGTTTCCTGGCGAAGAGGGAGATGAGCATGCCCTTCCTTTTTGCTGTGAAGTTGGGCCAAAAAGGGACTTGAATGAGTGTGGTGTCCTTTCTTGTCCTTGGCCTTGTCCTTTGTCCGATGGGTCGATGGAGGTTGTGAGTGAATGAACAACAAAAGGTGAGATTGATCTTTTGTTTGCAGGAGAGTTTGCAGGATGTGACTGCTTGTGTTCACTTCTTTTTTTTCTTTTGTCAAAGGACACATTGAAACGGAGAACGAAAGAACGACATATGGATGTTACCACCAAAGTGAACTGGCTTTTTATTCAAAGGATATGTACAGCGAACAACAGGAGAGTGAGCGTATAAAATGGTGGAGGCTGTAGGTTGCTTGAACTTCAAAGAGAAGAGCCAGGAGAATGACCGCCGCCAGAAGAAGACTCCCGCTTAGTGTCCAGGGTGACTAGGATCGTGCTCGGGGTGAACTGGATGTTCGAGGGTAGCCTCAGCACCAGTTGCAAGCTGAACCGACGGGTGGTCGCGCTGTTGGTGGTGCTGTTGGTGGTGCTGTTGGTGGTGACCAGTGTGCGACTTTTGGGTGTGGTCCTGTCCCTCTCCCTGTCCCTGTCGCTGTCCCTCTCCTTGTCCTTGGATATGAGCATGAGCTTGAGCTTGAGCTTGAGCGTGAGCGTGAGCCTGCTCGTGCTGGTGCTGGTCGGCAGTCGAGTGGAGTATCTGGTCCTTGGTAGCAGAGACGGTCGTGTCCCGGAGGTCGTAGTGGTGGGTCTTTCCGGTATCACGGAGGTTGTACAAGTGGGACGCCATTGTTTGGTTGCTTGTTGTTGTTGTTGGAAGGATGTATTTTGTGGTGTTTCCGATGAGTGTGAGAGGAAAGAGCGAAAGTGAATAGACACTCTCACGGGTTTAAAATCGTTTGCTGGTCAAGACTACTGAACATGATGTCATGATGATGTTCAGAGGACGAGCAGTCACTCGTTCCTTCCCAGGCGCAGTCGGTTGTTTGACACCAAGTTGAAGCCGTGACGCGACCTGTCGAGGGAGCAGAACACGAACACAGTATCGTCATCTTTCGTAGATCGTTATCCCACGCTAGGAAAGAAGGAGGAAAGGTAAACAAGAGAAAGATAACATGTGTCAACCTCGAGTGGCATGCACGTTGCATCTTTTTTCTTTATTCAGACAAGGTTCCGCAGGCGCACAAATTGGGGAAAGGGGAGACAAAAATAAAAATTCCTCGGTCGTGGCTGAAGGGTGGAGTCGACACCTCAACGCCATCTCTGCTCTTTTTTATTTTTGCGCCATTTGCACTTTTTTTTCGTTCTTTCTTCCCTCTCAAACACATACCCCTACCACTCCCCCTTCCACTCACTTGTCCAATTGACACCACCGCCCACGCTTCACCCCCCTCCTCCTCCTTCTCCTCCTCCTCCTCATACCCAACCTTCACAACAACACAACAGCAAAAATGTCCTCACTGGCACTCAAAATCAACCCAATCGAAATCCCAGAACTCCTGCACATAATCGGCGCCCACCTCTCCACAGGCGACCACAAGACTTGCATGCTCGTTTCCCGTGCCTGGCTCCACCTCTTCCGCGCCTACACCTGGGACCACCTCCTTTACTCCCGCCAAGGTGTCCCCCACATCGAGAAATACGGCCATATGGTCCGGTCTCTTACCTCCTATGGTGTCGACGACCAGGATTTGCAAACGATTGCGGGGACATGTCACTTTGTTCGGTGACTAGAAGTGTCGTTGTCGGGCGTTGCGACGGCGATGGGGATGGATGCGTTAGTGGGGAACTTGGTTTGGGTGAAAGAATTGAAAGTCGAAATGGTCTATAGTACCTGTTCTCCGAGGATGATGGTCAGTCTTGGACGGTTGGGGAGGTTGCAGAGTTTAGAGTTGAAGGATGGCCCTAATTCCAGCGATTGTAATCTCCGGATGCTGCTCAATGTTATCTCGGAGTGTCGGTCCCTGGTGACGCTCAAGGTCTCCCGACTCGGCGACTCGATAATCCAGCCTCCTAACAATAACCGGCACTCAACGTCTTCAAATCCGTCCCCGCAGTACCTAGAAGGCGGGAATGTGTTATCCCCTACAGGCACCTCGACATCGGTCCTTTCTCGCCTTGGTCGAGCCCTCCAAATCACATCAATCACACGCCCAAACCGTCCCTCAAAGGACCTCTCCGCAAAAGAACCCTGGCGCAAATTCGTCCGCGACACCACCATACCTCTCCAACCCACCTCTGACCACATCCTCTACCGCCCCCTCGACATCTCTACACCATACCCACTCCTCCGCCGACTCTACTTATCCTCAATCGATACCTACCTTACTCCTGACAACACCCAAGCAGGACTTGAGATCTTGTTCCGAAAAACCCCCCTCCTAGAAGACCTCTCTCTCAATTGCAACTCCGTTCGGCCCCTCCACCTCGCCGCCTGTCTGGATGCGATCACTGATACCTGCCATGGGATCCAGTCTCTAGAGTTCATCCACTTCCGATCGTCGACAAAGCACCCGAACAACAACATGGACTCAATACATCGGTTCTTTAAACACCACCGACCAGATTTGACGGTTCTCCGTTTACAGTCCTGTATGGGTCTAGAGTTTGTTCTGGACTTGATCCCACCAGCCACGCTGGAGAGGTTGGAGAGGGTATCGTTCGAGTATACACTGTACTCACATCCGATCCTTCACAAGTTCATGACACGGTGTAAAGCCCTCCAGTATTTCACCTGGACTATCGAAGCACTGCACCCTCCCTTTCCTATTACAACACTCACCCCCACCCAGCCTACCACGCCTCACAACGACCAACAACAACAACAACAACAACAACAACAACAACAACAACAACGGCAGATTTCCGCATTCATGGACCCCTGGGCCTGCAACAAGACCATGCGACACATCGAACAGACCCACGCAATTCAAGTACAGGATCAAGAAAGTCTCGACTTTTATTATAATTATCGTCTCGCCCAGATGGAACGACTCGTCTCCCTCGGTGTCTCGTATCTCGATATCCGCAATTCTATGCTGGCCGCTGGTGTTGTGCAGAGTGATGCGGGGGAGCAGATGGGGGAGAGGGCGTTGTCGAGGGAAGGAAGGGGAGGGTTGTTTCATGACATCTCGATGGGCGAAGTGGATAGTCAGGCACCTCATGGCCGTGTCGCTAGGCGGGAGCTTGTTGTGTACCAGGAGGGACAAGGACAACCTACACTCGCAGAAGCGACAACATCAACAGGAGCACCAGAAACTATAGCAGCAGCAACAGGACCTTTGACAGCACAGAACCAGGGCGATGAAGACCAGGATGACAACATCAACGACGAGGACCATCTCCACACAAACAACGCCCCGGAAGAAGAAAAACGGGGATGGCACTTCAAACACGTCCAAGAACTGATCCTAGGCCCCATAGGAATCAACACCTACACCCACCTCCTCGACACCCGCCAATTGAACCTCACAGAAACCCAATACCTTCTCGACGCGTTTCCGAAACTACGCAAGATCCGGTACCGCGGGAGGATGTTTCCTTTGGATTATGAGGCGAGGACATTTCTGGAAGAGCTATGGCCAAGAAGGATTATGGTTATACATGTCTCGCAGGGTTCTGCCATTATGTAGGATAGAAAGAAAAAAAAAGGTGAAAATATTAAAATTGGTATCGTTATTATTATGCTTTTTGTATGTCTATGCGTATGTATGGTATGTATGGTATTTGTCGTTGTTTGTTTGTCGTTGCTATGCTACTCTTCTTCTCATGGGGAACAAACACCCCTCATCATCCTCCGCACCCCCCCCCCCCCTCCTTACACACGATCAAATTCAACAACAAGATTTGGTCTCCCCGCCTCCCGACACCACTGCTTCACAATCTCCTTCTGCGAAACCAACCCCCCGGCAACATGCAACGTCTTCAACTCTGGCCAATGCTCCAAAATCCACAACACCGATGACTTCTCCACAGCCACATGGCGCACCTGCGGGAACCAAAAGTACTCTATCCTTGTTGATTTCGCCATCCACGCCAACGTCGTCTCGATCGGCGTAATACTGATGGATGGGTATGAGATCGTCAGACTTGTGAGAAGAGGCAGTTGAGAAAGATGCTGGAAGATCATAGATTCGGTCCCACTGAACCCACAGACGAGCTTCTCTAGCCTGGTAGACGCCCAGGGTCTCCGGGGGACGCCATCGTCGACGGGTCTATCGAGCGAGAACACAACCCCATCAGCCTCAAACTCCCTCAACCTCGTCCAAGTCTGCAAGAACTGTATCAATGCACCCTTAAACCCCCTCGAGTTCCCAAAACTGACGTCTAAACACTCGACAAACTTGCAATGTTCCTGCATCACCTCTAAAGCACGCGTTCCAAAAAACGAGTTTCGGAACCCGACCGTCGTCAACAACGGGAAACTCTTCAGAATCTCGATGATGGTATCCTCCTTGATGGTATCAAATGGAAAGGCCATGCGGATGGAGGTGAGGTGGGGGATAGAGTCGCGGAGGGAGTGGATGAATTGTTTGGACCAGGTCCAGCGATAGATCTTGATCATCATGTCCGGGACTAGGAACTCTTCGATGAGGAGGGAGGAGAGCCGGGGCATTTGGCGCGCTAGGGCGAGGAGGTGGTCTTGGGAGATGTCGACGAGGCGGAGACTGAGTGATTCGATCGATGATGTTGTCTGGGCCGTGTTGGTCGAAAGGGAAGAGGATGAAGGGGAAGATGAGGGGATAATTGGCAGCGTAGGGGTGACGGGGAATGGGCCCGAAATAGTCATTCCGGCAATGGTCGTTGTGTGTGCTGGAGCTGCAAGTGCGGCGGGTGGAGGATAGGGGGTGACTACAGGAGCTTGGGGGAGAGGCATAGTCGACATGCCCTGTGTCTGTTGTTGTGGCTGAGATACAGAGGACGACGGCGATGATGATTCGTTCCCTCCAACAACAGCATCGGGGGCATGGGAAGGGCGAGAACCATCTGCAACTTGAGAGCTCAATGTAAACAAGCCCTCGAGGGTCAGGTGAACAAGGCTTGGAAAGGATCTGAGAATATTCTCCATCGACACCTTGGGCTTGCGCGCAGGGTACCCCCTCGTCCCAATCTGCAGGGTCGTCACCGTCGGCGCCCTCAAGCCTAGAACAATATTCGGATCCAAGTTATGAATCCTCACCGACAAGGTCTCCAACGCTGGTGTCTCATCAGCCTGGAGGATCAACTTGAGCTGCTCAAACGGTTTCCAAGGATCCGTCAAGGGTCGAACCGAGGCCTTCTTTCCAAAGATCCGATGCCACGCCTGCTTCTTAGGCACCGTACCAGCACCACTGGCAAAAGGAGAAGGGGATATCTCTTGGAACCATTCGATGGAGGTAGCGAAGCGGGTATAGTTCAAGAAGGAGCTAACAAAGTCTGGCTGGTCAAAGTCGGCAGTCTTGATGATGCGGAAGAGGAGAGGTTGGAAGATGGTGTGCCAATCCTTGCAGACGACGGCGCATTGGGCGATGGTGGACCGGTTGAGGAATGCGGCAATGGCGAGGATGATCTCAGGGATTGTCAGGGCGACCGAGAACTGGACGACTTTGTTGTCAGGCTGTTGTTGATGTTGTGTGAAAGTAGAGCGGTAGTGAGAGAAGAGGTTGGAGGGGAAGGTGGCTGCGGCGCCGGTGATTGTTGTGGTGGCAACTGCTGTGGCGGTGGCGGTATTTGCAGATGGAGATGGGGCAGACGAGGAGGAGGAAGAGGAGGAAGAAGTGGTGGATGTAGGGGCGAGTGCGGCAGCAGGAGTGATGGTGGTGGATGAGGAGTCCTTTTTCTGTTTTGAGGTTGCGTTTTGAGAACGTTTCCACTTGATAGTGTGCATTATTATTGTGGTGCAGGTGGTCGTAACAACGGATGGGTGGAGGAGTGGAAAATGATCTGTGAGTGAGGGAGGGGATAAAAAGGTGGTAGCGGGAGGGAGGAAATGAAGAACGAGAGAAAGAGAGAAAGAAAGAGGCGTTGAAGGGGATGCAAGAAGGGGAAGGTAGGGAGAGGGGTGAGGATGAAAGGATGAAAGGAAAGAAAACAAAAAGAAAAAGAAAGAAAGAAAGAAAGAAGAAAGAGGGAGGAATGAGGATGAAGAAAGAGGGGGATGGTGGCGCTATTTATCACAAGTCCCCAAAGAGTGAGAAAAAGAAGGCTTTGACAAAAAGATACCCCATCAAAAATACTAACGTTAACATCAATTGCATTTAGAAGTGAATTGATGCGGGAATCATGAGGATCCAATGGAAGGGAGTCAATAGAGAGACGACGGCACAGGAACAGAGGGACACTTGAACAGAAAGACCAGGGATAAGGGGACAGAGGGACACAGGGAAGGAAGGAAGAAGAAAAGGGGACAGACAGACAGACATGGTCGGAGCAAGAAACTGGTGAAAGTGAGATGGGCCCAGCACCTGCATGCGAATTAACTCTATTTCTTGCTGTCCATGGACTTTGTGTTTTGCGCACTCTTGGCGCTATTGTTGTTATTGTTGTTGCCTTTTCTCTTTATCCCGCGGGATGTACCCTGGATAGGTATCTCAACAAAAACAACATCTTCGCCAATATTCCATGCCATACGCCTCCACTACACTCCGCCAGCTGACCCCTTCCGACTTACACAAGAAGCAAACAATAAAAAAAGGGTACCATAAAAAAAACGACCGATTCGTCCTCGATAGATGCTCATTCATTCTCTAGACCCATTCCTCTCCCCCCAAATCCATCCAATGTCATTTCATCCTCGCTGACGGCTCTTTGTCGTGCAGTTCATATCAATTGGAAGTGTCAATGGGCAACGAAAGATGAAAATAAAACAAAGGTGACAATTTTGGCGACGAGCGAATCCCAAAAAAAAAATCTCCGCCCACGGGAGAAAAAAAAGAGGTGATCTTCATTTACCACCACAAGAAAAAAAAACCACAAATCAACAAATGGGTGAGAAGAGAGTAGAGAGCAAAAAAAATAATATGTAATTCAGGGGTGGACACACACTGAGAGAGAAAGTGAATCACGCAAAACGCAATCAACGTTATGTGCGTTGTCCATACTGTTGCGCGTTGTAATATATATTCATCCAATTTTTGCCGTTTGCTCAATTGTATTTGTGCTAGATGTACTTTTGACATTTATCATTCGTGCAATTAACAAAAATGAATGAACGTCTTGCCTGGTCTGAAAAGAAGAGGAGCGAATAATGTCAAGAAGAAATACCACTCTGAAGGCAAAGCAATATGGTTTATAAAGGACAAAAAAAAAAAAGGCAAGCCGCGGTAAAATGAGAGCAGCGGGTGTCAATGGTAATGGTATGGCAAAGGTCATGTTATATCTTGTCAATTCAAGCTGAGGGTCGACGAGGGGAACGATTTTTGTCTGTCAACGAAGAAGGCTCTCAATTCGTCGACCGACAGGGACAGAGTGACAGACAGAATTCCAGGCTGCTTCTTTTCCCCCCTCGCTCGTTTCAGGAAGGGAAAAGTAAAAATAAGTTTCCTGCATATGGATAGGAAGGTCCAGAGGGTGGGAGGAAGAGAGGAAGGGAAGAAAGAAAGGGAATGGCATGTACATAAGCAACTATTCGGTGGGTTAACAACTTCGAGCGAACAAACAAAACAAAACAAGCAAGCGAACAAACGTTGGGGTAGAACAGCAAAGAACAGAAGAGCAATCAGGAAAGACTAATGGCGATGGAAGTACAAGTGAGCGTTGGTTAATGAGTGCGTTCAAATTCAATCTCCACAACCCATTATCGCCGAAGGACACTGCCACCACCGTCATCATCATCATCATCATGGACGAGAGCACATTCACCATTGCCTTGCCTGTTCTATTTAAACCTTGTTCTTTTGCTATTCTATATGTTCTGAGAATGAACAACTTCATTGACAAAAAGGTTATGACAAGACATGACTAGCAATCGATTGCCTGTAATTGAACAGTTGGCATAATTTTATTGACTGCATCTTCACGGCACAAGGGGTTGTTGACAGGGATGGATCGAGACTCAACTCACGCGTCTTGCTTTTTATTATTACATTTGGCGTTTGTTGTCAACTAGGCAAGGGCTAAATAAGAGGACAGGTAATGCGTCATGAATAACGAAGGAATATCGGTTATCCTGAGCTAGAATGGGCGAGTGGAGCGAGGGAGACTATGGCCACAGAAAACCAAGAAGACACATTGTAGCATTTTCGCGGATGATCGGGATTTGTGGTGCTGTTACATGAACACATAGACGTCCTATGGGGTGCACCGTACAGCACACGTATGCAGACGTGCCTCTTGGTCACACTCGTGTAGGCACGCTTTTGCGTGCTCAATTATTCAATAATTCGCCTTTGGAGTCGTCGGCCGTCGACTGTCGACTGCCAACTGTCGACTTGGGCTAAGTGAAGATAGGAATGGAAGGCGGCCCGTAAGGCCATGCCTCATCCATACCAAACAGACAAACAAGTAAAGCCAAGTCATCCATTCCCTCTTATTGCTCTTCCTCTTTCAGATATCCTCACACACTTTATCTTCCCCCTTGTCGGACAACTCTCCCACCCTCCTTGCACCCTTGCGCTTGCTACGCCTCTTTCGTTTCCCATTGCCACCACTTGAACACTTGTTTTCATCTCTCTCGCGCTCTCTCTCTCTTCCCGCCTATCCAAACGTTCGATTACGCGCACCTTCGCGATTACGTTCTCGTTCCTTTTGACCCTCTTTCTATTTTCCCATTCCCCTCTGCAACTGCCCTTCCCCTTCCTCCAAGGGTTTATTATATTCATTTTCATTTTCTTAGCATCTGCCAGGCAATAAACCCATCCATCCCATCCTCCTTTATTTATTCCACATCTCCAAAAAGTGCTGTCAGCAACCCCCTGATTTATTATTCGTCTCTGTCTCTCTTTCCCTCTCTCTCTCTCTCTCTCTCTCTCTCTCTCTCTTTCTCTCTTTCACTTCCCTTCTCTCTTACTCTCCTCCTTCCCTCCGCTCCGTCCCCTCCTGTGTCTCTATCGCCGGTCCATACCCTGACGCCCGTCTTTCTCACAAACTCACCCCTCTCTCCCTTTCCCTTACACCCCTTCCCCACCCCGTTTGGACGTTGACAACGGGAGAAACTATTTAAACGATCCCGGTTCCCCTCCTTTTCTCTCTCTCTCTTCTCTCTCTCTCTCTCTCTCTCTCTCTCTTTTCTTTCACCCTTTTTCTCTACTGTCGTTGTCCTTGTTGTCTGCTTTTGGACACACGGGCACCTTTTCTTCTACTTCCTCTCTCCTCTCCCTCTTGACGATGGCATCCATAGTGATCCCTATACCCTCATCCTCACTGACTGACGTCGAGGCACAGGCACACAGGACAACGACTTCCACATCATCTCCACCATCCCTCACATCCGCAGCAGCAGGAAGGATATCACCATCATCATCCCAATCATCACGGACAACAAGCGCAAACTCAAATACAAACATTAGCACAGTTCCACCAGGAAACCAACCTGCGCTTGCACAGCCCTCTACTGCACCAACACAAACACAACAGCAACAGCAACAGCAACAACAACAACAACAACAACAGCAGCAGCAACAACAACAACAACAACAACAACAACAGCAGCAACAACAACAACAACAACAACAACAACAACAACAACAGCAACAACAACAACAGGCACCGAGACCTTGGTGGCGACCCCCAGCACGCAACTTCAGACCCCACCCAGGCAACCACGCCATCAACTCCTTCTTCACAACATCCTCTCTCGTCGTTGCAGGATCATCCTCAAATAACACCCCTCAGCAACAGCAACAACAACCAGTATACACGGAGAGTATGTCTCACTACTGGTATAGAGCATTAAACTACATCCTGAGGATACCCTTCCGAGAACTGCTCGGCAATGTCTCTCGCCCCTACGACCCTACAGCTCCCCTCCCCCTCGCAGATGTGCCCCTCAATGCCACCATCATCGACACTCACACCCACACCATCTACACCAACCCTTACACCGGAGAAAGGAGTTCCAACGGCGGCAATGCCAGCAGCAATATCAACAACAACACTGACTTGCCCTCGAACAGCAACACAACCAACAGCAACAACACCACCCGCTCACGCCATTACTTGCCGCAGATCAGGAAAGCATGGAGTGATCGGACCTCTAGCATGAGCTGGGCCATCTCGACTGCATTCTTTTCCAGCGTGCTATTTGTAAGTTTTTTTTATCTGATGCACCCTATTATTATTCTTATGCATAATACACCGACGTTCTCGACCCTCCTCCCTCTCCTCACTTTCCCCCTTGTTCGTTGCAACGAACCGTACTCCTACCTACATACACCATTGCCACCTTCTCCTTCTTTGTCGTTGTATTTTACCATTTCCCCCCTTCTCTTCTCTTCCCTCCTCTTCCCTCCTCTTTCCTCCAGCCGTCTCCTTCCTTTCTTGCCTTGCATCGATGTGAAATGAACGGCATGACACACAAACACAACAAACGAGGGAACGGGACAAACAAACAACAACAAACAAGCATGTTTATTAGATTTCTTTTTAGTGTTTGTCTGCAGGAGAGGACGTTTTGATTTGGAGCGACACTCCACTCAGGGACGCTAAACGTTTGGGAAGTGTGTATTGAGCGTTCACCATCTGATCCTCTCTCGGCGTTTAAAAGAAGGGAGAGGGGGGTTTCCCCTTCTCACACTCAATCATCCCTAACCCTATCCCTCTCGCACTCCTTATTCCTCTTTCTATTTGACCCAAGAGCGAGGGAGAGAGAGAGTCGCAGCCACCAGGGAGAACGGGATGGGATGGATGCACCTACCCTAATTTGTACTTCGCATTACGCAACCTAATTTACTAACGTTTTCTTTCTATTCATGCACATGGTTCGTTTTGTGCTCATTCTCATTTTGGAATAGACGGTGTTGGCGGTCGCGGCCCTGGTTTTGAATTGGGAGGTCCCAAGCGTATACCTCAAGATCTTCCTGGTAGCGTTTGTGGTGCGCAAGTGGATTGCGACTCTCCTAATGGCAGATCGTGCTCTTTACCGACTCCCTCTTAATCTTACGGAACCGGATCCTGATATTGACGAGGAGCGACATAACGGAGTTGCCATCTAGTACGTCCTGAGTTTGGCTACGAAAGTACGATATGCGAGGTGTTAATGAGGTCAACACACTAACTTCTTTCTTTCTCTTGTTAATCCTTTGCTAGTATGAGTCACTTGTTTACGTGGCATGGATATGCGATGCTTATCTTTGGACAATTCTACGTCCTCTTCTACGCGTCATCCAACTACCTCTCCGCATACCCGATCATCACAGGAGTCGCATTATGGTTCGCGTGTATTGGCCTCGTCCCTTTTTTCGCCTTCCTCTCACTCCTCCTCCTCATCCTCCTCTTCCTCTATTTCTCGTATCTTGTCATGTACCTCGCGTTTTGGCCACTCAGTTACTGGGGATTGGTGCAGAGGCAGGCCATCAGTCGGATGAATGGAGGGTACCAGAGTGAGGGAACGACTAATACTACAGATCTAAATCAAGTTGAGAGGTCGTTGGAGGATGCGGAGAATGGTCGTGGGGGTGGGTTTGGAGCAGTGGAGAATTTGAAGTTGTCGCCGGCGATGATGGCCATACCGATTGTTATTTACAAGAAGCCTGGTGGGCGACCTGTCATGACTTCTCCCTCTGCGGTCGCGGCCATGACTGCTGCCAATCTTACCAACACCAGTTCTGGACAACAACCACAGCAGCAACAGGATCAAGTCGTTGTGACAGGAACTCGTCCAGATGGAGATCGACCTGTGGCGCTGGCCATGCCTCAACCTCGTAGATGCGGATACGGTAACGGACGTGACACCCAAAACGATGTACTCAACAGGATGTCAGCCAATCTTTCGATTATCTGCAGCACTCCTCCTGTTCCATCGTACGCAAGCTCTAGGCATGGACGGTCCCGATCTTCAACGACCACTGGATCGGTGTTGTCGTCCAACATGCCCTCTATTCCCTGTACGTCGTCCGGGCAGGTGCAGGAGATGACAGAAGTCGACACGGCTCGTCGGCAAACTGCCTCACCAATCGTCCCTGCATCCACACCGCTTCAAACTATACCCTCCTCGGCTACTACTGCCAATTCAGGATTTGGATCTGGAACTGGAACAGTTGCACAGGCAGCTGTGACAGACACTGCTGCTGGAGCTGGAGGGTACCCGACGTGTGTATCTGAGGTCGTGTTCCCAGAAAGACACCAACGGAATTGTAACACCGGCCAGGCCAGCAACAACACCAGCAACCACAGCCTCGCCGCCTCGCACTCCGAAACACCGTCGGCCCGTGACTCAACCCCTACGACCTCAACGCCTGTCCCAATAGCACTCGCTCAGCCCGCAATCGCATCTCTCCCTGCACCGCTCAGCATCGGCACACTTTCAGCCACAAGTTCCAAGACCTCCTCGCCCTTATTATCGCCACTGGGATCAGTTGCCGCCTCCGTTGCCGTCTCCATTGCCGAAGAATCCGATGACCTCCCCCAACCCCACCAGACTCTGCAGGCACAGGAGGTACAAGCGCAAGAAGAGGAGTTCAACAACGGCGACCAAGAATGCGCCATCTGTCTCTCGGACTTTGAAGACGGAGACGAATTGCGACACTTGTATTGCAACCATCTGTTCCATCGCAATTGTGTTGATCGCTGGTTGGTCAGGAACGCGTTCTGTCCGAAATGTAAACGTGGCATCTAGGTTTCGCGTCTCGGAGTACGTCATTTTATTTCTTTCTCTGCCACTTTTTTTTTTTACTATATACATAGCACACGCACACATTGCACTTACTCTTCACATGTACAAAACAACGCCACAAAACACCGAACAAAAAGATAACAATACGATTAATTGTATAATAGCAAAACTGCACAATTTTATATAAAGAAAAAATTGGGAAGGAAAAAAAACCCGCGATACGTACATTCAATTGGTATGCGCTGATGTAAAGATAGCTACTCTTTGCTCACTTGGGTATGCGTGGGTAGGTAAGGCGAGAGTCCCGATTTGTTGCTCCTGCTCCTCACGACTCCACCACCATTAAATCCCTCCATGCCTCTCTCGTCCTCCCCCTCCCCCCTCCCCCCACATTTCCAAATCCTCATCCTCGTCAACTAGCCCACCCCCATTCTCCTCAAATAGCTGGTTCTGCTCCTCCTCGGAGAAATCGTTAAAGTCTGAAAAATCGCTCTGATCCCCTTCGCCCTGCTCATCCTGCTCGCAGGTCCTCCATTCGTCCATTTCGAGGTCCAATTCGAGGCACTCCTGTCGCTGTCGTCGTTGTTGTTGTTGTTGTTGGGTTTGACGATGGTTGAGAGCTAGATCTGTACGTTCGCAAATTTCGTCTCCGACATTTGGACTGGTATTACAGTCAGGAACATGAGCAGCACCCTGCTCATGGTTGATGTTGGTGATGTTATTGTTGAAAGAATAAGAAATAAACAAGAAATGTTCCTGTTCAGGACTGGGCTCTCTTGGCACTAATGGTGGTAATTGTGGTGAAGGAAAATAGTCCCCAGCATCGTCATCATCATTGTTGTTGTTAGCTTCTTCCTGCTGCTGCAGCTCCTTATTGGTTCCTTTTCCTTCGTCCTCGTTCTCCGAATGTTGTTGTTTTTGGTGTGTCGACCATGGCTCACGGGCGTCGTTGCCGGTCATGCTTGTTGCTCTTGGTTCTCGCATCTCAGCGTTAGCGTCGGTATTGTTGGTGCCGTTGGGGATAGGGATAGAGGGGATCAAGTCGCGGCGAGGTCCTATCCGTGTGGTGGTCCTAGACTTTGTCGTCCCATTCATGACAGTCTTGTAGGCTATAGCCTCGAGCGCCGTTTCGAGAAGTAAATGCGTATTGCCTTGAGGAACACTCGAATATTGCCTTCGTATCCTCTATTTCACACGTATCCCCCCAGAGGAATGAAAAGAAAATGAAAGATCATTAAGGATAAAGACGATATAACCATTGAGCTATGCGAATAGGGTCGAA
The DNA here is from genome assembly GCA_019671135.1 of Linnemannia hyalina. Classification (NCBI taxonomy): domain Eukaryota; kingdom Fungi; phylum Mortierellomycota; class Mortierellomycetes; order Mortierellales; family Mortierellaceae; genus Linnemannia; species Linnemannia hyalina. Next base: position 3,537,593 of record JAHRHY010000002.1, on the reverse strand, counting down.
GCATATGTAAAAAAGGGTTACCTGGATACTCTGGGTCATGGAAACCTTCATCTCAGGACTGTTCGCATTACGATAGATCCCCAACAACGAGAACACGATCCGTCTGTTATCTCGCATCGTGTTACAGAACCATCTTATCCGCCTGGAGGAAAAAATTAGCGGATGTCTCTGTGCGAGGGCGAAGAGGACTCTGTCGAGACCTGTCATCATTGCCATTGTTTCCAGTGAGTGTCCATTTGGGGTGATGCTGTTTGGGTCGAGGCTAGTGGTGCCGAGCTGTGAAGAGAGGCGGGTGTAGAGGATAGTTAAAGAGGAGGAGGTGGACGTCCAGTAGAAGTCGAGGGTAACGTGTTTGAGGACGGCTTCGGCAAAGTGTGGCCCTGTTGGTGGCAGATCATTGGTTTGAACGTGTAGCCAAACTTCTAACGACGTGTGAAGGTAAGGTTTTGGAAAAATTGGGGGCGACATAAAATAAAGAAGTAATGAGCATACAGAGGATCAAGGTTTAAGCTGTTTAGTGCAATTCTGACTTTGGCAAATGCAGAAAACAAGGATACTGCTGAGTTTCGAAAACGTACTATTGCTTGGAGTTGTGGAGTTGTGGGAGACTTCTGGCTCTATCCGTGAGACGCCGTACGAGTGCCACCTGGGTATTGGATGGTTCTACACATCCAGACATCAACAAAAAACGGAAAATAAGCAAAGCAGCGTAGCCAAACACTTCAGGGTGGCATGAAACGATAAACCAGGTCTCTCTCCTGTTTCCTTTCCTTTGTCCCACTATCCAACCATCCGCCTTCTCCCCCCCCCTCCTTATTTCGGCTGCGCTCCAAGTTCCTTCCCCTTCGGTCAGCTCAGCTCACCTTGACAACGTCGAGTGTAGACAAGAAAGGTTGCCCCTGAACCACAGAAGATGTCACCTTTATGCCGTTGATGAAGTGATTATGCTCGACGTAGACACGACCATCCTTGACTCGACAAGGGATGCACGACTCAGTCGGCCTAGGAGAGGGGTTAAGAGGTGATGGAGTGGCGTTGGTGCTGAGGTACTCTATGACTTGTCGACAGTGGATCCGTAGTTCGAAGGCGGGCTCTAAGATGAAATCGAGAGTCAAAATTATCTGTTGGTTAGGGGGATCGATGGCGTCCTTGTGAATGGCATTTTAAGACACGATAATGATGCAGATGCCTTTTTGTGTTACCATTCATCACAGGAAAGTTCGTATTCTGTTGCTGGCACCTACTTGCGACGACAGGCTGATCCACGATCGTCACTGGCACTTGGTTATTGTTGACAGCAGCAGGGGTAGCAGCTGACTGTGCGATGTGGGCTGGACATTGACACTTTCTCATGGCGAGCCAACTTGAACAGACTACTACGTCGAATGGAGGGAGACTGAATTCGACTCCTTTTATGTCGCCCATCGTACCTGTGATCGTGAGAGGTAGTCTCTCTTAGTACTCAAGCCTTGTTCTCCTTGTGCATGGATTGTGAGGCTCCTTTTTCATGTTTGCCACCAATTTTGATATTTGTGCCAGAAAAAGACGAAGAGTTTAGCAGGATGTCTCCTTCGTCCTGGACGTAACAAAGCTTTACCTCTGTCTGTTTGGATCGAGTGCTTTTGTAATTTCCTTGTTGCTGTTCTTGAAGGGTCCTGCTGCGTCCTTGCATTGCCTCATGGCTTGCGGTGGTAAAGAACAGAACAAGAGAGAAATTGACACTTTGTGTGATCGACAGAAAAAGGGCAGTCAAACAAAATACCCCTTAAAAATGATTTTCGTATTGCCACTCCTACCCGTTGTCTGTCTTGCATTTTTTGCCTTTTGCATTGCCATCTTCGCTTCTTTACTCCTCTCTCCCCTTCCTCCCTTCCCTTCCCTTCCTTTCCCTTTCCTCTAACCCCATCCCCCATCCCGCTCCCTTCCTCCTCCTTTCTCGTTTGGCCATCTCGCACCCTCTTCCTTCCTCAATAGAAAAGAGACTCTCATCCCCGTTGTATCATATCCCTTTTACCCCGCTCTCTCGTCCTGTCCACCTCGCCAACGCTTCGCTCCTTCCCACTCTCTCCTCTTCCTGTCACGATAGCAGCCTCTTGTCGCCTCCTTCCACTGCTCTCGTTCTACTCAACACTACTCATCGTCGCTCTCCCTCGCCTCAAAGACTTTGTCAACAGTCTCACCGCTACTCTTCCTGCCAGGACCCCCAGCCCTCCCTTGACCGCTGCCACCAACGACACTAAAGTGCCACCATCAAAACTACCACTACCACTACCACACTACCACAACCTCAGCCCAAGGCCGCCACCGCCATATGGGTCGCCCTATCAGCCGCGACTTTGAAGGCGAGCTTGTTCTCAAGTTTAAAGCCCTGTTTGACAAAATCGTCGACGGCGTCAATAAGGAGAATGTAAGGGGATCAATCACTTCTTTTTTGCTTGGGTTATCACGGAAGATATATGTTGTCTTTTTCATTGATTGTTTTTCCTTGGTGCTGTTTTCCCTTGCCTTCCGTGTTCTTCCCACTGCGCCAAGTGTCGTTGTTGTTGTTCCCTCCCTCATTCCCTCTCCCTCTTTCCCAATTATAGGATGGGAAAACGGAAGGGGAAGGACTGTGCAAAAAAAAAAAAATCACCACAATCACACACCCATGTCCATAACCCCACAGACACAAGCACGAGCAGACAACTAAGAAAAAGGCACACAAACACTAACCCAAAAACAAAACTTTATATGGCACTTATTATTAGCCTTCATATCCGTTCGATTTTGAGCGGTTCGTCGATTGCTTCAACACCGACGACTACATCACCAAGCAGGTGTTTGAATACCTCGTCAAGGAGGCTGCACGCAGCTACAGACGAGCCAACCCCTACGACCGGATCCCGCCCTTCCCTCGGCCGCCAACTATCCATCACACTGCCTCGTCTGTCGCACCAGGCGCAGGAGCAGGAGGCGCATCCTCACCTTATACCTCGCTTTCTTCGTCACTCTCTTCCTTGGCCTTTGACAACCCACAACAACAACACCACGATCGAGTCCACAGTGACGCTTCTCAGAGCGAGGGCGAGCAAGCAGGTGTCTCTAACACAGGAGTCAGGACAAGCACAGCCGTTGACTCTCCGACCGCTGCTACGACTGCGGTGCGAGGAGGATTACAGCGATCATTGACTCCAAATTCAACAGCCGCACCCGGAAGCTCGTCACGCACAGGAAGATTCCACAGACCCTGGGATCAAGGAACCACAGGACCCGACCTTGAGATCCTGACTCAGATGTTCAACCGATCAAGGGAACGGCGCTCAAGGGAACGGACAGGGGCCTCTGTTTTGGGATCAAGACAGAATCCCCTGCTGGAAATCGACAACTCGGATGACTCGGATACCTCGGATGATTCGATCTACGAGAGCCTTGCCCATACACGATCGATCATGGGAACCATGCACGACTTGGACCCTTCACCAACTCATAGCCCGGGAAGAAATACGTCGCAATCGATAGCCAATCGACAGAGTAATTATATTTCGTCTACACAGCCGTATCCTCCACTCTCGGCTTCGCCATCGTCACCGACCACATTTGCGTCGCCACCTTCGTCCCACTCTCCCTTTTCACCGCCGTCCTACTGGGATTCATCGACGGCAGTCAGAGCTGATAGGTTGCAGCGGATGTCTCGGTATGTTTTCGATGACTCTGGGATGGCACGACTCCGACAGCCGGGATATAATAACTCCTTCCGACAAAACTGGAGACAGCATAACCGCCGTCTTGAAAGGTATCGGGCATCAGCTTCCCTTCTCGACACCTTGTCTGGAACAGGAGGAGCAGGAGGCCAAGGTCAATTCTCGTCTTCGTCCGTTTTGCCAGCACAGCCTTCGACGGCGATTCCATCTTTGAGCCGTAGGCCTGACCAATCAATCACTACAACCTCAGCCTCTGGCATTCCTGGAACGTTGAGAAGTGGACGACGGTTGTCGGATCCTATGATTACCAGTCGTTCAGAGTCTCTCTCTTTTTACTCGGGACTTGACGCTGGACGAGGTGCACGGGAATTTCTCGCTCAGCCAGAAGAGGATCGGTACACCAGTTTCGCCGAGGCTTCTCGCAGAGGAAGAGCCGCTCTGCGATCGGCAGCCATTTCTCTGGAGGCAACAATGGATGCTGCACGTGTAATCCGGAATCGTCGATACGGGTCAGAGGGATCTGTAGTTGAGGCCTCTTCTTCGTCATCAACCTCTGCACTCTCGACAGCCCTTGTGGCACCAGTGCGTTCGACCCCGACTGCAGCCTCGGCGCCTACTGTGCTTCTGGATGAAAACTGTGAGCCAGGAGAGACAGCATCATCGTCATCGGCGACGACAGGAGTGGCAAGGCCTGAAGAGGAGACAGTGGTGGCGAGTCTTTCAGTGGCAGCACCGAGGGAATCAGCAAGTGGTCGCCAGCCATCGATGACACCCACACGTCCAGACTCGCCTTACCCAACTGTTGACAACATCAGAGCAGACTCGCCCTATCCTGAGGGTAATGTCTAATCACCTCCTTTGTTCCCTTGAATTTGATGCACTCTCACATCCACTCTTACTTCTGGATGGATTGGAAAATAAAATGAAGTGAAGTGGAGCACACGCGCCTTTTTGAGGAGGCCATTGTTTCGTTCATTGTTCATTTCGTCTATTGTTCTTGTGTATTCTTGGAATAATAGGAGGCATAAAGTGGATGAAGAGCAATCGAGACTTGAGAGCCGTGGGTCCCCCCTGGACAGCCATTCAGGAGCAACGTTCTTGGGTCTACATGGCCCTTTTTTTTTTTTTTTTTTTTTTTTTTTTCTTGTAGCAAGCACTTTGCTAGGTTTGGACTCTTTATTCTCGTTCGGTTATGAATGTAATCTCTGCCGCTACATTGCACACATTCAAAGTCATGTAGCTAGTGAAAAAAACAGGAAGACGTTGTAAGGGTTTTCTAAGTTGCGATTCGTCAAGAGAGGGAGGGGTGAGAGATCTGGATAATACTCAATCCCGAGGAACAGTGAAGACTAGCCTGTCATTTTTGCTCTGGCACTGGCGCTAAAGGGACGCCTCGCCCGGAACTTCACCAAAACTCGGAAAATTCAAAGTCCGGCCAATAGGCCGTCATCCACCAAGCCTCAAGTCAGCCCATCGCACCCTTAGTCTCAATAACCAAGACAGATCCTCGAAGAACCCTCAACTTGGTCCACGCCACCCAAAAGATCCAAAAGCCCCCCCCCCCCCCGGTCGATCCGAACTACCATCAGCACCACCCAATGTCCAACGTACTGGCCACACAATACTCTTTGCGTATTCTCGCCAGGAACATATCGGTCGTCGAGTCTCTCCACCTCAGCTTGACAGAGACTGTATATTTCCTAAAGCGCCGTCGTGCCTTCAGCTTGGGATATGAGACTTCAGTCGCAACCGAGACCACCTCACCTCCACGAGTGTTCGCTTTGCCGCTCTTAACCAAGCTGACCGAGTCGTCTCAAGCCAAGAAAAAAATGACAAGTCATCCCTTTGCTATCTTCCCACCACCTCGATCTCCACTAGCACTATTACCACCTCCACCATACCCTTTCCCGAATTCTTGGCGATGACTTGTCGCTTGTTGAAGATGAGCCCTTATCTGGTCAGGATCATAGTCCATCGTGTCTTGATCAGGAGCCGGGTCGAGATCAGGGCCTGTGGTTAGCATGATCGCTGGCCTCTCAAGTTTGGAGGAGCTGGATCTGCTGCCGCAATACACTCGCGAGATTCGCTCTGGGCATGGCCCGCAATGGGTCGTTCGACATCTTCTGGATCTGCCCGGTAACTATCCGCAAGTGTCTGGTCAGGACTTTGTTCGACCACTCATACACGTTGTGGAGTGTACATGGCGGTGATGCCCTTGTGCTGATGGTGTTCGATCTGGAGGTGAAGACTATGGGTTGGTTCGAGACGAACAAGAGGCGTTGGGCCTGTCCAAGAAGCCAGCGTGGATTTCCGCGAGCTCCGATGTGTAGGAAAAGGTGAAGGGCCGCTGTCGACATGGTGTTAATGTGTGAATGAGAGGAGAGAACGAAATGAGGCCAATCTCGAAAGAGAGGCGAGCACCGCTTTTTATTTCGCCCACATTTGCGCGGACATCGAAATCTTTGGATATGTGGTCACAATCAAGTCAAATGTGTTTGACTGTGTATCGCATTTCCTGCCCATGATAACATTCCTTGACAAGCACAAAAGAGTCTAGATGATCCTGTTTATTGTAAAGGTATATCCGGGTACTATTCAAGGCTGGGTTCCCGATCCTTCAGGTTCCTGATTGACTGGCCGAGGAACCGACGACTTGACTATTGAATAGGCATTAGAACAAAGAAACTATGTCAGCCACTGCACACATTCCACACATTTGATCAGTTTGTCGTTAACAGCCTTGAAGCAGTAGCACGCAGAAAATTAGCTCCTCCTAGGTACCTTTTGGCATGCGCTCGTATTCGTTCAAGACTCTCTTCTTTGGCTTCTTGGGTGCACGGTGATGGTGGTGTTGGTGGTTGGGATCAGAATGGTCGTGTCCACATGATCCATCGTCCTTGTTGCTGTTGCCCTTGCCCTTTTCTGGTTTTGAGACGGGACCACCGTCCGACTCGGATCCTGAAGAGGAATCTGATTCTGAAGATGACTCGTCCGACGACTCGCCAAACTCCTTTTGCCTCTTGAAGATACAGCAGACTATTTTAAAAGTAATGAAGTGTGTGTGATTGTTAGTTCAAATTGCCCTGGATGATGTAACAATTGACAGAGCACTACGGCGAAGCCGTTTCTCGGCAGTGTGTATGGTATCAAGCTAGTGATAGTCAACTAGGAATATCGCTTACTTTTGGACTTTTTCTTATTGAGGTGCTCGTTGTCAATCACATCATCATCCCACTGAACCCTGCGCTCGGTGCCAGGGTCACCTGTGAGGGACAATACTCCGTGGGCTTGATCATCCTCGTCGGCGCTTCCTTCCTCGCTAGTCTCGGTAGCATTGATGGTTATGGTCCTGGATCCATGAGTGACAGTCTGACTACCGGCACCTCGAGTGCGAAGAAGGGAACCGACGCCGTTGCCAGGTAGTCCGTCAGCAGCAGGACTTCCTGCTGCACCAAAGACGCTGGTGACTGGTGGCCCTGGTGGTCCGTAGATGTCGTTTGTTGGGTCGTGTGATGGAGCCATGTTTTTTTTTGTTTTGTGGTTTGTCGCTTGTTTTGTTGAGTGTGGTGTGTTGGTGTTTGTGGCTGTGAGTCGGTTGGATGTGTTGGGGTGAATGAATGAATGAGTGAGTGAATGAATGACTGGATGGAGAAAGGGTTAGTTGGAAAACAGAATAAAAAACCGTTTTCATGCTTGCAGCATAAGAAGGAAAAGAAATGACTCGCAGTCACGACCACCACCTAGAGTTCAAGTTGGTCATCAAAGCTGCTAGCACGTTCCTTTTTTCTTCTGTTCTTCTGCTTTCACACCAACGGACATCACTTCTCTTCGACCTTTCATTACTCTCTGGGACCTGCATCCAGGACACATACGGCAGCCACAAACAAAACAGCTAGCTTACTTAGCCAGGAAGACACACATCAAATTACAGGGGAAACCATCATCCCTTTCACCTTATACCCAGGAACACCTCTGACTTCATCACACACAAAACGACACCATGATCTTTTCCATCTACATCATCAACAAGGCCGGAGGTCTCGTCTACAACAAGGACTATTCCGAGGGTCTCTCCAAGCTCACCTCCAACGAGTACCTCGTACTTGCAGGAACCTTCCACGGGTGAGTGAGCAGGCGTACCTTTTCAGGACTATATCAGCCCAAAGCGTACCACTACAGGAGCAGAAATCAATGAGGTCTGACCATTGTCGTTATTCCCTTTACCCTGGTGTATATTAGTGTCCATGCTATCACGTCCAAGATCTCACCTGCGCCTGGATCCAGTGGAATTGAGATGCTCGAGACCGATACTTTCAGGATACATTGCTTCCAGACCCTCACAGGTACCAATCAACTTCATCAGGCGCTGTTCAATACTCGTTTTCTGATCCTGTACCAATCAACTCACGCTTCACACTACAATGCTCAAACACGAATAGGCACGAAATTCTTGTTGGTGGCAGACCCTCAACAACCCTCAATTGACATGATTTTGAAAAAGATCTACGAGACATACTCAGACTACACGGTCAAGAACCCCTTCCAGAACCCCGAGATGCCTATCCGCTCAGAACAATTCGATGTCCACTTGTTGAAGATGGTCAAGTCGTTCAATGGACTCGTGGCCAACAACAGTAACCCCTATAACGTCGGTGGCAACGCAGGCGCTAATGCTTCCCTCCAGAGCCAACCTCATGTCCCGTCCTTGCAACCTTCGTTATCCAATATTGCCTCCTCTGGACAAGGGCTTGGTTTTTAGTTATCGGGTCATCATCGGCGAAGCAACTTGATTTATTAAATATGTTTAACAAAAAAAAAAAAGTGACGTCACGCGGGCCCGATTGAGGCTCCTTAAGCCACTTATGTCGAACTACCGCTGCAGCTCAGAGACTGATCAAGTATAATCGACAGCACAATCATTGTCAGCTTTTTACACCTTATCCCACTACTTGCCCACACACAACAAAACGTCGTCAAGATGAAGCTGGTTCGGTATGGCAACATCCCATTGGCCTACAGGGACCCACGCTACAAGGAAGACCTGACCTCAGCTTACTCGATGCACTGCATCCAGGCTCGCAACCAACAAACCCTCGCACCTCACCAGCAATCAATGAATAAACAGCAGCAACTACGGCGGACATCCGCGCTTCAGGATAACCACGATGTCTATGCGACAACGACATCACAGACCCCCTAAAGAACGAATCGCCATGGACGACAAGCTCATTATTCGACTCTGGAACCACAGTGTTTGTTGCAAGAGGATCATAGCAGTCAACGACCATGAAAGCAGATCAGCGCCACTAACTCCTTGTTTTTACGCCTCCCCTCGTTCACCTTATCTATATTCTATAACAATAATAGTTTTCTCATGAAGCTCAACACCGAGACTGTCACAGTCGAGCTCAAGAACGGTACCATTGTTCACGGCACAGTCACAGGTACGCTCAGGAACTCCATTCTGCAGGAGCATAGCAACCACTTCCAACATGCTTTGACGCGCCACGTCTTTGATCCAATCGCAATCGATCCTAACCATACAAAACGTTGCCATATTACTAATAGGTGTTGATATGAGCATGAACACACATTTGAGAGCTGTCAAGATGACGGTCAAGAACAAGGATCCCGTCAGTCTAGAGTCGTTGAGCATCCGTGGCAACAACATCAGATACTTTATCCTCCCCGAAAACTTGCCACTGGACACCCTGTTGATCGACGATTCACCCAAGAGCAAATCCAAGAAGAAGGCTGGTACGTACTTTCATCTATTCCCTTGTCGTGGCGCATTTGTGGCTTTAATTATGGATTTACTGGGATGTGGTTCGTCGTAACTTTCATACTGACATGCTGCCGCTTTTTTTGTTTGTTCGTATGAAGTAGGATCGTCGGGACCAGTTTCAGTGAGGGGACGCGGTCGTGGTCGTGGTGGCGCAAGAGGCGGCGGCCGTGGTCGTGGCCGTGGAGGCCGCCCTTAAAATACAGTTGGCGACTGATCAGGAAGGATTGTGACAACTGAACCACACGGAGGCAGGGGATGCGATATGGAGAATACTAGCTAGGTTTTCTGGACTTTCATTAAATGCAAACAACAAAAAGCAACAATCGCAGCAGTACGCAGGAATGTGTTTGGGGTCGGGCAGCATCAAGCAATTGCTGGCTATCATGAAGGTGCATTTTCAGGAATAAGAAGTGCTCTCCTCAGGTCTGCCTTAACTGATTGTTCATGTTTTTCAGTCTTGAACGATGATCGTGTGACTGCTGCAAGCATTTTCATTTTTTTTTTCTTGACAAGGGCCATAGCTCGCAGAGATGCATCCTTCAACCAAGACAAGAACCGCCATGGCACAAAACTCTGTCAAGTTGACAGATCTGTCCGACCAGATTCTCCTGCGGATATTCTCATTCGTCGCTACTATCACCACCAAACATGAACCCACTGCTGATGTCACACCCTCAGAACAAGATCCATTACACCAGGACCACCCAACTTCGACTTTCGACAGCGCAACAACAAACCCCAACAAACCAGAAACCAAAAAGAAGAACGCTCAGAAAAAGAAAAAGAACCGCGTCGCGGGATTGGGCGCTAGAACGTTATGTCGACTGTGCTGCTGCAGCCAACGGCTGAACCATCTGGCTTCGGCTGATCAGCTGTGGCAAGAACTTACGCTGACGCGGTTCCCCGACCGGCATTGGCCTACGACTGATCAAAAAAACCTCGATATGATCCGTGTTCGGAGGGAGCATCAGTTGAAGCTTTTGGCGCCTTCGACAAGCTCACTAAACCATCAGGGGTCTCCGGCGCAGGATGAAGAAATGAGTGACGGGACGGATCAGCAGCAGGATCAAGAGAGCGGTGACCGTGACGAGGAAGGTCAGAATAAGAAGCAGAAGAGGACAAAGTTCTACTCGCGTTTTGAACAACGTGCCCATCGCCGCAAGTTTGCCTCGCTCGACCCAGAACTCCGATACACTCCCCTTGCATGGACAAATACCTTCTGGACATGGAAGCGGACTTTCTTTGGAAACTGTCGCTTCGTCGAGTCCAAGGACGTCAGCACGCCAAATCGAATTGGTAGGTGTTGCCGACAATGCGTCCTTCAATGCTTCAGGACATCCTCGTATGATTTGGTACTAACCGTTATCGCTTCTCCTGTTGGCTTTGTAGATCATGCTGTGCACAGGAACAATTTGGATGAGGCGCGCGAGGAATGTGGGCGTTGCTGGCGGCCGGTTCGGTCATGTATCTGCTCGGCACTGACGACCCAACTCTACTGCAATTGTCGAGTCAGGATCATGATTCTTCAGCACCCAAGGTGTCAAGTGAGCATTGGAACGATCAGGATTCTAAAGACCACATTCAAATATTGTCAAATTGTCATTGGCAAGGACTTTAAAACCGGGCGATCCTTAGGTAAAGCACACATTATCATATTGGTTACAGGCATTATGGCATTAACAATGGTTGAGAGGTTTAAAGGTAACGATCCTGATGCGGCTTTTGTTATTGTTCTAGAACTGGACCAGGCACTGGATGATTCTAACTGTACACCACTGCTGCTGTACCCCAGTCATGCCGCTGTCGATATCAAGACATTGGTGTCAATCGACTCTTCAAACGTAGCACCCTCGACACGGTACTTCTGCGAGGGTTGCACCCATCCTCACGAATCTACACCAATTGAGACAGGAAGCAAAGATCAAGACCAAAGCAACAACAACAACGAGTCGCCATCGCCGTACCCCTACAAGTTGATCATCGCTCTGGACGGTAGTTGGTCCCATGCCAAGATCATGTACCGCTGCAACCCCCGGTTGCAGCAATTGACTCAGATCAAGTTCCCCAACCCACCGCAGTCGATCTACCATGAGCTCAAGCCTGAACCCAAGGTCACATATACTTCGACTGCTGAGGCAGTAAGTCAAGCGGTGGCACTTCTTGGCTGGCCTACGGATCCGGCAAGCGAATCGTTAGCGAATTCGGCCATGTCTGATGCTCACTTGCTTCATGAGGATATTGTTCGCCCTCTCAGGAAGATGATTGAGATCCAGGATACAATCCAGGACCAGCAAAAGGACCAACAGCAAGTCGATAGCGATGCGTCATGACAGAAAGGAAAGACTTGGTGACGGTTCTGATCCCTGCGACCAAATACGAAAGTAAGGAAGTGGGAGTTTGTTTAAATATTAAATAACGCGTTCACTTTTTTCATTTTATTTGTGTGACCCATGTTGAACGCATTCTTTGTGGCGCAAAGGGACTTTTTAAGGTCTTACCATTTTCAAACTTCTTTTTTTTTTACTGAATGCAAAAGCAAAATAAACACAGGATGGGTCACCTTTTTGTTGTTGTCATCGACGTGGGAGCATGCCATTTCGAGTTCGATATTCCTGGAGACCTACCTTACTTTTTTTTGTACACACGAGGGTTTATCACCATGCTTGAGTCTACTGTATTGGTATGTAGGACGTTTCCTTCTTAATTTTCAGGTACCCTGGTCAAATCGAGGTGTAACTCGATTCCTGGGTACCACTTGATCAGCAAACAAGACATCTTCGCCCTTGATGAGCTCGTCCTGTCCAACGCGACCTTTACATTTCTAGCAGCTGCGCTCTTTGATTTTATTTCTTTGAAGTGAATAAGTACTGCTACATAAATAACATCACTAACATTCTTTTTTTCTGCTTACTTGCTCGAATATGCAAGAATAAATACACGGCTAACCTAAGCTTTGAAATGTCTACCCTCAGATGTTCGCAAAGGTATGTCCATGACTGGTCGCCAACCACTGACCTTTCTCCCCCGTTCCTCGTTCTGATCAACAGATTCGGCGCCACTAATCTTTTCTCTTGCGCATTGAATCACGTGCACTGGATCAAACCTGACCACTTGGCCCTTTTCCGAGCGAAGAACGAGGAGCCTTCTTTCTTTCATTTCTTCACAACACATTCATTACCACAACCAACGATAAACAGCAACAAACATGAGTAGCCGTTACTTGATGCTTATTGGAGCGATCCCCGTCTGCTACTTTGCAGGCTACGCATACCGCGAGTACAAGGATCCCGATCAGTCCATGACCGTATGACCCATGTCACTCACTTATGGCAGCACAGGAGGATATACACCTTCAGACAAGAGAAACGCAACTAACGACTGTTCACACATAATCAAACTCATAATTAGACATTGAACCGGAAACCAGAGACGCTGTCAGATAGCTTGTAGGAGACCCACTCGCATGGGCATCCCTATTAATTATTTCCGCTTCCTCTCTACAGATCATTCTAACGCTTATGCTTTTTTCTTTGCCCTTTTGCAAAATAGGCTGGAGAGCAGGTTGCAGACATTGGAAGAATCAAAGAAGAAAGTGTTGACACAACTCGCAGAACTGGAGGCACATCGGGAAAAGCTGCAGACGGTGTCCAAGGGCGTGAATACGAATATTCCTGGACGTCTGTGGTAGATCATTCGATGTTCGTCGTAACTTTTGAGGCAGGAATAAGAAATAAACAAATGGGTCGATCAACGACAGAAGGGTATAGGATTGACGGTGATATAGAAGCATCGGAATGAAGTGAGAAATGAGAGAACAGAGAAGGTGTTAGGATCAGCAAACAGACCCCCCCCCCGTCGAGAGGGGAGAAAAAGGGAGCGAGACGGGATCAGGAACAGGATGCAAGAATGACAGGACCTTCTTCTTGTCAATTTCAGTTAGGATGAGTTTGGAGCTTTCCTCAACTACTTTCGCGACACACCAATATGCGTGCGACAGAGACTGAACAGGAGTGGATTGGATCCAGACGCACACAGTTCCAAAATGCCAATTAAATGCCAGTTGTTTTTGGTGGCGCGCATCGAAGCAAGCCTTAGCCCATGTCGTCTTTCAGGAAAATACATCAAAAAACGACGCGGTTGCGAAGTTGGGAGGCGTATGCATTTATCACCGATAGACTCATCTTTACTTTTCCTAGCAAACAACTGCGCTGTGGGGAGTGATGGCACTGATGCAGATCATCCTGAACCTCGCGGCACGGAACCTGTCACCTTTCTCCTTCTTCCTTTTCCTCCTCGACTATTTCAACACTCAAAATCATTCTCGTCACTTTCCCTTCTTCTCTCTTCTCTTTTTTCTCTTTCCTTCTTCCTCTTCCTCTTTCCTTCTCTCGTCTCTTCACCCTCTGCCACCCTTCCCACCCACACACTCAATACCAACCATACACACACACCTACAAAAAACCAGCTATGCAGAACAGCCCTCTCAACTACACCCCCTCGGGCACAGTCGAAGAAGCCCAGATGATCTCTTGGACCGTCGATACCAAGCAACCCTTCCCCATCCAGGGGCCCTTCTATAACCTTGCTGGGTACCTCTTCAAGCCTACTCTCAAGCGCCTGGTAAGCACTAAAGGCAAAATAAAAAAATAAAAACGACACGAACGAACCATCGCCTTGGTTGTTGTTGTTGGCATAGAAGAAAAGCCTTTATTTCAGGGCACGATTCTTGTGTGACACAAGTAATTAACCACTTTCGCCCATTTTGTCCCAAATAACGAAACAACACACCAGAACCCGAAAGCACCACTCGACCTCGAGATCGAACTGATGTCGTCCGTGAGCGCAACGACGCCTCTGCAAGTCGGTGTGACCGTCGAGACCATGGCCCCACCTGGCGAGAAGACCCTCATCCACAGCCACCAGTGCCGGACTGCATCGCTCTCGGACCGCAACCGTACTATCGGTGAGTTCCCTTTTGCCTGCTTACATGCGTATGTTTCGCTCTGCTTTGTAATGTTGAGGAAAGCGGTGGGTGATATGGTGATCATAGTGAAAGGTCTTTCTTTTGATCAGTGCCGATGCAACTGATGAAAGCTAGAAATACAAAAATATGCCGCAGTACTAACATAACCACCTCCCACGCGCTCTACCCCCTACCATAGAGGTCAAAACAATGATGACCCACGACCGCTGGGAAGCCTCCAAAGGCCTCCGGATCGAATTCACATTCGACCCCATCCAACGCCAAAGGCCCCGTTACGACTGGCTATGGAACTCCTCTTCCACAAAGGATGTTGAGATCCGGTTCTCAGACCCGAAGGTGGCTCCTATCCTTGTCCACAAGGATCTGATTCTTGAGGCGTGTCCTAAGCTTGTTAACTTTGTTCAGGTTGTTAACCCTAACAGCAATGCTGCGGGGGGTGATGGTACTGGAGTGGGCGCGATGGCGCAAGGTCAGGCACCTACGCCACCCTCGGCACGCTCGTCGCGTCCTGGGTCACTTGCTCCAACTACGTCACCTGTCATATCGCCTCAAGTGAATCCAACTGCACGCGAGCATCAGCGATCCGGACAAGAAAAGAACCTCATGTCCATGGACGAAAGCCCAGATACCTCCTCCCTCTACCGCTCAACGGCCAGCTCATTTGTCAACATCTCGCGAGATCCTTCCGTGTACACGTCATCGGGAGACGATATGTCGATGACCGGGTCGAACAGCGGCGACAAGTCGCTCAGACGTTCAAAAGATACCCTGCTTGAGAAAGCATATGCTGGCGAGCGTAGAGCTCTTCTCTTGGCGCGTGGCGGCAACGATGGTCTCGACTCGGACCAGGAAGACGACAAGCAACTGACCCGTAAGGAAAGGAAGGAACAGAAGCGAATTGCTCGCGAGCAGCAGAACGCTGCTGCTACTACGTCTGACACTACCTCGTCGACAGATGTCGCGCAAGTTAAGACTGAGGACGACCTGACCCACGAGGAAAGGAAGGAACAGAAGCGACTAGCTCGCGAGCAGAGGAAAGCGGCTGCTGTAGCGTCTGGCACTTCCTCGTCGACAGATACCACACAAGTTAAGTCTGACGACGACTTGACCCATGAGGAAAGGAAGAAACAGAAACGACTTGCTCGCGAGCAGCGGAAAGCGGCTGCTGCAGCGTCTAGCACTACTTCACCGACAGATGTCACACAAGTCAAGACCGCCGACGACCAGCGAGAGCGCAAGGTGGAGCTCTTTGCCAAAGAGAAAGAAGCCAAACGACCGGCTCACCAGCAAGAGCGCGAGAAGACCCCCCATTCGCCTCTGACCCATACCACCCCTGGTTTCAAGATCTCCTCGACCACAGCTCTCCACCAGCATCAGATGCAACACCTGCAGCTCCAGCGACAGTTAACCACTGGCAACAACTCTCCATCTGTCTCTGTCAGGCGCCGCCCGGAACGCGAGATCTGGCACTGGCCAGCTCAGCTGCACCCAGAAATCTGCACAGCCATCATCCGTTGGATCTACTATGAAGAAGTCCCCACTCATTTTTCAGGCAGCAACTACCCCCTGAATGTCATCGACCCCTTCCTCGACACCTTCCACCGCCTGGACCTCCTCATTCTCTTCCAAAGCTTCCTCACCACCCAACTCTCTCTCATCGAAAAAAACCCCAGCCCAATGTCGTTCTGGATATTCGCAGAACTGGCCAAACAAGGCGGGATGGTCAACCGGTTCTTTCGGCCCGTCATTGTCAAGTCTACAGCAAAGAACTTGCGCCGCATTGTCTGGTTACCAGAGTTTGGAGAGGTCATGGGAGGGGTCGATCCGTCGGGGATCTTTCGAGAGGCCCTTGCGGGGCAGCCGTCGCCGCTCGCGAGAGAATGACTTGCCAAAGTCGCCGCCGTCCGGTGGGCGTGGAACAAGGCTACCGCTACCTGGACAGGGAGATCGAGATCAAATCAGTTACGCCGCGAGAGTTGCACTGACTTCAGTACTGAATACTCCAGCATCACAAGCACGAACACCAGCAACACAGACACGACCAGCAGTTACAGAACCACGAACAACAACAACAATACCACAAACAGCAACACCACCACACGCAGCACCCAGAGAGTCAACTTCAACACCGACAACAGGAACAGCAACGGAGGGTTGGATCCAACAGAGCCATCATCGGAAGAGGCAGAGGAACATGCACGGTCAAAAACATCATGGTGGCGGCGATGGTGGGTGTCGTCATTGGCGCCACACATGAGGATGCGACAGTCTGTCTTAGCCACTTTCTGGTCATTCCTTAAGAGCCCTTTCAAGTATAGTGACGACAACAGCAACAACTAGGCGACATAGGCGAAATACAATACTCGCAATAAACAAAACAATTGACTGAAAGGTAGTGTTTTTTTTTTTTTTTTTTTTTTCTTTTTCATTTGGATTTACAATGGTGGCGGTGGAAAGGTAACAAGCTAACCTAGATGCCATGATGCTTCCAGGCATGGATATCGCTGACAGGGATGTCAAACCACCCAGCATAATACGCCAGATCCGGGTCCTCCGTAAGGAGGATGAACCGGTCCTTAGGGATCCGTTGGGTCTCTTCTCGCTTTCGGAGCATGAACAGACAAGCGCCCAGGATCGGACGCCACACCCTTGGTACATTCATCACATTCCGCACCTCTACTTCGTTCTCCTCCTCGAGTTGTTGTTGTTGCTTGGCAGGGGTATCGTTGGCATCTGGGGGTTGTTGGTTGTTGGTCGTCGTGGTCTTGATGTCCGAATCTATTATGACGGTATCGCCATCGCCGTTCTCCTGCTTCTCTTGTCCGTTGGTCTCCCCCTTTCCATTCAAGCCACCTTCGCCCTTGCTGTTCGTAGCAACATGCTCATGTCCCTCCTGCTCCTTCGCCTCCGGTTCCTCCTCAACCAAATACGGCACAGCCTCACTCCACCGTCCAAGACTGTCCTTCACATTTTGCCCCACCAACAACGGTTCCGTTCGCCCCCACCTAACAATATTCAGCCAATCGTCCAGGAACCGAATCGCCTCTCTCGTCTTTTGGTTTCCCTTGTCCTGTCCCTTCTTGGCCTGATCCAGTCGGTCAATGACATCCAGCGGCACAATCAACAGACACTGCCGGTGATCCAACAACGTCTTGATCTCGTTCAGATTCCAGACCAGAACCGACATGTCCACGACACAGGTCCACCGTGGGGGACCTTGGTACTTGCTGTTGCTCGAGTTGGCGTAGAGATGGTTGTTGTTGTTATTGTTGTTGTTGTTGTTGTTGTTGTTGTTGTGGTTGGGTCGACTTGGTCTGGACTGGGGAGAATGAGCACCACCCATCTTACCGCCGCCGATGTTGGATCGCTCTTTCCGCTCCCGTTGAAAGTGGTCCGTCACGCGTGTTTGGCCGGTGGCAGGAAGCTTGACCATGGACGGAAGCATGGTGATCGGGATTTTGTTTGTGTTGTCTCGTCGTCCGCCACCATCGCCACCACGTCCAGGTTGTGCAATCCTCCGTCCGGTATCCTCTAGTCCCTTTTGAAGCGTCGTGACCTGATCCTGAAGCCAATGAGACGCCAACATCTTTGACCCCTTTTCTCTCAACAAGCGCTAAAATTCAAAACGACAACGACGCACAGTCAGCCTCTTGCACATCAAACATTGAAAGCGACTAAAAGCAATAAAGACAAATACCTTGTCGTCGGCATCCAGGACACGGTACTGTGAAGGCCTGCTCGTATCTTGATCCAAAGAGTCCGCAGCGGCACCGACAGGTTCAAAAGACATCTCGATAACAGTCCCCCGGATACCTTCGCTCGCCTGAATGACCTTGGTCGCAAAGAGTAGCAGTCGATTGAACCGCGTCTCCTCCAAATTCTCTGCTGTGTCCATACACGGCGCCAACTGCAAGTGAAAACGGCGAAACGGCATGAGTCCATAGAAATCTCCCCGATCCTGTTGCAACAGGCAGAGCGCCCTCTGTGAAGCATCATCGACATCGGGGTCGTCTGCGTGCTGATCGCGAACTATGTTGAGTATGTTGACAAAAGATCGAAAAAAGGTCACCGCTGCGGATTTGAGCGACAAGTCGGAGGACCCTGACGTGCCCGGTACACCTGCCCACTTCTCCTCCAGTCGAATCATCCCCCAAATTTGGTCCCAGTACGACATCCAGAACTCTATCAGACAATGAACAGGCGACATCAACTCCTGGTCCAGCCTAGGCAACGACGCTGCAGACTTGCCCTTTTTACGATCTCCCATGTAGCTCAGCATGAGCAGTTGGCGATCCATCAACACTGTCGCCACTCGTAAGAGATAAATGAGTCCTGCTCTCTGCGCCTGCTTCAGTCCCATAGAGCCTTCCTTGGTCGTCGATTCTGTCGGAAATGAAGAGAGTGTCGTCCTGGCATGAAGGTCATAGACAATAAAGACAATCGACGCCACCATCTTTTGCGCCGTGCTCTCAAATCCTCTGCTCGCCAACCTACTCGACAGCTTTTGACACAGTGCATCCAGCAGAGTTGAGTCGTAAAATGTTACACTATAAAAATGGAAAACAACGAAAAACTTTGTTAGTCTTACGACCAAGGCGTACTTTGTTCCGTAAATGCTCTCTCGCCAGATTGGAGAAAATGGCGCACTGGACAAAAAGTATTACCTGCGGAGGTTCGGTGAAAATAGGTCCATTTGTATCTTGATGAGCAGAACGCTCAGATCGCACCGTGCCAATGCCAATTGCTGCGCCAAATTTGTCTCGTTCTCAATTGACTCGTCTCCGTCCTCTTCGTCGTCATCCAGACTCATCACCATCGCTCCCTTGGAGTCATCTGCGTTCGGGCAAATCGAAGCGAGTAGATCCTTGAACCGATTCTGGTACCGAGAAAAAAACACCTTGAGATTGTCTCGCACAACCACTGAAGGAATCTTTGCGCCCAGACTATTGTTGTAATAAATGGTCGTATCGCCTACAGTTAGTTGCTGGTCCGTTTTGTCCTTGTTGTTGTCGACACTGAGGTTGACAGACAATCGCTCGAAAATGTATTGGACACTCACCTCAGGCAGTACCAATACAGAGCATCAATGTCGTCGCTGGCGTAGGATGAGAGAATGGCGAGTTGACCATATGGTTTCCCGCTGTCAGGGAATACACGAATGGCTCTTTGATAGAATCTAAAGGCCGCCTGCCAATCCGACGCGGATGGCCTTGACTGGGTCGACTTTGTGGTCTCCTCTCCAGTTGAATTTGATATAGCTTCGACAGCCTGTGTCTCTAACCGAATATTGGTCCTGTATCGCGCCAAGTCTCCTAGATAGATAAAGCATTTTTGGATACAGCTCGCCAGTGACTCTTTCGGGTAGGCAGGGACCAGCGAGGATACTGTTGACGATTCCTCCTTTTTGGACTGTTGTCGGTTTCGGCCATTCCTGCTACGCGGTTGCTGCTGCTGCTGTTGCTGCTGCTGTTGACTTTGTTGTTGCTGGGAAAATCGACTCGTTTCGGACGGTTTATTCCTGTTGGATGTTCCTGAATCCGCCTGCAAAACTTCGACGGCAATATTGCCGAGGTCAAGGTTGTGTTCACTGCGCAGAGCCATGATCATCTCGTGATAGAACCCAGTCCCCTTGTCCAGCAGTTTACTGAGTTCATCCATGACTTCCTGACGCCGAGAACTATTCCTCTCGAGCTATTAAACATGGTAAAAAATATTGAGGGCTGAGGTTAGTCAATGGGGGCATGCTGACAAAACAGGCACTCGCATACTTCGCATCTTTGTATCTTTCGGCGGAGAAAAGGCAATAGAGCACTGAGTTGTGCTACTTTGTTCTGAGCTAGGGTCATCTGAACGATTGTGTTTCTCCATCGCTCCAATGGTTGGTGTGCGCCCACTTTGCCATTGTTTTTCTTTGTTATTGTTATGCTCTCACATACCCCCCGAGTACGCGTGTGTGCTCTCAGACTTTTTTGTTCCATTGTCTTTCTCTGTCTAGTCTACTTCTTCGCACTCACACACTCACACAACATACCTTTCTCAGTTCCGCTCGGAGCTCTTCGACAGGCGCATAAAAAACATACCGCCACAGTCGGTCGTCAACTGATTTCTCAACTGCGGCAACTAGATCCTCGAGTAGTACAGACTCATAAACATCCTTCAGACTAAATCGACAAAAAAAAAAAGACCACGAGAGAGTCAAAGCGTACCCATTCGGTTAGTTACCACACAAGTGTACAAACACACAGCATGCA
This sequence comes from Linnemannia hyalina, assembly GCA_019671135.1. NCBI lineage: Eukaryota > Fungi > Mortierellomycota > Mortierellomycetes > Mortierellales > Mortierellaceae > Linnemannia > Linnemannia hyalina. The sequence goes on along the minus strand of JAHRHY010000002.1, from coordinate 3,516,893 downwards.
TTTTTCATGACCTTGTTTGTACGTATACTGAAACCCCCAAAGCGCGGCATTTGTTGGAAACCATTTCTAATGTATCCTGTTCCATCCCTCACCAGTTTCCCTTTTCATCAAGCCTCGTGCCCCATTTTTATTCGACAATTTCCTTTACCTGTCGCGCAAGAAGGAGAGTTCCTCGTGGCCAGATCGAAAATGATTAGAGGAGGGGATCTGGAAGCCCTGCTCTTCCGGCGATGTCTGCTGCTGCTGTCGACCGCCGCCGCCACCGCCAGATCGTCGTGAAGTTGTGGATGAGACCGAATTTTGGCGCCGCTGGCCGTGATGGGAGGTCGTGGATGAGGTGTCCGACAGATTGGAGCGGCGGTGGTCATTGACGGGAGAGGAAGGGTGAGAGGTATAGGTGCTGGATCGATAGCCGACCTTGCTAGCCTCTACATGTTGTTGGATTGTTTGTTCAAGTAAGGATGCATCTCTATCGCAAGAAGAGAGACAAGAAGACGGAGTTGGTAAGTAGGTTGGCGTGGTAAGCTCGGCTATGTCGAGTTCCTGTGTCGACTGTTATGTACTCTTCCCGTCGTCGTAGTCGTGTTCTCTGTTGTTTCTTTGTCTTGCTTTTCGTTTCCCAGTAGGTGTTGAGCAGGAGAGCAAGAGGGTCATGGCTTACAAGTATAATTGTCGCACAGTCTGGATGTGATTTTCAGGAGAGAGTGTGTTGGTAGAACTTGACATCCTCTATGGCCATGTTACAGCTGAATGCAACCAGGAGCAGAGAACAGAGAAAGGCGAGGAGAAGGGTGTGAAGAGAAGAGAAGGAAAAAGAAGGAATTCGATTCTGAGGAGGAGGCGATGTGTTCCTTGGCGCTGCTGTGTCCTGGTTGTCGATGGCGGCTGATGCTGCTGTTAGAGTGGAAGGGTGTAGTTGGTTGTTGGTTGTTTTGAATCTGGTGGCAAAAAAAGAGAAGACGATGAATAAAAAGAATAAATGAGTGTAAGTTGTGTGTGTGTCTGAGAGGAAAGAAGAAAGAAAGGCGCGCTTGCCACCAGTGGGATGAACTGGAGGAGAGGAAGTAAAAAAAATTGCTCTTTTTGTCCAAATCAAACAACACCAAGTAAAACGATCACAGGTAGTCTAGGAGTAATTATTAATAACAGTTGGAACGGTCTTTCTTTTTTCTACCTTCCTTTTTTCTTTTCTTTTCTTTTCTTTTTGTTGGTGAATCTTCTCTTTTTTGCTCTCTATCCCTTTGCCCTCCCACCTTCCACACATACACTTTTCTCCTCTTTCACATAACTTCTCTCTCCCTCGTTCACACACCCTGGATGGAGCTAATCGCTGCGGCCAAGGTTACCGCTGAAATTCTCGCGGCTGCAATCGGTAAAGTGCTGATATTTTCTTCATTTTGAAAGAAAGGGTTTCCTTATATCCTCTCTTATATTTTTTTCTAACCGCTTTTTTGTCACAATTCAACTGCTTAGAAAAAGTCGTTGCCCAGTGGTCTCTAGAGGGGAAGGTAATCGGCCTCACTAGTGATCAAGGAAGCAACATAAAAAAATGCATGCGGGATCTAGGGGATACCATGGGCGCTCACTGGATGCCCTACACGTCACATATGATTCAAGGATGTATCAACAAGGCCTGGGACAACACCAAGGGTTTCGCGACGATCGCAAAGAAATGCACATGGATTTCGAATTTCTTCAACGGCAACAGCAACGCCCGAACAGTCATCAAGCGCCATTGGACAACTTACAAGAATGGACTTCTTCCTGTTGGCAGCGCCACTCTCGCCGACAATGCCCGTCCTGCCAATGGTGCCCCTTTCGCCGGCAATGTCCTTCCCACCAACGGCGTCAATCTACCAGACGATGTCCGTCCTGCCAGCGATGTCCGTCCTGTCAACGGCCCCGTCCTCTCCAACGGTACCCCTTCTGCCGACGGAGCTCTTCCTCCCATTGGTGCTCCTCCTTCCACTGGTGCCTCTCTCCCCACTGGTGCTTCTCCTGCCGATGGCGCTCCTCCTACCAGTGGCGGCCCTTCTATCAGTATGCCCTAGAGCATGGACGACGACCTTTTTTTCCTTACAGCCAACGCTACCAGGTGGAACTCGAAGTTTCATCTGGTAGAGCGAGTTTACACATATAGGGCTGTACTGGAAGCAACCGTCCAGGAGCTACAAGAGATGCGGGGTGTATCCTCGGAGGACAAGAAGAAGGTCAAGGAGTTCAAGAACCAGTTGCTCTCGGCGGAAGAATTGGATGGTCTTGGTGAAGTTATCGAGCTTTTGCGTCCAGCTACAGATTTCACCCACTGGGTGGGAGGTTCCGACTACTCAACTATCTCCCAGGTGTACGACAAGGTGCACAACCTCCTTCCGAGAGTTATCTCCTTCCAGACTGAGACGGCACAAGACATGCATTTGAAACTGGAAGCCCTGATCAAGTCTTCCTGGCCTGAGGACAAGATCTCTGACGGCATGCACCTGTCTATGCATTTCAACCCTGGATGTGCAGGATCCAAGATCTGGGACCTAGAGAATGCCCACCAAATTGCCGAACACGCTGCAGAGGACGCTGCCTATGCCGCCACCGAAACCGGTTGCCATGAAAACTAATAGTTTATTGAGCTTGACAATACGGCCCAAAGTCTCTGCTCGACCAATAGCTCCTTGGTATATATCCCCGAGAGTCGCTGCTTCGCGGCCATCACCGAAAGAGGGCTTGCGCGGAGCGCCTCGTACTCGGCAACCATGCTTTGGGTGAATCTCTATTCGCGGTCCTCCACCCAATCGTACAGGAATGCGGATCCTAGGCGACTCCGGACTTCATCGATGGTTACATTGTAGAGGGGGAGAAAGAAGAAGAAGATTCGGACCAACACCATTCCGTGGGCTTCATCGCTCTCTTCCAGAACCGTATGTGTATCGCGTTCTAGGACATCCAAGGTGAGTTCCGGGAAGTGATCGGATAGAGCCAGCGTATTTAAAAAAGTGGTGCATTTCTCCAGTGGATATCCGAAAAACTCTTCCAGTAAAAGCTCTAGTATTCGTGGAAGACCGCCGGTGGACGTTAGTAGGTAAAGAAACGCCATCTTTGGCATCCGCTCGCGGTGATGGACATTAGCGAGCGAGGTGAAATGGCTCATGGCGTCGTAGCATACTCCCAGGGATAATGTTGGATAGCTGACACATTTGAAGGAGTAAGAGGTCGGTTCCGCTGCCCTAGTCACCTCCTGCCGAGCTGTCCTAGAGAGAAATGTCTGTATCATACTGGGTATGATCGCTCCGCTCATGAATGGTCCTAGACTGCGCATCATATCCTGGAACAGGGAGAGACCTTCCTTTGTGTGACGCTCTGTTTTGCCCCCCCAGGTGAATTGTAGTCTCATGTAGCCGAACAGGGGGGGTGGCCTTCCCAGCGATGGCCGAAGATCTTCTGGAATTCGTCAACGTGAAAGAAAAGGAAGAGTGGCTGTTCCACCGGAAGCCCTAGATCTTGGCGGATGGCGATAAAAAATAAGATCATATACTAGAGTATTCTTATTTAAGGTCAGAGATGATTGTGGAGAATGGGAAGAGAAAGGAGAATAGAGACGTTGCTCGCGACATTTATTTTTTCGCCAACTCGTTTGCATGGAAAAGAATGTGGAGGAATGGGGAATGGGGTACATATGTGAAATCGGAAATATCGTAGAGCAAGCTGCAAGACAAGAGCAACCTAGTCAGAGTTCATGCGGGAGTCTTCGTCTTCATCCTCGCACCGATGGTGTTTTGTCGTAGGTTCCTCCATTTGATCGTCGCTGCCTTGGCCCCCGTCAGTCCGGTCCAACTCTCGCTTGATTCCCTTAAGCTTATCCAGTGCCTGCATATGGTTTTTGGGGAAGAGGTCGTGTATGTTGTTCTTGTCAATCCTCAGCGAAATGCACTGGGGTGTGTCTCCTTGGGCGGACCAGATTCGCTCGCTTCGTCTGACCTCCGGAAATGTGCCCTCGACGCCTGCAAGCTCGGCCGGATAAGCAATAACAACGCCAAGGAACCGCTTAGGATAACCGGTACAATACCTCTGAAGCATCGCCTCCTGAAGATGACCTTGGACCGCGTCAGCCTTGACCGTAGAGAACGCAATCAGGGTTTCTGGCATTGTCATCTTGTGTCGCATCTTCAATTGAACGAAAACGGGACAGTAGCCATGCTTGACGAGATGAAGAACAAATGCAACATCGGGTCCTGAAGGCGTCTCGGCTGGGTGGTAAAACGGCGGAACTCGCTTCCCGTCCTTGCGTGAACCGTGGTGGACATGGGCATCCAGAAACTCATCCAGAGATAAAGCTTTAAAATCGATCCCAAGGGCGAGGTGGTTGACATATCCAGCAATTTCAGCCTTGCAATCCAGAATGGGATCGTACGACTTCGCCTCCTTTGGAACCAGACCTGTGTTGGACAGAATTTTGTCGTGGAAAACGTGTACCAGGCTAGGCAACACTGCCATTTCCCATTGGTGTCCATGCACTGATGCATTTGGTCCTGAACCGAACAACGAACAGATCGCACTGTGAAATTCCGGGTCATATCGACGGAAATAGTTCACGGCAGCGCGCAGTGCTAAGGGTTCATCGAGGACCGTCACCGTGTGTTCGCCGAAATTAAAGATCCTCCCGACAGAAGCTTCCACCAGCGGCGCCTCCTCCGTATTGAGAAACAAAGGACTCCCGTACAGGTAGTGCAGCAACACAAAAGCCATGAGGGAGGTTCGTATGTTTTGGTATTTTGCGTAACGCGACACGAAAGTGTGAACTCTGCGAACCATTCGCGATATGTCGAAGGCGATGTTTCCTTTGCCGTAATACTGGGACTCCGTCGATGACAACGCATCCTCCGTTTTCATGATCGCCAGTCCCCAATCGATCTCGCCATTGCTGACCATACGCTCTAATTATATATTGAATGATTCATTAAATATACACTAATCAGCCTGCGCAACTCTTTCACCATCCTCCGCTTCTTCTTTTCCTCTCTTTCTAACTTGGAACAACAGTAAACATTAAACATTCAACCTTGCTTACCGATCGCGGAAACAATGGGCCTAAAACGTCCACGCAAGCGTGCAAAGAGCTCTGGTATCGATTCTTCCGGCACATGAGTGTCGAAGATGATTCTGGCTTCGTCATTGTGTAGCGAACGACGCACAAGATCTCGGTAGTGTTGGATTTGTTCGGGCGATTCCCAGCCTTGGAAATCGGTGAATGGCCCAAGCCGCTTTCGGTAACCTTTGGGGACAGGAGCCGAGTCTTCGAGCCACTCCATATCGAAAATACTGAGACCAGTCCCACAGGGTACTACGCAAAAATGGTTCTCGTCGGCAGAGATCCGGTTGAGCCCGTGAACCAAGGGGAAGAGGATCGGTCGCTTATAGACGTTAGGAAGGTCAGCTCCGGCTTGTCGCTCAGGTTCCAAAGGTGTTCGTTGAGAAGGGAAGATTCCAAATTCCTCTTCGCTGAGATTTTGGGCCTCGTCGATCACCAAAAGGATCTTGTAGCCAAAGCGCTCGGTGGGCGTGTTGAAGGTGAGGTTCAGAAGGCGTTGGCGAAGACTGGAAAATCGTTCTTGAGCGAAGGCACTCATGGTCGTGATGCCTACGGAGTGACGGTGGATCTCTTCCGCGAACAATGTGAACAGCAAGGTAAATAGGTCCTCGACACCCATCGAGCGGAAAGCAACTTGTAGCAGCATCCAGTGTTTGCACGTAAATGTCGTTCCTTCGCTCTCTGCAATGTCGAGACAGAGGTTCAAAATTTTGACACGTGTAAGAACAAGAGCCAGCGCAAGGATGTGAACGTGGATGTTGCTTTCTGAATCACGAAGTTGATATCGCTTTTCTTGTCGGACCAAATCAAGAAAGCTGAGGAGATCACGGGAGCCCCAATCAGTGTTGCTTCCGTTGAAATAGAAACCCCAGTTCTTGGTGAGCATCTCGATCGTCGTCCTCGTTTTCCCACATCCAGGGACACCGAAGAGTGGTAACAGGGGAATCGCTCGCTCACGAATCTTTTCGAGCGCTCTATCGGCAGTACTGGGAGGGCGCTGTGTCTCAACCGATTCTGGTAGGTTTAGAAACAAGAGACTGGGCAGGTTCGTTTCTCCGCCTGCACGGGGACGAACAAAGGGTAGACCGCCCAGTGTTCCTTCTGTTGTCGGAATGTTCGCACCACCTTTAACGAACTGGACGAGGCCTGTGTAATTGGCCGAATCAGGTGCGAAGAGGGTGTCCTCGATCTGTACTACAAGTTGCTGCCATTCCTCTCTTATTTAAATGCAAGGGAACACAATCAGTATTGCTCCACTCTTCGGGCCATCGGCACGTATCATACAATTCAATGACGAAACGAATGATGTACCTGACAGCGGTGGACCAGGATGAGATTCGGGTGCTTGGACTATAAGATAAGGATACATAAGATAAGTACAATGAACAAATTTTGCCTAAAAGTTGTCAATGAAAGAGAGCAAAACGCGTGTGCATTACCTCGAGGAGGGCGCCGGACAAAGATGTACGTGTTGTCATCGGGACTCTCGGGAAACAGCTCGTTGAGGCGTTTCCTCGGATTGTCTAGCTCAGTCTTGTTGTCGCCGTCAAGAGCATCAACTGTGATGGCAGAATGCAGATTGCCCGCGGGGATGACAACACGCCAGAGGGTAAGATTCTTAGCATCAACTCCGATGAACGTGTGAGGATTCTTGTCTCTGATGCGATCCTTGAGGTCGTCAATATCATCCGACGATGGGATGTCCCTGAGCTTGAAGGCACGCGACATAGGTTCGCCATCAATAAGACAGAACAAGGTCAGAAGGTAGTCGGTCATGGTACTGCGAAGTATCAGTGAAATGATTGAAAAGTAAAGGATATGGAGAAGTCGAGGGGTGAAAGAAAAAGACGCGAAAAGGATGAAAGGTGAGAGCTTAAATGTGAAAGAAGAGATTAAAAGGGTGTAGGAATGGTGGTAAAGGCGATGAGGGTTGGCAATAAGAACGGAGTGGTGAGAAACAAACGGTGGAAAAAGAGAAAGAAAACGAGAGAGGGTAAAGGCGATAAAGAAAGGGCGGAAGGTGATGGAAAGGGTGTAAAGGCGTTGAAAGTGTGGGAATGGTGGCAAATGGTCGAGTTGGGCTTGGGAAGGTGTTGCGATTACTCACTTCGGTGACGTAATTAATGCGCCTATTGTCCCCGCCCTGCGAGGCGAGTAACCACATTTGAACAGTCAAACCTCTATTACAAGTATACTATAGGAGCTAAAAGAGGGCGTGCTACACTCATGTAACGTATTAGGGGTGATTCAGAGTTGCCACCCACGCAGTGCTCAAATAACTCCTTTAGAATACAATCCAATGGTCCTCTCTCCCTCTAAGCCTCTCCTTGTGGACTAAAGTGATGGGATCGCTCTCACTTCACTTTGTTGTTCCCTTCTCCCCTTTTTACCTTCATCACACACTCCTTTTTCTCATTCTTACCCCTCTCCTTTGTCACTCACAACCGCCAACGTCATGACCACAGAGACTCATCGTACGGACCTGGACTTTCACACACGCGCCTCACTACACATTGTTCCTTTGTAGCCACACAGACCCGCATCAACTCACACCCAAACCCATGCACTATCTATTGTAAAAACCTTCTCTTTAGCTCGCGCCATCAAGGTCGACAAGTCCAACCTGCTCGACCTCAAGAGCGCCTGCGACGACGCCCTCAAAGAGGTACCTACAACCTTTTCTTCTCACTCTTACCGACCTCTACCTCTCATTGACATATTAGCTGCTCCTTACAAGGACTAACGCGTTTCATGCTTGACGCTAAACAATAATTAGTACCTCGAGACAAAGGGAGGGTACAAGCAGAGCCACAAGCACACAGACATCAAGCTGGTTCTTGGTTACCTCGGCTGTGCCTTTGCCGCTGCTGGATCCTACTACGGATATATTCACCCCTTCGAGTTACCCGCCACAAAGTTCTGGACCGGTGTCAGTGTCGTCCTGTAAGCACCCTTGTCAGTTTCTGGATTTCTAGATGCCATTGATGAACTTGAGGTGGTTGACCCCCTTGAATACGTGGCATTCATTTGTAGGACCTACTAACCGGTTGATATATTTCTTTGGCAAACAATGATAGGTACTACCTGTTCAATGCGTTGATGATGGCGTACGCGTACTTCATCGAGAATGATACCATCTTTACAGGATACAAGTCCACTCCTGTACGGCCCATTCGTCCCCCTCTGCAAACTTTGATTGCCAGAACTCCAACCCTTCTTTTCTTCTTCTTCGCGGACTGCCGACAAACCAAACCTAACTTCTTCCCACTCACCTCTTTTCTCCAATATAGCACGGCACGCAGACAATCAGTGTAGGATCCTCGGTCAAGAGCTACAACCCTTACTACGACATTGACCTTCACATGAACATTTCCGGATCATCGACATCATCATCAGGATCGTCCAAGACCACCATCACGGGAAAGAAATCGACCCACCAGCGATTCTCGACCGCCTTCCAGTACTGGTTTGACGAAGACGGTGTTCTGGCCCAGGAGCAGTTCGAGGCCGATATTATCAAGTTCTTGGCCAACACCGAGGCCACCCACCTCGAGTAGAAGGAACAAATAATACTAAAAACGATGACAATGTAGTATTACCCCTTCAACACGCCGAACAATAATATTTTAGTTTTTTGCACTATTATTGGCACTACAAGCGTGGCATCGTTTGGTTCGTGGTTTTGGCCGTTTTCGTGACTGTTTACTGTGCATTCACAACGGCACACGCGTTCAATCAGAAGCCGTCACATTCTGGAGTTCTGCGCGCACTCTCTTCGTCCTTTAATTCATAACTTCTCCACTCATTCCCTCTCGACCATCACCACACTCCACACCCTAACCCCCAGACACTAACGACACAGAGGCGCCACACAGCACACATAAACCATACCGAAACTTTCAAAGGAATTCAACTAATATGCCAGCAGTAACGACCAACGGAGAGTCAGCAACCACGAACGGCGGCTCGGGCGTCGACCAGCTCGACCATATCCTCACCTCATTCACCACTCTCACAGACTCCCTCGCCATTAACGACGCCCTCCTCGTCATCGATTATGCCCTCCAAGGTACTTTTCTCCGCAGGTCTTTATATCTCAAATACTCGGCCGTGAACACTCGGGAGATACCCCTAAAAAAATGCGCCGAAACTCACTCTCTTTGCATTCCTGGCCATTGTACACACCACATAGGGCCAAATGCAACAGCGCAGACGAGACAAAAGATCCTTAGCTCAATCCCCCTCGGATACTTTTTTCAAGTCCTCCAACAAGACCACGGATACGACACTGAACAGATCAATGACAGGATCTGTCATGTTCTCGAACTCCTCCTCAAAGACCAGCCTTACTCGACATTGGTTCATGACGAGTTATTGGTCGCGGCGTTGGCTCAAGCGCTGGATTCTCCATCCCCGCAAGTTCGTGCATTGGGGTTGAGCCAGGTTGATAAGGTCGCTGAGGAGGACCTTTCTGTTCTGAGGACCTTGGTAAGCACTCTACCATTTTCGTTTACTGAGAGTTTGAGGCTGGATGCTGACTCACAGATCGCTTTCCATTTATGTTACGTCCGATGTTTAATGATAGCTATTGTCGCCGATGTTTAAGGCAGTTGTCGGTGGGATTGGATCAGGCAGCCTCTCTATCGCCGAGAGGTCAAAGAAGACTCTGCTCAAGGTACGTAAGAACAGCAGGAAATATTTACGAGTGGAATAATCAATGCTAGAATCGAGTTTGCAAGATTTGGAGAAGCGGTTTCGCTAACGTATGATACTCTTATGATGCCAATAGATCTGCGAGACTCAGGAGAAATTGGAGGCGGTCATCAATAACACAGAGGCATTCAATCAGATCAAGGACCTCGCCAACTCTAGGTACCGCATTGTCACTTTTTTTACACCGCATCTCGTCCTTACCAGAGCCACCATACAACATCTCTAGCCTAGACTCTAACACCGTAGCCCTTATCTTCCTTCAATCTCCCAATAGAGATTCAATCGTTCAACTCAGGATGATCGAGGCACTAACAGAACTCGCCTCAAAGTCGTCCTCCACTACCCATCTCCTCGACTCAAAATCCCTCCTGGACTCTCTCAAATCTGGCCTCACCTCCACCGACATCCTCGCCCGTTTCAACATCCTCGAAATCCTCGCCGAGTTCGGCACCACCCTTCCAGGTAGCGAATTTCTGGACCATTCGGGAGTTCTGGCGAGGATCGCGCAGGTTGTGGAGAATGAGGCTGGACAGGATAGTTTGGGGTTGAATGCGATTGTGAAGTTGTATGGGAAATTGGGTGCGGCGGAGCAAGTCGATTTTGTGAGTTTGGATATGAAGTATCAAATTTTGGAACAGTTGGAGAGGTTGCTTGTGGGGAATGATGATTATGAGCCTGATGAGTCTAGCAAGGTAACTCGTCGTTCTTTTCCTTGTTTTTGTTTCCTGCTGTTGTTTTTTTTCGTTCTCGTTCCACCAAACGAGTTGTGGGTCAAATCCTAACAAACATACCATGCTTGCAATAGGTGGAGGTGATGTCAGCGATTGGACTGATCGGCGGGAACGTCCAGAACACGGAGTGGGTCTCACAGAGCAAGTGCTCTGAAGAATTCATCATCGCCTTTCAGTCACTCCCTCGAGACGCTAAAGTCGCCTGGTATCACTCTCTCGCCCAAATCCTCGCCTGCAGGTAAAAACACCCACGTCCTCATTCGGGGATGTGTACTGTACTTGAAACGGCTCCTGGCTGAGCAAGTAATTTGCTCCGCTCATATCTAACCGTTCCTTATCATTCCCCCCCTAAACCTCCCAACCCTTGACCAAACATAGCCCGGATCCTTCGCAAGAGACTGAAAGAATCATCGCAGACTTCTACACCCGCTTGGACGGAGATCCAAACCTCCAAAGCCCCTTTATCATCCGCCTCCTCACATCTGCAAAATCCCAATCCCAACAACTGGCCATGTCCGCTCTTTCTGTCATGATCCCTCTGGCGCACTACTCCTTTGGAACCCAGAAACTGGCTGCACAGAGGGATGTCTTGACGTTTCTCTTGGATCGCAACACAGAACAATCCCATTCCGAGAAGGTAACATACAAAGAACCTCAGCACCTATTCGCCATACTTCTCGTCGTCATTCTCCTCGTCCTTGATTTGTCTGGAAAATGAGACTGATAATTAACCCTTCTTCTTTGGCTTTGGGTTTCGGCTTGATAGGTGGCGAAGCATGAAGTGATTGTGGCAATGTTGAAGACGGCAGAGGAGGCCAAGAAGTCAAGAGGGACAGATCTGCTTACTGTGGACCAAGTCTCACGTCTGGACCTGCACCGTCGTCAAGGCCCCTTCTACCAACGTTCCACCGCCACCGTCTCCATCCAGGATATCACCGCTTAGCTGGCATATCTTTACTTGACTTTAAAAATACAAGACGAGAATATCATAGCACAAAGAAGCGCGTTCGTTGTTTTTCTGAGTGGTTCTTCCAAATCAGAGGAAGGTTTTGTTTTCTTCTCTCATTGAAGACGAAAAAATGGTGTATTATTTTTTTTTGCACAACAGGAATCAAAGAAAGCAAGAGCAAAACGAAACAAAACAAGCAAATGACAAACTAGTGAAAAAAGAAGACGAGAAAAGGAGGGAGGGAGGAAGGCTGGAATGTACAATGTTTTTGAGAGGATGGAAGTGATTCTCGTTTTGTTACAGGAGTAGTGAAAGAGTGTGGTGTCGGTGGTTTGATGAAAGGTGTCACCACAACTTAGTTGACGGCGACAGTGGGGGCAGGCTTGTCAGGTCTCTGGATAGGCTTGCGGTCTTGGAAGCCTCCGCGAGCGGGACGGCCGCCACGGTGACCACCCTGGGGTCCCTGGTGTCCGTTGGTGCCTCCGTTTCCGTTCTGGAAGTGAGGAGGGGGGCGGTTCTGGAAGGTGGGACGGGGACGACGCTCCTCGGCATAGACAAACTCGGATCCGACAGCGACCTTGTTCTGCTTCAAGGCGGCGTTCATGGCGTCGGCGGTAGTAAAGTCGACATAAGCGCAGTTTCTCTGCTTGGTAAAGTCAAGACCCTTGACGATACCAAACTTGCTCATAGCCTCACGCAACTGCTCCTCGGAAATCTTATCGGAGATATTCTTGACATAGATGGGGAAGAACTCGTCACGGCCGTTGACCTTGTGAGGGGCACCCTGCTGCTGCTGCTGCTGGGGTTGGGGTTGGGGCTTGGGCTGGGACACAACCTGGGGCTTGGGGGCAGCAGGCTGGGGAATATTGACGGAAGATCCTTTGGCAGCAGAGACCTGGGAACCCCACTGGTCCGAGTCTTTGGCAGCCAAGTTGGCCCAAGTCTTGGGCTTGGGAGGACCAGCAGGGACGGGGGCAGGGGCGGGAGCCTCGACAACGGGGGCGGGAGCCTCGGCGACGGGTGCAGCAATTTCAGCGGGAGCAGCAGCGGGAGCACCGTTCTGCTTCTTAGTGGGCTCAGGGGTCTTGGACTTCTCAGCGACCTCAGCCTCCTTCTTGGCGGCATCCTTCTTGGTCTCCTTCCTGTCGCCCTTCTTGTCGTGCTTCTTGTGCTCGTGCTTCTTCTCAGTCTTCTTCTCCTCGACGGCGGGCTTCTTCTCCTCAACTACGGGCTCGGGGGCAGGAGGGCAAATAACAACCTCAGGCTCGGGGGCAGGAGGGCAAATGGCGATCTTAGGCTCAGAGGGAGCAGGAGCAGGAGGGCAGATGGCGATCTCGGGTTCAGGGATGGGAGCAGGGGCGATCTCGGGCTCATAAGTAAGGGGAGGGTTGGCGACCTCAGGCTCCACCTGCTGCTGCTGTTCCTCGTCGACTACCTCAGCCTCGATCTCGGAGTCGTCCTTGAGGTAACGGAAAATGTCATTCAGGACGTAGAAACCCTTGGGCTGCTGAGCCAAGAAGAAGGTCTGGACGAACTTCTGGGAAGGACCGCCCCTGTTGGACATCTCTCCGAGGACCTGGATCATGATACCTCCGTCCAACGAGGTCTGGCTGTCGACGTTGCTGACCAAGACCTTGCAGTCCTCAAAATCCAGAGCAAGAATCTTGGCGTGGATGTCCTATTTGGTGCAAAATGTGAACAATTAGGGTACTGTTAGCATTGCAAGTTTTACGTATCATTTCCTTTAGCCTTTTCACTGCTGTCCATTGCGTCCGCCATTTTCTCGCCCTTGCAGCTGCACACATTCCATCAACCTTGCCCACGCGACATGACCAGAAGAAAAACGACGTATTCCCCTGCGTTTGATAATCGGTGCTATTTTTTATCCGCCTTCCTCTCAACGTTTGCGTCTTATGCCATAGTGTCCATGTGTCTCTGTATCCTGTCCTTATCCATGAATGCAACTCCAATGATTGAATAAGATAGCCACTTGCCTGTTGACCGTGGCAGACTTCGGTATCCTCGCCCTGAATGCCGTGGCTCATGGTCGATTGTTTATTGTAGAAGCAGTGAAGACGCGAGGGCTCCTTGTTCAAGAAGGTGTAATATTCGTGGACAAACATCATGCCGACTTCGTGCGAAGCGACAGGGGGCGCCTCGCCGTTGGCGGGAGTAGAGACGTTTGAGGTGGTGGTGGTCATATTGTGATATTATATATGTACAACGAAGAGTCGGGTAGGTGTCTAGGGGGTCTGATGAGATCTATTTTTTGAGTTGATGGAAGTAAAAGAGAGGAGTAATGTGGAATGTCAATAACGAAGACTCAGCTGATTTGATTCACTGAGCACAAGGAGTTGCAGAGTGGCGCTGAAGGAAAGGTAAAAAGAAAAACAACCAGCTCTTGAAAGGGGTGGTTACAGTAAAGAGGCAAAACTGGTAAACAAACAAACAACGAGGCACATACACACACATTGAGAGAAAAAGGGAAGAAGAAAGGAGAAAGGGAAAGGGGCAGTGAGCGAGAGAAAGAAAGAAGTAGCAGAGTCAGGCAAAACCAGGGCGAGGTTCTGTTGTGTGTCTGGTAAGATGAGAGCGCCGGACAGGCAGCCAGCAGCGGGAAAAGAGATAAGGGGATAAAAGGGGGAAAGAGTGTTGTGTTCCCGCATGATCCCAACCAACTCTCCCAAGCATGAACAAACAGCAAAACCTTTTTGTTTGTACAGTGTGGGTGTGTCTGTCTGTATGCCTTGCTCCATCCCACCCGCTGTATATACCATAACGAACATTGAACAAACTAAACGAAAGAAACGAACGAATAGAAAGAAAGAAAGGTAAAAAACCCCACTTTCAATAACAACGCCTCTTTTCCTTGTCTCTCTTTTTGTTGTCTGTCGGTCTGTCCATAGAGGTGTGTTGAATATCGGGCCCTCAATAGAACAAAATAGATCAAGTCGACGAAAACGGCCTCACTGGACTGTGAAGTCATTGTTTAGAAACATTCCCCTCCCAGCTAATCAGCGTCTCCTTTCTCCCATCCAGCAGAAAAAACAGAATCCTCTCCTTTCTGATGAACAGATCCCCTGTGTGTTTGTCTGTTCTTCCCCTTGTGTGATTTGATTCCTGCAGAAAGCGTTTTCCTGTATGGTGTGTGCGTATGTGTGCCCTGTCTTGTTCTCTGTGTGAGTGTGTTGCGTATGTGTGCAGCAGAGGGCTGTGGCACGTCCCCTCACCCTATCTTATTGTTCTGCTTGGCCACCATTTTTGGCTTTTTGTCGCCTTTTTTATGTTTTTGACTTCTGATCGCCAAAACTCCAGTGGGTCCAACAGGGTTGGCCCCTTCCCTCGAGTGATGGTATTCTGTAGCAGAGTCCCTTGTTTCCTGAATGCAAAGTCATCTGCTGCTCCTCTGTCATCAATCAGAGGTTTCTCCATGCACTCTGTTTGTATGAATGATGAGTGCTCCTTGCTTGTCCTGAACCGGGCGTATACGATGTGGTTTGCAAAAGAGAGAGAGAGGTAAAGATGAGTTGCTTACCAAGGTGGGAATGCAACCGGGTCTGAGTATGTCGCAGGGATGGTTGTTGGTGGGTGTGAGAAGGAGTGTTGGGTTGGTGGGAAGATGGATGAGGAGAGTGAGAGGAGAGGAGTTGAGTAGGAAGAAGAAAAAAGAGGAGAAAAAAGGACGGACGCGTTGGTCCTTTTATTCATTTTTTCGCACCAACGAAGACAAGAGAAAACTGACCAACCAGAGACATCCAAAATTAGACTCTTCTTTGATTTGCACTTCTCACATTCACAAAATGACCCTCGCCTCCTTGCTTCTTCCTTTGTGTTTTGTACTGCTGCTGCCACTTCCATATGGACTGGTAAATGTGCCTACTACCAATCCAGCCAAAACCATTGTCGTCTCCTTCTTTCTTTGCTTTTTTGTGTGTGGATATGGTCACGGCATGCCTTATAAACAAAATATTGTTTTTTTGGAAGCATCCGCGCTATATATCAACCTTTCTACTCGCTACCCATATCCTCACTTGTTCAAATGGTTCCTCTGAGGAACCATTTGGCAGCCTTGCATTGACAGGTAAAACAAGCAGGAGGATTTTGCCACCGTTTGTTGACACAATTCAATAATATTATTCCCCTGCTGGGTATCAACGAGTCGGTCATGAGAGCGATTTGAGAATACAATAAGACCCAGGTTGGACTACCACTACTGACGTATCAGATACCGCAAGGGTCGTGTGCGATAATTCTTTTCAAGAAGAAAGGAGGGCGCATGGGCCCTGTCTGGACAATGCCCGGTTTGTTATTGTGCTTGTCACCTGCCCATCTCTCTCCACAGTCCACACACCATCCTCGACTCATTGTCCCCGATCCTATTTTGTCGGTAGAGAGTGAAGGTCTGGCCTCCCGGTGGAGGGGCAAGCATGAACAAGTTCATCACATTGCCAGGAGATATGCATATATTCTTCTATCAAATCGATAAGCATCGTGCCCTGTCTGTATGTCCATTGGCTTCGAGAGTGTGTTCAAACATGCGAGGCACAGGCTCTCTCTTTCCCATCCTCTGCGGCCTAAACTAGCATTTTTTTCCTCTGCCTTTCCCTCTTCTTCGCTCTCGTCCTTTTTATTTCCTTCCCCGTTCACTTTCTTCTCACTCTCCTTCTCCTTCTTCTTCTTCTTCTTCTTTTTCTACTTTGGATCCCCATTCCCCTCACTCATAATATAATACCCCCTCCCCCTCCCTCTTCTCTTTCCTTCCTTACTCCTCCTTGTACATTATATCATCACCGGTCATCCCCCTTCAATATGGATCGTCATAACTCGGAACACCATGTTGCCACCACCACCACCACCACCACAACCACCACAGACAGTCGTCCAGGCAACCCTGCAGTAGAGAGCATATCACCCTTACAACTACCACCACCGCCACCCTCTTCTTTCACAACCGACAAACTGCACCCTTCCTCCTCCTCCTCGATGTTGCCTAGACCAACCTCCCCAGCATTATCAACCTCCCACCTCTCCGTCACCACTAACAACAACAGCAGCAACAACAGCAACCTACAGCCTCCACCTTCTCAACAGGACAACGTCAGTTTGCACGGCGGGACCCGGACAGCAAGTGTGCACAGTCGACACTCGTCCCGACCAGGGAGCATTCAACATGCCGCCATTGCTGCTTCGGCGTTTGTCAACAATGCCGCGGCAAGGAGGATACGGATAAACATGTACGGAGAACTTGTTAGTGGCTGGTACCACCTCTCCACCAGCTCCAAGTTTCTGATTATCTACTACCTTGCCGCCACCATTGTCGAGGTAAATAAGGCTCTATTCCCTCGCGGTCACTCTGCTGATAAGAGGCGACAACTCACCAAATTGCCTCGTCAATTGTTAGATCGTGGCGACGGTGACGGTGATGGTGCTTGAGCGGGAAAAGATTCACAAGTGCTACTACCTGGCGGCCTTCTTGTGTCTGTATCTTGTCCGGGCCCTGGTCATCTGCTGGTCTCTCCTCCGTCGGTTCTTGTACGAGCGTCCAGACGATCTCCCAACGTCCCTCAGTGGTGCCTGTGGTGCACAGTAAGTTTTTCCTTTTCTCCTTCTCTTTCTTGCTCCTTTCTTTGTTTGTTTATGTGTATGTGTATGTGAATCTGTATTTGTTTGTGTATAGTACACTTTTTTTCTTGTGTTTGCGTTGTCTGCATGGTCGTTGGCCACTCTTCTTTCCTTTCATCCCTTCTTTTCGTGTTCTTCGTGGCATGTGATGGGTTTTTTTTACGCCCAAGGCTTTAAAATTCACTAACAACAAAACACACTACTTCCTCTCTCTCTCTCTCCCCACACCCTGGCACTCTCCCATGACATTTTCGCACCCTTGTCAATACGCTCTCAACCGAAACAACCTTGTTCACCCGTGCGTCTATATGTTATACTCGCTAAAGCTACAAGACCTTGGTCAATTGGGGCTCCCTCGTGCTAGTACTCATCTCGATCGCCATCCTAACAACACAATCCCACTGCGCCGAAGATGCCCCCGCGCTGTTCTATCTCACCCTCGTCTTCTCCTTGGTCGGCTACTTTTGTATTGCCATGCTGTTGATGCTCTGGCTTGTCGTCCTCTTCTGTCTCAACGGACTCGTCTTCATTCTGGAGCTCTTTGGTGTCGGACCGACCGTTATGCGATGGCAGGGCGCTACTCAGGAGATGCTTGATGACATTCCTATTATCAAGTTCTCTAAGCCTGCACCACCACCTGAATCTCAACAACCACAGCGTGCCGCTGCCTCGACGCAGCAACAGTTTAATGAGAAGAGTAGTTCGAGTGACAGTAGCACCAGGAACAACGCTTTTGCGCCGACGATTGTTGTGTCCGACGACGACGGGAATCAAGGGGCACATGATTATGGACAAGGATCACACTCGCAGAACCAGCAGCAAAAGGACGAAATTACACTCGTCCCTGAGCCCGTTACGGCTGCAACCTCCCTTCTCACAAGCGTTGTCCTCGAGATAGAACCTGCACTAGAAAAGGTCGACATGGAGGAGGAGAAGGCCGTGGCGGTGATGGTAGACGACGACGAAGCGCAGGACAGGGTTCCACCACTCTCACTAATCACCTCGTTCGCCGAGGGCGAGAACAAGCGCACTCGGGATTCAACAGCAGTGGAACTAGACCAATTGAGCCCCAGGGAAATAGAAGAAAAGGACCGGATTTCGAGCAGCTGCTCAATATGTCTATGCGAGTACGAGGATCTGGACGAGCTGCGACATTTGCCCTGCGACCATTACTTCCATCAGGAGTGTGTTGACGAGTGGTTAAAGTTGAAGAGGACATGTCCGCTGTGTCTGTTTGATATCGCACATGCGAGTCGCGGGAGTAGGATTTGGAGGCGGCGTCGTAGGAGTCGCAGTCAGAGACAGAGTACGAGCAGTAGTCCGAGTACTCCTGGTGGGCCTGGTAGTCCTGATACCGACGGTCCGGCGCGTCGATTTTCTTTTGGATCTCGACGTCGTTAAAGATTTCTCATCGTGTCATATATGATAGTCTACTTTTCTACGCCCTTAATACTTCACAACAATAATACCATCACGTTTTTTGACGCGATCTTCATGACTACTTGGCTTCTTAACTGGACCTGTCTTTCTAAATCTATTGCAAGTTACCGGCCAGAGGCGCCATTTCTAAGATCGTCACCACCCAGGCTGCAGGCTGAAGCTAGGAAGATCCGCTAGACGAGTTTACTTTGTACTGTATGTCCGCTTTGCCCAGAGTGAGCCTCGACCGTGGTCTTTTATATTGACGTAACGCGCACATTAATTCGGACCCTATTCAACGCCCATTCGTGATCCTTTATCAGCTTTGCAACCTCTCCGCTTCGTTCTCTCCATCCTCTCCTTTCAAGCCATATTTTACTTCTTCCTCCTCCTCCTCCTCTTGCCCTTCTCCTCTTCTCCTTCGTCCCATTCAAATTCTTTCTTCTCATTCCGCCATTCACTTCTCTCACAATCACCATGTCGCACCACTACGCAAAGGTAACATAAACAACAACCAAGGGCTGGACACTTCTTTCACCAAAAATCTGGTTGGCCTTCCTATCTACCTATTCACTCTGGACCAACCACCAACCATTCGCCTTCACCCTCCTCTTCCTACTTCTCCTCTCATCATAGGCCCCTGCTTACGAGCAAGACCAGGACTACGATAACAGCGACAGCGGTCAACGCCAACCTCATCAATCGTTTCCTAGTGCTGCTGCTGGCTTCAGCGGTGGACCGCCACCCGCCTGGACAACCATTGCTACCACAACAACTTCAGTTTCACCCATCGATCTATACCCACAAACCACAACCACAACAGCGACGACGTATGCGCTCTCAGAAGTCCAAGGCCGAGAGGATGATAACACTCACCAACTACAACAGCAGCAAATGTTCACCGTACCCATGACTCCTCCCTCCAACTCCTCCGCACCACAGTCTCCTTACACCCATCAATCCTCCTCTCAGCCTTCTACTCCACGACGACAGCTTAGATCATCACCCTCACAGCAACGACCTCGATCCTCCCCTTCGAGCAACAATAGGAGAAATGGAGTGAATACACGGTGGAGGGAGACACAACAAAGCCTGCGACGCATGATCCTGAACCCATTCATCTCCCTTTCCTCCCTCCCTTCTTCCTCTCCTCCTTCCCCTTCTACATCATCATCATCATCGCCTCCTTCTTCATCAACATCGACGTCTGGATCGTATACATTGATTAGGGACACCGAACACGACGGCGGTGCACCCTCCTCCTCCAATCCCTCATCGTCCTCCTCAGCAACAACACATCAAGGGAGCAGCAGCAGTGCCGCTGGACCTGGAAGGTTACAACCGACTAGGTCATCGACTCGACCCTCAACAGCTGTCGACGGTGTCTTCTCAAACATCTCGGCCAAACCTGAAGTCGAAGTTCAAAAAGACGATGAGCGTCGTCCTCCGGTATTGTTTCATGCCCGACTTGTATAAAAATACACATGTGCCCTCTTTTTTGCTCTCACTTTTCTGCGCACCAGCCCCCCTTTGTCCATCCTTTGTCCACTGTCTTTGCCTGTTTGGAAACCAAACCACAAAAAATATGCAAGAATGGTTCTCCCGGAGCATTTTTTTTTCTATTTTGTTTGACAAACAATGCATGGCTACGCACTTAAGCCTGCCCCAAAGGAGCATTTCGCCACACTTCCCCCACTGACATAATTCTCTTCCTCTACTCCTCTGTTCCGCTCTTCTTTTCACCTCCATCATCCATATCAATTCACTGGACAGACATACGAATCAGCGTTGCAGGATGTGACGCCCCCATACTTTGAGATGACCGTCATGTCGCCTTCATCGCAGCACGGAGGACGAAGGGACAGTGTCTTTGAAGACGAGATCCTGGTCGGCGGATTACCTGTCGGCAATATCTTTCAGTTCTTGTGGAATATCGCAGGTAAAACATGCATATCCAACCAAATCCCGCAGCGAGAGGATGAGAGGAAAGGAACAAAACATTCGTTTCTTCGGTCATATTGGAATCTTTTTTTTTTTTTTTTTGGATCCACCCCTCTTCCTTCTTTCTTTTATGCTCAATTGCATGCGTTTTGCGTGCCTGGACATTTTGTCAAGCTGAGTAGAGAAAAGCAAAATGCATTGAAATGTGTGCCCATAACCACATACCAAGCTTTCTCCCCTCCCCCCCCTTTTCTAACCTTGTATATAACTCATGTTTGTATTTGTTTTTCTAGTGGCGGGCAGCTTTCAGTTTTTAGGGGTTCTGTTGACATACCTCTTGCATAACTCCCATGCGTCCAAGGTACATTACAAACATATGCTTATTTCTTTCAGTCCAGAAGCGAATTGCTTCGAAATTCTCGACTCGTGCTTGGTGCAACATCCAAATCCAAACACCAAACACACGACCAAAAAAAAAAAAAAACCTTGTATCAATTACCCTAACGTGCGTTTTCTACCCTTTTTTTTTTTTTTTTTTTTTTTTTTTCTCTCCCTCCACTTTCCTGTTGACTGATGTAGAGTGGGTCATTGGCAGGATTAGGGATAACACTCCTCAATTTCGGGATCCGGATGCGTGGCGGGCTAGGTACAATCTTCAACAACGACACCTCCACCAACAACCCAAACCCCTCTACCTACGCATATAACCCAAGCATCGGCGGAGTCACCCAAATCTCCAATCCCTCCTTACCATCCGTGGACGATACCGGATACATTGGTACACCACCTCCTCTGGGGTACGGGTACGAAGCGAATGCGGATTCGAGGGAGATGAATTGGTTTCAAATGGACCTGGAGACACATTGGGTGTCGATGGTGTTGATAATGGCTGGGTGGATGGTGCTTGTTAAGGCGTTGGCGGAGTATGCAATTGCGAAGAGGATGGAGTCGATTATTAAGGCTCGTCCGGAGAATGAGGATTTGGAGGATGGCGGGATGGAAGATGAGGAGGAGGATGAGGAGGAGATGGAGGAGTTTCTTGAGCGACTTGGGGGTGGCGACAGGGATGTGAGAGGGGGGAGGTTTGTTGGGTATATCTCTAATGAGGATGATATCTGATAACCGTCAACACCGTTTAACGATAAGTAGGCTTTGCAGAGAATAAAAAAAAGATAGACGCGCTACGCGTCCTTGTACATAGTATTCCATATCCCACTCATTCACGCCTCGTATCGCGGTGAATGTATCCAATCTTTTTTTGTTGCGTTATGTTCCTCTCTGCCTACTTTATGTTTGCACGTCGCAGTCTGCCTGTGTTTTTATTCATTCGATCTGTTTTATCGCCTTGTTTTCTAGCACAATTTCGTGAGTCCTTGAGAATAGCCTTGAAAAAAAAATATTAAGTATAGATCCGCCACGCTCTTTGGCTCATCTCGACGTAAACGTAACTCAAAATTCTCCACCAGACTGGGTTTCTTCATATCTACACCTGGTTTTGAGGGCAATCGCGAGCCTAGAAAAAAAAATATGAGGGAGGCCAAGTAGAAAGCATGTCAGTCACCGAGCAACAAAGGCCATCAAGCGTAAAGAGTAAAGTAAACCGCCCCCTTTCCTCTCAAAACCAACAACTCCGACGACGCAAAATGAAAAACCAAGACGCAAAGATAAAACTTACGATATGACCCTCCTGCTGGCACTTGAAACAAACCTGGGCGCGGGGCCCATCAGGACACTCCCTCGATAGGTGACCAAACAGGTTACAGTTATAGCACTTGACCCCACTGGCCTTGCAGTCGCGCGAGAAATGGTTCAATCCTCCGCACTTGTAGCAAATCACTCTTCCTCTTTGGTTCCCGCCCGCAAAGCCTCCCGTGTTGCCGCCGCCGTCGCTAATGTTGTTGTTACCGCCAAAGTCTCCGTTGTTGTTGTTGAAGGTGTCGTTGAAAGTGTCATTGTTGTTGTTGTTGTTGAAGGTGTCGTTGTTGTTGTTTCTGACAAAGTTGTTGCGTCCGCCGAGTGGTGGTGGGGGGCCACCGAAATGGTTACGAGGCATGGGTGGGCCGTTGAATCGAGGTGCGTTCCTGCAGTTCCTCGCCATATGTCCCTATGTACAACATGATGAAACGCAAGTACAAGGTGAGTATTTATGAACATAAGCCACATAGATGACAAGGGACAACCGTCAACAGGGATGACGGTGACTTACAAACATGCCACAGTTGTAACAGCGTCCTCCAGCGCCTCCAGCGTTCCGTGCCACCCGGATCGAAGGGCAATCCGCTTGAATATGTCCCACTACGTCAACATGAAACAAACACACAAAACAGGTTAGCTCAGAAACACTCTCATCTCGTGTCTTCAAAAGATTCCAGCATTAATTTCATCTTCAATTTATCATTTGCGAAAATGTCATATTGCCATGAGGCATCATATGCTACCTCCTCCGCAAGAGTAGCACTGCTTAGAGTCAGTGGTACGGGGCATGGGACAGAGGTTCGATTCGTGGCCAGTCTGCTTGCAGTTGTAGCACAGTCTCTCGGGTTCCGTGCACACACTTGCGTAGTGGCCCACTACAAAATAGTGAGAAAGGAACAAGAACATCATTATTGGTATGAGTGAGCAAATCAAAGGTAGGAAGTAGTGTTAAGAGGATACAATCACCAAAAAAAAACACGCGCGTGCTTGTTCTTGGTTGTGGTTGTCGAAAGAGTCATAGGTTTCGTAGGAAGTTGGAAGTATGAAGTCGCAAGCTTACCATTGCCACACTTGAAGCAGCCCTTCCTAGGATACGACATGATAATGCTTCTTTGTTCTTTAATCCGACTACTACGAGTTCAGTATATCAAGAAAAGGTAGGCATAAGAAACAACGCTGATAAATGGGCAGCACTGTAGTAAAAAAACCCCTGCGTGGTCCGT
Source organism: Linnemannia hyalina (assembly GCA_019671135.1). Lineage (NCBI taxonomy): Eukaryota > Fungi > Mortierellomycota > Mortierellomycetes > Mortierellales > Mortierellaceae > Linnemannia > Linnemannia hyalina. Next base: position 3,493,523 of record JAHRHY010000002.1, on the reverse strand, counting down.
GGTATCCTCAGCTTGTTTATGGAGCATTGGTTGTCCATGTGTACATACAATAAAGAGAGACCCCCCCCCCCCCTCTTCTACCTCCAAACCCTCGTGTTTGTTGCTGTTACTACCATGAAGCATTTGCTGGAAGAAGGCTGCCGCAACTAGGCCTCACGTTCAGTCGCGTCAATTGGCGTCATCTCCCGATACTGCAAACAAACGCGTGCTCTCCTTATTATCCTGTCAATCATTGCTACAAGGACTGGTTGTAGTGTTGTATTGTTGGCAATGGTACATATGAGCGATTGTCCGCCCTTCTCAGTAGTTGAATGGGAGCAAAACTCGTTGTCACGTATTCTTCATTCCATTAGTCTCCCGTCCATGAACTCAAACCCAACGAACTCAATCTGCCGTTCGCCCTCCATTCGTGCCTGAAGGCTTGTCCTCCCATGTTGTCTGATTCCGGAAAAGCGGCTACTGGGATTTACCTCGAGAGAGTTAGAGTGGTGAGTTTGTAAAGAAAGGAAGGAAGCGCTGCTTTTTCGCACTTTAAACCTACGTCATGTACAAATCATGTGACCGATTCTTGTTCACGCATCCCTCGATCTTCGGCAACCCCACCGTCCTATCACGTACCTCTTGGTTCCCAGCTCCATCAAACCCGTAAAGGCGCCAAACGATCAATTGACATGCTTACACAATCAGCTAGTATTATTTACTTTTTTTTTATTTCACAAAGGGGAGATTTTGTTTGGGATATGTTGGTTTGGTTGGTTGAGAGAAAACAAGAGAAAAAAAAAACTGCAAGGACGCTATTTTCTTTGTTTATTCGTCAGCGGGGGCCTCAGCCTCGGCCTCGCCTCTGGGGCCTGCTATCGTCAATTGGAGATTATTGTCGAATGCGAGTGATGTAAATGGCAAATCGTGTCCAGTTGTCCAGGGGAGAATCGGTTGTCAAATGTACCATAAAAGAGAGAAGAGGGAGAAGAGAAGAGAGATGGGGCATGGTTAGCAAGTGGCTCAGATCGAGATAACAAAACGACTCAAGAAGGATCAGGAATAAAAAGAAGCAAGGCATTACCATCCTGCATGTCGGAGGTCCAGAGGGTCAAGTTGTCTCTGAGGAGCTGCATGATCAATGTGGAGTCCTTGTAGCTCTCCTCGCTGAGAGTATCCAACTCAGCGATGGCATCGTCGAAGGCCTGCTTGGCCAAATGGCAAGCACGGTCGGGCGAGTTCAAGATCTCGTAGTAGAAGACGGAGAAGTTGAGGGCCAATCCGAGGCGAATGGGGTGGGTAGGGGGCAACTCGGTGATGGCAACATCCGAGGCGTTCTTGTAGGCCTCGAGGGACTTGTCGGAGGCCTCCTTGCGCTTGTCGCCGGTGGCGAACTCGGCCAAGTAGCGGTAGTAGTCACCCTTCATCTTGTGGTAGAAGACCTTGGACTCTCCCAACTGGGCGTTGGGGATCAAGTGATCAGCGAGGACCTTGAGGATATCATTGCAGATGCCTTCGAGCTCCTCCTCGATCTTGGTGCGGTAGGTCTTGATCATGGCGACGTGGGCCTCAGATCCCTTGGACTCCTCCTTCTGCTCGATCGAGGAGACAATGCGCCACGAGGCACGGCGGGCACCGATGACGTTCTTGTAGGCGACGGACAAGAGGTTGCGCTCCTCGACCGACAACTCCTTGCCAACGGAGGCGACATCCTTCATGTTCTTGACCATCTCTATTAAGCGTTCAAAGAGTTAAGGACATATCATTAGTGTTTTTGTTGGGATATTTCTTTAAACGTTGTTGCTCTTGTTGCTCTTCGTTGTCGTTGCCAATTCGTTGCTGGTTGGTTGTTGTTGGTGGTGTTGGTGTTGTTGTCGTTGTTATTACTCGCTGTCGTTGTTGCCGAAGTAGTAGCAAGCGGTCGTCAGAGTTTTTTTTTCTGTTATTTTTTGTGCAACCGCGTGACCTCAGCCGAGTTGGAGTGTGTGTCTGTGTATGTGCATGTGTGTGTGTGTGTGTGGTGTTTGAAAGCGTGTCTGTGTAAAGAGCGTGTTGCTCAGTCGCCTGAGGATATATGATTGCCTTGCACCCAAAAAAAAAAAAAAAAAAAAAAGATAAGAATCAATTTCCACCTCTCCCCCTGGAAAAAAAAAGACCACGCAAGGAACAATCCTCCCTCCATTTTTGGACCACCTTCTCTCTCCGTTGCCGAAAGCGCATTCTTATGAACAAAGAACGGAAGTAGAAAAACAAAACAATGGAAAAGAGAGAATAGAACGTGGGAGGGAATGATGGTGGTGCAGTGAAGGTGCGGGGATAGCGACGGACTTGGGATCCCAGAGCACATGTTTTTCCTTATTCATATTTTGACTCGGGGACCCAGAACATTAAGAAAGAAATGTGTCGCCTTTTCGCTGCTGGTCAGGTTGTGGTTGGTTTATAAAATGACGCGCATTGTAGTGGCGGTGGTGGTAGTGGTGGTGGCGATAACGGGTATTGTACGTCTCTCCCTCTGTTGAAAAGTCCAAAGTCGCCGTGTCCAGATGACCCAAGCAACGGAGATGATGCTGAGATGAGAACAAAAAGACTTGTTTTCCTCTGCTGGTCCTGATCGAGACCGTTGTCTGATGAAGAATAAGAGAAGAGAAGAATAAAGTAGCGTGTGTTGTTCCTTTTTTTCGTGACACAGATAATAGAGAAAAAAAGGTACACACACGTATACACACACACAAGCATGGCATACTGAAAAAATAGAGGCGCGCGCGTGAATTCCTTGTGTTCGCTTGTGCTCGCGTGAGAGAGAATGGTGCAAGATATGCTGTCGACGATGACGATGGTGATGCGAGTGCGAAGTGAGAGATAGACAGACGAGTATGAAGAAGAGGTGTGTTATTATTACCTTCGTAACGCTCGGCCTGCTCAGCGAGCTTGGCGAGGTAGACGTGGTCTTCGCGGGTGGGGGTATCAGCCATTATATGAATATGTGTTGTGTGGTGGGTGTGAAGTGAGAAAGAGGAGGAAGAGAGAGAGTTGAGGATATGAAGAGAGAAAGAAAGAAAAGAAGAAGGGGAGAGAGACGAGAAATAAAAAAGAACTCAAAAGAAGAAAAAAAAAAACTGTCCGAGGGGTATGGGTATGTGGGTGTGCGTGTGATGTCTGGCTGAGGGTGAATGAATGCCTCCAGAACAAGTAGGATGAAGCAAGTGCGATGTTCAGGTAAAGGAAGTGACTGTTTGTTCGGCAAGCGGAGTTTTATGTTCTGTGATGGGATGGCTGGCCTTTTCTTCGTTTTGAATCGTCATATCAAGGTGAGAGCATGAATGAACACCTGTGCCGCACGCATATACACACACGCTCAAGAACACTCCCTGGCTGAACAGCAACAGCGACAGCGACAACAACAACAACACACGCTAATCTCACTCCTTCTGTTGCCATTCAATTGATTCGCTCTACTACTCTATCCACTTTGGTTTTTTTTTTTTTTTTTTTTTTTTCGCTTGCCGAACATGTTTCCCCCTTCTCACTCTCCTTTCCCCTTCTCTCTCCGCCCTTCTTTTTCTATGTCTTTTTTTTTCCTCTGCCGAAAATCATTTCGCTCTTGCTCATTTCATTTCTTCAGAAATAAACGTCTTCTAACACTTTCATATTCTCCTGATTTTGTGTACCTCTCTCTGTGGTGCAACGATATTAAAAAAAAAATCGAGGCATAGCTCATCATCATCAGACCGCCTTCACACTCTTATATTTGGGCACACAACAACTCCGCCCAGCCCAACGCACATTGATCCGTTCAATTGCTCGTGGCAAAGTGGGAAAGATACCAGTTCATTTATTAAAGGAAATCACAGAAAACCATGGGGTGCGGGGGAGGAGGGAAAGTGAAAGAGGAGGATCATCTCATCTGTGGTTTGGTGCACCCACGGTTTTTCCATCTATGGTATGGTATGGTATGGGTGGTGCAGTCTATCCACGCTCCCTTGGGGGGTTGTCCATCTCTGTTGTCTCAATCTGCAGCCCAACGGTGTTGTTGCTTGATGAAGGCGAAAGCGAAAAAAAAAAAAGAGGAACGCGTGGTCAAACAAAGACAAAAGGCAATCAACAATCAACAAACAAACAACAAAAACAACCGCATCCACCAGATCACCGACCCAAAAAAAAAAAAAAAAAAAAAAAAAAAAAGGTCAAGTGCCCGTTCGTTACCCTTCTTTTGTTCAGTTCTGGAGCTGAAATGGCCACATTCTTACTGTTTTCCTTTGCTTTGATATCATTTGCTATGATATCCTTTGTTCAATTCTTCTTTTCCTGCTTTCTCTGTCAGCCCCTCTCGCTTGCCGAAAAAGAATGTATTTTGCCCTTGGGGCGAGAGAGAAAGAAAAAGGCGGCGTTGAGAGAAGACAATGGGCGCATGGTTATTACTATTCTCTCTCTCTCTCTCTCTCTCTCTCTCTCTTCTGTCTTTCACTTCATGCTTCATTTCCCTTTTCCTTATCAGCTCTTCCTCACTTCTCCTATTCCTCATACCCTTCTCTTCAATGGACACCAAAAATGGTGTAGTCGCTACTATCTCCCTCTCTCCCTCTCTTCCTCCCATTCATATCTAACCAAAATAATATATTCCACAAGGGTAATAGAAAAGCATAGAGGAGAGAGAATAGAAACGAGAGGACGATGATCGAAAATCGGCAAGCAGAGATGTCAACAAACCACAACAACCCTCCCTCCTTTCCCACAAGCTGGCTCTCACATCCCATTCCTCTATTATTTTCCTTTTACACTTTTTTTTCCCCACGACTTGTGTAGCCTTGGGGAAGTGAATGCCTGCAAAGAGAACCCGCGCCAGCCCCTGGTTGAATACCAGCAAAGGAAATAAACAAGATGGTTTTTTTGGTCCTGGTCTCAGCCAGGGATGGAGGGTGGGGGTGTAATCAGCTCTTGGCATGTTAGAGCCTGGATATGGAATAGCCCTTCTTGACTGACCCCGTGGATACCATTCTATCGGCCAGCCAGTCAGAAAGCAAGCGTGCTTGCCGCTCGTTTCGGTCAATCTGTTTTACCAGCCACTCGCGTTTGAATGCGCCCCCCCCCCCGCCTCTCCGCGTCTTGGCTAATAACAAACACGTCTGATCATCTCACTCAGGGCCGCCGAGGGCTATCTCTGTCACCAAGCCTCGCCTCGCCCTTTCTCGTTCGAATACTTCGCCCACACTCCATTCATCTTGGTTCGGCAACAAAGTTGGACTCACAAATCGTCCCCCCTCGGCTTTCACGTTCGCATCTTTCCCCTACCACCACCTCTTCTTCGCCAAACCACGCGCAAATTCATCCGTGCAACGTGATTTTTTGTTTCTTTTAACTTTCCTTCACTAAACAAAAACAATTAAGTATGTGCAGCACGATTGAGAGCGATATTGGTTTCGATTTTTTTTTCTCTGATCATCAATCTTTTTCTTCTTACATACGTTCGCTCCTTCCTTATTTCACTTCTACCTCTCCAACACCTGATCTAGCTGCCGATATGTTTTCTCCCCTTTGCTTTCATTCCTTTTTCTATGTTCACTCTTAGTTGCCGAAATGCCACTATTGATCATGCTAGTCTATGATCCGGTGTATAAACACACAGGGCTCTCTCTCCCTCACTTCCTTGCCCTTGATCATTACACAAAAAAGAAATCTATTCTTGGGAATGTATGTGGGGTTACAAAAAGGCATTTTGGGTTTCCTCGTAGAAAACCCCCCTTTGTATGTATTACCATCCCAAGGAAGGAAGGGGAGGGGGGATCAAGGAATGTGAAGACTAGGCCAAAAAAAAATAAAAAAATTAACCCCTCTTTATGTTCTTTGTGTCCTTCTTTTTGTTGGCTGTAAACTCTGTCATTATTACTTTGTCGTCGCCCCAGAAGTTATCTTTATCCGTCCCCCCTTTCCCCCCCTTGAATTGACGCGCCCTAGCAAAACTCTCATTAACTCATTAACTCCACCAAACTCCTTTCCTTTCTTCCCCTTCACGAACATGTTCATTTTACCTCTCATTCTTACCCTTATCGTGTTCGTCTCTCACATTCATATCAATAATTAGCCCATTCGCGCTCACCCATCCCATTCCCTATCACTTCTCGACACATCAGAATATCAAGACTTTAAGAACAAAAAAATGATTTATTGACGACCAATGTATTGTCCGTCTGGAAAACGTCGAATATGCAGAAGCGAACGGGTTCTTTTGACCTCAGCCACAGCAGGAGAAGGGGGGGGGGGGGGGGGATAATTTGTTTGCACACCATAAAATAAGAAAAAATGGAGGATGACGATGTCCATCCCTACTCCACTTCAGGGGGTTAAAAAAATGCTTTTTAGTTTTGGCCCATGAGGGATCACAAATAAAAAAAATTCGCGCCGTAAGAAAAAAAAAACAAATGAGGTCGTCAAAAGAACGTGAAGATGCAACAGATCAATTGAAATTAGAACGTGTTTTGTAAATAAATAGAATATTAATAATTCGCAAAAAAAAAAAAAGACCACTGGTATGGACGACTAGTCTTGTTCCTGAGGGAATTAAAAAAAAATGGGAGAGCAGGATGGGTGTAGAAAAAATCAAAAGATGCGGGGTGGAAGGTGCGTAATACTTCCAGGACCAATTCGTTAACAGGAAGTGTTTTACGCAAAGAAAAAAAAGTTGGAGAGAAAAAATTATAAAATGAAATGATGACGATAACTTCGATGGTTAACTGGACATAGATTTTTTTGTATGAACAAAACCTTGCAGCTGTATGAGCAGGCAAGATGTGTTCAAAGTACTTGGATAAAGCAAAGGAAAAAGAAAAAAAAATCGGCAGAACGATTTGAAAGTCTTCGTTATCAAGGAGAAAGGGGGGGAAAAGAGGTTTACTTGGTATGAAACACAAGCTGTTTATAAGGTAAACAATCCGCAAGAGTGGAAATAAGGGAGAAGAGAATCAATGGAAATAAAAGTATTCAAAAACAATAGAAAAGAAGAAAAAAAGTTGAGGTGGCGAGGAGGAAGAGGAGAAAGACGACGCGCGCGGCGCGGCGGTCAAGCGCGATTGTGGAAGATCAGATCAACTGCAGTCAAGCGCGATTGTGGATGATCAGATCAGTTGCGCTCACCAACGGCAACAGTCTACTAGGACACGGCTCTCTGCCCGTTTGGTCAATAAAAGAAAGTAGAAGAATGGACGGAAGGCGATCTCCCAAAAGAGGGTAAATCAAAACTATGTGATAGAAGAAAAAAACCAGGTGCTGGAGGATATTGGAGAGCGGCAAGGAGGGCGCGGGAGAAGAAGAAGGAGACAACTGGACAATCTCACAAAACCATAGCACGATGAACGACTGGCTCCAGATGTACGCGGTGGGAGACTATAGACGGACTGTCAGGGGAGGGCAGGGATTATAAACATGACAGACGCGTTATCAGGACGTGTATCTTGGAGGCGCTTGGGAGGTGAGACAGTGACAGTGCTGTTGATTGGCCGGGGAAGAGGGGTGAGACAAGTGTTAAAACATAGTGCAACTTCAGGAACAGTAGAGATACACAGCCCCACGCCAAAGGAAGGTGAAAGTGAAGGTGAGGGTCGAGGAAGAGGGGAAGGACAAGGAGGTCAAGGAATATGAAATATTGTCTGGGGTTGCACCAAGGTGTCTGTTCAATGCTGCGAGGAAGCAATGCGACATGCAGCTGCAAGTTGATGGAGAGAAAGTAATGGAAAAAAGTGGTTGTCGCATCGTGCGATCAGGGTGGGCATCGTGAGATCAAGGTGTGCGTCGACGGCTGTTCTCTATGAGAGGTGGTGCTGGGGAGGAGGAGGTTTTGGACGGTTGTCGGTAAGTATGTAGTTTAGTGACAGGGACGCGAAGCCAGGGAGTCAAAGGCAGTAAAAAGGAAAGGTTCAACAGACCAGAGAAAAGAAAACAGGGCGAAGGAAGGAAAGGTGTCCTATAAGGGGGCAAGTAATGGAAAATGTAGAAAATAAAAGGAAGAGATTCGAAAGTACAATACGTACTGAACAGGGACAGCAGCCTTTCAATTGAATGAGAAAGCGATCGGATTCGGCGATTAACATCGAGCTTTTTTCAAAGGAGAACAGGAGTGAATGAATGTGTATGTGTGTTAGGGAGCGTGATGTTGGGAAGGGTGATGGGCACAAGAATGAGAATAAGAAAAAGAGAGTGAGTGTGTGTGGTGTGTGTGTGTGAATGGGAGTGATGGGACAACCGCTCGCTCGACACGATCGAGGTTAGAGCTGATCGTGTCAAGCGAGCGAGTGGTAGGTGAGGACGGAGAAAAAAAAGGCGCACTCGCGCCGTTTTGTTTGTCAGCTTTACAAATGAGGTTTGAGGAGATAAAAACGGGTTAGGGAACGGTTAGGACGAGGAAAAAGAGGAAAGGAAGGAAAGGAGGTCAAAAGAGATCGAAGAGAAGGGGAGAGCAAAAGGGATCGAGGTGAAGGAGAGAAGGAGAGAGTAAAAGAAGGATCACGGATAAAAAATAAGGTAGAAAAGTAAAGTGCAAGTGAGAGGAAGAAGACAAGATATCGATGGGGTGGGTGTGTCTGTTTGTCTGTCTGTCTGTCTGTCTGTCTGTCTGTCTCCCTGTCCACAATAATGGGTTGATGGCTGTCAGTGAACGCAAAGACAGAAAAAGACGGAAAAGAGTGGGGCAAAGCACAAAAGAAAAAAGATGTAGATGGCTGAACGCACGCAGGGGTTGCTAGGGTGACTCTCTCCACCTTGTGGATAGATGTCGCCTGTTTGTTGATTTACGAAAATAAAGGAATATTATATAATAAGCAAGATGGAAATGGATACGCAAAAGAGGACTGTACGTGTGGATGTCTATTGAGTTTTACCTTTTTACCTTGTTTGAAGAAACAAGCACTTAATCCAGGTTCTTGGGCCAAGATCGTCTCATCGTTGCTTAGTTCCCGATTTGTCGGCATCCCTCCCTAATTGACGCCATGACCCCACCGGTATAAAAACTCTGAACGCGACAAAAACAAACCGCGTCCTCTTACGTACTCCTCTTCTTCCAACTGTGTGCATATCATCCCAAAGCAAAGCTTCCCCTTGCTCTCTTGCCTTTTGTTTTTCATCATTTACCTCTCTCCACCATGTATTCCTCTCTGTCCGTGGTGTGTGAATTGCCTCCTTGGTCGCCCCTTTTGAACTTTAGTCGATGGGAAATGCAAGGGAGCTAAAAGCAAGGAAAGGGAGAAAAGAGGAGGAAAAAAAGGGATACCGTCAAGAACATGAGCTGGCAAGGCACAGAAGGAGGAAAAAAAGGGGATAGGCAGCAGGATCACATTGCGAGACAAGCACACCTTGACATGATTCCATGTGTGAATTCTCGACCTGTTTTATCAGTCAACTCCTTTCTCTTTGTCCTGTCTGCCCCTTTCCCATCTCTCTTTTTATTTCTTTTCATTTCATTTCATTTCGACATTAACAATAATACGCACGCTCAGCTCACTCAGCACTACTCGCAACGACCCAACTCATCTGCAGGAAGGAAGCAAAAAGATCAACAACAGGAATCAACATCAACAATGTTGTCGACAAACGCAGGAGTCCACAATGGAGGTGACCCCACCCTGAACAGCCACCACGCTCACCAGCAGCAGCATAACGGCGGTGCTGCCAACAACAACAATGCTCATATGCAACCACACGGTCATACCCAGCAGGACCACCATCACCACCATACCCAACCATCCCACCACAGCCACCACCACAATCGGCAAGAAGAGGTGAAGAAATGAGCCGTGTTTTCATATTCTGTAGTGGCCGGTGAGAAATACGTGTCGGATTTTGGGACTTGTGGTGGAGGGCTATTTTGGTCCTGACCTTGTTGTCTTTTCTCGCTCTTTTTTTTGTGTGTTGCTTGACGGAAACGACTAGGAGAAGGCTCGCCTACGAGCAGAGCAGCGCGCGAAAGATATTGCCAAGAACCAAGAACATATCTTTTACTCGACGCGATACTACGGTATGCTTGTGTGATTTGATACCTGGTACCATGGGGAAAACGAGCTTCCCACACTAAACTTTCATGTCTTTTTACACTACTGTACAACGTTAGACGATGTCTGGGAATACAGGTACGGATAATGCTCTCCTTGTGAACCACAGCGCTGACTTTTGTCCACACAATGGCTAACAGACAGACGTATTTTTTTGGCCTCACATGCAAATATAGACATGTGTCGTTACCAAAGCCTATCGCGCGACACGTTCCCAATGAGTTGATGACAGAGGAAGAGTGGAGAAGTCTTGGAGTCAAGCAGTCCCAAGGCTGGGAGCATTACATGATCCACAGTACGTTCCCTTCTTATCAGGAACCGTCTTTTCTGGAGTTACGTGTCGCTCACTAAGCTCACCATATCTCCTTGTAATCCTTCGTAAACAATAGGTCCTGAGCCGCATGTTCTCCTCTTCAAACGTGAGAAGGACTACCAGATCAAGTATGGTTTCGCTTTGACCACTTTTCCTTCGTTTTTCATGCGAGCCAAGACTTATGTGACAGTTTTCTATACTTTTCCTTCATTTGCCCTCTAGGTACCTCAATGCACCTCCACCCAAGCCTTAAGACTGGAACTGATCTCTAAACCACCCTGGATGATGGATACACTCATGGATGGCGGACAACAAGCATACCATATCCACGAATGCCTTTTCTTTTTTGTCCCTCTTCTTACTACTTGTCGAATGAACCATGCCTGCTAAGAGACACCCACCCTTTAGATAACTCTTTTGCAGAACAATGAACTCTTTTTATTTTATGTGAATATGTGAAGGACCTGATCGAATTGTAATGCTGAAAAAGCAGTCCTCGTTTGGATCGTTCTCCTCGAACCATTGGGCTGATCTCTTACCAAAGCGATTCATTCCGAGAATGCACAACTCTCTTTTTCTTTTGTCCATACAACTTTCTCACGGATTCCAGGACACAAGCAACATCGACTATGGCTAGCATCGGAAGGATCACTACACGGATCACCAGGATCTCATCACCTCACCACGTCCTCCGTCGCAGCATCCTCCAACCCGCTACTGCGCGGTTCCTTACCACAACTCCCCGCACCTTCCACTCCCACAACTCTTTCAACGATACCACCGCCGCCAACAACAACAACAACAACAACAACAACAACAAAGAAGACGCGATCTACACGGTGAACAAGGAAGAAATCGCGAAATTCGCCGCAATGTCTGACGAATGGTGGGCTCCCCAGGGGCCCTTCAAGATGCTGCATCTCATGAACCCACCCCGGATCCGGTATATCCGTAACCGGCTCCAGGCCTCTGGTGCTTTGTCCAAGAATGGTGCTTTTGGCGCTGAGAGTGGGAAGGAGGAGTTTTCAGTGGGAAGGTTTCCATTGCAAGGACTTTCCATCTTGGATGTTGGGTGTGGCGGTGGACTTCTTGCTGAGGTAAAATATTCACAGGATATTAGTTGTCTCTATCGAGAAAAGCTAGATATCAAAAAAAAAAAAATGTGAGATTCGATTCAGGAATACTAAACTGTGATTTTCTTCGTGTTCACAAAAAAAACCAACAACGACGATAACCATTTAGGCATTGGCGAGATTGGGGGCAAAGGTAACGGGATTGGACGCGTCGATCGAGAACATACAAATGGCACGGATCCACGCCAAGAAGGACCCCCTTCTCAACGGCGTCTCTGCACCCGGATCCCTCGAGTACCGCCATCAGACCGCCGGTAACTTTCCCCTCTCTTTGTTTTCACTTTATCATGCCAATCAGAGATCGAGAAGGGGGGTGTGATATGAAATTGAGGCGAGGGGTGGAGGACTCCTGTTAACGTTTTATACTTGTGTTGTGGTGTATTTAGAGCAATTGCTGGAACAGGGACAGCAATTTGATGTGGTCTGCTCGATGGAAGTCATTGAACATGTCGAGAACCCCGCAGGGTTCCTCAAAGTCCTCGGCCAACTCATCAAGGTAAAAAAAAAAATATATGACTATAACCCCTACTAACAACCAAAAAAAAAAAATGCGCTGCGAAAACATGCCATCTCTTCTTCCCGCTGACTACCTTTTTTTTCTCTCCTTCCTACATCTTACCTGAATTAGCCGGAAGGAGATTTGATCCTCTCAACAATCTCGCGTACACCGCTCTCCTACTTTTTAACAATCTTTGCCGCAGAACATGTCATGCGCATGGTCCCCGTGGGGACCCACCATTGGTCGAAATACATCAACCCCGATGAACTCCACAAGGGCGTTGAAGAGCTTTCAAAATGTGAGGTCTTGAATATTCAAGGCATCGGATTTAACCCCCTTTCGGGACAATGGGAACTTACACGGAGTCGGGATGGTAGTGGTAGCGCGGAGGCTGGGTTGTTGGGGTTGCTGGGGCCACCACTGGCGGAGGCTTCGAATTATTTCTTGGCTGCCAAAAAGCCTGCCGCTGCCACTGTCGCTGCTGACGGGTCTTCATAGGGATACAGCACACTCGGGGCATACTCACATTTACATAGACAATCTCCACTGTATAAAAAACACATATAACACAATACAACACAGGCACAGAATCATGATTATTTGCAGGTGTAATGATACAGAGCGCTACAGTTTAGATTTGAACATCCGTTGGGAGAGTGGGAACTAGACCGCTGGTCTTATCCTCTACCGCATAATACATCTCCATCCCAACACCATAATCTATGCGTGATAGGTTGTACAACAGCGAAAGAAGTATGGATTAGCAAAGAGTATGCAAACGACCCCTGGCGAATTCAAATAATACAATTATCAAACAGCTTTACCTCCAAGGAACTCGATGTGATACGCCTCCAAGGCAGGGTAGGTCGACACCTCGCCCAGCGTCATCTCAAACACAGGTCCAACGATCACAGGCGCAGTATGTGCAAGAGTAGGCTAATCGTAGAAAATTGAATGCGATAGTTGGAATGTAAGGATGATGTTGCTCTCTGTCCTTGGGCACAGATACAAGGAATGACATAAAAAACAACTTACACGACGGAGATCCTTAGACTTTTTCTGAGACATCTCCTTGGACCCGCCTTCATCACCAGCATCCAAACCCTCATCATCCGACAGATATCCCTCTGGAACTAGCCAGTCGTCCTATAAATAAATAAAAAGTCAGCGCCTTTTTCCCGTAATGATTGTACAGCACGACACAAGGAACCAAAAAAATAACATTCTCAAAGTTACCTCCTCTTCTTGTTCACTGCAGAGTTCCTCGGCATCATCATCGTCATCGTCAGACTTGCACTCTTCACCCTCCTCGTCTTCCTCCCACTCAGCTTCACTGTCAAAGTCATAATCCACCAAATCCGCATCCTTGCCCAAAAATCGGCGTCCTGTAATGTTCTTGCTCCTCTTTGACCACGTTCCTACAATTTCATTGCAAAATAGCCGCATTAGAAACGATGCGTGCTGTAAAATAACGACAACAAATGGTGAACTTATATGAGATGTACCATAGTAGGCGGGGCGGTAGTTCTCGGCGAATTGGAAGAGACGCATGCGGAGGGCGGGGATATCCTTCCAGGTGAGCATGGAGCTCATGTCATCATTATCCTGGTCCTCCTGGAGCAACAGTCCCGACTGAATCACATCCGCAACCGACATATCCCTGGCACCCTGTGGAAGCCGCTTCATGGTACGAGGCTTTGACGCGTCGCTACCAACAATCAGCCGAGTCCGCGAAAACAATATCGAGAGCGTAGTCTTGGCAGTCGCCGTGTCCAGTGAAGGGGCAGCTTCCATGTCTACATCCATCATATCTGCATCGCCATGATGCATGTCAGCATCCTTGTCAGAATCCTGCTGCGTCTTTCCGAGACCGAGTTCCTTGTCGATGGTACTGCTGCGGGGTTCAGAGACAAAGCGGTTGATAGGCGCCAGCGCCGTGTCCTTCTTGACGTGAAATGGGTGGAAACGGCTCGCAACTGGCGCAGTTGAGCAATCTGCGCCATTGACAACCTGGGCTGCATCCTTCTTGTCTGCCACCGGAGCCGCATTCTTGAAGAATCCAACAAACTTTTGTGCCCGCTAATATCGGTAAAGTGTAAATAATGATATTTACATAGGCCATTAGTGCGAGTGGATACCAGAACAACGTCATCTAGAACAAAACAAAAACAAAACCCCCAATTGACCCGGTCAAGAATAATCACCTGGTCCTGCTTGAGTTTATCTTCCTCGGCCTTCTTCTTCTTGGCCTCTTCCTTTTGCAAACGCTCGGCCTCTTTCTGGTCCTTCTCCTGCTGTCTCTCGGCCATCTTGCGTTCCTTCTCCAGTCGTCGCTCCTCCTTGGCCTCTGCTTCTTTCTTCTTGCTCTCGGCCTCCTTGAGTTTGAGCTCCAAGACTGCTGGATCAACTGCCGCCTCAACCGTGGGCTGACTTTCTAGCAGAGGTCCAGCAACTATATCCTTATCAATATCCATCCCCTCAGCTCCTCCAAGAGAGAGGCGACCCTTCTGGCCAGACGCCAGTGACCCTGCCTCCGCGCCCAACAATGCTTCCGGAGCAACGGCAGGAAGGACAGGGGGTGGTGCGAGATCCTCCTGCTGCTTGGCATCCAATCCCAAGAACCAGGCCGTCAAAGCCGCCGATGCCTCCAATCGCTTCGTCCGCCGCCGAACCACGGCTGCCTTCATATCACTCGGAAAGTACTGGTCGATATTCTGGACCTCCCAGCGGAAGATCGACAAGTTGGGTGGTGTCACATATGCCTGGCCTGGCAAATTGACGATGGGTACACCATAATTGACCCGTTGCGCCACCGACTGGATCACCTCCATGATGGCTGTTACCGAAACTGACGTCCCTGTCCGCTTACTGGGACTCGCTGAATTTGACTGACTGGCATCAGTATCCTCCATGTCCGAATCAACGTCCATGCTACTGATATCCTCAGGTGCTGTTGCAGACTCTGCAAAGGCATCGAATCCGAGCGGGCAGAGCATAGGCTTGAGGGCCAGCGCCACCTCGGACAAGGTCGCGTCGTTCTCCTCCACCATCTTGGCGACCAATCCATAGTGTTCCTGTGGTATGCTGGTAATCTCGACACAATCCGCCTCCAACTTGACGCCAGAGAACTCTGACAGGTCTGTTGCCTCCTGTAACTTTTCCCGATACTCGTGAAACTTGCAGAGGTCTGCGATGGCGGAGGGGTGTGTTGAGAACCTGAGCTTGTTTTCTGTGAAGGAGGCCTTCCCGCTCCTGACTTTGAACATGGACGCCGTATCGATCTTGTTGACTTTGCTCATGCCGCTGCTTGGTCCTGTAGTTGTTGTAGCGGCGGCAGAGATTCCATTGACGTTAGTGGATGATGGAGCGGCGGTGGGATTGCTGGGTGATTTGGGTGCCTCTATTGCTGTTGTTGTTGTAGCGTCAGTTGATCCCAATGGTACCGGCGTAAGTGTTGCTCCTGCCTCCGCTGCTGCTGCGTTCGGGCTGGTCCTCGTCTTGGCCACGTTCTTGCTGGGTGAAGATTTAGATTTTGGTGCAGGATCTGCCGCAACAGATGTCGAATCAGACGTAGCCGATTGTTGTGCAGAAGATGCACCTTTCTTGGATTTTATCCCTGGTATTATCACCGCCGTCAGAGTTTCCTTCCTTGCCGACGCTGCCGCTGCAGTTCCTGTCGCCCTCCGTGATTTGGTGGGTGATTTTGGTGCTGCTGTTGACTTGGCGGGTGTCTTGTTGACTGTGGTAGTTGTTGTTGAAGATGGTGTGTCGTTCTCGGTAGTCGTCTCTTTTGGCTTTTTGGCGCGGCTGGCTCGTTTCCTTGGTTTGGGTGATTCTGCAACCGGTGTCTCTGCTGGTTCTACGGCTTCCTTGGCAGCTGTACACGAGCGTAACATAGGAAAAAAGACGGTGTGAGGGATGTTTTCTGGGCCGGTTGAATGGATGCAAGCACCCAAAAATTGTTTCTTCTACTCGTGAGCTTACGTTCTGCGGCTTGAGTTGCAGGTGGAGTGTGGGTGGGGGGGGTATTGTCGGCTTTTGTGAAGAATGCCGACAGGGTCTTTGTCATTGTAGGTGATGATGGCTTTGGCGGCATCTCTGTGTTGATCTCTTCGTTATTCACTCCTGGTCGTTACAAAGGTTGTTGTTGGTAGGTTCAAGCCAGGTAGAGAGGGGAGTGTATGTAGAGGTCTCCTTGTCCTTTGCTCGCTGCTTTGTAGTAGTAAGTTGTTGTTGTTGTTGGTTGTGAGTGTTGAGTGATGTCGGATGTCAGTTGAGTTCGAGAGGAAACAAGAAAGTGGTGGCGATGAACGACTGAATGTCGAGCTAAAACAAACGAACGACGCGCCCTGACAAACAAAAATATGTTTGGAGAACAGTCCCACCGGCGGTATGTCACGGGATTAGAGGATGTACCAAGGAAGTGGCCAATCAGAACTCATGTATCGAGAACGACATATACCATGACAAACAGCCTGGTAGTTCTTCCTAAGTGAAGTACCTCAGAATGAAGTGTTTGAGTGTCGCGCTCTAATGAAAACATGTTAAAATAGCATTTTTACATCAGATCTATCACCACTGTTGGATCCATGCAGTGAAACTGCAGCGACGAAGCATTGTTAAACAAACGATTTTCCTGTAGATGTAAGCGTAATCAACGGATGCGCTCTGTGCCACGTCGATTGGGGAGGTGATTCATATGTTCTACTGTATGCGCCTTCTGGAGGCGCTTCTTTCTTCCTCACCCTCAATCCATAGCGTAAGCGAGTAGAGCTTGAACTCCTCTAATAATTCGTTAATTTTTATTTTTCGTCCACGTATGAGTCTCACAACTAGATTACCTACTATCAAGAGCATCAATATGAGCGCCTCTTCTTCCTCATCCGAGAGGGGTCAGTCAACAGAGGGGAGAAGCTGGAGTGTGCAAGAAGAACCGAGTGACGATCCGAAAACGGTCTTTCTCAGGAGGTATCTACCTTGGGCCATGGAGAAGTGTGAAAAAGAGTATATCTCATTCGCTTCGTTTGTCCATTAGTTCAACCTGCCCGACTTGCGGGATGCGCAAGACACCTACGAAGCTGTGATCGACTCCACACAGCTCAAGACCTTGCGCTGACAATCGTCGAAGACAGCGTGCAACACTTTCAGGAAGCACAGCCTGTGGCGATTCTGGTCAAATCATATGCTGAAAATGGAACGACGTGACACAAAGACCAACTTTGACATCAAGGCCGCGAAGTCTGCAAGGGTTGTGCAGGATGTGGGTCTGAAGGAGACATAGAAAAGAACTCTCCTTTGCCCTTTCCCTTTCCCTCTCCTGATTGATTGAGTGATGAATTTGCATTGTGTCGCGTGGGCTTGGGTTGGCTGTAACAGTTGAAATAAAAAAAGGGGCGCAAGAGGCGCACCATTTAACGGTACACGTTGCGCAATTCCGATGTTCCCACTACCAACGTGTACGAACAGATGTCAAAGTGTCAGGTGGGGAAAGAATACAAACATACAAAGAAAAGACAGGAAACAAGCACGATGAAGAGTTGGGTCAGACTACATTTGGTTTTATTGTTTCCAAAGAGCTGAATATGATGCGAAAATATTATGATGGTATAAAAACTACATTAGTTAAAATGGAGTGGGGATTTGTGATAAAAAAAGCTCCAGCGCGTATTATACGAGCATGGGGGAACGAGAGACGAAGGCGAACACCAAACCAGAAACAAGACCGGCAGCGGGGAGGGTGGCAATCCATCCGGCGAAAATACCGAGCAGAAGACGCCAGTTAAGGGACTTGAAACCACCGCCAGACATGAGACCGATGGCCGAGGTGGCACCGGTGATGCAGTGGGTCGAGGAGACGGGAAGACCGAGCTTGGAGCAGGTCAAGATAGTGATCGAAGTACCCATCTCGGCCGCGAATCCACGGGTAGGAGACATGTAGGTCATCTTGTTACCGAGGGTGCGCATGACGTGGTAACCGTAGGTCATCAAACCAAGATCGATGGCAAGACCTCCAAAGACAAGAATCCAGACGGGGACGGGGGCCTTCTTGACGTTAATGTTGGCGTTCTCCCAGATGTAGTAGATGGTGGCAAGGGGACCGATGGCGTTGGCAACATCGTTGGAACCGTGGGCAAAGGAGGTGAAGCAGGCAGTGACGACCTGGACGGCAGAGAAGAGACGCTCGGTATCGTGGTCGTACTTGGTAGCGTGGTCGTGGACAGAGTTGGTATTCAAGTCGTGGGTGATGTTGACCTCCTGGTTAAGACCGTGGGTGACAAAACCCTTGAGCTTCTGGCCAAAGGACTTCTCCTTGTCCTCGAGAGCAACCAACGAAGCATCAGCCTTGCCTTCACCAGCCTCAAGATCAACAGCGGCCTTGCCACCCTTCTCTTCGACAACCACAGGAACCTCACCCTGGGGCTTGACGAAGGGGATGATGAAGACGTGGAACCACTTGAGGTTCTCGTTGTCCTTGATTCTGCGGCGGAGGAAGGGGCGGAGGAAGAAGAAGCACCAGAGGAAGACCAAGGCACCGACACCGAGAGCAATACCGACGGCAATTCCAATCTTACTGTCAGACTTCAGGGAGGTATTTGGGGCACCCTTGAAGATGATGTAGAAGACGTTGACGGTCAAGGCAATACCGAAGTAGACGGGGATAGCGACGAGACCGCGCTGGAACGAGTTCTCGTGCTTCAAGACCAAGAACTGGGTGATACCAAAGAGGAGGGCACAGACAAGACCGGCGCAGACGGGAGAGACTACCCAGGAAAGGACAATCTTTGTGATACCACTCCACTGGATACCATCGGAACCGAAGGCAGAGATACCAGCACCGCAAATGGCACCGACAATGGCGT
The DNA here is from genome assembly GCA_019671135.1 of Linnemannia hyalina. Classification (NCBI taxonomy): domain Eukaryota; kingdom Fungi; phylum Mortierellomycota; class Mortierellomycetes; order Mortierellales; family Mortierellaceae; genus Linnemannia; species Linnemannia hyalina. The sequence continues at coordinate 3,474,705 of JAHRHY010000002.1, read as the reverse complement.
GGGTGGTCGAGACGGGCCAGCCGCGGGAGGTGGCGAACAAGACCCAGCTGGAGGAACCGATCAAAGCGCAAACCATGGTCAACTATTGACAAGAACGAGAAGATAAGAAGAGAACGAAGAGAACGTTTTCGTTAGAGGCTGTGATATTTGTTTTTGCTGTTGAGAAAGAGGAAGCCGCGTTCAGGACAAGGAAAAGAAAGCTTACCATAAGAATCTCGGGCTGGGCCTCGTACAAGGACGTCTCAACGATTCCACCCTTGATGGTCTCGGTAGTGTTGGCACCGAGGAGGAAAGCTCCTCCGAACTCACAGAAACAGGCGATGAGCAAGGCTTGGGCAAGGGTAATGGTACCGGAACCGACAGAGGTGCCGAAGGCATTAGCGACATCGTTGGCACCAATACCATAGGCGTCCATGAAGGCGAAGAAGAGACCAATCCCGAAGAGAAAGGTGAAATCGTGGACTTCCATCATTTTGGATGAAGTGTTATGTGAGCGAGAAGTGGGAGAAGGTGGAAGGGTGGTGGAGTGGTGGTGAAGAGACGGAAGGAGGAGAGGAAAGAGGGCCGTCTGGGGGGTGGAGGATGGTGAAGAGGATGGGGCTACTGGTTGGGGAGGGTTAGTCGTCGAGGCACACAGAAGAAAGGGATGAGTTGTAAGGATGGCAAAGGTATATTTATACAAAATGGAAGTAAGGATGAGGTTTCGTTGTGCTGAGCACGCTCTAGGGGTGTGTGTGCAGTATGTTGCTTCTGAGTAATGAAAAAAATAAAAACGAATGATGTTATCCAACCCAACTGTATGAGATGTGTGTCTATCCATTCGAACTAAGTTGCTCGAGAGCACGAAAACTGAAGAGAGAGTGAGTTAAAAAGGAGGGAGAGTCTGAGTGCCGCTAATCGATGCTTGATGGGCCCTCGTGGTCGGTCTGACTTGTTGAAACTGTTGCTTACCCGGTAAAGGAATCAGCCAATCAGACCCTAAAGCCCATGGTCTTTCGACTCCCTGCGCGGGTTCTGGCTTCCTATTGGCTATTCCATTCAACCTCTTTTTTTTACGGGCATGGCGGTGTATGCATAGCGTACAAACGCGCCTTCTTTCTTCTCACAGAGAGAAAGGGCATGGACTTAGATCGAACGGACAACAGACAAGAGCATAACAGATCGCCTTTTATGTTTGCTCCTAAAGATGTTCCGGCTGTCCTTCTATCTGCCAGTCCATCGGTCTGTCTAGGTGAATGAATGAACCACCACCACGCCACCGCCACCGTGTGCAATTGCATCCCTGTAACTCGCCCCCCTCCCCCTTTCCCCTCTCCCCCTCTCCGTTTCATTTCCACCGATTTCCTTCCTTCGTCTCATTTTGCCAGGTAAGGTCATCATTCTTTTCCCTGCTTCCTGCCCATCTCGTTTTTTTTGGGCCAATTACCGAGGGTTGTTTGTGCAACCTTATTGAAGATTAGAAAGGACAGAAACATGTCCCTACCTTCAGCCAATCAAATCTCAGGACCACCAGAACGTGCATGTGGACCCTCCGCCAGGCGTCCATTTTTCTTTTTCTTTTTCTTTTTTTTTTTTTTTTTTTTTTTTTTTGGCGAAAAGAGGTGCTCAGAAGAAATTGGGTATCAGAGTCGAGGTGGGAGTTGAGTTTGAGAGGCTCGTCCATTCGTCGTTTTTAGATACTTCCTTCCTTCGTTTCTTCCTGGGGTTTCTTCTTTTTTTTTTTGAATTTGGTTTATTGCCGACTGATGCGTGGATCTGTCTACTCTTCCAATGGGCGGGCAGAGTGAAGAGAGGTGGTAGAGAAGAAGGGGAGATGGATATTCCGCGAAGCTACTTTGGATGATAACAACACTTACGTAGCAAGGATACGAGAAAGAGAGAATCGATCCATCCAATGTAGTTAGAGTAGAATCCAATGGTCGTAGCTTAGCTTACCGCACACTGTTCTATTTGTCGAAAAAGTATATGAAATAAGCCTGACAGCCCTCCAATGCAATTTCACCAACTTAATAACCGAGAGACAGACCAGAATCAGGACATAATGTACGCCCTTTTTTATTTCGTTATGTTCCTAACTTCCTATCAGGGGTTTATGAGACAACAAGGTCAGGGACAGAAAAGTGGGTCACAGTGTTGTACGCTCTTCTCCCATGATTCCATCCGCATTGCAGACCAACCCCCGATTTGAGTATTCCGTTTCCACGTTAGTGACAAGTCTTATATGTGTCCTTAGAAACAGATAGAAATAGAGAACGAGAGACATTCATTGTTGATCATCATCATCAACAATCACTATCACTACCATCACCAGTCCCCTTGCTCCATCATATGGGATCGATTCTGAATCCATCATTTCAGAATTTTCCTGCTCGCTGCTGTCTCCTTCGTCTCGTGGTGGGAGGGGAAGGAATCGAGACATAATGGACTGTGTGCTCGTCTTTCGACCTCGAAAAGCGAAGCACCTATCACTCGCCTGCCACCCATGATCAAGAGATAAAAACACGCATCTCTCTCCACTCTCACACACTTGGACACAGCAAAAACAGCAGTCATAATCTTTCAATTGCAAAAAAAGAACCCGAAGGGTAAGGGAGTAGTAGACAGAGATAATGCAATCCGAGCACACAACACGAGCGAATCGATCGAGAAAATTGAAGAAGGAAAGGAAAGCATGCGATGGTCGAATGGACGAATGCGCAAGAAACTCGACTCACGAGAACAGCCTAACAGTGAATATTCATAATGTGATTGGGCTTACAAGAACGAAAGTCATTCGACGTTACTCAGAGGTGTCGAACAGATGCATTGTGCGTGGACCATGGGTGGGAAAAGAGCCAACAAACAATGAGACAACAAAAAACTTAAAAAGGGAAACTGGGAAACTTTATATTCTTTTCTACTAACAAGAGCAAGCGCGATGGCCCGTGGTGGCCATCCGCCACTTTGATTGGGTTATGAACGCCATTGTAGGGAAAGAAAAGAGGAAGAGCCTGGATCTGCATCGTTTGCAAAAGTGGACAAACCCGGGTAAACAACGTTGGGGTTTGGAGGGGTTGTAGGGAGAGGGAGTACCGTAAATGCAAAGCAGGTGATGCACGTTTTGGGATGCTGGATAGAAACTCATCCTCGTTGGATACTTTTTTTGTGTGCGTGCTCACAGAAGGACAAAGGACATTGGAGAAGAAGGTATGTGTAAGAGACGGAGTTGTCGACTTCACAAGAGGGCTCTTAACAGAACTTGTACGACAGACACAAAGCAAGCAGGTGAGGTGTTGCGCCTGTTGCCCACCTTCCACACGTTTCGAAGACGTCCCAAATTAGGACACAGTAAACGATCGGTTCATTCATTCCTCTCACTCCCTCCCCATTTTTTTTCACAGGCTGGACAAAAGGCTAGCGTCCCATATGGGGAGAAAGGAGAATGCAGTCCATTGTACAGCAGGGAAAATCAGGAAAAGCACTAGCAGGGAGTGGAAATGCCCGCCTTTTTTTCCTTTTCATGGTTCTAGCGCCGATGTGGTGGATACTCTAGCTCTAAAGGATGGCTCGAAGGAGGAGACAGACAAAACGTGCATTGACGATGAGCACGTTGTGGGAAGGAGTGGGCGATAGATAGTTGGGTGGGAGGATCAAATGGGCATAAAGGTCACTCCTATAATGTCCGTAACCGCCGCCATGCTATGCAAGTCTATTCTAGTGTAGTACTTCTTTTGTTTCTATCACGAGAGGGGGAGTCGCGATTCTTTGTAAGAGGAGAAGATGACCGCCTGCCAGTACCACTTAGACATATGTATCCGGCGTATGCTATGATATCAATTTCTTCACCGCCGTGCCGTAGTCATAGATACGTGTATTTTCCGTTAAACCAAACCAACAATAAGCATGGACCACGATCCTCCTCTTGTGCAATCGAGATCTGCTATTGTCGCCCCAGCGCACTGCATGTGCCGATCCAACTCTCGACTACAACGCGATCGCCTGAGGTTTGTGGTGTTGCAATTCATTAACTCTACTCCATTACGATCCTTTCTCTTTGAGCATATCGACCAGTCGTGTGTCTCCTATTCCCATCTCTTTCAAGTATCACGGCCACTTTTTTAGTTGCATCCCAATGACAGCATCCCCCTAGATGGCTCTTCTTTGGACAACATACATATACACTATATTTTTGTCTCTCAACCGATCAGCTCCCCTTCTGTGAACTTGAAATCCCATACTGTCAACGCTACATTGCTCTATGAATATCAACCCTTGACTCCAAACCTTGTCGCCCGAGGTTGGTTTAGGTGGTGTTGCAGTTCGTCCCGTCCGCTCTCTTACTGTTATTTGTCCAAGGGCTTACTTTCATCACCCTTAGCACACATCGACAAAAAGTATCGTATCTCCTTGAGGAATGGACACTGGGTAGTTGAAGTAGCTGTGACAACATAATCGAGCTGGGGCAAGATATTGCTAAGCTTGACTCAGTCTGAGAGACTTTTCATGTGGGTGGACAGTTGGGTGACAATAACCAAGCTTGCCTTTTCTTACTTTCTTGTGCAAAACACGCAAGGATCATTCACTCTCTGGCTGGTCAAGGGTCTGAATGTTGTGATCTTTAGCAGCAAGGGCCATCTTATTGATCATCGCGCTAAATAAGAGCCACTCGTCAGCCGTACCTAGCAATTGATTTTTTTGCATGCATTAGAATAGCAGAAATTAAGGAGACGGACGGTGTGGAAACAATGGGATTGGTGTCATCTTCTTCTTTGCTCACACGACCAAATGTTGGCCATGGTCAGTCAATGGGGATGAGGGATAGGCTTACATCGTAGCAGTCTTTTTTTTTTTTATTTTATTTTAACTCGTGTGCCGTATCTGTCTGTCATAGCAGTTATCACATCGATCCAGAACTCGAGTGGCCCTTTTGCCCTTGGGTGGGAGAACTCTTTCTAGGGTAAAATGATCCGGTGCCTTTCATCCCAATTGCAAGCCCCAATGGCAAGGGTTGTGAGTGTGAAAAAAAAACCAGTGCGAAGGGATGAGATGCCACAGGAGAAGAAGTGAACACCAAAAATCAGCCTAACACCACAAAGTATATCAACCAAACACCACAGGGTGATAGGATGTTTTTTGACCTATGGTCTGTTCGATGATGAGCGAGGAACAACGAAGGAAAGGAATGAAAGAAAGAAGGGAGGAGTAGGAGGTAGTAAGCGAAAACGAAAAGGAGTAAGGAGGAGACAAAGAGGCAATTGATAGGCACGCGGCAAGTCAAGGGTCTACTGCCATCCATTCCGGTCATTTTTTGTTCCTGCGCTGCACTGAACCATTGTGAATTTTCTGTGCCTATGCGCATATTTGGATGAGTTGCGGTCAAGGGTGCATATTCTAAGACCGCTAAGAGTGACGAAGCATCAGAGACACGTCGAGGGCGAGGAGGCTTTCTAGGCGAGTAAGAGCTGGATGTATTTCACGTGACGCGATGACATGATGATAGGATGACCCCCGCAGTGTTTTAGGATACGACACAAGGTGGAGGTGGAGCAGTAGCGTGTGTTTCATGGCGCCATTGTCGTACGAAGCACCGATAGTGACATGTAGACAGGAGACCAGTAGTAGCAGTGTGAGAAATACCATTTCTGCAGCAGTGCTGTGTTCGAATTGGTTGTTGTTGTTATGTCCTTCCTTCTTTCTTGGCTTTCATTTCGCGCTGCAGCGTTGCATTTTTTTATATTGCTCACTTCGCTTTTGCCTTTTCTTTCTCGCTTCCTTTCTTCACTCCCTTCACCCCTCCTCACTCTCCCTTCCTCCCCTTTTGATCTCACGAGGTCATCACCAAACTATACATCACACTCACCATTCATTCTGACACTCTTACATTCGCCTTTCTTCATCGTTCCCGGCTCAACACACACGCTTTGTTCTTCTTCGTCTCTTTATTTTTTCTCTTCGTCATCCCATTCCAACTAATCAACCCAACAAACAAAAGAGTCTAATGGATCAACGGACAACGCCAACCTCCTCCTCCTCCTCTGCTAGTGCTAGTGCTGACGCTGTTCCTACCCGCACTCATAGCCGGCCCACCCCACGGCGGACACCCTCTGAACTGTCCGCACTTTCCAAGAGCATCCTCTCCCTCCACGACGACCTCTCCTTCTCCAACGACAATACTAATACCAACCACGTCCACTACGTCAACGAGGCCGACTCTAGCTCAGACCACTCCAGAAGTCGTCGACGCAGGTCTAAGCGTGACAGAGAAAGGGAACGGGAACAACGTGAACAACAGCAAGAACTGCTGGACCATCATCACCATGTAGCAGGAGGGGTAGGAGCACAATCTTCTAGGGAGACGGCACCCCTCCTGGCAGCGTCTACTCGTAACTCGTCGTTTTCCTTCTCCTCCAGGTCACTCGACACGGGCAACTATTCCGACAGTTTCGAAGGGTCATCACCCCTCCTGTACGGAGACTCCTTTTTCGACCATCAGCCGCTCCAACGACAGTTCCAAGATCGACTGCACCAAGAGCAACTCCAAAACACACTCTCACCAACCTACGGCACAGATCGACCTGCCTCGCAGCACACCGTCCATTATGATCCCCCAGATAACAACAACAGTAACAACAATGGACCGACACCGCAGCGGGTCCGTCTCTCCGGATTCCACCCCTCTTCGACCTCATCTCGCCATAGTTATCACAAGACGTCCCCGCCCAACCCATCACCGTTACAAGGTCCCTCAGTCATATCGACTCGTTCCCATTCCTTTTCATCACAGGCACAACTTGTCAACTCTCGTCAGCCAACAGGACAAGGACATTCGTCTGGATCGAGCCCCAAGCTCAGCGACCGCAGCAGTGACTTGGAGCACCACAACAGGGATATGACTGAGGATACATTGATCATGCCACAGATTATCACAGGGAGTGAGCAGGATTTGCCACATATCGGCACTGTTGACTCGGATCGAGGTCGCCCCGCCAGGAATGTGCTCTCGTCATCCCCAACGGTTCTGGAGGTGATGGGTCCTCTTCCACGAATGATAACACCCTCTCCTGTCCCCCTCCATGCGCGTCTGTCCAAGATTCAAAGAGAGGCCAAGAGGGGTGCGCGTGTGATTGACATGGAGACCAACGGATCGTCGCATCATTATGACTATGAGGACGTTACAGACTCGAGCCATGACTTTTCGAGCCGGCGGCACTCGGTCGCTGAAGAAGATGTAAGTTTTCTCTTTCTTTCTTCCAGATTGGGAAGTGATCAGTACCCCCCTTGCATGAGGCAGTTGGCAACGACAAGTTTCCTACACACACCTTAAGTTTTCATCCATGTCTCTAACCCGGACGCACCTGTTACTGACGAACCTTTTTGACAATACAAACTAGGTGTGCTATCCATTACCCGCCACCGATCTGGAGATCAATTATACCGCATTGGAGGACTACATTCGGCTGGAGCAGATCAAGACTCAAAACATGATGGCAGCCGCAGAGAACGGGACACCTAAAGTAACCCCAGGGCCCCAGGCAAGGACCAAAAGCGCTACAGGCGGACTCTTATCCAAACTCAGGGGGGCGTCCTTCACCAGTTCAACTCCACTCTCGGCCAAATCAGCACAGGACTCGAATTATGGTTCAATCCCAGGCAAAAACTTTGGAATCCCTGAGCGAGGTTACAGTCTCTTTGGCGAGCGAGACAAGACTCAAGTAAGCACCCACACACATGCATTGGAATTGTAAAACGAAAAAAAAACAACAACCAGGAGAGTTAGTTGGCTAATAGTAAGATGTCTACTTTTCTTGTGCGCAATTTAGGTCCCACTGGACGATGCGTATCGATTCACACTCTACTCGACAGCATCTGTTACTGTGCACGCGCAAACATTGGGCGAGATTCCTCCGAGGGGCCAGACCCTGTCCAATATGTTGCAGGCAGGATATTTTTGGCTGGATGTCCTAGCACCCACTGACGAGGAGATCCGCATGCTCAGTCAGGTGTGTGTTCTTCATCTTTTTTTGTTTTGTGTTGAGAGCACTGTAGGCATTTATTGCGCTGCATGACCTCATGGACTTTATATTGATTTGGAGATTTCATTCTTTATTTCACAGGTCTTTAGAGTACACCCCCTAACGACAGAGGATATCCTGATGGAGGAAGGACGGGAAAAGTGTGAGATGTTCCTTAACTACTACTTTGTCTGCTTCCGGACATTTGTTCTCGACCCCAGCAGCCACAACTTTTTGAATCCTATGAGCATATATACCCTTGTCTTCCCCGGGGGCATCATTTCTGTGAGTGTCTTCTTTTGTCTTGCTGGTGCCTTTCATTTCAGTTCAGTTATATTACATGTCATACTTATCACTTTTATTATGACAATAGTATCATTTCCGACCGGTGCCGCATTGTAGAAATGTGAGAAAGAGAATTCGACATTTGAAAGACAGGATAGAGGTGACACCAGACTGGATCAACTATGCGATCATCGACGACATTGTAGACACGTTTGCACCGTTGATCGGCGAAATCGAGACAGAGGTCGACATGATTGACGAGCTGGTTCTTATTCTGACGGAGTCGGAACAGTCGGACATGTTGCGGAGAATTGGTAATTGCCGAAAGCGGGTCATGAGTTTGCTCCGCCTGCTTACGGGAAAGGCCGATGTCATCAAGGGTTTGATTAAGCGATACGAGGGCCGCATGGGGCGCAAGAATATGGGCGAGATTGGACTATTCATGGGCGACATCCAAGGTATGCTTTGGTCTGGATGTATATTTCTATTGGAGATGCAACTTGCACACGATTCATGAGCGATCAATTAACACTTTTCTTTCTATTCGTAACTCGTAGACCATATTATCACGATGCTGCAGAACTTGTCACACTGTGAAAAGATCTTGTCCAGGTCACACTCGAACTACCTTGCCCAGATCAACATTGAGATGACCTCTGCTTCCAACGAAACCAACGACGTTCTCACCAAGCTCACCGTAAGCCAAGTTCCCCTTTGCTCGTTTCATTCCTAGCTATCTCACCTTCTCCAAGTGTGTCGATGACTTTAACTATCAACCGTTACTTTTCTTCCCAATATGACACATAGGTCCTGGGAAGTATTGTGTTGCCGATGAATTTGGTGACGGGTTTATGGGGAATGAACGTGCCTGTGCCGGGACAGGAGTCTGAGGATCTGACGTGGTTCTTTTGGATTGTCACGGCGATATTCATTGCAGCGGGTTTGTTCCTGTTGATCGCCCGCAAGATTAAGCTCCTCTAGCTCACCAATGGGCACTCTTGACCGTTATCAGTTCAATAGTGCACAGTCACATTTATCCCTTCGTCTGCTTTGGAATCTCCTGACATTCCAAATTAAAATGGGCAAAGAGCATTCTCGTTACCTTTTTTTGGAACAGAGTTCAATTACACAATAAACATCAGATATGGTTATCGATGTTGCTGCTGTTGTTGCGATCCAGAGGCAGGTGCCTGGTTGGCAATGCTACTCTCTGACCTCACTTAAGCCACCAAGCAATGTTAAGGGGCTTGTCTACTTTTTCCCTATTGTTATAGTCTGTTCAAGGTTCTTAAGAGGGTCAAAGCTGCACTTCGACAACGCCTACCGACAACCCCGTCGACAGCCCTTGGAGTAAGGCGAATAGATCTTTGTCTTTTTCAGAACGATGGGAGAGATCAGCGTTGGTTTTTGATAGATGTGCTAACGTTGTTTTTTTCCGTTTATGTACCTGATGTCATTAATCATTCACTTGTTTCTTCAGTAACCTACACAAACCACATTCCAGCCCTCAACTCCCTTATCCCCAACTCTCAAAAGCCAAATTGCAGGCATGAATAAACATAGAAATTTTCTCACGAAAACGATTGACGCGTAAAAAAAAGTATTTGGGCAATGTATGTTATCCATCCATCCTAATAATCCTGTATTCTTATTGCTGCTGTTGTAAAAAATGGCGTCCGCGGATTGCCATCGGAGATCGCATCTGCCAACGGTCGCGTACCGAGCATCACCAAGGACAAACCCGTGCACATCGATGTCAACGGAGCCTACTTTCGGCTGATAAAAGCCCGGACCTTCTCTGTGGTGGGAAAGTACATGTCGTCAGTGGCCCGCGCCGCCGCCGCCAACCACCCCAGCATGCAGGAGACACCATCAGCGCCCCTTACTGCCTCTGAACAGACTGAGACAACCGCCACTGAGCAGATTGAGACAGCGGACCCTGACAGTCTCTTCACCTTAATGCGGAACTTTTGGAGCAGGCTAACACACATTTTACTCTCGCGGACACGCTGTCGCAGTTGGCGTATGACGCTGCAGGTCCTTTGTCGGTCATTGTGACGAAAGAGAGCAAGGTTGAGGACGGAGCAGATCGTCACAGATCGATGGTATGTATTGATATTTGGTGATAGATGTTACGTCTTCGATGTACACGGGCAAACACAATGCTTACAATACTTTTTTCCATTTTTTTTTCTCAATAGCAGTTTACTCATATTGCCACAGTACTTTTCAATCAAATGTCGACATATTGTGATCCTCAGGCGGAGTCGACTATCTTGCACTAGGATGGCCTGTCATTGCTGCAGAATCAGAAGGAGTATCAACGGCGTCAGGACCGGCAAGTCAAGGACATGGATGTTCTTCGATCAACGGTCACTCAGCGCAGATTGTTGGAGGGTCTAGGAGGAAGGCAGTGTACAAAAGGCCAAGAATGTCTATCTACCCCCCTTTGGCGTCATTGGTGAAATCATTGCCGAGTTGATCTTGACCTACGGATGCAATGTATGCTTTTGCTCTTATCAAGCCGATACGTGCATTGCGCGCCGTTATGCCCAGGCCGTTCACCCGGAGGATCTCTTTGTTGTCAGCGGAGATTCCGACATGATTGCCTTCAAGTCCATTCCACGGCTTATCTACCCTCTCGGAAAGTACCGTGAAATGACCGTGATCGACAAGGCGGACCTTCTTCGCGTACTGGAAATCCCCTCGGACAACCACTTGCTGTTGGCCGCTATTGTTGCAGGAAACGATTATACCAGTGGCGTGTCTTACTACGGCCTGAGTCCCTCGTGTGACATCATCCAATCCATGGATCTACCCCTCAACGACATCGAGTCCTTCGACTGTATGTGCAGGAATACCTTGTCCGCGTTCAACGAGAGATTCTCGCCAGGAAACGCACCCGAAAAAATCGCCACAGGATGGATACACAGCTAACGATAGGAATGGAGGACTTTGAGCATGCGCTGAGAGCATTTGTGGAGATGACGGAGGATCCAGAGCCCGGCAAGGACCAAGAGCCCAGCGGCGATCCAGACACGGCGATTTCGCAGATGGATTTGGACTGGGAACTCAGCAAGACTCTCGACGGCATGCAGACCCCGATGGAAATTGACGGCGCACCCCTCGAGTTGACTCCAGCGCCGCCTCCAGACCAGGCATCTGCTCTGCAGGGTTCCACACCGCATGAGCTTGTCGTTAGTGTTCTGTATCAGCTGGAACTGGACGAACTCGTTCGGGGACACAGCGTCACCGAAACAGGAGCAGCCCCCAGCCCAGCAACAGCCAGCGTTGAACCCCAAACGGCGACGGCACCGGTGGAGTAAAACCCAGAATAGCAAGCAAAGGAAGAACTCTAAAAAATATGCTACACGAAAAAAGTAGCGGCAGTCCAAGTAAGTATTATTTTTTTGGGATTTGCATGATGGCATGCAACGTCTGCACATGAACGAAAACAGATAACTGACACTTACATGTTGCTTGAAATAAATTAGATATCGCTCAAGGAATGACTCGAATCCTCGATACGCAGCTCATAGGGTTGAATAGCCCTCAACAGCCAGCCCTGTGGACGATGCAGTCCTTAGCAAGATGACCCCCTCGCCTCCAAGACGACCAACCGCTTCCAGCAACAATAACTCCGATTAGCCTTCCTTATATCATCTTCTTCATCATCGGTATCTTCTTCCTCGGCGTCTACTTCCTCGGCGTCTACTTCCTCACCTCTATCGCCCAACAGCAAGAAGAAGAAGAAGAAGAAGAAGAAGAAGGAGAAGAAGAAGAAGAAGAGGAAGAAGAAGAAGACCACGCCAAGCTCCGCCCCGAAAACCAGGAATGTCGACGCGCTCCCGACACCTGCGCTCTTGAAGGACGCCTTTAAGGCGGCGTACAAGACTGTCACACAAACTGTGGGATCAATCAAGGCATGTCTACGACGCGGGATTGACGGTCATGGAGTAAGTGATGAAGAGATCACCATCATCGCGTCCCGTCTCGAGTCCGCCGCCCACTTGATGGCTGACACAAGGGTCCATGTATTCCAGATGCTGACGATGCTTGTTCTTGACGAGCTAACACGGCCGAACAGGAGAGCGAGGGTTCTCAGATTACGGACCCGTTGGATTTGTTGTTGAGCAAAGCGCCAGGAACGTTTCTCATTAGGAACCTTGCCACGCTGATCCTTGACGGGAGGCTGGGGAAAAGGACGAGGCAGGATGTCAACGGCATCGCGGCCCGCAACCTCGCTCAGCGTACGTACGATCGGTACAAGGAGATCGCTCACGGATTGCGCTCGCTCAACACCACATCAATCAACATGGGGGATAACGTCATGGAGTTTGGTTTGAGTGTGTTTGTCCCAGTCCAGACACACTCCAAAAAGTCGCCAACACCATCGTGGCCAAGGTACTTTCGACACGCTTCCACTGTGTATTGCTTTGAGGTTCCCCTTTGTTTTGACTGCTAATAAGTTCTTTTCATATTCTTTTTTGTCTTCTTGTAGATGAAGAAGTTAGGCTGGGATGATAGCAAGATTCCTCGATTGCCTGGTGAGGACAAGGTTGAGAACGCCAACGGTCACTCACTCGACCATGAGCTGGAAGACGAACTGGACGAGGACGGATGCTCGGATATCCAGCCTGGTCACATTCGAACCTGGTGGAACCACTTTCTTTCTCTGCCGGCGGAGAAGCGACCGATCTTCATCCCCCATACTAAACTCCAGCCTCCGTTCATACAAATTCAGGAGCGAGGGATGAAGGCGGTTCTTTGGGGTCAGGAGAAAAATCCAGCACTTCCCGTCGTTACCCGACTTTTGAGCCCGACAGGTGCAGAGAACATGGTGAAGACACGGCCTGGAGAGCTGATACGGCTTCTATTTTACGGGACAAGGAACACAGGATCAGACAATCCCTGGATCGGCATCAAAATTACTCTCACAAGCTTTGACAAACGCACAACCACAATGAGATCTCTTGCGGATTCGATGCCTCAACAGTTCGGATAACGGGCCCTGCAAGGATACGTCAACCAACGAATCGCTTACAACAAGCCTGCGGGAAGTGCGTGTGACCTTGGTATACCCTGCTCACAAGTCCCTCCAGAGTTTCCGATCAACAACCAGTCCTCTTCAAGATACGCCATCAACAACTTTATACGGACAGGTGGATTGCAGCTGCAGGTGTTGGCGTACGACATGAGATCTCGTTACCAGTCCGCCTTCGCTATCGACCCGGTCATGCGCATGGAGAAGGTCTTGCCTGATCATGCCACGATCATGCGGATCGTCAATGGTCAGATCCCCAAATGCATTGGCAGGGACCCTGGGGAACTGGTAACAGCAGCACTCTACATGGTCCATCATGCTCACAATTGGGACCGGCAACCCGAAGCACAGGATCCACCGGTCTCCAATCTCTTGATTCGCCGGCCTTCGCTCTACTCCCCAACCACAAGTGCAAGGGCCGAACGCGAGAGGATCAAGAACAGGCCTCCAGCAGCTCAGGCAATCGAAGCCATCACCGGTGATCTTCGGGTCCGGGAGCAGGATTCGACAGCAGCCATACTACGGCTCCCCTCGCTTGCGGATATTGAGAGTGCAGGAGCAGTGCACGGTGGACGAGTTTGAGCAAGCGCTCCTTGTTAGGTTGACTTTGGAGCCTCTTCTGCGGGAGATTTATTCGATAAGACGACCTCAAAAGGATCGGTGGGCAGAGAAGAGGGCCAAGCGGGCGGAACTGGACATGGCAGTGGATGCCATTCTCAGATTGTGCGGTCCGGAGCCTTGTCTAATCACCATCGGAAACGGCACGTTCAGGACAGGACTCAACCTGGCCTCTAAACATGAGTGCTTTAAAACGCACTTTGTCAATAAGGTAACATTTCCAACAAAAAATTGCTGTTGAGATACATTTTAATAATCATGCCTTCACACTTTCAACAATCTAGTCTAGAGTATGTGGGTCATGTGGTCGTCCTGGTTGACGAGTACCTTACCTCGAGTATGTGCCCCAGTTGTGCGGCTCATGACGTCCGGTCCAGAGTTGCCAAACCTACCCAGCGGTTGTGTGTGTGCCTTGAGTGCGGTCGGTGGATCAACCGAGATTCTGTCGGAGCGTACAATATTGCGATTGCCGAACGCTGGATGACCCCTGCAACCCTTCACAATTGTAACGTTCACGAACTGAACGTAAAATCTATCCCCACGACTGCTTCTAGTTGCTGTGACTGTGGACAGAAGAAGGGATAATAAAAGGAAACGTTCCTCGACTTTTTTCCCCTTCTTTTTTCTTCTTTGCCAACTTCTCCCGCAGGAACATATACATTCAAACTTACATCATGCCCGCTCATCCTGCAAGTCGATTCTTCTTTTATTCGTTTTCTTCTTACCTATTTAACCATGAGAAAGCAACAGGAAGAACAGTGCATTCTCTGAAAGGAGACTAACAACAAAAGCCAATGGTGCTAACCTCCTTTTTTTTTATCCATTCCTCTTCTACTTCCACTTCATTCATTGAACAACACAACAGATTGTCAAGATTGCCGTTATTGGCGGAAGTGGACTCTACAACCTCGAGGGTCTTACCCACGTCGCCGAGGTCAACCCCGACACTGTAAGTTATCTCCAATTGCTTCTACTTCCTTCAATTTCAATTTGCCATGTTCTCGCTATGTCCGTTTAACAGGTGAACACTTCTTGTGGAAGCTTGCCTGGATACTTCACACTGTTCTTCAACTGACCGTGCAATTGAACCTTCAACACATGAACAAATAGCCTTGGGGAAAGCCTAGCGATGCTATTACCATCGCCAAGACCGCCTCGGGTCTCCACATTGCATTCTTGGCCCGCCACGGCCGTGGTCATTACTTGACCCCCTCCGAGGTCCCCGCACGCGCCAATATTGCGGCCCTCAAGTCCCTCGGTGTTGAAGCCATCATTGCCTACTCTGCCGTCGGATCCCTCCGTGAGGAGCTCAAGCCCCGCGACTTTGTCCTCCCCTCGCAGATCATTGACCGCACCAAGGGTATCCGCCACTCGACCTTCTTTGAAGACGGTTTGGTCGCTCATGCCATGTTTGCCGACCCCTTCTCCGCAGTCCTTGAGCAAGTGATTTGGGACCAGCGTGGCGTGATCGAGGGCGGAGATTTCCACCGTCAAAAGACGTTGATCTGTATGGAGGGACCTCAGTTCTCAACGCGTGCAGAGTCGCACATGTACAGATCGTTTGGTGCTGATTTGATCAACATGAGTGTCCTCCCCGAGGCCAAGTTGGCCAGAGAGGCCGAGATTGCCTACCAGATGATCTGCATGTCGACGGATTATGACTGCTGGAAGGAGCATGAGGTTGCGGTGACGGTTGAGGCCGTCGTTGCGAACTTGAAGGCCAACTCGGACAATGCTCAGAGGTTGTTGGCGGCTATTTTGCCTGGGTTGGAGGAGGTGGTTGAGAACGGCAAGGCAGCGGAGGGTTTGAAGGGAAGCATGATGTTTGCGTGTATGACTGCTCCTGAGAGACGTAGTAAGAAGGCTGTTGAGAAGTTGGAGTTCTTGCTTCCTGGATACTATGCCGTTTAAAAGGACTGAATTGGGTTCGCTGACAGTGTCCTGTTCAATTCATCGATAGACAAAAATCTAATATTTATTTTCTTGAAGGAATTTCTGTGCACTCCGGGGTGTGGTGAACTGTTTTCGTTCTGTGTGTCCAAAGGTCCGACAGGGGATAAAAAAAGCGGAATGGTATGGGAGACATGTGTCAGTAGTTGCCATTTTCATCCAGTCGTTACTATCCTGCAGGAGGTTGTGCCTGAGGCTGGCTCGCTGGCTGGTCAACTGGGTTATTTGTGTGGCCAGCGAATCTGCGCCCTGTGTGTGTGGCCTTGACCCCTTCTGTTCTGTTCTCACGTCACGCTCACGTGTGGAGTAAGAAAAAAAGAAGGGCTGGAAGAAGAAGGTGGGACGGACATAAAAAATGTATTTCGGTCTCCTTGAGCTGGGTGTTCGAAACCAAAAAAGCAAGGGGGCTCGCTCTTTTTCATTTCGTTCTTTCTCCACTTCACACATCATCCATTCTTTAAACACATCCTCGACCTTCAGGACCTTCCTCGAACTAATTAGCAAGGGACTAAAGCGACAACCAGCACAGACTTAACGACAACACTCAAAGGAAACGCGAACAAATAACCGAACATGGGTCAAGGTGTATCACAGCCACTCGAGGAGATGGTCAGGGACTCCAACTGTAAGCAACTCTCACTTACTCGCTGCTTTGTTGATCACAGCGCAATGCACCAAGAACTATAGACAACATTCAAACATAGTTGATTCTTTGGAAACGACGACGGGTGTTGCTGATGCTTGCGTATGTTTTCACACGGTCGCAGTGTGTTGTACGTGTTGGTGCGTCTAGTTTATGTTCTGTGTACTGACCTCGCTGTTCTTTTTTCTCATATCTCCGTCATTTATATTACGCTTATGACCCTCCGACCCCGCCTCGCCTCGCCTGACTTTTTGTCTATCCCGACCTATCTTTCTGCATTGGACAACCTCAATTGCTATCGCACCATGCCCATCGGATACCACGGAACGTCAACGCCAAACAACAACTAACATCAAACGCCCACGCACCACCTATCCACCTCTCACCCGATTGACATTGGACAAACAAACGCCTCTCTCAAATAGTCACGGCGGAGGAGATCCAAAGACTGTACAAGCGGTTCATGAAGCTGGACAAGGACGGGTCAGGCTCCATCGACAAGGAAGAGTTTTTGGCCATCCCTCAGATTGCGACCAACCCCTTGGCATCGCGACTGATTGCAATCATGGACGAGGACGGTGGAGGAGATGTGGATTTCAAGGAGTTCATTGCCGGATTGTCGGCGTTCAGCAATAAGGGCAACAAAGTAGAAAAGCTCCGCTGTAAGGCCCTTCTTTTTCTTTGCTTTATTAGCTTGTTTGTTGCCGCATTATTTTGTCAACTGCAAGACTGTGCTATATTTACCTATGACCTAATATCATTCTTTCTTCCTTCCCTCCCATTCCTTCCTCAAATAGTTGCGTTCAAGGTATACGATATGGACAGGGACGGGTTCATCTCGAACGGCGAGCTGTTCCTGGTGCTGAAGATGATGGTGGGCTCAAACTTGAAGGATAACCAGCTCCAGCAGATTGTCGACAAGACCATTATGGAGGCTGACAGGGACATGGACGGCCGTATCTCGTTCGAGGAGTTCTGTGGCGCGGTTGAGAACACCGATATCGCCAAGCAGATGACCCTTGAGAGCTTTTAAGGATTGGGAGATTGATTGTGGTGGTGACGAAGACCAGTACGTGGAGGACACGTTTATGAGTAACGCTGGCCTGTTTTGAGATGGTTTGAGGTGGATGGGGGACAAGGAGAACGAGGCGTTTTATTTTGTTGGGTCGCAGGAGAGGCGACTTGTCTTTGGGATGGAGGTAGCCCACCATTTACCAATAATAAAATTCATTAGTACAAAACACGCAGGGGTGAAGGCGACTCAGCTACTCGTTGCAGCTTGTCCTTTTTCTTCTTTTTTTTTTGGTACGTACAAGTTCGCAATGCGCTATTGAACAGAGCCTTTATTCGTGTTTACTATTTAAAATGTGGGTGATCTGGTTGCGACTCATTCGCCTTATCTGAATCCTTTGTATAAATATTTGCTCAAAATGGATTGCGAATTGCTGTGCGCTTTTTGTCCTTTTTCTGGCTCGGGACGATTTCTGTTAGGCGGATACGTGTTTGACTAGAGGTGTGGTCCTTTTCATATGCGTATGGTGTTGCACCGTATCCATTACGCGCACTTTTTTTTGGGGTGTTTGGTATTGATATGTCTTCACCGAATGAGCCACTTCGACGACACAACCTAATCTGTGATACCATGGATCTACTAACAGGATGTGCTGAGGCCTTCAAGTACTTTTGAATTCTTCATAGGGTTTGGGGGAATTGAGGGATGAGATGGATGCCTGAACTTGTGTATGCGTCTGTGCAATGTTCAATGCTATGTTGTTTATTGTTTACCATCTGGGTGATTAGCGATGAAGATGTGTCCCTCCTCTTCTTGACAATGTCCAAGGAGTGGAATAGCAACTTTAGCTTCTTGATTGACGTTAGTTTTCTTATTATTCTCTCTATTAGGACTAAAGATGATGTCTGGTTCGATACGAAATGGCCGTGTTGAACCGCTCGAGGACTTTTTAGGGCTCTCTTTGGCCCCTCCCGGGATACAACCTCATAAATAGCCCCAAACTTGCCCTCCGCTATTGGCTCCACTCTGACGTCTAGATATCGGTCGCCAGTCCTCCTGTCACAAAGGGCTTCGACGCATGAGGTCTAGAGTATCGAGACAGATGATGCATCCTGTTTACTTTCTTTGAATAAGGAGCGTTTGAAGGATGAAGGAAGAAAACTAATATAAAGCAAATTCTCCCTTTTCCAGCCTTTTATTACGACTGGACGATGCTTCTAGAGGTTGGAATGGCTTTTCTGTAGAGCGCCTTCAGTTTCAAGGTCATATGGAGGATGTTCAGGCCTGGTTGATTTAATCCACGCCTCCATAGCGATTGTATTTTCTCACAACATGCTTCCAGGCATAAATAAATATAACCTTAATTCTTGCCTTGATCTGATTTCTTTTATGTTTGGCATGTTTTGTCGTGTAGAGCGCGTGTCCTCTATGGGAAACGACAAAATAGAGGTAGTGGAAGATCTAAGTTCCACAATAGTTCCACATCTGTTCTTTTGGGTAGGACCTGTTAAACATGAAGCGGATTTGTATGTGAGTTTCCGGGTTTCATTGTCTATCCTCCTCTTTCATCCTTGTCAGAGTCAGTGAGCAGGTATCATTTTTCTCATCGTTTAAACATAACAGATAGAAAGGAACAGCACGATATCGTACCATTCGATGTACTGAATCCTCTGCAGAACGAGAGCAAAAGACGGTCTCATTTTTCGTGAGATACTTCTTGGTGAAGACGCAGTCATCAGTGAATTCACGCGATTCGATCATATGCTGCTCCGTGGCTTTAGTTCCCTTTCTCCAGCATCTTCTCTTTTGATATTGACGACACACTCTTCATATTCTTCCAATCCTATCACGTCGAACATCGGTTTGTGCGGGAGAGTTAATGAAAGTTTTTTTTTGTTTCTTTTGTTTATTTGAAAATAGGACAGGTCAGATACCATGTGGTACTATGGTCATTTCGTCCTTTGATTGGAAAGTGTTCTTGCTCTTTATATTGAAATATTCGGCCGCACAGAGGATCAGTCCGATTACCCTGAACAAAAGGATCAAAGGCATTTTTTTTGGGAGGGTGGAGGCGATTCGCAATACAGTCAAACCTCCCCTATAGTATAATCCCCTATCATATTCATATGCTATTCCCTCCCCTATTGCATATTTTTTTTTTGGGAAAATAAGGTTTTGGGTCCATGATCCTGAATCACCCCTACTACGCTACATGGATGTAGCACGCCTTCTTAATAGCATAACCTCTCCTATAGCATACTTTTACTTGCAGCCCAAGGATATGCTATAGGGGAGGTTTGACTGTAGCTTGATTCCCCCCCATTTCACCATTCATAAAAAACTCACAAGGATTCATTGCCTTGACTTGAGGGCTTTTGATATGTGCGATTAGTGGTGAGGAAGAGGTCGACGACGAGGACGATTAAAACACTGAGTCTTGTAGAGTTTTTTGTGTGCTTTGATCGCTGGAGTGGCGATTGTTGACCAGAAGGTGTTTTGACCATTCATCATAAACGCATTTGTACTGCCTTCGCTGGGATAATAGTGGGTCAAGAAGGACTGCAACCTGGCTGTTTTCAATTTTAAAAGGCCCGCCATCTGCAGGAGCAATGTACAGACATTAGAGGCCATCATCAAAATCTCGGTAAGCCGATCAGTATCCAGTTCTTGATGATGATTATGGACGTTATGGGAGCTCTTTGAACCAAGATAGCCGATGTCGTACCATTCGATGCTCTGAGTCCCTTTGTAGAACGGGAGCAAAGACGTACGCTTACGTACTCATCCACTATGACAAAGTCGAGAAGAAGCAACCGATCCAATAGCGAAGGAGATACTTCTACCCCTGTCACCAATGGAGTTGCAAAGATGGCAATTGGGAAAGACAAGCCCAGCAGGCGCTATGGGGAAGCAACAGTGGTACCATTGGTCTTTGGTGATCACGTCCCAGGCAGCGCGATCAATGAGGCAGACCTGCGAGGCGGTTAAGAGGGTAGGTTCATCCATCAATTAACCCACGCGTAGAACTTCAGGTGGCAGGTCTTCTGTCTTGAATCCCGCTTGTATGGACGACATTGTGGGCGGGGAGGGATGGAGAATGAGGCAGAGGCTAAGGCAGAGATGGAGGCAGAGGTAAATTGAATATCGACGCGCGATGAAAAGAAAAGTCAGGGAAAGGGAATGACAAAAAGGGAATTGAAGGTGAATTGGGCGAAGCAGACAAATAAGGGAAAGTGAACGGAAAAGGGGGGGAAAAGGGGAGGGAAGTGGAATGAGGAAAGGAATGAAGTAGGAGAATGGGTCGAGGAAGGTGGGTGAATGAGAGAGAGAATGAGGGAAAGTGGAGTAGTCAATGGATAAGCCAATGCGGTCGTATTTTAGCCAAGTCCAAAAAAAAAAAAGGCCAGTAGAACTGCTCACACGCAGAAGACACTCACCTTCACATGTGTGTGTTGGTCATCATTTCTTGCAGGGTTCGGCCAAATAAAAATATATCGGCTGGCAGGCCATACTCTCCCTTCATCGTCACCTCAGCGGTTTGATAGCGCTCGGTTCCGACCGTGCCCTCAGGCGTCCTAAAACATGGAAAAGCAGCTATTTTAATTGAACTGACTCATGGCAGATATGCTACAGTGGCGTCACCAGATTTCAATTCCTATTGTTTGCACTTACTTGGCCATGTATCTCACTTCTCCTAGGTCAGCCAACTTGACCACGTTCTGCTTGGTGATGAGAATGTTGGCAGGTTTGTTATCACCGTGGAGTATGCCGTGCCTGTGTAAGTGTGCTACTCCAGCGGCCATCATCCCCGTGTACCCGATAAAGGTGTCTTTGTCAATGGGCCCGTTAGCGATTGCGTCGAGAAGGCTCTATTCATTCGGCATGCAGAGGACGTAAGGGGATTAGAAAAGGGGAAACTGAGGAACAATAGTGTACTGCGGTTCATCGTTATCACCTTCCAATAAAGCAGACGTGACTTACATGGGACGCTATTTCGGGAACTCAGTGCAAGAGATCCTAGCACATACGAGTCAGTCTGGCCCATCCACTGGATTTTCTCCTCAGATTTGTGGAAGAACTAGCAAGATCCATCTTTGAACAATGATAAGGTATGTGGGACGATCGTTGAAAAAATAATTTGCGAGTAAGTTTTTTACATCGTTCTCTTCGATTGTGATAGAGTTCCACCAATGGGAATATACGAGGATGGAGGTATAGCATGGCGATGACCCTTGATGGTATACTCTTTTTCTCTCCTTATCAGACGATTAACCACTGAGATAGGAGACGCTTCTCTTTCTCAATGCTTCTTTACTGGGGCTTCCGACTATGCAGGGGCCCATCTTTTTCTTATGATGTTCTCAATGTCCAGCGAGGGGATTAAGTGCCCAGCTTCTCCGAGCGTGCACCCAGTTGTCAGCCTTTTGGATAAGCAAAACAAAAGCTAAGTAAATCTATGCATGGTGTGGTGCTACACTTTGACTCCCTCTTTTTCCCCAATGCAATATGTTTAGAAGCATGTACTGTTGTTCAGGGAGATGTCCATTCTTTCTTCTTCCTTGACAGGTGATTGTGTTCTTGAGTGTGGTGTTTAGTAAGAAAAATATCGACGCGCAGAGAATTTGCCACTTCCAATGATGTGTTTTTTGAGTTGGCGTCACTTTTTCGTTTCGTGCAAGGTAGGAGATACCTTAGTGAGGTTGGCTGTCCTTCAGTCATAAGGGACCTGTTTTTTCTATCTCAAAAACGAAGTAAGACAGAGAATATCCCAGGAGAATCGCGTTCGTCTTTCACTTTATTCTCTATCCTCATGGCTGGACAATACACGTAGCGAAGTAGCAGAAACAGCAGGAGAATGCACTCTTGATAAAACGCGGACACTACTTCCCCTTGATGTCGTGAGAGCAACATGCTCCAAAATTATACAAGTTTATAAAAGGATAGCAAGTGGATATGAGAGAGTGGCTCTTTGAGTGAATCTTTCATTTCGAAAGTGTGCGGGGGGGGGGGGAGGACAAAGGAGTGAGTAAAGAGTAAGGAATAAAGGCGGCGTACGAGGTAGGGTAAAACTGACGAGTGGGATGGTTAAGGGTGGAGGTGCTCGAACAGGCTTTCTGATGATGGTTGAGTGGACGCGTGGCTGTGATGCTGTCCACATGTTCAAAAATTTGATGATCAATATTGTCGTGTCGACCACACGTCGTTGTGTCCTTTTTCCTCTCATGTTGTCCGCCATTCTGACCATTCTAAGCACCATGAGTATTTTGAGCTTTTTGAGCAGTGAAACCATGGTCTATCTCTTGCAAATATTGGTGGCAAATCTTTGAGGATTAGAAATATTTTTTTATTTACTTTGTCTAGGGGAAGAAGACAGGATCACATCCGCACGGTCATCGTCATCCTCGTTGCAGTTGTCATCTTGGCTGCCGCGTCTGTCATCACAGAACTCGCTTCCAAGGAGGTCGAGCAGCGCGTCCCTCTCGGCATGCAAATCCCGGCGCTCCTTTTCGATTTGAGCTTGGACCTGGGAAAAGAGGATGGCCCACTCGCGCTCCTATATAGTCTCCTTGGCGACGTATCTGCGATAGGCTTGAGCGCCGAGTGTGGCCGTTCCCGTGGTCTTCTAAGTGTCTCCTTGGTTCCTGGTGCGAGCGCTGTGGTCCTTGGTGGTGGCGTCGGCGTTGGCGTTGGCATCGGTGATAGCCTCAGTCCCGGATTTGGTATTGACACGGCACCAATGTACAACCTCCTTGCCTTTGGCAGCCACCACACATACGGTAGCGTGGCTCCTTTGATTCACCCGGATCTCATGATCCTTGACGGCAGCCTTCTCGGATCTCCTCTTCTTCCGCTTCCACGCTCTCGAGACTTCAGCATTGTTCTCTGAGGTGCGTGCATGCGTTTTCAACAGAGTTATTGTCAAACACCGGGGCCACGTCGAACGCCGTATTGGGAAGACTCTTGAGGCAAAGTCGCGACAAAGGAAATTGTGGTTCGCAAGCTCATGAACATTGATACGATGCTCAACATCGATCTCCAGAGTACGGTCCAGCAAGTTCCTAACGTCTTCGGAGGGGGGCACACCCTCGAGGTAGTCTTCTGGAGGATAGATGACGCTGTTTCTAATGTTTCAGGGTCGGCAAAGTGGAAAATGGTTACTTCGGTGGTTTTTTTTTTTTTTTTTTTTTTTTTGGAAAATTGTCCCATTTAAACTCAATCAACTTTGTTCTCAGAATCGATCAATTACCCGGCGTTAAGTTAGGCTGTTCTCTTGTGAACATCATGTAGAAAATGATACCAAGGGAAAACACGTCAATCTTGTCGGTATGCACCATCCCGTCAGGACCTCCGGCGCCCAATATCCTGGCGTACCAGCTGTCCGCATGCTGGAGATACAGTTGAATAAAACACAAGTCAGTAGTTAATAGTGCATTGGGATTGATCATGTGTGCATCAATTGCCACCTTATGAATAATGATCATTTGCATTTGTCATACCTCTTGACGGACGACTCTTCTGAGAGCCCAAAGTCCGTGATCTTGAGGTGTATGCCTTCAGCGACTAAGACATTCTCTGACTTGAGGTCGCAGTGGCGGATGCCAGCTTCAAGAATAAAGCTCAAACCAGCTACGAGCTGCTTGTTGAAGAACTTGATCTCAGGGACCAGTAAGGGTGCTCGGTTGATCAAGAGTACGTAAAAATTCCATGACCGGTAGAGCGGTATCAAGAGATAGGGACCTCGCTTGTCCTCATAGCCGACCCATGAACTAGGCCTCGTTCGGATCTGTGCATGATAAGTAAACAGGAAGGAGAATATCAACAAGAGCTAGCAATAGCATTTTGCGAACAACGTATCCTTACGACATGAAATATTCAACCATTGAAGTTTTATCTTACCGTCTGCATCCTAGCCGCGGGCTTTGGAACCTTGAAGGCTATACACTCCCCTTGCTGTCGCAGACCTCGTGAACGGCCTCAAACCCTCCTTCGGCGATGGGCCTTCCACAAGCGTCGACGTGCAGGTCTCCTAAGACCTCATTGCGAAAGACCGGTCCAGACGGCACTTAGGACACAGGAACGAGAGGTGAGTTGACGGATCTCGGTGAATATTCATGGACACAGGATGCATTCGACTAATACTACATTTCACCCCAAGAAGGATATTGACCTGTCATTGTACCTTTTTAGGGTTAGGAGCGGGGCGATCATTGACCTCGGGGATGTCATTCTCGTTGGCGTCAGAGCCTAAATCCTCGGGGCGGTAGACGCTGTTGCTGTCCATGCAGGCAAGAGGCGAGTACGAGCCATGTAGGTAGGGGTTGACGGGGTTGACAAGAGGGAGTGGGGGTTGGGGAAAGTGGAATATTTGTACTGCTCGTTGTCGCTATTCATATCGAAGAGGATTGAAGACAAGAGAAGAGAAGAGGAGTGAAGAAAAGTGAAGTGAAAAGAAGTGAAGAGAAGGGAAGAAAGGAGAAGAGAAGAAAAGAGAAGGAAAGTGAAGGTTATGAGCGTTGTCAGAGAGAGAGGGAGGGAAAATCATTCACTTTTTGCAAGCAACTAAGTTCGCTATGTTGATTCCCCCTCACCTTGTTGTACAAACGGTGACAACCACTGCAACCACTTGGTAGCTTTCTGAATGTTACGTTTCTTTGTCCATGTAGCTTTGTTCGCTACGGGCTTTGTGTACGAGGTTGTTTGCTGCTATTTGCTTCTGCGCCCCTTTTTTGTTTCCTTCGTTCCCACAATAGCGTCGTTCCTTTCTTTGCACACCCTGATTGGCTGTTGAACCAATAGAGTCCTTTCGACAAGCCTACAAGGATGGCATAGCTGTCGCTTTTTGAGTGTGCCCATTTTTTTCGATGCCATCACTCTGTCTGAGTGGTGGCAATTCCATCTTGTGAGTTATCAATATCAACCTCCGTCTTCCTCTTTCACCAAAAGTAGGCATGGTTTAATGTTGGTAGGACGCAGTGGATGCTATGATATGTTGCTTCGGTGACGTAATTGTGGCGTCCATTGTCGCCCATAATTTTTTATTATTTTTTTCGAACAAAGAGCCAGGGCCATCACATAGATTTGAATCCTTCACTTTCGCTCCACCTAATCCAACCTTTACACCTTTTTCGCCTCTAACCCCTTTACCCTACCGCCATCACACACTATAACCAAACCATGGCACGGTTCGATATCAACAACATCCCCGACAACGAGGAAGACATTGACTTCTCGGACATTGAGGAGCGTTACCAGCTCTCGTTCGAGGAAGGGTTCGACAACATCGTCGTCGTCGACAACATCCCCCTGGTCGACGAGACCAAGGAGGAGAAGCTGATCCAGTTCCTGAGAAAGATCTTTAAGAACGTGGGAGAGATCCGTGATAAGCACTTTACAATGCCCAAGGCTGTCAATGAGAAGGGCAAGCTTATGAGCAAGGGGTACGCTACTTTTTGGTTTGGTTTTGGCTTCGTTGATGTTACAAGGACTGGAACTGGAGCTGTAACTGGGCAGGAGCAGACTCTCGATTGCAGATGACCGGAACTGGACAGAATATGGACTTGACTCGGACAGGCTTTGAAGGTGGCATTGACTGAGCCATATTGACTGCGCCATCTTGACTGAGCCGCATTCAAGGAGTATATTATCGACTGCCGCCTTTTTTATTTCCATTTTCTGCGCCGCAACAACCACGATCGCCCTCGCGCCTAGCCCAGGACCCCACGACAGCACAACCCAGGGAACTATCAACTACAACAAAACAGCTCACACCAAACTTGTCGCCTATATCCTATCGCCAAATAGATTCATGTTCATTGAGTTCGAGAATGCGGAGCAGGCCACTTTGGCTGTCAAGTTGATTGACGGCTTCAAGATGGACAAGTCTCACACCTTGGCTGTCAACCGCTTCACCGACGTCGAGAAGTACTCGGCCGTCGAGGAGGAGTTCCACGCTCCCGCCGAGGAGGAATTCATCGAGAAGGTACACCAATACTTGTATTCAGACGCGACGCGATCAATTGGTACTGTTGCATGCAAGGCAAAGAAAATGTTTACCAACACATGTTGGCGCATTGCTCATATAAAAACAAATAGGAGCATCTTAAGTCCTGGTTGGCTGATGAGATGGGTCGCGATCAAATGGTCATCTACCGCCACAACGAGGTTCAGGTTCTCTGGAACATGCAGAAGGAACAGCCCCAGATTGCCCACAACAAGCCTCACTGGACCGAGACCTACGTTCAGTGGTCTCCTCTCGGATCGTACCTCACCACTTTCCACGCCCAGGGTGTCGCCCTCTGGGGAGGCGAGTCATGGAAGAAGATTATTCGTTTTGTTCACCCCGGTGTCAAGCTGATCGACTACTCCCCCAACGAGCGTTTCCTTGTCACCTGGAGCAACGAACCCATCGTCGTTCCCGAGGAGAACAACGACGGACCCTTTGGTCCCGAAGATGAGGGCAACCAGATCGTCATTTGGGATGTCAAGTCTGGAGCTCTTCTCCGTACCTTCCCCTCGCTCGCCCCCCAGGCTCCCAACGCTCGCTCGACTGTCTCATGGCCCGTCTTCAAGTGGTCGCCCAGCGAGCGCTACTTTGCCCGCGTCACCCCCGGATCCCAGATCTCGGTCTACGAGGCACCCAGCATGGGTCTTTTGAACAAGAAGTCGATCAAGATTGACGGCGTCGTTGATTTCGAGTGGGCTCCCTCTGCTGGCGCTGATAAGTCTGGCAAGCCTAAGGATGACATGCTCGCCTACTGGACTCCTGAGGTCGACAACCAGCCTGCCCGTGTCACTCTTCTCAACATTCCCAACCTGGATATTATTCGCACCAAGAACTTGTTCAACGTCAACGACTGCAAGCTTCACTGGCAGAACCAGGGCGACTTCTTGTGCGTCAAGGTCGACCGCCACACCAAGAACAAGAAGGTCACCTACTCCAACCTCGAGATCTTCCGTGTCCGCGAGAAGGATATTCCCGTTGAGGTTGTTGAGGTCAAGGAGTCGATCTTGGCCTTCGCTTGGGAGCCCAAGGGCGAACGTTTCGCTGTCATCACCACCAGCGACCCCAACTTTACCTCTGCCACCCCTGGCTCGACCACCTTGAAGACCTCTGCCAGCTTCTACTACTTGGACAAGGGCAAGGGCAAGGATACCCTCCAGTCGTTCAAGGTCATCAAAACTTTGGCCGGCAAGTCCTGCAACACCATCTTCTGGTCGCCCAAGGGCCGTAACGTCGTCTTGGCCACCCTCCGCTCGCAGACTGTCTGGGACCTCGAGTTCTACGATCTTGATTTTGAGCCCCTCGAGTCTGCTGCTGCCAAGGTCCCCACTGGTGGCGAGAAGGACCCTGCTGCCTACTTGCAGTTATTGTCGTCTGGTGAGCACTATGGTGTCACTGACATTGAGTGGGACCCCTCAGGTCGCTTTATTGCCACCAGCGCCTCTGTCTGGAGACACACTATGGAGAATGGATACCAGATCTGGGACTTCAAGGGACAGATGTTGTACAAAGAGAACTTGGAGAAATTCAAGCAGTTGGTGTGGCGCCCCCGCCCCAAGACTCTGTTGTCGAAGGACCAGATCAAGAACATCCGCAAGAACTTGCGCGAGTACAGCAGCCGTTTCGACGAGCAGGATATGGAGTCTTCGTCGCTCGTCTCGTCTGCCGAGCGCCAGCGTCGCCGTACCTTGTTGCAGGAGTGGGCCGACTGGCGCAAGCGTGTTGAGGCTGACTTGGCCAGCGACCGCGCTGCTGCCGGCCAGCAAGTTGCTGCAGCCCCTGCTGACGATGAGGAAGCTGAGGAGGTTGATGAGTGGATTGAGGAGGTCATTGACGAGAAGGAGGAGATCGTCGCTTAAACCAGTGGTGTTTGAAGTTAATTCAGCACTTTATTAAAAAAAAAGAAGGTACAGCGTCGTCAAAGACGTTTTTCTTTTTTGTTCAACAAGGAGCCTAGTGTGTTGTTGCTTAGCTGTGATTAGACCCTGAAAGAAGGCAGTGCGAGGTTAGCACAGCGTAGTGATGTGTGTGGGTGGGAGGCAACAGGAGGAGGTGTGTTTTGGTGGTGTGTTGTGAATGAGAGTGCTGTTTGCTGTGTGAGAGCACTTTCTTTTTTGTGGGTGAAATAAGAGCAAGAGAGTGGGCGTCAAGGATGGATTCAGGCAAGGCAAAAGAAAGACACAGGTACGAAAGGCATAAGGCAAACAACAAAGGATTACAAACGAGAGCCGTTCAGTCAGCTTCAGTCTTCCAGCCAGGGCACGGAGAGATTGAGAGAGACAAAGCATACGAGGTGCACAAGGCAAACACAGACCGAGAAGAAGAGGAAGAAGGGAAGGAAGGCCAGGTCCAACTGATGAAAGGGGTTCAAAAGAAAGAATAGACATATCATAAATGAATTTCAACTGTTCCTCTTTGTCGTCTCATCATCTTGTTTCTTTTCTTTTCCTTCTCTTTCCATCATCCCCTCTCCTATGTTCATCATCCCCCCTTCCCTTCTCTTCTCTTTCTTTTCATAGCACTCACACTTCACTCATTCCTTGTACACCACTCACTTCTCCCTCCTCTTGCCATCGCATCCGCTGACTCTCTTTATCTCCCTCACTCACCCACTCACTCCTTACACCCCCTTCTCTAAACCCTACTCCCCTCACCCTCTAACGATCATGATCTCACCAGGAACCATCCGCAAAAAGAGAAACTTCAAGAACCTGGCCCTGGACGAGGCCGCCAACGAGAATGCCCCTCCCGGTGGAAGTGCCCATCTGCACAACCTGCCCATCGGCGGCCAGGGCAGCGCCCGCCGCGAACCTCTGCCGGACCTCGAACTCGGCGTCGAGTTCAAGCTCGATCTCAGGTCAGAGGACCTCCAGACCATCTCGGAGCTCGGTGCTGGTAACGGAGGCACCGTCAGTCGCGTGATGCATCTCCCCACCAAATCCATCATGGCTCGCAAGGTAAACTTGTGTTCTTGTTTGTTTGCTTTGTTGTTGTTGGGTTGATGGGTGATGGACGATGGTTGGGCTATTTTGCTGTGTCTTGCCACTCTTAGGCCTTTTGCATTTGCCTTTGGCATGTCGCTTGCTTTGCTTCTTTCCCTTTTTTTTCTTTCTTTCCTATGCTTCAATTGGTTCTTATTGGTTGCAACTGTTGTCTGTGGTCTGCATTCACCCTTCCCTCCCCTTTCCCTTCTCCTTCCTTCCTTCCTTCCTTCGACAGACCTCGTTTTCTATTCTCTTCGTTCTATTTCCTGTCGCTGCCTTTCCTCTCCTTTACTCTCCTTCCTTTGAAAGGAAACAAACCAAACTGTCGACGATATCTTTTCATAAGGATACGGATGAGTTGCTTTCCACCCTTTTTTGCTTTGTTGTCTGCGCTCACAACAGCCAACAGCACCCAGCAGGAACCAACAACAGCGCCAGCAACACCAGGCTTCTTTGTCTTCTGTCCTCATAACAAAACACCTCGTCTAACACACACAACTCGTTCAATTGCTTCTTGCTAGGTCATTCATATTGACGCTCAACCTGCGGTCAGGAAGCAGATTCTGCGTGAGCTCCAGATCATGCACGACTGCAATCACCCCAATATCGTCTCCTTCTACGGCGCGTTTTTGCACGAAAGCGAGATTTCTTACTGCATGGAGATTATGGATGTCGGGTAAGTGGTTGTCACTTGGCCTTGTTCTTCCAGTTCGTCTCCACTATATCTCTATTGCTACTACTGCTTCGAACCGCCTTTCTCCTTTATCTCGCCTTCGCCTCTTGCCCTGGATTTGGTCAGACAGAAAGCATTATACAAATTTGGACAGGATTCATGCGGGAGCTTTGTTACTATCATCACCAATACTCTGCCAAAGACGGACAATAGACAACTCAACGACAGGATCTGGGCTTGGACAGACTGAATTGACTGATGACGAACATGGGTTGTACCAGGAACTACCTCGTTCAGGAACTATCGATAACTGGTACCAGAGCTGCCAGAAGTGCCGTTATCCGAGATCAACGTGAGAGGAACATCAAGCTAATCCAACCTTTTTGCATATGTATCCACTGTTGTGTAGATCACTGGATGGTATTTGTGCAAAGAATGGAGCATTCCCCATGGATGTCATTGGACTCATCACGGTCTCTGTGCTCAAGGGACTAAACTACCTCTACACAAACCACAAGATTGTCCACAGAGGTATGCCTCGACTCTCACATTGTGTTTCCCAAAGGATCCGGACTTTTCTGTTAAAGCCAGTTGCAGGATGATGGAGGATGAGAGTACTACGAGGAACCAATCAGAACTCGTTCAATGGGGAATAGGCTTCTCTTTTTCAACCCATATTTTCACTCATTGACCCATCTTCATTTCTTTTCTACGCAAAACTAGATCTCAAGCCATCCAATATCCTTATCAACTCTGCAGGACTGGTCAAGATCTGTGACTTTGGAGTCTCTGGGCAACTTGTGAACTCGATCGCCAACACCTTTGTCGGAACCAGCAACTACATGTCGGTACGTCTCGTTCCTTTTTCAATGGAACCTCCACCTTCGCACTTTCTTTTTGCAACGTTGTTATTGCAATAATTGCTGGATATGTACCCTTGTGGCATACACACAAAAGACAAAACGGGTTTCAATGGATCGAGAGAGAGAAAGGAGGGCGTTTATGGAGTTGGTCATTTGCCCACTGTTTTTTCTTCGGATCTTGAACTAACGGCTCTTATTTTTCTATTGCTATTTTATTTCTGATATATTACGCTTTGGGTCCGGCCTCATTTTCCTTCTTTTCATTTCCCTCTCCCCTTCTGTTTCCTACCCCTTTCCTGTTCTTCATTATCTCCCCTCGTTTAATTTGCGTGCTTATCATACCCACTTTTTTTTTTTTTTTTTTTTTTTTTTTGCCGCAATAGCCTGAGAGAATTCGAGGATGGAACTACGGAGTGCAGTCGGATGTGTGGTCACTAGGTATCACACTCATGGAGTTGGCGCTTGGACGGTTCCCTCTGGACGCCGAATGCAGATCGCTGACTGTTCTGGAGTTGCTTCAGCACATTGTTAACGAGCCCCTTCCTACGCTTCCCCGTCGAGACTTCCCAGAGGATTTCTGCAACTTTGTTGACATTTGGTAAGTCGCTTTTTTTTCTCGGAGAACAGGATTTGGATCTGAATGTGGAGTCTGGGCCATGTTTTTCTGTCGACTACGCTACGCTATAACTAGGGATCGACAGGACTGGAATCGATCTACTCAGTTTGTGTTACAGTGCTAAAAAAATGAGCAGGAACCTTTTTGGGCGGACAATTGACCTCTTTTCCCCGGCGCATTCTCTTTTACTGTGTTTGACGTTGATAGCTTGACCAAGAGCGTAGATCAAAGACCATCGCCTGATAACTTGGCTGTAAGTTACTTGTTCCCCGATCAGCCCTATTGCTTCGCATTGTTCAGGACAGCACATGATTCTCATACTCCAATCTCTTGCCTCCCTTTTTCTGACCTCCTTGTGCTGCACAAACATCTTTTGAACAATAGCAACATCCATACTACCGTCGTGCAGAGAGGGAAAAAGTGGACATGGAACACTGGGTCAGCCATCTGGTCAAATAGTCCATTGGAAAACACACGCCTACAGGATACACTTCAGGAACTATCATATATATACACACCCACACCAAAAAAAATACGCAGACCGACCGCCACCTTTTCTTTTTTTTCGCGACGCTTATGATTTCACTCGACATGAAAAATAAATCTTGATGCCGATTTTTTTTACATTGGGTGGTGTCACTGGTGTGAGTGTGGGTTGTGAGGTGGAGGATGAGGGATGGGTAGCTCGTGTTGGGGGTGACTGTGCGAAATATATCCTGAAAAACAGACGGTTCAACTCGGTGTCGTTGGAATAGTGTTTTTATCTTCCGTTTTCCTTAATTCAGGGACATGATTCAGAATTGGGCGAAGAGGCGATCGCGAGAATGTCGGTGGGAAAAAAAGAGCTTATTGGATTGGTTGAGAAAGACTTGAAGAGTGCACGAGAGAAAGGTAATGGTATCTCTTTTGCATGACTGCCCCCCCACTTTGACTAGACACATGAATTTTCAACTCCCCTTCACGCCGTTATCTGTGTTTCGTTACAATGACTTTCTTCTCTCCACCTCACCTCACCTCATCTTCCTACAGCCTTCGACATGCCCTTTCAATCCATCACTTCACCATGAATGTTTAAAGTCTGAACCAAGTTGCTTACTGTCATTTTTTTTTTTTTTTTTTTTTTTTCCAAAAGCATGGCAACTTCCGAGGAAGAAAAAAAAAAAGAACAATAGACCCATCAGGGCACACAATCGAAAAAGGGGCGCTGTGTAGACATCCGTGGATATTATTTTTTGCTAAAAGTCAATGAGCTTATCCAATGGTTGAAAAGGTCCAAGTGAGATAAAAGAAAACGGCCAAATCCTATAACAAATTATCTAGAGGATGTCGCCATCGACAAAGGATATCCTCGAGGTCAATGATCGCCCTCGCTCCTGCTTCAGTGGATGCCTTAAACATCTGCCATTCTAGCTCTGAAAAAGGAAAAAGGGGCATGCAACTCAAGATAGCAGCCTTCGGGCTCGCAGAATCGTCCCACATAACCCAAAGAGGGGTATATTGTGTGTTGACCAAGAGTAATCCATATAACTCTTTCAAAACCTCAAAGATCTCGTCTTCGCTTCTAAGAATCCTAGAAAAATGACATTACAAGATCGACTCAACGCCTACGTCTTTAAATCAACTTGGGAAGTCCAAGTGCGGCGGCAAGATGACCGAAAATGACGTACTAGGCATTTTTACCTAGGTTGCAAATCGTACTGACACATGCAGTCGAAAAAAAAATGATCCACGGCCGTTTGCAGCCATCGATCCTCCTCCTGTGGGAGAGAACGACCCAATACCTCGTCTTCAAATCAACTCGAGAAGACTAAATGAGGTGGCAAACTCACAAAAGATGAGGCTATCCTATTAGGACATGAAAATTGAACAACATGGTCCACGGCCGCGTGCAGCCTTCAATCGTCCTCCTGCGGGAGTGAACGACCCAACACTTCGTCTTTAAGTCAACTCGAGAAGACCAAATGAGGTGGTAAGTTTACAAAAGATGAGGCTATCTTATTAGCACATGCAATCGAAGGACATGGTCCACGGTCGTGTGCAGCCCTCGATCGCCCTCCTGCGGGAGAACTTGGAAACTGGTTTTCGTCAATATACATTTTTCTGTCTTCAAGTTAGACGACATCATTGATCATATAAAGTAAATAAACGACGGGGATGGAGATGGAAATGAAAACATCAAAGGTGATTCAAAGATACCGTTCAAAGTAACCCTGCATTGACGACCAAGTTAAGTGTTGCCGCACATTCAAATAAAAAACAGGAAAGGTTCCGACTGTAATCACCATTCATATTGGTGAAATAAAAATGTGATGGCATAATGGGCTCTATGAGTTGGACGGGGAACAACCAACACAACAAGCAACATCCACAACGCGGAATCGTTCTGTGGGTCGTTTTACGGACAAAAAAACATAGGGTGTCATTTTGAATGGAAGTAGGAGACAGTGAAGAATCAAGGAACAACAGCACCGCGGGATCTGAAATGAACACGATCAAGTAAAACTACGGACCGAATCATCCTTTCGCTCTATCTTCATTCTATAGGCTTCAAAAGCAAAAAGGTGTCTGTCTGTTCCAGAACACAGAAATCACGAGTCGTTTCATTTTGAACTTATTATGCAGAAAGCATGAAGGGGACTTGGTAGTCAGTACTGCTCTCCGAAAAAAAAATGGATTTGAAGGAGCTGTTCGAATCCGTTGGTTTGGACCATTTGTGCTTTTTTTTTTTTTTTTTTTGTTTCTTTTGTTTCTTTTCTCCATTGAAAGTGTCCTTCAAAATAAAGAGAAGCCCGCTGATCGAGCAGAAGGATGACAGCGATAGAGGAATGGAACCATTTAACCGCTAATATCACTTTTGCGATCTAAACACACGCAAGGTACTTCAAGCCGTAATCTATCATGCCAAGGTTATCTGCAAATGAAAAGGTTTATTATTCTCTTCAGCAAATAAAATGGTATCTTAATCCTCAGCAGATCTCATCCGCACACACACTCAAAACTTCATCGCACGCTCAATGCCCTCCGCACACCGAATCATATCCGGCACATGGAACTTCTCAAACACAAGCGGGAATGGGGTATCAAAAGAGCACAATCTCTGAATCGGCGCCTCCAGCCTCAAAAAGCACCTCTCCATCACAGTGCTCGCAATCTCGGCCGCAAATCCCTGAGTCTTGGGAGCCTCATGAGCAATAAGGAGGCGACCTGTCTTGTTGACAGAGTTGCAAACCGTTTCGACGTCCCAGGGGAGGATGGAGCGGAGGTCGATCAATTCGACAGAGAGGCCGGGCATTTTGGTTTTCGCGAGTTGGATGGCATTTTCGAGGACGTACAATTGAGCGCCCCAGCCAACAATTGTGAGGTCCTTGCCCTGAGTCAAGATCTCAGCTTTGCCCAATGGCAACTCGTAGTCTCCTACAGGCACCATCTCCACTATTTGTGTTACGAATATTAGAGAATGGTGGTTAGAACTGATATTTTACCCAACATTACAACTTCATCATGCCACTGCAAGAACACGAAAAAGAGCATACCGGCGGCACGGTAGAGAATCTTGGGCTCCATGAAGATAGTGGGGTTACGATCACGGATTGAGGCCAAGAGGAGACCCTTGGCTTGGATAGGGCTGCGGGGAACAACAACCTTGATACCAGGGGTGTGAGCGAAGTAGGCCTCGGGGCTCTGAGAGTGGTAATGACCACCATGTCCAACCGCTCCACAGGGTGTCCTGATGCACAAGCCGCCCACATTGAACTCTCCTCCTGATCTGTAACGGTACTTTGCCGCCTCGTTCACAATCTATTGTACGAGAGGGAAAATGTAATTAGTACACAAGGACAACGAGATGATGCCTTCTTGTTTTGCGGTCCAGTACTCTGGTTCAGGTATTTTTACCTGGTCAAAGGCGGGGAAGATATAATCGGCAAATTGGATCTCAGCAATAGCGGTCGATCCCATGGCGGCCATACCAATACCGAATCCAGCAATTCCCTGCTCCGACAACGGGGTGTTGAACACCCTGTCGCGACCTATTCGTCATTGAACAAAGAACAGTGGTTTCAGCGCTTCTGTTCATTGTATCCGCGTGGCTAATCGGCAGTCATAGATAACATCGCTGGAAGCTGGGCTTACCAAACATCTCGGAGAGACCCATGGTGCAACGGAAGACACCTCCAAAACCAACATCCTCGCCAAAGACGCAGGCGGTATTGTCAGTCGCCAGAGCAATTCTCATCGCGTCGTTGATAGCCTGGAACGTGTTCATCTTTTTTGTCTCTCCTATTAAACAAAAGGACGTAGAACAGTATTAGTCAGATGTAGCAGGGCAGAAGGAGTGCTGTTGGTGATAACGTGGTCAATTACCATTGGCGACACTGGCGAGTTCAGGGTTGTGGAGGGCATCGTGGTGGGTATGCTTGATCAGTTGAGAGTTGGCGACTCCGGGGAGGAACCCCTCTGCAGGAGGAGGAGAGCTGGATGATGCGTAGTGGGTCTTCAACGACGTGTGTAAGAGCTATTTGGTACATACGACAAAATAATTAGCGCGTGCTTTAAATCCTGAGGTAGAGTACCACACCAATGGGCCATTGTGTGTGTATGAGAGAGAGATGGGTAAGGTACCTTGACAGGTGCGCCTTGGCGAAGGAAGGTACGGGAGATGGAGGAATGGGATGAGGCAAGGCGGGTGGATTTTAAGAGTGTGGTGGACATTGCGTATGTGTGACTAGGATGCGTGTATGAGTGAAAGAGGTGAGGCGGATGGGAGTGAGGGGTTCGAGAAAAGGGTATGTGTGATGACGAGAGAGTGGGAGGAGGAGGGTGGGAATGAAATGAGTCGAGAGGAATGAGATGATAAAAAAAAAAAAAAAGCAAGAAGAGAGTGGAGGGCGCTGCGGGCTGGACTGACTGTGGGGTGTGGGGGAGGAAGTTCAAAGCAAGGCGGTGCCTTGACTTCTTTCGCACGCTCCTTCTTCAGAAAAGAAATTGCCACCCGTGGGAAAGTAAAAGGTGAATGCAGCCCATGCGATCACTGGAAGCTTCCTCCTTCCTTCACTCTATGATGGTGGCGAAAAAGACTGACATCGAGGTTTATTTGAATACTTGGGTCTCAATGCATGTAAGGAGAGACAGGCTGAGGGCTTGGGTGGTCTGTCAGCTTGTAGCGGCGGAACTGGTCAGACTGACCCGCGTCCGCCGGTGGACGAGGGGGCATGGAGGGTATCGAAGGGATAGAAGATGCACTCAACGGAACCGCAGGTACCGGCTCAGTCGTTTGGCTATAGTCCGGTGAATAGAGACGTGGTGCAGAGGCAGAAGCCATAGGGTTGTATTGGAATGATGTTGGCTGGGGCGGTATTGACTGGTATCCTGACGTTCCTTGCTGCAGTGGTGGGGAAATGTATGTTCTGTAGTCGTGGTTCATAATTGTAGCCGAGTTCGAAGAACTAACGTTGGAGAACGAAAGTGCCGGTGATGCTGCTGAAGGCGGTGCGACGTATGAATATGACGTCGACGGCGACATGGGGCCGACTCCTAGATCAACTGCGTTCGGGGCAGTTGCATTCTGTTGCACAGGAGCTGCTGCGGGTCGAGAAAAATAGAGAGACTCATCCGGTAGTGGTGCTGACTTTTCTGGGTAGTATCCATAAGAACTGAC
Source organism: Linnemannia hyalina (assembly GCA_019671135.1). NCBI lineage: Eukaryota > Fungi > Mortierellomycota > Mortierellomycetes > Mortierellales > Mortierellaceae > Linnemannia > Linnemannia hyalina. The sequence continues at coordinate 3,437,369 of JAHRHY010000002.1, read as the reverse complement.
ATTGCTGCCTCCATTATGACTATAATGTGTTGGTAATGCTGACCGTGGATTGCCGCTCAAGGTACTGAATGATCCTGGGACTCTCGAGTCGTTAGTTGTAGCTGTATACCCCGCAGTAGAGCCACATGGGGCAACCGATGACGATAATGCCAGCTGCTTATGTTGCTCTGTTGACGAGGATGGTGAAAGGGTGTTGACTTCAGGTGGTGGGATTGTCGGCAGTGGCTTGAAGAATAAATCATTGTCCGTAATCGGGTTTGTGCTCGTCCTGAATGGCGAAGAGGAAGAGGACGAAGAAGAGTAGGGGAGGTGAATAGGAAGTGTGTGGCTCCTTGATGACGATGGTTCACCTGCCATTGAACTTGGTCCTTGAGACGACTCGCCCCCTCTGGGTTTAAAAGACGGTAACAGTGTGCTGTAGCGCGGAGGCACCACGCGTTCATATTTCGTCTGAGGGATATAGGCTGCCTTTGACGAAGCACTGAATGGGTCCTGTATCCTTGAAACTGCTGGGGGCGGTGTCGAAGGTGACGAGACAGAAAAGGATGCTTGCGAGGGCGAAGAGATCGGGTATAATGTTGGCGAGGGTGAAGAAGCTGAGAATAAGGATGGCGATTTTGATGCAGAAAGGACAGGTGAAGAGAAGTAATCCTGGCCGAATGGAGCTGGGGCTGGAGAAATGGAGAGTTGATTGGTGGAGACAACGATAGAGTCGTAGGGGTTTCCGTAGAACGAGTCGCGTTCCCTTGCCTCCTCCGCGACCAGTGCTTGGTATTCCATTGACATCTCCAGCGGGGGGCGAGCCTCTGCAACAATGTCCATGATGATGGGGAGGTATACCTCAAACCCTCCAGGAGAGTCAAGGATCTTTTTCCGCAGTTTCTGGTTGACCGTCTTTTTGGACTTGCGCTCAAAGAATCCAGTCTGAGATCTCATGTCGAAGAGGAATAGGATGTGATATTGGATCGAGATGATCTTGGTGGTGTCCATGGTTGGAGTTGCGTCGATAGGGAGGGTGATCTCGGCGAGAATCTTTCCTGTGTGGGATCCCGACTCGAGCTTGATAGCGTGTGCTGAAGCCGCGATAACATGACTGTACTCTCTCATTTGCCTATCGTGAAGAATGGAACTGGTTAATCGGTAGCTCAAATACCAAGGAATGGAAAAAAGATGAACAGATGACAGTGAAACGAAACGTACTCTTTGGCGGAGTATGATTCCTTGCGGATCAGTTGAATCCAGCATCCTGGGTCCCGACGGATCTTTTGAGGGTGAGCGAGATCGACAGACAGTGTAAGGACCTGACCTGGTCGGTAGGCAGATCTGGCGATGGAGACTGCAGCGGTGGCCAGGTGTCGGTCGTTGTTGGTGTACATTTTTGTGCTACTTGAGCCGACGATGGAGACGGCGTTGGAGTAGTTGGAGTCGTGGACGTGGTCAACGAGATCGATGTTTTTGTTGAATTTGATATCCTGTACTCCACCGAGGAACTTTGTTGAGGTCACGACTGCGGTCAACGTGTACTTTACCGTTCCATGGCGATACTTTAACATACAAATGAGAATATGATATTAGTGTTCAGGCGCCTTCGTCGTTTGGTTGGCGCCAATTGAATTGTCGGCAATGAATGAGAATCCGACAAACAGAGAAACTTGGCAACCCATATTCATAGCACAGCTTCGAAAACCAACAATAACAAAGAATGAGCAAGAGACGAAAAAAAAGTGAAAAATTGGTTACCTTGCCGGAGGAAGGGAGATGCTGCAGGGGAACAGTGAAATGGAAAGGCCAGCTGTGCTTGCCCTCGTCGAGGACAGAGGTGGTGGCGTTGTTGGGGTTGCCGAGGAGGACGGTCTGCAGGTTGAGGACATAGACCTCCTCGATAGACTTGGCGACCTTGGTCGACACCAGTCCGACGAACCTGACCTTGATACAGGTGTATCTTAGACTAGCGCTTGTGTTGAAGTTGACTTTGCCTATTGATGGAAGCGATCCAATTGACGCCTGTCAGTGTCCTGTGCTGTTGTTGTTGTCGTTGTTTGTAATAGAAGAGGCAGTTGAAACAATGGAGTAGGGGTAAGGGGGAGAGAGTAGAGGACTAACCGGTGAAAGTGTCTCCCGGACGAAAGGGTGTTGCCTTGATGGCGTCTTCGTCGAGGTCAATGAACAGCTTCTTCATTCAGTTGGTTGTGAATGTGAATGTGAGTGTGAATGTGAATGCGAGGTATGATATACAAGGTGACAAAAAGGGCAAAAATGGATGAGAGGTGAAAGTGAGAAAGAGGGAGAAGAAGATAGGCTGTGTCGAAGAGTAGAAGATAGAGTAGGGCTTAGGGATGGTTCCAGGTATTTCTCCTTTGGTGTAGTGTATGTAGGACTATGTTGCACACGAGAGAGAGAGAGAGAGAGAGGAGGAGCAGTCAATAATAATGATTGTCAATAATGGTGTGCCAACGACAAGCTAGAGGAGGAAGTAGAAGTAGACGTAGGAAGGGAAGAAGGGAGGAATGAAGGAAGGAGGAATAGAGAAGGCATGAATGCCGAGGGAAAAAGGACAGAGAGAGAGAGAGAGAGAGAGAGAGAGAGAGAGAGAGAGAGAGAGAGAGAGAGAGAGAGAGAGAGAGAGAGAGAGAGAGAGAGAGAGAGCAGAGCAATTAGTGAAATAAGGCGTTCGTTGGCTCGGGAGTACGATCCGTGAGTGAGTGTGCGGGTTCGTTCATGTTGCAAAGAGCGAGAGTGACATTAGGATAGAGTATTTGAGTTGGTACACCAGCAGGGAGTGGAGTGGTTTTGGATTTCAGGCACAAGGAACAAGGAGGGTGTCTTTCTTTCCACAGGCGGTGGAGGCACCGATCAATCCATCAAGTGAAGAAAAAAAAGAAAATGCTCTCAAACAAAAATAAATTTCGATGGATGTTGTTGATGCCTGGGACACAGCCGCACTTTTTTCTCCCTGTACGGGCTAGTGGAGAAGGTGCCAAGAATAGACACCATGCTGTATTGCTGTATTGCTGTATTGCTGTATGATGGTCAAGTTCAACAGCAAACAGCAAGCCAAGCCAAGGAGCAAGAGAGGTGGTATCCCTTTCGGGTAGTCAGAACGAGAGCGACCCGCATCCGATTGTTTGTTTGTTTTGTTCATGTCCGTTAGGCAACCGTCTGGCACACTGCACAGTACATGAACCACGCTACTTCCATTATTACTATTCTCCTGCAACACATGAAATGTCTTTATTTCAACCCATCGGGTCTCATCTTACTGCACCCTTCCCCTACACAGGATACACACATGGCATATTATTATTACTATTATTATTCTTCTTTAATGTTTGCACAGCGGGCATGACCTTTTCTCTGATTGTCTGGTCCATGTCTCGTTGCACTCTGGCCTGTTTCTCTCTGTACCACCCCCCGTCGCACCTGCAACCTGTTGCTTGTCAAAGTAAATACTTCTCTTCCTTCGCTTTCTTCTTGTATGCGACTGTACTGTAGAGAACATTCGTCACTTTTGACTCTTTTTTTTTTTTTCTTCTTTTTTTTAAGCTCTGTTCTCTTCCCGCAAGAGTGGGAGACAAGAGGTATCAATCGTCATCACCATTATCATCTTCATCGTCATCAGCCCCTATTCTTTACAGCTCCATGTACCACAGTTCCGAATAGCCTACATGAACCATCATCAATCCTCAGCAGCCAACCCATCCGCATATATTCGATGATGCTCTCTTCTCTCTCTCTTTCTCTCTCTCTCTCTGTCCCTCTCTCTCTCTCTTCTATCGACAAGTGTGGATTTGGCTCTTTTCTTCTCCTTCCTCTTCCATCTGTGTATGAGTGTCCTCGATACATTTTTCTCCTCCGAGTCTGCACCCTTTTTAGCTTTTTTTTTCTTATTCATTTGTATCTCTCTTTACTTTCCCTTTTCCTCCTTTTCTTCTCTTTTCTTTTCTTCCTCTTCCCTTCGTCCCCTTCCCATTACCCCATTCTCCCTCTCCTTCCTTCTTCTCCTCGCCTCTTGTTCCCTTTTAATTCCCTCTCCTTCGCTCCGCCATCATCTTCCTCTCCTTCCGCTCTCATTTGTTTCTTAATTACCATTCCCTCATCCATACCCCCTCGCTCCTCTTCCCAACTCACGACCCCATCCACATCTATTCAAGACTGACAAGACCAACATACCCCTCTCCCTGCCTCGCTTTTTGTCTTTTTCTTTCTTTCTCTTCTTACTTTTAACGACATATCATAATACGACCAACCTATCAACGATACGACACACAAGGGAGCCAACCACCATTCTCACCAACCAATTAACCTGACCCGACATCACCTACTCTTCAAAAGTGTTGCTGCTCATCCCTATTACAAACACTCTCCTCTCGTTTCCCAACGGAAAACAGACACACAAAAAACAACAAAAAAGAGAGCGATCGCAAAGTTGACTTGAACGAACGAGATGGGTTCAAACAGACCAGCAGCAAGGAACCAAAGGGCCAAGGTACAACATACAGCGACATCTCCCTTCATTTTTAGTATCCCGCACACCCTATTACCATTATCCCTCTCTGCCCTCGACTCTTGTTACTGGTGCCGTTTTTTTTCTGACAAAGAACTCCTTTGAAGACGAACCAACCAACCAGAGGAGCCAACCGACTTCAACAAACGCTTGTGCCGAGGTGGCAATGGATAGCAAACAACCGCACAACAACGAGTCCAGCCTAGCAACGCACCTCAACAAAGCTTTCGTTCAGTGGCAACAGATAGCGATCAATTCACTATCGACACCAGTACACGAAACGAACAAACGAACGACAACAACTGTGCAACCATTTTTGTACACACACTCTCTGTCTTTGTCCAGGCATTCGATCCCTTCTTCATCCCTTTTGAATGATAAGCATGACGACAGCAAACAGACTATTGCAGCAAAGAAAACTCTGTCTTGCAGTTTAGTCACCTTTATTGCATTCGTCTTTTTTGTGTTGTTCTTAGGAGCAATTGTGTTGACTGGGCTTCAGTATCCATTGTTTGTTCTTTTGTGTTGTTGGCCATCCCAACATATTGGCTGCCCCCTTTTTTTTATATCTCTTTCTTATGCTCCCTTTTTGACCACAACAGAATATATACGCAAACAACAAACGACAACAGCAGGGATAGTTCTCTCGCTCAACTCAACTCGTTGTTTTCATATCTCTTGCAACACAGACGCAGGGAGAGACACGCAAGCATGCACGCTCACTCTACACAAGGAAGAAAGAACAATATCAGGAGCTGGATAGGGATAGGGGATCGAGCACAATTCTAGGAGAATCAAAACAAAAGAAAAAAAACTGACCCAGCACCTGTCAATTGCTTGTATGCTTTATTATCTTTATCACTTCACTAGCTTGCAGCAGACTTGAATGACCTCTTCAAGGATCTCCAGTCGAACCAAGTCAAGACCGTTGGCAACTACCATCTCGGTCAATTGGTCGGCCAAGGTAACCAAAAGACATTCCTCTCATCGTCATGCCTTGCGACATATCCCATTGTTCCTTCCTTCTCTCTCTTCTTTTCTGCTGCCGTTGCTCTCGACATTTGCATAATTGGGATTGGTTATCGGTTGTACGACATCAACTTCAACAATCATCAACAGACGATGGCGACACAGGATAAGGAAAAGAGACACAACAGAAAGCGAGGGAGAAGGGAAAACAGTGATAAAAAACAGAGTTGCGTGTCCGTGTACACAACAGGAAATATGCTATCACAGTGACACCCTGCCTGTCCACTCTCAAGAGAGACCTTTAAGCACATGTCGGACAGGGGTGGCTCTGAGCAAAAGAAGGAAAAACAACGAGCAAAAAAAAAGAAACAGGGTCAAGTTGAGGGGAGGGGAGGTACATATGGAAAAGCCGTACCTTATACCACGAACAGCATAAGGAAAAAGACGAGGATCCGGCATTTGCAGTGAGCTTTTCATTTCTTATGCAGTTCTCATATCCACTGCACATCACCATCTCATCCATCAGTTAGCCTGGAATAAGGCGTGAGCCAACAACCAAGCGAAAAGAGAAAGTAGAGGGAGAGAGCATTGGCGATGGGTGCTCACTTGCATCGAATCCCTATCCTCATCTTCACTCTCGCGCATTTATACCAAAACACTTACTCAACTCACATTAAAAACATTCTTTCGCTCGGTTGTCTTTCCATTAGGCACATATGGCAAGGTCAAGCTAGCAACGCACGCATTAACAGGACAGCAGGTCGCAGTCAAAATTGTGGCCAAATCTCATGCAGCCATCATCACCCGAGAGATCTACCACTGGCGCTGTCTGACACACCCCTATATCGCCCACTTACATGAAGTCCTCACCACAGAATCCAAGATCTACCTGGTAACAGAGTACTGCCCCAAGGGCGAGCTCCTCGAGGCCCTTATTCGAGATGGACGGTGTAAACCCTCGCTGGCAAAGCGGTGGTTCCGGCAAATATGTCTGGCAATCCAATACTGTCATTCTCGCAAGATTGTCCATCGAGACCTCAAGCTTGAGAACATTCTGCTGGACAGCCAGAACAACATCAAGCTCATCGACTTCGGGTTCACAAGGGAGTGCGAGTCCAAGAAGCTGCTCGAGTCCTACTGCGGCTCTGCAGCCTATACGGCCCCCGAGATCATTGTTGGCAAAAAGTACTCCGGACCAGGTAAAGCAACAATAGCGCATTCCAATGAGGAACAGACACAGGAATGAACTGAGGACAAAGAACAGGAGCTCAAGAATAGCAAACTCCTCTAGAGTCGTTCTTTACTGTCAAGAGGATGAGATGGTGTTGTTAACCTGGCGGCAACAAAAACGAAGCGGGATGAAATGCCATTGCATGGTCTCTTCCCCCCTCTCCCCTCTTGGTTCTCTCTCCCTTCCTTTCCTGCCTGCCCTCTCCCATCTTGTTTCATCCAATGCGGACCCTTACTCTTTTTTCGTTTGCCTCCCCCACTTATACTAATTGTTCTTACTGATTGTGCTCACATCCTAAATTTGCTCTCTTTTTTACTTCTTCCCTATGTGGTTGCCATTATAACAGAGGCTGATATTTGGTCCCTGGGTGTCATTCTCTACACGCTTCTGGCGGGTTACCTGCCCTTTGATGACGATAATGAAACCGTGGTCCAGGACAAGATCGTGGACCTCGATTATGAAATGCCTAACGAGCTCTTCTGTAAAGGTAACGAGACAACCTCCTTCATGCCTTGTTATTGTTAGCATACCCCTGGATTTTTATTAGACGACCCCCGTACGAAATGAGAAGTTCAATATCTGTTTTACTTCCCCTGCCTGACGCCTCTTTTATGAACCCCTTTGTCCGTAATAGACGCTCAAGATTTGATTCAGAGTATATTGAAGGAGGATCCTAAGGAGCGGTTCACAATTGAGCAAATCTTGGCTCACTCCTGGTGGATGCCCCGTTCAGACGACGACGAGGAAGGCGGGGGCAGTGGTGCAGCAGGCGAGGGCGACGGAAAGCTATCGATGGAGCAACAGGACGCGCATACAGGACACGGACGCCAAGGATCTTTGACGAAGCGCGAGATTCACCCGGTTGCGAGTCAACGGCCCGGCGATATTTACTCAGGATCAGGGTCACCCCAGTTCCCATCACCCTTGGCCCAATACCCCTATGGCGTCTGGGGTAATCAGTCGCCTTATACATTCAACCCTCTGGGCGATATGCTGAGGGCCTCTTCACCGGGGGGACCTCCAGTACCTTCGCCAATCTCATCACCTCTGCCATCGCCCTCACCGATGGTGAACAAGAGTTTTCCACGTTTCGAGTCTGCAGGAACTATGGACGGTAATGGATCGGCAGGCGCACGGATAGGAGGATCGGGATCAAGCTATTTCCCAGCAAACTCCTTCGAACAACGACTTCTCATGGTCCTTGAGAAGATTGGTCTCGACGCCGAGATCTTTTCAAAGTCAGTTCCTGCCCAGTCATGCGATCCGGGATACGGACTCTGGTGTCTACTCATGGAACAAGTGAAGCAGCGAGCGATCGACAATGGAACGTCTCTGGAGTGGGAGCAAAGTATTGCTCTGGTTGAGACGGCCACTTTGACCGGAGTTGGATCGACTGGCGGAATTCCTAACGGTGCGCTGGCGATGATGGGAGAGAATGGCAAGAAGTCTCCCCGCCCTATGTCTGATCCTAGTCCGACGTCAAGTCAAGTCAACCTGTTGCTCCCTCAGATCAGCATACAACAACAGACATACCCTATTCATCCTCACCAATTGCATCAGCAGCAACAGGAACAGCAGCAGCAGCAGCAACAACAACAGCAGGATAACTCGGAACTACAACGTCAGACAGTGGAACTGAAGGAACTGTTGGACAAGTACAAGCTGGAGGCTGAACTGCTCAGGGTGGAGAAGCAACAGTTGGAGAAGGAGAAGATCTCTCTTGCTGAGGTCCAGCCCAGCAAGGTACATCCTTTTGAGATGAAGGAGTTGCCTCCCATTTCCGCCGAGGCTCTCTCGGGAGCAACGGGAGCGGGCCAAGTCAAGCCTGAGCGGCCGGTGCAGGATAGCGGAGTCTCTGTTTCGACTTCGTCAACACCACATTCGTCCTGGGAACTGACAGAGCGGGATGGGCCAACGATACATGTCGAAAGACCCCGTCGGAAAAGCAAAGGGATTCTCCATTCCCTCAAGGATCGATTCTTCAGCAGTACAGGAAGCGATGTCGACCCTCACTCTGGACATGCATCACCACACCCTCCATCGCCTATCCCACCCAAGGCGTTTACAGGATCTCCTTCTTCCTCGACCAACTCTGGCACAACCTATGCCTCACCCAAACCATTACCAGCCCCACCAGCACATCCCTACCCACACCTGCTGCAGCACCCGACGACTCACTCCCCTCTGAGCGCGGTGTCGTACAAGTCTGCCAGTACAAGTTCACTAGCTATTGAGAATGGACAGTCGACTACCCATTCGGTGGCTGCCCGCGCTGCCGCCTCGTCCGACCAGCTCTCAATACTCGACCCCCACCTCGACCACAACGTCAGCCAGTATCTGGATCCAGACACCCCGTCGACTCATCACAAGAAGGGCGGATTCATGACTTGGATCTCTGAGAGCGCTTCAGGAACTGTCCTGAACAAGACGCCTGTTGTTCAGAACACTGCCAAGGTGCCAAAGAAAATCAATGGACGATCTTACTCGACTGCTGAAGCCTTTGCAGACCCTTCTTCGGTGAATGGTAGTGGTGGATTAGCCAGGAGTCCAGCATCATCCTCGGAAGAGAATCGACCCCAAATTCCCGCCATCCCTGCCAGCTTCTTCCAGCCTATTTGGAAGTCGCATAGTGGAGGCGGATCAGCTCATGGATCAGCGTCTTCATTACCCTCAAATAACGGTTCGACGTCATCTTCTACACTGGCAACATCGGCACCATCAGGAATGAGCATTCGTCAGCGACTCGCCTCCTTTTCGTCGTCCACCGCCAAGATCACACCAGAGGAGAGACAACGAGCAACAGCAGCGGCTGCTGCAGCGGCTGCCTTGGTTGCCCAACCTTCGTACCCTGAGCGTGCACACTCTCCTTCACCACCTTCATCTCCTCGTGGCCCAGTCGGCTCGAATGCATTAGCCGCCTTGGGCGGAGCGACCCCTAGGCACCACCCCCACCGTCAGGATGATGAGATCAATGAGATTGTCGCAGCCGCCGTGGCTGCGACTGCTAGTGCGCATCTGAAATCGAGCGGTTCCCGCAAGAAGAACATTGGCACAACTTCTTCTGGCTCAAAGAAGAACAAGACTGTACTGCAAAAAATGGAGCGGACAGACACATATCACTCAACAACCAGCACCTGCTCAACGGCCACCGCAACGAGCACGACTTCTGGCAGCACTATAGTAAGCCATTCTCGACGCGTCTCGGATGCCTCTAGGCGACAGGTCTCAGCACCTTCTCTGCAGATCCCATCATCTGTAAATGGAACAGGACCTCCCTTTGGCATTCTCAAGGACACTGGAGCTAACAAGGATGTCACTCGGAAGCCATCGATCAAAGCATCTAAGGCCTCGATGCCCTCATTGATGACCGCCTTCTCGTCATTCAAACCCTCCAAATCTGCACCGTCGTCTCCTGTCGTAAACTCGCCATCCCGCATCTCTCGTCAACAACTCCCGCAGGATTCAGCACATCTACCTCCATCACCGTCTGTCGATTCTAGCTATGCGACTAGGACCAACAGATCCTCGCGAGCTAGCCAAGAAAGCTCCACATCGTCGATTGTCAGTGGTCGATCAAGAGCTATGTCGAACGCAATGGAGAGACCACTGCCTCCATTGCGCAACCAGGACGGCCATACAGATGTGGCCCCTTTGCCGCCTCTCAAGACTTTCGGTGATGGGGTAGTCATCCAGGAGCACGAGGTTCGGCCCAAGAAGCGTACTACCAGCCGAACCAGCATTACAGCTGCTTCGCTTAGCAGACGTTCGAATGAGTCGTCGGGATCTCTCATCTCTGCGGCTGATCGGTCAGAGCCCTCGAGTCCTATCACAGCAACCACGTTCGCTACAGCTACAGGGATCACAGGCGGCGCTGCCGGTGGCGGTTCTACGTCAGCGGTTCATGCAGCCAGCCCAACTTCGGCAGTGTCCCCCTCGAAGCGTGCTAGCTTGGGCAGTTTGAGCAGTCGTCGGAGCAGTACCAGCAGCATGCGAGACCGCAACATCTTTGGTCTGACACTGGATAGCGGATCTGGATCACGGAAGTCGTCATTGAATTTATCGCGGACGTCGCTGTCCAAGAACACGTTCCAGTCGCCTTCTGCCTCACCTGGCCAGCCCCGTCGTGGTGCTGAGATGGAGCGCGGAGAGCGTGAGCGGTATGGCCAGGAGGATTTGGCATCAGCAGGAACTGGACGTGCCAGCCCATTGGCGCTGTCGGTTGTCGAGGAGACACAGGATGATATGTCGCATCAGCAGGAGTTGATTGGAACGCACTCGCGCACTGGATTGAATCACAATGTCAAGGATGCTGGTCGTAAGGATATGTTCCCCATGAGCGCTCCCTCGTCCATCATGCAGTCTCGTAGTGGTGTCTCGTCGGTCACAGTTTCCAACAATAGTTCGACTCCAATGGCTGTTGTGCGCGCAACTCTTACGGATGCAATCACCTATTCGCCTTCGATCTCTGCATCGTCGTCATTGAGCCGCGTTGCCCATGATTCCAAGACTGAAGCAGAGGCCGCGACAGCTGCTGTTATTGCAGGAGCTGAAGAAGCCTTGGGCGCCAACAAGACTATGGACGATGCCGCGGACGTGAGCTTTGGATCCGGGTCGACAACGCAGCCTCGCTTAGATTTCACGGATGGGCGCAGCCTGATTCCTTCGCCTCCACCCTCGCCATCACCTTTGCGCCCCAATTCTATACGCAACTCCGCTGCTGCAGCTTCTGCGATCCCTGTCGCCGTCGGATCTGACAAATCGACTTCTGCTGCTGCCCCTGCGCCAGCTGCGCCTATGGTGATGAACAGGAGGTCGGCGATGTTGGAGGAGCCGAGAACCAGTCTTTTGTCGACCAGTTACCCACCTCCAAGGGCTAGTCTTTCCTACTCTGCTGGTGCTGCTGCTGCCGTTGCAGCCGCCGCTGCCAACGCCACTGCTTCCTCTACTTCGTCTTCGACCATGCTGGAATCGACGTCCCCTCCTTCGCCCTTGTCCTCTAGACCCTTGGTCTCATTTGATCAGCACTTTTCGAACCAGGCCCGAATTAAGGAACACCGCGACTCGACCACGCCCCGCAAAGTCGTCAATGGATTCCAACCCCTCGCTGCCAAACGTCTCTCCAAGCCTGGCTGGAACGCCAACAACAATGCTAATAATAGCACTGCAGAGGGACCGTCGACCCCCCAGCTCAACGAGTCCTTGATGCCCGACCACCGTGCCTCACCTCCCCCACCCTCCGCCATGGACCGCTTCTCGTCGTCCTTCTCCTCCGCCCATGGACCTCCCAACGCCTTTGCGGGCCGCAACCGTCGTGGATACCGAAACAGTACGGGATCTATGGCCAATATGACCCTACAGCAGCAGCAAACCTTTCAGCAACTCCAAAAGGAGCAGTTGCTCAAGATCCAACAGAACCTGCCAAACGCTGGGTATGAGACTACGGCGGCGATGAAGATCCATGGACCTCGCCCTCGCACGGGTATGTTCCCTAAGCGCGAGTTGGGTTCTGGTCTTGGTGGTGGTGGTGGTGGAGCTCTTGGTGGATTGGGGGGTCTTGGTGGCGCTGGTGTCCCTAGCCATTTGGGATCGTCGTCGATCGTTGCTGGTGGTGGTAGTATCAGCCACCATAACAATGGTAGCCAGAGCCCTGGTTTCGGAACATTTGAGACCGTCTACGAAACTTCTGCTGGTTCCGCTGGAAACGGTGTTGGTTCGGGACCTGGTGTCGGAAAGAGGGATTCTTACTCAAACCGGCGCCAGAGTATGGCGACTGCGATGGGGAAACGTGCCGGTGCTACCCCCGCTGCTATTCAGGAGGAGGAAGAGTCTTAAACCCTTTTCCCTATTTCCCCTTCTTTTCCTTTCTTATTTTTTCCTTTATTATTTTCTGTTCTTTTAATTGTGTTGCTAATATCCTTGTCTTTCTATGTACCATATCATGCCCTTTTCTTTTTTCCTTCTTTGTGGTTCTTTCTCTTTTCAAAAAAATAAAAATCGCCAAAAAAGCGACACCTTCACAATCAAAGCAAACTCGAATAAGTCCCATCATCTTTGTCGATATGCCAAAAAAAAAAATGGTTGTGTATTAACAATAATAACTATGAACAAAAGAAGAGCTACTTACAGGCTGAAGTTATCAGCGGCAGCAGAGGCAGCAGCAGCCAAGGCCTGGAGGGCCTCAATCCGAACAGGCAACTGCTTCTTGAGCTCCAGAAGCTCATCAACTGCAACCTTCACAGCATCGGCATCAGCCTTGTCGGTCTTCAACTGACGGACCTTCAAACCAGCAGCATCGATCTGGGCCTCGAGCTCAACAATCTCCTCGGGCTTGGGACCGGGGCCGGTCCAGGCAGGGGCGGCCTTCTGGGCAGCGGCGTGGGCGGCGGCCTTGGCCTTCTTTCCAGAGACGGCAGGAGCGCCGTTCTTGGCGGCGGGGGCATCCTTGGCGGCAAGCGCCTGCTCCTTCTTCTTGGCATCCTTGGCGTCCCTGACCTCAGCCTGGGCAACGGGGGCAGCCTTGGACGAGATTGAGGCAACCTTGCCATCAGGGATCAAGATCAAGCGTGCAACGGTGGTAGGGGTAGCGACGGCGTCAACAATGTAGTATCCCTTGCGCTCAAACTGTATGATATCACCCTTGTTTAACTCGGCAACATTTCCATCAGCAATAGCCTCAGTCTTGAACTCTGTCGTGGGCGTCAAGAGATCCTTGAGCTCGTCCTCCTCCTCGACCTTCTTCTTGGTGATGAGGTAGTCGTAATCCATCAAGTCGACCTTGACAAGCTCAGCACCGTCGGCCAACCAGGTCAACTTCTTCTTGGTCTTCTTGAAGTCTCCCTCCAAGTGCAACTCGGCGTTGACGGACGTGACAACTCCCTCTGAGTTCTTCTCGATCGACCGGATGAAAGCGTTACCCCAGTCCATCAAAGTAACCTCCTCGTTGACCTCGAGCTCCTTGCAATCAGCCTGGTCCATCCAGATAGTGGGTCCATAAGCAGTCTGCTTGTTTCCGAGGGCCTCATTCTTCTTATGACGGGGCACCTCCTTGAGGGTATAAGCCTCAGCGCCGGCAACATTGACCTTGACCTTGTTGGCAGCATCGACAGCAGTGTGACGGGGAGCAATAGGGTCGATCTGCTTGCGGTTAACAGCCCAAAGCTTATCCCACTCCAAGGTAATATAGTTGGTTGAGGCACCCTGCATGAGGATATAAGCCTTAAGCGCCTCCATGGTCAGACCACGACGGAGGATACCACGGATGGTAGGGAAGCGAGGGTCATCCCATCCAGAGACACGGCCCTGGTCAACGAACCAGGTGAGCTTACGCTTCGACATGAGGGTGTAGACGAAGGAGAGACGAGAGTACTCCCAGATGTGGACCTGGCGAAGTCCGAGGTTGTCGAGGAACCACTGGTACTGGGGGTTGCGATCGTGGTACTCGTCCGTGCGGAGGGCATGGGTGACGCCCTCGAGGGAGTCGACGACGGGGCAGGCAAGATCGTACAAGGGGTACATCTTCCACTGGGTGCTATTACATCGCAATTGGGGAACAAAATAATAACAAGCGTTAATGATCATGCAAAATCAAAAGCTAGTAAATATGCAAACAACGTACACAAGCAAAAGTGAAATTACCCAGTGCGGGCGTGGGGGATGAGATTGCAGCGGTAGATGACGGGATCACGGAGAGCCTTGTTCAGGTTATCGACCGAGATCTTGGCACGAAGACAGCAAGTCTGTCCAAACTCGGTAGCGTTCTTCATCTCCTCAAAACGACGCAAGTTCTCCTCAACCGACAAGTCACGGCACTGGGAGGCAATACCGTCCATGCGTTCGGCACGCATCTGCTCCTGGCCGGTGGTATCACAGTAGGCCTTACCCTCCTTGATCAGCTGAAGGGCATAATTGTAGATGGTATCAAAAAAGTCCGAGGTATACGACACGACCGAAGAGTCGATGCCAATCTTCAACAAGTCCTCCTTGATCGAGTGCTCGTACTCCTCCTTCTCCTTGCTGGGGTTGGTGTCGTCGAAACGGATAATAAGACGACCATTGTACTGGTCGGCAAAGTACTTGTTCAACAGGGCAGCCTTGGCGTGACCAATGTGAAGGTAGCCTGAGGGCTCTGGGGGGAAACGGGTCACAACCTTGCCCATCTCGGCGTCAATCAAGTTGATATCAAACGATCCCTGATCAGCCTTAGCCTATGTTCATTTACATGAAAAGAAGTATCCGTGTTAATTGGCAGTCAAGGAAGTAGGAAGTCCAGTGCGGATACTCAACAATTCCTGTAGGATGAGAAAACAAAACGTACGACTTTGGCACTGTCGTTGGCCTTGGCGACCTCAACGAGGGCAGCCTCGACGAAAGCCTGGGCAGACATGTGGTTGAACCAGCGGCCGAGGTAGGTACCAAGGTCCTTTCCGGTCTTGATCTGGCGGGCGAAAATGGCGTTGGCCTTGAGGGCACCCCAAATAGCGATATCGGCAACCGAGGGCTTGTGGCCGACAAAGTAGCTGCGAAGGGTCAAGTGGTGGTTCAACTGCTGGAAGATGACGTCCAAGGTCTTGAAGTCTGAGCTGTTGACGATATCCTGGCTCTTGTCAATAAAGTCGTCCATCTACAAAATAACATAATAACGAGGTAGGGTCAGTGGGGGCTGAACTCCTGATGGCTGTATATGGCGGTTTTTTTCCTTTGCCTGTCGCCTCTGTTGTACACCGAGCGAGAAGAGTCACCTACGACGCTGGTGGAGGCGGGATCAGATCCGTAGAGGGTGTTCTTGTGGGAGCGGACGATGTATCTGAGGATAGCGCTGACAGAGGTCAAAGTAGTTCTATTTACGACAAACACAAGGAGCACGTTGTCAGCATATTGGCGCGTTGGGATTCTGTTCGCTATGCACTGGTTTGTTCTCACGAGTCAAAGTAGACCAGTGCGCTGATCAGCCAGTCTCATTCCTAAAGCACATACCCGTTGGCAGTCAATGCGACGGTGGCGTTGTTGTGCTCGGCGAGGGTGGGAACGTTCTTGTACTCGACCTTGACGACGGCGGGGTTGTTCAAGGCATGGGCGAGGACGATGGGCGCTATTCAACAAGACACACACGCAAAAGTGAATGAACTGGGTCAGTGTGTCTTTTGAGCAATCGTCCCTCCTTTGTTGAAGCCGCATGTCAGTGACGAAGCCAGAAAGGTAAGCTTGCTGGTGTTAGATCTCCGTGTGTGTGATAGAGAGTTCCTGTGTTGCTGTTATTACCATAGGCCAGCGTGGAAGCCTTCTGGGCAATGACAACAGTGGCCATGGTTGTGAAAGTGAAGAAGAGGAGGTGTGTTGAGAAAAAAAAGGAGCGGACAAGCTTTACTTTATTCAAAAGCATGTTTTTTAAGTACAGAGCAATTCCACGTACAAACAACAATAGAATTACATAGAAGACCACAGCAAAAAGTGACTGCGGCTGGTTGGTGGCGCTAATGGAGACAGAGACACCAATGTATCCCAAATGGGTCATCTTTCATGAGAGACAGCTCCGACTCCGGTCAGTGAACGGTAGATACATCCTCGACAAAGATAAGACAAGTACTGACAATACAAAGCACCGAGTTTCATTGCATTGCTTCTGTTTTATTTCCAATGGGGTATTGTGCAACTCTCGCTCCTTTTGTTTTCGACTACGTAAATGGTCAGCATACCTGTAGTACAAGAATCTACCGATCACCAACAAAAGAAAATCAAACTAAAAGGGTCCAAAGCCAGCAGGCCCAATGGGTCCGCCAAATCCTCCAAATCCACCGGGGCCACCTCCAAGAGGGATAGGAACAGGTGCAGGCACAGGGATGGGAGCCGGGACTGGAGCCGGGACGGGGTAGGGGAAGGGCTTAGGGACTGGGAATGGCTTGGGAACACGGACAATCTTGGTCTTTCTGTGCTTGTGGCGGTGGCGGTGGACATCATCGTCGTCGTCGTCGTCGTCTGAGTCGGAGTCGTCGGAGTCGGAGTCATCATCGTCGTCGTCACAGTCGGAATCATCATCATGGCCACGCTTGGCGAGAACAATGTCCTGGAGCTGACGCTTGGAGAGGGATCTGATTTGGGACTTGTTGAGAGAGACGGTCTGGCGCTTGGAGACGGATGTAGGCGATTGCCTGATCGAGACGGGGACGGCGTCAGATGCGTTCAGAGTCATGGTGGCCAGCAGGGCGGCAGTCAGCATTAGAATGGCCTTTCGAGGAACCATTTGGATTTGATAGGTAATGAGGTGTGTGTCCGTTTGCGGAGAGGATGGAAGTGAAAGAAAGAGACGGTGAGGATGAAAAAAGAACCTTTAGAGGAGAAGAAAATCGGTACTTTTATACCCTTCTGGACATTAAGGTCATTGCATACTAGTGGGGCGTGGATGTGCATATGCGGTGACTTTACGCGTGTCAGTTTGCAAAAGTACATCATCGCATCAAGGAACCCAGCCCTCTGATACCGATACTAAGAGGAAATTGGTGCTGATGGTTTAACTCAGGGTGGAGACAGCAAGACACTCTCTCCCGACCACACGATTAGAGTGATTTGGAAATGTAATCGAGACGACGGTAAGCCCATCGGTGCCATGATGGTGACTGACTGATGTGTCGAAGGGTATGGATATCTAGTGATGGGCGCAATGGCTCGTTGGTCCTTGTCAGCCTATACCGCTTTGTTATGGTCGACTCATCATTCCAATGTGTCGCGCGGACCTTAACTAGCTCGTGGAACCAGAAGCATTCCCTCAAACCATGGCAGGAAAAGACATGCAGCTGTTGATGACGATTTCCTTTTCGTATTGGCGATCCTTGATTTTCTTTTAGCGCGTTACTATTGCCCGACCCACCCATAGTTAGGATGTGAGGGAGTTGTACGTGAAGTTGTGACTGAAAAATCTCAATGCCTCCCCTTCTTTTCCGTGTAGAAACCCTTGCCCTCTCCATCATTCATTTTTCATGTTAATGACCGGAAATGGCAAACACAGAAACAGGCGCTAGGTAGAGGTGTTGAGTGCAGTCTGATAGAAAAGAGGTCGTTGAATAACACCCCGGTGGCAAAAAGTCGGAAAAGGCATGATGATGGCTAATTCATGCAAAACGAAATTCCATGCCCATGACAAAGAGGTGCAACAGAGCAGAAAGAACAAGCTGGTTGGATAGAGGAAGTCTTCCTGAATACCACCTCAGTGAAAAAAAAGTGTGCGTGGAATCGAGAAAAAAAAGGGTCAAAGTTAGGATGAGGCCGATGTAAATGACCGTATCTCGATGAAGAAAAGAGGAATCGAGAAGCGGATCGCGTGGTCCTCTTCGTCTCGTCAAGAGCAACAAGGGACTGATAACGCTTGAAAAGCAATGTTTGTCTTTTCGGTCATCTTTTTCACGTACACACATTCCATATGGGCGGTCGGGCAAATAGGACGCTTCGCTTCTATAGCAAGTTGGTGGCGTCGATTCGATTTGCTCTCTCCTAAATGACGATGTAGTAAGGACACCTCCAGTCAAGCAAAGGTGAACTGCAGAAGACGAGAGAGTAAGAGAGGTGTGCAAAAAGGATGTCCTGAGTCAAGTGCAAAAAAAAGACAGTAAATGATGGCAAGAAAGAGAGAAGAGTGATGGATGAAAGAAAAGAAAAAGAAGAGGACGTCTCGAAGGAAAAAGAAAAGGGTCTCGAACGCTTTTTGAATGGTTTTATAGCCAGGGGGAAGGAAAGAGAAAGAAAGGACGCGAAGGGGTGGAAGTAGAGGATGCAAGGGGTGCAAGTGGGTATGACGACTGTTGGAACAAAAGAAACAACTAGCAAAAGAGGAGATATGAGGAGAAAAGAGATGCCCCGGCTCGACGGCAAAAATGGAGGCAAACGGAAGGCCAAGGGGATAGCCAGGCAAGAAGGAAAGTGTTTACTCCTCACCAATAGAATTCTTTTTCATGAACGTAATAGGGAAATAGAGGTTCACACGCTCGCTCAAAATTCACTAGCAGAGGGTTTACTTCGTCAATCCGTCCGAGGCCATAAATTGCGCCAACGTCCCTGCCTCGAGTTTCTCTCTCTCTCTCTTTTCCACAAACCTCAACTCTTTCCTAGTTTGACATCAACTCCCTCCCTCATTCATTCACCCGCCCACTCCTCTCCACTTCCAACGCTTTGAATTACATAACTCAACAACAACAACCAACCCATCCCATCCCTTCCGAACCTCGACGTCATGAACAGGAAAACTGGAGCCATCAAGGCCGCTAATGCATTGATGGAAATCGACGCCGCTTGTAAGTTTGTCGTCCTTCCTTTGTTTTTATGCTGTATGGTGGAACCTAACAACAGTAAGTGTCCCTTAACCAACATTGTCTTTTTGTACTTGCCACTTTTAACCTTGCGATACAATAGCAATGAAGCGTAAGGACAGAGATTACGATGAGAAACAGGATACCCGGTACAAGAAGAGCAAAGCCGATGTCCCCGCCACAGCCAACACAGCCATTACCTCCACCACCTCAGACGATGTGAACAGGACTACTGCTGTCTCTTCCTTCTATAACAGCCCTCGCTCTGTCACCACCAACAAGACTGCTATCGCCCCTTCCACGCCCCCTACGATCACACGAACTTTGGCACGCGAACATGATGCCGCTCTGAGCCATCCAGCCACCACCTCTAACAAACTGAAACATCGCCTCGAGGAGGATCACCAAGAAGAGGAGTCCCAGGATCATGACCAAGAGCCCCGAAAGCGATACAAGGCTTGGAGCAGGAACCGGGCACCATCGACATTGTCGCCATCCTCAGCGTTTAATTTGATGTCTTCTTCGTCTATCGCCTTGTCTCAGACCTCTTCTCGCCGCCCCTCGTCTTGCCGCCGCTCTTCCTCCTCTTCCGCTTGGTCAACCTCACAGTTGCCTAAATCGTCGTCGCCTGCACCCTGCGCACATCCTCCACCAGCACCAGTCGATACCAAGCAGGCCTCGCCAAAGCAAACATTGATGACCTTGCAATCAGCAACTAGATCTCCCCGATCTTCTACTCCTCAGTCATCCTCCCCGACGCCCTCTACTATCGCAGCCTCCGAATCAGTCGATACATCATCATATGGAGGTGATGGTAGCTGGGTGAAGGTTCGTGAAACCGCCGAGACCATGATCGTCACCATCCAAACCCGTGCCAAGAAGGTCTTAAGCAAGGCCCGTCAGGAGCACAACGAGTCAGCTCAGAAACGTGAAGTCGAGCAGCGCATCAGCGCGACCACCCTGATTGTTGATACCCCCGAGGAGCACAGGGGCGATACGAATAGCGGGCCTTTGGTCAGCATGACCACAAACCAGGGCCAAGACGTCAACTTGACCAAGAACCCCAAGAGTTGCTATTCGAGTGACGACGGCGAGGCCAAGGAGGTTGACGAGGCTGAATTCGACTTTGAGTTGGATATCCGCGGTACCCAGAAGCGGAACAACTACCTCCGTATGCGTCCTACTTATTCTCTGCATTTCTACACCTACTATTCACCGAACGGTAGCTTTGTCACCGGGTGCAGCAGCAGCAGCAGCTGGTCTCGCCGCAACCACCCCTCCACTACGGCGCATGTGGGAGAAGTCAATTCGACACCTTCCTTTGTTCGCCAAGGCACACGAAGTCGTCAATCTCGTCACCACAGCAGCAGCAGCGACACAACCGGTGGATGTGATCACAACAATAACAATAACTCTGCCAACCCAACCCACCTTCACCACCTCCTGAACAGCACCACCATGCACTACGACACCAATGAGAACATTCCTCCACCATCATACAAAGCGCCTATATTCAACTTCCCCTGCAAGACGCGCGCTGAATCTGTGCCGCTGATCCTCTCGAACAATGATAGAACAGCTCGAGCCCTCAGAAGCAGCAACATCAGTGGCAGCGGCACAAACACCAACACTGGCAATCATCACCCCTTCCGCCCGATGTAATACCCACAAAAACGCACAAAAAAAGTCCCCTAAAACCAACAAGAACATATTGTAAAATACTCATAGCCTCACAAAAAAAACTCCCATCCCTTCATTACAATTACGAATAACTCTCTAATAAAACATACTCCAAAAGTTATCAAGCTGGAAGTTATCCCTTCGTCTGTTTTCGACCGCTTTTTGTGGTCGAAATTTATCCCTTCGATTGATTCTGCGAGCAGGGTCCTCTCCATATTTACAAAAAAAAACACAGAGAGCACCCACTCCGTCACATAAAAAAAGAGGAACCACCACGAGAGGAACTTCCATATCAACTTATCTTCCTATCACTTTTCCTTCACTTTTAAACGTCAGCGAGATGGACAGGCAGAACAATAAGTGTGGATAAAATAGTCTCAGAGCCGAGCCTTTATAAAAGATAATGTTGTCAAAACCCTCTGACAATTCAGACGCCTCTCACTCAAAATAAGAGAGTTTGAATCAACCTCCATAAATGAAATTGACTCCAAGACAGAAAGGAAAAAAAGAAGAGCGCTGGATCAAGGCGACAGACGGAGTGAAGAAAGATCAGACCAAGAGATGCGAAGTCAACTTATCATCGATGTTTTTTGCGTTGGTGAACGCGCTGAGTTTCCATGAAACGGCGCAGTTCGTTGCAAAGTCGGCCCGACGTCATATGTCTAACCACGCAACAACATCGACACAGCAGACTTCATCCGGCCCAGAGCGAGCAACCGACGACGATGACGCGGGCATGTCTACTCACACAACAACATCTACACAGCAGGCTTCATGCAGTCCAAAACGAGCAGTTGACGTCGAGGATGAGGACATCGCCGACACTGCTTCCTCTAACAAACGCCTCCGACCCCTCCAGCTCCGGCTCGTCGACTCTCGTTGAAGACATACAGCGATTGCTGGCGACACAGCCATCCCAGATTAGGTTCGACGAGAGTCCTCGTGATCTCCTTATTGCCTCTCCGCCCTCAAGATTCTATCTTGCCTTTCTCTTTATCGTGCTCTAAAGATAACAAATCAACGCGTAATGTCTCAACACGACGCATCTATTGCCTCTATCGCACTTGATTTTTAGAAATGCTCCGATCTCTCATCACTTTCCCTCAATGCAAGTAATACTTGGATATCGTAGGTAACCATAATTTTCTCAGCTCTCATGTTCACTTCCTCTTCCCACTTTCTGCTCTTTCCACCCCTTCAACTGCAACACGGTCAACGATCGCCTCCATTTTGACTATTTCTATCCACATCCCTTCACGCACCAGTATCACCACCCGAGTCTGTCTCTTCAACGCAATCCCGCTGCTTTAGCCTCACCCCACACATCCTTCTCCTCCAGTCACTGCCACCCCAGCAAAACCATCGCAAGTTACCACCAACACCCACCATGGCCACAACGAACATCGAGCGACAAGTCGACCAAGCCCGAGACGCCACCCATGAAACCCCCCAGATCGTCGCCAGCAAAGCTCAATCGGCACTGGAGTCTGTCAACCAGATGGGTATAGTCCAGCACTATGTTTTCCCTCCCGCGGGATACCTCAAGAATCTATATGTCCAAGCTCCCACCAGTGTCAAGATTGGGGTCGTTGGGTTTGGAGCCATGTCGGCTTTTCCTTTGGGCTGCTTCATGGGCTTCATGGGGTTTGTCACCCTTGGGTCCTTGGTCGTTGGAGGGATTGGATTTACCATTGTTGAAGTGAGATATGTTTCTTTGGCACAATGACAATGATAATACGCACTCGAATACCAAAGCCTGATAGACGAAACTGATCCGAAACTCCCTACCCTAACCCATTATCATCTGCATGTGCCAATCATCACCTTATCTCTGTTTAGGTAGGATTCGCAATTTTCAGCTTGATTTTCCTGCTCCCAGCTTTGGGAGTCTCGCTGCTGGTTGCCTGCGGCGTCGGGTTGGTCAGCATGGTCGCCTATGTCGGGTACCTCCTTTCCTGTGCAGTCCTAAGTATGATCTGGGGACATGGTGACTTGCGCAAGGCTAAGCGACAGATCCGGGAGGCCAAGCAGAGGGCTAATAAGGGCTGTCGACGAGCCAACGGCTAATAGAGTCGAACAATCACGAGGGACCATCGCACTAAACAGTGGAACCAGGCCTCGCTTATGATAAGGACTGATTGATCTCAACAACCCCTTGAGGAATAGAGAGCGTCTTTTTTTTTTCTTTTTTTCTTGAACTCGCCAACGCTTAAAACACTGTGGACAGTCATTCTTTTTTTTTGGTTTTAGCCTTTTGAAAAGCTCTTTGTCTCCACAAGCATCTTATAATTCTTTCACTTCCTCATAAAGCAAAAAAATAAAAATCAATACACGGACGCGGTGGTCACAACCAGCCAACGTTCACGGACACCCATCGTTAACTTGCATTATTTTTTATCGAAATGTAGTTCAAAACAAGCCAATCGGTATTGTGGGCGATGGGGAAGGGAGGTCGCACGAGTGCGGTTGCAGACAAGCAAGGGTAGCAAATGGCTGAAGGGCCGGGCTCACATAAACCACATCACCAGAAAAAGCAAAGCAATACGAAAAGGTCAGCTTTCTGCCATGTAGATATCTCTTCAACGTCTTAGCACGGTTCGTATATAACATACCCTTCTGAAGCTGCTGCTTTACGGGCGCGTAGGTAATCGACTCACCCAATCCTTCCGAAGGCGTGGCCTTGCTCCAATTCACGCCCTTGGTGGAAACGTGCTCGCTGCGCGACCAGGTGGGCATAGTACTCCGCAGAAACCATAGAGACGGATCGAGTGCATCGAGCATACAGGTAGCATAGTCTGTAGGTTAGAGTCTGGAGACCGTCCGATGTAAATCAGCTCCCATCGCAGAGAACGTTGTGGAGGGCAGGTCTCGAAGTTCCAGTCAGACCCGCTTGCTACTGGAAGTAAAATCAAATTGGAATGGATGAACAATGCCAGTGTAGACCACAGTTCCGGGTGGACAGTTTCCCGATCGATCGGCCTGGCCCTTCTGCATTAGAAAGAAGAGATTGTGATGGCGCTTCTGGACTACGACAGACGTGATCTTGGTGCAATGGTCAGACAGGACTTGGAAGAATGTGTATTGCTTTTGTTATATTTTATTATGAAGGAAAAGGAAGGAATAAGAAGAGTGTGCAGAAGTAAGGCAGGGGACAGATGTAAGTGAGTTATTGCAGACTGGGGAACAAGACAGGGGAACAAGGGGTTTATTTATGCTAAGGGCCGAATGAACAGAAGGAACCAAGGCGGCGCTTGGACATTGGACGGGGCTTGGATGTTGGACCGAGGCTTAGGACATTAGACGGGGCTTGGGGTTTGGGATCTTGAATGGTCAGCTGGCGAAAGTCACGTGACGATATCAGAAATCCATGGCGCGTTCAACGGAACTAGGACAAAGCCTATTTTCGCATAACCTGGACAACCTGGGGCCTGGCAGCCTTGGGGCAAAAGTGGCACTTGGGAGCATACATAACTTGTAGCTTCTTGGAAGCCGACCGAATGGCATCCACTTCGACTTGGTGGGCTTGCACAAACTGACCCTCCGAGACTCTGTTGAGGTAGAGCAATATCCTCTCAGGCTTTTTCTTGGTCCTGCAAAAGATGCAAAGAATTGCCGAAAGCAGAGGTGAACGGTAGGTGAGTACGAATTCGTAGCCCATCCAACAGAATTCGACACTTTCTCAGATATACTTACGAAGCAAAGATTGCTCTCGCAAGCTCGACGACCATAAGTGTCCTCGAGGTCTGCGATAGTTTCTAGGCGCGCTCCTTGGGTTCGGATAGAGGTTGCATACTTGGCGTCGCGGGACGAAGGATGGTTAGTAATGACTAGGGCGGGCAGAATACGCCCGCTCAGTGCGCCCATCACGTTTGAGCAGCACAATCTGGTTAATGATGGTGACATCTTGATGGTGGATGTTGATGTTGGGGAGTGTTTCGAGCTCAAAGAAATTTGCGGACGTTGCAGACTTGGCCTAGATTGGCGTCGTGACGAGTTCAGTCAGCTTGATAAAGGCGGATATGGTTGACGCTATTGTTCCAGGAGAGTGTAGAGTGATGAGTGTGCAAATGTGTGGTTGACTTAAGGTTCGTTATTTGTTTACTGTGTGTACTTTTGTATATGGGCGAGAGATAATAGGGGCTCAAAGGGCCAACAAGAGAAGCAGAGATACAATGAGAGAGGCAAAACGAGAATATGGTTTGCGATGTTGACCATCACCCAAGGTACGAATAAAACAGGCCTTTTTTTTTGTTTTTTTTGAAGCAAAACCATAGCCCTGCCATTTCCACAATAAACTCTTGGGTTATTGTTTTGGTGACTTCATGCTGCATGGTGTGGAAACAAAGAGAGAGAGAGAGAGGCAAAAGGAAAAAAGAAAGGGACAATGAGAGAACAAAAGGTGTTTGTGATGGTGACCATCATCCACGGTATGCATGAAGCAGGTTATTGTGGAAATGGTTTCTTGCTGTATGATATGGAAACAAAGAGGGAGAGAGAGAGAGGCGAAAGGAAAAAAGAAAGGGACAATGAGAGAACCAAAAAGAGACATGAAAGAGACATGAAAGAGATATGAAAGAGACAAAAGGTGTTTGTGATGGTGACCATCATCCACGGTATGCATGAAGCAGGTTATTGTGGAAACGGTTTCTTGCTGTATGATATGGATCCACGGTATGCATGAAGCAAGTTATCGTGGAAATGTCAGGTTATTTTTGGGCTTTTGTTTTGGCGATTTGTTCCTGAATGGTATAGATTATATCGCTTGTGTGTGTTGAGTGATAGTGGTCTCGACATGTAAGCCTTTGTCCTTTCCACTGCCCACTTTTCCTATAAAATCCCGCTTCCATTTTCCTTCTTCCCTCTTTCTTTCTTCCTCTCTAACCACACTCTCCTCAGCACACCTCACATCTCACACTCTCCTCCACATCCACCTATTCCTCCACATCCACCTACATACTACTTTACATATATCTTCGCCACACCCTTTCGAAGCAACCCACAACAGCCATTCTGTAAGGCCGATGCTGGATGTGATTGCGAACCGTACTCATTATACCCTTTCACAACTTATCAAGCAAGAAGACTCACACTAGCTCTCACACTTTTCTTAACATAGTTCAAGAATGGGAATCAGTGTCCTTCCTTCATGGATCAAGGAGGCCTCCGACGGAACCGAGGAAGATCTCACCCAAAAAACATGCCATGTGGACTTTCCGGCGATGTTTTTCGCCCTGTTGAACTCGCGTGCATTTTACGGAACCGTCAGCATCGAAGCCAGGCAGGCCCGACTGCACTACTCACTAAAAACAACTGTCGCTACCAACGTACCAGGCGAACAAAAACATCCACATTCGCCATCTGGGTCTGAGGGGACCGAGTCGGGGAGTCCATCCATCAAACATGCTCGCCTCACATTGGGAGCTCCCTCAGGCACAAGTACATCGACCGGTCCTGCGTTTGTTGCGATCCCTCCTGGCTCGGTTCCGACAAACCTTATGACACAGGTCCAACATCTACTGCAAGGAGGACCAGCTCAGATCTTTCTCGACAGCAATGGTACTCTCACAACAACACGTACCGAAAACAAAGGCATTGTAAGTACATTCGATTTTCAAATACAACCGGCAAAGACAAAGCTGCTGTAAGAAATATACCTAATACTATCTCATCGCTTTGTGTTTTCAATAGGACTATGGCCACATAGGCCAGGTTATTCACGACATCCTCATGAAAAAAGTCTCACAGGGGCGCACAACAATCCATGCCGACGGTCCCCGTTCGGTCGAGAAAGAGCACGCCCATCAGAAACGGGACCGTGATCTAACAACGCGGATGAGAAAACTCATGGAGGACTACGACGAAGACAAGATCAAAGGGACGAAACGGCTATACCGGCGTCTAAAGTCTGTTTATCGGGCACCACCCGATGCCGCGAGACAAGTGCTGGATGCTCTTCAGAATCTGGGGTGGACAATATGTCGCTGCCCCCACCAAGCCGACTGCTGTATTGCCCGTTGTCTCAATAATGCCGTCAAGCCGGAGGATGTACGAATCATCACCAAAGACTCTGACCTGTTGGTCTATGAGGCCTCTACATCGATCACTATTCCTGTCGGCAGTCAGTGGAAAACATTCCAGAAGCAGGACCTTATGGATCGACACCAGCTCCCCACTCCAGCCCACCTTCTTCTTCTTGGTATTTTAACAACAAACGACTATACCGACGGCGTTCCTTACTATGGCTTGGTGTCGAACGCTGACATTGTTCGGACGTTTACATTGGACGGACTCGACGGATTGAGCGACCAGGAGCGACTTGGACAATTCAAACACCACGTCATTCAGTACTTGAAGATTGTATACGACAGCGCCCACAAGCTCCAGGAGATCGCAGAGGAGTCCTACCTCCAATATGGGAAACACATGCAACTGTATAAGAAACACGCTAAAAGGTCCTTGAACAGGGTCGGGATAACTCAGTACCAGAAGAACGTAAAAGACAGCCAGTTCGATCATGCCCTTCAGGCGTTCGTGATGTGCACCGAGCATCCTTTACCTATGGGTGGGACCGAAACGACTTCCAGCACACCCGATATCCACAGCCTTGTCACGACTATCATTCAGGAAGTTGAGATGAAAAAGGCGAAGACCAACTGGGAGCGTTTCTCAAGGAGCCAAACATCACATACAGGACCATCAGCGCCCACACCTATTATCGACCAGGCACCTCCACTCTACAAAAAGAGTAGAAAACAAGAAATGCGCCATGGCTCACGCGCCCGGTCAAGGAGAAGGCAGAAATGGCAGAGGACAAAGTAAGTACTTTTTAGCGTCATCTTCAGTTATATCCAGCCACTTGTATTGACTTCTATTGCTTCTGTACTAATATTATTCTTCATAACATTGGCGCGTTTATTTCTAGATTCCGATCCCGGACGGATCAAGCAGATCGATACGTACCCCAAACGGTCAACCTTGAGAACGCCAGCCCCGTCGAGGACGTAGAATTGTCTGGTCTGAAACCATCAACCCCTCGACCATACAAGCCAAAGGATCCCGCTACCACCAACGAACAAGCTGCCACTGCCCCTGTAGCCAAGAAAAAGAAGAAGAAGAAGCATCTTGACTATCACCAGGACAGGCCTGGTTATGCTGCTCTGAAGAAGTCATTCAAGTCTGTTTTCGCCACTGTCACACTTACCACTGGATCAGTCAAGGGGTGCCTGAAACGAGCTACCGATCTCACCCCGGCGAACGTCGACATGGTTGCTCAGAGACTTGATATGGCTGTGTCTATCGTCAATACTGCCAAGCATTTTGTCTACAAGATGCTCGAAATGCGGATCCTTGGAGAGCTACTCTCTAGTTCGCCGCCGACGTCCTTTCTGGAGGATATTCTGGATTCAGACTGGGCAGAGATTGTTATTGGGAATCTGTTGTCGTTTGTTCTCCGAGATTCGACAAAAGCACTAGGACCTACAGCCAACAAGCCAAAGTCGAAGGAAGCACAGGCGGAGGCAGTGTCGATTTTTGCGGCCTTCAAGGGGTTCCATCCGGGATTCAAGGCTGTTAACCCATCCAGCATACCCCTCGGTGTTGTCATCGATGATCTGGCGCCCAAGATCTGTTTGGCTATGAAGTTGCATTACAAGAAGCTCCCACAGACTATACGCACAAAGGTACTAATCGCCCAATTCGTTGATGAAGCGCCATTGATAATTGGAGAGAGTGTATTGCATATTCTAATACTGTGCCTTTTTTTCTTTTTGCAATAAAATAGATGGAGAAGCTGGAGTTCGATCCCGCCCTACTTCCAAAAGTCGAACAGGAGGATGAAGACAAACCTGGTGATGACGGCACTACTCTAGACGATGACGGTACTATTCTAGACGATGATGCCGATGATGAGAACCCCAGGAAAAAGTCGAAAAAAATTGTCTATCAGCCTGGACACATCCGATCATGCTGGAACTATCTCATGGCACTTCCAGCGGCAAACCGACCACGTTTCTGTACCCAGTCCAAGATGGCAGACAGCTTTATCGACATTAGGGAGGAGGGACTGATGCGTATCCTTTGGGGAAGAGATGCAGGTCAAGTCGGATTGATTTGGAGCGGCAGCCCTCATAGCCACGACTGGGCCAACCTACAAGTCAATACGTCATTCGGGAACCTCATCAAGATGCTTTTCATTGGAGATCGAAATACGGTTCGGCTCGCAAACAAACAACAAACAACATACGGGAAACGAAGTGCTACAATGAGTGAACTCAAGGCTGCCCACCCCACCATCTATGACCAAGGACCACTTGCACGACACCTGACAGATCGAATTAACTATTACCGAACCCGACACAATGCATCCATCTCGGCCGGATCGTCGTCATCGTCTTCAGCATCTGCAGTGCCGCCGCCTTCCAACCCCCCACTATTGCCGACCCCTCCTCACATCCAAGGCGCACAGTCTTCCTTTCGGTATGCATTGAACAATTTCATCCGCACGGACGGCCATCAGCTGCAACTTTTGGCCTATGACCTCACCAAGAGTCGGCAGGCGCCGGGTCGTAAGGAGTTTCTACGACGTATCGAGAACCAGTACCCAACCCGACAGTCGATAATTGAAGCATTCGGTCAAGACTTGGAGTCGGTGGCGGTGATTGGCATCGATCCAGGCGAAGTCGTGAGCGGTGCGTTCTGTGTGCGTCTCGATGACAAAACTGTGGTCAACTTGTTGGTAAAGCGCGCATCACTGTATCAGCCAACACTCGCCTTCAGAGCATGGGAACAGGAATGGAGGCGACAACACCCAGCAGCCGGTCCCGCAGATAATGTCGACGCGAGCCTTTGGACGAGGAAGACGGATGACAAGAACAGGGCAACTTTTCTACCTTCGATGCATGATCTTGAGAATGCGCTCCATTCAACAAAATACGACTCAGAGGACGCCCTCAAATCCGCGCAACGGCAGTATTTCGAGTTGGAACCGATCATTCATGGATTCTACTCATCGTCGGACTGGAAGAAGGCCGTATACCAACATAGAATGGCAAAGTTGTCAGAGATGGACATGGCGGTGGCAGGCGTGCTCCGACTTGTGAAAGAAGCATTGAAGAGTAACCCAATGGGAGGGCGTAGGGTCCTCTTCGCGTTGGGAAACGCGACTTTTCGGACAGGGTTCAACCTTACATCGGTCCACACGACGTTCTTGCGCAGACTACAGCAGAAGGTAATAATGAGAAAGGAGAGAGTAGAAAGACGATGTACGGGTGGTCGTATCTACTAGTATCGTATGTCCCTTCAATACCATGGCGATCTGGATACACAAGTATATTAATTCATTTGTCCTTTTTAAAATTGATAGAGCATGGCCCTTGGGTACAAGGTAGCGTTAGTGGATGAATATCTTACATCTACAATGTGCCCAACCTGCGTTTCCAAGGGTGAGACGACAAGACTTGCTAAGCCCTCGATGAGAACCTGTGCGTGTGTGAAATGCAGGCGGTGGATTCACCGAGACTTGGTGGGTGCGCACAACATTGCTATCATCGGCAAGCATTACCTTAAGCATCTCGGATGCCCCCCTTCCCTTGCAAGACCGTCGCCGCAAAGCTCATAACCTCTATAGATTGAAACTATAGTTTATTTATCCTAGTCTGTCAATGACTAATGACGGACGAAGGGATAAAGGACAGTTATTATTTTCTGTTTGATTCTCAGAATTCCATCGTCTCCTTCTGAATCCCTCTCTATTGAAGGATCGTATCCTGCTACAATATTCAGCAAAGGCCGACCATTCTTTCGTTTCCCCCCGAAGCCATTCAAACTGCTGAGAGATCACATCCTCCTCAAACAAGAATTCAAAGTAACAGAGCAATGGCCAATTTTGGGTCATCTTAACCACCTTTGGTCACTCTGTCATCTTCTCGGACTCATATGTCTTTACGCTGTACGAACCCCGAAGGTTTCTAGCTTCTTTAACTCAGAAAATTACGAAGGAATCATGGGCGGTCGTTATAAGTGTCTCTGACGCTCAGCATGGCGGGCAACGACATTACCTGTCCGTTGCTTAGGTTTCTATCATATACTTGAGCGCTTGCTTTGAGAGGTACCATGATGAGATCCAGATGCTGTAGACTTACCAAATTGCCAATTTGCCGGTACATGTCTTCCAGTCGGGAAAAGTGGTGTGACTCAACCTGGGAAAGAGTGATCGGCAGTAGGCGCAGAAAGTAGGGCGAGACGACTCCTCGCTCGACAGGGAACTCACATCCTCTGATGGCGATCATGAGAGTCCGTAGCTTGGTGCAGACCCGAGGAGATCCTAGAGCGTCGTCAAGTGCGAAATCATGTCACTTATTCGAGAAGAACAAATCAGAGAGCAGCTTGAGAGGTTACTGGTTGATCTGGGCAAAGAGTGGGCTCCTTGTTCCTGAATAGCGCCGTTTGATTCACAAAAGCACCAATGATCACTGTTGGTCAAAACCAATCTGATAACTCAATGCGTTTCACTGCTGCTTAAATGAGGTGCTCCAAACAAATGATCATTCTTTTTACGATTTCGACCTTTTTTTCTTGAAATGCTCATTCACCAATGTTCCAACCGGCCCTCAGATTCCTGTCATTCATTCTCCTGATCCGTAATCTCATTCATCACCACTTGCCTTTTTGCATGGATCGACAATGGATCATCGCCGGTACTGAAATGCCTGAATCCGCTTTGATCAATTAAATGGATCACATGCATCACCATTTTCTGGCAGAGCGGGAGCTTTTTTTTAGCAGGCCCACTAAAAAAGCAGTTCATCCTCTGTTCAGAATTTTTATGGTGATACATCTTTTCTCTGTCGCTTTCCTTCATTCCAGATTCCTTCATTCATTGCTTCAGCTAAGCTCAAGATCTCTCACTTTCCATCTTCCCCTTGCACATAACTCTCTTGATACAAAGGTAAACATTGTTAAGCAAAGAAAACTCAATCAACAAGCATCCCTATCAACCTCAGTCAAAAAACCAATTCATTCGCCCTCTGCTCTCAAGGAACGTGGGATTCCCAGAGTTGCTACCTGTCTGGCCTAACTTCAAGAAGGCCAACGCCACCACCAAGGGCCACAGCACTCGCACCATGGACCAGGGAGAGACTCGGAATACTACGGGAACGGCGATGTTCGGTGCTCAAGCCTATCACGGATACGTCGCCAAGGAGACTGTGAGAGAGCGCGAGTGGGCCATCTTCCTTGCTCAGGTCCAAGCCCAAGTCGAAAAGAAGCGCCGGGACTTGCATGCCGAGAGGGACGCGCTGCACGATGTATTTGGAAGCGAGTTCCGCGATGACGGGCGTGGCAGCCAAGTTGACAACTGCAGCGAGGATGATAATGGCGGTGCGGATGTGGTACTGTCTTCTTCCTTAGACAAAGTAAATAAAAAACCCCTAATCCTCAAAGATCTGTCACCAATACCTGCACGGAAGTAGACCATGGGTTTAGAATATTCATATTGGCCAGAATGGTAGGAATGGTAAGAATGGTCAGAATGGCGGACAAGATGACAGAAAAATGGACATACCATTCGCGTACGCAATGAGGAATGAGTTAAGGCAAGGCGAAGAATTAAAAAAAATTGATGCGGGAGGGATAAGGAGGAATAAGAGAAGAGAGATGGGTGATGACAAACACAGCAAAGGACATTACCGAGGGAGTATCGGCTAAACAGAGAATGAAGACAAGAAGTGGGGAGCAAACAAAGAGCAATGAAGTGGTGGGTAGTACTTGACAGCTAAAAAGTAGATTCACAATGAACACGGAGGATTGCTGCACTGTTTTACAGAGTGAAGGAGATTCAGGAACCTCATCGCGGAATTCGTCGAGGAAAAGTAAAAAGGAGGAAAGGGAGCTACATGGGCACTCTCTCTTTCCGTGATCAAAAAGATCGCGCTTTAGTCTGCAGTGTCTATTCTTTCTAGCATATCTAGAGACATGATCCTGTAGTCGTCCTATTCTCACCTGTGCTTTGGTCGATCGAGATCCTGATTATCCCTCCTGTGATGTGCACTTGAGCGACCCTAGGCAAATTGCAGGAAGAAAAGGAAGGAAAAAAAGTGTCAGTGGAAAGTGAAAGTGAACCGATTATCATGTAGCACAACCAACCCTCTGACGAACGCATCATTATCCAAGTCCTATGCCCTCCAGCAGCCATGTCTGTTAGTAGCACGATCATCCAGGTCGCCCAGGGTGTTTCTTTTTCTTTATTTCTTTCATGCCATTCCAACGCATAGCTGCCAGACTATACCACGAAGCAGATTCAGCCAGTGGTCATCCGCCATCTCACCCACCGCATCGTCACCTGCTTCTCGTCACCAGAGGACCAAGTAACCCCAAAAAAGAAACAAGAAGCCATATCCGCTCTTGATGCATCCCAGAATGACAAGCTTTTCGAACTGTTTCACACGGTCGGTGAACCCCCATGAGCACCTGCACCTTTCAGGCTCCACAATAATTCGTAAACCAGCGGATGAGTCTCAAACGACGAAGTTACGCCCTTCCGTTATTAAACAGGCATTAACACTCATGGGGATGAAGAATCGTACATAAGACCCGCCGTAGCCGATATACAAAAGGTATATGGCCTTTCACCAGCATTCCCTCAAAAAGATTGTAATACAGCCCTCGTTTCCCCTACTTGTCCCTTGGCCGATAATAGGATAATGGATTCAGTCTAAAAAAATGAATGGGGTGATGGGGAAAACAGTGTGGTCGATGATATTGCACTTTCCTTAGCGATAGCGAGCAAGTTCTTGTATGGCATCGCCATGTCGGTATTGAGTGTCTTGTCCTTGGCGATCTCGCGACCATTGTGTATGAGGTTCCTCCATGGCGAGAAAGATAGATCGAGAGGGAAGAAGCAAGGTGGAAGGAAGAGCGTAAGGACATAAAGAGAGTAAGAAGGAAGGAAGAGAAGTGAGAGTAGACGAGGGTAATGAGGGATAGGAGAAGGAAGGAGAGAAGGAGAAGGAGGGAGAGAAGGAGAAGGAGGGAGAGAAAGAGAAGGAGGGAGAGAAGGAAGGAAAGAGAAGTATGGCGAGCCTAAAGAATATGACAAGAAGCGACACTGGTGAGAGGCAGAGACAGAAAGACAGAGAGGCAGAGAGGCAGAGAGGCAGAGAGGCAGAGGGGCAGAGAGAGAGCGGGTGAGTCCGAGTCAGCAAAGGAAAAAAATCATGATTAGTAAGGGTTGGCATAGGAAAGGAGGGAGTGAGGGCGAGGGAAGGTGACGGAAGGAAAGTGAACTAACAATACGGATTTTTGCCACTATTCTGAGACAGTCATGGCTTCGAAAAAAAAATGGTTGATGCTTTTTGCTTTTGCCTTGGCTTTGGTCGTGTGCCATCACATGTCGAGAGGACCCTACAGGTTTAACAGCCAGGGGGAGGGCAAAAGGAAAGAAGGATGCGAAGGCGCGGAGGCGCGGAGGAAAAGACGCTGCAAGGGGGTGTAGGGTATGACGACTGAGGGTAAAACAAAACAAAAAGGAAGCAAACAAACAAAAAAAAAAGGACAGGAAGGAAACAATAACAAGGCGACGAGTATGGATACGAAAGAAGCATTACAAACAGACAAACAAACAAATGCATGAATGAATGAATGAATGAATGCATAAATAAATCAATAAGTCAACAACTCCAAAACAATGGGAGCTCAGAGGAAAACAGCAGCAAACAACGTTGTACGCAAAGCACGCAAAGCACGCAAAGCACAAAAGCAAACAGCAGTAGCTCACAACGTTCTTCACAAAGCATGCAAAGCACAAATGCAAACAGCAGCAGCTCACAACGTTCTTCACAAAGCCCGTAGCAGGCAAAGCTACATGGAGTTAGTTCAGATAGCTACCCAAGTGGTTGCAGTGGTTGTCATGTCTGTTTGTACAGCAAGATGAAGGAATCTAGTAAGAGAAAGGGAAAGGGAAAGTGAAAGAGAAGGAAAAAAATGAATGAATGACTGACTGACTGAATGAATAATGAATGAAAGAGATTGAATCAGTATGGCAAAGTTAATTCCTTGCGCGTCAATTCAACTGAAAAAAAAACATTATTGTATTAA
This sequence comes from Linnemannia hyalina, assembly GCA_019671135.1. Classification (NCBI taxonomy): domain Eukaryota; kingdom Fungi; phylum Mortierellomycota; class Mortierellomycetes; order Mortierellales; family Mortierellaceae; genus Linnemannia; species Linnemannia hyalina. The sequence continues at coordinate 3,402,601 of JAHRHY010000002.1, read as the reverse complement.
AAAACAGTTTTGTTAATGCAGACAACAAACGAGGACTCACAACAAACGACAATGAACGAGGACTCACAACAAACAGCAACGAACGAGTACTCACAAAAAAGTACAACGGACGAGAACTCACAACGGACAACATCACTTATAACCCTCGTTCTTCTCTCCTCATTCTTCTTTTCTTTTCTTCTCTATACTCAATTCTCCTCAATCCTCTTCAAGATGAATAGCGACAACGAGCAACACAACAATTCCACTCTCCCCAACCCCCACTCCCCCACTCCCCACTCCCCCCACTCTCCTCTCACCAACCCCCCCTTCCCTGTCCCCAATTCCCCACTCTCCTCACTCCCCCCTGTCAACCCCTACTACCCACTTGGCTCGTACTCGCCTCATGCCTGCATAGACAGCAACAGCGTCTACTGCCCCGAGGATTTCGGCTCTGACGCCAACGAGAATGACACCTCTGAGGTGAATGATCGCCCCGCCCCTAGCCCTGAAAAGGTACAATGACAGTTCAATTAATATCCTTCTTGGGGTGAAATGTAGTATTCGTTGAATGTATCCTGTGTCCATGAGCATTCACCGAGATCCATCGACTCACCTCTCATTCTTGTGTCCTAGGTGCCGTCTGGGCTCGTCTTTTGCGATGAGGCCACAGGACACCTGTACGTCGACGTTCGTGGAGGGCCCATTGCCGAAGGAAGCTTTGGCGCCGTTTACGAAGTCAGCGACAGCAAGGGGGAGCGTATGGCCCTCAAGGTTCCTAAGCCCAAGGCTAAGATGGACAAGGTAAGATAAAACTTCAAATGGTTGAATATTTCATGTCGTAAGGATACGTTGTTTGCAAAATGTAATCGCTAACTCTTGTTGATATTCTCCTTCCTGTTTACATATCATGCACAGATCCGGAAAGAGGCCCAGCTCATGGGTCGGCTGCGAGGACACGATAACGTCGCCAAGCTGCACGGTGTCGTCGAGGACAAGCGAGGTCCCTGTCTCTTGATGCCCCTCTACCAGCCACGAGACTTTTACGCACTCTTGATCAACCGGGCACCCTTGCCGGTCGCCGAGATCAAGTTCTACGGCAAGCAGCTCGTGGCTGGTTTGAAGTTCATTCTTGAAGCTGGCATCCGCCACTGCGACCTCAAGCCAGAGAATGTCTTGGTCGCTGAGGGCATGCAGCTCAAGATTTCGGATTTTGGGCTCTCCGAGGAATCGTCCGTCAGGAGGTATGATAATTCAAATGAGCATTATGGTAGCAATTGCTGCATGCATGCATGCATGATCAATCTCAACGTACTTTTGACAACTAACTTGTATTTTTATTCAACTATATCTTCAGCACGCGGACAGTTGGTACGCCAGGATATTGGGCGCCGGAGGTCCTGGAGGGGATGGTGCATACCGACAAGATTGACATCTTCTCGGTCGGCATCATCTTCTACATGATGTTCGCAAGAGAAATACCCAACATCACCGCCGGGTAAGCGACGCACTCTGAGAACAAAGCTCAATAAGTTTCAAACTGAACGATTTAAAAAAAAAAAAAAAAAAAAACACACACACACACAGAAGTAACCATTTTCCACTTTGCCGATCCTGAAACATTAGATTCGTCGTCGTCTATCCCCCAGCCAACTACCTCGACGGTGTGGCCCCCTCAGAAGACGCCAAGGACTTGCTGGGCTGCACTCTGGAGATCAATGCTAGGCGTCGTATCTCTGTCCAAGAGCTTGTGAGCCACGACTTCCTTTGTCGTGGCTTCTGTCCCAAGACCCTTCCAGATACGGTGTTCGATGAGGCCCCGGTGTTTGACAACAGCGCTGTTGAAAAGCATGACCGCACCTCAGAGAACAACGGGGAAGGCTTGGGAACGTGGAAGCGGAAGAAGAAGAGGGCCGTGAAGGCTGCCAAGGGCAAGGAGGTTGTACGTTGGTCCCGTGTTGATACCAAGTCCAGGACTGAGGCTATCACCGGTGCCAACGCCAACACCGACGCCACTGCCGAGGCCGAGGCCACCGCCAACGCCACCGCCACCGCCACTGCCACCGCCAAGGTCCACGGCACTCGCACCGGGGACCAGGGGGAGACTGGGAAGACCACGAGGACGGCCACACTCGGCGCTCAAGCCTACCACAGGTACGTCGCCAAGGAGGCTGTCAAGGAGTGCGAGTGGGCCGTCCTCCTTGCTCAGGTCCAAGCCCAAGTCGAAAAGGAGCGCCGGGACTTGCATGCCGAGAGGGACGCGCTGCGCGACCTCTTTGGAAGCGAGTTCCGTGATGACGGCCACGGCAGCCAAGACGTCAAGCACAGCAAAGATGACGATGACAGTGCGGGTGTGATCCTGTCTTCCTCACCAGACAAAGTAAGTAAAAAAAACCCCCCTCCAATCCTCAAAGATTTGCCACCAATATTTGCACGGAGGTAGACCATGGTTTCACTGCTCAGGATTCAAAGTGTACATGGACGATAGTACAAGTGGGACAAGTCGTGCTCTTATTGCTATGCGAGTTTGTGTAACATCGACTACGAAGGAGATGACTTGGAAGAAGATGACTGCTGCTGTTGCAAGTCTTGTGAGGGATATGCGAGAAAGACAAAATCCCATCCAAGGATACGACGAACCGTAAACACTTCCCGGATCCCCTGTGGCCAGACAGAACTGTCCATTTCGCCACTCGTAACGCCTTCACCCCGATCGTCCTCATAACCATCTTCCTTTCGACCACTACCTCCACCTCCAATAGGCAAGTGAGACCCTAAAGGCGATGTAGACTTGAACGTTCCTCCGGTCGGCCTATGGCCAGTCGGAGCTGCAGCGCGGTAGTAGTAATAATACGCCGTGGTCGTCGCGGATCCCGAGTTGGCGCCCCTTCCGTCAATATTCGAGTTGGCAGTCTTGAGGAACGAAGGGCCAATGACATAGACCCTCAACAGCATACCGATCAGGAAGAAGGCAATCGCAGACCAGACCATGTTCCTGAACGTGTACGCATAAAGCAGCGACCCTCGGAACCGAGGATGATCTGCTCCATTGGTCGATCCTGTCCGACGAGCCGTCGCCGAGGTGCTGCTGGCATGAACAATCCTCGATCTTTGGTACTTTGATGCCGAGGACCGACTGTTTCGTCTACGGTGAGCTAATCTCGAGTCAACTTCAGAGTCGGGGCCTCCAGATTCGATAGGTTCACAAGGATCGCGTGGTGATCGGACAGTATCCAGAGATGGTCGAATGAGTGATAGGTCCTTGTTCTGTGGCTGTTGAGCAGATCTGCCCTTTCGTCTGCGCATCGTGCCAGATTCGTGTGCCCAGTCGGAAACATCTTTGTCCATAGCTCTCGATCCTCGGTTCTCATCCTCCACGTACTGGGTCGAGCGGGGTAGCTCATCACCTGATCGGTGGCTATACCCTCCTTGGTCAGTATCATCCTCACGGTCATGAAAGACAATCGACCCATGCAGGCTCTCTAGATCAAGGTCGTGGTCGTCATGCTTCCGGTCACGCCCATTCGCCTTGCCCCTGCTACCAGTTCCATTCAAGATACCACTGATACCGCCACGGCTCGTACTTTTACTTGCACGGATCGTTCTATCGTCATCCAGGTCATCATACTCCAACGCAGACTGGCGACGGCTATTCTCGTTGGACTCTGCATCGGGCTCATCAAGTGCCGCGTCCACACTACCACCTTGCGATCCTTTGGAACCACTACTACCCAACAAACCAACGCTCATTAGGAACCCTGAAAAGCCGGTCAACGTACTCGTGGGCCGAGCGCCATCCGGAATTGGATCAGAGATGCGTTCATTGTGGTTTTTGAAGGCAGAATCAGACTCCGGCTCATGAGGATCAGCCAAAAGACCAAGTTGCTGACGGTGATGCTTCCTGCGACGAGATACTGTCCGGCTGCCACGTCTCTCCTGTTCAGGGGTCTCATCCTCAGCATCCCGCCTTGACCGCTCATCATCCATGGAATCTGCACTTCTAAGATCCGACCCTTCGTCCTGCTCAGCACTGCCATAGCTCTTCCGCCGAGACGACAATTTCTTCCGTCTCGATCCTCGTCCGTCCTGGGGGTCGTCAAGATCCTCCATCATGCCGTCCAAGAACCCGAGTTCATGCCTACTCCAGCTTGTAGCAACCTTAACAGGCATTCCATCGACCATGACTCGACCCAGCCATTCCTGCTCATCAGGCGACGACTTGGGGTTCTCCTTGGCCTCTTTGAGAGCCTGATGGTCGAGGTCCTTGTGTTCCAATCGGTCAATCTTGACTCCAAACTGAAAGACGCGCGTCTCCACTTCAAGTTTTGGTGGTTCTGACAATGATGACAGCTGCTGAGGGTGTTGCTGCTCCTGCTGTTGTTTGACGCTAGGCTCGGGCGTGGCAGTGCCAGGCGAAAAGGCAGGTCGCGTAGTCTCTGTTGTAGATCCCAGTTCCTGAGACGATGAGGAGTTTGTCAGGTGTCGGCTCTGCCTGTACTCCATGTGATCGCTGTCTGGGAACATGGTCGAAGTCGTTCCTGCGACTGAGCTTGCCGTGACGACGGGTTTGGCGGTCGCTCCAGAGATCGCATGTGGCGCTGCACTCTTCAGAGCCAGAGGGGCCGCTGCCGCCTGTTGAAGCGATTGGAGATAGGACGCACTGCTCTCAGCCTCGGGAACCGTGATGACGATCAGGTGCTTGCGTCTCTTGGACACTCCAGAGAGCGAGGACGAGTGCGAGGGCGCGGGAGGAATGTCGATAATGTTGACCGTTATCGCTGGCGGCAAGATTCTGATCAGCGAAGTCGATGAAGGAAGAGCCCGGGGGACATTAGCCGAACCGCCCAATACCGCCGCAATTCCAGTTCCACTTGTCGCGGCCTCAGACGACATGCTCTTGTGGAACGCAACATCTCCGTCAAGAGACGATCGTCCATTCAATTCAGCTAATGATCCCTTGCCATTGCCGTCAAATCCTCCAATGAGCTTACTGGCCGCAGAACTGGCGGCGGTCGTGCCCGGGCTGCTAGTCGATCCTGTGAGTTTGACAGCCGATACAGAACTAGACATGGCCTGCTTCAATCCCGAATCGCGTTGCTGCTTGTGTTGCAACAGCAGCTCCGGATCGACCTTGATGTTGGTGATGATGTTGTAGCCCATCGGGTACTGCTTCAGATCAACAACCAATTCCATAACAGTTCGACTCTTGACTTTTGCGGACTCGTCCTTGGTAGTCTGCTCATCCTGGTCTTCATCCGATACATTCTGCTCCGGGCTTCCAGACTTTTTAATGTGCTGTTTCGACTTGCGCCTCGCCTTCTTGCTCTTCTTGGCTCGAATCTCCTTCGCAAGGTCCAGTCGAGAAGGATTCAACCGGAATTGGTCAAAGAGTAGAATGAGCTCGCAATAGTACTCTTTCATCTTGAAGTCCCAGCTGACGATCCTGTTGGCTGGTTTGATCCATGGCACGATCGGAGGCAGCTGTAGCAGATTTTCATCCGTTGTCGCTGGCTCCACCACTATTAGAATAATAAGTACATATCAGAACATGTCAAATAAAGTTTACCGCTTCGACCCCTCTTCAGAAATAGTTGAACACTTACATAAGGATTCACCAACAACCATTTGTTCCGGGATGCGGATAATGGGAGGAGCTGCTTGGGCTTGGAGATAGCTCTCTACTTGGGTGATCATCTTTGGGAACATGGTCTGGATCATGCCGCTGATTCTCTGTGGGACAGAGCCTCCGAGATCCAAGGCGGTCATAAAAGTCACTCGCGTGGAAGGAATCGGATGGTTGGAGCTATATGGGTCGATACCCTCGAGGATCCATGCTGACAGATGCAAGTGTGCTCTTGGGCGAGACTGTGGAGGGGTTGATGTTGAGGTTGAAGCTTCATCCGTTGCCTTTGAGGCGCCACCGTGAGGGATCGATGTTGAGATGATGACGATCTGTGGACAACGAGCACTCGCCTCGGCAAACGCTGTGGCTGTTACAAAGTACAAATCACGGGCACTAAATTGGTAGACAACAAGGTTACCTCACTGTCTAATCCTTAATTAATGCACAATCACCAGCTGGGATAACAAAATAGACTTACGGGAGAGGAAGTGGGAAGAAGCTCTTGAGGACATGATGGAAGGTTGAACATCCAGCACCAAATGACTCCAGCATTTCTCCTGACTCGTACAAGTCATCCACTATCAATTTCAAATTTAAGATATGGATATGGTTATTAGTCGGCATCCCCTACGGTTGAAATATAACGTCGCAACATAATATGAAAACAAATGACTTACGCTTGGCTCGAGTTCCAAGGGTTCCGATGACGGTGGCAATCTCCTCGAGAGAAAACCCCTCGATGACCTTCTCCCCTCGAACCAAAGGGACCTGATCCGAGATCTCTGAGGGCATGAACCGTTTCGTGACTCTCATTCCACCCTTGCTGTCAGACACCACAGTCCATGAATCCTCGGGGTCGCTGTTGATTTTGGAAAGTAGGTCCATCGCACCTTGCGCATACTGCAGCGGAGACATAAGGGTCGACGGACCCCGTTTCACTCCTGGCTCCGATGTCTGACCATTCTCTCCGGCTCCATTGGCCGCCTTCTCGCCAGACTCATCCTCTTCGCCAGCTTGGCTCTCCTTCTCTGCCAATGCACCATCCACAGATGAAGGCGCTTGGGACTTGTCCTTGTCTGCGAGTAGGGCGTGGTGGGGCATCCACGTCAAGAGGTGCTCCATGGAAGGCATGTTGATCGGGACACCATTGACGACAATACCGCATCCTGGCTTGGTAGGCTTCCGTGCCATCAGTAACACTTTCCCTCCTGCTGGTACCGCTCGCCCACTGGAGTGCTCAATCCTGAGTCGATACCCTGTTCCATCATGAGGAACGCTGGAACAAGAGACCTTGGATGGTGGCGGGTCGATGGTAATATCGCAGTCACCATTTCTCGCCCAGACACGCGCATCCAGACGAATCTCGGCCAAGAGCTTGTCAGTCGGGCCAAGTTTAGGCGATCCAAACTGCTGAGGATCGCCGGACCCAACTCCAGCCGTTAAATCAACCGTACTCCTCCGTTGCCGATCCGCTGACAAAGACTGATGGTGTTGGTGCTGTTGCTGTAGGGGCTGTCGGTGTCCTGAAAAGATGGGGTTGCTGTCCTGCACATACTCCAGTCGGAATGACGATTTTTCGTGAGAATATTCAACACCCAGGGCACGACCTCTACGGATGCTGACCAACGTGGGCGGGCTTCCGTAAGTCTCGAGGTACTTGATTATCTCTGCGACGCAGAGTGGCATCTCCGTTGCCATGGCGCCAAGGGCCGTTCCTGGAACCATCCATCCCGTAGGTGCTGCGTGGGCGATATACACTATCCGGACGCTCTTGGGTTTGACGGTCTGAAGATACCAGCCCGAGACGACAAGTTCCGATCTGACAAAGGGTGATACTGGTGGAGGAATGGCGGGATATAAGTTGGTGTCGTCGACTGATGTCGCAAAGTAGTGAATCGCGTCCTTGGTTATAAATGTCGTATTCAACACCGCCATATCCTTCGGACTACATATCATAAAAGTTGAAAAGTCAGTATTCTTCTCTTTTTTAATGTCTGCAGAATGGTATGGCATGCATGTGACTGGGTTACCTTGCTGGCCAGAATCCTTTGAAGCGTACATAGGAAAGAATCGAACTCGGCGTAGCATGCTGCAACATATGCGACTCATCAAACATTTTGTCCCCTATGAATGAGAAATGAACAACTTAGTTTATGTTTACATGATTGAAACGCCCTCGAATTCACAAACAAAACTGGCGAACTTACAAATTTTGCGGGCGGAGGGACAGTCGAGAACGGCCTTGATGTCCCAGATGGTATAGTCCTCAAAGATACCCTCGCCCTTGACAATCCCAGGAGCGTGGCCTTGGACCTCAAGTTTTGAGATTTGAACGCCTCGTTGCTTGGACATAGGCTTCCAAGAAGTCACAGGTTCTTGTACGAGCGAGTTGAAGTATCCATAGCTGCTGTTGACTTTGCTGGGGTTGGTGTTCCCGGGCTGCATCGTGCTGGTGCCGTTACTCATGATACTTAGGTTACTCCGGTTCAGGTTTTGCATCGTTGTAGGCATCGACGAAGACATGAGCAGCAAAGGTGAAGCTGTCGTCCTGACTTCCTGACCATCCAGACCGTCAGAACCAGCCTGCCAGTGAGACGGGCCAGTATCGACTTCCTGCACAATCTGTTGACTGAGCTCCAGCTGTTCTTGAAGTGACATACTGAGACGCTTGGTTGGAGGGATGGAGGAGCGGTGGAATGGTAAAATGTTCTTTTCCTGTCCGTTAACCGAGACGCTGAGGTTGTTGAGGTCAGAGGTGGGCAACTGGCCTTGACCCAGTTGATTCTGCTGTTGCTGCTCGTTTTCACGCTCCTGCTGCTGGCGCTGAAATCGAAGCTGTTGATGACTCAATAGGTTGGCGCTTCCAGACGTCTCTTGTGGTATCCGCTCTATACGCAACTTGACATTTATCGCGCCATGGTGAGGTCCAGTCTCGGTGTGCTTCATCCGGAGAATGTACCTATCCCTGCCCATGTATTTGAGACATTCGACATGTTCCTGCACAAACTCCTCGTCCTCGATGTCATTCATAAAGATGTGAACCACAATGTCGCTGCCAAGGCCCCACTTTTCGCCATCCAACTCGACGTCGACATATCCATGCTGGGGGTTATTACCGTCTCCATTGTTCTCGAGATCGTCGCCTTCATCGTCCGATAGTACCAGCTCTTGTGGTATACTTGACGAATCCTGTGCGACCTTGCCCAGCTCTGGTCCTTCTTCCACAGCAGCGCCTCCTAACCGGAACCGCTTCAATGCACTGGAAATGGTCCTCTGTCCTAACAGTAAATCCTCCGAGTCGGATGGGATGACATCGTACCGCAGCTCATAGATGCCAGTCGCTGGGTCGTATTCGTTGAGATCCAGTTGTATCCGTGGGCTATGCCGGCTCACATGCGGCGGTACTCCCTGTCGTCGGAGTAGGCGATAGACGTTGGCGATGCATGAGGGGACATGCGACTGCATAGAAACCGAAGAATTGACTGCCCATCCACGCATGTCAATTTGATAATAAAAGCTGACTCGGATTGAATGTCGGGGCATGACGGGTTTGTTCTGCGATGCTGTCAGTGAATTGAAGGATGTGAACGAGACAGTGTCGTCCATGTCTGCAGGCACGAGCTGAATATGCCAAGCGACAAGCGGGAGGTATGCGCGCACATGTGGTGGTGAGGGTCGCAGAAAGATGGGGTCGTCATGTGAAGGCTTGATGGACGTGGCTATATGTAGCACGGCGTTGTGGTCCAGAAGGGTTGTCTCAATGAGAAGTGCATCTCTCGGGCTATGGCAAGGAAGTTGCACAGATATATATTAATTCCACGCAAATTAACGAAAAAAATATGAGCGCTTGTGTTCCGCTTCAGATGATGTGTTTCCTGGCCGTTATTGTCGCTGACACACATGTGATTCTGGTACCGCCATCCACTTCTCCAGAAAAATATTCAGCAGACTGTTATGTTGCTTCCACGTTGTGATTACCTTGCGGGCCATGTCGTTTTGAAAATAGTCTTGGTGATACAGGTCGAATCGTCCAAAGTCATCAAGACATTCGAGCTTTCGACCATGGGGTCCCCTATTGCGATAAATGACAGCGCGGGTGACCAATTGCTATGGTTAGAACAAATTCTCGATTGTCTGCGGATAAAACAAAAGAAAACGACGCAAAAAAAAGGCGCGGAAGGCGCGACGCAATTCATAAGAAAATAAAAGGTCCTTTTAATTCTTTGTCGTCGTTGGTGCTCATGTGTTTCTGGTGTTTCCTTACAGATCTTGCGTGCACCAGAGCACTCCAGGACAGCCCTCCAGTCCTCCAGATCCGTTTGCTCGTTCAATCCTGGGAGGACAATGCTCGCCCTGACAATCTCGGCTGATTTTCCAGGAACGCTCTTTTTGGAGACGGTGATGGCAGGGAGGAGGGATTCGATAGCAGCCGAGGCTGCTGACGAGGCTGATGCTCCTCCCGGCAAGTTAGAAAGGATATCATCGTTGTGTCGACTTGCCACTGGAGATGATGCTGTTGATGATGTTGCTCCTGTCCCGCTTCGTCCTGCACTTCCCGGAGATCCGGATGACCCGTTTTCTATAGAAAATATTACAAGAAAAACGATGAGCTCATTATTAATAACATCGTCATTTCTTTTCTCCTGTGAAAGAACCGCAACAGTAAAAAGAGCCTGTCTGCCTGATCGATCATTCACACAAATGCGAGTGCTCCAGCAAGCAGTTACTCAATACAGGCACACTGTTGCAACATACTGTTGGGTCGGACAGAGGCGGAAGAAAGTCGCTTCCAACCGGAACTTGACTGGGCGAGCGAACTGAAGTAAGTGAGGGCAGAGGTCAACGTCTCGGTGTACCGCTCTGTCGCGCTATTTTGTAATATGGGGATGAGACACAGTGGCCCCAACAAGTCGGTCAATAATCATAATTATATCCAGCCGAGGTCAACTGCTTCTCTTTGGCGAAGAGGGTGCCAACTTGAGTGAGGGCGCTGCTTGCTTGGTTACCTGTCATGATTAAGATCCATAAGTGCTGTTGTGAGTAGGTATTGAATGTCGATTAGTGTGAGTATGGGAGGGTGTGGAATCCGAAGCTAGGCGAGGAGGCGAAGTATAGCGGGAGCACTGAAGAATTCAGAAAAAAATGAGGGAGGGGGGATGCCTTTGTCAAGGACAGGAGAGGCGAATGAGCCAGGTCTGTCAAGTCGGTTGTCGTTGCTGTGTTCGAGTAGGGTGTGGGTTCATGGATGTATTCGATTGTTGTATGGTGTGGCTCAGGGTTGTTTTTTGGTCGTTGTGAGTGAAGAGTAGCTCTTTTATTCGTGTGAGAGGTAGAGAAGAGAAGGAGAGGGAGAAAGAAAGTATGAAGGGAAGAAGAGAAGAGGATGAAGAAACAAAGGAGTGGGAGTTGAGGAGAGAGTGACAGGTGGAGGCACCACAGTGACCAATCCAAGAAAAAGGGTCATGTCTCGTTGGGGTTGGCACTCTCCACAACAGTCACAAACTTGGCGACGTTTCAACAGAAGAAGAGAGAAGACATAAGGGATATGAATGCGACAACGTCTTTGTTTGAGAAGGGAGTGATCATGCTTTGACTGATAGATCATCAAAGGGATCAACTGGAGGATGCTGATCAATTTGTTCACAAGAGGGTCCCCTCCTTGCTTCATACTTTTGACCCTCCAGTCGTTCTCTTTCTCTTGTCTAGCAACCGTCATCCACAACACACATCCACACTTCAGACGAACTATGAGAGGCAGACTTCCAGAGACAAAACTCCAACAACAGCCACAACCACAACCACAGGCCACTGCCTGCAAACTCCCAGACTGGGACTTTGACCCCGTCACCTGGAGACAGTACCACGCCACAGACATGCCCGACGAACCCACAGACGAGGAATCTATCATCCAGGAGCACCTCTACGATACAAGGGCCGACATCCAAATCTCCCTCTCCCAACCACTCATCAAGATCACGCCCTATAACCCCGTACCCAACGAGTGTTTGGCCCTTTTGAGTGTCGCTCGTGTTGTTCAACGAGAGATGCAGACTCTGCAAGATACACTCTGTGAGTCAACAAGGTTGTCCTGTACACAAGAACCTAGAAACCAGGAGATCTCTTTTTTCTCATTTATTTTTTCATCTTCACTCCTTGGTTATGACAGCAAGCTGCGGAAGACCACCAGACCAGCGAGATGGCGACTACACTCCGGCACCAAACTGGGACTTGGCGTACTTGACGGACATCATCAACAGCTGGAACGAACCCGTGGCGCTCGAACCCGACTACTATCTCTTGAAATCGATGTGTGTCTACGAGCTGGGCATCTCGATCCAAGTGTCTGTTCTCGGCCACGAGAAGGTTCAAAAGTACATGAACATGGCTCTCACACTGGCCCAGCGAGGGGAACGGATCCTTAAGACAAAACTTGGACCAGGTGATACAGCTGACAGGTTCTGGCGGTATCAGACCATGATGAGTTACATCTATCACCATCAGGTACCTCAATTAATCTACTTGATCATCTCTCCGTTGATCTTTACGCGTGCACGAAGATCGCTCACATTCAGTCCTCCTCTTCACAGGCAGACATGGTGATCACTCTTTTCAAAAGGCAGCAAGAGTCGACCGGACTTCAAAATCAGGAATTGGAGGATCAAGTGTGCGATCTGGCGTCGCGAGCTTTGCGTTGTTTCCACCGAGGGATGAGATGGCACCCAAATGTCAACAGCGTCACTGTTATCAGCAACGAAGAACCATTCAAGGACGGGCAGTGGATCAAGATGGCGAACCTGGCCGATTCATGTCTCCAGTTTACAGACAACTTTGCGACTCGTCAGACATGGTACAGACACACCCTCAAGCTGCTTCAAGGCGCATTGTACGAGAACCGCGCTCAGGCTGGCCGGTTTCTGGGACTGATTGCCAAGACCCATTTGGAGTATGCACTCTGGATCTATGAGCAACGGGTGACACCGTTGGTTGTGGTGCCAGGGCCTTGCCCCATGTTTCTGGAGATGCAACACGCGTCCATTGCTGGTAAGGTCATACATTCCTTCGCGAATCAATCGAAGTACGGTAGGTTCAATCACACATCGAACTAATAAGAAGGTTCCAGCTCTAATCTACGCTTCACAGGCCATTGTGGCGACCAGTTCAAGTCCGGACAAAGTCCGATCTGAGCAACATCGTCTGGTATGATCCCACATCCAAATCATCCTCTCTTTGAAAGCTGCTTTGTTGTTTTTCGTGACCGATCTGTGGCGCACATTCGTCTAACGCTCAAGCTGTGCCATTATCTTCAATTGGCACCTGTATAGGTCATCAATACTTTACACATGATATCGCTCACTTGTGCGGCTCCCCACCTCATCCACCTTTACATCCGCGAAGCATCCCGTTGGATCGAGCAGCTCAAAATCAAGTTCCCGGAGGAACCTATCGACCCCTCATATCTCTACACCTCAGATTTCATGGCCGCCAAGGATCGAGCTATTCAGGCCATTACGCAGTATCGTCAAACACCTTCATTAGATTGAAGCAAAAAATTTCTAACATTTCTTCTTTTATTTTCTTTTTTCGATTACAATTGAGTAGTCATTTCAACAAAAAAAGAAGGGGGAAAGGGAAAGCGCTCAGAATTTATAAAGTTGTACATCCATCCGACGTCGCACGATGGCGGCCGGGTATTCAGTGCTTGACTCTATTTTGATCATCATAGCTTTTGGGGAGAGGGGACAGTGGAGAGGAAGGTGGATACAAAGGAGACATGATACAATTTGGGACAAAACACGCAAAAACAGCACAACAGGAAGAGGGGACTCGAAGGGGGGAATTGTGTGTTTATTTGAACGACGACATTATGATACAAACGGGGGGATGGGTATATGGGTGGATTGGGGGATGGAGAACGGGAGGGTGTTGGGAAGGTGGAAGGGTGGAAGGTGAGGAGAGAAGTGTGAAGGGATGGAGAGAAGGAAAACAAAAACACGAACAGCAAATTTTTTTCCTTCTTATAAATGCGCGAGAAATGAAAACAAATGTGATTAATGATGTATTAAGGGGTTCAAAATTCAACGATAAGAACGTGACCAATCCACGTACAGAGAAACAACCAACCAACATGTACGTTGCCACCAAATCTCGCGCGCCTCTTGTTTTTGCAGGGGTACGAACGAGACTTCCAGTCGATTTGTTTGTTCAGACTGTTCAGAGTCCCTCTTCCTCCTTCACACCTCTCGGCACCCCTCTCCCCTCCAACGGCTCACCCTTCCCTCCTCTCGCAGCCAACACAGGATGTCAGAACCCTTCGCTCTGGACGAGGAGCTCAACAACCTCCAGACAGACTCGATCCACATCCCAAACGAAATTCCCATCGAAGGAGAGAACCCAAAAACACTCGACCAAATCCTCAATGGTAAAACCATACCCCATCATCCTTGCCTCTATGTTACTTTTTTGTCGCGTTGACATCAACTTGTCGTTAACGCTTACTTCCTTTACCACTAGGCATCGTTGACACTCTCCAAGACTCATCATACAGCATCACTGATGGCACCACATTCGACCAAATCAGAAGTTTCATCAAGTAAGGTGTCACTTCCTTTGACGCCACCATTTTCAAGGCATTTTGTTTACTGCTCCAATTCATCGTCTGACTCGCGCTTTTTTTCTTTTCCTTCTTTTCCATCTTTTTCATTGCTTATCAGGCACTTTAACACGCTAAAAAAGAGCACAGCGACCAAAGTCTGGGATATTGTCCTCTCAGGTACACGTCAGGTCTGATTGTTCCGAGATACGGCGTTCTCTACAAAAACTCGCCTCCGCGACTATTTTTCACTCACGGTCTGCTATTGTTATTTTCATGACAATTAGGATTCAACTCGGAGATTGTTGCAACGGCGCACGATCTCGAAGCAAATGACCAAGATGAATATATGGAGCATAGGTTTCCACTGGAGACATACGGATTCCTGATTATGTGGATTATCAGTTTGACGGAACAAAAGGCAACATCCCGAGCAGTACAGTCAGAAAAGGCAGCAGGAAAGGCCACTGTAAGTCCTCATGGTTGTTGTTGTTGTTGATGTTTGTCCAGCAGAGATATGCTTTTGCGCCGTCGTTTTCCGTCTCATTCTAATGCGTGAATGCACCTTTCTTTTGTTTTTATGCTACATAGCGCGTCAAGGGATCACGGACAAAGGGCGGCGCAGATGTAGAAGAAGGAGTGACAGCATGGATTCCAGAGAAGCAGAGAGCAATGGTCTTGATGGCTAGCGTTTTGGATTTGCACCTCTCCAAGATTTGGACTGCAACACACGAGAAAGAGACCTTTGTCAGTTTGTTCTACAAGCCCGCATACCAACTCTTGGAGAACAAGGATAATGTCAGAATCGTGGTCCTCAAGAAACTCACCTACCGTGTCCTTTGCCTTTGCATCAAGCGCCATAACCACGAATTCGGTAAGAACATGTTCATAAGCATGGCATCCTTTAACCCCTGCCCCACAGCGCCGCTTTTTTCCAATCATTAATAATTTCTTTCAACGTTTTAATTTTCTCCGCAGGTGCCAAAACGACTATTTTGCAGAACCTTCAGTACTGGGAGCACACACCAGAGCCAATGGCGGAACTACTGGAGATGTTGAGCAGCGAGTACGACTTTCCACAATTGGTGGACAGTATCTTGAGAGACGTCGCCTCAAAAGAGTTCGACGAGTCTATCAAGGATCCCACTGCTCCTCGAGCCTACTCGAAGTTCCTGGTGAAGCTTTCCGAAATTGCCCCCAAGTTGGTCTTGAAACAGATGGGTCTTTTGATCCAACACTTGGATGGAGAGGTACGATACAACTGCATGGTGATTACTGATGACTTTGACCCATGGTGCTTAACTTGACGTTTTTTTTTCTGTGGGCCAAATTAGAACTACTTGATGCGCCAAGCGATTGTGGAGATCATTGGAAACCTCATTGCCTACCTGTCAGAGCTCGAGCAGACGGAGCAGGTCAAGAACCAGATCGACGGATTCTTTGACGTTCTGGAGGAGCGCATCATGGACAACAACTCATACGTGCGCAACAAGCTACTCCTGATCATCGCTTCTCTGTGCGACTTGCGCTCAAAGTTCCCCAAGCGCCGCCAACGTTTGACAGAGCTGGTTATTGGACGACTTTCGGACAAGAGTTTCTTTGCCCGCAAGCAGGCAATCAAGACCCTGGTCCGCTTGATTGAGAAACATCCTTATTCCATGCATGGAGGGGAGCTGGACTTGGAAGGGTGGGAAATCCGTTACACAGAGGTCACTGACGATTTGAAGGCTATGGTGACGCAGCCTGCCAGGAGACGAGCTGCTTTGCGAGCATCCGCTGGTGGGGAAGGCGACATGGAAGTTGACAAGGCTGAATCAGAGGCAGGGCCAGAGGATGATGCTGAGGATATTGCGGTTCCAACTGACGAGGAGTTGTTGGAACTCCAGGCATCCAAGGAGTACATTACCAAGACACTCCAGCAGCGTTACTATGCCGATGCCATTCGCTTCATTCATCTGATCCACCGTGGAGTACCAGTGATGTGCGAGCTGTTGGCCTCGACCATGAAGCAGGAAGTGATCGAAGCCATGGAGTTTTTCGTGGCCATTCATCGATACAAAGTGCGATCCGCATCTGTAAGTTCACCTTACGTGTTCTGACAAAAATAATCGTAGTTTGCAGCCCTAAAAGATCGAATACTAATCTGTGGTCGACATTTTCATTCATAGGAGGGAATTCGCAAGATGGTGCATCTTGTCTGGATGAAGGACAATAACGACGAGGCTAAAGGTGTCCGCACCCGTCTGGTTGAGTGTTACTGGCAGATTTACCTCGCACCCGATGAGTCGTTGACAGCGAAGGAGAACACTGCCGTCATTGCCAGGAACCTTGTCAGGTAAATTTTGGATGGTTAACTGCTTCAT
This sequence comes from Linnemannia hyalina, assembly GCA_019671135.1. Taxonomy (NCBI): domain Eukaryota; kingdom Fungi; phylum Mortierellomycota; class Mortierellomycetes; order Mortierellales; family Mortierellaceae; genus Linnemannia; species Linnemannia hyalina. The sequence continues at coordinate 3,386,046 of JAHRHY010000002.1, read as the reverse complement.
AGAACACCTAAATTAGGGGACAAATGATGAATGCATGCTAACTTTATACTGTTTACCGTGATGAATAGTTTGACGTATGACAGCACATTGGCGGAGTTGACCTCGCTGGAGCAGCTTCTCACTGTTATTGTCGCGGATTCGATCGCCAATAGCAACAACAACAGTGAGGATCATATTTCCATCTCGGACGAAGTTGTCGAGAAACTCTGGCAGGTCTACAGCCATCACAAGGATATCCCCAACCAGCAGCGACGCGGAGCCATCATCATTTTGGGTATGCTTGCCAAGGCCAAGCCCGACATTGTGGCCAACAAGATTGAAACTATTCTTAGGATCGGATTAGGCAAGCACGGAAGAGCCGACCTCGCCTTGGCCCGCTACTCTTGTATCGCTTTGCAGCGCATTGCTGGCGAGAAGAAGAAGCAGAAGGGCGTGATAGCACAGGATACCGTCCGTCTGCCAATGGACCACGCCATTTTCCTCCGACTTCGCAACCTGATTGACACTCCTACCACCTCCAAGCACTGGTAAGTTGGTGGACCTGTTATTTTTAGTACAGAATGCCACGTAAAAAACAAGAAGTTGTTGACATAATGTTTTTACGGTGCTTCTTTCTATAGGTTTTCCGTTGCAGAGCAGGTGATAAATTCCATCTACTTGTTGGGCGAACATCCAGACTCTTTGTGTGGAGACATCATCAAGACACGGTGCAAATATATCTTCAACCTTCAAGAGTCCAGTAGTTCCCCGGATACCATGTCGATTGATGTTCCATCTACTCCTCTTCCTGACGACTCGACGATAAACCCAGAGAATGCATTCAAGGTTGACTCGTGGCAACTCAGTCAGCTCCTCTTCATTGTTGGCCATATTGCCATGAAGCATATTGTCCACATGGAGGTTATCGAGGAGGAGTTCAAGCGACGGAAGGCGGGAGTAGGAAGTGACGGAAAGAAGGACAAGGACGCCGCCGAAGATGAGCTGGATCAGGTCGTTGGAACCACCGAGGACGAGTTTGGCGATGCTATGGCACACATTCGTGAGAGGGAGCTGCTCTTTGGCGAGGACAGTTTGCTTCAAGTCTTTGGCCCGCTGATCATCACTATTTGCGGTAACAACACCCTCTACTCCGTAAGTTTCGACTGGCCATTGTTACGCGTTGTGGCAAATGCGCACTACTTGGTCAAAAGATATGCTAACGCGACTTTATTAATTACATATGAAAATGCAGGACAAGACCCTGCAGAGCTCAGCTACGTTGGCGCTGTGCAAGTTGATGTGCATTTCGGCAGAGTTCTGTGAGCACAACCTCCAACTCCTCTTCACCATCTTGGAGAAATCCACGCAGCCTGCCATTCGCTCCAATATCATCATCGCTCTCGGAGACATGGCCGTCTGCTTCAACAACCTCATCGACGCCAACATCAACTACCTCTATAAGCGCCTCTCGGACTCGGACAAGGCCGTCAAGAAGAACACGTTGATGGTGCTGACTCACTTGATTCTTAACGGAATGGTCAAGGTCAAGGGCCAATTGGGAGAGATGGCGATCTGCCTGACAGACGAGGACAATCGTATCAGTGACTTAGCGCGCCTGTTCTTTACAGAGTTGACCAGCAAGGACAACGCGGTGTACAACAACATGCCGGATATCATCAGTCATATGTCGAACACCCAGATTGCTGAGGACTCCTACCGGAAGATTATGAAGTTCTTGTTTGAGCTAATCAAGGAGAAGAACATGGACTCGATGATCGAGAAGCTGTGCCAGCGATTCAAGAACACGGACCAGCCTCGTGGATGGCGCGATATCGCGTTCTGTCTGTCGATGTTGCCCTTTAAGACCGAGAAGAGTTTCAAGAGGCTCCTGGAAGGATTCCCTCATTACCAGGACAAGGTCTACGAGGAGCAGGTCTTCAAGTGTCTCACCGACATTGTCACTAAGGTATCCACGAATTAATATTTGTAGGCTGTTCGTTTGGCGATTGAATGGACTATAAGCAAAGAGACTTAGTTACTTTTTTCTTTGATTGGTACTACAGGGACGTCAAATCAAACCACCCAAGCCTGAGCTCAAGCCTATCATTGACGAGTTTGAGAGCAAGCTGCAGGAGTACAAGGCTAAGGGAGACGAGGTGCAGGACACTGAGTTCAAGGCGATTAATGCCGTCAAGAAGGGCTCACGTAAGGGAGGCCGCAGGGCTCTTAGCACTCTTGTTGGATTGAAGATCAGGAATGCCTCCGTGGCGACAGCGGAAGTTGCCGAGGAGAAGCGGGTGACACGCAGATCTAGACGAGGAGCTGATCAGGACGAGGACGGCGATGACATTAAGGAGGAAGAGGAGAATGAACCCCGCCGTCCCAAGACAAGGAACGCAAAGGACGGTGACCAGGACGACGAAGTTGACGATGAGGAAGACGCTGAGATGGAGGAGGGTATGGAGAAACTGACTGTACGGAATGCTCAAACCAACTCTCGACGCGACCAAGGTCGAAGTGGAAGAGTAGGAGCCAAGGATCGCGTTGACGAGGATGGTGACACGGTCATGGATGAGACCCGCAAAGCGTTCCATCTAGGGGGAGATGAAGAGGAAAAGGAGGAGGAAGAGGAAGAACTCCAGCCACCAGTCCGTAGACGCGGAAGGGGTGCCAACCGGGAATCGTCCGCTGAGCCTGCCCCTGCTCGCAAGGCGACCAAACCGCCTGCAAAGGCCGCCAAGGCCAAGGCACCAGCTCCCAAGGCATCTGGTGGTCGTAAGAGCAAGATGTCGTCACAAAAGAAGGGCAAGTCGAGAAAGACGTGGTCTGACGAGGACGAGAGTGGGGAGGACGAGGAGGTCTTTCACACGGGCGATGAAGATGAAGATGAAGATGATGATGAGGAAGAGAGCGAGGAAGAGGTGTCGACACGGAAACGCAAACCTGCGACCAAGTCAGCGGCCAAGGCGACAAAGAAGACAGCTGTGCGAGATGCGAGCGAGGAACCAGAGGCGACGCCTCCACCTCCACCTGCTGGGCGAGCCAGACGGGCAGCCGCGACCAGAGCACGTCGCATTATCGAGTCCGACTCCGAGGAAGAGGAAGAGGAGGAGGACTCTGAATAGAGGAATTGGAGAGAGTATAGGGAGGAGGAGGAGGAGGCGTATCTGTACCAACAATAACAACAATTGCTAATATGAATTCGAATAAAAAGAATGCACCTGAGCCATCTGGACCATCTGGACCATTTCGTTGAGTTCACATTTCGGGTAGCCATGGCTCAGCAGCGTGACCCATTGTCTACTTTTTGGTACCAATGCGATCCGTGCTCTCAAGAACTGCAATGTAATGAATGATTGTATGACTACACTTACATTTATCCCCAAAAATGAACAGTAAAGAAAATATATTGCCAAAACAATAATGGATCATGCGGCAATCGTGGCACAGACGGACGGACAGAAGGACGCGCTCAACAAATGTCACCTCCTTTCCCCTTACTCGCCCTCCATTCCATCACTTCCCTCCGTCTCTCCCTCCTTCCCTCCATTTCGTAGGATCTACTCCTAATTCTCTTTGCAATCCGTATTGGGCATGGTTTTAATGCAAGTACAAAGCGATCTCTCGAAACCTTGAAGAGAGATGAAGGTCATGCTTGCATCTGGCAGGCGGCGCAAATTAAACGACAGGGGCGAATAATACAATGTAAGAGATACAAAGGACTACTGTTTTTGTAGATCTCGAGGTTAGCTATCTACCAATGGTCAGTTTTTCTATCTGTGCATTGTTCTTTGTTCCTTTGTTCCCTTGTGGCACTCTTCAGAGGAGATAGTCCAGTTTTGCTCTTGCTTTTAATTGATGGTTTACTGGAAAGGAGAGGCCGAGGGCCGAGTTGGAGACTGTAGAAAAAATAGATAAAAGGGGTTGATGGTTTTCATTGTTGTTCTCTCTTCATTTTTTTTTCTTTAACAATACAAACGCTCTTGACGATTCTTCTGAACGACCACTGACTGACGACCCGATTCACGCCTCCATCTCTCCCTCCCCTACCCTCTCTCTCCCCCCTTTCTCTCACTCACACACTTTCTCCTTCCTTTTACTCCCTCCATCCTCAAAAACATATAACCATGAAACAACAAACTTTCAATCACAAAAACACAACTCCGCTTGAGCCACAGCCACAATGTCAACCCCACCTCCAATTCTCAATCTTAATCGCTGGCGCTGGGATAGGTGGCCTAGTGATGGGTGTCATGCTCGAACAAGCAGGAATCCCTTTCCTCATCCTCGAACGCTCCTCCACCATCCGCTCCACTGGCGGTGCGATATCCTTGTGTCCCGACGTGATGCAAGCGATGGACCAGTTGGGGTTGATGGAAGAATTGCGAAAGGAAAGTGTTCCTATTCGCCAGATCCGGTATTTTGATAGGATGCGGGGGGCTGTGGGTGTGGAGCTCAGTGATGCGGTTACTGATATGTTGTTCTGCGAGACGAGGTAAGCACTTTTTTTTTTCGTTCTGTTTACTGCTTGGTTGAAAGGGGTGTATGAGCGAGAGTTGAAGAGCTGGTTTTCAACCCATTCATTTCTACTTTCATAAATCATGAATAAAAACAAGAATAGATATGGAAACGCAATCCGCACGATCCCGCGTTCAGTCTTAATCTCCCTCCTCCTATCCCGCATCCCACCACACAAGATCCTCCTTGGCAAACGCGTCCTCCGCACACAAGAATCCTCCTCCCACATGACTTGCTACTGCGATGACGGGTCCGAGTATCAGGGTTCGATTCTCGTAGGTGCCGATGGTACCTACAGTGTGGTCCGCAAGAATATGTACCAGACCCTGTCTAGTTTTGAGCCTGATATCCTTGGGGGTGAAGGAGAAGAGGAAGTGCGGGGAGGGGATGGAATAATGATGGCGGATGGGAGGGTGATGCCGCATCAGCACTGTGTTGTGGGGATTACAGAGCCGTTGGATCCGGAGGAGTTTGAGGCGCTTGGGAGGGAGTATGGGGAGTTCCAGGTGTTGCGTGGGACTGAACATGAGCATTCTGTAAGTTATTTGTTGCATTGTTTGTTTCAATCGCGATGTAAACGAAAACAAGAGTTCATTCTTTTGGTTGGTTCAATGCTTCCTCTTTGTTGACTTTAAATGATCATTGAATGTTAATAGATCTGGTTGATGCCATTGACAAACTACAGAATCGCCTGGAACGTCTTCTTTCATTTCCCTGAAGAACTTCTCCAAGAATACAAGGGCCTTCAGTCCTGCCCTTCCACTCCCACCATTGAAAACCACGAAAACAAGTCTGGTACTGGAGGAATCCAGTTCACTTTCCCTGGTCAATACCCTTCCCACCTTGCCACTCCAAGGCAACAACCCCAAACCCAACAGCAAAACGTCGGGTCTTGGCAAAGTATCTCCAAACGCGTCCACGACCGCGCCCAAGCAGCCCTCGAGACCCTCCGCGATGTCCCGAATCCACTCAGCGCCCGCCAGGGTCGATTTGGTGATCTTCTAGACAAGACTGAAGTCGACAAGATCTCGAAGGTGACTCTTGAACAAGGGGTCTTCCGTCGTTGGTTCCATGGGCGGACTGTTCTGATCGGTGATGCCGCTCACAAGTCGTTGCCGTATGCGGGGCAGGGTGCCAACCAGGCCATTTTGGATTGTGTTGTGTTGGTCAGTAAGCTTTACTTACTCGTCAAGCCTGCTCCTGGTACGGTCGAAGTGGCTGCTGCTGCTCCAAGAATGCCGCCTGTGGCCCACCATACCATGCCAACCCGCCTCCGCCCCGCATCTCTGTCCCTAAAGCCCTACAAGTCCAAGCTCAGACTTAGATCCAAACTCCCACTTATTCCCATTTCCCTTCCTCCCTCCCCACCCCCTTCCCCTCTCGCCACCACACCTTGTACCAAATGGTACACCCCCGCAACCACAAAATTGGCGCAAGTCTTCCAAGAATACTACATCACCCGCTCAGCGATCGCAAGCCAAGCGACCTGGGGCGCTAGGTGGGCCGACACCGTTTTCGGCGGTCAAGGGATCGGAGCGAGTTTGGTCCGGTTCGCATTCTTCAAGTTGCTTCCGACCAGGTTGTTCTATGCAGTGTCAGATTCGTATTTTGGGGCTCAACATGTCTTGCCGTTCTTGTCAGACGTTGGTAGTCCTACTGGTGGTGCCGGTGGCGGGGATGAAGAGGGGATGAAGTGTAAGAGTCGTAGCTTGAGTACGATTGTGAGTGTTGACGCAAAGAACATGTTTGGCAGTGAATGGGGCGTCTTCCTCACGCTTTTTCGATGGTTTTTTTAATCCCCATCTCCTTCCCCTCTTGCAAGCGCAAACAGCACCCTCTCATACCATATGCCTTCTTTTTTGTTCTTTGTTCTCGTCTTTTTCATGAAGTTTAATTTATGTTTATGCCTTTTCAGTTGTACGGATACCCGACAACTCCCTTGATGATATCCTTTCCACCATTGAGTGGAGTAAATAAAATAACTTGTCGTAAAAATAAGATCGTTCATTATCGTCTGTTCATGGTAAAAAAAAGATGGATCTTAACTCATTCATATAAAGAACATAAACAAGGACGAAACAAAAAAGTCAACATTGAGATGAAGGAACCATCGCCTCTTTCCACTTTGAGGCCATGCAAATGGACATATGGTTTGCCCGAATTAGGAAGGTCTTTGTGAGGATTTTCGTTTTTCAATGGGCTGGAGAGCGCCTGAGCGTCAATGCTCACTTTAATTTCGTGATACAAAGGCATAACAGAGGCGAAGGAATACTTTGGACCAGAGGACAGGAGGAGAGAGAACACCACTCCAGGCCCAAGGAAAAAAAACAAGTACCCATCGTTTGAGCCATTTTCTATGTTGCTTTTCCCATGTTTCGTCCGAGCGTCAAGACGCGTCGCCTTCTTCGCTTGTAGAATTCTGGGGGTGTCGAAGACTGTTTAATCGCACAAGTTGCGACTGATCGGTGGTGTCAATGGACCACTACATATTAATCTCAGTGCCATCACCTTCTGCCACTCATCGCAGTTCTCTTCTCCCTTTATCTTTTCTCCTATCTTCTCTTCTTACGTTCTCTCTTTTACTCCTATCTAACGAACCGCCACCAACCCTATTATCCATCTATCCATATCCAACCCCTTCTCTTGCGCTCAATATGGATACAGCAAGAACAGGGACAGGAACAGATCCCATCATACGAATCGACATCCCTGTCCAACAGATCGAAGCTACTCACTACAACAACAACACGATCACCGTCTGCTCGGGGGGCTGGATCTGCACCATCTCTCAGCAGCAGTCGCAGCCTATCATGGACGATGAGACTGGTTTCGAGAGGGACCTGGAAGTCGTTGTTGTTGTTGCTATTCAGCAACCAGGTGGAGGGGGAGGAGGAGGGGTAGAATACTTGAGCATGCTCTCTCAGTACAGTCACCTGTCGGTCGTCAGCGCTGGAGATAGCGGGTTCTTGGAAGACGGTGGGCGGGGTGAATGTCTTCAAGAGGTGACGATCAAACATCTGGAGATGCTTCTCCAAGGAGTGAAAGGTACATACACCTTTTACCTTTTGTGCATTCATCGCCGTCGCGCGCGCTCTTGTCTTTGTTGGAGAGGGGGCTCTTGACATGTTTTTCTTTCTCTCTCGCACACAGTTTATGTGGAGCCAGGCATGGTATTATACAGACAGCGATACATCTTCAACATCCAACTCCATACCCACAGGAACACCCACTCTCGTCGACGACATCTTCCGCCACGACTCAATCACCGCCAAAACCCATACTACAGAACCCCCGCTCCGCCCATGCCAGTAGCCCCACCCATCTCTTCTCTACGACTAAGCGACGTCTTTGTGGCAGCCAAGCAGCGCTTGAAAGACTTTCTTGACTTCTCCAGAGGATCCGATTTCCAAATCTCGTTCAACCATCAACCAGTCACAGCAACAATGACAGCGACACCCGTACCGTCGTCACCCGCCTCGGAGTACTCAATTCCTCTTGTCCCTTCATTATCAGCGGACTCGGTGCTAGCTTTTGTCGTGCCAGGCCAGTGGCACCAACAACAGCAACAACGTGCATCTCTGCAGGATGTTGAGTACCAAAGAAGAGATGGCGGTGGTAGAGATACGGACACGCTCTTTGTGCATTCGTGCATCATGTCCACAGTCACTTCTCCAGCAATGCAGTCCATTTTGAATTCTTACCCTCCTCCACCCTCGCCACTCCCTTCAGCCTCAACAACACCCTCTATCGCCCCGTCGCATGCATTCGCTTACACCCGTACATTCAGCAACGACAGCAGCAACATAAGTCAACAACCACCGTTCCCTGAGCCTGCGGGTTTCTATCACCCAGCACTGTTCGCATCCAACCAACACCGTAGGTATCACTCTCCCTCACAAAGACAACAGCAGCCGACCCGAGAGGTCCGATTCCAGGATGTACCTCCAGAGGCTGTCCGAGCAGTTGTTCGGTACATCTACTTGGGCCAGAAACCAGTCCTTGAGCCCTATTGCGGCTACACGGTCAAGGACCTGATGGCCTTATCATCTTACTTGGAGATCGCGCCCTTGGAGGATTATTGTGTCCAGCTCGTAATTGGTACTCACCGCGACACCGATAGCGGTGACGATGACTCTGGCACCTTCAGCCGCGATTACAATAGCATGGGACGACAACGACGGGGAGGTGGCTCCGTGCGCTGGACTAGTAACTTGATTTTGAGAGGAAGATCCCAGAGCCGGATCTCGCCGGAGATGGCGGTGCAGGTGCTGTTTGATTGGGGGTACAGATACACCAAGATCCGGACGGCATTGGTCTGTGCGCTGATTGACAACGATCTGGTTGACGACGGAGTTTTGTTTGGTTCTCTTGATGGTGACACCAAAGGTGGAAGTGGGGGGAGATTGTTGCGGTCGTTTGCGGGGCATGAGGCGTTTCATGCTATCCTGTGTGAAATGGTTGAATGGCAGTTGAGCCGTCCCCTTCTTTAAGCGTTCTTGCTTGTTTTGATTGTATATTTTCTATAGTGTAGCACGTCGTTTTTCTTGTTTTCCGTCTTGTCCTGTCTGGTCCTGTATGATCACTTCAGCAGAATAAAATGCAAGCACAATCCACGTTCAAAACAATGGGGGAAAAAAAATTGAAAAATGCATCTATTGTTGTATGATTGTTGACTTCACTTCCTCCTTCGTTCCTGTTTCCACTCAAAATAATGGTTTCCTATATCCTCCTTCTTTCCTGCCAGGGCTTAGTAGGTGTAGATATGCTTGGCGACAAGTTCTCTTGCTGCCTTTGATCCCTTGTCGTGGTACACTGCTCCAACAATGGCCTCCATCGTATGTGCCAACACCGAGTCCTCTCCTACTTTTGAGTCCGTTGACTATTTTTAACACAATTGCACAAAGAAAGAAAAAAGGATATTAGTGAACCCCGCACAAACTGATCCTCCTACATTTGATTTGACTGTACGAGAAAAGAAGGGATAACTTACGGAGGCAGCCTTCCAGCGCATGACCTCGTCGACACCCATGGAGCGAGCAACCTTGGCCAACTTGTCGGAGGCGGTGGCATGTGCGACCGATGACCTCAAAGTCCTGTTCGACTTTACTTTATCCCACTTTTGTTCCGTCACATGCATCTGCAAGAATGTGCGTCCTATTTCAAACCAAAATAAAGTCGTGTGTTTAGCTTCTTCATCGAGAGTGAGGCGTCCAATTGATCCTGCAGCTCATGACAAAGCCTGCTCCTGATATCTCGGTTATATTTCCGAGGTGTTGAGTGAGTAAAAAAAAGAAGCAAAGGGATCTTACCGAGGTAGCCGAGCTTTTCGTTGGTGGGGAGGGATCCGTGGGAGAAGGACTTGTGGGTGATGGACTGGGTCATGAGAGAGGCGTCCGAGATGTCGACGCCGAGACGCTTGTAGACTGCGCTGACCTTGGCCGAGTCGTCTCCCGAAGTCGAGTAGGCCCGAACCTCATATGTGGCGCCTAATGGGTATATTCGTCGGGTGGTAGAGAAAATGGTTCGGGTTTAGTCAGGGTCGGGGTGTGAGCTTGGTGGCGCTTTCGTGCAGAGGTCTGTCTACTCCTGTCTAGCGATTGAAGGAAAGGAGAGTGGTGGATTTGTGTGCCGTCGTCCGAGGTTGATGCATTCCTGATCGTCTTGGTCCAGCTTCCTGTCTCTTGAAGTGTTCATGTCCTCCGGAAATAGAATAGAGGGTAAAGTTCCGTTCCAGTGCTTGTATTCGCCTTTCTCTGTACTGAATTCCTTCCGAGCTGTGGTGTTGTCTTACAGCGGGCAATGGTGTTGGCCAGACGGACAGGCCTGATGGTGGAGACTCTTTGAAGCATGGCGACAGGTAATGTAAGTGTGATGCAAAGGAGTGAGGGGAGAGTTGTGTCCTTGTCTTTTGTAGGACCTTCTTTTCCACCCAAACAGCGGGTGCTGCCACAAGGTCGAGCTGGGGTGGAAGGTGCGATCGTTATAAGCCACATTGTTTACAAATATCACGTGTGGACTGAAGGTGCCTGAATGTGATTGTCCTTCGAATTTGATTGGCCTATTCGTGGGGAGCGCGTCCTCTCTCTTGTTTGAGAATTACTCTCTGGTCGCTTTTTCGTTTGACCCTTATCACTTCGCCCGTTCTCTACTTCCTTTCTTCCCATCAGTTCTATCAATCGGGCTCCCAGGGTAGTGCCCTGTTCACCACTCCCTGGGGCCTGTCTCCAGACCCCTCTCCCTTCATCGGCGTCTCCCCTACTTCTTTGAGCCCTCTCTCCTTCTCTCTCTTTCTATTCACTCGCATCAGTTCATCACATTCACAATCATTTACCAACGCGATCGGCGACATGCACGATGGAGAACTTCACTCCTCTCTGCCTCCTCAGGTCCATTGACCCTGAAACTACTCCATCGTACCATGGTGAGCAACACTTTTCTTTTACATACATCCGTTTTACCCAATTCCCTCTTGCCTCTCTAGCTTGCTGTTTGTGAACTACTATATTATTACAGCGTACTCACCAAAATCCTTCCTCTCTATCTCTCCCTCACCTCTTCATCTTCCTCACTCCCATGCAACACGGGCGCATTCCAACTCCCCTTACATCCAATTCTTCTATACACCAGCAACTACTTTGGCCAACAGTTTCAGCGCCTATTCTGTTTTCCCCTCCTCCTCCCTCTTTTGCTAGGGTTGCATCTTCATCATCCTCCAACTTAAGATCGATACCCAATTGATCACCCGTTCATCAAGTGCTACCCGAGGAGGGGGGTTTCTTTCTCTCCTACTTCTTCAAATGTCAGATCCTGTCATCTCAGGCCGTTTCTCTAGAATTTTTGCTCGGCACCGGAGTCCCGCCTGCCCTCCTTTTAAACTAGCCTCCTCTCTCACCTGAATAGTTCTTCCTTATCACCCTTTTACCTATGAAACCCCGCTTTCACATTGGAACTGCTCTAGTACTGTTCTTGTTCCACTCTCTCAAGGTGCATCACTACTCCTAGGCCTACACTTTTCAACCCCTCAAATTTCGCATTTCATATCGTCGTTGCACATTCAGTCAGCAGTAGCCGTGGCACGTCTTTTCTCAGCTTCGAACTACCCTTTCTTTTTTTGTCTTTTTTCCCCCTTTAACATTGAGAAACCATGGATTACCATGTTATGATGACTTCAAACCAAGAAATCCCCGGCCCCGTCCTCCCCCTCCTCTTCCTTCACCTTTTTTTTTCACCTCCGTCCTTGTGGACATATTTACATCATCTTTCAGGGACTATATCCTACAGGTCGTTCTCCCTACGGATCGGATCTGTAGCCCCCTCCTTTTCCTTTTTTCACGCCAGGCCAAAGATGATCGTCCTCGGGGAAAAACATGCGAGAATATCGGCTCTCGTCATGTTCTCGTCCATCGTGGCGGTAGCCACCGTTGCGGTACTTGACGACAAGAAACTGTCGTTGGACAACGGCATTCTACGGTTCGGGATTCCGAAGCCATCCAAGTCCTATCCGCTCGAGGTTATCCAAGATGCAAGCCGATCAACTTCCGTCTCATCGATCCTACGACCATGCTATCCCTATCATTGAAGGAGCAACAGTTCCTTTTGGTCCCGTTTACAACCTGTCCCAGACCGAGCTTAAAGCCTTACATGAGTATATCATAGAGAACCTTGCTAAAGCCTTTATTCGCCGGTCAGAATCTCCCGCCGGTGCCCCTATTCTATTTGTCAAGAAGAAAGACGACTCTCTTCGTCTCTGCGTCGACTATCGCGGCTTAAACAAGGTCGCCACACCAAATCGCTGCCTGTCGTGTCGTTCCCTATTGTAGTGATGTAGATGGGGATCGCTTGGAACAACACATTTTTGGTAGTGTTGTTGCAAAAAGATGTGGTGGCTAGGCAGTGGCGGCGATGCCTTAGGTTAGCAGTCATATTCTTTAGTAGACATTTATTAGTAGTGCGCCGAGCCCTCTTGTCTGCTCTTTGTCCTTTTAAACATCACTTCTTGGACGAGAGCAGTATTGACAAGAGTTTCGCTGGCGCGCTGCAGTGTATCGTTTCGTGTGATTCTTTTAGGACGCTATTATCACTTCCCCCCCCTCCAACCTACAACCCTCCCCCGTACCAACTGAGGACTTTACAGCGGTCCTACAACTCTGGCCTTCCATCCTCTCCCCTAAGTAACAGTATCGAGCCCCAGATTTCGCAACAGTAGTTTAGTCTAGCTTCTTTAAGGGTAGTCTGATTCAATTTAGGACTATAAAAATAATGAAAGGCTTTCGAGCTCCTTCTGCTTCTTTCTACGTTTTATTTGATCTATCAACATTGTGTTTCTGTTCGATTGCGCAGGATATTAACCACACCTCGACAGGTACCGCTCAGATGGCCCTACCCTAACCTTGTGCCTAAAGTCCTCCCAACAATCCCCTACCACAATAATGGATCGACCCTAATCCATCGACTTCTTGACGTTGTTGTGCCACCCTTGATCTCATAGAGATCTACTATTCGCCCTGCCCACGATTTCGCCAGTCTCTGATCCGCCCACCAGCATTGGAACTCGCCGATCTAGCGTTTAACGGCGAACTGAGGTACATAGCCAACCCTTTCGATGGATGAAGTAGCACCACCTACACCACCAACACCACCAATACCACTGGTTCTACTTCACTGTCAGCACTCCAACCCCTCCAGGGCTTCATATATGAGGTCTCCTTGGTCCCCTCCCAGTTCATCCTCACGGATATAGTCCTAGCTCGCGGTCCATTTGGCTAATAGAGATCCCCCACTTTCTTTGGCCTTCGTCCACTTTTTCTATCTTCAGATCAGTAATAGAACACTGTAGACAGCACCCCTTTCCGTCCCTTTAGTCCTTCAGGATAGTTGTCACCCCTTTCTCCAGCCGGTAAGTGCTTCTGAACATCCTTCAGCTCTCCCTCACTGCGTTTCAGTTCTTGTTCTATTGTAGCCTCAGACTAATAGATAGAAACCGTTATGTTGGATTCCTCACCGCACTATGATGAGTCGACTCTTGGCATGATCGGTCGACCTTTGGCACGATCAGTTGATCCTTGGGCGCAGTTGACTGAGCCCAAGACAATTAATTAGCATTGCTCACAAACACACATATATATATATATATCCCGTAGCACCCCAAATAGTTTGATCTTTACCTAGTAACTTGAATAATACTTTGAAAAAACCCATATCCGACTCCCTATTCCCTTTGTTCTCTTCCCCCACCTCTCTCTCTGATCCTGCCTAAGAAAAGGTCGACTCTGCCTTGTTCTAGTCTAGATTCTCGGCACGCTATTTCTCAGCATGGTGAGAATCCTCTTACCGGGAAGGAATGGGGCAGAAGTTGGTGGACATCATCTTCCACGGCCTTCCCGGGGACGGACAAGAGCGGGTCTTGGGCCATTTCAACGGCTTTCGATTCAATATCCCTCTAAGTTGCATTCATCGGCAATGTCTTTACTCCCACGAAACGCTTTATTCCGGAGGCACTTGTTCGTTCGTAAGGAGTCCAAATTATCATATGGTGTTTGTTACATCTCTGCAGATCTTTCTGATATCGACAGCGACCATTAGATAAGAATGTATGTATGGTATCAAGCATGTAAAACAACCACTGTAACATTCTTTATGTAATTATCCTACTAAACACCAACCTATTCTCCAAACAACCAAGTCTTCTTATTTTTTCGCACACAAATCTCTTGAATGTGTCCATCTACTATTAAACTGTAACCCTCAATGCAAGATTCGCCGGAGTGGTTCTTGTATGTGATCATTTGAGGTACTTGTACTCTTAACTGTATCTTTGTCGTGAATACAGGAGATATTACATTTTAAAAAATCCTGTGCTGTCTGTTGCTATTTTATCCTATGTTCTGTTGCCAACTGTGAAGAAATATATTAGCTATGGAAGTCTACACTGCATTTCTTGGGCTTTGGATATTTTTATATGCTTTTTTATACCCTTTGCACATGGAGGGGCCGCATAGTAGATGGAGACTTACAAGATATTGGTTTGCCGAAACTAAGAGGGCTTTGTTGTTTGGAGAATGTGATGGGATAATTACGCGAGGAATGTTACAGTGGTTGTTTGACATGGTTGATCTGCAGAGATGTAACAAACACCATATTATAATTTGGAGTTGAAAGGCCTCCCTACACCTCACCTGCGGCAGCCTCCCTGTCTGCCCCTTCCCCTCCTCCGCTGCCTCTCCGAAGTCTCGTTCTCCTCCCTCCAGAGACTCCCCTCCGGAACAATCCACCCTCGTCCACTACACCGAGACCGTCTTTTTGATAGAACCGGCCGCACGTGTGCCCAATGGTCTGCTACAGTCTCCACCGGTCCCTCAAACACCATGGTCCCAATCTCAATGGGCTTTATCGTGCAGTTGCCTGAGTCTAACGGGCTTATCGCTGTTCTCGCCGTCTGACCGCCTGACCAAGGTGGCACGCTTCATCTCCAATACTGATAATGTCAACGCCGAGAGTACTGTCTTGTTGAGGTTAGGTACTGCAATTAAGCAGCAGTCATTTTTAATTGACGAACTGAGAATCAAATATGGTTCCACTGGATCACGAAAAGAATCCTGTCTTCGCCAAATTGAATAAAATCACTGTTCTTTCCCGTCTCCATTTTTCCCTGTACTTTTCAGTTCCCCTCTTCCCCAAGCATTCTTTTCGACCCATGGTCTCTCCAATATTGTCTCCGATTACAGCCTTACTTTCACCGCCCTCTTTACCCGATCGATGATGAAGTTCCTTGGTGTCGCCCAAAATCTATCCACTGCGTTTCATCCACAGACTAATGGGCAGATAGAGCGCACCAACCACCCTGGAGCAGTCCGATGGTTCAATCGACGTCTGTTTTTCTATTTTTTTTTGCTCACATGCTATTCTCCTTTGTAGTATACACCGACCACGCATAGCACTCGATGTTCATTAGGCCTGACTTTGTGGCGAACCATAATCCTTTAGTTCCTAATAAAAATATTACTCTTCATCTTACAAAAAAAAAAGGTTACCTTTGGTTCAATTGCTCCTGTACTCTCATTCTCTTTTTTTTCTCCAGCCTCGATCATTTTATATTTTCTGAGCTATGCTTCAGCCTGTTAGTGGAGGGGGGGGGGGGGGGGAGGGTTTGTTCCTTTTGTCCGTGCCTATCAACTCTCTCTCGATTTTCTTCGCTGAAATGATTTTTCATTTCTAGCAAACATCCGAGCACGCAGTACAACACAACCAAGCAACAACAACAAATCCCAAGAATTCCGCACAACCCAAGCTGAACTAAACCACGAAAAGCATAACCGGTTCCCCTCGACCCCCCCCCCCAAATCTAAATTCCAGCGGCACACACAAACCACTCACCATCAGCATCCTCCATCATGGTGGTCAAAATAGTAATAACCAACTATCGGGAAACTTTAACAAAAGAAGATTTTCGCAAAGGCTGCGCATGAACCAAGAAAAAATAATCAACCTACGTGTACGGAAACGAAAGCGAAGGACCTGTCAACTACTTACTTTTTGAAAGCGAAAAAAGACTTAATTATTCGCCCGCCTCCACACTAAACCACATTAAACAATCAGAGTAACAAAGACGACACAAAGCCAAAAGGGGGGAGGGGGGGTAGGACGTTGTGTTGTCAGGGGGTGCATAACACGTTGTTGTTGTTCTACTCGTTGCGTGTACCCGCACCAATGCAATCAAGTAAACCAAACACAAGGGAAACAATGATAGACGCAAGGGTCTTTTTTGGTCGCTCGGATGTTTATGAGACAGAGAACTGGGAAGGGAAAAGAAAGGAATGATGCAATTTGCACAAATTAACAATGCGATCCAACAACAGCCAGCCGATAGAAAGGAGACAAGAGGTAGACGTGGAATTTGGTATGGAGCAACGTTGTTCAGCTGAGTGTTAAAAAGTGGGTATGATGTCGCACCAATGGGTACCAGAATGGGTACAATACGTACAGACGTAATAATACGGTGCTGTGAGAGAGAATAAACGGGGACGAGATGCTTACCCCAGCTGCATGTAGGTCTAAATTGTAGCTCAGCGGTGCGGGGCAAGGTTTCTGAGAGATGGCAAGAAGGGAATGCCAATTGTTGTTGTGAAGGGGAGATGGAGAACATGTTCCATCAACCCTAAAGGCTGTTTAGAGGTACTTTTGTCTGGTACTCTCCCCCTTCATTACGGGACTAGCACATGAAAAAGGAAGGGGAAAGAAAGCCAGTAATGAGAGGAAAAGAAAGAGAGCAAAAAAATAGAGAGGGAATATGAACAACCAAAAAAACAAAAAAAAGGGGGAGAGAGAGAGCATTGACGACAGCAACTGAGGACGACAAAACGAACGATGAATCCAAACGCCATGCTTGCAGGGGACACTTGCACCTGATGATGATTGCGATGGTGACATCCACTTGTTATCAGATATGAGGTACGACTGTATGTGAATCAGTTTCAGTTCCGTTCCAGCAACAGGTCCACTTTTCAACTTTGTATGTCTTTCTTTTCTTTCCTTTTCTCTTTCTCCCTCTTCTTTCTTTACGTTACCCCTGAACAGCCTTGCTCGTCTCATCTGTTCTTGTTTCTTTTTTTTTTTTTTTTCTTCATCCATTCGTTCATTCATTCACGTTCACTTGCATTCATTCACTTTCCGCTCTTCGCTTTCATCCTCAACCATTGCTCCTTCTCTCCTTCATTCACTCTTCCCTTCACTGTCCATACTCTACTCTCAGCTATAACTCTTAGTCCCATTTCTATTCATTTCATAACCCGTTCCCCTCTCCGCCGTTAATTTGTATCTATCATTATATATTATCCTCGACTCGACCATTCCTTTTTCCTTCTCGTCGACACTCCCTCCTCTCCCTTGCCTTTTTTTCTCCTCAATACTTCCTCCCCTCACCAACCCACTCGTCGACAAAAGCGACACTAAATAGGAAACACGGCAATATACTCTCTCACCCTCTCCTCCCTACCCTTTCCTCCTTCTCACCCTCTCCCTACAATCCAACTCCTACCACCACATAGCCTAAAAAAATCACCAACGAACACCAGCAATGCCACCAGCGCAGTTCAAGGTGATAATCGCAGGCGGCGGGATAGCAGGTCTCTCGCTAGGAGTCATGCTCGAACGAGCAGGGATCGACTACATCATCCTCGAAGCAGCAGGCGAAGTTCGGCCGCTTGGGGCAGTCGTCTATCTGGGACCCCCTGTCCTACGAGCGTTTGAGCAATTGGGTTTGCTGGAAGACTTGATCCGACACGCAAACTTTATGACGGGTGTCACTCTTATGGACCACAAACTCAACAAGATTTGTCGTATTAACGTCGACTACGCCAAAGAAAGGTAACTTTTTTCAGAAACAACGAATGGTTCTTCACGCTAATTTATTGAGACGGAGTTGGTAGGGGCGTTGACCTTATGGGAAAAAAACCATAGGAAGGTGTGGAAGGAAAGGGGGGAGGGAAGAAGAGGATGTTGAGAATGAACAGTGGGAAAATGAGCAAGAAACCACAAGCGTTTTGAATTGTCTGTGTGTATGGGAATAAGCGGCCTGAGGAGATGGAGGACTGTAGTAAGAAAAAACGAACAAGGGCAAAAGAGAGAGCGCGAGCAACTACAATCAAAACGTTTGCGTGGGTTTGTTTGTGTGCTCGCTTTTAAACCGATTGGCAGACAGTGAAAAAGGTCCATGTATCCATGGGATAGAAAGGTGGGTTTTCGCAAAGAAGGGAATTGACCTAAAGCAATTATTGAGAGCAGGGTGATTCGTCTACACTTCCCAACATTCATTCACACCATTAATATCTATTTCGCACCACCCTCATATATTATACATGCACAAATGTACCTGGAGTCTTCTGCCCTGGACATTACCCACTCCACTCTTCATTCTCCACTTCACATGTACACCCCATTGACGTTTACAACAAGGGAAAAGACAATGGACGAGGGTCCACTGTGTTGTGTTGATTTTTGAACGGGGGATACGTACCTTTTTTGAAGGGTGCGTGTGAGATTGTTGTTTTCTTTAGACCCAATCGAACGGTCAAATGAATGGTTGGTCGGATTGGTCCATGGGCATTATTGAAATTGCATGCTCTCCATTCCTCCTCCACATCCACACATCGTTCTCCAATCTATGTATCTTGCATGGTCCATTTTTCTTTACCCTATTGATGAAAAATGAGCCTGCATTGGTGGCAGGCAGGATATGCATGCATGTACCTCTGTCTTTCTGTCTCAACTCCCAATACTGTACATACATACCCATTGGAGAAACAAAAAGGAGGCAGAGAGGAACCCAAAATACAAGGACGAGAAGGAAAAAACATCGAAGCGATGTGTGTGGGGCTGTATTTTTTTTTCTTTTTTTTCTTGGATATGTACGAGAACGTACAACAGCCATAGGTTGGAACCCCGTCCCTCAGACATACTAACCCATTTTTCTTTCTTTTTCGGTGTCGAATGATACATTTGTATGTGCTATTAGGTACGGCTACGACACCTTGACGATATTCCGTGCAAAGCTCTACAGCGTCCTGCTATCCCGCATCCCAGCTTACAAGATCCTCTTTGCCAAACGGGTCGCCTCGACAGTACAAAGCAGCGAAGGGGTCAAAGTCCAGTGTGAGGACGGGTCGACTTACAATGGCGATATATTGGTCGCGGCTGATGGCGGTTCATCGCCGATTCGGAAAGCCATGTATACCGAGATCAAGAAACGGACAAAGAAGGTGTTTCACCCTCAGGACTATGCGTTGCCAAAGCTGGATCAGAGGTGTATTGTGGGGGTTACAGAGCCGCTCTCGATGAAGGAATACCCTATCCTCGCGTCTAAGGAGTGTGAGCTCATCCTAGTTATGCCCCGCGACTCCAACTGCATGGTAAGGAACCTTAATAATGTTCACGAATGTCGATCTTTGTTGTCAAAGCATGCGCTAATCGTCTTTATGTACATGGGACTATTAGACGTGGTGGATTCCAATGGAAGGAAGGAGGTTTGGATGGGGCATCACATCACCCATGCCGTCAGCCAACCAACCCAGCAAAACCAAAAAGAAGAAAGAGGAATCGAAGTCAAATGGACTAAACCATCTTCGGGAAGCAACAACAGACACCACCACATCATCATCCTTTGACATGACCCATTCACTATCATCAACACACGAAAGCGCAAGCCCAGGACATAGACAGTTCTCAAGCCTTTCAGGAACTTCGTACAGCCCACCTTCGTCCAACTCTTCGTCGTCGATCCATGGCGGCTACAGCAGTAATGTACATATATACAACAACGGAGGCGGAGGGAGCGACAATGGCATATCGTCCAGTTCCAACATCACCACCTCTGCTCTCGCCGTCGGCACCAACAACCACCTCGACCTCAAAAAGCGCCAATCCTTCGGCCGTCTCTCCAAAATCTCCACCTCCAGCTCCAACAGCTCCCAAACCAATTTCCAAAAGTACCCTCCAGTCCTAGTATCCGCCAACAGCAACATCCTTACCCCACCACTGAAGTTGAAGGACCTCCCGAATGACCGGACATGGTCGAGTTTGGATACCCAATATGGGATTGATGAGTCGATCCGGGAGCAGGCTAGTCCGTTTGGCGGAACGTTTGGGGATATGATCGATATGACTTCGAGAAAGAATGTGACCATGTGTGTTGTTGAGGAGAAGTTTTATAATACCTGGCATTTTGGCCGGACCATCCTCCTTGGTGATTGTATGTTTTTTTATTTTTTTATTTTCTGCGTGGTCTTTGAATGTAAAGTTGATGAGTAAAGCCGTTTCTAACTCCTGGCGCTTTCCTTTCTCTTTCCCATTTCACCAATTAGCTTGCCACAAGGTACGTGCTCTATGATTTCATCTCCAGACGCCAGATTTTTAGCTTTCTCCGTTGTCTATCCTAACGAAAAAGCTTCGCCATCACTAACCGTACTCCACAACGTCCCTTCCTACACAACAAACAGCTCTTACCATCATCAGGCCACGGAACGACACAAGCGGTCCTGGACTCGATCAGTCTCGCCTCGCTCCTCTATGACCTCCCCTCAAACTCTGCAACCGATATCGAGGCCCTCTTTCGCATCCAATTCGAGCGTCGTGGGCCGGCCGCCAAAGCTGCCGTTATCGCGTCTCAGCAACAGGATCAGCTCCTCTTCAACCGAGTATGTTTCATTTTTTTTTTGTTTCGTTGTTGTTCCGTTAAAGACGGGGGGTTTTTTTTATCACCCCCTTTTTTCGTTTTAAGCGATGCTGCTGTTCTTTCCAGTCATATACTCATCCTTCCCCCCTTTTTTTTTCTGCTACTTCAACTATTCCAAATAGAAACTATCAGGAAAATTCATCCGCAAAATGGCCTCCAACTTTGTCTCCGATAAAATCAAGATAAAACTCGGCGACAAACTCTTTGACGCCCGCCCAGTCCTCCCCTTCTTAAAACAAGTTCCCTCCCGAGGCCACGCAAAAAACACTGACAAGACCGACGTCCCCCTAACCCAAGACAAGCGGTTCGAAGTCGCCCGTCGCAAATCTATTTCTTCGGGTTACCTCACCTCTGGCTCTGGAAGCGGCGGCTCCCGTTCACGACGCGGGTCATTCGACTACGGCAGCAGTAGTGGCGATAGAGACCGCAGAGAAGTGCAAGCGCAAGGGAACGGAAGGAGTCTGGACATGACGTTCGAGCCTCCCAACTTCCCATACTCGACATCTATGCCGTCAGTGGTCCTGCCGGGCGGGACAATGTTGCCGAAAATGCCGATGACCCGGCCCATGTCGCCCATGATGGATATCGAAGGAACCCTGATCCCCATGCTCTCCCGCCCGCCCGAGAAACATCCTTACAAGCATCAACAGGACCACAATCCTGGCCATTGGAACCTTTATCAATAGAACTTTTTTTCGAAAACATGTTTCTGTAGCATATATTTTTTTTACGCCCCTTTCATGTCTTTTCATGTCTCTTCATGTCTCTCCACAACCACCTTTGTACACATACCAATTTTCATACGCATAGAATAATAACATACATATTTGAAAAATGCTTTTTTTTTTTTTCTTTTTCCTTTTCTTTTTCTTTTTCTTTTTCTTCGCAATTTGAACCGGCGCGTCCATGGTTGAAGAACTCTGTGAGGCATAACTAGATTTTACTATATGATGAGTGGGATAATAGGTGCGTTTTTGTTGAAAGTAGGTGCTAAGGGAGAACTAATGATAGTACAGAAGAAGAACTGATAAATAGGACAAGAGAACAGAATTGAACAAAGAAGTAAACAAAAAGAGAGACAACAACGATTACAACAACTAATAACAAACAAAAAAAAAAAAGACTCTTAAAGGACGACCGGGAGAGCGGAAGGGGTGGTAGATGCGGGCGAGACGGCTGGAGATGCAGCTGGCGCTGCTTCTGCAACAGGAGCAGCAGATTCACTACCACCCACACCGTTGGAGTTACCAATACCATTACCGCCTACAGCGGCTGCAGCGATCGATGCAATGCCATCCTGCTGCTTGACCTTGCTCATGAACCCAGCAACCCGCGACAGGTCCAGACTAGCACCATCACTCTCTACAGCAAGTGTCAGCGGCACAAGCATCTCATCGACCTTCTCCAGCGGGATGCTGCAGCAGATCGAAATCACTTTGCGGCACTGCAACTCTTTATCCAGAGACTTGTCCTTAATCTCGACCAGCTCGTTCGACAACTCCTTTGAGTGCTGCTCATACGCGTGGATACGGGCCTTCAATCGCAAAATCTCTTCTTGCAACTCTACCTCCTTTGTTGTTGACGATGTCGTTGCTGTTACTGGCGCTTCTTCTGCAGGCGATGTCGTTCCGTTCTCCGTCTCCGCCTCCTTCGCTGCCGATAATACAGAGGAAGAAGGGACCGCAAAATGAGTGTCCACATCAACATCATCTACCACAGATCCGTCCTTACGCCGCTCAAGATTGGCATACCCAGGAAGACTACGCGCCTTCTTGGCTTCCTCCTCTAACGCTTGCTCTAAATTCTTGATCTTGTGCTGAGCCTCTGTCAATTGCAACGACTGTGTCCGATACTGCTTGATGCTCCGCCGAGTCTCGGACAGCTCTGCTGTCGCCTGGCGAAGAAGCCCCAATGCATCTTGGAGTTGTCCTTGTCGAGCCATAATCTCATGGGAGAACTCTCCGTCCAGTTCATCCAGCATCTTTTGCACCACTGTTTTCGGAAATTTTTGTTCCATACAAGATCATAAAAAAAGGGGGGAGTGGGGTCGGTCAGTCCATTGGTCAGAGGTTCCAAAGACACATTTCCCGTGCATGCATGCTCAATCGGTCGCATGACTAAGACACGAACGACAAAGCGCTCTTACCGTTCAAAATGTCGCCTCCGCGTTTTTCGTGTTCGGTCATCTTGTCCAAGTCTTCCTTGACACCTGGTCCTGGTGCTGTTGGAGCGGCACTACTACTGCTGGACGGGCGGGGCTGTTGTTGACGAGTTGACTATTTATAAATTAGATGTATCCAAAAAAAGAAAACAGTAACCACGGCATAAGTATCCTTGTCTCAAAAAAAAAAGGGTTTTCACAAAGCACGAAAATCGGCTTGGCAATACGACATTTTACCTGGATGTCATCGACCCCAAAATCTTCGGCTTTCAGGCCGACCTTGTTCTCAATGTCCCGATTGGCACCAACGTCCATTAGAACCTTGGACAGATAACGATCCCCAACACGGGCAGCAATCGTCAACGCTGTATCTCCATTCCTGTCCTGAACATCCACGATCGACTCAAAATCTCCACCATGACGAGCAATCCACTCGAGCACGCACTCCATATAGTACCGTGAACTCTGCTCCCTGCCCCGGATCCCAGCCGTGATGGCAATATGGTGTAGCAGTGTCCTGTTCTTGCGATCGACCAAAGGGATGGCCTGGTGGAGCAGGCTCAGCAAGATCGGGAATGACTGCTTGTCAAAGTTGTTGGTCACCAGTACCGCGCGAATCAACGCCGATTCGCCATTGTAGTTCACTCGACGAATGTCGACCTGCTTTCGGACAAGGAGTTCCAGAACAGGTATCCGCGCCAAGGCTGCCGCCCAATGCATTGCTGAGTGACCCTGATCGTCGATCACAAGGTTAATGTCGAGGTCGGGTGGGGAGACAGGGTCGGTGAGTAGATCAGGGATCGGATCCTGGTCGTCGTTCAAAAATATGCTCATCAGGATAGTCCTGTACTTTTCCGCCCCCTCTAAAGGAGGCTCGTCGTATACTGGTGCCATAATATGTCCTGATCGACGTCCCGAGTCATAATCTACTCCATACTCCGAATAAGGACTGCCGTGGTGGGGGGACGAGTGGTACGGTTGGTGATGTCCATGGCCGCCATGGTATGGGTGATGAGATGGATGATGTTGGCCTGAGTGCTGACGATGATGATGATGGTGGGAAGGAGGAGGTTGTGGTGGCGGTCCGTGGTTGTAATAGTTGTGAGAACGTCCGTCGTCATCAAACTCGTGAAGGGGTGGCGGTGAGTTGTTGGTTCTGAATCGTTTCCTGGGAGGTTGATCTGCAGGCCACTGGGGCGAAGACGGGATCATTGGCGAAGGCGCGTTGAAGGAAGGATGGAGTGGTGAGGGTGTCATGGATGGGGCGTGGTTGAAGGATACTGCAGATCCTGGGGTCAATGCGGGACTGTTCCGGCTACGTTTGGCAGACGGACTCGCCTTGGGCGCGACTGCAGCGAAGGGTTTGGGACGCTCCTTAGCCTTGAGTGCTGCCTGGAACATCTCCTTGGATGGAGTGATCGCATCGTGTCCCTCGGGAATCTGGAAATCAAATAGATCGCGAAGAAGTGGTTCGACCTTGTACTGCTTCGCTAGATCCTTGCCGCGCTGGTACGGAACCCTAGTTATTTGGACGGTTGTTGTTTGAATTGTTTGAAAAGTCCAGAAAAAGTTTCAGAAGAGGAGGCAGTGGGAAAGCATGAAAGTATGAGGACGACAATAAAAGAAAGAAAAAAAATATACAATTCGCAGTGAGTACAGTTGATTCTTGTCCGAACTGCAACTGTCAACAAACTCTTGAATGATCATCCTTACCATGTTCCTTGGTACTTGCCATATCCACCCTGAACCTTCTCATGTGGACCCGTCAGAACTTCTCGCTCGAGGATTTTCGTCCGCTTGCCCTTATCGATCCCCGCGACCTTGAGGATTTGCGTAGCGTTCAAGAACGAGTCGTGTGTCCGGCGCATAACGGCGATGCCACGGCACATGAGCTCGTAGACGGGCACACCCGAGTAAATCGCCGTGTAGATGTTGTTATTGCCACCGTCGCCGCCCATTGTTGTGGAATAAAGTAAATAAAAGGGCGTACGGGCTTAGGCTTTTGTGTTGTTTGTTTGTTTGTTTGTTTTTTTTTGGATGGCGAGGGTCAACTGAAAATAAAAAAGGGAGAGCGAGTGAGAGAGAGAGAGGGAGGAGGGAGGGAAGGAGGGAGGGAGAGGGTTGATTGCCTGTCCAGAGTTTGTTAGACTGTGGGATGCAAGGCGAAGGGAGGGAGAGTGGGGGTGTGTTGGGTTGATGAGAGATGAGCGAATGTATGTATGCGTTAATGAAGTAGAGACGTACAGATGGGAGAAGAAGGAAGGAGAGAGAGAGAGAGAGTGAGTGAGAGGGTGGAGAGGAAGAAGACGTCCATGAGGACTTAAAACGAAGAGGGAAAAAAAAGACCGTTGGGCGGCAGTCCACCCAGTCACTCGCCACAGAGTGAAGTCACTCGTCCTCTGTGTCTCTGTCTCCACTCCGCACAGCGAAGAAGAAAAAAAAATCTGTCTTGCCTGATTAATTAAGGGCAACGTGATCGAGACACTCCGAGGACACACGAAGAACACGCGGGCACGCTCTGCGCGTTCGCGATTTCATCTCTCTCTCTCTCTCTCTCTCAAGAACATGGGCTCGCATTCATCACACGGAATTGCGCGGATGGGTGGCTCTTTTTTTTTTTTTTTTTTTATATTTTGGTTCAAATGGCGTGGCGGTATGCAAACTATGGTACATCATATCATACAGGTGTTAATTATAGAGACAGGCAGGAGACAAGGGGGGAAAAGGACACGCAATTACGCAAGGACATCTTGAAGGGTCCGCGGCATAGACACTCGTTCGGCCTGCTTCAACCCCTCATACCACTGGCACACCTCCGCCAGCTGCTCCCTCTGGCCATTGCTCAACGCCACAATCGCCAGCGCCGACTGCGCTTGGTGGCTCAAAGTCGCCTCAGCTTTTAAGATCGCATTGAGCATCTGTAGGACAGGCTGAGTTTCGTTCGTCGTGTTCTGGCCCTCCGAGTCCACAGACTTGCAACGTGCCTCTCGAACGACCGCAGCAACAAGTGGCAAGGCAAACTTGTGGAGTGTAGGGTCAAAAATCTGTTTGAAAAGGGTGGGCTTGAGAACATCGTTGAAGAGCTCCTCCCAATCATAGGCATAGATCAACAGCAGTTCAAGTGCCTTGCGGATCGAGAACTCGAACCCTGGTGTTGTCTGACACTTCTCAACAAACCCTGGTGCTTGAACAGTGTCCATGATGCTCTTGATCACCTCATCCATATATGGCGCTTCATCGAAGACTGGCCAGCCACACTTCTTGGTAAACGTCGCAAAGTAATTCTATCATAGTTGAAAACGAAAGAAAATAAACATTGTCAGCGCAACATAACTGAGAACTTTGATGTAACGACAACCAGGACACTAAATGACTCATTGTTATCTTGATACCATACCTTTGTACCCTCGCCAGCACCTGCCTGCAAAGACCCAAGGACTGCTTGGAATGCTGTAAACATGAGTCTTCGAGGATCTAAAGTAATAGAAAAAACATGCGCAAACTGTTAGTTGCTGTAAAAGCAACTTGTAGGGCTATCATGCAGCAAATGGAGAACGAAATGATCTGTACCTGCTTCATCTTTGGCATCGGATGGGATGATAAATATCGAGGGCCAAACGGCGGCGATGGTCTCGGAGAGGAAAAGAGTAACTTTGGGGATGGTTGTCTCACGCAAAAGGTCGTACGCGAGGATGTGGATGGGCTGCGAGTCGTTCTTGGCCTGGTTTACTGCTGTCAGCACTCTCAGCAGAATCCTATTAGCCAGGTAATGGTAGCAAAGGTAAAGATGGCAAAAGATACGCAATTAGTCGTTGGTGTAGCCATAAGTAGTTCCTTGAGCGTATCTGTTGCAATGTAATATAGCGCTAAAATTACTTACGATGTGGTTTCCACTCGATCTTCCTTGGTTGCTTCATGCAATATCGACTCATAAGCGAACGTGTAAAATTTTGAAGGGATGCCTATCTATCAGATCAAGAACGAAGAGTAAGGGCTGTTAGTTTCTTTTGGCGTATATTTATACCTCATTACAAAAAGGCTCTGTTTGTAATCCTCTTGAAGCTTACCTCTGGGAACCGTGCGTCCAAAAGACAGATCAGGAGGGCAATGTTGGTCTCTGGGTCCGAAAAGCTCTTGGAAATCGTAATGTCGTCGAATCCGTCAAGCGACCATGCTTGGACTTTGTCGCTGTAATGAATGAACTTTTTCCTGTGTGCTTTAACGGTAGAGACGATATCGGGAATTTTCTTTTGTACAGCCTCAAACAATGCATCCAGTTTGGCCGGCAAAATGGTCGCAATGATGTCCAGTTTGGTGTGTGCTTGGCTGTCGTCGACAATGGGCGAGTTCATCAACGACGAGAAGTCTAGAATAATAAGGACAATGGTTTGTTGAGTTGGTCAGTAATGATGAAGCAGCAACACGTTAGTATCCACGATAACCGACAAAAAAAACACTTACAGGCGAGGGGGTTCGTGATAGAAGGTGTAAGCGGGTTGACCGAAATATTCCTGATCTCAAGCTGCGAAAAGTCCGTTGTGCTGACACTGGCCTTCGTCTCTCGCTTGGTGTACTTTCGCTTCTGCTTGGGCGGCTCTGGAACGGCCTCGGGATTCTTCTTTGGTCGGCCAGGCTTGCGTCGTATTGGTGTTTCTGGTACTTCTGACGCTGTCGTTCCCGACGGTGCTGCTGGTTTTGCCGAAGATGCTGAGAGCGTTATTGCCCCGCTATGTCGTACAGGTTCCTTAACATAAGCAATGATGTCTTCATGGTGATCGAGTCCTGTGACGACGCCGTGGTCAAGATCCATCTCCAGATCCTCCACCTCTTCCTCGATTCGTCTTCTCTTGCCCTTCCTTGCCGGCGGTTCGACTCGTGCAATAGTGTCGTCTGCAGTCGGGGCAGTCACCGCTGACATGCTGGTTGGGATATGTGGTGATGGTGGGGTGAATGGTCGTGGCATCGTGAGTTGGCGCGTGAGCGTCTCCTGAAGGGCACTCCTCTCCTTGGTTAGAGTCACGACCTGTTCCTCCAGAATCGCAATCCTCTGCTTGTCATCCGTGCTGCCACTGACCCATCGAAGCATCGAGAACTGAGTTTTTAGTTGTTCCAGAGTGTCCAAGGCCGAATCCAACTGCAGCTTTGAAAGGTCGCCTGCATTGAGCTGAACAGGCGCCATTGGTGGCGACATTGGTCCCGTTGGTTTTGATATCCTGCTCATAACTGGGGATTTGGCAGTCATTACTGGAGACTTGATCATGATGGGCGACTTGGCAGCCAGAACAGGTGACTTGATGGTCATGATGGGTGACTTGACGGTCATGATGGGCGACTTGACGGTCATGATGGGTGACTTGACGGTCATGATGGGTGACTTGGTGTGCTCAACAGTGCTGATCAATGCTGTCTGCTGAGAGCCTCCTGCTTCTCCTGCCCCTCCTTGTTCTGGGATAATCTCTTCGAAAAAGTCGTCCGCGCCCCCCATCTCCATAAACTCCTCAGTGTCCTGGTGGTTCTCTAGTCGACGCTCAAGTTCCGAGTTCTCGTTCCGAAGGTCAATGATGATCGTGTTCAGCGCCTTTTGTTTCTCGTGCAGCTCCTCGACCTTCTTGGCCAACCTCTGATGTTTCTCTTCGGCAGTTTTGACCTCCTCCTTGGCAAGCTCCATGTCGAGGTACCGTTCTGTTGCCACATCATCCAAACGACCAGTGAGCTCCTCGACCTTGCTCTCTAGTTCTGTTTCGCGCTTGGATTTCCGGGTCTCTTCCTCCTGTTGCCACTTTTTCCGGTTCTCTGCTATCCATGCGGCTCTGTCGGAGTTCTCCGCAGTTGCCTTCATCAACTTTTCTCGCAGTGCTGTCACTTCAGTACTCCTACGTTTTAAGAACCAATCTAGTGTTAGTATGTGACAACTAGCTCATCCTGTATCCAAATGTTAGATAGCCATGGCTCCTGTGGAAGCCTTACCGCTTGCGATTTGCCTGCTCGAGATTTTTGTTGGTAAGGCTGAGCTTCTTTTGAAGATCCAAGACCTCGGCGGTGAGGCGCTCCTGTCCGTGCGTCTTCTCCTCGAGTTGGTGATTCAACATCTGCTGGGACTTGAGCGACTGCGCGAGCTTGCTGATCTGGGCCTCAGACTCCTTCAGCTTTGTCTTTGTCACTTCCGCCTCTGCCTTGAGCTCGTCGACTTCGTTGTTATTTACGACAGGTGTGTTCGCCACGGCTTGTTGGAGAGTACCGATCTGTGCTTTGGCGGCCTCCAGTTCCTTCTTGACCGCGTCCATCTCTATTCCATGTCATAATAATGAATAAGCATGTATGAGGTTTCTGCTGCATCACTGATATGTTCATGTCGATAATTGCTTTGAAGGCTTCCTTCCAGG
Source organism: Linnemannia hyalina (assembly GCA_019671135.1). NCBI lineage: Eukaryota > Fungi > Mortierellomycota > Mortierellomycetes > Mortierellales > Mortierellaceae > Linnemannia > Linnemannia hyalina. Next base: position 3,356,780 of record JAHRHY010000002.1, on the reverse strand, counting down.
GTTGTTCAAAGTACGCACCAGACTCTTTGTTCTTGAAGATCTCCATGAGTTTAGAGACGCTGATGACTTTGCGCTTGATGTTCTTGACATTCTCGCTGACGGCATCGTTGAGGACGGCGGATGAGATTGTGTTTGGTGTTGAAACGTCGATGCCTGGGGTTGTCGCGTCCATGGTCGGTTGTGCAGTTGTTGCTGAGCTGCCCTCCATGGTGGCGTCCTTTTTCTCCTTTCTGTCTTTGACAACTTCGACAAGGAGAATGAAAGACTGCGACCACAATTTCCTCTACAGTCCCCTTAACTAAAGCCAGTGATTGTGACGTTCAAGAAAGACACACATGAAGATGTGGCTTGTACGAATGCAAAATTTTGTACCTTACTGTCGCAAGTGCTGCTGTCCACTAGAAGTGAGTTTGCTCGGGAGGGAGAAGGAGAGGGAATAAAAGTATCGGAAGTGCTGGTTTTCGTTTGTTCCTCCCTTTCCCCCTCCCTACTCTCTCATAACCATGTCTACCCAGACCAAGCCTAAGAAGGACGCCAAGGCTTTCGCCGCCGATTTCCTCATGGTAGGCATACGCTTCTATCTTTTCTTTACTCTTGACTATGTCTATCATCATTGTATCTCTTTTTTCTTTGCATATTCCAGAGAAGGACGAACGAACGACGGCCAACGAGAAAAAAAAAACGAGATCGAGGATGAAAAACCAAAGTCGTTGATCTCGGATCATACGAAACAACACCCAAGGAAGATGATGACGGCAACACAGAGAGAGGGAGAGAAGCAGATGGAAGCAAGCAAGTTGGCTTACTCGGTGTATGCCAACAGAGCTATTCTTATCGTATTTCGTTCGTTTGTTCGTTCGTTCGCTCGTTCTCTGTCCCTTTTTCTACGACGTGCCCCTGCTTTTTTTTCCAACCCTTCCTCGACCCTTCCCTTTTCCGTCCTCATCCTTTTTTTCATATGGCCTTGTGATCTCGATCATCAACACCCGACCCTCTCAACTCCAACGACTTCCGTCTCCCCTGATCACTTTTTTTCCTTCCATCTACCCCGGCCTCGACTTTCCCCTGGCTCGGTTTTACTTTCAATATCTCGCTCAAACAGACCCTCTCATCCGATTGGTTCCAACTTGCTAACGTATATATGCTTTATCTTTATCATTTATAGGGAGGTGTTTCCGCCGCCGTCTCCAAGACCGCCGCTGCCCCCATTGAGCGTATCAAGCTTCTCCTCCAGAACCAGGATGAGATGCTCAAGACCGGCCGTCTCTCCCACCCCTACAAGGGCATCTCTGACTGCTTCAAGCGTGTCATTGCCGATGAGGGTATCAAGCCCCTCTGGAGAGGTAACACTGCCAACGTCATCCGTTACTTCCCCACCCAGGCTTTGAACTTCGCCTTCAAGGATTACTTCAAGGCTATGTTCAACTTCAAGAAGGAGCGTGACGGTTACGGAAAGTGGTTCGCCGGTAACATCGCCTCCGGTGGTGCCGCTGGTGCCTGCTCCCTCCTCTTCGTCTACTCTTTGGATTACGCCCGTACCCGTCTTGCCAACGATGCCAAGGGCAAGAACGGTGGTTCCCGCCAGTTCAACGGTCTCATTGATGTCTACCGCAAGACCATCGCCACCGATGGTGTTGCCGGTCTTTACCGCGGTTTCCCTCTCTCTGCTTTCGGTATTATCATTTACCGTGGTTTGTACTTCGGTCTTTACGATTCCGTCAAGCCCTTGTTGCCCGAGAAGCTCCAGGGATCTTTCCTCGCCTCCTTCATTCTCGGATTCGGTGTCACCAACTTGGCTGGTCTCGCTTCCTACCCCGTCGATACCGTTCGCAGAAGAATGATGATGACCTCTGGTGAGGCCGTCAAGTACTCTTCCTCGTTCGATGCCTTCAAGCAGATCGTCAACAAGGAGGGTTACAAGTCCCTCTTCAAGGGTGCTGGTGCCAACGTCCTCCGTGCCATCGCCGGTGCCGGTGTCTTGTCCGGATACGATCAGCTCCAGGTCATCTTCTTCGGCAAGGCCTACTCTGGCGGTTCCGGATAAGCGCGCTCCGTGTTTCCTTTTCTCTATCAAGAATAACAACACCCCTCGCCCTTGTCTGGTCCTACTTAGACGTCTATTTGAACATTACAAACAGACAAATGATTATGAAAGACATAATAAATGCATTGAAAAAAATCATACCCTCATTTTCTTCTCCCTTTCCATGGCTCTAGTTTTTTTTGTTGGGTGGTAGTTTGTTTGTGCCTGGCCACTTTTCGCCTTTCAACTCAGCTCGTCGTTCCCGACGAACGTTCCGTTCGACTTGTGGCTTGTGTTTTGTTGTTGCGAAAATTAGGTGGACACGTTCAGGAAAAGAGCACACAGACGTCGTGATGTTCGTATCACATGCGCACAGAACTATGGAATTACAAGCGTTTCTAAACCCATTCCAACATGTCGTTATGTGTGGGTGCACGGTAATCACACGATGGATAAAAAAAAAAGTGTCCACGCGCACGACCTCCTCCTCCTCCTCCCCCCCCCTTTTTCTGTTCTTTGATTACCACATTCGTACATTATCATGTGTGTTTGTGTGTCAGTGTATAGATCAAGTATATCTGAAACTGTATCCATGTTCCGCAAAGACGCGAGACACGCTTTTTGTTTTGTTTATTACTGCGAGTCATTGCACCCTTCCAAGGAGAGTACTCATGTTTTATAAAAAAAAATATGAAAAAAGGGCCAGCGTTCTCCATACATAGCAGCTAGCGTCTGGTACGCTTCTTGAAACGCTCCATGACAAGATCATCCGTCGCCATACCACGTCCAGCACCCCTGTTCCCTTGGTTATTGTTGTTGCCATAGTTCTGGAAACGATGGTTGGGTACTCCTCCTCCTCCTCCTGACTGGTTGCTGTTGTTGTTATTGTAGTTGTTATTCCTGTTATTGCTGTTATTGTTATTGTTACGGTTGTTTTGGCGGTGGTGTGAGATGCGTTCGCTGTCGGAGGGGATGTATGCCGGTTGTGAGAACTATGATGGCGGAGGGGTGAAAGTTGCGGAGCATATTGTTAGTTGATTCGGATGTTGAGAGACGTGCAAAAGATATCATTGGAGCTATGTTGGAGGTGAGGAGTGTGATACTTACTCTTTCGTTGGCGGCGATATTTGTCGTTGTCCGCTCCTCATACAACTTGCGTTTTGCTTTCTCGGTTTCCTCGATATTCCTCAGCCTTGCACTATGAAAGGCGATGGCGCAGATGATTGAAGACACGATATATCCGTTAGTAACAATGGCTTTTCTCTGTGTTGAGTGGACTAGATCGGATCAGAAATAAATCACTTTGATACTTACTCCATGCCAAGGTCTACTTCTGGAATGGCTGTCAGCATGGTTGTCGAAAGCTGGACGTTTCCTTCCTGTTCAGGTCTTGGTGCCGTTTTCTATTACCAACAGTACCCAATAATGTCCATCGTTAGTCAAATATCGCTCACTGGAAAAGATCCCACTGCAACAACAATGCTCAAAAAGGTCCTCATGAACCCAAGGATCTCCAAAACATACCCTGATTCCGAGCTCATCCAAGATATCAGTGTCCCCGTTATAATTTCCAGGCTGCTCATTCGCATCCTCGGCATCTCCAGCCTCGCCTCGACGCTTCTTCATCTCGTCCTCGATATACTTCATCATGTGCTTGTCGACATCCAGCGCATTCGTCTGTTTCGTGAACGTATTCATCATTCCTGACTTTGTCGATGATTCACTACATGTTCGAAAAGTTTGGGTTAGAACATCGCAAGGCATCAGACGCCGTACGCCATTGACTCGCCCGTGTTGAGAAAAAAAAGGAGAAGATCGCATACCATTCTTCGTTGCGACGGACTTCATCCATATCGACGAGACCTCCTCCTGAGAGCAGCTTGTACGGATCGGCAGCGACGATCTTGTCCTTCTTCTTTTTCTTTCCTGTAGTGTCTCCGACCAATAGATCGACGGCTGCGATTCCTGCAGGCCGCTGTCTATACTTTCGAAGTTCAATCAACTCGTCCAGACTATTTGTTTTCAAATTTGTAAGAGTTGAACGATAACACCAATTAGCCAAGCTTTCAAGCGTTGTGGCTAGGGTCTCCTGTGAAATCCCTTTGTAGTATGGTGAGTGGGAGTAAAGGTATTTTACCTGAGTCCCTCTGGTTCGTCGTCCTGGGCGGCTGCACCCTCAGCTGCTGTTGCTCCTGTCTCGGACAAGGAAGTGCCTGCAGCAGGCGAGTCTTCAGGGGTGTCCTCACGCTTCTTGCGGTAATTGCGTTTCTTGATGTTTGCGCTCATGTTTCTTCTTTGTCCTGTGATTGTCCTGTGTGTGTTTGTGTTCTTGGCTGATTGGGTGGTCTGTAATGTGTGTCTGTCTGAGGGATGAAGCAAGCTGATGGGAGGAGCAGCCTTTATCAAAGGTCGAAGGAGTGTGGCTTTGTTCCATTTATTTGAACCAAAAGAAAAGGGACCGCCCTTGATTTCGTTCCCACAGCATTTTTTTTTCCCTTCTCTCTTTTACCCTTCTTTCCTTCACTCCACGAACTCCATCCGGTCGTACCCCCTTCCTGACTCACACATCGCGGGTAGGAGTCAAGCAATAACCAACCAACCAACCAACCAACAACCCCTGTGACGATAATGGACCCACCACAGAACCAACCCCATGGCGGTAGTAGCAGCAGCAGTGGACGTACCGGAGCCAACAACTCCAACTCCAACCCCACCACCTACACCAACAACGGAGGTGGTGATGGTGTAAACAGGCGGCAACCAAAAGTCGATGTCTACATCCCGCGTCACCGTCGAGGACCCAGCGACGATGCCTCCAACTCTCTCCTCCCTTCGGAATCAACCGACTCTCGACAGAGCTCGACTGCCTCATCACCTCGGAATACTTTGACGACTACTCGCAGCAATAGCAACTATAGTCAAAACGATGGGTTTGAGGACTCGTCTTCGTCTTCCAGGTCGGGCAACAATTCGTCGAGTAGTGGTGATGTCCAGCGGCGTGGTCGAGGAAAGTTTATGGGACCTGGAGCAAGCGGCGGTAGCTCTAGTGGTTCAAAGACGAACGGCGGAAATGGTGGCTCTAGGGGCAACGGCGGTCGGGACCGGGACTACAGAAGCAGCGGACTTAATGGCAATAACGGGCCAAGCAGGAACAACAACAGCAGCAACAAGACCAGTGGATACGGCTCTGCATCAACCTCCTCACCATCACCACAACAGCCATCCCCGACAGCAACAGCACAGGCACCACCAGCAGCGCGGCATCCACCGCGAGGTCGTGATTTCGATGCAACCGTCCTCAGACGCTACAGCGATGATGAGAACAGACCCAATTCGTCCTTTTCACGATCAAGCAGTTACACATCCATTCGATCTAGCAACAACAACAATCAGTTATCTTCTACGTCAACATATTCGAGATCAACTGGACGCACGCAGGACTCTAATGCCGCAGCACCAAAGAGACCTGACCGTTCGGATGAAGGATCCTGGAGGAGAGAAGTGCCCAAGTCAATCGAAACCACTGCAACGACTGTAACTTCAGGAACAGCCGAAGGCAAGGATGAGGAATCGGACCTGGCTGCTCAATTTGAGCGCGTCCGTCTGTCGACATCAGCCTCGGCCTCGAGATCTGGATCACCCGACGGCACCGAAGGTACGGATGAGCCTGAGGAATGGGAATTGGCCCTTGAGAATTCGGATGATGATGGTATCCCTGCCGCACCTAAGGATACCCGCAGACACCCAGCAGAGGCTTTGCTCGCCTCCCCAAGCTCTACTCCATCCAAGATTGGGAACTGGTCTGAAGGTAGGCTTTTGTCTCCTTTTTATTGGCTTTTGATGGACGTAACATGGAGTGTATTATCTAATTGCCTCGTCGCTGACATTTCTTATTCTGTTCTTCTTTACAAAAAGCAGTATCGAGTGACGACATGTACATTTTGGAGCTGTACGACTTTTCAGCGTCGATTAAGACTGCACATTTGACGGACATGTTTGCTGCATACGAGAACCGATCGGGAGGCTTCAGGATCAAATGGGTCGATGAAACCAAAGCCCTAGTCATCTTTGAATCTGCCGCCGTCGGTACGTTAACATTCTTCCCTATGAACCTTTGGTACCATTACCCCACGCTTCTGTCGTTTCGCAATCTCTGACATATCCCACCTTCCCCTTGTGATAATAGCGAAACAAGCACATATCGCCAATTTGACGAACCAGATTGCAAAGATCAAGCCATACAATGGACCGGACAGGGACAGTATTCGGAATGCTGGAAACCCTTCAAGTGGCGCATACAATGGAGTTCGACCCGCCAAGACTGACTCTGTTGCGCGACGACTTGTCCAGGGTGCATTGGGTTTGAGAGTCAGACGAACACCTGAGCAGATCGCTGAAGAGAAGGCCCAGATCCAGGCCGCCAAAGGTACTTGTCACACAACTCTCAGGGATATATACTTCTTTGCGATGACAAAAGTTATGTCTTGCTGACCCATTCTGCTTTTATGATCTTCATATATAGATGCTCGTGAGGCACAGCGTCAGGAAGAACGACGACAGCGCGAGGAAGACGAGCGGCAACGTCAGGCGATGGATGACGTCTTCAACTCTTGATCTAAATCGTCAATCACGCTTCTTTTTTTTTTCTTTTGCCTTTGCCCCCCCCCCCCTTTTGCTTTCAAACTTGCATTCTTTTTTACCACATTGTCATAGGGTTCATACCCACACACACACTTGCATTGCACATTTTCTCCATTTTCTTGCAGTATCACGCGATACTCATAAATAAACTCGTCAGTTCGATTCTCTGGGCAAAATTCGATACTTTTATTCAAGTGGCGATGGTTGGAGTCGTTGTTCCTGAAGTAGTCGAAGGCGGATTGAGGCGATTCCGTAGTTCTGTGGACGGAGACTCCTCTAACTTTGTCCCCTACCCAAATTCGTGAAATCCAAACAACAACAAAAAAAAATTAATTAGCAAATTTGTTTCGAAAAGAAATCAGACAAAAAGAAAATGTGAAGGTTTTGCTTACTGTTGCGGGATGAAAGAACCCATAGCTCAGTTCCTTCCGACTCCAAACAACTGTCCAATGGTCATCCGGCGGGGCAATCTTCTCGACGGTGTGCATAAACTCGATCATCTCGCCTACAACGCCACTATACCGTGGTAATGGCGATCCCGCTTGAAGGTCCACCTCATCGTCAATACCACTCTCTCCGGACCTTTCCTCGTCCCTACGACGAGACTCTAGTTCCCTGGTAGCCCGTTCCTCGCCCAAGAAATAAACCGGTTTAAGCCCTCCTTGCTCCCAATCCAAAAGCCGGATCGCAAACTCAATCAGCCGGTTCTCGACTTCCTTTGGATTAAACCTGTCTGTCTGGGGAAGTGTCGAAAGTTGATGGATCCTGCTGTAGATTGTTTGTGGGGTTTGTGCCTGGATCCAGTGGTCGTCGCCGTCCAGTAGTGCTGTTGAGGTTAATGATAATGATCCTGTTGAGATTGATGGTGATACCCCAGGAGGAAGAGGAGGGAGAGGTGGTTGATTGGTGGATGGTAAAGGGAGGAGAGGGATGGCGTTGATTTCTTGGAGGAAGGTATCGAATATGATTTGCTGATCTGTCGTTAACTCGATGGGCGATGGTGGCTGAGGAGGCACCGTGGTCGCCGTGGTTGCTGCTGCTGTTGCTGTTGGTATTGCCGTGCCAGCTTGATCGACATCCATGTCTGTCGCATCGGGCTGATTTAAATCTTGTGAAGGTTGGGTACCAGAGACTGTGGTGATAGTAGTGTCCGAAGGCGATCCCTCTACTTGCGCTGGGGATACCGGCATTGCTGTATCATCATCCTGTCGCGGGGTAGTTGTAGAGTCATCGACAGAGGCCGCAAAGGACTGGAGATCCTTCAAAGCCGCCGATACGAAATCATCATCATCCTCCTCGCCGCCTGGCTGCTCCTGCTGTTCCCGAATCTCTTGCTGGATATCAATTCCTTCTTGGAGATCGGGCGTCTGAATTCCCGGGGTACCCTCGGGCGTATGGTGTTTCGACGGTGCTGCTGACGACGAGGCTGTTGCTGCTGTAGGTGTGGACACAGTGGTCGAAGGAGCTGTCTTTTGTACATCGGTAGCGGTGATGGTGGCGGTGGTAGGGTGCAGGTCTCCCGAGTCAGAGTCCGAGTCCGAGTCGCTCGCGTAGCTGACCAGCGCGTTCATTCCTTCCTTGTTTGCTTCCTGTGCGTGTGGTTGTTTGAATGTAAAAAGAAGATCGTTTTTTTGTTCAGGAACAGGCGAAGCTTGAAAAAGGGAGCGAATGGTTGATTACACGTGACCATTGGGCTCAGCGCTGAAGGAAAGTGAAAAAGTGATGTGAAGGACCGAAATAACCATTCAGCCATCTCGACACACACACTCCACCTCCCATCACTCACATTCAACGACCTCGTTAGCAGCAACACACTCGCATTCGCCCTCCAACTTTTATCTCCGCTAGCCCCCACTCCACATACATCAACCACCCACAGACAGCAAAACAAGCGCAACAAAGCCCACCACAACAACACCAACAAACACCAGCAAAAGAATGGCAAAGCCAATTGAAAAGATGAAGCCGGAGGAGATCCTCACAGCGTCCAAGAAGCTGTTCTTTGGCGGTTTCGCCCTCCTGCCCATGCTCTGGGTCTACAACATCTTCTACGTCTGGCCTGTCAGGAATCGTGCTGATCTCAGTCCACAAGTTCGCCATTGTAAGGTTTACTCTTCATTTTTCGTCCGACAATGCAAAGGACTGTGGCAGGACACAACTTTTCTTGTCGGGACTAGTTGGGACGAGACGACCGATCTGGATAGCGTGAACTTTCAACGGAACAGTGGATCAACTTCAGTAGCAAGGATACACTATGTCTACCTGGAGACGAACAAAGGAAGCAAACAAGAAAGGCACAGTAAGGAAATAGCAAATTCCTAATGACTATTGTCTGCCTGCTCTTATTGAATAACACAAAATAGATATGCTACTGTCTGGAATACTGTCGGTGGTGCTGTTTGTAGTGTTCTCTGCATGGTTTGGAATCTTTGTCAACCAGCGTCTGAACTGGGGTACCACCGGTGACACCCTTACTGTCGTCCTTGTCAAGGGTGTTTAACTCTGCTTAACCCTCCTTTTATCCGCGTTTGCTACTGCTCTCCCGTTCATCTTGTACCATTACGACTCTTCAACAAATAAACCAACCCCCGATACCCTTCTTGAAATGATTCTCGATGCCTTGCGGAATAATTCTGTAAGAGAAAATGGCAGGATGAACAACAGGACAAAGACGAGAAAGGCTTTGAAGACACGGTGGCGTTGCAGTTAGGTTGTCGTTTCTCTCAAGGAAGGGTGAGTGCAAAACAAGGTCGAAACTGCAAGGGACGGACGAGCTGGCAGCAAAAGTGGGTCCGGTTGGATTGGAGATGGACATGGGCTGTGATTGGCCCCTTGTTTCTGTGGGGTGGACACTTTGTGCGCCTCAATCCCAGGGGCGCCTCTTTTTATTGTCTTTGTTTTTCCGCTCCTTCTTTTCTTTTCTTTTCTTTTCTTTCTCCTTCTCTTCTTCCTTTCTCCACTCTTCTCGACTTCTCCTTCATCACCCTCTCCCTCTTCCATATACCCCAACACATACTCGCACACCTTATCCTTCCCATACACATACATACATCCATCCAACAACATGCTCAAGAACACTATCCTCCCCTTCTCGAAAAACACCCCCGCCCTCCTCCGGGCAACAGCAATGGTAAACAAAAGGTTCCCACGGTTCACAAATGGTCAACTCTCCATCTTTTTCCTTTCTCTTCGCTGTCCTCGCTTCACTAAAACTCAGCCAACAAATCAACCCCTTCATCAACCTCGTCCCTGCGTACAAACGATACTCCGCTAAAATAACCAACGTCCATTCGTTTCTGTCCCTTATTATGATTAGGCAACGTCGCACCGCCAACCAACAAACACCGCCCTCGCTTCATCCGCTGCTCTTCGGTCCCTCTTGCCCGCGATTGCAGCGACAACAACATCTACTCCTATCCGGCAGGTCCACACAACTTCAGGATCGGTGTCTACCTTCTCTTCCTCCTCCAACCTCGAAGACCAGTTCCTGCAACAGCAACGACGCGAACTCGCCACTCGAGCCAGCCGCCCCGTCCACATCCACGAACACACTTTCTCTGCTGAAACCATCGCCAACAACATTGACGTCGACAGTGATTACTTGGCACCCTTTTCCACACCAGAGCAGGAACTACTCCCCACGGTCCAAATCAACCGCGACTCAACCTCCCTCATCATCACCCGACCCCTTTCCTCCCAACCCCACCACCCTAATCAATCTACTCCAACAAGTTTCACACTCGACAACGTCTGGCTCCGCGATAACTGCCCCTGCCCGAAATGCGTCAATACCTCGACCCGCCAAAAGTTACATTTAACAGAACAAGTACCAAAGGATATAAGCGTATCGTCGATTCAGGTGTGCCAGCAGGGTTTGAAAGTGACTTGGTCTCGGGGGTTGCAGGTTCTGACGGGAGATGAAGGAGGGGAGGAAGAGAGGTTGAAGGCTCAACCGGGTCATCCGAGTTTCTACCCCTGGGAGATGCTTCTTACTCGGTAGAGGAGACATGTCTTGGTGTGTTTCAGAGACATGCCCTGTTTTGAATAATGAATAATGAATAATAATAATAAAAAACGTCGAGGACTTTGTTATGAGCTTCGAAAGAACAAAGATGACAAATGCGATGAAAAAAGTGGCTACAGTAGAAGTAAACGGATTGAGTGCAAAAAAAAGAAACCTAAAAGGAAAGCAAAGAGAAGAAAGAGTGGGGTACCATAACATATTCTTTGACTCCCAAAAAAAAAAAAAAAAAAAAAAAAAAAAAAAGAGGGGGATCGCCTCTTATGCACAGACATGCAAAACCGAGCTGACTGGGGCCACCATTCCGAGGTACTGCAACCATCACTTAGTAACATTGTTGCTGTGCCCCTTCCTATCCAGTCTATTTTCTTGACCGTTTAAGGAAAAATTGAAATGATCGATGTAATTTTTTTGTAGAGCACTGGGGACGTTTCGGAAGAACTGCGAGAAGGTGAAGTAGAGTTAATGTGGTGGTGGTGGTAGTTTGGACGTTATCCATTCCAGCCTTTGTTTTCTGTATCAAGGATGAAAAGTAGAAGAAAGCCGTGAAACAGAACGATGAAGCATAACGACGAAGCAAAGTCTATCACGATATTTAAGGTTAACAAAACAAAAAAAATTAACGAAAAGATGCCACAGGTGGGATGGACCATGGCGCTCCAGAAAAACATGGCATGTTGAACGTAAGGTTAAGAAAAAAACAAAGTGGTATTGCACTTCCATGGGGATGGATGTGTCGCTTGTACTTTGTTGGCAGGCGTCAAAACAAAGAAGCAAGAAGAAAACGATGAAATGAAAAAATAGAAGAGGGAGGCTATGTGGGTGTGGACAAGAAAAAAAGGCAAAGCGATCATTAGCACCAAAACGAGAAGAAAAAGGATGGAAATCTCATTCTTTCTTCCCTGGTGGACAAATGGGGGTATCTAAAGGATGCAAAGGATGCAAGGGATAGAAAGAGAGAGCAAGCAAGCGAATCAAACGAATCAAAGGCGAAAAGAAGGCTGCACATGACCCAAGAAGGTTCATTTGGGCACAGCACTTTTGCTGTCTTTCATTTTGTCAGCGCCACTAAAAATTCAGTATAAAAAGACAGGGTCTCCCCTGTTTTTTTCTTTCTTTTCTTTCTTCTTCATCTCAGTTCTCTCATCAACGTCAGTCTTCACTCATAACTGAAAATCTCTCTCTCTCTCTCTCCCCTTCTTTCCCTCTTTCCCACACACACATATACACAACGGTCTACCCTTACCTCTCCACTAGCTTCCACTCTCCCGCCACTTACACACAAACTCTCCTTCTTACCCTCACCAAACCTAACCGCAAGAACAACCTATCCCTACAAGAACAAGCAAACACACAAGCAAAAAATGGCGAAACCATCTCTGTTCCCCAAACGTCGCGCCCTCCAACGACGTAATACCTCCAAGCGCGAACCCAAGCTCGACAAGGTCTTTGACTGTCTCCTCTGCCATCATACCAAATCCGTCATCTGCAAACTGTAAGTCCCCCTTTCTCCGAGCTTCTTTTGTTTCTTCTCTCTCTTCCTGTTGTGATCATATGCGTGCTATCTCATTGTCGTTGTGGGGGTTGTTGTCTTTGTATTTGTTTGTGCTACCGATCGATGGGCGCTCTTGACATTGTCTTGTTTGTTTGATCTCTAACTAACAACTCCCGTTTTCTCTGTGTGTTTTCACAGTGACTTTGATAGCAGAGCTGGCACCCTCATCTGCACGATTTGTCCAGCACGATACTGTTGCCACATCAACCGTAAGTCCGATTTGCCTTCCACTTTGATCGTGACCGAATCCTAAAGCACGCGATCCACGCCGTTTCTTTTATCTAACAACCTCTTTCTCTCTATCTCTCCCCCTCATGACATAAACGGTCCCATCATTAGACCTCAGCAAGGAAGTCGACGTCTACGGCGAGTGGGTGGATCACATCGAAACATCCAAGCAGCCGACACTGCCAAAGCAACGCCATCAAGCCACCGCCACCACTATCGTCGCATCTGTACCAGCAGCAGCTACCCAGGCACAGCCACAGGAACCATGGGTCCGCACCAAGACCTCCAGTCTCTTGAAGGCTACCCCTCGAGCCCTGACTCAAGATCGCCCCAGTCGTGATCAGAGCTGTTCCCCAATCCCGAGAGATGAAGCCATGGCCCAAGCCCTGGCTCCTGTCCATAACCATCCCAGCCGTGAACAGAGTCATTCCCCGCTGCTTTCTCCGGGCCCTCAAGCTCAAAGTTCTGTTCATACCCCGGTCCAAGTCCACGCCCCGGTCCGAGTCCAAGCCCAGCCCCAGCCCCAGTCCCAGGCTCTGACTTTGACTCAACCTCAAGTCAAGAAACTTGTCGCCGTCTGCGTGAGCCCTTACCATGACCAGAACGAAGACAACGCGCCCCAGATGTTCCAAGAAGGAGGCATGGCCCCAGCGCTCGCTGCCCGTACCGCTACTGGTCAACCCTGGGTCCAAGGAAACAACCCTCAGCTTGGCTGCAGCGGCGACCAGCAAGACCATGCTTTCAACAACCAGATGCACGATCACCAGCAGCAGCGGCAGGGCTATGGCAACAAGAACGCCAGCAACCAGCGGGATTTTGGCAATAACAACCACAACTACCACCATAACAATGACCAGAGTTTTGGTAGCAACCAAGGCTATGACTTCCAGATTCATGGCTACGGTTTCATCAACCGCGGCGGTTTTCGTGGCACCCACCAGGGATATGGAAACAAGCACGGTTTTGCCGGCAATCAAGGTTATGGCAACAACTACCAGGGCTTTAACAACAACAACAACAACACCAACCAAGGTTACGGCGACAACCAGGGAAGCTACGGAGCTCAGTCAAACTACAACCACGCCAACCACAACGATATGTTCTCCTCCTCGTCGACCTCGTCGGGATACTACAACAACAGCAACGGAGGTGGTGGACACTTTAACGAATACGACGAATCGCCCTACGACGACTTGACCGGAAGCAGTGGTCTCCAGTACAACACCACTGGCGGCTACTCTGACCACTAGTCGTGTCTGAAAAAGCAGCATTCTCACGTCCTCAGGAAAAATACATGCCTCTTAGTTCTCGTATTTTCTTCCACTCCGTGGTTTTTTTCATCCCTCTGTATCAACGCCTGTACTTCATATATCACAGCCTTGTCATTGCATCACTTGCTTGTAAAACAAAAAACAATTCATTCAAAAAATAAATCTTTTCAAGAAACAAAAAACATGCTTTTCAACTTTTTATAGGGCGCCATGTTACTACATGCAAGAAAAAAAACGATTAAGAGAAGAGGAAACTTCACTAAACAGGACGATTATAAGTCGTAGGCTGGGGTGGGCCCCCATGCTGCTGCTGCTGCTGTTGTTGCTGCTGCTGCTGTGAGGATTGTTGAGGACGCTGGTGAGGATAGTGAATGCTGGTACCAAAAGTAGACACCTTCATCGGGCCAGCAATACTATCACTCAAATACATCTCCTTTTGACTATGTGGACCGTTATTGTTGTGCTTGTCTCCCGGCTGTTGCGGTGGTGGTGGACCATCCCGCACCACCGTTGAGTTCAACCGCCGGGCATGATGCATCGAATAGCTCGGATTCGAATATTCAAAAGGTCCAGATATCGTGCCTCTGGTTAACAGTCCGTGGTCGTTGTTGTTGTTGTTGTTACTGTTGTTGTTATTGTTGGTGTTGTTGGTGTTGTTGTTGTTGCTGTTACCGTCACCCCAGTACTTATCGCCATTGTTGTTTGAGAACTGCTGTTGTTGCTGTTGCTGCTGCTGTTGCTGTTGCTGAGGAGGAGGATACGCGACGTGGTGATGGTGGGGCTGTCCAGCAGGAGACATATGGTGCGACGGTGGATGGCTGTTGTTGTGGAAAGGGGAAGGTCCTGGTGGGTACATAGGAGAAGAGTTCCTAGCGTCGTTACTGGGATAGGAGTGACCTCCTTGCGGCTGATGAGTTTGAGTGTAATATCCTGCTGGAGGAGGTGGAGGAGGAGGAGTGGGTGCGTGCTGTCCTGATGGTTGCTGGGGTTGCTGGGGTTGTTCTACTCGGACCACCTCCTTGAAACTAGCCATCGTCAATGCTGCCTCCCGCCTTTGACGCATCTCGTCTGTCTCCTCCTCATCATTCAGATCATCAGGCTTTTGTTCATTCTCCTGGCGAACCTCGCGAACTCCGTCATATCCACCGCCACCAACCATGCTCCGCGAAGATTCGTCCGAGTGGTAGCCTGTGGAAGACGCAGGTCGTGGAGCTCCATTCGTCGAGCCATTGTTGTTTCCAGAAGCAGTAGCGTGAGGCGTGGGAGAGGCGGTATGCGACCGCTGTTGTTCGACCATTGGCCGTTTGGAAGGGGGAATCGTCTGTTGGGGAGCAGACGTAGGGGTCCGAGCAACAGCGGCTGCCCCCTTCTCTTTAGACCGCGCCCTGTCCTTGTCCTTGTCTTTGTCCTCGACAGCTGTTTCAGCAGAGTTCTTCCTCGACCCGTTCATGTTCACAGGCGTACTGGGCTGCGGGGTCGAATTGTTGCTCTCCAAAGAAATTCCTGCCGCCGAGACTGGCACCAGAGTCGATTCGTATCCAGAGGGAACAGGTGTCTGTAATGGTGAATTGGGAAAGGGGTCATCGGGCGTGTTTCCAGAGGGAGTCGTAGTGGCTGATGCTCCTTGGGACTGGGATTGAGGTGAAGAATTTGACGAAGAGGATTCCTGAGGGATAAAGAGGATCATGCCACTGTGAGTCGTACGTTGGTGGGTGATCAATCTTGCCAGCTGAGTATAGGTCGCCCCACAGCGGTTGTGACGACAGACATATGGCCGTAACCCTTGGTCGGTATGGACAACTCGATGGTGTGACAAGGAGGAAGACTGAAAGGGAAGGAGAGCGCACGGGAAAACCAAAAAAAGAAAAAAATAATGCGTGAGACGGCATACACATTGGGTAATGGACATAGCCCCCATGCCGTCCTGTTTTGTTTTGTTTGTTTTGTTTTGTTTTGATTTGTTTTGTTAATTATCGCTTCAAAAAAATATATGGAATGAAGCGCGCTTACCGTGTGAAAGGCCTTTTGGCAGTCCTTGTAACCACACAAGTACGGCGGCTTCCCGGAATGGATACGAAAGTGAGTCGTCAGACGAGAGGCAACCGTAAACTCCTTTCCACATCTTGGCCAACTGCACCGGAATCTAGAAAGCGAACCCAAACAAAGATTGAGAAAGATGGGCTTAAGTATACCGTGCATCTGGAAAGGGGAAGAAAAGAATAGAGGAAATGACGCGAATTGACATAAATGAAAAAGGATGTCTCTCCGCTTTGTCTCTACCCCCTTTGGTCGTGACTGGACCAAACCAAGAAAAGGGATGAAAAGTAGCAAATGACAATGCAATTCGAACGTACTTTCCGTCCGCGTTCCGCTCAAAGTCTGGAGTGGGGCTAGACTCTGGTGCATCCTGATCCATAGACTCGTCCCCTAGCGTGTCCTGAGACGGGGATTGGGCCTGGGCTGGCGATTTGACCTGAAATGGTGGTAGGACCTCGAACGCCACTGGCTTTGTTGTTTTTGCCTTGTCCTGACCTTCCACGACAAACTTGAAATCCCGTTGTTGCTGCTGCTGCTGCGTGTCACCCTCGATTGCCCGTGAGGGTGAAGACCCGGTTGTCTTTTTGGTCGCAGTCTTTCGCGGTCCAGGTTTCGCATCGGATGGGTCCGTGACTATGGTTTGAAATGAGTCCTGATACCCCGCCGCTTCTCCTGTTGTCGACCCTATGATGAGAAAAAATAAGTGATTGTCTGTGGTCAATGATTGAACTTGGGTTTCCTCTTCCAACAGCCGAGTAAGTGTTGCTGGTCAATAGACGGCCTCGTGCGCTTTGCGTACCGCCGCCTCATTACCAACATTACGCAGCAATACCAATATAAAAACAACAAACAACAAACATAGCGAAGCGCAAACAAGAATAGCTAGTGCCCATTGATTGTCGTCGGAAATGCGCGAAAGAAAAAATAGAAAGAAGCGAGTGACTGAGACACTACTACCACACCTACTAACCTTGGTTGCGCGGCTTTTTCTTGGCATTCGACGTGGACATATCTAGGGGTGTGCTGTGGTTCATGTGAAGTGGGGGTGGGCCAGGGGTTGCTGTTGTTGATGCTACTTTGGTACAGGGTAATAATGCAGAAGAGGCTGTGGTGGGTGAGTCGAGGCTTCCTTTTGGCCGGTAGGGTGAAGGCAACCGATGATTTATTGTTAGCCAAGAAGACATGTATTTTTGTACTGCTATGCAAAAGACTTCCTTCTTTCTTTCATTTTTTTCTTTTTACCTGACGGAGTCGGTGAAGAAGAGGCTAAGGCAACAACATCCTTGAACTGGTTCTGAGGGTCATATGCGCGGAATGTGAGCGGGGTGGGATTGAGACCATTGGCATTACTATTATTGTTGCTGCTGATCTCGTTGTTGTTGGCTTTTGACTTTGCAACTGGGCCATTGCTTGTCGGTGTGTTGGACGAGTTAGATTTCCGCTGTGGGGCAATTGGCGGATGAGGGTGGGTGTGGGCGACCGTGCTGTTATTGGTGATCGTTGATTCTTCGAGTTGAGCGACCGAGATTGAGTTTGCGTGTTTCCTTGATGAGCCGCTGTTGCTTGTTGACGTTGCTGTCGACTGCTGTGGTGACCCATTGTTAATGTTGTTGGTAGAGGGGCTATCGGCCCAACGCAGACTTCCTAGTGCTGCGGGTGTAGAGGATGTTGTAGGAATTGTCGAAGAAGATTGAGGAGTTGGTGAGGAGGAAGAGGAAGAGGAGGAGGAGGATGTGCGACCATGACCATGGACTTGTCGATGGTGAGAGGTAGTATTATTGATATTATTAGGGGGAGGTAACAAGGGGGTCGTGGTGGAGGTAGAGGCAGAGGCAGAGGAGGATCCTGGAGGGTTCAATATCTGCGACAGATTCATTTTGCTGTTGTTGTTGTTGATTGTGAAAGTCGAGGTGGATGTGTGTGTACAATGGTTGCTGTGGAGGTGGATGCAAAGAGAGTGAGAGAAGAGAAGGAGATCAAAGGGTTGGGATGAATCAAACAACAAGTAGAAGCAAGCGGAGTGAAGGGAATAGAGCAATGGTGAAGAGTGGAGAGGGAGAGCATATAAAAGGAAAAGAGAGAGAGTGGGGAGGGTGAAGAAGAAAGGTAGAGGGATGAATGGAAAAAAGTGGTGGCAAAAGAGACAAAAGGGGAAGAGGAAGGAAGAGTGAAGAAGAAGAAGAAGGAGCGCAGAG
Organism: Linnemannia hyalina; assembly: GCA_019671135.1. Classification (NCBI taxonomy): domain Eukaryota; kingdom Fungi; phylum Mortierellomycota; class Mortierellomycetes; order Mortierellales; family Mortierellaceae; genus Linnemannia; species Linnemannia hyalina. The sequence goes on along the minus strand of JAHRHY010000002.1, from coordinate 3,338,809 downwards.
AAAGGCAATAAAAAAAGAGGACGGGTCGGGAAGGAAGAGGGGCAAGGAGAAGGGGGTGCGTGGACAAGTGGACAAAGTGGACGGAAGAGGCAGACAATCCTCATCTACTCTTGCAAGTCTGTCTTTGAAATATCATCCACACAACCTCGATGATGGCAATAATTTGCTCGCCTGTTTCGCTGAGACTGGCAGCGTGCAAGCAATTGGACTATTGTAGAGCAGACAAAAGAGGGGGGCACAAGGAGCACCTGCCGAGAAAGAAGGGGGCTGGAGTAATAGATGATCGAAGGGTAGGCTCGAGGAAGAAGAAAAGGAAATGGTTCAGATGGTTCATTCGGGGTGGGGGTGGGGGGAACAGGTTCAAGATGGCTCGCTAGTAAAGTAGCGATTGAACAAACAATGACCATATGCCAGCTGTATGCAAGATGCAAGAGCGAAAGGGCGCAACAAAAAGAAAAAAAACTTTATGTCCATTCCGGACTGTGGGAAGGGATGGTAAGGAAAGGGGGGACGTGTGCCGTGCTACCGATGATCCCTTTTCTCGTTTGTTCTTTTTTTTTCGCACCTTCTAGTGTATTACCACAATTTGCTTGGCCAACAAATGCATTGTATTGCACAAACAACAATCCTGCAAAACCATCTTTTTTTCTTATTCATCTTATCAAAGAATTCTTTGACCCCTTTTCCTTCACTTCAGTTTTTATTTTCAGAAGGTGCACCCATCCCAATATGGTACACAACTATGACAGGGGTGTGAGACACCTTCCCTTTGACTTGGCCAACCTTTTTTTTTTTTTTTCTCTTTCCCTTGGAGTCGACAGAGAGAGCAATTTCTTCCTGTTTTGTTTTGCCTTGTGCCTTGTCCTTGTCTTTTTGAGGAGCATCCGAACAAAAGTGAAGAAAATGGCAACGATCCACTAAAGAAAAGAAGGGAGGAGAAAAGAGCGCTTGAAGCGTTGAATGACAAGACCATGTCCCTTCCTCTTCCCTTTCTTCCCATCCCGTCACCCTCCTATGGTCTAAGGACAGGGAAAAAAAAGGCAAACAAGCTAAACGAGCAAACCGAAATCATGGGAGTGGGCGGAGAGTGTTATTTCACCCAATTGATTTCCTGTTTGGGCAAACAAATGCACGTGACTCCATTGATTAATTGACATATTATCATAAACCTTTTTTTTTTCGCGGTGGCTGGCGGCGCGCGGTTATCTCTCACGGAGGAGGATCGCTTTGAGGAGGCGAAAGTATGTTGTTTGATTGCTCTGCATCCTCTCTTCTTTCTCTGTTGGGTACCCCTCGAGTAAGGAAGCCACATTCTCACAATTGCCACGGCATCAAGTTTCTCTCGAAATGTCGCTTTATTTGATTCTATTGTTCTACCCTAGCCTACTGTATTAAGCACCATGTTGACAATGCAAGAGCACTCTGTGTCCACGTTTCCACCAAAACGAAGACCTCTAAGCAGTACAAGAGATAGGAAGAAAATGAAGTCATCGCAACTGTCTACTCAACTACCGCACATGTACGTCCTCACCTATTCCTCCATACACGAAAAAGCACAAGCCAAAAAAAAAAAAAAAAAAAGAACACCCAGCCAAAACCACAAGCCGCTTCCTGAAATCCCCAAGGTTACACAGGCTATCGGCCAGTTGCAGTCACCCCCAACAAGAGCACACTTATCCTTCTGTGTTGGGGGGGACAGGCATGTGCGCTCAAGGGAGGGGATGAAAACAATATGATGACGACAGCGATATTACAAACAATATTTTCCCAGACGTGCCCTTAGCCTTGAGCCGGAAAGCTCTCCTTCCTCCGGGGCTTACACACACTTTTTTTTTTGGTTGATTGATTGATGGGGAGCAATTCAGCATAGCGAAGTGATTGTGGCCATATCATCGTCTACTTTTCTTGTATTTTCCCTTGTGTTCGTGTGTCTTATGTCTTTGGGAAGATAATAGGGTTGTCGCGAGGCAAGACGGGTTGTAGACAACGAGAACACATGGTTCCAAGTCATCGAGAAAAAAATGGATGCATGGTGGCGAAAGTAGGGGATGATTTGATAGTCGACGCGTGGGAGTCTGGGGGTGCAGAGAACGAGGACAAAGAGTGAAATTTTGCAAGAATAAAAAAAAAAAAAAAAAAAGGTGGCAGCGGTGGAGGGGGAAGGAGGGAAAAGAAGCGAGAGAAGAAAGAGAGTGAAGGTTGTGTTTCTGTGAGCATACCTAGCGCGTCAGAAAAGCGCATCAGACCGCCGACATGGCTCTCCCCCCTCTCTGTTTTTTTTCTACCCTCAAACACCTTTGGTCTTGAACCCAGCCCTTACACTACTCCAAGCAAGAATATGTTAAAGGTCTTGAATAAAAAACAATTTACTTCGCGAGTTACTCCAAAGAGTTACTCATAATCATCCACAGCTCCTGCAAGGGTATCAATCTCAACATCATCCGTCGTCGTCGTCAGCGCCGACAGCGCACCACTACCAACGCCTCCAAAAGACTGCGACCGAGGCCTGGGCGAAGCGATCCCAGAGCAAGACCACCCACCATGCCCATCGAGCGCAATTCGTTGTTGATGGTACTTTTCTAGACTGGCCTGGTGACAGACTGTGATGCAGGTAATATTGAGCAATCGACATTGTCTGAACATTTCTTTTTCGGATATTATGTCCATTGAACACGTCGCCTCGTCCAGCACTTTTGTTTCAAGGGAGCAAAGCAAGAAAGTAAGTTGTCAGTTTCCTGTCCGTGTTACAAGGCTGCAACATTTACAGCTTCATTACTGAAAAGAAACCATTGCAAAAAAAAAAAGACTTACCGGCAAAGATAGGCTTGACATAAAACAACCGCGCAAACGCCAACTTTTGCTGCTCGCCTGGCGAAAGCATCTTGTTCCAGTCCAACGTATAAACCTGGTCAAAGTCCTCCACAGTCTCTACTAAATGCTCCAGACGGACCAACTTGAGCACCCTCAGGATATCAGCATCCGTTACTGAAGAGGCCATCTCTTTGTGCGGATACACCAATTGCTCCCGAAGCGTGCCGTATGTCATGTAAGGCATCTGGGGAAGGAAGATCACATCCTTGCGGTACTGGTGTGGCAATATGACTTGCCCTGTTGTAGTCATCGAAGGGAGCAAAAAAATACAAAAAAAAGCGTCGTGTTAAAACTCGTTCAATCTTGTTCACGGACAGAGTTGACCATGTCTTGTTTTCCTGAATGAGAAACTTACCCTTGCTGACCGGCCACAAGCCTCCCATAACACGCAGAATCGAAGTCTTGCCAGAACCTATGAGCGATCAAACGAACATGATTTTTTTACTACATGAGTATCGACGGTTGCGCAACGTTACATCCTGTTGCATGAAAAAAATGCATTCCTGTTATTACCGTTTGGTCCAACAATGACAGTGTTGACGCCAGCCTCAAAACGATGCGTGAATCCTACAGTAGAAAAAAAAATAGCGAAGAGTGAGTTTGCATTCCAAAAAATCCACTACCTTCAATATTCAACGCGCCGTGAGCTCAATTGCTTACCAGAAACAATAACTTCTCCTGCAGGGGTGCTGAAAGTAACGTTCTCGAGCCGGATCGAAGAATCCATCGACAAGGACTCCTCATGAGGGTAATCGATCGCAATGTTCTCCATCTCTGTGCTCAGCATATCCAGCGCCTCCATGAGCTGACCCAATCGAGATGTGTATCCGGCCAAATCCGAGAACTCTGTGCCGCACTTGATGATCTGCGAGAACTGGTATGTCAGATACATTGAGACGAACGAAGTCTAGAAGAGAAAAGAAAGTAGTATCGTTAAGCGGTGCGCTTCTTGATCAGCTTTGTTGTGTATGACATCTGGACAGAGATACTCCAAGAAAATAATACCTTGCTGATGATGGCTGAAAGGTCGGAGGCTGGTAAGTCATCGTAGATGCCGAGAAAGATGGGAATCGCAATGATCACATAGCTCAAAATCGATCCAAAGTAAGAGACGCTCTGCTGCAAGACTATTCATAAGAAAAATGAAACAGGCGTCAATGCTTACCACTTCCAGAGACAGGACACAAAAGAAAAGGCCATTATGCTCAGGACTTACATTTGAGTGGGACCTCCTTGTAGATAACGTTGAGCTGGGAGCACAGCAACTTTTCCAGAGAATCATCCGCCGCCGTCTTCGCCTCGCCTTCTCCACGGCTGAACGTAATCGACTCTGTAAACTGGCGGAAGCGGACATGCAGGAATCGGAAGTAGCCCTCAGCCGACTCCTTGAAAAAGATTGCATCAATAATTGGGTTGATCAACAGTCGACTGGTGATGGCGCTGAAGATAAAGTAGCCATAGATACACAACGGTCCAATGTATCCCGTCATCTGCCAGCACTGCCAGGTGTAGAATGCAATCGAGAGCGGGCTGATGATCAAATCCTCGACCATCTTCCGGAGCGCCTCTGCCAACTTGTCGATATCCTGAGTGATTCGCTGGTCGCTAAAAGATGCGACAGAAAATTACGGTATGAATGTCAATGCGCAATGTAGACAATCAGTCTTCTACTTTGGCGGCGCATAACTCCGACTCAGACGAGGTGCAAGGGTCCAGAAAAACTTACGGGTTGTCGATTTCTTCGTCGTGCATAGTGAGGATCCGGTAAAAGAGCTTTGGCTGAATATAGATCCGGTGAAAGTAAAGCGTCAACGTCCGTCTTGCCTCCAGTGACAACAAACTGCCCATCAAAAAGATCACACTCTTTCCCTAGCAGGCATTGAAGAAAAAAGAGGAGCAGCGTTAAAGACAGTTCAATTGAACAACCAGGGTGGTGAAAATGGGACTCAATTGCAGCAGCCAAAAAAAAAAGAACAACTTACGAATCCAGCAAGGAAAACAGTGAATAGAGAAATCATCAGTAAACGGAAGAAGGCTGCCGAATCCTTGTCGCCTAAGACCTTGTAGTACCTCGAGGGGATCGTCCCGACAAAGTACACAATGCCTTCATTCAGACAGCAGAACAAAGTCATACCAATGTACAACCATGTCACCTTTGACTGCTTCGAGAACAGGATCTCAAACAGCCGGGAAATCCTCTTCAGAAACAGACGATCCAACTTGTACTCGACTTTTTTCTTTACCGGCAGCTGGTATCCGAGCCCGCCGTGGTTGTAGCGCTGTTGCTGCTGGTGCTGGCTCCTGTTGGTATGGCCACTGGTGTTGCTGGTGTTGCGCTGCCGGTTCCTTGAGGTGTTGTTGTTTCCTGCTCTTGAGGGTGTTGACCATGGTCGCCATGAGGGAGTAGAAGAAGAGGAGCCATTGTCACCACCTGGGTAGAGGAATGAGGGAGCAATGGACTTGAACATTTGAGCCATGGACTGGAGGGGTCGTCTGGGAGTTGATGTTTCTGGGTCAAAGGTCGATCCGGATGCTGTGTGGTCCTCCTCCCTGGCGTCCTCTTCAGTCGGGAGCAAACGATACATCGATGTAAAGTTGTGGTGAGTGGAGGTGAAAAAGGGAGGGAAAAAGTGAGCAAAGGGAAGGAGTGACGGAGCACAGTGAGAAAAGGCGGGGTGGTGGGGAAAAGTTCACACAAGTGCAATTGAAGGAATAAGTCACGTGAGACCTTACACATCTTTGTAGGGTTGGGCGGAGGACTCGATACTCCAAATCCCGATAGTTGAGAATTCATCATAGATCTATTCATCTGTATCTCACCCATGTCATCAGGTATGAAAAATGAACGAAAAGATCTTGAACTGCGGATGGGTCCTTCCCGCCACCTTTTTTTCCACCAAAAAAAACAAGTCAGATGAGATGAATCTTCCATTTGTTGACACTCCACTTGCCAAGGGTCCAAGCTCAACATGTCACCCTACTCTTCATGTCTCCTTAACAACTGCTTCTCTCTCTCTTTTTTCGCAACAAAACAAACAAACGCCGACAAGCAAAATCAAATGACCAGCTACTTTGCACCCTTGTGGCGAACACCTCCACAAGCCAGCCCACACAACAACTACAGCGCACAGTACAAGTTATTCACAAGAGATGGTGACCTCGGCGAGCAAGTGAAGGCGACCCATCGATCAGAAGTATGATGGTACCTGATGAAAACCTTATTTCTTGCACGTGTACTCCATTCTCCCTGAATTGAACTGCGATCAATCAAAACAAAGGCCAGTGCTTTTCAACCACTGCCAAGTCATGAGCAAAGAGGTAAACAAGAGGATAATGGTTGAGATGACTGAATATTTTTTGATGAATTATGAAGGTAAACATGAAAGAATGATGATCGTGCAAATGAAATGAGAAGAGTTATGGAAAATGCAAAACTAAGATACAAGGGGAAAAAACAAAAACTGAAAAGCAATTTTTTTTTTGTGATGTGGAAGGCAGAGGAAAAGGAATGAGAAAATGAGAAAACGACAGGACGGCAACGTAGCCCGATTACAGCTCGCTAGGGATCTTCTTGCCACCGTTCTTCTTGTTCTTGTTGAACTTGGGCTATAAGTACATGAAAACAGAAAGTATAGGTATCAGTAAAGAACCGATTTGACTGCTGCATCAAAAACACATTCAAGTGGCAAAACAAAATTATAGACAAATTACCTTCACGAGGTTGCGGACGTCCTGTTCCTTCTGGAACTTGTTGCCGATCTTGGCTCCGACAGCTGGACCATCCGTGACGTTCTTGGTCTTGACCTTCTTGATCTTGCCACGATCGTAATCAACATCATAGGCATCAGGACGGTGATGCTTGGGCTTCAAAGTCCGCAAAACTTCCTCACGGGCCTTGGTCAACGCATAGCTTGGCTCCTCCCATGTCGAAACCTTGCTGCCTAGCATGTGCTTCTGCTCTCCCAAAATGGCCTCCTTGACCTCGGCACTCTTGAACTCGGACTCGCGTTCAATCAATGACTGCAGCTTCTCACGCTTGGAGGTCGAAGCCTCGTTGTGCGCCACAATGATAGGCTGGGTGGTTGGTTTGGGTTTGATAGTCCATCCGTCCTGCTCAGCTTCCTCCTTGGCAGACTCGGCATCCTGCTCATCCTCCCGATCCTTGTACTCCTTCTTTGGCTTTTGCTCCATCAACATGAGCTGACGGTCATCGGCAGAAGGAGACTTCATAGCACCCTCAATCACCTTCCAGTCATTGTGTCTCGCGGTGGGGATCGTGATTGCGGCGGGGATTGTGATCGATGTGGGCTTGGCGACAACAGACTTGGGGGTGGGGATGAGATCCAGATCGGCCAGAGGACTCTTGTTCTTGGAAGCAACCGCACCGGTATTGGGCACGGGCACGCCAAAGATGGCCTTTGTTGGCACAGCAGCGGAGGAGGAGGATGCCGGTGAGATGGCAAGCTCGTAGTCGTTCAAAGAAGCGGTTTGGTTTGACCCGTTCAGCTTCGCCAACTTCTTAGCTCTCTTCCTCTCCTTCTTCAACCGGATTCTCTCCTCCTTGGACAATTCCTGCATGTTGACAGGGGCAGCAGACTCATCAATCTTGACACGCTTCTTGACGTCGGCCTCATCATCATCAGCCAGCAGTGGCCGCTTGGCGAGGTTGGGTGTGATCTTGATTCCGTTTGCTGTACCATTGACCTTGACTCCGTTGGTATCGACCTTGGGACGCTTGAGACCCAAGGCCGAACGATCTACCTTGGCTCCAACCTCATCGCCATCCAATCTTGGTCGCTTGATCTGAGCGGACACCGCCTTGGCTCCGTTCACCATACCATTGACCTTGACTCCGTTGGCTGATGGCGACTTCATAGATCCCTTCTTGTCCAGGGTATAGAAGAGCATGTATGCGTTTTGGCTGAGAACGGTGTTCAGACTGACAACACCTACCTATTGTTTGGCAAAATAATGTCGCTAATTAATGAACAAGTTCCACGTCTGTAAAAACATAATAACAACGCTCCTGAAAACAAGACTTACGTGGGAGTCGTTCATAGAGTACCAAAGTCCGTTGGAACTCTTGACGTAACAGTAGTAGTGTCCGCTGTGGCATGATCCACCGGCGTGGACAAGGACGGCGTACAGGCTGTAGTTCAGGTCGCCATGATCTTTGTTCTTGCTCATGAATGAGTTGAGCGACAGTGTTGGCTCAAATCGGACGTGTCTGTTGATTTTTTGGCCAGTGAAGGTGAATCTCTTGAGGTGGATACTGAGAATGTTGGGGGCATCGTAGATGGTCATCTGCTTCTTGGCATCGACAAGGATCTTGCACCTAAGTTATACGTAGTTAAAGTACTATTTGGTCAGAACCGGTCATCTTGGTCACCCTATCCATAATAATGCCAGCCCTCAGATCCATATCAAAAGGTTCCTGAACTTACTTCTCGCACTTGTACTGGTTGCCCTTGCTGAGAATTTCTGGGGAGGTATAATCGCGGAATGCTTTCTGCACGCTGTCGGCGCCCTTGATGTCCAAGCTGACGTCCAAATATGTCTCAAAGGTATTAGATTCGTGGCCGCACCGCATGCACTTGACCTGACTCTGGAAGTACCCTCCAAAGATCTGGTGAACCACTGTTGTCTCCTTGATCCGATCGTCCAATTTGCTAGTGTTTATAAGATTAGAGAATGTGAGTGAGAAAGGTCATGCCGGAAGAAGGAATGAGAGTAAAGATATAGACGTAATACTTTCAGTCATGGCAATTAAGTCATACCTGTCATATCCAAGGAGACAGCTCCTTTGCAGACCATCGACCAGGTATCTCGCAAACTCGTGGGAATCTTCTTGACGACCAATCCTGAACTGCTTTGCAATATCTAGATAAGTGACCCCAGGCGCAAAATGTTTGATGAGTATCGAGTACACTTCCTCATGCCTTTAGTATCCGGTTTACGCAAAACATAAATCTTGTTGATTCGCACTTACTCCTGAGACGTCCTACGATGGCTTTTGGAGAGATAGCTTCGCTCATTTGACGTGTGAAGCAGCGGCCGACGTGGGTTTCAAGTAGACACATCATACAGAAGTTTGTTGTTTTGCCTATCGTTTTTCAAGAAAAAGTCTAAAGTTAGTTTCTGGCGGTCAATTTGACATGGACAAATTAGCCCACAATTAATGAAAAGCGACAGAAAACAGTAAATTTTTTAAGAAAAATAACTTACAAGAGTTGCTGTGGTGGCCGGAGAGGAGGTAGTTGGCGAGGGGTGCGGTGTAGGTGAGGCACTGGAGGACAGAGTTCAGGAAGCAGGTGTTGCCGAGGTTGTTGAGTCCGGGGCCGATGGGGCGAGGCTGTGGCCAGTTCACGTGGACCTTCTCCTTGCTGAAGAGGATAGTTGCAGGCAAGCGGAATCCATTGCGATCCTCGGTGGCCTTTGACGCCGAAGTAGAGTTTCCGGAATAAGGAACCATAGCAGCAGAAGGGGCAAATTTGGTTGGTCCGTCATTGGCCAACGGTGCGTTGACGGGTCTGTACTTCTTCTTGAGTCGCTCCTGCTTGAGGTCGAGGCGGGTGGACTCTTTGAATTGGATTCTGCGGGCGTGGAATGCAGAGTTACTCTTTTTCAAGAGCTGTGAGTCGACGGTAACGGAAACCATTGTCAACGGTTAGAGAAAGGAGATTAGCAAAGTTGAGGAGATGTTAAAAAAGTGATTCAGTAAAGAAAGGAATGGAATGTGAAGGGGAGAAGAATGAGTGCTGGCTGATGAGAGGAAGAATTGAGTGCTGGCTGAGTAATAGTAATATACAAGAGAACGACAGAGAGGAGGAAGAGAAAGGAAGAAAGCCAGCACTTGAGCAGTAAAGAAGAGATGCCAGCAAAAGGGAGAGAGCCAAGTGTGGATGGGTTAGAGAACAAAGAACGAACGAAGGAGCAGCCCCTCTTCCTCTTTTTCTTTCTTTCTCCCTCAAAAAAAAAAATGCCTCTCAATTGATTGAAAAATAAAAATATGTGACTGGGTATTCCTCGGACCCTTAATGTACAGCCTCCGTCCCTGAGCGCCACTAAAACAACAATCTCCAAGACCGAGTGCAGGGGTCAACAATCACTGACATTGCACCCTGCACACTGATTTGCTCAAATCAATCGAGAAAGTAGTGTACCTGGATCGGTCGACGAACGGAAGAGTCGGATGTTGATCAAAGCAATCGGATAACTGATAATAGGCAGGCACAGCAAAATGAAAGCAGCGAGTGGAACAGCGTCCTGGCTGGACACCTCTTTGGCAACAAAGACATATCTGACAATGGCAAGGTCGCACAATGGCAGCAATGTTGCATCAACATAAAAAACCCCACAAGGCGCACACAAACATGAAGAAGCGACGCAATCGGGCGCATTTTTTTTTGGCGCATCTCATTCTGCCTCCATTTCTTAGATATTTTTGCGCCCGAGCCTAGAGTCGATGGGTTTGGCTTCATTGCCTTTGACTGCAGCTTGATGTAAGATGGACCCTTAGAACTACAACATAAACCTCTCCTCTATTGTCAAACGGAGCTTTCTCCTAGCCCGCAACAGCGTTCTGGTGCTCGCAAAACAAGTGACAATGACGTACACAGGCTCAGAAGCGCTCAAAAAAAAGGTGCAGTAGATAACCCCTGTTTTTTTCGAAATCGAGGGTCGATTTCCACAAAGGGGGTGCTAAAGTTTCAACGACAATAACGTGCTCATGTCTTGCAGCGAACAGCGTTTTTTGACCTTGCAGCATGAATCCAGTCTTGTAACTTCTCAAGGCACTTCTCCTTCTTTATTTTATTTTTGCCCTCTCCCCAACATTTGAGATCTCATTCGTCCTTTACTCTGTCCCCTATTCTGTCAGGAATTTCAAGAAGCGACAAAAGGAATGACTGAGGGTTGACAAAGAAGGTTCGAAGGATGACAAGAAGCGAAAAGTAAAAAAAAGCGAGGGAAAGAGAAAAATGGAGGGTGGTGATCGAATGAGTGGGAAGGAAGGGTTACAAAAGTGAGGAAAGTAGGAAAGCAGGAGGAGGGATAGTAGGAAGGTGATGAGTGGTGCGCTTGTGCGACCATGAATAGCCGTTGCGAGTGATCGCTGAGGAGGATTAAAGGATTGAAATAAGAGAGGACTCATTCACTCCCTTATTCACTATGAGCGAGTGGAGTGGAGTTGAATGGGCGAAGAAAGGAAGAAAAGGGCAGGAAAGAAAAGGGAGGGAAGAGAGGAAAAGGTGAAAGGCAGCGAGAGCGAAAAGAGGGGGCATGACTCCGATGGCTACCTTGGACCTTGTGATCATTTTTTATTTATTTACGCTTTTCCCTCCAAAACTGAAGTGGCGCAGGTGTGTGGACATGCTCCGTTCCTCTCTCCACCTCTCTTGTAATAAACAAAGGCCCGCCCATCCTGTGCTCTCTCTTAATCGCCTTCCCTCCATTTATTGGTACAGTGAACAATGCATTCTAATTGTGCCAAGTCTTGATGCATGCTCCTCCTCCTCCTTTCTCCTCGACCCTTTTCTGTCTCTGAATCTGCATCTCCTTACAACATTGCATAAGCCCTCACGACGACGGAAGATGGAAGGGCGCGCCAACTAGACCACACCTAAAGTACACGACTTTTGCAGAGAAGGAGGAATAGAATACTGGAACATGATCCCGGCCATCATTTTTTTCTCCTCGGGAGCACCCAAGGGCAACCACAGATAGGAGTATCGTACCACTCTTTGTCCTTTTTAATTCTTCCGCTCTTTGTCCTCTCCTTTCTTTGCCCATGCGCAATGCATGCTATGTTAGATAGCGCCATTAGAGTATAGTGATACAGAAGACACACAGGCATTCACAAACATCAGATCCCATGTAGCAACAACATCAACAACAGCATGGCACATTTATAGGAAAGAGCCGATAGCAAATTAAACCAACAACAACAGTAAAGAGAAAACAAAAAACGAGCGACATATTGGCGGTGAGGATCTGAAAAGCCAAGCAGAGATGCTGTTGTTAGTAGTGTTTGGCTTTATTAGCGATGAGGATCACACGCTCTCCTCTTCATGATGTTGACAATGTTGTTTTGTTTGTGCATGTTCAGTCCAATCGAATTGATATGAATGTGAAAAAGAAGGGCAAACAAGCAAGCAAACAAACAAAGAACAAGCAAGCAGCGACATGGCATAACAGAGTTTCTTTTGCCCCTGAATAAGAAAAATCAAAACAACTATTCACATATCATCCCCATGTGCCCTAACAGAAGAAGAAGAAGAAGAAGAAGAAGAAGAAGAGTCAAAGAGAGAGAGAGAGAGAGAGAGAGAGAACGAGCCAGTGAGGTAAGGCCAAGGCCCTGTTAATCCAACGCCATCGACCATGGTATTGTAATATATCGATTGGCATGAGTGAATGAGTGTCCATCATGTTTGCATCGACACGACAGCGTCAATTTTCCGTGCCTGTGGATGTAAAGAGTGCATTGTACCATGTGCCTGGCTTCGGCTGTTGCGACTGAAAGGACTGTAAGGCTATGAGTAGCCCTTGTTCATTTCATGAGCGCATAGAGTAGGTGGTGGTGTTGGTTGCTTGCCCTCCTCTCCCTCGCTTCTTCGTTCATATCCAATGGCCAATGCTTATATAACAACGATTGAATAGAGGGCGATATACATGTTATGTACGATGCCCCTTTCCCTTTCTCTCCTGTCTTGTCTCCTTCGCCCATGTCTGTCTGCCCTTCCATTGCCACGCACACGCGGCTCGGTGCAGTATTGTTTGCATCGCTCAGTCCACCACTCACATAACACACATACACTAGCAGTAGTATCCCCTTCCCTTTCTTTTCTTCTCTTCTTTTCTTGTTCTTCTGCCTTTCTTCTTCTTCCCCCTTTTTCCGTTTTTCTTCCTTTCCCTTTCCCTTTCCCTTTCCCTTTCCCTTTCCCTTTCCCTTTCCCTTTCCCTTTCTTCCTTCTTGACTTTCTCCCCACTCCCTTCCTTCTTTTTCCTTCTCTTTGTCTACACACCCAACGATTATAATCATTTCTCGCTCTTCTTTTTCTTTCTTTGTTTTTGTTCTTGCGCATACGCCTTCTCCCTTGTTATCCTTTGTAATCTCACCCTGCTCCTCTTTCTGTCGCACCTCGTACATAATCCTCGCCTTCTCATTACCTACACTTGTTCTGCACTCGCACTCTCTCACTCCTAATCGCATTCTCTCCTTTTTACTCATTGTACTTTTACTCCGTTCTTCTTCGCTCCTTGCCATTCACTCTCAGTACCCCCCCCCCCTCTATTGTACATTCACTCCACTTTCTCATACCATACCTCCCACAGGGTGCCCCATTGTCGACCTTAGTCCCCTCTCCGATAAACTCATTCTTCCAGACGTGACTTTTTTGTTCGCTGTGCCTGGCTCTCACTTTTTTTTTTGGCCAACCCTATCAGAGGACCCTACTCGCCCCACACACATTCACACGTATACACACGCACGCACACACACACACACCAACTCACTTCCTCCATACCTCGGCGCCAAACTGCACACACCAACCCATCGAGCATGATGTCGTCTACATCCACACGAGTGGGCAATATTGTACAGTACCTCACCCTTCGCACAATTTTTTACACTGCAAAGCGTACTTCAACATAAGCGTACTTCAACATAAGCCCACCCAACAACAAAACCATAAGAAAAGAGCCCTGACCCCATGGCTCTTGCTCTCTTTTTCTGTCTGTCGCACTTTTAAAATACGTGAACTAGATGCTCGGAAACTGCATAGGCAAAGGTGCCTTTGGATCTGTGTGGCGTGGACTGCAAGACACAGGGACCACTGTCGCAGTCAAACAAATCAATCTCTCAGACATCCCTTCCGCCGAGCTGGATAATATCATGGTGCGTGCGTGTGCCAAGTTAAAAGATAACATCAACAACCAACAAAAGGGACTCCTTTGCAATTGATATCCTTTCTACGTTTCTTGCTACGCCTCTGATGATGATAAATGAAATCCTGTCTCCCTCCGTACTAACCCATGGCTGTGTATTGCATTGCCTACCTGGCAACCAAATTGTTTCTTTTCCTTTTTTTGCCCGATGTGGTTGTTGCGCTGGCTGCCTTACAGATGGAGATTGACTTGCTCAAGAAGCTGAACGTGAGTGGAATGAAAACGCGCAACTTTTTTTTTTGGATGTTCAACGACAAACAAAATGCCGAGGATGATATTCGACAGTAGTCACTTTTTTTTTCTTTTCGGCTGACCCTTTTTTTTCCATTTGAACATTTGCATGTGGTTCTAATAGCACGCCAACATTGTCAAGTACTACGGCTTTGAGAAGACGACAGAATACCTCAACATCATCCTCGAGTATGTGTTCTCCCCTCATCTCCCCCTCTTCCCAGCCCATTTCCATGTTCAATCCAGGAACCAGACTGGCCATGATCATGTTTGCCTAAATTTTGTTTCGCCACCAAACTGTCGCTGAACCAAACACCCAGATCGAAACCCAAGGAATGAAACACCGCCACTCATTCTCACTCACTCAACTCGCGTTCTCCCATCACTCCACTCTTGCCCTGATCACAATTTTGTAGGTTTTGCGAAAACGGGTCTTTGAGCAGTTTATGCAAGAACTTTGGAAAGCTGCCAGAGCACCTTGGAGCAACATACATCACCCAGGTTCTCGATGGACTCATCTACCTGCATGACCAAGGTGTGATCCATCGGGACATCAAGGGTGCCAATATCCTCGCCACCAAGGAGGGTATCGTTAAACTTGCCGACTTTGGAGTCGCGACCCTCTCGAACGATGTTGGCGACATGTCCGTTGCAGGGACACCTTACTGGAGTAAAATATCTCTTGCTTTCCGCGTTGCTCATTTCATTTGTTGGACCCCGTTCTCGCTGCAATGCCCAAACTGCAAGAAAGTAGCCAGCGACTAACCTGAAGCACGGCCGCATTCGCTGTCCCTTTTCTTGTGCTATCTCAATAGTGGCGCCCGAAATCATTGAACTCTCAGGGGCCACGACTGCTTCAGATATATGGTACGGAAACCATACAGCTACAGTTTTTCCTTCTCTGTTTGGATGTTGCTTTATTTCACCCTTCAAACCTTCAGTAATATCTGAGCATCCTCCAAGAATTGAATATAAGAGCAAACCGTCTTGGATATGCCCCACATCTACGATGGTGAATACTATTGTTGCTGTTGACATGCCGAAACTTAATTATCGTCACCGAACAACTCAAACCATCTTTGCATCTGCAACTTTCTTAATATGTCATAGGAGTGTCGGATGCACAGTTATAGAGCTCCTGGATGGCAAACCACCCTACCATGATTTGCCTCCAATGGGAGCCCTCTACCGCATTGTGCAAGACGACCATCCACCAATCCCCGAGAGTGTCTCAGCAGTAAGAACAAGCAATATACACAGAAGGGAGTGGTTTGCATATCGGAGGAAGTGACAAGGGTCCCTGAGAGTTCATGAGTGGTAAAAAAATGGGGAAGAGGGGCAACACCATGGAGGTGTTCATTACAGTAACACGGATTTTTATATGGTTCCTAATCCATAATAGATTGTGCGGGACTTTTTGATGCAGTGCTTCCAGAAGGACTGCAACCTTCGAGTTTCGGCCAAGAAGCTATCCAAACATCCATGGATCCAGATGTCGAGGAAAAAGGCAACAGGAAGTCAACGAAGCCGAGAGAAGGCGGTTCCAGCCTATGAGGAGGCTATCGAGAGTGTTCGGCAGTGGAATGAGGCACTCAAAGGATCTTCAAATCGCAACTCGGGCAGGATGCGCAGGATGACAAACGAGAAAGGTAAGTTGACGGCATTTTGACCGTTTTTCCTTCTTCCCGCGCTGGTTTACATCACCTGGTCCTTCTTGTTCATGCGGGACTAATTATTCCCGCTCCCCTTTTTTCTCTATCGTTTATTCACCTGCTTGCGCACAAACGCAACCGATTGTCTTTCTACTTTTTATCAACTCTTACTTAGCAGGCCGGTCATGGGAGCATGGAGTTCCAGCAATCACGGATATTTATCATGCACCAAGACCCCAGGTCAGGGATATCTTTTCAGCATCAGCGGCCGCAGCGGGTGCAGCGGCTATCGCCAGTGGTGGGTTTCGCCCATTTCTAGAACGCCCGCCTGCTGCCATCTCACCGCCTCATTTTCACCTCCCCTCAAACAACAATGCTCTCAACAGCAAAGTAATTGCCCACAACAACGTTTCCACTAACAAGAATGTGCAAAACTACGAGGAGAGCAGCTTTGACAACAATTGGGATGACGATTTTGCAGATGGAGCTCTGTCGTTTCAAATAGCCGCCCAAGGGTGGTTTCGTGATCAGGAGGACGAGGTGTCAAAGACTATTCGAGCAATACCGCCAACTGCCGCTGGTCGTCAACAGCCGTACGTTGTTCAGCCGGAATCGCCTGGCGGGAGCGATATGTATGACGAAGACTTTGAGGATAATTCGCAAGACCTCCGTCTCAAGATCAAGATGAAGGCTATGGAGGTACAAACTCTGGCCCTGTGAATATCTATGATGCCCAATTAGTGACTTTCAAGAACGCTTAGCTGACCTTTGCTCTCACATTATTTTTGGCAAATCCACTAGAAAAAGAGACGGCAAGCAGGGTCAAGGCAAGCTGACGGCTCGCTAAAGCCCAGTGGCTCACTTGCTGCGAGATCCAAAGCCACCGGACCTCATGTTCCTATTGACCTTGTCCGTTCAAGGTCTGCTCCTGGTCAACTTGTTCTGGCCCCACCTATGCGAACAAGCAACATCCAGAACTATCGTGAGGAGGAAGACGAGGACTTTTCTGATTTTTTCGAGGGTCCTGGTAAGTTTTGCTTCTGCTGAGCTGTTCCTATGCAGAAACAAAATAACTGAGCTTAATAACTTTGGGCCATATCACTTACTTGTCGATTGTAGAGAGCCAGGGTGATGCGTATCAGGATGAGGGTCTTACGCTCCAGTCGAGGTTGTCAAACCACAGCTGGGTAAGATATTTTCGGCCTAGTAATGCATATACAGACGAGTCAGACAACGATAGCTGACATGTTATTCTGTTGTCTTATCCATCTTAGTTCGGGGATGACGCTGGATCTGACGAGGAAGATCCATTCGCCGAGGTGGACGAAAGTTTTGATGAGATTGGTGAGTGCATCGTCTATTCAACTTTGGTATATTCAGGACATAACGACCCCGACGTCTGCACCATTGGGCTCACACGGCATTCTTTCTTTTTTTTCACACTAGACATGGAGGCAAACATTGCGCGTGAAAAATACACACGAATATGCGCAAATATTGCGGAGCAGTTCCGACTTCTCGAGAACCAAAAGAACAAGCGTTCAGAGAGGGAGCTGGAAGTCATCTGTGATCGTCTGGTAAAGCAATGTCGCCGTGGAATCTTGAATTTGGTCCGCAATATAACTTTTCGATCTGAATATGCATACTAACATATGAACCCTTTTCTCGCGATAGATGGTCTTGCTGGCTGAGAACCCGGATGCGCGAGGACCTATGATGGCTAACCATGGAGCGATCCCTCTGTTGGATCTGATCGAGAACAGCAAGCAGCCAAACCTTGTCCTCAAGCTTCTCAATATCCTCAACATGGTACGCTAGCTTGGAGTAATTAGCGGCGTTGGGATACAGCAATAACTTGCATTTGCGACCCATCTAACTAACGTCTGCTCTCTCTTATATGACCTAGGTGATTCGAAATGACTTTGCGCTGCAGGAGAATTTGTGCTTAGTCGGCGCGATCCCAGTTCTGATCAAGTACACGTCCAAGCGATACGTCAAGGAGATCCAACTCGCCGCCGCCCTCTTTATCCAACAAATCTGCCACACCAACTCCCTCACCCTCCAAATGTTCATTTCGTGCCGAGGTCTGAGCGTCTTGATCGAGTTTCTACAGGGCAACTACATGACGCAGAGGGAGCTCGTCGGGATCGCGATCAACGGTATCCACAGTGTCTTTAAGCTGCAGAGTTTGACACCCCGAAACGATTTCTGTCGACTGCTAGCGAAACAGGGGTTGCTAGATCCCTTGTCAGCGACGTTGTATAATACTCTGAGGGACCCTCAAGGGGCAGCATACACAGATAAGATTGTTCAGGTCTTGTTGATCTTTTCTCAGGGCGATTCGCCGGTCAAGGAACTTTTGGCCACCAGACAGATTGTGCATCGTAAGTTGCCATGGCTTTTGGATCGTCCTTATTGAATATATTTTTTTCGCAGTATTCTGAGCTCGTGACTGATGATACGACCTTTGCACTGACAATAGGCATGCTGAGTTCCTTGCAAAACTTGACTCCGAGTCTGTGCGTGATGATGCTAAAGTGCATCAAAAACATCTCTATGAACTCCAATACGCTGGACGTGTTGCAGAACGCGAGTGCCATCAACACCCTGGTCCAAGTCCTTGGAGAGCGCACCGGCACTTTTGACACCGTAAGTCCCATTTTCTTTGATTTAACGGCAAAAAAAGCTTTTCAACTTGAGATCCAACTTAATCACATTGCAACCTTTCTTTCACTTCACTTCATTAGAGAGAATACCAGGATGTATGTAACCATGTCTTAACGACATTGTTTAACCTTTGCAGGATCAACAAGACTCGCCAGGAAGAAGCAGCACAGGCAGGATTGATCCCTCACCTTCAACAAATTGCCGAGTCGAGCTCACCCCTCAAACAGTTTGCGCTCCCCATCCTATGTGACATGGCCCATGCAGGTCGCGCTTGCCGAAACAGTCTCTGGCACAATGACTGTCTGCCTGTTTATCTTCGCCTGTTCAAGGATCCCCATTGGCAAGTCAATGCCATGGATGCCGTTCTTGTCTGGTAAGTAACGAAACTTGTGAGCTCATTCGGTGGTTGTCATTCTTGGGTAGAAGATATACGACCCCTAACACAGCTTTATTATTTGGAATACGAAATATCGTGTAGGCTTCAGGATGAGACGGCGGACGTTGAGCAAATTCTCCTCCAACCATCCTCGCTCAACCTCTTTGTCCAGGCCTTCCTCACTGCCAAAGCCAACTCGTTCGAAAATATCCTGGAACCCCTCTACAAAATCGTTCGTTTCTCTCCCTCGATCGCCCGCGGGATCGCAGTCCCACCACTTTTCAACAGACTGTTGGACAGACTTGCTCACCCCAAGGCTGTTGTCCGGTCGAACTTGTTGCGTATCCTGAGGGCTATCTTTGAAGTCCATCCTGAACGGCTTCAGATTGTAGCCAAGTACGGAATCGCTCAACAGGTTGCTAGAATTGCGGCGGAGGATAATGCCGTGCTGGTTAAGGAGTTGGCCAAGGAGATTTTGGATGTCTTTGAGGAAAGTGATTCGGAGGGGACTTTGAGTAGTAAGGGCGATGGAGATGATGAGGGCGATGATGAGGATGATGAGGTGTTCACTGTGAGCTTTTCACGAAACCAGGGTCCCAATCATTCCTACGACTCGACTGGTGGGCTCTTTGCAGCCGGGAAAGGTTTCAAGGCTGGAGCGGTTTCTAGAGCTCTGGCGTCGACAGCAGCGGCGACAACGGCGACACCACGAAGGCTGAAGGATATTACGACTTCGGAGTTGATGCCGGATGACCTGGATCCCAACAAACGGACACCGTCACAGCGGTACCCTCAGGACGGACGGTTCAAGAGTCGGCCACCAGTCTTCCAGTATGATGTTGAGGATCTGTTCCAGAAGGATGTCGATAATCTCAATATCAAGGAGACAAGTGGGCTAGTTCTCCGTGGCAGTGGCGGCAACGATGGTGGCGCATCTGCGAGCACGCCCAAGGCGGTTGTTTGGTCTCTTCCACAACTTGTTCGGGATAGCGATGACGATTTGCGGGCGAGCAGCCCCGGATCTGAAGATGACCATTTCTTCACGACTCGCCTAATGCCCGACAGTGGCCCTTCTTCCTTGGGAAAGACCAAAATCACCGCAGCGACCTCAATACCACCAACCACAACAACCACAGTCCGCATGGCTGCATCGACAACTTTCCCACCCGACACCAACCAACACGCCCACCAAAAGCTCCGGGCGGCATTGGCCAAGGAACCAACCAAGACCGTCCGAACCGGATCACGACGTCAATACGGTCACCAGAAGAGCCGGAGTTTGGGCGAGATTTTGGAGTCGTATGTGGCTGAGTCCAAGGAGCAGAGCCATCGGTTGTTGGATGGGTTGAGGACTGAAGATCTTTCGGAGAGTATGATTTTGAGACGGGAGATGCCCAAGATTCGATTGGATCTGTTAGATCTGGATCATGTTCCGTTCAGGGGTCAGCTGGGTCTTGTTCAGTATGAGAGTCAAGAGGAGGATGGGCTGGATAAGGAAGATGAGGAGGATTCTGGAAGTGACGAAAATCAGGACGACGAGGGGGAGATGAGTGAGAGTGAAAGTGGCAGCGAGGAGGATGAAGAAAGTGAGGACGGCAGTGGGGAAGAGGAAGACGGCGAGGAAGAAGACCGATTAGTGGCTGGAGCTCTGTCGACAACGTCTCTGCAACGGATGTCCCCAAGTCCCGACCCAGTCGTCTACAGCGCAGTAACTACTTCTTCCACCAAAGAACTCGCCAAGATCCTAAAGGACCACCAACAAGGAGCCTCCACCCCCAGACGACGATTCTCCCTTGACGCTCCTTCCTCCTACCTGCAACAGCAACAACAGCGGAGTGGCCAATCTAGTCACAGCGGCAGTGGCACCAATTCGAGTGACCCCACGATCCGTATTCGGGGACCCGTCTTTGCACCTGGTGGCGCTTTGCCAGCAGGAGGGTGGCGGGCGAATCAGGACTCTTTGGTGAACATTCCATCGGTGCCTTCGTTCTCGGCGGTCGCCTCGTCTGCTACTTATGCTGGAGGGTGGAATCAACTGCTCCTTGATAGAATCGGGACTGTGGAGCCGGATGAGGACGATGCTGAGGATGAGGATGAGGATGTGAATCTGATGACTGTGAGTCGGCCTCCACCTTCTCTTCCTCAAACGGCGGCACCTGTAGTCCCCGTCGCCGCATCGTCTGGTTCACCTGGTCTACAACTTGCCGCGCGTCAGAGCTATGACGACGAGCTCGATTTCAGCGACAGTGATGATGACGATGAGGACCAAGATGAGGATGCTGAAGCCGGGGTCAGCCACAGGAACGAAAACGGCAACGGCAACGGCTACCTTATCAACGACAACGACGACGAATACGAGCATGGCCATTGGAGCGGTCAAGACAGCGAGAGCAAGTTCGCTACGTCTTCTCTCGTCGGCAAAAACACCTATAATCAAAACACCAAAAACAAGGGCAAAGTCTTGCAATCCAGGACGCCTAACGATAACGAAGATGATGATCGACATGATGACGATAACGACGAGTTGGAGGATATCAACCTGAGCGACGATGATAATGATTATGATGATGGCGATGCAGACGTTGCTCGACAGTGGGGACTCCACTCCCACCACGACATGACGGCGATAACTACGGAAACGACCATGATTGCTGAGGAAGATGAGGACACGGATGGAGGACTAGGAGGTCAACAATCGGAGGCGGAAGAAATTGATTGGGCCAAGGAAGAGCGACGCCGTTCCTCGTCGCTCACCTATACCCAGCAGCAGCAGCAGCAGCAACTATCTCCTACAACAGCCACAACAACAACCTCGGATTCACGCAACGGCACACTCCGCCGTCGCGCCAACCGTGGCCGCAGGCACCATCAGCTCTCCCTCTCAACCGCCTCCCTCTCAGCCTCAGCCTCCGCAACATCCCTCCTCTCCTCCGCCTCCTCAGCTTACTCCTCCGCCGAGGAGCCAGAATGACAATCAGAGCGGATACGGATGGAGCGGTTAGAACTTTTGGACCTAGATGTGGATGAGGACGAGAAGCGTCGAAGGATTCGACAGGGCGGTGGTCGACGGCGGCAAAGGCAGAGGACGACTAGTAGTAGTGGCAGCGGTGGGGGCCATGGTAGTGGAGGGAGTAGTAGCTCTGTAGCCCGCAACTCCACTAGTTTCCATACTCTTGCCAAGGAGATTGATCGTTGTAGTAACTGCATCATCTCTTGAGTCGAAGGGCGGCGTCTGTTGATTGAGGTGGAAGGTCCAAGGTTCTGGTTGTTCAGTTCGTATTTCGCGCATAAAACAAAAGGGCATAGTTCGTTCGTTCATAATTAAAGATACACAGCATAGAACAAGCAATATCTATATCGTTGACGCGCTTTAGTTGGCATTTTTCGCATTGCACATGTCACAAAACGAATAGCATACTATTTTTTTTGTTGTTTTTAGTTTCAATCAACAAGCTACCATTTTTTCTTTTCTTTTTTCTTTTTTCTCTTCTCTAGGACCGGATTTGTGGTCTTTTTTTATGGGATAATAGTCATAATACATCAAAGTGCAAATAAAAAAAAACAATGTCGTTCAAGCTAAGGGTCGGTCGCGATGTCTGGCGCACTAGACATTTTCTGGCCTGGGAAGAAAGCCGATCATGCCGCATTTGGCCAAGCATGAACAGGCGCGTCAGTTTCAGCACTAGATGGACTCTAGGCTAGGTCGCAGTTGAATATCACAGAAATAATAGAGCCATTCTTTTCGACCAAAACACGAAGCTTGACATGTTTTAGTTTAGGAAGAACATGGGGACTGAGTTAGATCCTCCAGCTCCGATCGGCTCTGTACACTCCATCTTTTTTTCGTTCTTGGGCCATCGTAACAACGTTTTGATACAAAAGAAATGAACATCTAGTAAAAAGTGTATCTTTTTTATTCTATCTCCAAAGAGAAACAATCTACTAGCGAAAGTCAGATGCCTGATCCAGCTTCCGAGTTTGTCGAAGCGACTTTGATAACCGACATTAAGTAAAATAAACGAACATCCCATAAAACGCGCTGCGCCCATATCCACCTTTTCTTCCTTTCCTTAAAACGATCCGCTGTTGACCTGTGAAGTCAGAAAAGAAAGAAAAAAGACGCGTTAACTACAGATTCAGGAAGAAAGTTGGCACACTCATGTCGCTCACACTTAAAAAATATTGGATGGTTGCGTATATTACCTTGTCCTTGAGGTGGCCAAGGTATTGGTGGTAGCTCATGACAGGCTCGGCACGGTCCTCAATCAAGTGGCTCAGGAACCAGAGACGGAGCGCTGGGTCGCCATCCTCCTTGATCACATACAACTGTGGGTAATACGACGATCTACGCATCTCCCGGGTCTTTGCCACAATCAAGTTCACACGCTGGTTGAAATCCGTCTCCAGTGAAGGCAGCGTCGTCTACAGTATCGAAAATGGAATAGAAAAATAGGTCAGCAATGAGCAGCGTCGTCAATAACCTTTCATAGTCGCGTGCGCTACCATATTTACCTTGCCGCCGCGAATGCTCTCGTAATTGGGGACACCAAAGAGATCGAGGCACAACTGAGGAACGGCATCACGACCGATCCACAAGAAAATGTTCTGCGAGTCTTCCAGCAGGAACAGTCCTCCGCGCTCGAGACGTTCGCTGCTCAAGTTCATTGCCATGGGCATCTCAATGCCGTTCTGGCCAATCGTGCCGCAGTTTTCAGGCATGTTATGAAGTGAGTAGAACTTGGGATGGATATAGGGGATCAAGCATTGCGAGGGCAAAGTTGAGAACAGATGCATAGCGTACGACCGAAGATCTGAAGGAATCTGAGAGCCTCCACGAAGAGCGACCTAATCAAGTGGAAATGAAAACGCGCATGTGAGAACGTCGTCCACATACACTCGAGAAACGATTTAGGTAGATAGAGATATCGAACGTACATGCTTCAGCATTCCCAAGGTCAAGAGGGGCAAGAGCTTGAGGTTGTCGCAGATCTGAAGGTTGGGCGTGGCTCCAGAAGACGAGGCAGTCATATGGGTCTTGTACACGCCCAAGATATCCACGCACTTGTTGGTCAATGCGTCGCGGGCATCGTCCAGCTTGGAATTCATACCGCGCTCGACAGCCTTGTTCGCCAACAATGTCGCAATAGCAACCTGATCTGCCGACAAATACACATCCGACAAGCTGGTGGTAACAGGGATAGCCAACGTCAACACACGAATACGGCGCTCGCCTATAGATAGAGGGTAGAGGTAACAAAAAATTGTGGATACGCGTTAGTATGAGTGCTCAAGCTCAATGTTCAAACAAGGAAAACATAGCCTGCGATTGATGACGAAAGGGTCTCACCAGAAGACGAAGTGTGCAAAAGAGCGGTCTGAAAGCAGACGATGGGGATGTGAATGTTGTCCTCGTAGCTGACCTCAATGGAGTAGGATTGGTCGCGAGGGACGTTGGGCAACGACAGTAAATCGGTCGAGCGAACGAAAAAGTTTCCGTAAAAGGCCGACATCCTGAGTCCCTTTGATGCACGAACTCTCATTACAGCCTCCAACGCAATCCTCTGCGAAACAAACTCTGCCAGTTCGTGAGCAAACTTGAGTGCATCCTCCGACTTTGCTGCTGTGAATGCTGGGTAGAAAAATGTATTTCCTCCGGTGAAACGAGGAAGACAGCCTATGATGGATGTATGAAAGCAGCAAGGTTAGATTAAAACATCGATATGAGCTGTATGAAAACGGATGAAAATAACAATACTTACTGAGGGTGGCAACGTCCGAGTACTGGGATCCAAAGAGGAACATATCCACACAGACTTGGGACTTTGAACAGTCGATGGCCAGAGTTTTGTAGAAAGAGTTTGAAGACTGTAACAACGTCGACTCCTTGGATGTACCAAGCAACTTGGGGTCCTCTCTCATCTTGAGAGCTCCAGCCTCAAGGTTGGGTAAGCTGGCCTGCAAGCACAAGATCTTGCCTCCAATGGGCGAAACAAGCTTGTAGGCCGACTGCAGAGCTGGCCCCAATGCATTGCCGACGTTCTGGGTGTCCTTGAACATCTCGTTCATTCTGTTCAAAAGTGCCTCCAGAGTAGGGCGGCACTCGCTCAAGTTGCACAACAAATCCTCGGGCTGGGGCAAGAAGGGGTCCTCCAGATCCGAAACTACCAACATCTTGGGCTCGCCCGACTCGTTCTACAAACGTAAACGAAATACTTGCTATTAATGTTTGTTCTTGAGGTACGGCAGTGGAAAATAATAAAACGCCATGACAGTATCAATTCTTACGTTGAGGTTGTAAAAGTGGATGGAGCTGTCGACAGTAATGATACCAATCTTAGTACGGCCCTCATCGTTGGGGATGCGGTCCAACGATTCCAGTATAGTGGTGGCAGCTGTTGCAACCATACCGCACTGAATAGCAGGGTACGAGACGTCAATGACGAACAAGTAGACGAGGGGTTGAGGGGGTCGGACCATGTACTCTGTAGGCGCTATGTACTCCACGACTGCATGGTTCAATTCCTTGCGCTGCCATCTGTCAACAGGTTGCTGAGTCTGAGAGTCGTAATCGAATGATGAGGGAACTATAGTCATCCAAAGATATCGAATTAGGACACAAATAGATCGCTCGGACGTCATGCACGGTCTTTTCACAAAGGCAAGTCCGATACGCAATTAATTAAATTCAGTGTTCCACTTGCCTTCGTTCAGGGTAAAGCACATATTACACTTCCAGCGCTGTCCGCCCTCAACAAACTTGACAAAAGGGTTGATGTAGGTTCTGCAACGACGGCAGCGCGCAATGATGGCGTCGGTCACAACAGGCACAGGTTCCTATAAGCGAAAATGAAAATTAATTAGAAAGGTGATTGACACAAGTAAGGAAAGACCGCAGTGGGTTTTGGTGGTAAAAGTCTAACTTACATCGCCTTCCTTGACACTGCGGTAGGGAGTGATGACAAGACCGAATGGAAGACGCGACTTCTTCAAAAGGTTGGAGTCGTTGGGAATGGCGTTCAATGTTGATCGCTTGTACGATGGATCACAGTTGGCGTGAGGAGACTGAGTGATCGACGACTAAGAATGATAAAAGGGCGTAACCACAGATATTAGCTATTGATCCCGAACTATTACTACACATACGTTGTCCCTGTATTGCTTGCCGTATCCTGTTAGATCCACTTACGTTGGCGGGGAGGTTGATAGTGGGAGGAGGGGCTTCAAGGTCGAGAATCTTGGGAGCGACACCCATCAAGGCAACAGTCGAAAGCTATCATATGCAATTGGATCAGAAGTAGAATAAGTCAGCCCTGGTATCATTGCGAGATCCTCCAATGCAAGTCAGTGAGCATTCGTCCCTTAATGATGCTCTCCCACTTACCGAGGCGCCACCCTGAGCGTTGTTAAATCCATAGCCAGATCCGACATTCATGCCTCCCATCTGGTTGGTGAGCTGGTTCACGTTGGGCTGGAGAGGCTGTCCTGCAAGAGGCTGGAGTCCTTGCTGGTAGGCTGGCACGGACTGGCCAAAGGTGGGACCTGGCTTCTCTCCAGGCACAAAGAACTGAGATCCTTGCTGACCGCCTGGTGGCATCTGGTTTCCGCCAAAACCTTGAGCAGCAGGAACTCCAGAAACAGGAGCAGGCTGAAATCCTCCATTGAGTCCGTTGTCGTATGCTGGGGCTGCGGCTTCCTGGAAAGAGTCAGACTGGGCTGTTGGGTACATGCGCTTTGGCTTGTGAGATCCTCCGCCAACAGGTGTAGGTTGGCCAAGTGCTGGAACTCCGGGATCCTGGGACTGAAGAGGCTGCTGCTGCTGTTGCTGTTGCTGATGCTGAAGTGGTGGTTGAGATGGGTGCTGTTGCTGTTGCTGGAATGGCATCTTTGGTGTAGGAGGCTGGCTCTGGTTCTGTCCAGGATGGCCCATTGATCCGATGGGTGGTGGTCCACCGGCGTTGTATCCCATTGGGTTCATGGCAGGAGAGCCTGGAGCAGTGTTCTGTCCCTGACCCATGAACTGCTGTGGAGGAGGTCTTGCCTGGATCTGGGGCGACTGGAAAGGCCTAGGCATACCAGGCGATCCGGGCTGGACCATGGCAGGACGCATCATGGGTGAAGGAGCGCGTTGAACGCCTCCAAGAGGAGGAGGTCTCTGAAGTGGCGAACCGTTCTGCATCTGGCCTCCCATGGGCATGGGTGGACGCTGGATCGAGGGTGATGGTGGTAAGGACGCGCCGCCAGCAGAAGGTCTTCTGATTTGTTGCTGGTTCATAGGGTGGTTGGGATCCTGAGGATGAGGAGGACGAGGTCCAGGTCCATTCATGCCGGGTCTGGGAACAAAGTTCTGTCCGGGATGGCCTCCATTGGCCGGGGGTCTGTAGCCCATGGGTGGGACACCTCCTGGGGGTCCGCCCTGCTGTCCTGGGGTTCCTGGCCTTGAAGGGTACTGCTGCTGCTGCTGGCCTGGGTGTTGTTGCTGGGGTCTGAATCCTTGTCCTGGATGGGGCGCCTGAGCGGGGGCAGGTCGCATGGTGGGAGTTGGGGGTTGAGAGTATGCCATTGTCGTGTATCTCTAGAACGGTCTACTGGGTGATGATGAGACGACGACGACGATGACGAAGGGAGATGATGACGATGTTGTGTCGGTGAGAAAAGTGAGAAGAAAAGAGGAAGAAAACGAGAAAAAGAAAAAAAAAGAATGGAAGAGGAGGGAGGGAAGATGAGATGGGAAGAAAGGGTGAGGCAAGGGATCAAAAGGGGCAAGAACGAGGAAGAAAAAGAAGAGAAAGAAAGGAGGGAACAAAAGGTACGAAGTATGTAAAGTAGAAAGTAGTCAGAAAGGATCAGGATTGCGTTAAAAAAAAGGATGTCGCCTTTTCCTTGGATTGTTACTTATCGTACGAGACACTTATTTCCTGTATCCTCACACAAAAGACAAGTAAGCTAGTGTGCATCATCCTCAAGGTCATCCTTCATCCATCATTCTTACTCACATGGGTAGGGTGTGAAAGCGTGTTAACTGATCCGAGGCAAGCACAGACTCAGTGTGGGTGGCAGCACAGAATAAAAGGAAGAGTGTGGAAAAAGAAAAAGGTTTGGAGAATAAGGAGGCGTCCTGGTGCTGGCTCTTGCCTGTCGTCGGGTTGCTGTTTCCTCTGAAAATATGAAGGTATGAGATGAAAGTGTCGAAGGATTGATCAGAGTGAAGGCGACAGTGGAAGGAGAGGTTCAAGACGAAAAGAAAGAAGAGAGAAAAGGGATATGGAGAACAGGACGAGGTGAATGAGTGTGAGAGAGCAAGGGGAGCAAACGCAAGAATGAAGACACCAAAAATGTGGCCTTCTAATGATTGGACAACAGACGCGTTAGCGCCACGTAGTATTATCTACACGTGACTCGGCCCTGTGGACGATATTTCTGGATCACACAGGCTCGACACGATTATCGACGTTTCTTCAAGAGAAGGACATGTCGATGGATGACCTCGTTGGAGGACTTGTAGCAGAAAGGTCCAGGGCGAGACGTGACAAGGACTTGAACTTGGTGGTTGCCCTCCTTCACTCTCTCTTTGTCCGTGTCTTCCTCCTTGCCCTTGCCCTTGACCTTGTTCTCGCTGCTGTTACCGTCGCCTTTTGCAAAGTCTGTGACGAGCTTCCCTTCACTCCTCTTGCCCACGATGAGTCGGATACGTGGTGGTCTGGGAAGTCTTGGACCTACTGCAACTGCTTTCACTCCCCTGCGCTTGGCCAGTCTGCCTCTGCCTGCCTTTGTAGCAGCCTCGTTCTTGCCTGTGCCCAATAAGCCTCCTTCCTTCTCCACGGCTTGTTCAATCTTCACCAGGGACATGCTGGGACCCATTGACTCCGAATTCTGGGTACAATCTTTGACGACCTGCTCGCGGTCGTCATGACGCTGTTCCTCTTGTTTAACCAGTAACAATGACTTGTCGGATGTGGTGGCGTCGTCCGCTATAGTAACCTTGCAACCTTGGTGTTGGCTTATATGTCGACAAATAAAACCCCCCGACAACAGCAGGAAATGCAGTTAAGAGTGTCTCCTATGTATATGCGGGCAAGTGGACGAGAGCCGAAGGAGTGAGCGCAGGCATTATCCCCATTGGAGAATATTACTGAAAATTGGTGGCAAAACCCCTCTGCACACCTCAATCAAGGTGCAATAGGACGGCTTGCCTCGCACAGAGTCTTGTTCACGACAACCCTAGAGCTCATGCGGGGGGGAGGAAGCAAGGTAGTTGCCTTTCTTGACCGAGCCTTCTTCGTGGTGAAGGTTGCCTCGAGGGACGATCTTGGTGGTTGAGATGTTGGCGATGAGTCCTTTAATGAAGAGTTGATTGCAACTAAGGTTTCGAGCTTGAGGAGCGTATCTAACTGTGAAGCCGTTATTGATATATCTTGATCTGTAGCCTCAAGAGTCTCCTGCGTCAACTGTAAGGGAGAACTCGAGGGCGAAGCGCATGCAGCAGAGGCTGCAGCAGCATGTCCCGACCCCGATCCTGCGCCTTCTTCCTGTCCGTGTAGATTTGTCCGAGACTTGAACCGGTCATCCGAGATTTTTTTGTTCCTGCAGCTGCAGTTGGAGACCTATGGGTCGTAACATTAGAGTGTATCATAATCATAATGCATGCAGAAGAAGAGAAGAGAAAATATCATAATAAGATATTCGGACGGCCTGCTCACTCTGCTCACTACTCTACGGGCAGTAATAGTGTACATTACCATGAGCTGTTGTCGTTGACGCCTTCTTGCCCAATCTTGAACTTGGCGCCGGACTCGTTTCCATAAGCGACGTTGGTGGGTCTTGGAAGGGGTATTATCTGTCTAGCCATCTGGATGTCGGGTTGTTGAGCGAAAAGGAAGGAAGGAGGCAAAGGTTGCTGGCTGTTCTAACCAAAGAAAAAGTTGAGAAAAGCCAAATTTTGGTGGCAAAGAAAAGTGTTTTTTGTGATGAGATGATTTTCGCTGTTGTTGGGCTCACCGTTTTGATTTGTTGCACGGTCAATTATCCACACAACCTAGCAAGGAGGTCTACAGCGCAGGGAGAAGGTCGTGATTGCAAAGAACAAGAACGCACAAGCCCATGGGGTACTCGGGGGCATGGTGTTTTAATTATGCTGACTGTTGCCTGCCATGCCCTGCGCAATCCTCTCTCTCTCTCTCGCTTGGGCTTTAATTCTTTTTGTTATTTTATTTTTGCACAGACAGAGAGAAAATGGGAGAAGCAAAGCACCATCCATGTAGAAATACCTAATTGCATTTGAACCACGAGGTGTGCCCTGTTTACAATGTCTACAATATCTCAGTCCCGTGTTCCCTTCCTTGCTTGTCTCTTCATTTTCATAAGCCTGTTTGTCATCTCTTTGGTTTTGCAAGGGGGATGCTATTCTTGTCAATATCCCATCGTTTTTTGTATTCGCGTGGGGGTGGCTGGGATGGAAGACGAGAGCAAAACAAGAAAAAAAGAGAGAGAGAGAGAGAGAGATCTACCAGGTGACCATCGTGTCTTTCTCTCTCCCTTTTGCAAATTAGCTAGCATGCTCTTATGTCAACCTCCCCTTTCGCTACTCCCCAAAAAGTTTCGATCTCTTTCCACAGACGCCGATGAGTAAGTGTGCATACTGATGTAAGGTAAGGGTAAGGGAAGAGCAAACGAGTTAATAACAACTAAAACCAAAAAGAGCTGAGGGGGAGGATGAATGTCTTGTGGTAGACAGAGATATGTATAACGGCAGTATACAGTGGGCGGAAAAATAAGGGGACGGTAGCTAGAAACGAAGATGAGGGTGAAGTTGTTGAAGGAGAGAGGGAGAGAGAGGAAGAAGGAGACAATGGGCTTGTACCAACGGGTACTTTTCACTCGATACATCCACCTTTAGAGAGGATTGCGCCATGTGCAAGCAAGACAGCGACAGAGACAGAGACAGAGACAGAGAGATATATCGTTGTGAGTGTACAAGCTCCAGCGTCAAAGGAACAAACAAACAGCAGGATGTGACCCCATGGCCACTCCTCTGCATACATACCCTCTCTTCTCTTCTTTATCGCCATCAATCACCGCACTTATTCTCCTCGGCGCATTTTCTCGTCTTGTCCGCCTTTTTCTTCTCTCTCTCCCCCTCTCTTTTTTCTTTTCTTTTCTTCTCTTCTTCACGTTTCCCTTTTCCTTCACTCCTCCTTCCCTCTCCTTCCTACCTCTCCCTCCTTCCTTCTTTCCTCTCTTCTTCTTTTCTTTTATTCATTCCTTTCCTTTCCTTTCTTCAGTCCCTTTTTTTTCCTGCTCATTCATTTCCCACACGCTTGCCTTCTTTCACTCTCACACTCTCTGTCTCTCTCTCTCTGTACATTACTCCTTCTCAACGAATAAAACGACATACCATACAATAACGACACCGACAGAACACAATGGGACAGAACAACTCAACCCAGTCAAGGTCAAGCAGGCGCCAAACCTCGGCTGCTGCCACTTCCTCCTCAAGGACAAGGAACCTTCGCTCTTCCTCTACTACTGCAACGACCACCCCAGGCTCACACCTCCCGTCGCCTCCTTCTTCCTCTTCCTCTTCTGCTTCTCCCTCGCCTCCTTTGCCTCCCGCCACACCTTTCACCAACAACAACAACAATAACGGCAGTTCTGCCCGTTCTGTTGCTGCTGCTGCTGCTGGTGTCCTTGCTCACTCTTCGTCCTCACCTCTTCCACCTACAACCACAACGAGTTCAACCTCAGGGATAATGACCTCAACGATACCTCACGGCTATTCTCATTCACTCCTCCACCAATACCCTCCTCGTGCGAATACCAACCACATTCATTCGAATTCACCTCATTCACACCACCACCAAAACTACAACTCAGCCCAACAACAACAACAACAACAACAACAACAACAGCAACAAAGACCCGGCACAAGTAACACTCTGCCAGCTAACTCCTCCTGTCCTATCTGGCACGATCACCATTCAACCGTGCCCGGGTCTGTTTCAGCAACATCTACTACTGTTGCTGTCACTGGGGCTTCTCCTTCCTCTTCCTCTTCCTCTGCTACAGCGCCCTCGCGTGTCCTTCGCTCAACCACCCGACGACGACGACTTCTTTCGGCGTTCTACCCTCTCCTCTCTCGAAACAGTAGCCGCCGAGGGGATACAACTGCTCCTTCTTCCCCTGTTTCCGCTGAGCCAAGCACGAGTCATACCCAGAGCCAAAGCCATGGTCAGAACAATCGTTTGACAAGCAACAGCAACCCAACTCCCAACACCACCCCTGAAACTCGCCAACCCCGTCATCGCCAACCAGACCGCCCTCTCTCCCGAAACGGCCTCCAACCCACTCAGTCCACCAGCCGCTCGTCCCGTGGACGCAGTCGAGTCCAACGAAGGTATGACGAGCAGTCCATACGAAGTCTGCGATCGACCTCCAGCCGTTCTTCCAGCGTCTTGACTTCACCCCCTTCTGCAGCACATGCAACGGGTGCAGCTGCAGCTGCATCCATGGTACCACCGACATCCATGCATTCTCCGATATATTACCATCACCCCTTGACCCCACAGACTGAGCCCATGGAGCTCGATCACGGAGTACACACCTCAATACCTTTTCCCCATCATTACCAGCAGCCTCAGCATTACCACCAATATCAGCAACACATACATCTGCAGCAGCCACAACTGCAGCAGGAGCAACACATGTCTCTCGATCCTCACGGCGCGCCTGCGCACCTTATGCCTGCCGATCACGCCACGCCCACTCGAATGACTGTGGCACGATCCAGAACAGAGGACTCGGTCTTCAGTGGGCGTTCAGCTGGCGTCCCCACAGAGGCCAGTCTGGGCTCTCGTTCAGAAGCCAGTCACGCCTCTAATTCGTCAAGACCTGATCCCAGCAGCCATATTCGTTTTGGGGGACTCTTTGTCGGGCTGTCCAACTCACGGGGCGGTACCTCAATTTCGTCTAGTCTCATGCCTCTCCAGCCCAACTCTGAGGACGAGGACGATTACGGTCATACTGCAGAGGACGACCGGAGTCAACGAAGAGCAAGTAGTCTCTATCACCATCTCGACCTTGGATCCACAGCCACGGACACCGAACAGCAACATCAGGGAGCAGGACCAAGGGCTTCAGCAGGAGAGAGTCGGCGACCACGTCCACCACGGGCCAGTCGATACCCACCTCCCGACCTAGTTGCAGAACTGATTCAAGGACAGTTTGAACAAGCATTGACCGAATCTGGCGCGACAGCATCATCTACCCCTACCATTCCTTCAGGTGTACCGCTCGCCATTTCAGCTACTACGCCATCAATACCAACTGAGGCCAGCCCGTCATGGACAGAGTCTATACAACAACAACAACAACAACAACAACAACAACATCAACATCAACATCAACAACAACAACAACACCAACGGGCAGCTCCTTCAGATCACCTGACAACTCTGCCGCGACCCAACTCTTCCAGCACCTCACTGGAGACAGTCAACAATAGCACTGCCGCTGGCGAAAGTCACAGGGATGGCTCTACAAGCGCAGGAAGCAGTACGAGCGAAACCCCGTCGGATTCAGCCTTGGGCGAGGACCTCTTTGGTCGCAGGAGTACGAGGATACACAGGAGACGCCTTCGATCATCTAGCTTGCGAGGTCTCTTGGGATTCCAGCCGATGAGCAGTGTCGTGACTGAGGAGCGCTTGGCAGGAACTTCTACCGTTGAAGGCGAATCTTTACCAGAACAGCGCAACAGAGGCACTCAAGGACCCAATGGAAACTTGGATAGGCCACGACTGGTTGAGACGCGATTTTTTGCTCGTCTGATTGCAGAGCTTGGGCGTGGATTACGTGGTCATAGCGCGCAGACTTTGGAGAGTAGTGGTGATCGCGTTTCAAGTGGATCCACAGCTGTGGCCACTGCTCCCACAGAGTTTGCCACGGAGCCATCATTGTCGTCGAACAGCGCCACCAATGAGATTGCTGACTCGACAGGAACAGAAAGCGGGACAACACCCGCAATGCCACTTTCAACGGCAATGGAAACCACTCCTGCGACGGATGCAACATCATCATCAATGGACGGGTTGACCACAGAACCTAGCCCGCCTGTCCGTCCTCGAAGACATACGACCATCCGGTTTATTCAGATTGGAGAAAGTGGGCGATTTGACCTTGGAGGAGGAAGACGATCGAGGAACCGTTCCACCGGGACAGGACTGGGATCTCTTCGAAGCGATTCTCCGGAAGGTACAACTGGACTAGCACGGGAGGACCTTGCAGACGCGATCATCATGTTGTTGAGCAATGCGAGCACTACTACCGGTCTAGAAGGCGAGTCCTCTGATAATGCCCCGGATGGACCCGAAGGTTCAAGGCCAGGAAGGTCTCGACGATCCCCCTGGCTTGTCCTCACCTTATCAGGAGCATGTAAGACACAAGTGTCTCTTTTTTTTTTTTTTTTTTTGCCAATGTTTTAACGATGTTTGATTATGTTTCTCATGCGATTTTTTCATGCTTGGTAACTGAAAACAAAATAGTCCTCGGCAGCCTGCTGGCAGGCTCTGGAGGAGAAGAAGAGGAAGGTGGAATGAGCTATGATGATCTGTGGGCGTTGTCAAACTTGATCGGACCTGCGAGACCGACGACGACGACGCAGGAGGCGATTGACAACGCGGGTTTCCATGTGGGCCAGTTTGACGATGCATCCAAGGGGATGCGCGGGTTTCATACGCTAGGTGATGGTTCCAAGTGTCTTGTCTGTATGAGTGACTATGAGGAAGGCGAGGACATGAGGGCGTTGAGCTGCAAGCATGGTTTCCATCAGGAATGCATCGACAAGGTATATTTCTTAATTCTGGATGCGAAAATGTAGTGTTGTTGTGTTATGCATGCAGACTAGTGGGGTATTGATGCTTACCAACTCCCTTTTTTTCTGTTGACATGCACCTAAACAAAAAACAGTGGCTCACAACGGGAGCGAACAAGTGTCCGGTGTGTCGAGCAGCAGCTGTGGTCTCGTCTGAACCTGTGGCGACGGCAGCTGGGCCACTGGCCAGTGAGGAGTGAGGAGTGAGCGAACCAAGCAAGGCCGAATATATATCCCATCGATTGTAGCTGGCCCCTCTCCTTTGTACAGTAACAACAACTACAAAAAATAACGAACACTGAAAGAATGAATCGTGTTCTCCCTCCACTGTCGTTGTCCTTGTGATGTGTTTGAATGCTCAATTGAAGAAGAGTACTGTACGAAAGAGAGAGAAAATGAGCGTCGGATACGATCGTGGTACAAACAAATGATAGCGGTAATGCGTTTCCGTCTTTCTTCTCACTCTTGTTTATGTGTCCACACGCCCTTATTGCATGGCGCTGAGCAATTGGGGAAGAATCCATTTCATTAGAACGAAGGCCGCCCATTGGGTGTCCACGCCAATTGTCAACTTTGGCGGGGTGCAGTACCTTTTTTTCACTCTCCAGCCCTTCCCTTGGTTGGGCGTTGTGCCCTGTAGTAATTTCAATCCCCGTCTGTCTGTCAATGTTGTTATCGCTTATTTCTTCATTTTTTCTCTTCCTCTTCCTAAGTGCACTATCTTCCTTAGCCTCACTTTTCTCTCCCTCACACCCTCTGTCTTATTTTCCCCTGATCATCCATCCACTCTCTCATCACCCTTTTCACCTTTCATAATCTTACTTCACCTTCACCCAACCTCATCACACCGACGACCTCCTCCTTCGTCATCCTCAAAAAAAAAGAGCGCCGAGGCTCATCAACAATCTCAACATGAGTTTACCCCGATTCCTTCGAGGCCTCCAAAAGAAGCCAGCAATACCTGTTCACCCTGACCCCAATCTCTCCGACTCCAGTTCATCGTCCTCTTCCAGTGAACCCAAAGATGCACTCGGGTTCCCCATCCCTGTCTACACCGTCATCACCCCTACTACAACATCTACAACGACTTCTGGAAACGACAACAATAGCAGCAATCCAGGACCGATGGATATTGTCACCCCTAATTATCGACTCTCGGCAGCCTCAGTGGTTTCCTCGGCAAGTTCCTTGGTAGCAGCAGACGCAGACTCGAGCTTCTTTACCCCGACCATTTCTGTCGTCCCTTCTGGGAGTCAATTGGTGACCAACGACAATAACAAAAAAAACACTAACAACAATAAGGCCTGGAGCAGATCTTCTCGGTCTTCGTCCGTCTCCTCAGTCAACTCTTCCTCCTTCCACCACCGACCCGCTGGTTCCACAACAACCACGACGACCGTCGCGGCCAAGGACAACGCTCAGTTGATGTCTAAATCTTTCCCCTCAACCTCCCCCCTATTCCTGTCTCCTCCTCCTTCTACGACTCTCCCCTCTATCCCTGTCCTTACTTCAACAGCAACAGTGTCGACACCGACGGTCAACCTGACGTCGCCTAGCCAAACCCGCCCACCTCAGATCATATACCCACCCAGCACCTCCTCCTCAGTCACCAATACCACTACCGCAGTTACCACAGAAACCGCAACAACAGAAACCGCAACAACAGAAACCGCAACAGCCAAGCCGACAAAGACAACGATGGGGTTTGATATTGTGGTCTCGTATGTTGAGGACCAGACGGATAGTGGTAGTAGCAGTGGTGCATCGAGCAAGAGAAATTCTCGTTCGATGACGATTGCAAGCGACATAGGTGGGTTTGGTGGCGTCAATCAAATGCAGCAATTTACAGGAGCAGGAGGGTCTGAAGCAGAAGCAGGGGGAGTTGGAGATGGCGTCAAAAAAGGCGGTAAAACCGGGCGAATCCGATCCAATGCGATTGCCCAGCAGCAACCACACCAACAGCAGTTGCAGCCACTACCACAACAACAACAACAACAACAACAACAACAGCCTCTTGAAGGTGACGACTACCATGCGAAACGAACTTCTGCGACTTCTTCAACTTCTTCGTCTTCCTCTTCCTTGTCCTCCTTCTCGAACAACACGGGCCCAGACGGAGACTCGGCGGCGGAGGCAGGAGCAGCGGTGATTCAACGTGGACCCCACTGGGGTAATAACTCTGATCTGGAACAGCCACCTGAGACCTTGCCTCGCGATCTGGTTGGTGCATCCGTTGTCGTCCAGGAACGTACAGCCAGGAAGCCGAAGCACAACAGCGACAACGGCAATAGCAAATCGACGACGATATCTTCTACACGCTCAAGATCATCATCGACTCCTGCTGCCGGTGAGCCTGTGTCATCTTCCTCTTCCTCCTCCTCCGTTTCGGCAACAGGATCTGGTTCAAATTCAATGGCAGCATCTCGACCCGTCTCTATCCTGAAGCATACTCAGCCACTCCCGCCACAAGCGCAGCAGCGACCCAAGTCGATCCTACGTATGCGATCAGGAAGTCACCCGTTGCTCCCAGCCACTTCGCGTCCTGTGTCAATGTCATTCTCTGAACCAACCAGCCCACAACACTCGCCGACCAAGAGCACGTTCCCTCCGACAGCGCGTCTTTCAATCACATCGGACACTTCGTCCTTGTCTCGATCTTCTTCTTTCCTTCAACAGGATCCTATGGAGCAGCAGCCTTCGCCAATCATTGGGGCTGTGAATACGACGACAACATCATCAGCGACAGCTGCTAAGAATGGTAGCAGGAGGGGTAGTGCTCAGTCGTCGCATCGTCGACTCTCTTCCAAGGATCTGGAGGGCACTCGTTCAGGTACAGTACTTGCTATTTGTGCAGTCAATTATTGTTGGGAATCTTTTTTTTTTTTTTTTTTTTTTTTTTTTTTACCACGGTGTCTGTATGTGAAGCGGGGTGTGGAGGTTCAGGGAATGAAGAGCGGGGGTTTAAATGATAAGCATCTTTTTTTTTTTTTTTCCTTTTCCTTCCCGCTCTCTTCTTTCTCGGAGGAATATTGTCTTCATTGCCACCACCGACTCTGTCTGTCTTTCTTTGTTGTATCTTTTACTTCCTCTCTCCCTCTCTTTTGTTTTTTTACTGTGACAAATAACAGTAATATACCCCGGTTTAGAGGAAGAGAAAGGCCGAGCCATAAAGGAGGAGGAATGAAAATAATGAAAGAGAACAGATATTGATCATCCTCGGCCTTTCGAAAAAAAAAAAAAAAAGTGGAGTTGTGAAGGAAGTGAACTTGGATAAAGCAAGGCCAGGTACTAGATTATTGTGCCTTCAAACAGTAACAGAGATGATTGACCAACAGCAGCTAGCAGTAGTAGCATCTTGGGTACTGCAGCAGGCACCTGGGAAGCCATGTTGTCGTTGACGCCCTGAATGCGAGGGGGTGGGAGAGAAAGGTAAAAGGGAGAAGGGGGAGGGAGAGGGAGCACGACAATGATCAAGGAGAGGGTGAAGAAGGTGAGAGCGAGCGGACAGGAGGGGGAAATGAGGAAAGAAGGAGAGAGGGAAGGGGTGATATTTTGAGCTAGGCACGGACGGGGTGACTTGGTTGACAAAGAGGCAAAGGAAAGAATGAAAAGAAAAAAAGAAGGGATTTCAGGAGACAATTGCTTGTCCGAGTAGAGTTGGGCATTCAAACCTTTATTGTGTTTTTTTCGACGGTCATGACTGATTGGGATGAGAGTAAAAATCGGGCCATGGAGTGGGGCCATAGGTTGTTTCTTTTTTCGATTTACATTGTGCTGAAGCATCCTTGGCTTGAAAAAAAGGAGCAGAGGAGGGGTAAGCGAATGAGTAGAGT
The DNA here is from genome assembly GCA_019671135.1 of Linnemannia hyalina. Lineage (NCBI taxonomy): Eukaryota > Fungi > Mortierellomycota > Mortierellomycetes > Mortierellales > Mortierellaceae > Linnemannia > Linnemannia hyalina. The sequence continues at coordinate 3,300,373 of JAHRHY010000002.1, read as the reverse complement.
GTCGTGTTTGGTGTAGAATGAAGAATGAAGTGGATAGTGTGGCATGAAATCGGTGCAGGAAAGATGACAAAAGCAGGAAAAACAAACAAACACAACAACGGTCTGGGCGAGGGATGTGGGTTGAGGGATGTGGGCTGGGACGAGTTGGGTTGGGGGGGCTCCAGCGAGCGCATGATCGAGTTCACGATGCAAACAAACGAGATAAAAAAAAAAGAAATGCTTCTTTATATATTTATTTGCATATATGATGGATCGGATGCTTATTTGCATTAATGGTTTTTTTTCACATCGTGTCTTTGTCGTTCCTTGTTGTCGCTGTTGTTGCGTCGTTATCCTTTTTATTATGTTTTGTTTTTCTCGTTCTATCTCTTTTCCGCTCTTCTACCCTCGTTATTCCCTCGTCGTTGCACCTTCTCCTTTCCTTGTCTCTCTCTCTCTTTTTTTTCCCCCCTTCTTCCCTCTCTCTCTCTTCCTTCTCTTCCTCTCTTCCTTTGCTTCGTTGGCGAATCCCCTCCAAGAACAATTCGCTCCCCCTCACTTGTCACCTTGCTCTCGACCAAAGCACGACACCACTTTCTTTTACCCTTACAATCCTCATCCCTACCGCGACTCTTCCCCATCACTTTTGCTATCCTGCTATCACGTCATCATCCTCATCGTCCTCATCATCATCATCACACACAGCAAACACAGATATCTATCTCTCGACCCCATTTTCACGTTTTGACGACCTTTTTTTCACGACCAATCCTTCTCGACACGACGCTCACCACCACCACACGCATTACACGCGCCTTTTTTCGTTTTAGTTGGTCTCGGTAAATACTTTGAAAGGGAGCAGAGAGCAGATACAGAGAGGAATGGAGACTTTCTGAGACACTGTCAAAAAAAAGTGTCAATCGCAAACATGGAACGTTATGGTTCGCCTTTTTTTGCTCTTTCGTTGTTGTTGTTACACACATAGATCGATCTACTGTTGCTTGTTGCTTGATGCTCAAACAAGTGGTGTTTCCCATTGGCTTGGCTGTGTGTATATGTGTGTATTTATCACAGTTCAATCTCTTTGGGTGGTCCGGGTGCTGCTTTTTGTGTCTCGTACCTGAATATCAGTGTGTGTGGGAGAGAGAGGGCAGCATCGAAGTGAGGTGATGCTGGGAGGCGAGGGACCGGAAAGGAAGGGTCGAGGAGATGCGATGCAGATGGGTGGTTCGTTGCTGTTTGTCAGGGACAAAATATAGCAACAACAATAGCGAAGGGATAAACGGACGGACGGACTAAACAGGGACAGGGACAAGCAAAAGTGAGGATATGAAAGAAAAGACAGGGCAGGGAGACATCTCATACACATACACACAGGGAATGGAGGGTTAATGACAAGAGAGTGAGAGAGAGTTACGAGGATAACAAGAATGAGAAGGACAGCGGTGGTTCCTTGGAAGTGCAAAGGAAAGAACATTGGATGTGGTTCACAAGGGAAAGAACAGAAGGAACATCAACAACGAATGAAAATGGGTTAAAATGCATATCAGTCTCACTTTTCCCTTCTTTTCTTTGTGAAATTGTCTCATACTTTTATGTCTCTTCCTCGTCGCCATCAGACAAACAATCTAACAAACCAATCAATCTCTTCTTTCCTTTTCTTCTTCCTCACCTTTTCCTTCCTTTCACTCTCTTTTTTTATGCTTGTCCCCATTTCACTTGCATCCTCTTCACCTCGTTTCTTTCTGCTCACCACTCACCCTTCCTCTCTCTCTCTCCTCTCGCACTCTATTTACAATTTACCCGCCCTTTTTTGTACCTTTCAATTGTTGTGCTCATAATATCATACATTCACGTACATACCCAACCCCACTTTGGGCTTCTGCTCTTATTCCTCTTCACCTATTCTTGTCACTCCTTATTTCTTCTTCTCGCTTGCTCTCTGCTCTTTACCTTACTTTTTTTATTCTCTGCATTACACACACACTTTCTCGCTCTCACTCTTTATTCTTTTTCTCTCCTTCTCCCTTTTTCTCTCTTTCCTCCCTTCTCTTTCTCTATCTCTCTCTCTCTCTTTATATCTTCTTCCCCCTTCACAGCCAACTTGTCCCCAAGCAGCTTGCCGTCAGAACACTCTCGACCACGAAACCCCTCCTCAACCACACAACATATGAGGGCAGATCACGACGAAGACGACAACAACAACATTGACAACAACAATAACACCTCAAAACGGCGGCAAACCCCACAGGATACCCTCGCTTCAGGAGCCTCTCCTGTTTCCAATCGTCTTTCCTTCCCTTCCCTCAACGACTACAATCCTTTGGGTACCTCTGCTTGTACCTCAACCGCCTCGTCAACCACTACAACAACGACAGCCATGGCCACCCCACTTGTCGCCACGGTCCCTCCTGAAAATTACATCCCTCTCACCCTCAAGAGCGTCCGCGCAGCAAAGTCCAGGAACAAACTTCGACAAGAGTCCCAGATCGGAGTGGCGACTGGTATCCGACGAAACTCACTGCCAAAATCAGCTCTTACGACGACGACGAGTTCAGGGGGAAATGAAGGATCAATAGCTGGATTTTCGTCAATACCACCTCCTGTCAATCACCTCCCGCCTCTGCCCACCACACCGTCCACCTCCAACAACAACTACGTCTCTGACAATTTAGAAATGCCAACGCTGCTGAATGCAAGTCCAGGCAGGCGAAGGGCGACCTCCCCGTCGATATTGTCGCCCCTTCATTCCCTTCCGACCGACCCTTCCCCTTCCTTGTCCTTGTTCTCCTCCCCCTCTGCCGCTGTTGCCTCTTCATCACGCAGGCGTGAGAGTTCCACAGCGTCGACGTCTGGACTTGCTCATATGCCCGTCATCATGCCACGACCCATCCTCAAGGACACTTCTTCCAGGGATAAAGTGCGCGAGAGCTGGATGTCAGATGTGCCTGGAATCACGATATCAGGAACATCGACTACTGGTGGTAGCAATCGATCAGTTGTCGGCAGTGGAGGAGTTCCATACTCTCAAGGGCCAGTCTCGCCGTCGCCCGTGGCGCCACCCAAGAGTCTGGCTAGAGCCAACAGTGCCGGCGCAAAGCGACCGTCCAGGCTGAACCGACACTCTGAAACAGATCACGACCAGGATGCGCTGACACCCAGGCCGCGGCAAGGAAGCTCAGGATACGGGCCCGATTACCGACCTCGGAGGCAGAGTGGTGGGCCAGGCCATTTGTTGTTCACGTTTGATGTGTCGGCGTCTTCGAGTGCCGACTTTGAGAGTGAGGAGTACGAGGACAGTGAGATCGACGATCGGGAGGAGTTGTATTCCAAGCATTTGCAGGCGCAGTACACCCGGCTTCAGCAATCGCAACTTCGCCAATCGTCCACGGATGGTGGTAGTGCTCTTTCGGCGGCAGTTATGGCGGCAGGATCAAGATTGCCGAGCAATGGCGGCGAGCACAATATCCCATATTTGGCGAAGCGTGGACAGCGCAAGTCGCTGGGAGATGAATTGGATTTGCCACCTGTGCCCGAGAAGAGCATGCAGAGGAAACGAGTGTCGACCATGGGCTCGACGACCTTGCCGGCCATGTCGACTTCATTGGCTTCAGCCCTCTCTGTTGCCAACAACTCCTCCAACTCCGGGGCGTCGGAGGCTCTGTCATCCATTACCCGTTCCAACACGACTGGTCACCAGAAGCTCAAGGGACCGTATGGAGGTGGGGCGATTGGTGGAGGAGGAGCCATTGGAGGAGGTGGTGGCAGTATTGGCGGCAATTCATTGTCGTTTGAGCCGCTCTTTGCTCTCAAAGATTCAGGATCAGACAGTAGCAGCAAACGAGTAGGAGGAAGCGATTCGAAAGTACTGTTGCAGGGAGGTGGAGATGGTGGAGCTTTGGGGAGCCGACTCTCGGAAGTCTCGGATGCTGATTGGTCCACGGCTCTCTTGACCATCGACCCTAACCAGCAGGGCGTGTCTATCATGGATCTGAGTAAGAGGGGACTGACTGAAGTTCCCTCGGGTCTGCCGTCCAGTAAGTGTTTGTTGATCTCTTGGAGTCTTGTTGCTCAGTTATTTGGTTGAACGGGAAGGATTATGAAAACGGAGCGAGATAACTGTGCTGTCACCACCCACTAACAAAACGAAACTGGAAACCATGCTCTGCTTGGCCTTTGTTACCCTTGTTTTTTTGTCTCTGCTAGCCATCACTCATCTGCGCCTCGCCTACAACTTGGTCCAGATCCTGACGCCCATCACCAGTCTGACGGTTCTTCACCATCTCCAAGTGCTGGACTTGTGCGACAACCAATTGGAGATCCTCCCTCCCGAGTTGGGTCTGTTGACTCGTCTGAAGGAGCTCTATCTGTCGAACAACAAGCTGTACAAGCTGCCCGATACCATCCAGCGAATGGCTCGCCTGGAAGTTCTCGATGTGCGGAATAACCAGTTCTATCTTCTGAGTAAGTGCTTTTTTTCTTACCCTTGTTACTCACTTTCTTGCCCCTCCTTTCCTCCCTTCTTTTGTTGATCCTTGTACTTTTGTACTCCTCATTACCTCGTGGTTCTTGTTCGTCCCGCCAAATTTTTTTCTTGCCTTTTGTCTTTTTCTTGCTTTTTTGACCCCTTGATTTCGTACATTTGATGCTGTTTTATAACTCGCATATTATCAAAAAATAATAATTTCGCGCTGACCAATGGTTCACTTTTTGTAATCTACATAGATCCCATTGTTGGACGACTCAAAGCCCTTCGTCAACTGGATGTAAGGCATAACCAGCTCAAGTCCCTCCCTCCATCGCTCTACATGCTCTCGTCAACCCTCACACTCCTCTTGGTCGACGGAAACCAGTTTGTCCAGCCCTTCTCAGACCTGCTTCAACCCCTCATGTCGGACGACACCGATTCCCAGGCCTCGACGTCTGCACGCCAGTCCTACCTCGGCGATGACCCTTATGGCGATTCTGGAAACAGTTCTGGCGTCAGGAAGATGTCTACAGGAGGAGGAATGTATGAACCATGGAGGAGGTCGGTCGCTCCTCTGCAGCCTAGACGTGGCAACAATGGCGGTGTCCCTGTTCTGGCCAAGCGTCGATCTCATGGCGATTTGATGACCCTCATTGGTCTTCAGAAGCGGGACAGTAATGCCTCGACGGACGACCTACTGAACTCTGCTGCCTTGGATTACAACAACAACAAGTCCAACACCATCTCGACTTCTTCTGGAGCGTACATCGCAGCCTCTATGGGTACCGACGGTGCAGCTGCAGCGGCTACTAGACGGGAACGGTCAGTCTCGACCTCGACCCTGACGCCCCTGACAGAGATACATTCTTCGTCGCCCCACCCCTTGTCGTTCAGCAAAATGTTCAAGTCGATTCGCAAGAACAGCAAGGCATCGTTAAAGGACAACAACAACTCTTCAGCTACGGTCTCGGCCAGGATCAACGACCCCAAGCGCTACTCCTTCAGCAGTGATGTCGACCTTTCAGCGGGAGATCTCGAGTCGGAGGCATCTCACCCTCAGGAGCCAACAGAGTCCAAGCCCAACTCTCGTGGATCCAACCATGGTGTCAGCAGGAGAGCTACCTCGGGAGGCATCAACAGGTGGGTCAAGGACCGGTTCCATAAGCGGACCAACTCTAACGAGCTCGGCAACCTTCAGGCCAACAACGCGTCCATGACTTCCCTTCACTCCAGCAACGGCGGTGCTTTGGACCTGTTGGATGGACAGCAACCTATCCGGGATTCTGGATATGGAGTTGTCGGCGGTAGTTCGACCCCGACCCCTGAGCTTGGTGCTTCGACAAGGATCATTGGAAACCGTCATCAGAACAAGAGCACAGGACATTTGCCCTTGGGAAACCCCTTTGCCTCTCGCGACGGTACCCACCAGCTCTCGTCTTCTTTTGACCCTTCCCAGAGGAAAGAACGCGACTACCGGTATAGCTACATGAGTATGGAGAGCCAGGTCACCCAGGGAACCGAGATTGACTCTGAGGCGATGGATCTGGATGCATTTTCTCAACAGCAGCACCGGCTGTCGTCCGTTCATTCGCCTACGACTCCTCTCCCTTCGTCGCCTATCATGGGACTTTCGAGCAACCAGTCCGCAGGACCAGGTAACAACTGGAATGCGGCGACTCCTCGGTATGGCCAGAGTGCAGCCCACATCAAGCCTCTGATGCAATACCTCAAGGACCTTCACGACCTTGACCCTGATTCTTCCGAGTGGGAAGAGGTTTACGCCTGGCGTCGTGTCTGGAACGCTGAGCGCGCGGCGCCTGCAGGATTGGGCGGCGGCAATGCCAACACCCCTGCTTCTTCCCAGGCCAACAAGGACTCTGACGAACCTACGGATGATGCGATTCTGGAGCAGGAGAAGCAGGATCAATTGGCCAAGAGCGAGGAGGTTCGTCTGGCCAAATTGCGGGCTCAGGCTTCAAGACGTCGCAGGATTGTTGAGGAGATTATGACGACTGAGAGGACCTACGTTGAGGGGCTCAAGGGGTTGGTTGAGATCTATCTTACCCCGGCCTTGCAAATCATGCCCCCCGGTGATCACAAGGCGGTCTTTTCGAACGCCCAGGCAATCTATACCTTCCACGCGAACCATTTCTTGCCCGAGCTGGAGAAGGCGTACAAGATCTCGCAGTTTGAAGCTGCAGCTGCTTCTGCTTCCCAGCAGGGTAAGGACACCTTGGCGGCGCAGATGATGAGTCCCGTCAGCCCTGTGCCGACTTCATCTTCCCAGTTCTTGTCGGACCCCTCCGCCCCTTCTTCGGCTGCTTCTTCGTCCACAGCTTTGGTCCCCGACAGTGGATCCAAGCAGGCCTCTGACATCTCTGCCATCAGCAGCAGCCAGGAGCAGCAGGATGAGACAACCAACCGGGACTCCCAGGCCCTCTCCGAGTCATCTGCCACCGCGCCGACCACACCTGCCACTTCCGCGACAACAGCGATCAAGGTTGAGGACAGGATCGGTCGAGTTTTTGCCGAGCACGTGGCTTATATGAAGATGTACAGCTTCTACATCAACAACTTTGACAATGCCCTCCGGGTCCTCCAGACCCAGTTGACACAGGCTAAGCACAAGAAGAAGATGAAGGAGTTCCTGAGAAGATGTGCGAAGCACCCGAACCACACCCAGCTCGCCCTCCAGGGTTACTTGCTCCTCCCTGTCCAGCGTATCCCTCGTTACAAGCTCTTGCTCCAGGATCTGCTCGAGAACACCTGGGTCGACCATGTAGATTACCAGGACATTGCGACGGCGCTGGAAGAGATCTCGACCCGTGCGGATGAGATGAACGAGCGGAAGCGACAGTATGAGAACCATGAGAAGGTCTTGCTCGTCCAGAACCGCATCATTGGACAGTACAAGACCCCGCTTGTTCAGCCTCATCGCAAGGTTGTGAGGGAGGGTATGTTGCATTTGATCCGTGTGGTTACCAGGAATGTGTCGATGATGGGACTGGATAACAAGTCTTCGTCATCCCTCCTCGCCGCCGCTGGTACTCCTGCTGCAGCTGCTGCCCCATCGGCTCCTACGGGAGACATGACGGTCCATCACCTGTCGGAGGAGACGGTCGAAAAGTCGTTCCTGTTCATCTTGTTCAACGATATCATGATCCAGTGTAACCCCATCACTGGCAAGCCGGTCTCTGGAGGTCTGGCCGGAAGTTTGGCCGCCATGAACGGAAGCAGTGTTACACTGGGTTCGTCCGCTGGTGCCTCAAACGGTGGAGGCTCGGCCAGCGGTACTGGTGGTGCGAGTGGTGGAGTGGGAGGTGCTGGAGGGGATGCTGCGAATGCTGTGGCCAAGAACTTGGAGCTCCAGCGTGTTCTTCAACTCGAGTCGCGTCTCCACCCCGCCCAAGTCATTGGCAACGATGGTAAGAACTTTTGCTCCATGCTTGGATGTATTTGAAGATGAACTGATGTATGTTGAGATCTGAGCGCTGACATGGTATCTTTCTTTTCTTCCCTCTTCTTGAAATAGTTCTTCGTGTGGTGGATGATGCAATGGTTCTGTACCTGACGGGCGACAAGGATGTGATCCAGGCCTGGAAGGAGGACATCAACTCGCGTTGGTAGACATCTGTTTGCCACCCTCCCCCCGACCTTCCTTCCATTTCCTCTTCCCTTCTGCCATATCCGTATTTCGCTCTTGTTTTTTAGGCCATTATCCCTACTTCACTCAATTTTACCCTAATGCTGTTGATACCACTTATTATGTATGTCCCCCATTCCATTGCCCCGCATTTGCATTTATTTTTTCATTTCCCTTCACCATCTACCCTCATCATGCCCCTCCCCTCCCTTCTGTTCCTTTTCCTTCCCTTCCCTTCACTTCCCCTCTTTCGAAAACAAACAAACAAACATGGGCGCCGACTCCCATTTCCCTTTCACACTAGCAGAGTTCTTCACATCTTAACCATCTATGAACAAAAAACAAACAGAAAAGAAAAATAAAACAAAGAGATTACCCCGTTTCCATGATTTTCAGGTGCGACCCCTAGAAAAAAAAAAAAAAAAAAGTATGGTCACTGCTCCCCACAATACCCCCACCAACATTCAGGGGCCTCTTCCTTTTTTTTTCTCTTGCATCTAATTCATGCTGTCCTCTTATCCTCTCTTCCATGCAGGAACGGACGGGAAGACCTGGGAGGCGCGGCTTACGGGACCGAAAAAAAAAAAAAAAAACGTTTAAAAGGAACCTTCACCTTCCCCCCTCCCCCCAACTTCTAACCACACCACCAAAAACTGTAGATACGCCGGAAAGTGGGATGGTGGATCAGTCGCCATCATCAAAAGAAGTAAATGTCATCGCCATAGGGAAAAACAATTACTCGTGCGCGCGTTCGGACCTCACGTTTTTCTTTTCTCAAGGAAAGCATTGGTGGCAAAAGGTAAAACATGGCTACTCATATCCATTTTTTTCACCTTTTTAGCTTCATTTCACCTTTACGGCCTCTTCCTCTTCACAGAATCTCATACTCACTCACTCTTAGATGCCCATACCATTTGCCCATCAAAATACCCTCTAGATGTCTCGTAATCCGTCTTCAACTGAATATCCCCTCGACACCGACTTTGTCGTCCCTCACAACCGGCACCAACACCATTGTTCCTCCTAAGGAATCAAACCCCTTGGCGGATGAGTTCATATTCCTAGACATGAACCCTCCACAGCAAATAATCAAATTGTCCACCTCACCTCCTACCCCCCTCACAGTCGTTTCCTGAGCAAGTGAGTCCTTTTATCGACTTTTCGCTTCTTGGGCCGGACGCCCTCGCCGACTTGTCTCCAATTTTCGCCTTTGTGCACCTCTTCCTCCTTATGATATCAATTCTTTTGTGCTTCACCTTTTCTGCTAAAAAAAAAAAAAAAAAAAAACACAAAAGGAACCATACCTTCAAAGTATAGTTCTGATGAATACCAATATCCTCTGGCATTGGACAAAAGGGTCTTGGACTGCACTCCAGTCGTTTCTCTCTTTATCTCTTTGTCTTTGCCTTCTGTTTACGTTTTGGCTCTCCTCGACGCGAATTGGAGTCCGCACAGATCAGTGCTGCCGTATTTTTTCATGCTCACAACACAGCACAGCATTTTCTGTGTTGATCATCCCAACAAGGATGACAACCCCGAGCTGCGCGTCGATCAAAAAAAAAAAAAAAAAAAAAAAAAAAAAAGAAATAATACAACTTGGGATTTTTTAATAATGACAACAATGAAGAAAAATGGGGTTTAGGGGAAGAGAGATACGTCCTGGAGAGAGTCGGCTACGGACGACGACCCATCCGAGTCCTGACGAGTCATCATAACGAACATGGGGCCATCGCCTATTCCTCCTCCCTCCATCTGAACGGCCGCCGTCGCCGCATTGGCACAATCGTTAGCACTCGAATTCTCATCCTCGCCAGAACCGTCCATCATCCGCATCGACAACACAGGCGACATCAACGACCGCTCCTCCCTCTCGTTAGATCCAAAGCAGTCATAAGAGTCCAACCCCATCTGGCGAGCAAACCCTCCCTGTTCTTCAATTTCCGCAATCTGTGACGCGTCGAGGGATACGGACGCCGTCGCAGAAGCCGACGCGAGGACGGAGGAAAGAGACGGCAGACTCTGGTGGCTCATCGACCCATTGATACTGCCCCCCACAATATGGAACCCGCCGTGTTGACTGCCGCCGTCGTCGCCACCGCTGGTAATCGAAGAGGTAGTATCACCATGCCAAGGGTACGATGATGCTTGCGCGGGTATAGGCGACGATTGCAGCGAGGACTGTCGAGACGTCTCCTCCCGCTCACGAACAGCACTCAGCATAAGCTCCACCTCTGAGCCGACCTCAGACTGATTGTCCGAGACGTTCGAGTCTGCGGCGCTCACAGGACTCAAGGCTCCAGACCGACTGGGCACCTCAATCCGATCACTATCAATGGCCACGACCACTGTAGTCTCGTTGGCAACAACACCTTCAGTCATTTGCGACGGCTCGACAACAATATCCGGTGACTTGAACTTGGGATGACCAGAACCAGAACCAGATCCGACCCCGTTGGGCAGATCGTCGCCCAAGTCATCCTCTGGCCGGTTAGCAACCAAAGCGACATTTGAGGACGCAGAATAAGCCGCCGAGAACTCATCATGATCGCCATAATGACTACCAGGCGTCGTCGCAACCGTACTGGTCTCCCCATCGCTGATATTGCTAAGCAGCTCAACCGCAGCGGACTCGTCATACCCCTCATACCTGTCCCGGTTCTCGTCCGTATCCACACCCCGGAGCCACTCATCACGCAGCAGCTCAACCGCCGAAGGACGATCATGCGCACTGCGAGTAAAACACCTCTTCAAGAATGAGATCCCCCTGGCACTCATCTGCGACGGATCCGGCAGGGGAGGATGAGAAGTCGCGACGTGGTACATGACTGCCCACTCGTTGTCCAGATGTGCCCAGGGTCGCCGTCCAGTAGCCATTTCCAGAACACAACATCCGAGCGACCAGATATCCATGCTTCCTTTGCGGCCCTTTTCGCCGTTCTTGATCACCTCGGGCGCCATGTACATGGGTGTTCCGTTCAGCGAGTTGGCTCCGACTCCGACACTCATTGTAACTGCGCCTCCACGAGTCCGCGTCCTCTGGTTCTTGGCAAGGATCTTGGCCGCTCCAAAGTCCACAAACTTGATGTTCCCATTATGGTCGAGCAACACGTCTACAAGAAAAAAAAATACGAAGGACATCAGTGGTTAATGTAAACCGTCGTCGATATTTAACATATTTCAACAACGCCGTAAATCAAGATGCGCATAAACTTACTATCAGGCTTGACGTCGCGATGAACGACGTTCTCGCCATGAAGATATGCTAACCCCTTCAGCATCTGGTGCGTATAGAACTTGATGACCTTCTCGTCCTCGATCCTGCCGTGCTCCAACAGATCAGCCAAACTGCCCCCCTGACAGAACTCCATGAAAATGAAGACCTTGTGTCGATGGACCTCAATGTTGTCGTACCGCACAATGTTGGGGTGGTGCAACATCTTCATCACCTTCATCTCGTCGTGGATCGAATTGACAAGCGACATGGACGCGTTCTGGAACCGAATCTCCTTGACTGCAATCAGCTCTCCTGTATCCGAATTGGTGCCCAGGTAGACAGTACCGAACGTTCCTGATCCAATGTACTTGTGCATCTGCCAGCGAATCGCTACAGAGTCCGAGAGTGCCGCCAGGAACACCAGCGACCGATCCTCGGGTTTTTGATCATCCAGAACCTTGCCAACCACCTTGATTTCCTGCTCGCGCTCTGTCCTGACCTTCTCCAGTGTGCACAGCTTCTCGATTTGTGCGCGATGATTCTTTGCCGCGTCGTCCGAAAGAACAGGCTCGTTGGCGGTAGCAAGCTTGAAGATGCTGGCAATCTCCTCGAGGAGCCGTGTCTGGTCTTTGGGTTTTTGCTTCTGTCGTCCATCACTCAAGGACTCGCTCTGCGATCGGGCCCCGTGGATATCAAAGTGAGAAATCAGCAACGTCATGCAGCCAGCGATTTTGTTCCTCAGCCAAGAGAATTCAGAATCATTCAAGGCCAGGATGTTGTTGCCTTTGGTCATCTTCATCGCGAAATTAAGAGCCGACATTGCCCATCGGAAGGTCTGACGGTCCGTTTGGTCACAGTCATCGCAGACAAAGCTGACCCAGTCGATAGAAAGGCGGAGCAGCTTCAAGTTAAACTGGGATCGTGGCAGTCCCTCCATGGAACTGAGCGAGGTGAGTCCGTAATCAGAGGCGAAACGGAAGAAGGGCTGAACGAGATCCTGGCAGTTTGGAACCTTCATGGTGATCTTGCGGAGGACCGTCACCGACTGGACAATGGTATCCGCCAACTTGTAAGCCGCCTTCTTGGTCTTGTTCAATTCCTTGTTCAATGCTGCCACGTTGGCACGACTCTCTGTGATGATCTCCAGTCCATAGGGATCTGCAAACTTGCTGAAGCGCTTTTTACAAGAATCGAGCAAGCTACCGCGCTCAGAGATCAGTCGGACACGACCTGGCTTGAGGTCGAGGTCGTCGATTCCTGGAAAGCTGTCAAGGTGAAGGATCTGGCCGCCCCAAAAGAACTTGTCGCGCGGAGTAAAGAGGAGAATGTACCCTGATCCTGCCTGTTCGAAGCATGAGCGGAGGGTGTGTGACAGGTACATCGCGCTCTCAGCGACCTTGTGCTCGACAATGATGTAGGTGCCCTGATTCTCGACATTGTTGGTGTAGATCATGACATGGTTGGTCTCCGCCAGTCTGGTCATCAACGCTGCCAAAGTGTCGCCCTTCTTCTTGTCCAACAAGTACTCTGCCGTATTCTCGAACGTGTCAGTCAAAGTTCTAAAGTAGACACAGTCAAGAGTCGCAGTGAGTCAAATGTGACAAACAAACTATGCTGGTCCTACAATAGAGCGGTCAATTAATTGACAGCTGTAAAGAGTGCCATACCTGGTAAATCGCCTCAGCCTGTTGGCTCTGAATCGCACATTCTCCAGAACCTTGCCGTAGACCTTGGTCACTTCTCCTGCAGTCTGAGGTAATTCTGGTCGCTCCTTCATCTGGTCCAGCAAGTGCTTGAACAAGAATGTTGTCGACTTGCTCGTAAGGAAGCTATGATAAACAATTATCAAAAGGGCGACGAGCTGTCGATCAGGAAAGGCAATTGGATGTACCTTGCCGCAGTAAAGACGGCAGATAATAAATGCACAAACATACCAGAGTTGTTCCGCTGTGTCCAGGCCGATTCCATCGATCTGCTGGCCAAGAGAGCTAAGACTCTCCCACTCCAGATCCAGCACTGAATCCGTGTACTTCCTGGACTGTCCCCAGTACTCGACCTTCCACGACAAGAGCTTGAAGTAGAACTGGAGAGACAGCTTCAAGACTTTCTCGTACGCTGAATCGATACAGGGTTCCAGATACCAGCCATCCTCAGCGCTCTCGAGAACCTCATAGTCGTACTTGATCTGACAGGCGAGGAACAGCGAAGTCTTGAAATCATCCAACATCTGATCAACGTTGGGCAAGGTCGGCACAGTAACACGATCAGCATACTCCAAGCGCAGTCGCAGACATTCCTGCATCAGCGTCGACGGAAATCGAACTAGCCTTTGAAGCTCGCTCATCGTTGGCACAAGACCCATGCTCGCAAATGCCACTGCGTTCTCGATCATCGTTGCTTTGATTTGAATCATAGCCTTGCGAAGTGAGCTCAGCGTGCTCTTCTTAAAGGTCCTCTCCAACCCGTTCTCCTTGAGCAAGCGATCCACAAAGGAGACCTCCTGACTCGAGTCCTTGGTGCGCGTGACTTCGAGCGTATCGCTTCCTGTCCAGTTCCTGAGAATCTTGGTTTGGATCTTCATCTTCTTCATGACGCTGGCGTACGCATTCAGCGCACTCAAACGGTACTGGAATTTGGCCGAGTTATAGAGTGGCTTGTCCACACCGATTGCGGCGTTCTTGGGATAGAGCCCCTCGACCATGTCGACTTTAAGCAAGACTTTGAGGACCTGTTCGAGTGGCGAAGCTTCGCTGTTGGGGTCGACTCTGAAATCCATGACTTCCTGAAGATAGGAGTCCGCCTGGGCCCTGGCCGTCTCGACAAAGCGTTCTTCGTCACCAGCAGGCCGAGCGTGAAGGTTTGCCCGAAGCCCGAGCCAGATCTGGTGCTTGATGGCGGGTTGGATCTCAAAGTTGGGATCCTCGAGTCGCTTGTTCTCGATACTGAAGACCTCTCCTGTCAAGACGGACTGCAACATACTCTGCCAATCGATACGCTCTCGGTTCAATTCTAGAACGCCCTCATCCGAGTTCGAGGTTGGTTGCATGAATCGGTCTAGTCGCTCTTGGTCTTTCTTGCTTTCGCTCTGTGTGGTGTCCTTTACACCGTCGTTGTCGTAGTACTCCTCGACAGGGTCGTCCTCTGTATCTGAGTGTGCTTCTGGTTGGTCCAGGTTATCGAATCCGAGTTGAAAGTTATCTGCAGTGCGTACCACCTCATAATCTGCCTCTGCCTCAACCTCGGCATCAATGGCAGCCCTCGCCTCGCCATCATCATAACCATCCTCGTCGACCTCGTCGTCTGCAGCGTCGTCTTCTGCAGTGAAAAAACTGACGACCTTTTTCCGTGGTGCTACCACGACCTCTGGTTCGGTTTGATGTTGCCCTTCAGGTAGCTGTGGTGATGGCTGCTGTAGTGATGACTTTGTCGGGTATGCTGTTCCTGCGCCAACTGTGGCGATGGGTACAATTGTCTGATTTACGCTGCCAAGACCACATGCCAAATGTGCAAAAAAAAAAATTGCGTTAAAAAACTTGACATCAATACCACCATCATCCACAACATACAAAAACGAAGTTGCCCCCCTCCCTTACCTGTGTGCAGATGTGCTGGTGGTGTTGCCGGTCGGGTGGTCATCCAGACTTGATCTGAGGGGCCATGTCATGTTGAGTGAGTTTCTGGCGGAGGAGCGACCGCTTCCACGTCGGATACTGGAGGGGCGTGCGACGGAGATCGCGTCTTCCTCCTCGCCTTCCTGTACGCGGAGATGCGACATTGATGATGGCGTGGGTTTTTGTATTTCCGTAGGTTATATGTGAGATGATGAAGGGAAGGTATATAGGAATTGAGTTTGGAGGTGAAGAAGGGAAGGTGCAGGCAGGTGGCGTAGCGTGAGTCGAGAGAGAGAGAGAGAGTGTGAGAGAGAGAAAGAAAAGGAGAAGAGAGAGGTGAAGGTGCAGCAGGTGCAGAAGGTGGTGTGACTTTAGTGACCGTTTTGTACTTTTCTATCGTCGTATTCATTTCTAGGATCTAAGAAGAGCTGGACTTGAGGCCTCCCCACTCGAGCACCTTGCCCCAACTGCGTCGCTTGGTCTTCTCCTGCGTCGTCGCTGCAGCCGCTACTGGAGCTGTCATAAGTCTATATAGGAAAGGAATAAGATATGAACGAAAAACATATCAGTAATTGGAAAGACTCAATTGGGGTTCGTGTCAGTCCATGATACAATCCTCCCTTCGTAGTTTCTTACTTTTCGAGCATCCTCGTCACATCCTCAGGCTTGACTTGAGCATAGTGCTGGCTGCGGATCTGAGGGTCCATGTACTCCTCCGTGTTCTCCGATAAAAGAAGGGTAATCAACTACAGCGAGAAAGCATTTGGAAACATATGTTAACTCAATGACATGGCTAGTGGACGTGGCTCGATATTGAACATGAAAGAGTCATGTAATATATGGTACCTGTCTCAGAGGGAGGAATGTCATAGCGACGTTGGCATTATCAAATGTGGCAACAAACTTCTCCAAGAAACTGACATCCATGTTGAACGTCGCCACGAAGTTTTGGTTGATATGCTTCACGTTGGGATCCGTAAAGATGCTCTAGTAGTCCGCAAAAATTGAAGTGTACTGTCAGTGGCCTGCGAAAGAGTGAGCTACCAGGCTGTAACAATCCAATTGAGAGAGCAAGACTTACATGCAGCATGTTGGCCAAGTGCTCCAGCACATCATAATAGACAAAGGCCTTGATCGACTCGGGCAGGTTTAGTAGCGTGGCACTCATGACAACTTCAAGGAACGAGACCAACTCTGTGTTTAAAGAAAATAAAAATAAAAAAAAAATATAGTAAACCAGTCAGTGAACAAACTTGACTACAGCCGTATCAAAAATTCATCTCAACTCTTTGGCCAACGCTTTTTTTACCTTGAAGGTACATGCTGTGCATTTCTTGAACACTGGAGGGGAGCCTGTTTGAGATAATAGTGAGTCGCGGTTAGATAAGTTCCGGTTAAGATACAACAAGGAGACATTCATGAGGATGAACGACATACCACTCATATTCTGCCAACTCAAGAATGTCATCGATCTTGGAGTTGACGAGTTCCGAAATACGGTTCTCTGCACTTCGTCTGGTCTCTCTGAACAATCCTGTAGCCTGGAGCGAGATCTTTGTCGTATCAGATGTCGACCTATTGCAATTCATATCAGCCGTTAGACGTGCTCTCACAAGATAGATCGTATGTCCTCAGAAACACCAACCGCTAAATATCAAGCCCTTACCTCAACTCGGTCATCATCTGCTCAAAGTCAGTACAGGCGCCTTGGAAGTACTCCAAGTTGATGATGATTTGCGCGATCTGAGAAAGGTTCCTTGACTCAAGCTTTTTCAACCACACCGAGTGAACGTGCTGGATCAGGAGGGTATCCAAGCTCTATTGAGAACAAATTCGACGCGAAATAGCTTCCGTGAGTGCAAAGTTGCTTTCAATGAAACGGCATGTTTGAACATGCAAAAGAATTTTCTGCAAGCTCGCAGTGGCAGACTTACTTCCTTAACGAGCTCGTCCATTTCGCTCTGCTCTTGATTGAAGCCTTCAACAAAGCGATAGAACTGTGTGACAAACTGCTTAATGTCCTCGCAACAGTATGGCACCACCTTTGAGAAGGGCAGAGTTCTCGGAAAACTAGGTCGTTTCAAAGAAAAAAATGGCATAAGTCAGCCACGCCAAACGTTGCCTCCGATTCGTGCTTAGGCGGCTGAAATAACGCAAGCAACGTACCCTTGTCTTGCGGCGCTGCGCTCTTCTCTGAAACGGAAGGACATCTGCAGCAGGTTGTACTCGTCCTGATTTTCAACCAACATTGGTGTGTAGTCATCCTCATCCACAAGCTATTTTTTCCATTGTTGAAACGAGAGTCGTTAGTACCGAGATTGACATGCTCATAAATGTATTCATACCTGCAAACGCGGTCAAAATGTTACCTTGTGGAAGTTGGCACTGAACTTTGTCTCCAATTGATCGGCGTAGGTGCGGAACAGCGTGAGAAGAAGATCGTTCAGCTTGCTAACAGGGTAGCTGTACGACTAATCGGTAAAAAATCCCCCAAAAAAAAAAATTGTAAGGCAGTGACTGGATCCATCCTAAGAAGTCCATAATGAACGTTTGATCCTGTCAAAAACCCTACCTCCATGGTTTGGATATAGATCATCAACAACAGTTTCACGTTCAAGAACATGTCGGGGTCGTTGCACTTTTCCAGGCCCTCCGAAAGCATGCGGAGCAAAAGTCCTGTAACAAGATCGCAAAGCTCGTCCAACTATGTACATTGAACAAAAAAAAATGAGAGACTATCAGCATGAAGTTATTGTACTTGACAAACGATGTTGCCTCCACAGCGTGCGAAGTTTTACCTGAGCTTGGGTTCTAAAGTTGGTTGTAGAGTGCAGAATGATGTATTCGACAATGAAGAAGCCGACAATATCCTGAAGTAATGACTCAAAGTTGTCGGTGTTGCGGTCCTTGAGGTTGAAGGACGATGTCATTGATGACAGCGTCAATTTCGCCTGGGCACGTCGGTCTTCGGCGTAGTTTGACCTGAACTCTGCGCGCTGTCCAAGCTCATCGTAGATGTGAAGACACTGGTATAAGGGTTTAAAGTCAATCTTGACTTGATCTGCATCGAGGATGTCGACTATTGTCAAAGAAAAAAACGTTGTTCAAATTAATACCAAATCTTTCTCATAAAGACGTGAATGAAAGCAATTGCGAGTATACTCACTTTCGCTCTCCTCGTTGACAGCTGCCTCGACGGCAGAGTTGACGTTGTGCGATGTCTTTAGTTTGAAACCCTTGCTGGATCTATCGCGCCACCGCTGTTGTCTGGCCGACATTCTGTCCATAGCAAGCTTTCCCATCGCCTTTTGACTTGTTCGGATGCTATGTGAGAGTTAGATGTGACAATGTTAGCCAATTGTGGATCTTCCTTCCAGTGACTTATAGCGGTTCTTTTTCAAACGTGAAGGTCATACCTGAAGAGCCACTCCTTCATCTCTGTCGTAACTGCATCTTTGATAGCGTGCTGCAGGATTGGCACACAGTCCTCTATTGAATCGAATGTAGAGGGAGAACCAGAGTTAGAGGTGCAACTCAACTCCCGCTTCACATATATGATGACGCCCTTGGAGACTTACGCATATGCCTTGCAAACTCGAACTGGATGACACTACGAAGGTGGACAACCTGAATCTCGTCAACAATCTACAAGAGTAAGGGTAAGAACTTCTGTCAGCTGAATAGTCCTTGTTCAATCGTTCAATTGGCGATCACAGGCAATGTCGCGTCGCCTATACTTACGCGCAAGGCGGAGTAGTATTTCTTCGCCTCGACCTGGACATTGACACGGTTGGCGAGATCCAAAAAGTGAATACAGGTCTTTAACGTCTCCGTCGCCGTGGCGATGTTCTCCTGAATGCGTTTCGACTCTACCAGCTCACGTTTCTATATGGACAAAGAGAGCAATGCTTTGCAGTTAGAACTCAGGTACGACATAGGCGGTCTTCACTTTTGCTTCAGGCAATTGAGGGTGGTTACCTTGGCAGTCAACTCCTTTCCAGCCAGCTGGACGTCTGTGTTGAGGGTATGAATCTTGTCTTTTAGGTCAACGGTGCCCTGTCTGACCTTGAGCAGTCGGTCGACAGACTGGACGAACTCTTGGTAGTTGGAGTTGCACATCTTTTCGATTTCCATCTCCTTGCGGCGAATGAACATGCCGAGCTGGTCGAGAAAGGGCTTCATCTTGTTGTTGCGGTAGACGTCCTTCATGGTAGGGCCCAGGTGCTCCAGGTTCTCTGCATCGTTGGTTGCATCCGAGACCAGGACGAGCTGTTGAATGTCGAACTCGGCCATGGCTGTGTCTGTTGTGTTTTCGTGTCGTGTAGAGAGAGTCCTGAGGGTAGAAGGTGCAGTGAAGGAGGAGGGATGATGGACAGACAGTGTGAGGTTGCAATGCACTTCACCCCGCCCGCCCGTTTGGACTGCAAAAACGTGGTGCATTGGCGATTGTATCACGTGATGATTATCAGGTCGCGACCTCAAGTCGTAAGGATCCAATTGTGTCGACAACTCCTAGGAGTCATTATCGACGCCCCTGGTATCTTTCGCAGCGGCAATGAGCTAGCAAAGTCGCTTTGCCACCTGAAGGCGACTAGAGGAATGGATTTTGTACATCTCCTTCGTTTTGACACCACTGAAAAACAATAAGGGTCCAATTTGACACGACAGGAACATGCGTCTGTCGTATTCCACAAGGGGACGGATGAAAAGACACCTTATGATAGTGGCTATGCTCAATTGCTGCCGATGTCATCGCCAGGGTGGTTGTTTTGCCACAATTGCTCTCTTATTTTTGTATGCTTTGGAGTGTCGGTGTGAGTGACGCGAGGTCCGACTGACACAACGAGCCTGAATAAGGGAAATAGGAAACATTCCTGACTTGATTTTTTGCCACCACACACTCACTCACTATCAAAACAGAACAAGATACGGGCTCTTGAAAATGGTGGCAAATGAAAGTGTCTTCCCGTCCAGACTCACTCTGAAATAAAAAGGGCCGGCAAGGTCATCAACTCTTCTTTTCTTTTCATCACTCTCACTCGACACTCCCCCACTCCACTCTCTTCTCCCTCCTTTCCTCACCACTCTTTCCTCTCCACGCTTTTTTCTTTCTTTCTGATTTACACCTTCTTTCTCTCTCCCCCTCATTCCCTCATTCAAAAAAAAACAAAACAATAACAATGCCCCCAAAACGCGCTGCTTCTAAGAAGGCTGCCCCTGCCACGCCCTACATCGAGGGTTGTGTTATCGCTATCGCCGGCACCTCGAACAACCTCAACCAAGCCCAGATCGAAGCCATCGTCACTGCCCCAGAGTTCGGCGCCACCGTCGCCAGCACCGTCACCAAGAAGGTCACCCACCTCATCACAAACACCACTGAGGTCGCAAAGGGCACTACAAAGGTCACCAAGGCCACCACCCTCGGATCCGTCCAACTCGTCACCCTCGACTGGATCCTCGACATGCAGCAACAAAAGAAGCGTCTCGATGAGACTCACTATAAGGTCGGCTCCTCTACTGCAGCTGCTGCACCCATCACCCCTGTCTCCCCCGTCTCTGCTGCCTCTCCTGCCGCTGCCGATCCCCCCAAAAGGACAGCTGCCAAGCGCAAGGCTGCCGCTATCGACACCGATGGCGACGATGACGAGAAGGTCACTGTCGAGAAAAAGATCAAGACGTTGAAGGACAAGGTTGCCAAGTCTATATCCAAGGTCAAGCAGCCCCCCGTCGACCCCGCCTGCAATCTGAGAAACTCACACAAGGTCTACACTGACGACGAGGTTGCCTGGGACGCTCGCTTGAACCAGACCAACATTGGCCACAACAACAACAAGTTCTATCGCATCCAGTTACTCGTCTCGCCTGGAGGACAGTATGCCGTCTATTGTCACTGGGGAAGAGTTGGTGCCTCCGGCATGTCCTCGACCGATAACTGCCACAGCTTGGACGCTGGCAAGTCTCTTTTTATGAGAAAGTACAAGGACAAGACCAGAAACAACTGGGCCGACCGCGATAACTTTGTCAAGGTTCCTGGTAAGTCATTGCTGAGTTTTTGGGTCGATTGGTGATGATTACTTGAATATGATCGTAGTCCACGGAGTCAATCTAACCTCTCGTTCCCTCTCTGCATGCCGTTTACGATATTAGGCAAGTACCACTTGCTTCCTCCAGATGAGGGTGATTCGGATGAGGAGGGCGATGAAGAGTCCGAAGAAAAGAAGGCCGCCAAGAAGGAGAAGAAGGAGGCCCAGCCCATCCCAGAGTCCAAGCTCCACCCCAAGGTTCAAGATCTCGTCTCCATGATCTTCAACACTAAGATGATGGATCAACAGATGATGGAGCTCGACTACGACGCCAAGAAGATGCCTCTCGGAAAGCTCGCCAAAGCAACCATCCTTGGCGGATACGAGGTTCTCAAGAAGATTGCCGAGATCATCGACAAGCCCCGCACTGCTGCCATCACATACCAGCTGCAAGAGCTCTCGAGCGACTTTTACACAGTCATCCCTCACAGTTTTGGCATGAAGGTCCCACCCGTCATCAACACCGCACCTATGGTCAAGACCAAGTTGGAGATGTTGGAGGCTCTCGGAGAGATTGAGATTGCCCAGAAGTTGATCAAGGATAATAAGAAGCTGGAGGAGGCCCTGGCAGTCAACCCATTGGACCAGCAGTACGCTTCTCTCAGACTCAACAAACTTGAACCCATGGACAAGGAATCCGAGCGCTTCAAGCTTATCGACCAATTTGTCCGCAACTCTCATGGAAAGACTCACTCGTACTACAACCTTGTCATTGACGAGGTCTTTGATCTTGACCGTGAGGGCGAGCAGGAGCGCTTCAAGGATGCTGGCTTTGACAAACTTCACAACCGCCGCTTGCTCTGGCACGGAAGCCGTCTTACCAACTATGTTGGTATTCTCAGCCAAGGTCTTCGTATTGGTAAGCACAATTATTCCTTCTGCAATTATTGCTCGCTTTGGCGTTGACCGTGTTTTTCTTTCATTGCTGCTCTGCTAACCGCTCTCTCTTCTACTTTATTCTCTTCCTCGAAACAGCACCTCCTGAGGCTCCTGTCACTGGTTACATGTTCGACAAAGGAGCCTACTTTGCTGACTGCGTTTCAAAGTCTGCCAACTACTGCTTCACTGGACCTTCGAACAACACGGGTGTGATGCTTCTGTGCGAGGTTGCCCTGGGAGACATGCATGAGCTTGAGCAGTCGGACTACAACGCCAAGATCAACTCAGAGAAGGCAGGCAAGCACAGTACCAAGGGATGTGGACAGTCGTACCCCAAGGCATCGGGCGATGTGATTATCGAGGACAACCTGCGTGTCCAGGCCGGAGAGTTGGAGACTGAGCCAGCCAAGACCAATGGTTACAGACTCCAGTACAACGAGTACATTGTCTACAACACCAGCCAGATCAAGATGCGATACCTCATCAAGATGAAGTTTGACTATGGCAGCCGCCGCTGGTAAACCGTCCAACCTCAAGCAATGGCCGTCGCCACCTCCTGTACCTATCAATGTATTTTTACAAATAAACTATAAATAATCGAATTATCGTCGCAGTCACCCTTTAATTGCCTCTTCGAACAACGTGTTCTCTCTCTTGCCGCCACCAAGCACTCTCTTCACCTTTGGCAACCTCTGCAACCTCAGGACGACCATCACTCACTCGCTCACCCACCAACAGGACATCATCAACGACAGACAACCCTCTCTCTTCACCAATATGCTTACCGGAAAAGGATGGTCCGGCAAAGTGGTCAAGTCGCTCGCACTTGTCGCCGCCCTCGCTGTCGCCATCGTCCACGCTGATGAACATTCACACAAAGTACATCACGCCTCTCACTTGAAAGGAACTGCACAACTTTTTGCCACCATACTCAACCGTAAACAGGTGCACTAACTGACGGATACCTTTCTTACCGTTATAGTATGAAGACTCAGAAGCGGTCGTTGTTTGGGCCAACTCAGTAGGACCTCTGAGGTGAGTCATGTGTGCTTCTGGAGACAAGGAGGCAAGGTAGAAAGACATTCGAGAGAAGATACGGCGTCATGTTCGCGTGCACTTGCTGACAGTGTCCCAATTTCATCCAATGCAATAGTAATCGACAGGAGACATACGAATACTTTCAACTGCCATACTGCAAGGGTGAAGGTCAAGTCGAGCACCGACATGAGACCTTGGGCGAGGCCTTGCTCGGAATGGAGCTCGTCAACTCTGGAATCTCCATTCGTTTTGGAAGTACGTCCCACCTCGCAGTTGTCACCGTCTACTTTTTGTTTCTCACCAAGCAGCATGCTTTGATTATTTGTCGGTACAATTGGGACTCGAAGGCACTGCTCAATTGACCCTGTGCTTTATGTACTCACGCATACGTTTCTTTTGTAGAGAGCCAGGATTCTACGTCGATCTGCCCTAGACGCCTCTTGACCGCGCAGGACGTCACGACGTTCCAATATGCCATTTCTCACGACTACTGGTTCCAATACTTTATCGATGATCTTCCTGCCTGGGGTAAATATCACTTATGGATTCCTTCCCTTTTGGCAGCAGACCGCGAAAATGCTTGGGATACCATGTTCCGAAATGCAGTGTATTTATTATCGCTTTCTCTTCTCTTGCTTAATGTTTAGGAATGGTTGGCAAAAAGGACAAGGAGACCGGCAAAGTCTCGCTGTTCACTCACCAGAACTTTGAATTCGAATACAATGGCGACCAGATCATCTCAGCAAAGGTGACACCCGAGAATCTCGTGTTGTTGACCAACTCGCAGGCGGGTGTTCACGTCGACTTTACGTATTCTGTCCAGTGGAAAGCGACGACCAAGGAGTTCAAAACACGATTTGAGCGTTACCTAGATTCCGACTTTTTCGAGAACAAGGTATTGTGGATGAAATTCATCCGCTGCGTCCTGCGATGTGTACAGATACACATACACTGACATATGGGATCCTCTTTCGTGCTTAGATCCATTGGTTCTCGATTTTCAACTCGTTGATGATGGTGCTGTTCTTGACAGGATTTGTCAGTGCGATGTGGATCCGCTATCTCCGCCGCGACTTTGCTCGTTACGACAAAGAGGCTGGCCTGACCGATTTTGTAAGTCGCCTAGATGTCTTTGCATTGTGGCCGCCAGCATATAATTGCAAATGTAATTTTTGCACGCTGACACCTTTACACCATTGATTTGTATTGTAGGACCATGACCTGGGTGACGACTATGGATGGAAGCAGATTCATGGCGACGTGTTCAGACCCCCAGCCAGCCCCATGACCTTTGCAGCGTTTCTCGGAACAGGACACCAGCTCGCCTGGACTTCGTTTTTTGTGATCCTATACACCATCTTTGGACAAGAGTGGACCGAACGCGCCAGCATCATGACTGCCACCATTTTCACCTACGCCTTCGCGTCAATGATTTCGGGATACTCGAGCGCTAGTCAGTACTCGCAGTACGGCGGCAAGGAATGGGTTCGTTGCATGTTTTTGACGGCTGGATTCTGGCCTGCCGCAGTTGTGATTGTCACCAGCTTGAACAATACCATCGCCATCTACTATACCAGTTCCCGCGCCATTCCCTTTGGCACCATGGTACGCAACCTTTGGATATTGCTCGTGCATGAGGTTGCTTTTGCTCACAGTACAAGTGAACCGGGTGGTAACTAATGTCGGCATGCAATCCTTCTGGAATTAGATGGCGCTACTTGTGATCTGGATGTTTATTGTCCTTCCACTGACACTTGTGGGAAGCATTATGGGCAAGAACTGGGCCGGAAAAGCCGACTTCCCCTGCAGAGTCCATGCCATCCCTCGTCAGATCCCCGAAAAGATCTGGTACGCCGAACCCATCGTCGTCATTGCGCTGGGAGGCATCTTGCCGTTCGCGTCGATTTTTATCGAGATTTATTTCCTGTTCACGTCGTTCTGGTCCTACAAGGTCTACTATGTCTATGGATTCGGACTGCTGGTCTTTGGAATTGTTATGCTTGTCACTGCATCGGTGACCGTGGTGAGCACGTACTTTGTGATCAATACTGAAGACTATAGGTGGCATTGGATGAGTCTTGCGACTTGTGGGTCTACCGCGGCGTATGTGTACATTTATTCTGTCTACTATTACATGCAGAAAACCAAGTAAGTCTCCTTTATCTCTCGTTGTTGTTTTTTTTTTTAATATTTGATGTCGTTGAAAGTAGGGTTTGAGAGAGAAGACAAATTTTATGCTGATCGATTTTTGTTTGTAACTAATAGGATGTATGGCTTGTTCCAGACGAGCTTTTACTTTGGCAACACGGCATTGGCATGCATGGCGATCTTTTTGATCCTCGGATCTGTGGGACATTTTGCTGCCAACAAGTTTATCATGAGGATATATCGCAACGTTAAACTTGATTAGAAACGTAAAGGAGGAGGAGAAAGGGGGAGGGGGATTGATAACGAAGGCGAGGACTTTACACAGATTGCAATAATTGAATACATATTACAGAAACCAACACACTGCGCTTTTTTGTGAAGGGAGAGGGTTGTTCCTTCGGTTTGTCAAAATCTTTTTATCCATTTCTTCGCCCCTATGACCTTGCAGGTAGCCAGAAAAAAAAAGGGGGGGGGGGGGGGGGGGAGACAATCCAGAGACCGACTCAACTATCTGTCAGGACCAAGGTCAGTGGACATGATCACCTGCATAGAGAAAAAAAAACGCTAAAAGATGCACTGGGCGGAACAACCCTGAATTTTAGGCCGACTTTGTTCCGGAGTAACAGAGTTGAACAGTGAGAAAAGGGGTTGTAAATGTGGGATGTTGTTGAAGAGCGGTTCATCCACCACTCTCTACCACCGCTACGCTGCCCTTTAGACCAGAAAAAAAATAAAGGGGTTGAAGAAGAAAGGGAAGGCGAAAAGATGGCGAAAGGCGAAAAAAAAAGAAAAAAAAAAGGCCAACATCAAGTGCGCATAGAAGGTAGAGGTAGTAGAGTTTGTGGAGTTGACTTGACAGGGTTGCCTGACATATTTTTTTGGCGCTAAGAAAATGACAGACCTCTGCCGAAACTGGCGTGAGACAAACAAAGTTGAGTGATATGCAGGTTGAGCCAGTTTGGATGAGAGAGAGACAGACAAAAATGTACGCGTTCCTGAAAAGCGATCAGGAACAACGCGCTTTCTCCACAACTAATCCCATTTCTTTTCTTTTTTATCTTGCTTTCTTTGTGCTTTGTGCTTTGTGGTCAAAAGAGAGAGATTGAAGAGCGAAAAGGTTTATCCGTACGCACAAACACAACCGGAGAATACCTGTGCAAATCAGCAAAAAGAGGCTGACGATGTTGTTTGCCGCGTGCTGAAAACAGGGCCAGGGGTGATAACTTTTTTTTCGCTTGGGAAATGGAAAAAAAGTAACGAGCAAAGCAAAAAGGAGAGAGAGACAGGGAAGAGGTGCTGTTGTCTTTGCTGGACTATCTCGATGTTCGTTGTGTTCAGGGGTTGTCTGCAAAAAAAGAGGGGGTGGAGCAGGAGCGGAAGAGTGGACAGAAGACGAAATGTCAACAACAAGAGAGGTGGAGGGTGCGCGCGAACAAAGGGTCCAGTGCATTGTTGCACTTTAGAGTTTTTATTTTCCCTTTGCGATGAATGCCGTGGTGTCCATCAGGTGAGAGACAGAACGATATACCGTACCTCCGCCTTCTCTTTCTGTTGGCACATCGTTCGTTTCTCGTTACTGATACCGCAATTCGCTTCTCTCTTTTACTTTTCTTTTCCATCCTCCCTCCCTCCCTCCCCTTTCTTCCCTCATCCTCTACGCTTTTCTTCCCGCTGCCGCTCCCATCTCCCTACCCTGTTTGCCATCGCTTTTTTTCTAATTCCCTCCATTTTGTTTATCTTTTTTTCTTTTCACCCCTTTCACTTTTTTTTTCTCTCTTTTTCCTTCATCTCTCCTCCCCACCTCCCCTGGCCTCCTCACAGCTCGCTCACTATCCTCGCCACATACCTGCCCTTTCTATTTTTCTCAATTACTTCTTGAAGCAGTTGTAACTACCTTTTGACCCCAATTTTCTCAATTCTGCCTTTCTCTCACATCTCACACCTTACACTCGTGAGATCAAGGGAGAATTTCGCACATCTCCCAACCTTGGATGCACCCATACAAGACGACAACAGGATCAAGGACAGACAGCAGTAGTAGCAGAGGCTGCTGTATAGGCCCAGTACGGATACCAGATCAAATAGACGATACTTTGCCGCCATCTCTCTCCGACCAGAGGAGGATACCTTCAACAAACCACTCAATGTCACCCTCACATTCACCAAAGAGGCGTCAGCAAAGGAATACCAAGCTCCGTTCAACAGCACCATTCTCTCTTTTGTTCGCCTTCACAGCGGTGGTGGTGCTACTCTGTGGACATGCCTCGGCATCATCGGAGAGCGGCTATCGAGGAGCGCTGCCACAAGAACTAGAAGGGCCCCTTCGTGTCCCCACTCCCAGACACAATAGACGACAGGAATCGATGGAGGAGCAGAACTACTATGGTCATCAGCGGCTGTCGGACTTTCAGGAACCGGCCCGCTGGAACAACGATTGCTTGATGCAGCTACAACAGAACCGTCAACAACAACAGCAACAACGGCTACCCTCTTCCTCAGGAAACTGGAACCAACAGCATTCGTCCTTTCAGAAGCGAGGCGACAACCAGGAGCCAAGGATAAGGGGCCGTTCAGCAGCAGCGGATGTGGCCACTGCTCCTGTTGTCCCTCCTGTTGTGGGTAGTGGGGGTGCTCTCCCGTTTTACAATCTAGCTGTTGTTAATAGTACGGATATGCTTTGTAACGGACGGGCAGATATATGTGATTTGCGATATAATCAAGTGGTAAGCATAAGCAAACCTTTTTTTGTTTATTTGGGAAAGCAGAAGCATGGACCTGGTATTGGACCCTACCGACATGCTTATTCTCTATACCATGCATGTTACGATCAGGGGGAAAATTGCACTCAAACTGAAATGTTTGCTAATACTTTTCGATCACCCCCTTTGCTTTGTACCCGATCCCATGCATGAAAAATAGACATACCCAGGAACTCACAACAGTGCTGCCTACGATCTCAAGTACGACTGTCAGCTCGCAACTCAGACCTGCTTGCAAACAGAAACCGTCTGCCAGGCCCAGTCCCAGAACTGTACCGCCGGTTGGGAAGTCCGATGTAGCAAAATCTCCAACACTTGTATGGATCGACTACCCAATTGGTTGCATTGGCTCTGTGGCGCGTTCACGTCAGCGTGTCAGTCGACTGAGACTGTCTGTCTAGGGTGGGAGCAAATCTGTACGAGTAGCTTGGACGTTTGTCTGTTGTGGGGTTCGGCTTGTTTGGAGGTCATTCCTGCGGCGGCGTTGCCTTGTCTTTGGGAGAATCAGCCTGGTCATACCATCACCCAGCAATTGACCGACGGTAAGCAACATAGCCATCTGTGATAATATCGTAAAAAACTAGGCTGTGCAATCAAGACACTAACTATAGTTTCCATTCTATAGGGATACGGTTTTTGGATCTAGGAACATGTCTGTCAAACAACAACACGGACTTAGTAATGTGCCACGGCAACGGCATCACTCGCGCAATCGGTATCCCACTCGACTCGGTCCTCTCCCAAATCCTCCAATTCATGCTCGCAAACCCCTACGAAGTTCTGACCATAGAATTCAACGAAAACGACGGCGATGTAACCACCATCTCCAAACTCATTGTCGCCAAGGTCATCCAATATTTCACCCTCCCCTCAGGCGAACTCCTACTCTGGCCTCGAAGCAGCTTATCCGAGGAATGGCCCACCTTGCGAGAGATGATCCTGGCGAATAAGAGGATCATGGTGTTTATGAGTGACACGTACTACCCGATACCGGACCCAAAGCCGACATGGGCAAACCAGAAGGATACGTGGAAGAAGGATGGGTTCCAGTATACGTATGATGATACGATGCCGGTGCAGTTGAATGCCAGTTATTATGAATGGTGTGGCCAGGGCGCCCCTACGGATGGGTCTTTTATCCAGTGGCAGCAAATCGATATCAAGTAAGTGCCTCCACTTTTGTTTTGCTTGCATGCCTTTGAAAAGGTTTCCTTTTGATCGACCGAACGTTCATCTCTCCATTATTGCCGATTGTCAAACACGCAAGCAAACATGCAAGCGACGAAACTCATTATTAACAAATACCCCTACCCCTGTTTCTAATCTCTCCTCAAAAAAATAGCATGGGCATCCTAGCCCCAGACATTATCGACCAGCTCAAGAAAGGCAAGATCCCTCAGGTCTGCATCGGCCCTCTGGCAACGGAGACCAACTATGGATTCCTGGATGCGATTGCCGATTACTGCTACCCTCGGTGGCCATACTGGTTCCGAGTGCGAGTGAACAACTACTGGGACAGTGATGTCTTCAAGGTTGCGAGTCGGTTCAACGATTTGAACGTTGCTCGTGTCCAGGCAGGGAAGGGCAATCTGATTACTCCTTATTAGTTTTATTTCATTTTCTTTCCCTTGATCAAACAGTCAGCCGCTTAACCAAGCATCCATCATACCATCTACAAGTAATTTTATATATATTCATTCATGTACGATTACATTAATCTATGTCTGCATGAATGTTCGTGTAACGCGTGGTCGGCAAGGCTTGTCATGCAAATCAGGTGTCCAGGGGACTCAGCCCAGCCTTTCTTTTGTATGTTCAGCCTTGCCAAGTACCAAGGTACCCAAGGCACTTTCGGCGATTTATATTTCATGCTAAGAAAACCTTGTCCCTTTGCAGCTTTGCCCCTGCTCCCCTTGCCCAACGAACAACAACTGTTTGTTTGCTTATGTTGACAACACAATCTCTGTTCATCCTCTTCCTTCCTTGTTGTATCCTGCATCCTGCTCCATCCTAACTCGCCTTTCTTTGCAATTGCCCCACCCTACTCTCTCACCCTTTACTTCTTCCTTCTTCCTTCTTCTTTCTTCCACTTTTCTCTCTTTCCATCCCCGCCCCTCTTCCCGCTCTTTCTTTAGACTACTCAATCACATTCCTCGGACAACTCTCGCTCCCCCACCTTCAGCCCCTTGGCTCATTATTGGCATTTTCCACTCGCTCTTGCTCTTCTTCCTTCTCGTACAGTCACCTTTCTCTCCTTTTCCTTCTTCACAGCTGAAGCAACTATACCTTCACTCCCTCATTCCTTCCACTACTTTAATTCACATACTCCTTCCACCATTCTCATTCTCATTCTCATTCTCATTCTCTCTTGACCCCACAACCAACTCCATTGGTCCTATTCACATTCACTCCACACCTCATCACTTCAACAACCAACAGCACACACAATGAACCAGGAACGGAGACCCAGCCAAGATCACCAGTACCAAAGCTACCCCATGCAGGACATCCACACCCCGCAAAGCAACAACGACAAAGACGACCACCACTCAGTAACCTCCATCAAAGCCCCCAGAGAACGATCGAAATGTCTCCCCTGTTTTAGCTGCATCCGGTCCACCTGCGGCCGAGTAACCTGCTGTGTCTGTCTGGTTCTCTTGTTGGCCATCATTATCCTAGTGATTGTGATCTTTACGGTCCTCAAGCTTCCTGTGGTCGATTACATGGGCACTGTCGGTGACCCGGTGTTTACGTTCAATAATGGCAATACGACGTTTGGAGTTGATATGGTGGCGAACATCCAAGTCCAGAACCCTAACCCAATCGGGTTTAACTTTGAGTTTCTTGACATCAAGGTAAGGTGTCTTGTGCTTTTTGTAAAATACATGCTAAGGAAAAAAAATGACGCTTTGTTTTGATTCCTTGGGCGAAATGATGACAATGACATGGCTGTCTCCTTCGTTCCAAAGAAAACACTGCATACATGCATAGCGACAAAGCGCTTACTTCCATCCTTCTCCTCTCTATCTTTAGGCGAGATTTCCAGGGTACGAACCAACATTGGGAGGAGGCAATCTGACAAACACAAACTTCCCTAGCAAGTCAACTACCAACGCCACCCTCCCAATTTCGATTACCTATGACCGGAACCAGGACAAGGGCTTCACCATTATTCGACAGATTCTTTCAAAGTGTGGAGTCCTTGGCGGATCGGATGGCGAGATCACGATCCTTTATGACCTCAAGGCCAAAGTCAAGATTCTGGGTATCAACCTTTCTCCGGATATCAAGGACCAGTCCTACAACCTCAAATGCCCTGTTAACGTAAGATTTACACTCCCTTTGTTCTTCGATCTGGTTTGATAATATTTTCTTTCTTCCTGAGCCGATGTTTCTGGTACTGACGTACTTCGATGGCCATTTCTACTTCAACGTTTAGATCATGGAAATCGTCAAGGGAATTCCTGGAGGCATTGCATCGTTCATCGGAGACCTCGTTGGATGACCACCTACAACGTTCAAACAGCGGTTCTTCAGACGCAAATAAACTACTTTTTTTTAAGATGAGTTATTCATATTACGAAGGGTATTTAAAATATTTTCATTTACAAAGGCTTCATTTTACAAAGACAGAATTCCCGCTGCAAGAACATAGTTGCTAGAGAAAACTGACTTCCATCAAGCAACAAAGCGTGGTTGGTTTAGTGGTATAATTACCGCCTGCCACGCGGTAGACCCGGGTTCGATTCCCGGACCACGCATTAATCTTTTGCCTTTTCTAACTTTTGGTTTGGTTCCTCGCCCAATGAATGGATGCATTGGAAAATGAGCCTTGTGCCTTTTTGAGTTTCCTGTGGAGCTTTTCTTTAATCTTTTTCGCATTTCCTCATCTCACCTTTTTCTTTTCAACATTTCGCCTTTGCATCCGCACATACTTTCTCTTCTTTCTTCTTTCTTCTTAACAACTCGCATACCTTCATCAACACCAACCAGTAAAACCACACACATTCACAAACATGCCTTCGTCAACGCCAACACGAAGGACACCTGTCTATTGCAACGTCTACGACATGGTAAAACAACAACCAACCATCCATCCCAACTTCAACAACAAGCACAGCAGTTTTGCCATCAGTAAAAATAATAGACGCTGTCGATGTCGATGAAGCACAGCACTTGAAACACAACATGCTCACACAGGAACACACCTTCGCCGCTTCTTTTTTGTTTCTGTAGATCCCCTCCAACGCCTTGACATCGATCGGCTACTTCATGGGCATAGGTAAGTGTGCACCCGCTAGACCTTTGCTTATCTAACTAACGCTCAATCGTTTTTCCGTCCGTCACACACAATAGGATACTAACACTCATCTTCCCTTTCGACCACCTTATCACCAATTGAATGACGTATTAGGCGTATTCCACTCTGGCGTAGAGATCCTGGACAAAGGTGCGGCATCAATTCAGGGCCGAACCGCTTTTTTCTTTTTTGTGTGGTGCTTGTTCTTGGGCTGCAGGTTGCTTTCAACTCAAGACAAGATAAAACAACGAAGAGAAACGATGATACTGGTGGCGGAGTCGTATAGACCTTCAATTGATTAACGCTGGAAGAAACATCTCTCCTTTTGACACGTAGAATTCAACTTTGGAGGACACGAATACAACTTTACAGGAGTCTTTTGTGTCGAGCCCAAGGTTGGCCCACCTGGCGTCGTCTTCAAGTAAGCAAAAGCACAAAGATATTCAAAGCAAGAGATTTCCATTTTGAGGAGAAGGATTGTGGCGGGAAAGAGGCAAAGCACAAGGGTGCAGGTTCAGGAGCCAGCAGCATAGTTTTATTTTATGATCTATCATTGACAAACAAGGGATCGCCTTTTTTCTTTTTTTTTTGCATTGTAGGGAGACCGTACTCGTGGGATTTACGACAAAGACGGATCAGGAGATCAACCAAGTCATTCAGACACTTTCCAAGGAGTTCACAGGTACGACCGACCGCTCAACTCTTTCATGCACTCTATTCGCCGATAACATAAAACGATTCGTACTACAGGCATCCTCGTTTTCGACCATAGGGTGGATGTACAGCTAGGGCTATAGAATCCGTTGAAGGATGAAGGAAGGCTTGCTCACAGCTGACCCAAGGTTGTTTTTTTTTTGCTTTGCTCTTCCTTCGTTTGAATGGCTCTAACAATAGGCGACTCTTACACTTTGTTGACGAGGTAAAGTGCATTAACTAAAAAATGAGTCCCCGCTCTGCTCATACCTGGCAATTGCGAGTGAAAACAAAAGAGAAGCTCAATTAACGCCACTCCTTTTGCCCTGGCTTGCCTGTACCATAAAAAATCATTTTCATAGGAATTGCAACCACTTTTCGTCGGAAATGGCGTACAGGTTGACGGGTTCGAGGCCTCCCGGTAAGTTGTTTGCTCTTTTTACTTCCTTTAAGCAAAAGGTCAGGATTGAGTTGATTGCATGAGAAAAAGTCTGACAGCAAGTCTATGATCGATTGCCCTTATATCTGAATAGCCTGGATCAATCGTGCGGCCAAGTTGGGGACCATGTTCCCTTGTGTTGTCCCCCAGGGCTGGGTTGAGCCTCCGAGTGCAGAGGATGAGGATATGGTCCGCGATCGTGAGACGCTCCTGCCTCCTCGGCAATGACCCTTTTTCGCCCTGCCTGTGAACTGAATATGTCCACAAGACCTGGTCATCATCCCTCTCACTACCTCTCTCTCTCTCTCTCTCCTCATGCTCCCATTTTCCCTCGCTTTTATTATTTTCTTTTGCACTATCTCCTCTCTCTCCTTTCACCCCCTGCTTGTACAATACCATTTCGTCGCGATGCATAAACGCGCATTTATTTGTCTGAAATAAAATCTTAAAAAACGGTCACCTCGACTCGAACAGAGCTTCTTTTGATGCTTCGACCATTTTTCAACGAAACAACTAACAACGAACAACTCACGACAACCCACGACAATCAGATGGCATCAGCGCGATGAGTGTTCCACCTCGTCAGCGAAGACCCAACCAGCCTTCAACCACCTCTAGCACAGGTTCAAGTATGTGACCTCTTCCCCTTTCCTAGGCATTCATTAACAAGGAATTGCGAATGGCATTGCTGTCACGACATCGCAACTTAATCAACTCGCCTTTTATTTATTTAGGCGCAGGAGTAAGCCGAAACGCCACCACCACTGACCCTACTGCTACAGTGTCAGGTCCAGACACAAATCCGCGGAGGGCACTTGTGTTTCAGCAGGACCAGGATTCTAGAGCAGGAACAAGAACAGTAGCTGGTGCTCTTGATACCACCAGCAACAGCAACAGTCGTACGAGTAGGAGCGACAATCCGTTCACGGCGCGCAGACGAGAGAGTCGACTTGACCATCAACACAGGCGTCATGGTGCTTCCACCTCCATGAGAAACAATAACAACAACAACAATAACAACACCACACCTAATCAAATGAGAACCCCAGCAACATCAAGATTGCCGAGGAGACCACCCCCAGCGCCACGACCATCTCGTATTACTTCAAGAATACCAGGGCCAATACTACCTCCACTTGCTCCACAACCAGG
This sequence comes from Linnemannia hyalina, assembly GCA_019671135.1. Classification (NCBI taxonomy): domain Eukaryota; kingdom Fungi; phylum Mortierellomycota; class Mortierellomycetes; order Mortierellales; family Mortierellaceae; genus Linnemannia; species Linnemannia hyalina. The sequence goes on along the minus strand of JAHRHY010000002.1, from coordinate 3,265,967 downwards.
ACGTGCAGTAGCGGTACCTCCTACCGAGATTGCATTTGAGCCGGTGGATGACCCTTTTACGAGTCAGCGGCCGATAGCTACGCCGAGACATCAGCGAAGAGCCGTGTTAGGAGGAGGAGGAGGAGGAAGAGGAGGAGGAGAACGAGAACAGGCTGGTGTTGGGCTTAATTCATCGGAATTCGGTGCCTCGCCTATTACGCCGTGGGATATGATGTTTACGCCGAATACGCAGGCTATTGAGACAACTGCGGTGGTGGGGACGCCTGTGACCGTACGACTGACGGAGTCCTTTTTGTCAATGGCTGTGACACCTGAGCAGGAGGACGCACAGGAAGGATCTTCATCAGCGGCGGGAGTATCGACAGCATCATTCATCAAACGACCCTCCTGGACTGCATTCGAGCAGGAAGAGGAGAAAGAGGGTGAAGAAGGTGATGTCGGCGATAACGATGGTATTCACCCCGGAGACAAAGTACTTGATGACGATGATGTCGAGAGTTTTCTGTCCAAGCGAGAGAGTCTGATCAGGGGCCGTCGAGCGATTGAGAAGCAGCCGAGGCGATTGTCTAGTCATACGGGACCACATGACATGTACTATTCCTCCTCGTCTGTGGGCATGGCTACACCTGAGAGCTTTACGACTCCACAGTTCCGCGAACTACCACCGCTGTCGACACAATTACCAACGCGGACACCTGGAGTTGGCCAAGGTCGATTCAATCCGTCGCTGATGAGTCGTGAGGATCCGGATACACCGATTGGCAGAAACAACAGAGACCAGGATAATGATGAGCCGCCGAGCCTTTGGACGAATGCTGCGCGGCGTGCGATGCTGGACTTGAAGAAGCATGTGTACCAGGGCGAGAGTGATGAAGCACAAGGTAATGCACGCGGAGAAATGTCTCGAAGCAGCACTGTTGTTGTTGCTGATTCATGGGCGGAGGAGGAGACACCAATGGGAACGAGTCGGATATTGCCGTCGAGTTTGATTAGACGATCTGAGCCGGAACGAGATCCCTTTCTGCAGACCCCTCGACCTGAACGTGACCCGTACAACGGGGAGTCTGTGCGCGATAAAGAGGTTCTTGACGAACGCGAATTTCTCAGGAATGTTGTCCTTGACGAGGCGGATCAGGACCAGGGTTTACGGAATGTAGCACCGGACACTGCCTTTATCTCCGAGGAACATGACAGCATTGCGGAGCTAATCTATGAGTCCGGAGATTTAGAGGAGGAGCGGAGGAGACGTAACGAGATCAGGGAAGTCATTCGTGCGAACAGGTCGTTCGAGTTGGGGTTGAAGGCCGCGCGAGAGGAGAAGGAAGCTGAGACTGCAGCCCGAGCAGCAGCAGAAGCAACAATCGCACAGGAGCTGATGGATGCAAGCGCTAAAACTGCTGAGGCCGAGGTGGAGGTAGAGGTTGAAGAAGAGTCAGAGGACAAGATTCTTAGACGAAAACTGGATGCTGAGGTTGAGAGAGCTATGTCGATGTTTGATGGTAAGCGATTTACTGAGGGGTTCTTTGCCGACAGCGTGGCATGAACGAGGGGAGTTAAGCTGGCCTGATTTCTCACACATTTTCATTTCTTTTGGTTTTGTGGAGTAGAAGATACATTCGATGAGCCCTCGGACATGGCTCGCCTTCTTCCGCCAACCTCTGTTCTCCTCACTGGTAAGGATACTTGTTGGACACTGAGTTGATGACTTCAAAACGTCACATTTAACAGCAGTGAACTGACTCTTTTATTCGTCCGTGGGGAAACAAATAATAGAAGTGGTGCAGGAGCGCAATGGTCAACAGTTGACGACACCGGAGGAATTGGAGTGTCGGTCTTGGATGTATGAAGGTGGACGGGTGGGTAAACCCCAGAGGGTGGGGGTCTGGGCGCGGGCGTAGCAACCGAAAGACCGACCCACTCCAGCCTGTGAGAAGTGCAATTTATTTTTACCATCGCAGGCGATGATGAGAACAACAATGACAACAACTGGATTAGGCCCTTGTTCAATTATTATTTTTCGAACCTTGTTGTTTGCCCTCTCTTCTTATTGCCTTACATCACCCTCTCGCTTCAGGCAAGCAAGCATCATAATTAGCGTCGATTTTTTTTTCGGTCATTTGGCAGTGCACGAAAAGGTGGGCGAATGACGCCTCGTTTGTGTCGGTCGATAATTGAGGGGTGCGATGCACGCTCCACCATTCGTGTGCGTCCATTTTTTTCATTCATGCTGATGCTAAGCTTGATTTGGTGCTCATTGGAGACATGCCCCTCATTCTATGCCAATTGAAAATCAAATAAAAGCAACGTTCCTTGACAGAGGAGTCACCTCTTTTACTTTCTCTTCTCTCTATCCACTCAACACCACACTTTTTTTTTTCTTTTCTCACCAGCTTTCCCTTTCTCTTTTCATCACTTCTCAACACCTAGTCCACACAAAATCATGGAAGGCACACAACAGCAACAACCAATTGTCTCGTTCGACGCAGGAAACGAAATCCAACCAGGCGTCCAGGCGCTCTCTTTCGAACAGCCCTCCCACCCCATCGAGGGCGTGTCCTCCCTGGCCATTCAGCACCCCAAACCCGATTATCCACGCCCAGAGGGTGGTCAAATCAGTGACAATACTAGTCCCGGTCCCCACGTCACTCTAATAACCCCAGACGGCCACGTCGGACAGAATCCTTCCCCGTCCTCCGAACCTCCTCAGCCTCAACAACAGCAGAACCAGAAGGGGCAGAATAGGGAGACGGAGGAGGAATACAAGAGATCAGCAGAATTGGGACATCGCAGCAGTCAATCCTCCATCGCATCATCCATCAACAGCAACGTCAGCACCACTCCAACAGTTCCCCGATCCCGCATGCTATCCGAGATCCCTTCCGCATACGACCTCATGCCACCTACTCGCAATGCTCACAGCCGAGCATCCTCTGATACGGCGCATTCCTCGGGTGGGCATTCGTCGACCCACGAGAGTGTGCATCGGTTTGAGAGGCTGCCGGATGGTGGGCATAGGCATAACTTGTCTGCACCGAAGAGACACCGGTTCTTGTCAGAGCAGGCGCACAGGTTTCGCGATTTCTTGGAGGGCAAGCGGGATGGGCATGCACATGATAAGGATAAGAAGCACCATAATCATCACATTGATAAAGAGGTAATGGAACATCCGCTGTCGTTGATTGGGGAGAAGATGCGGGAGTATCAGAGGGAGGCAGCTCATGCTGAGGGGAAGGACTCGAGGAGTAAGAAGGAGGCGAAGAAGGAGGCGAAGGAGGAGTTTGTTCATAAGTATGGGGAGCTACAGCAGGTTGTTGGCAAAGGTAAAGGTGCACCTTTGGTTTGTTGAATGATGTTGTGATGTGGAATAGGGTTTGAGGAGAACGCGTCATTATTATTTTTGTGCGTTGGCTTGTGCGATGTAATTGACGTCTTCCTCTTTTTTTTTTGTAGGTGCATTCGGTACGGTCAGGCTATCGATCAAGAAGCATCCAGAGTCGGGTGTCGATGAAGTCTTTGCCATCAAGGTAATACAACAACAAATAACGAGATACTCGACCCGCTTTGTCCATTTACTGTCATGTACCTTCATAGACATTTTTCACTTGCGCACACTAACCAGCTCGCAAAAAAAACCCCCCCAATGCAGGAGTTCAAGCACCGCGATGACGAATCACAAAAGTCCTACATGCGCCGGCTTACCTCCGAATTCTGCATCGCCTCCTCGATAAAACACATTAACGTCATCCAAACCATGGACCTCCTCCAACTCCACGGCGCCTCCTACAGCGAAGTCATGGAATACTGTGCTGGCGGGGACATGCACACCCTCATCGCCTCTGCCACCACCCTCGGCGAGGCCGAATCAAGCTGTTTCTTTTCGCAGTTGGTTAACGGGGTTGGATTCTTGCATTCGATGGGGGTCGTGCATCGGGATCTGAAGCCCGAGAACTTGTTACTGACGGCCGATGGGTGTTTGAAGATTGCGGATTTTGGAAACAGTGAGGTGTTCCGGATGCCGTGGGAAAAGAAGGTCAGGTCTTCGGCGTCTATCTGTGGGAGTGGACCATTTATTGCGCCTGAGGAGTTTACCAAGAAGACCTTTGATGGCCGGTACGTTTTTGTGTTTTTAATTTTGTGTTTGTTGTCAAGGAGGTATGATATGGCACAGTTCGCTTACTTTTATCCTTTTTTTTTTTTTTTTTTGGTCTTGAATGTTTATAGCAAGGTGGACATGTGGGCATGTGGAGTAATTTACATGTGCATGCGCCTTGGGCGGTACAACTGGACCGAGGCCTCAAAGGACGATCCGAATTGGACGGCCTTTTCCAACAAGTTGCGATCGCTCCGCGAGATGCGCGACAAAAACTCAAGAACAGGTACCCCAGACCCCACCACCACCACCAATGGTCACCAGCACCACGACTCTGTCAGAAGAAGCACCGACACCTCAGTAATCAGTCGCAGGGCCAGAGAGAGGTTTTTAAACCTCCACGCAATCGAACTCGCAACCCACACAACCCTCGCCTGGCCAGACGCCATCTCTGAGGTTATTGACAATCTCCTTCAACCAGACCCCAAGAACCGTTGGCAGGCGACACAAGTGCTGGCGAGCAATTGGCTACAGGATGCACATAATTGTCATCCGGGAGAGGTGGTAGAGGTTCAGGAGTTGGACGAAAGCGATGTGGATCTGGAGGACCCTTCGCATCCAGTAGGATCGAAGGTTTTGCAGAGTGATGCCGAAAAGACCGGGTTTGGGGTTATGAAGGAGGTGAGGAAGGTGAGGACGCAGGCTATGGTTGAGGCTGCGGTTGGGACTGCATGCAAGGGAGTTCAGGCCTGAGTTCTTGGGGCATTTGTTCTGTTCGAGTGTAATAACTTACGATAAAAAAAATAAACGATCGAAACAAAACAAAGAAATGTGGAATGAAAGGAAATGTATTCGTTTTTGCTATGTACAATGGTTGTTGGTATCTGTGTGTGTGTAAACTATGATGATCCTGGCCATACAGGCTTTAGTATTCTAACTCGGAAAGAAGGAGCATCCGCTCCTCATCGCTATCCAGTCCATCATGCCCGCCATTGAGCTCACTCTGATCCAGCGACCAAATGATTCCGTCCATCAGCTCGCCCTGGACTCGCTTACAGCTCGCGGGAAAGTCTTCCTCGATGAATGTCGTCAACAGGGGCTCGATCAACTGTGTCAGCAAGTTCTCGAGGCGTAGGTCCGGGGTCAGGTTTGGGCGACGGATACTTCTCGTTGTCGTGGTTGAGGCAGTGGTGGGTTTGGGGTTGTCGACGATGATTTGGAGGGATGGTGCTTCAACATCTGCTACTATTGCTGGATTTTGAGGTTCTGTTTGTCTGGTAGTGTCGCGTTGAGAAGGAGGAGGGGCGAAGAGGCCGCGTTTCTGGAACCGGTTGAAGTACGACTGCTGTAGGTACCGTTCCCGTCCATAATCCTCACTTGTATCTGCCATCGGGTAGTCGCCGTCTTCATCATCCTCTGCGCCGTCGCCGTTGTCGTTATCGTTTCCAGTACCTTCATCACTGCCCCGGATCCCAATCGAGTACGGGTCCGAGGATTCGCCATCTTCCTCGCCTTCTCCATCGTCACCATCATCGTCTCCTAACGTGCCGGCTGCCATGTCCCAGTTCTCTTTGTCCTGCTCTGTGGAGCCTGCTGCCTTTGACGGTTTTGCCATGACGGTCTGGGATGATTCGTTATTGAGGAGATTATCGTCATCTTCAAAGTCATCGAACAACCGACCAGTCGAGTCCCACTGATGGGTCTCCATATCCTTGTCCCATATATCTTCATCCTGGCCTCGCGGGTCGTCATCCTCGTCTTCTTCATCTTCCTCGAGTAGGCTGCTGATAATTCTGGCGCCATCGCGGTTGTTGTCCTTGTCTCTGGAAGAAGGTCCAGACCAGACCCACCCATCGCTCAACAGATCCACACCATGTCGATCCGCAGTAGGTCGTCCTCCCCTCAAAGCCGCCTGACTACTCAGATCATCCAGGTCCAAATCCGCCTCGTTAACATCGTCCAGATACCCATCCTCATCGTCACCACCATCACTATGACGCTCCCTTCGGATCCGTTGAAGAGCCTTCCGCTGCTTGCTGATCTCAAACAAGGCGCCCTGGATGGCCTCGGTCAATTGATGGATGACCAGGCTCGGGGTGAGGATCTCGGCCATATAGTCAAGCACGGCTTCCATGGCGATATCGGTTATGACTGGGATCTGACTCTCGTCAATCATTCCTGTCGTCGTTGCTGTTTCGCCGTTGTTGTTGTTACTGTTACTGTTGTTGACGCCGCTAAAGTCGTCGACATCATCGTACTCCGAGATCTGGTCATTCCTACTATCATCCACCACAAACAGATCATCCTCCCTCCCTCCCCTCGGGCTGTTCCCGCCACCAAGACTTGACTCCTTCGTTGGTGGCGCCAATTGTAACAACTGCAGCCCACCAGCATCATCAAGAGCCGACCGAATAACCCTCTCAATAGCCTCATAATGCTTCAACCCGCCCACAACCGACCCCATCACCTCTCCAACCTTGGTCCGAATCACTGCTCGGGTCTCGACACCAATAACGGGTAACATCATGACGAGCCGTGAGAGTTGGGCCATGAGTCTGTCAGAGATCTCGGTATCGAGGAGGGCGAGGAAGTGAGTTGTGCATTGGTGGAGGATTTGGTCGTGTGGCAGGATGGGACCGTGGGACTTGAAGGTGTGGACTCGGAGGTCGTGTTGGTGGGGTGAGGGCCGTAATGGTATTGTTGTTGTAGGATCCTTTGAGAAGGAGGAGTGAGGGGGTGACAATGACGATGAGGAAGAGGAAGAGGACCAGGACGATGGCAGTGAGGAAGATGTAGATGAAGGACTTCCCAAGGCAGAGACTTGTTCTTGTCGGTGGTGTTGGGGTAAAGTGGTAGACGAAGGTCGTGTGAGTCGCAGGTTCTGGAATGCGTGGGTATCCCCTCCTAATCCATCACTGCCACTGTCACCATCGTGTTGCGGGTATGGTCTTGGTTGCTGCGGTTGTGGGGGCTGCTGCAGGTCGTCCTCGCTGCCCTCCGGCTCATTTGTTTGACTTGAATGGGAGTATGGGTCCTGCGCATAGAAATGTCCGTATGATCGTTGACTTGACGACGACGCAGAAGATGAGGACAGGGTGTCGTAGGGGTGGTGCCGTTGTGGGGGGTTGACGACTGGCAGGGCAGTTGTTGAGAGGAAGAAGAGGGACGTCGCTGCCGTGAGTCCTAACAGGACGGTTGCTGTACGTGCCGATACCATTTGTTTGTTGTTTAGTATCGAAGATGAAGGGTATGGGATTGGGCTTGGTACTGTTTGTTTTGGAGATTGGAATGATGGCGAAGGGACCAGGGTGAACTAGAAAAAAAGTATGGTTCTGAGTGAGAGAGTGAGTGTGAAAGTGTGTGTTGGCAAAGGGATTCTGTGGAGAACTGGGAACTGAGGAAATGGAAGAAGAAAGAAGAAGAAGAGGAATAGAAGGAAGGGTAAAAGGAATAAAGGGAAAACCGAAAGAAAAGAAGAAAGAGGCAGAAGCGACTAAAGGGTCGAAGAAGAAAAGTGAATCCGGAATCGGCGTTTGTGGACAGGTGCTCGCTCTCCATTTCGCCACCCACAAACAAAGCAATCGCACATGCCACACACATTGCTTAGAGACAAAATAAATGGCCGTGCCCCTCTCTTGTGTATTGTCAGAGTCTGCCTTGCACAAAAAAAGAGTGGGCGGGATAGTTGTTCAGTCAGTCAGTCAGTCAGTCAGTCGGCGTAATTAAGAATCAAGAGCAGAGTAAGAAAAAATGCTCAGTTCTCACAAGCGCAACAAAAATGTACCCCTGGATTTCGTTTCCTTTTGTCTTTGACCTTGCGGCGTACAGCAGTCGCAAACGCCGTATTCGCTAAAAAGCTGAATAAGGAAAACGAAGGCTTTTCGGTACTTTCGGTAGCGTAGTCTTTCGTTCAAAAGGGATATGGATGTGTAGAAGTAGAACCCAATGCCGGGCTCTGTTTGATCGCCTGACAAAACCTTTCCCATCTGCTGATTACTTTGCCAACCTTCGGGAACTCTCTTTTTGTAGAAAAAAGTTATGGCGCTCCATCCTCCTCCAAGTAGGATAGCGAGTGCTCAGATCCGGTTTTTAACAGGAGAGCTGACATCAGTTTAGGCGTAGATCCTTAGAAGAAAAAAAATTCAGGAGAGACTCTTCTTCACCTCCGTCAGGAAAAAGAAAGAAATGACGAAAAGGGAGTCTTGACTGAATCGAAAAGGTATGGGAGGAAGAAAATAACAGGAGCAAAAGAAGCAGAGCGAAAGGGGGAGGGAAAAAAAAGAGAGCACGAAAAGGATTTTTCTTGATTCCGAAATGGAGCAACCATGCAAAGTAGACAGAGAAAGAGGAGTGGGAGAGAAAGGAGACGAAGAACGATAGCCTAGTCTCTCCGTCTTTTGTTTTGACAGAGGTAAGAGATCGCCAAAGACGCGTCTTGGTTCCAAAGGATGCGTGCGTGCCACGGACCAATCAGAAGAACATGATCAGTGAAATCTATCATCATTGTTTTATTTCTATGGCTGTGCCAGGTTCCTGCGGATCGATGTTTTATTCGATGGGTGCATGGGGAATGAGGAATCGACGGGTAAGGATGACTGAGTGTCGCCACGATTCTCTTCCATTCTTTTTATTTCGTGGCAGGAGGAACATAGAATATGACTCCTGCTTTAAGTTGCACCCTAAAGGGACAGACAGACAGAGAGAAGTGACGGTAATGCTCTTGCCTGGTAACCGCAGCCGTGATGTATCAAACAACCGCCTCTTACTATCCGGTAACTGATCCACCGATCGCTCTTGTCGACACCGCCCTCGTTATTTGGTTTCTTTTTTGAGTTTTTTGTTCTCGTTTCCTGAAAGAACCCATTCCACCTTCTGACTCGATCTACTATATTCTCTATTCGTCGTTTGTACCCTCACTCTTTGTGTCAACCAGCACTCCAAGAAGACCTATCTAACTCCAGATACGCACAACCAACCTGGTGACATTTTTTTTCGATGACCATCGAAAATCTCCATAAATAAGCAACCATCTGTTCACCTTTTGTTTCTTCTTTATCCAAACAACCATCCAGCTCTACTACTCCTCTCTGCCCTCCAGTAAACACAGACCCAGTACTCACTACCACCACTGATATACCCAACCCAACCTAACCAACAATGAAGTTCACCGCCGCCACCCTTTTGATCTCTGCTGCTCTTGCTGCCGTCGCATCTGCCGCCCCCCTCGCCAACAGCGTCGACATCCTCCAAGGCACCGCCACTGCCTCTCATGCGATTGTTAAGCGCTGTAGCGACTGCACCCACAACGACGGTCTCGCTCTCAACATTATCGTCAAGGCCTCTGCCGATCACTATTCGACTATCGCCCATACTCGTCTCGACAACCTCATGGCCGAGATCCAGACCGCCAAGGTCACCTCTGGCGCCCAGGATCTCCCCCAAGAGAAGGCTGCTCTCAACGTCGCTGTTCAGTTAAAGATCGATGAGGCCAAGAAGGCTTGCTCGCCTGAGGTTCTTGCCCCCGCTATCATGGCCACCGTCACCTCTGATGCCAACCTTGATGTTGCCTGGTCCAAGAAGGAGGAGATTGAGAAGAATATGGCCGAGTTGGATATCAAGATTACTCAGTTGGTATTGGAGCGTATCCAGGCAAACATTAACGCTGAGCTCTTGTCTAAGGACTGCACCGAGAAGATGACCAACACCGAGATCGTCCCTGCCCCTGCTGAGGCCCCAGCGCCTGCACCAGCACCAGCCGAGGTCCCCGCTCCTGCTCCCGCACCAGCTGAGGTTCCTGCTCCTGCTCCCGCTCCTGCTGAGGCCCCTTCTCCCGCACCCACCGGTGCTCAGGCCGGTATCGATGTTGCCGCTAGTGTCGATTCTAAGTTTGTGTGCAAGACTGGATGCAGGGACTCGAACGATGCCAAGAACGTCCTCTCCCTCCGTGTCAGCCTTGAAAGCGAGTTGGCCCCCCGTCTCGATCATTTCTACCAACAGGAGGTTCCCACTGCCTGTACCGAGAACCGCGAGACCCTCTTGGGTGGTGTTCTCAACTTGATCGCCGACTTCAACGTCAACGTCCAGGCTGATGTCAAGAACTAGACATTGAACAAAAAAGAGAAGAACACAAGGACGGCAAACACGCTGGCATCTGAGCGACATATACCCTATACCCATAATAATGAATAAATAAACACTAATGCTATCCACACTTTGTCCTTGACTGTGTCGCTGTTTGACAACATTTGATTGTCTAAACGACAACCAAAGTAGCGGGGGAGGGGGGGTTTTTCTAAGCAATTTTTTCCTACACAATTTTATTTCTCGTACAAACCATACAAAGGTGTTACATACAAAGCTCTTCAGTGCGCCATCCACCAGTTTATCCACAGTTTAATCCGGGCGAAAACGGCCAATTATCGACCACCGGCGGTTTCATCTTACAGAGGTTAAAGACACTGCGCAAGAACCTAACGGTCAGAAATTCCGCACTTTCAAGCAATAAGGCGTGGTTGGTTTAGTGGTATAATTACCGCCTGCCACGCGGTAGACCCGGGTTCGATTCCCGGACCACGCATTAATCTTTTGCCTCCCCTTTCTCTTCCTTTTTGCGTCCGTGGGACTTTTTCGGTCAGTGGGTTTGTGTGTGTGAAAGCCACGGGGACGGCGGACGCCAGGACTTTGAAAAAACCTTTTTTATGTTTTCCTGTCTTGTGGAGATTCACAACGGTTTTTTTTACCTCTTTCACTTCTTTCTTTCTTTTCACATTCCACATTCACTTTGTATCGCACCACACTTTTGTCCCATCCGTAACACTTGATCAAAGCATGGATCGCATCATGGAGACCTGCAGGCTACCTGCACACCCGCCCACTTCCTCCTCCACTCCCAACACCTTTACCAAGGACGACGGACTGAAAGCGTTTCTGCCTTCAGGATTCTCAACCATGGAAGAATATCTCGTCTGCCTCAAATCCTTCCTCTCCGGCTGCGAGCCTGTCACAGATCTAATGATTGTCGACTACTTTACCACAAACTCCTGGGAGACCCGGATGCCTCAGAGTTGGCGGGAAGCCTTTGAGTGCCCACAGGGGAAACTGAGCTCGTTGGATCTGATGCGCCTTGTCAGTTTGGGACATTTGAGGGATTTCAAGGAACCTGCCGCAGGAACTTTGGGGGATCCATTGGCGTTTGATGGTAGCGGCATCCAGGACTGGCCAGAGTCGTTGAAGGATTTTGTGAAGATGGTTAAGGCCCTTTCGATTAACCGGACCCTGGATCCGGATTGTAAGTTTTCTCTCTGGAGAGTGCCATACCTTTTTTTTTTCCAGTCATTTCAATTGACAAGCAAAGAACCACTGTCAATTTGCCTTTCACCCCCCCCCCCCCCCCCCCATCCACCCTAACAATATCCTCCAATCTCTCCTCTCACAATTCTTATAGACGCAAAGTTCAAGGATACACTGGACATCCACCTAATCCCCGGCATGTCGCCCAAGAAACTGCACGAAGTCGAGATTCTGAGTGGACTGATGGCCTCGACTGCAAAGGAACACTCCATCGGATCAGTGATCGACCTCGGTGCAGGACAGGGGTATCTCAGTCGAGTCTTGGCTTTCCAACATCAGCTCTGTGTTCTGGGTGTCGATTCCAACACGATTCAGACATGTGGTGCTCAGACGACTCAGAAGCGGACTGAGAAGCTGTTTGTCAACAAGTCGAAACTCAAGAATTCCAGTGGGAAAGGCAGGAATAGTCGACCGACGACGAAGCAGCAAAACCGTCGGTCGGCAACGACGGATGCTGCCGCTTCTGCTACAGCCGCAGGAATGCCAGCTGAAACTGAGACAGGAACAGAGGCAGTTGCGGGAATTGAACCCGCAGCACCGGCGCAAACCACAACAGCAACAGCAGCAACAGAAACAACAGCATCAGCAGTAACACCTACTCTGGACGCTTCAACAGCAACAACTGAGGTATGTCCAAAGTCGAGGACGGCGGGCATGAGGTCAAGGAGCAGCAGCCCGACAGGATCCAGCGGGAGCACAGGCCTTTGCAAGAGATCTAGCAGGACCAAGAAACCCAAGGTCAAGAAGGACAAGACGGCGACAGCCGAGATTATTATACCCAGCTCAGGACTCACAGGATGCGGTTCGCCAGCTACAACGACAAGTGCCATGAACAGAGCACCAGACTGCAATAGGGACGGTGCCGCTAAACCTACGACTACTGCCGCAAACGACCCCAGCCTTGCGGCGACGCCCGGGAGCAACTTCCAATTGCAACATATCACCCACCACATCACCGCCGCCACTTTGCCCACACTCCTCAAGGAGCATTTCCCACGGAAACCAAAACCACAACCACACCAGGATGCGACTGCGGCCGAACACATCAATGGCGGCGAGGCGGCTGTTCAAGAGTGTCCGGACGAGGATGTCGAGGGTCGGTGGACGCTATGCGGTCTCCATGCATGCGGCGATCTGACCAGCAATATGATCAAGCTGTACCTCGAGAGCTCAGCGACCTGTCTGTTCAGCGTTGGGTGTTGTTATCATTGGATCACAGAGCGGTATGATAAAGCTGGCAACATTGCCATCTCTGACGGTAAGCATGTTTTCTCTCTCTTTTCCTTCCTCTGTTTTACTTGGATTGCATTTTTCCTGTGTGCCCTGAATACTAAGATATCCCGTGCATGTGTCTTACTGGAAAACAAATAACAGGATCGCATGGATTCCCGTTGAGTGCAGCTTTTAACCATCACAAGTGCCATCTGGGCGAACACGCCAAAATGATTGCTTGCCAGTCACCCGAACGGTGGCTCGAGTACCAGAAGGAAACCGAGGACGCCATTCACGGTCATTATTTCCGTGCTCTCCTCCATGTAAGAAAACTCCTCCTGCACATAGCTTCCCCCCCTCCCCCCTCCTCCCATCCTATCAATGTTTTTCTCTACAAAGAGCGAGATCGCTCACTTTCCACATCTTTTCACACAAAAATAGAAATTAATGGTTGAAAGAGGACTGTATCCAGGACCACCAGCGATCGCACCAGTGCTGGGCAGGATGGGAAAACATCGCCTGAAGGGGTTCCCACACTACCTCACCACTGCCGTCAACCGCCTACGTCTCCCCGCCGATAAAATCACCCCCGAAGATGCCCAAGCGGCCTATGACCAGTTCTTGGACCGCGACCTTTATAGGATTGGTATCCTTTGGGCTCTCAGGACCATGTTGGGTCCATTGTTTGAGGGAATGATTTTGCTTGATAGAGCAACGTTCTTGTATGAGAATATTATTGATGATGGTGTGGAGGGTGGGGATATGAAGAAGGCAGCAGTGGGAGGAGGAGGGAAGAAGGCGTCGGTACAGTTGATTGCTGGATTTGATGTTGTCGAGAGTCCAAGGAATATGATCCTTGTCGCCTTGAAGGATTGATAGTGGGGACGCAAAGTGTTTTTATTTTTTTATTTTAATAAAGACAAAGGAATGCTACGCTACAAGTCTATTGTTGGCAGAGGGAAAAAGGAAGAAATATTTTACAAAGAGCACTGGGAGCTGAGATCCTTTGGTGCCATAAAATGCTGCAACGAGAAGAAGGTGCTCAGGATCATGACGGCGATTCCAAATCCCAGACAAGCAATGTGAGGGATCTTTTTGGTTGACCACACAGGGCCTGAGGCTAATTTCAGATAACAAAGCGGTGGAAGGATGAAAGCCAGGGCTGTTGCCGAGAACCCGCCAGTGACTTCTAGTACGAAGCCGAGATCACAGGTCAGGAGTGCGATGACGAGTGCTACTCCGACAAGGCCAGTTGTGATGATGGTGTGGCGTTTCATCGAGAAGGCTGCTCCTGGGAAGTAGTACGTTTCAATGACCTAGAACGATTGAGTAGAAGAAAGTTGAGAGTTCAATGTCAGTACGCGGTTTTCTGAAGCAGGGAAAATGGTGTAACAAAGGCGGAGTCAATGACAAAATGAGAGACGAACCTCACGGCAGACGAATGCTTCCAGAGGCAAGGTGGTAAACATGTTGACTCCGAAGCAGAAACGCGCAATGTTGATAACAAAGTTTTCAGAAGGAAAATTGTTCAGAATGTTGCCTATTCGAAATCAATATTGGGCATGGTTAGACTCTACATTCAACAGTGACCTAGTCCACAAGCGCATGCTCCGCGATAGCAATCCTGTGCAATAATACGAACCTTGAGTCTTGTCCGAGAAGGTGAGGTATCCTGAGAGAGCCAAGACGAGACAAGCAAGAAGGGAGACCATCATGCTCATGTGGGTGACCAATTTGACTCGGTTCATCTAGATCCAATTGAGCCAGTGCAAGAACAGTACGCGTTAGAACTTCGTTGACATATCCCGAAACCCTGAAAGGAAATGGCAAAAGAGGCGATATATACCGTTGGCTTTTGCAGTGATCCAAAGATCAAGAATGAGTTGTGGTGACACACGAATGCTATTACAACAGAAGCAAAATATGTGATTAGTTGAAAGTCTTGCCACCTGACGCACCACCAAGCTGAAGTACTACGTCAAAACCCAAGGACTCACCGAAACTGATGACTCCAATGGACTGGAACACCTCTGGGCGAGCAAACGACCACACTGCGTCAGGGTCTCCTCGCATCTCCATGGGTGCCCGGGGTCCCTCAATGAGGACAGCAATAATGATGACGACCAGCGCCACCATAGCGACCGCACTCGTCTTGGCCAGTTTGGAGATATCCCGATAGAGCGACAAGGGGAAAGAGATCAAAATGGTGCAAAAGATAATGACAAAGCTACGCCTGGCCAAAAATCCGAGAACAGGCCAATCCTCGATTCCTGGAACAAGCGCTTGGAGTACATGAGGCAGGGTATCACCGACAATGACGGTATAGGCACACATTGCTATCGTGGGAAAAAGAAGTGAGCCCAAGATATAATCGATTAATGCCTGCCACGTAGAATCATTCTTGCAGAAAATGGACGTCCATGTATGCATCCCCGTCCTGCGTGTTCGAGCAAGTTACCTCCAAAGGCGAAAATGAACTGAAAGATGGAGATCATAATAAGGCCAGTCTTGCCAAAGCAAAACTCCAGGAGGTCCTGGTAGGTCGTTCTTCCAGAGAGTTTTCCACTGTGGACCAGCAACCCGACCGTCCAGTCTATTGAAATCGGACAATCAAAATGTGTTTAAAAACGAATGAATTTCTTCATTGCAGGAGCCAAAGAGAAATTGTACGCATGCATGCATGCATGCATGGCGCCGTCAGGAACAAAATTGAGTCCAAGATCCGTAGCGTTATTCTTACCGACAATCCATGTTAGGGCGCAAAGTAAAATGATACCCATTCCCAGACTAGAAGTTGAAGGCGAGTGACAAGAGGACTACGAGTTAGTCAACATTCAAGTATTTGGGACACCTTAGAACTGGTTGGTTCCTTTGATCGTCCAGATTCATTTCGATGATAGCAAACCTACCCAGCTTCCTGGAATGCGAATGGCAGCCCTATATGATTTCCGAAGGAGTAGTTGGAATGATAGTGGGTGAAAAAGAAAAAAGAGTTGAAGCGATAAGTCGCTCGTCCGTGCGTTCAAATGTCATTCCAGGACAAGGCTCGCGATACGTAATGGTGACTGGGGCGCCGTGTTCTCTTACCAATGATTCCTATTGTTCAGATTTATTTGATTGATGGAGAGAAGAAGCGCCAGATGAGCCGATATGTCAGTCAGTCTGTCAAAAGTGCCCCATGCTCTCTGTCAAACCCTCCTTGCATCTCGACCTCCGTGTTCTGTCTGTCTTCATTTCCATAGATACATGCCATTTAATACTTTGATCCATGAAACAACTCAAAGTGCAATTGAACCAATCGTACCTGCTCCAATAATACTGTTGGCCATGTTCAAGAAACTGTCAAAGAGACTGCCACCGTGGTCGGGAAGCTTGGCGTCCGACCCTTCATAGTCGCGCCCGTGGTTGCCAATGCCGCTGCGGTTTGACCGGGTTCCAGTCATCATCCCGACGCCTTCTTCCTCCTGGCCAAAGTTCAGATCATCCTCATCCTCGTCGCTCCCGCCGTGGTCCTGTGAGTAGCCCGAATGGAAAGAATCGTTCGAGATTCGACCGTATTCGCCTTGTCGTTGCGGCTGTGTTGATCTGTGTTTGGAGTGTTCGCCCGAGTGACGCTTTTTCTTGGGCACGTAGGGGACTAGTGGGACCGTGTTCGAGTCACGGTCTTGGTGAGGGTCATAGCTAAAGTCGTGGTCTCCTTCGCTCTCTTCTTGCAAGAGACGGTCAGGGTCGAAGCCTGATACTTTTGGTTGGTTTCCAGAGTCTGAGGATCGTCTGTTCTTGCCAAAGCTATTAGTTCTCTTGATGTGTTGGTTCGATTGCAAGGCTGTAGTATCACTCCCACTTCCGTTCCCGCTTTCGCCCATGCTGTAACGACGGTATCCGATGGTTGCTGTCGTTTCGCTGGGGCTAGTTGTCGATGGTCGTTTGGGTAGTCCGGGGTCTCTGTATCGGTCAGCCTCGTCTTTAGAAAGGGATGTGCTGCTGGTGTCCATGAGTGTTGTTGGTTGATGAGTGGGATGGAGTAGATGAGAGATGTAAAAAGGACGAGTAAGAAAGAAGAAAGGAAAGATTGAAAGGGAGAGAGAGAGAGGGGAGAGGAAAGGGAGGAAGGTAGAAGGAAGAGTAGAAGGAAGAGTAGAAGAAGACTAGAACAAAAAGAAAGAAAGCAAGAAAGAAAAAAGAAAGAAAAAGTGGGGGCCAATTGGCTGTCTCGCATCCAGGCACGTCAGAGCGTCAGAGCGGGAAACAATTCAAAGGAGAGAGGGAGGGAGGAAGGAAGCATACATACATACACAACACAAACTATTCTTAGCGTGGATTAGGATTATGAAGGATGAAGGGGGTGAAGAGAGATGTCAACGATCGATCTGTGCACCAGACTCTCTCAACGGACAGCAAGAAGAGAAGAAGAGAACGTCGTTGGATAACGAATTGACAGGGGAGAAGCAACTGGCGATACGAAAGGAAAAGGAGTCAAGGAGAGGACAGAGAAGAAGAAGAGACAAGGGAGGGGAGCAGAAGACGAGAATTGCTTGACTGATTGAAAAGAAAAAGAAAAAGACCGCGACGTGTTGTGTTCCCGTTTGAATTTCGCCCACTCAAAGGAAAGGCGACCTAGTGTTTGTTAGGGTCAAATTAGCTTGTGTGGTACTGTGGTACTGTGTCCAATTGACAGCCAACCATGCATGGTCTCTTTGCTAGTGCCCCTCATCTACTCAATCTCTGTACCCATCATACTAAGTTTTGCTAGTCTATCACAATCCACCCAACTAATACTATGACGACACATCACTTTCCGTCCCTTCTCTACTCAATTTCTTACGGTTCCTCGTCTTGCTGGCTGCTCCTTTTGTCACCTGCACGCTCCAGGCACCGATATGTGGCTTGTTCTTCAAGTAGACTTAATTTGCAGTCACAGTAAACATTTTGCTTTTTTTCTTTTTTTTTTCAAAGGCTCAAGCGTAGACCGTCAACACACTCCCACCTGTTCGTCCCATCAACCCTCCCATCCCCCTTCATCACCCCTTCACCCCCCCCCCCCCCCAACCCCTTCACACAATGGTTAAACCGGTCGCAAAGGCCGGCTCAAAGACCAGCTTCAAAAAGCCCGGCCCTAAATCCGCACCCGCCAAAAAGTCCCCCTCTACAACTTCTCCCTCTGCCGCCAAAAAGTCCTCAGGAGGAGCTCACTTCCGCAAGGGCAAGGGCAAGAAGGCTGCAGGCGAGGACGAGGATATTTCTGATTTCGAGGAGGTCGCGATGAGCGACTCGGATGTCGATATGGAAACCTCGCTCGTCCCTCGCAAGAAGCCTATGGCCAACTTGGACCTGGATGATCTCATGGGCGAGACTATTGAAGATGAAGAGGAGTTTATCGCCAGCGCCAACTTGGTAAGCATTGCTGGGCGAAAACACCGAGCATTGGTTTTCTACTTGACAGAGAGTCTTAAAGTAGTATCATGGTGTAACTGATCTATTTGACTTGTGTTCCTTATTTCTTCTAGGCTGCCAATAAGAAGCACAAAAAGTCGGGAGGATTTCAGTCCATGGGTAAGTCGACTATTCATCTACTTCACTCAGGATTCACACCTCACATTGGACAATGAAAGACTCACACACTTTTCACATATCACATTCAACCATAGGTCTGAGCTTCCCAGTGTACAAGGCGATTTTGCATAAGGGATTCAAGGTGCCAACACCAATTCAGCGCAAATGTATCCCCTTGATCATGGAAGGAGGCGATGTTGTCGGAATGGCCCGTACCGGTTCAGGAAAGACGGCTGCATTCTTGATCCCTATGTTGGAGAAGCTCAAGTCGCATTCGGCCAAGGTCGGAGCCCGTGCTGTTGTTATGTCGCCCTCGCGTGAGTTGGCGATGCAGACCCAGAAGGTCTGCAAGGAGTTGGGCAAGCACACCGATCTCAGGAGTTGTATCTTGGTCGGAGGTGACAGTCTTGAGGAGCAGTTCGCCATGTTGGCCGCCAACCCCGATATGTAAGCCTTCTCTCCTCGATGAGGTGAAGTATGGAAGCCTGCCGTTTATATTTTCGAAACTGACCTTCATTGTTACTCCCCACTTTCGTCTTATTAGTTTGATCGCCACCCCCGGTCGTCTGTTGCATTTGATTATCGAGATGGACTTGGATTTGAAGAGTGTTCAGTACATTGTCTTTGATGAGGCCGATCGGTAAGCATGGAATCCAAAAACGAATGAGCATTTTGGAAGTTGGAGGGCTATCAATATCGCAAAAACATATGATACTAACATGATGTTCTCTCCCTGTGTTATAATTAGTCTTTTCGAGATGGGTTTCGAGGTTCAGTTGCACGAGATTTTGCACCGCTTGCAGCCCAACCGCCAGACGCTTTTGTTCTCTGCTACGTTGCCCAAGCTTCTTGTCGATTTTGCCAAGGCCGGTCTTCAGGAGCCCACACTTGTTCGTCTGGATGTTGACACCAAGATCAGCAAAGATCTCGAGGTAATTTATTCACTGTCTTCATTTTTCAACAACAATAAGCAGTTGGAAGACATTCAGATCCATGCAGGTATTAACGGTTCAAATTGTCCATGGAAAATAGATGGCATTCTTCAGTATTAAACAGCAGGACAAGGAGGCAGCATTGTTGACAGTTCTCCGAAACGTAATCAAACTGCCATTGGACACAGGAGTCAAGTTTGAGCGGGACGAGGAGAACCCCAAGAAGCGCAAGCGTGTCGCCAAGGAAATTATCGGCGCCGCAACTGAGCACCAAACCATCGTCTTTGTCTCGACCAAACATCACGTCGAGTACGTCTCCAACATCTTGATCTACGCCGGATACCAGGTCTCGTACATCTATGGATCCCTGGACCAGGCGGCTCGTAAGATCCAGATTGATCGGTTCAGGAAGGGATATTCCAACATCTTGGTCGTCACGGATGTTGCTGCCCGTGGTATTGATATTCCGGTCCTGGAGAACGTTATCAACTATGATTTTGTCGACAACTCCAAGGTGTTTATCCATCGTGTCGGTCGTACGGCCAGAGCTGGAAAGAAGGGTTGGGCATTCTCTTTTGTCTCGCCCGAGGAGTTGCCGTATTTGATTGATCTGCAGTTGTTCTTGGCCAGGAAGATGGTTGTTGGTTCTTCGGCTGGGTCGGAGCCTGACTACACTTCGGATATTGTCCTTGGTGGGTTGCCATTGAACCAGTTGGAGGATGATAGTGAGTGGGTCAAGAACAATGTCTTTGATGACACCAACTTGCAGGCGCTCAAGGGTGTCTCTGTCAACGGTTATAAGCTCTACTGCAAGTCCAGACCCTCTGCAGCTGTTGAGAGTTATAAACGTGCCAAGGAGATTGTTGACATGAACGAGTATGCCGAGCTCAGCCCTCTCTTCGGTAAGTTTTTTTTTTTTTGGACTCTTTTTGATTCTGTCCACAGTTTTGGATGGGTCTCTATGATCATGTTTATTAATCAACTTTGCTTGTATACCTTTGTTGTGGGAATAGCTGATTCTGTGGATACCGAGGAGAAGCATCGAGTGAACTTGATTGCCTCAATATCCAACTTCCGTCCCGCAGAGACGATCTTTGAGTTTGGTCAGCGTGGAATCAAGGGTTCAACGGTCGCCTCGAATGTGATGAAGACCCGTCGCGGAGTCGTCGACAAGGTGATCTCGAAGGCTCGTCAGGTCAAGGCCGGTCTGACCGTCAACCTCTTCCCTACCGAGGCAGCAGCAGCTGCTGACGCCGAAGGTGAAAAGACGACAAACTTGGGACCCGAGGCTTCTGAGGCCGATCTTGAGGGTGTCTTTAAGCGGACGGTGGGTCTTTCAAAGAGACGTACTCCTGGGGAAGGATCGAGCTTCAAGGAGAAGCCTACGACTTTCAAGGACGAGAACTTTTACATGTCGCACACTCAACAGGATACCAACACTGAGCGCGGATACTCGATGGTGAACACTAGCAACTCCTTCCTTGAACAGGCCCAACATGCGACCATGGATATGAACGGTGACGAGCGCGAGACGATGAATCGGACCAGAAACACGATCAAATGGGACGCCAAGAAGAAGAAGTTTGTCCAGGGACTCGGTATTGGTGCTGACAACAAGAAGCTCATCACGACCGAGTCGGGTAACAAGATCTCGGCTTCTTTCAAGTCCGGTCGGTTCACGGATTGGCAGCACAAGACAAAGACGAATCTGCCCAGGGCTGGAGAGTTGGAGTTGCCGTCTTCCAAAGCTACGCTGGCGGCGAAGCGGTTCAGACATACCCGACAGGAGGAGGCCAAGCCTTTGGATCCTTTGGCCCACGATTATGAGCGCAAGATTAAGCGTGCCCGCTTTGAGGAGAAGGAGACTGCCGCTGCCGGTGGTGCTCCCTCTGGACGTGGTGGACGCGGTGGCGCTCGTGGTGGCAGCTCTCGTGGTGGTCGTGGTGGCCGTGGTGGATCTAGCGGCATCCGCTCAGAGCTCAAGTCGTCGACTGTTATCGCAAAGGAGAGATTGGCCTTAGAGGCCCGTCGCGAGAAGACTGGTCGTCATGCCGGTTCGAACGTCGTCCGTGGTAGTCGTGGTGGCCGCGGTGGTCGCGGTGGCGGACGTGGCGGTTCTTCAAGAGGCGGTGGTGGTGGCGGAGGACGTGGTGGCGGTGGTGGTGGACGTGGTGGCGGTGGCGGTGGACGTGGTGGTGGCGGTGGAGGACGTGGTGGCGGCGGCGGAGGACGTGGAGGTGGACGCGGTGGCGGACGTGGCGGCCGTGGCGGAAGACGCTAAATCACTACCTTTTTTTTTTTCAAGCATTTTCAACATCCATTTATTTTTTCATTCCCCACAATTTTCACATCGCATACACGAAATACATCTAGATCTCACATCAAAATGATCAAACACAGTTCACATGGTTGCGCATCGAATCATTGAAAAAAAAGGTTCAGAGACTTTATTTGGGATAACTTTTAGGAGATGGGTTCAACAGGGAAAGGGAGAGGGAGGGTGTTAAGAAAAGAGCAAGCAGCGAAAGAAAAGAGGGTTGATTTGGATGGTAAAAAGAGTCGAAAGGTGAAGAAGTTTAAGCAGACTCCTCCTTCTTCTCCTCCTTGGTCTCCTCCTCCTTCTCCTCCTTGGCCTCCTCCTTCTTCTCCTCGGCATCCTTCTCCTCCTCCTTGGCATCCTCCTTCTCCTCCTCCTTGTCCTCAGAAGCAGCCTTCAACTCGACATTGTTCTTCTGGGCCTTCTCGAACTCCTCCTTGAAGATGGCAGCGTTATCAGGGTTGGCGAGGCGAATAGCCAAAGTCTGAGGTCCTGAGCACTCATCCGAGCTGTCGGCAGTGACGTTCCAGACCCACGAGCGGTCAGATCCAACGTTGGGGGTCAAGGTCATATCAGCGGTGACTATTTTGTTGGTGATTCGTAAAGATAGGAAAGCAAGGGTTAGGGTTTGAGATCCGGTAGCTCGCCATTTTTTTCTTACTATGCAGCAGTTATTCCTTTGGCGATTGAAAAAAGTCCATGATCAAAATTACCGTAGTGGTTAGCGCAGATCTTGAGGGTCTGGTCGCGACGCATCAAGAGACGGATCTTCTTGGTCTCCTTGTGCTGCATCAAGCGGACATCTCCGGTACCGCGCTCCTTCCACTCGTTGGACTCCTTGACGAAGCGGAAAAGCTTGGCGCGCCTATTTCATAGTAAGAGGAAATGAAGTAAGTCAACAATGCCTGCAGAAAGGATCAAGCAAAGTGGTGATGGTGTCATGCGTACTATTGTCGGTTGTAGGCGAGAGTCCAACAACTTCGAATGAAGTAGAACAATGTGATGATAAGTGATATAGCCCTATCTCAACTTACATCTTGAAGATGGAGTCCTCCTCCTCCTCGTGGGTCTTGACCTGGACAGCCTCGAGCTTAACAATGGGCTCGAAGTGAACCTCGGTCTCCTCCTCCTATTTACCAAATCAAAACGAAAGATTGAAAAAAGGTCGTTGGTCAGCTGTTCCTTGAAAACAAAAGAGTGTGCGAGAGCCCAAAAAGCTAGAAAACGTAAACAGCGCCAAAACACGATAAAGGCAGAAGCAGAATGTCCAGCAGGTCGAAGGGAAACTGTCGATTTTGAGAAGTGCGCCTTTGCCATTCGGTTGACGAGCAATAAGAAAAAAGGGTAAAAAACTGAACACCATCCTCATCCTCCTTCCATTTTGCCTATGTGTCCACGCCAAACATGTCTACATCTCCCCCTCCCTGAGAAAAATACGAGTACTGGCTCTAAAATAAAAAGAGATCCAAGCAAAAACCACCTCTTCTGTTTATCTCTCCTGTGAACCCAAGGGGAAAATGTGGTAATAAGGAAGTAAAAAGAAAGGAATAGAACAAAAAGCAAGCCAAATCCTGGAGGCGCGGAGTTCCCTCTGCCCACAAAAAAAAGCTAAAAAAGATACGGCAAAGAGCGTCAATGCCTCCCAAAAAAAAAGCCTACTCCCCAGTCCGAGAAGACATAGTTCCCAGTGATCGCCTTCTTTCCTTAGGGTTCTTTCCAGCAAGAGAGAGTTGCCCTAGAAAGTCGTTCCTTTGTTTCCCAGAGTTGATGCAGACTGAAGTCACTGAGCCGATGCTTTCCAATTGAGAGAAGGGTGGTTGGCATGACTATCCTGTCCATTCGGGTCGAGTTTTTCGGTTGTTCTGAAAAAGGCGGCTGTCCAGCTGACTTCATGAGTTCCTGGATTGGTATGCTGCAGGCTGGCTCTGCGTTCCAAACTCGAGGCATGGCGGGGTGACCAAGGTGAAAGTAACAAAAAGCTCTAAAAAAAGGATAGCCCCTTTCCTTTCGCACGCGCGCAACAAACGAAAAATACAGGAGACGACAAAAAAAGTATGTGAGGGGATCATTACCACAGCGACGGTATCGTGGTTGTCAGACATGGTGTATAAAAATGAGTGTTGTGATGTAAAAGGAGGGTGTGATGGTAAAAAAGAAAAGAAATCCACGCTCTTCTTTTTCTTCTTCTCTCGTTGTGTTTGCACCGCAACAGCTACGATGCTAATAGCTTCGCTTACGTCACTCTGGCAGCCCTTAAGGGATCGCCGCATCGCGCAGAGCGCATTGACACAAGCTGGTATGCTGTACCTTAAGAAGGGTAGAGGGAGGATAGCCCAGTTTCTAGTCTTCTGGGAAAGAAAAGATTACCTAGGCTCAGTTCCTGTAGGACACGCAGCCATTGGGTGAATTGAACAATAAGCAGTGCCCGACAGTTTCAACAAGTGCGACAACATCATGGTAAAAGAGTATCGACAAAAGAAATAATTTAGGAGAGAAAATAAACAAAAATGCGCTTACTACTAATGTTACATGGGCTGGATACTGAAAACCTGGGAAAAAAAATACGACGTCGTTGTCCACCCTCTCTCAAAGTCTAAAGGTCCAGGACATGTCGGTTGGGTGCCAGACACTCGTCCTCCAGACCCGGGATATGAATCACCTCAATCCCTTTCTCAACCATATTCTCCACTCCAACCACCGTCTTCACAAAGTGGTCCGGTTCCCGTACACCCACATACACCTGTCGGATACCTGAGGCAATCAGGCGGTCGGAGCACGATCGGTTCCCGGACAGGCGTGTACTACATGGCTCCATCGTGCTATACATGATCCATTTCCTCCTCGACTTGAGCTTGCGGCCGCTCCTATTGCTGATCTGATTATTGTCGGTGCCGTTGCTGTTGTTGCATCGCTCACTACCACATCCACCATTACATGCTGCTGCTGCTCCTGTTGCTGCCGTTCCTGCTAACGGTGCTACTTCACCCTCTCCATCATCCTCATCATTGTCATCCTCAAAATAATCATCCCTCGATCCAGTATCGGCTCCCAAAGCAGCAAGCTTCAACAAACAACACTCCTCTGCATGAGTATTCCCCGGTAACTCTCGTGAATATCCTGTAACTACAACCCTAAACCGATCCGCATACCCCTCGTCCTTGTCCTCCTCAAATTCCTGCGATGATATATCATCGGTACTGTCATTATTGCTATGTCTGACGGTATTGGTTTCCCGCAAGGTTTCTTGAACAAGGACGGCGCCTACACAGTAGCCGGAGGGGACGGGTATGGACAAGTTTGCTTGCTCGATGGCCAGTTTCATAAAGTGAAAGTGCATGGCCGCATCTGATTAGGCCAAGGCAAGGAATGGAGGGAGACAGAGAGGAAGGCAGGTGGAGAGAGGGAAGAAAGGAGGGCGTTAGAGGAGAGGGACGAAGTCCTGTTCAGTTGAGCATGTGTATTCTGCTTGGTTGATCGGCTCAGGTGAAGAGACAGGTTTGTTGTGGAGCGAGGGAGTGTTGTTGGAAGTGAATGGCGCTAAGAAGAGCGAGAGGAGAGAGAAGACTAGAAGAAAGAGAGAGAGAGAGAGAGAGTGGTGTGTTGATGAGGGAGGTGTAGATGAATAAGCGAAGTTGTTGTTTTCTTCATACCCTTATCATGCTTGGTGAGGACGCTCATGGCCTTTGGTGGTGTCGCCATATGTTGTGCTTGGTGGGCAATTTTGTGTTATGTGTGTATGTGTGTTGTGTGTGAAAATGTTGTTCTTGTTGGTATGTGCTTGAGTATGGGTCGATCCTGTTGTTCTTATGTATGATTGTATCGCTGTTTTTTTTATAGGAGAGAATCCTGTGTTGGTGGCTGCTCTCTTTTCAACACCCGTCATTTCAAATCACACGTTGAGGGCTTGGGCGGATGACAGAAAAATAAGAATTTCGGGCAAAACGTTGTGCGCCCAATGGACTATCGCGTGGCTTGATATCGTTGTATTATTCATCTTGATGTGTAAAAACTAAAAAGGCCATCGAATGATTATCCAGACACAGAGCCAACAATCTCGTCAGCCTTCTGCAGCGCCTCAATCATCCTCTTGCACTCCTTACGACGGTTCTGTGTAAACTCGCTCTCCTTCAACAGCTCATCCAGAACCTCCGTCTTGTACAACTCCTGAAGCAATTCCCGCTGCAACTCCTCTTTGGCCGCATTCACCAGGTTCAGCACAATCGCCTTGGGGACCGTGTCAACCACCGTGCGCTTCACAATGTTGAAGTACGACGAAATCAACAGCTCTACAAAAATCATTACAAAACACGAATTCAATTCGTATGTAAGTGTCATGGACAAAATGACTCAATTCAAACCTCAAGTAACCTCAAACAAGTGGAAGAGTAACTTACTAATGACCTCAGTCTCGATCTGCTCGCGCTCGGACAGGTTGCCAGAGGCCTTCAGAACAGCTGGTGGCTATAAAAAAAGGCAATTGATAACGTATGTTCACTTAGTACTGTGAAATAGTACGCGTGGTGAGCAAATTGGTTAAATCGGAAATAAACGACTTACGGGTTCCATGACACCAGAGCGCTTCTTTTTGCCAGCAAAGAAACTGCCAAAGAAGCCATTGTTTGTTGGCTCGGGCTCGAGACTGGGAGGCAAATTGGCCACATTGCGGTTCTTGGGGTCGACAGGCTGGGGGTTCTTGGCCTGGTTCACCCTGTCGTTGATCACAGCCATGGCCCTGTGTCCGTTCAAAAAGTCAGGGTGACCAGTGTTGATATAGCAGGACTCCATGGCGATCAAGTCCTGGACAAGCTTGTTGGTAGGGTTGAGCTGCTTGCGGAAAAAGTTGAGCACGACTTGGTAGAAGCGGTCCTTCAAGTCGGGGAAGCGCTTGAAGAGCTGCTTGGACAGCAGCTGAGTCAAGATACGGACCAACTCTTCAAACACAATGTTGACACATCTCAAACTGGGATCCTCCAGACGCTTGATCTGCTGCTTGATAATGACCTCGAATGCCGTCGTCCCAACAAACAGGGCGGGAGATGATCCAGACGAGTTGTAGAGAATCGTGCGAATGTCGACATCCTTGACCTGATCAAAGGGGTCCAAAGACTTGACTCCGTTGGCGAAGAGCTCGTGGAAGACAAAGCTGATACGCGCACCTCCAGACAACTCAAACGACGTCAGGTCGGTCGAGTTTCCGTCAATTATCGTCCTGAACTCGTTGCAAAACTCGGTGATGATGTTCAAAACAATGTTTGCTTGACCAGCGCTACCCTCACCCAGCATATCGCCCAATCCTGATAACTCGACCTGGTACTTTACCAATGCAGCCTGGATCTTGGCCTTAATCTCGGGTAACGTGTTCCGAATATGGTGCATCAGAATCTAAGTCAGGGGTCATTTAGATAATGATTGTGTGAGTTTTACATGATTGAAATAGAGGACATGTCAATGGCATTAACAGATAGGAGTGCTATTTACCATGTTTAGCCTGCGAGAGAGATAAGGAGTACCACAGTACTGTGCTTTGCTCTTGTATGCTGAGTGGTTCTCAAAGTACGATCTCTCGCCCTCCAGCGAACGAGTAATGGATTTCTTAGTGTCAATATCGCGCTGTCCACGGTTGACCACAGGGACGTAGCCTAAGGAATGCAGATGCAAGGAGGATGCGGTATGAGATTTAATCATCTGTGGCGTATCTTAGCTAATAACAGTCCTCGTTTGATGCAAAATAAACTTACCAAGACGAAGAGGAATGATGCGGCCAGCCAAAATATCGACCACATCAGTGCCAGCATCCCTAGGTGTTGAATAACGCAACAGAGCATATGTTAGCTTGCTGTTAAACCAAAAATCCGAATATTTCCTGTTGTTCAATTGAAGGTGTTGGGTGTGTGACTTACATCAAGTCGACCTTGGTCAGGACACCGATTGTTCTGGCTCCTTCAGGGTCGACTTCTCTTGCAAGTTTGAGTCCATCCGAGTTGGCGAGATCTGTGTTAGCGCCAGTGACAGCCAGAATGATTGCGTTTGGCTTGGTAATATACTTGACAATCATATCCTTGATTTGCCTCTCAATATCCTTTGGCTGGTCTCCAACAGGCAGCTAATATGCAGGATTGAGCGTAAACATGCATAATAGTCAGTCCCTGGACCCTGGACCCTAGAGTTGCATCATGCGCGTTGAAATTTGCAATTAAAAAGAGCTCCAGTGTAGTACCTTAGTCAATCCAGGCAAGTCGACGAGTGTCAGGGTAAGAACGTTCGGGGAGTAGATACGGAGGTTGATGGGTAAGGGCGAAATTCCTAAGAGAAAAAGAGCATGAGTTTCGTAAGCAACAATGTTCAGCAGTTCTATGCACACCAAAGGGCGAAGCATTCGCGAATAAAAGACAGGTGAGATGCGTTTACCTGCGTTCTTTCCAGTCTTTAACTCGGTATCGCGCACGATCTCCTCGCGGATCAGGTTAAAGTCGGTGTACTTGACGCCGGGCTGGTGCAGGAACTCTCCCCATTCCTCTGGTTCCTTCTTATCGCCATTGGGTTCTTTCTTGGCATCTATATTGGAATAATAAGAAAAAAAGGCGAGCGTGCGTATGTCAAGACAAGACAAGGACAATAGGATATGATTAGATTGGAAGGATGGATGTCATTTGCGTCAGTCTGGTAAAAAAAAGGTCTCTGTGAATTGTCCACGTAGGGGAAATGCGGCAGTAAACTCCGACTGTCAATGCGAAGGAATTAGTCGTCATGAGGTCTAGAGCCAAAAGAAATACACGAAATAAAAGAACACGGCGCAGACAAAACATAACATGCAGAAGACAGAAACACTGACAGACAGGAAAGTTTATCCCGAGGTGTGTTTGTGTATGCCTAAAAGCGGTATTTTCTTTCACCTTCATAGATGACCTTGTTCAAGCTTCAAAAAAAAAAGAACTTGCCTGTTTCGTCGTCGCTGTAGTTAGGAAGGGACTCATCCGATCCAGAGTTGGTCACAGAATGAGGGTCGCGACGTTGAGTAGAAGCTGTGGGCGAGGCCGTGGCCGTGGCCGAAGAAGTGCGATTGATCAGCTGCAAAACCTATTAGGGGAGAAAAAAAAGGAAAGAGTAGGAGAGACAAACGACCAAACAACGTGTCAATACCATCGGACAGGGATAAAAAAAAAAGGGGAGAGTGAGGCTGTTAGACCTGCCTGGTCGACAGTATGTCCTCTCTGTCTCATTCGCATACTTTTAGCCATCTAACAAAAAGGGAAGAAAAGAAAACATACCAAGGGTCGACGAGTGACGATGCCAGAGCCTCGAGGGAGAAAGTCGCGACCGACGATGTTTTCGAGGACGGAACTCTTTCCTGAGGACTGTGAGCCGATGACAACAATCTGAGGAAGGTCGATGGGGTTGTGGACGCCGACGGTTGAGAAGGCATCCTGGAGCTTGTTGATTGTCTTGATGAGGGATGCATCCATTGCCATGGCTGAGGATATGTATGAACGATTGGTGGCGAGTGTGAGGGGGGAGTGAGAAAGAAGAGGGGAGAGAGAGAGAGAGAGAGAGAGAGAGAAGGGGGAGGTATGAGAAGGGAAAAGGAAGAAAAGAAAAGGGCGCGGGCACACTACTCAAGAGAAAAATGGACTTGGCGTTCCTGGCTGGTGGGTGTTGTCTCTCACACTTGCCACTCTCTCAACACGGACCAAGAGAGCAGAGGAGCTGAGAGAGAGAGGGAGAAGAAGCTGACTTCATCCAAACGCAGTCACTTTTCGTCTTTCTTTCTCTCTTTGTAAAAAGTGAACACTGCCAGGCGAAGCATTATTGCCTCCTTCCTTTCCTTCCTCCCTTCCTTCTTCCCTTCCTTCCTCCCTTCCTCCCCTCCTCCCCTTCCTCCTTCCCTTCCTCCACTCCTTCACCCGCCCTCCCTCCTCTCTCTCCCTCACCCTCCTCTTTCCTCACAACAAATACAACAAACACAACAAACACAACAATTTGCAACCGCAGCAGATAATACCAGTTCCTACCAAGCACAGGACGAGCCCGAGTCACCACCGAGCACAGGACGAGTCCGAGTCACCACCGAGCAATTCTTCGCTTCCCCTCCCACTCACACACACTTCGCCTTTCTTCTCACAGACGCACACTCGATAAAGAACAAACACAAATGACCATCCGCGAGATTGACCCAGCTCAAGAGCCGGCCGAGACCAAGCACAGACCAAACGCTGCAAGCAGGCACAGACCTAACGCTACAACAAACTCTGTCCTTCCTCCACTCAAACCTACAGCAACCGCTCCTCACTCTGACCACAACAACATTACACCCTTACCACTCAGAGCTAAACGCAAGTCTCTGTCGATCTCGAACCAAGGACACAATAACAACGGCGACGAAGGCCGTATTCCTGCTCCAGACCGAGACCAGGAAGCCTCTATGCAGGACTCGACTGCTCAGTCGTGGGAATACCGTAGGATGATGACGAAGCAGTTGCGGTTGACTGCTGTCGACTCGGGTCGTAGACGCAGGACGTCTACTTGCAATCAGTCACTTCCTTCTTACTCCAGCTCGTCTCCATCCAGTTCACCCAACTGTGCAACTCCCCAGTCGACCACCAGCAACAGTAAGTGAGCAACTCTTTTATGTTAATGACCCATATCGTTGTTCTTGTTTGCGTGTGAATAATATAGTATCGTTGAAAGAAAGGAGGTTAAACTTTTTTTTTTTTGGCATTCATCGCTTAATTTAGGCACAGAGCACAGTACCATCTCGCCTCCCTCGACTTACACCCCCGGTTCAAATGGAAGCCTTGTCGATGAAATGGACCTCGATGCACACTTGTCGTCACCGTCGACAGTCTCTGCTGACGTGGATGTGGCGTCGTTGAGCGACACTCTGGATGTCTCGATACTAGAGGAAGACCTGCTTGTCAGGCAGTTCCGGGACCTGTCTTCACCGCCACCACCTCTCTTGCAAGACTATCAACAACCCCCTTTGTCGGACTCATTCGATGACAACGATAACCAAACGCCAACATACCAACTGTTGCTCGAGGATGCAAGAGCAGGAAAACGGGTCGACAGGAAGGAGCAGCAGCTATTCACCAAACCAACCCCATCAGTCTTGCCCACAGAGTTGTTGATCAAGGTCTTTGAGTGGCTTGCTGGATATCAATCTGATCTCTGCAGTGCAGCATTGGTATCCATCGAGTGGAACCTCTGTGCGACGGGACAGCTGTACCGATACCCCGAATTCGCCAACACGATCCACTGGGCCATGTTCATCCAGACTCTATGCAAGAACAAGGAGGACGAGCTCGAGCGACCCACCAGCCGGCGATATCGACCACCGATCATTACACCAACATGTCTATCAACACCCGTCAGTGATCACCCGCCCATACTCTTTGCACCGGAACGGATGGCGAATTTCGGAGCAAGGACGCAGCAACCACGGAAACGGGACAGACTGGATCGCACTCTCGGGGAATATGTGCGAGGGATCGATCTTTCTCGCAGAGCTATCGGTGCGAGTCGTCTTTGTTCCTGTGGGCGGCCATATGGACCGCCTGTTGCCATGAAAGAGTGCAGCGTCTGTTCTCGACCAGGAAAGGGTTCTCATTCCAAGCCTGTCGTCGGCTCGACTATACGGGGCGCTTCAGGAAAGACCTCTACTACCCAAGACGACTACGACGATGGGTCGGAGATCGATGATGGCGACATGGGCGTCCTTAATAATCTCACTGTACGTCCCAGTTTAGCAGCCATGCGCGAAGGGTTTCAACTGGGATCGCAACAGACCCCTAATGTTCGTTTGGGACAATCAGGCCAATCGGGGTTCGACATCGCAGGATTCGATCCGGCGTCAAATGACACCTCGTCGATGTTGGAGTGGTCAGAATTACGGCTCTCTTCAACGACCGACTTTGGCTGCCTTATTCGACCTATTGCAACAACGAGGACAAACTCTGCAGCAGCCGCAGCAACATCTTCAACTGCAACGACATCACCTACAGCAGCAGCAACAGCAGCAGCAGCAGCAGCATCATCATCATCAACAACAACAGCAGGTCCTTCGCTGATCGCCTTGGCACGATCAAGACAACTGGCAGCCAACAGGTTTAGGGGTGAACAAAGGCTCGCCTCTCAGGACGCGGCCTCGACATCGACCGCCAACATAGCCTCTCCCTCGGAAGGAGGCGGATCCGGGAACAGAGGCAAGGTGGTTGTTGAGAAGGATGCCAGCTCGACCCGGAAGCCCATGATGATTACAGTGTCGTCGCTGATCCAAATGGCACGGCACTGTCCCAACCTCGAATGGCTCTGTTTGGCCTCAACTGCGCTCGCCGACGATACACTCTACCTCGAGACGGGCGATTACATGTCGACTCTGCAACCGGGTCCTCGGACAGGGCTGACCAACGTCCAGGTTACTGTAATGGAAGGGATCGGGGCTTTGGGTCAGTCTTGCCTCAACCTTAGACGAGTGTGGCTGGTTGGGTGTGATTGGGTGACACATAGGGAGGTCTTGGCGTTGACGACGTCTTGTCGGCGACTCCAGATGATGGATGTGCGACATTGTGCTCGACTTGAAGGACGACTCAGCCGGTTATATGCGATCATGGAGGGTCAAGACAACAACGACGACGAGTCTTTGGAACAGGCAGAGGAAACGGGTGCGGGGAACGACGTAATCCGGAACGAAAGGGTGGCAACTCCGCTCAACTTTGAGACGGCCCCGACGACAGTGCTTCTTGGAGCCAGCGTTTCGGGACGAAGGGTTCGCGATGGAGCAATGGACGATCTGTTCTACTGGGTGTACATCACCAGTGTTGTCAGCTCGTCTGGCACTTCTAGCACCGCCGCCGCCACAGCACTACCAACACCCAGTACTGCAACATCGATGACACCGCCAACATACAATCCACAGGCAGTCAATGAGATTCTTTCGCTGTTGTCATCGGTCGCATTGGCGAGAGAGGCACCGACGGACCCAGTGGCGTTCCGAGAGTGGTTCAAGGCTATTCAGGACTACGACTTGGTCTCGTATCAGCCGCTGAGGCGGTTAAAGTCTCGGTACCCGATGGGCTGCCGACCTGGTGAACAGAAGATCAACGGTGGTGGTATTGGAGGTGCAAGCAGTAGCAGCAGCAGCACCAACAGCAGTGGCTACAACACCACCGGTGTGTTCTTCGTCGCCAACAGTAGCAGTCGCAGAAACCGCCGAGAACAACGACAGCAACAAGGCCGCTCGGACTCTGACTCTGATTCGGAATATGACTCTGACTCTAGCAGTGGCAGTGGCACCATCAGCCAACGACAACAGCATCATGGTGCCTTTGGCTCGAGCACTGACTCTGACTCTCATGATGATGATTCTGAGGATAATGTTCCCGAAGAGAACCTTACAGAGTTGGATGATTAGGCATGTATGGCACACGACAATGCGTATGTAGAAGAGATGCGGGAGGGAAGGAAGGCGAATAGTTTCAGGAAGCTGGAACAATGCAATTAATTAGCTTAGACGTTTTTTTTATTTTATTTTATTTGTTCACCGGCCTTCCAATCGCATGCCCATGTGGCCCAAGCTACGCCCTCTGAGCTGCCATGTTTTGTCCTTTCTCTTTTGTCCATCTCGAATAAAAAAACAAGCCATTCAAAAGTCAATCACTGTTCCATGTCGCCATACAAAGCACTACTGAACTGTATGAGCAACAAGTTGGCGATGAAAAAAAAAGGAATAAACAAAATAAACAAAAAATAGAAATGAAAGATATGCTCAAAGTTTGTTCCTGGAAGACACATAATTGGTTTGGTCTGTTTTTTTTTTTTCCTTTTTGTTGGTTGAGAGCTTTGGGCAAACCAATGTTGGGAAGCACACTGATTGGCTGGAGGTGGTAAAACAAGAAAATGTGAGGTTGGGTTTGCTCTTTGGTCGTGTGTCGACTTTTCGATCGCCTGAATGAAGGGGGGGGGGATGGCGTTTTGTTCCCCTCGGGCAGTTGTTTAGATGTGGGGGGTGTGAGTTGGAGAGGGTGAAGAAGAAGAGAGTAGTAGGTGATCGTTTCCCTTGACGATTGGAGCCATCAGAAATTGGGCGTATGATAAAAGTGATTGATGAAATTAATGAACGGCGGTTCCAGGCGCGGCTTTAACGGGCGAAGGCATGGAAAAAGGATGAAGATTGGGAAGGTGGGAGATGAAAAGGAAGGAGAGAAGGAAAAGGTGGTCCAAGTGAGGAAGAGGGGGAAGGAAGGCGAGACAAGCATAGAAGAAAGTCTTGGTCAAAGTAAACAATGGTGGTTTTAAGCGAATATAGAAAAAAGAACGTCTGGAATGTGTCAACCCAATTATTGCAAGTAGAGATGTTTAGGGTTGGCCATGAAGAAGAAGAAAAAGGAAACAAGAAATAAAGATGAGAGCCGCCGTGATGGGAGAGATAGGGCGCAAGTTGTTTATGTGTGTCTGAGTGTTTGTTGGTCGTGTGTCTCTCTGCGAGGGCAGCCAGAAAACCGCGAGGCGGAGGCAGGGATTTTCAGAAACAGCACCAGACAACTGCGCGTTAGATAGCTATACTTCCAAGGAATCACACCCTGTTCTTTTCTCTCTCTTTCTCTCTCTGTTCACTTTCCTTTTTTTCTTCTTCTCGTCCCTACTCTCACTCTCTCCACCCCCACTCCCACCTTCCCTCCTCCTCGACCCAGCTCAGTCTCGGGTTCCCTTCCTCCGTCTCTCACAGACAATTCCATACTCACATCGATACACCCTTCTCCTTCATTCTCTCTCTCTCTCGCTCTCCTTCAACCTTCCTTCCTCTCCCTCATCTCTTCCTCGCCTTCTCCTCATTCACTCATTCACTCATTCACTCAACTCTCGTCTCTTGATCTGATCTCACGAAGAAAGAAAAGGAAACGCCACCACTACGAGAAAGAACACTTTAGTCCGAGACATTCTTCTCTCTTTTCCCTCTTATGCAACCACCCCACTGCTACCTTTGAACCCATTCTTTCTGCATATCCGAGTTAGTCAATCCCCCTTTTTTTGTTCCTTTTGTATCATTCAACAGCGATCTTCATACGCGACAAATACACTATCCTTCACTAGTCTCGTTCTTATTTTCTTCCTCTTTCCTTTTCCATCTTTCCTTTCATAAAACAACTCTTCCTCGACCTCATATAACGACAATCCTCTCTCTTGCCTCTTCTTCACTCTCAACCCTTACTCGACTCGACGCTCTTTCTATCGCCTCTTATACCCTCCTATCACCACCAAGCACTCAAACACAGCAACCGACAGAAAAGATGTTGCAAGCATTACATCGTTGGATAAAGTCGATGGGATTGACGTTTGTCCTCGGCTTCCTCCTCTGCATCTTCCAATCCTCAGAATCCATCCTCGTCAAACTCTCCAACAACCGACCCGACCCCCATCCCAGTTCAGCCAAACTCTTGCTCCTCTCCGAGTTTCTCAAGCTTCTCAGTAAGTCTTTTTTACTTCACTTTCTTCGTCTCCACTTTGCATTATATCCAATTGATTCTTTTGCTGGTCGTGTGAGATTTGCTGAGGGTGTCAATTTTTTGCTCGTGTGGGTTGTTGCAGTTGCCAGTCAGAAGGTTGGGTGCTTTCTTCCCCTTGGGCCTCACCCTTTGATTATTTCTTCTCCCAACCCCACCTCCACAGAGCACACAAACATTACACAAAGTTACGCCAACATACCAGCTCCACGCAATCCTCCTTCCTCTCGTTTTTTTAATTCAATCGCGGGCGTAAATGGAAAAGAGTACTACAGCCCAGAACGGGAAAAATACGCACACGACCTCTCAAGCAAAATGGCATGCGACAAGGAACCCAAAAAAAAAAAAAGAAGCTCAGTCGACAAAGTTTTCTTTAATATCGTCGGACTCCCTATCCCATCTATCCATCCCATCCCATCCATTCGCTCTGTTGTTCACTCTTTCTTTACACGCCACTCAACTCGCTCACACGACCGTCATTCCCGGCAGCAATGGCAGGCTCCCTGCAGGCACACGATAGGACAGGACAGGGCCTGTTGTTGCGTCTTTTTGTTAGTTGTTGATTTGTTAGTTGATGTTGAAAAATTGAGAGACAGTTCACACCGTTTTGGTAACATTGTGCAATCTATTATTACCCATTTTTGCTGGCTGTCCCTTCACGCATACACCTTTTACGCCCTGGAAGGAGAGGTCTGAGATATGACGAAACGAGCGGAACAACGGAAGAGAAAACACAGGGTACTGGAGAAGGGAGTGGAAGAAGCGCGCACTGCAGTTGACGGCGTCGGCAGTGACAGCCAGTAGGATAAGTTGTCTCGTCATGGGCTTTTCCTTCTCTCACACGACCAAGCCAGTTAACGGAGGAGAAATCGCCGAACCCAGCCTTTGCCTGGGCTTGACCTTCTCCAGTCTAGGCAAAAATAGACGAGGTCCTACAACATGGACAGTGGAGGAAGGAAAAAAGAACGGGCCACTATCTCATCTTTGCGTAGAATGGCATAGACAGTTGCACATCTTTACGCGGGTATAACTAACATACGTTTCATCTTTATTTGCAAATAGTTTCATACACTCTCTTGTCGGTTGAGAGGAAACAGTTGGTGGGCCTCGCCTCGGTGTTCAGGCGGAGGTGCTGTCGGTCTGGAAAGACTTGCTGCAGGTCCGGCAAGAACCCCGACCCTCTCCAGGACGATGAAGAGCAACAAATGCACCGCGGCAAGCGTCTCTTGGACAACCAAGATAATGACGACGATGAGGACTACGAAGATGATGTCGTCTCTCCTACCACCCCTTCCTCGACAACATCCTCCTCGTGCAACATCCCCCCAATCCTTTTCTTTGCAGTCCCGGGCGCCATCTACTTTTTCAACAACAACCTCTCCTTCATCCTTTTGGAACTGATGCCCGCACCCACATATGTCGTCCTCTCGAACCTCAAGATCCTTACCACAGGACTGTTCTCCTACCTCTTCTTGCACCGACTCTTGACAAAGATCCAGTGGATCTCACTCGGGGTCTTGTTCTTCTCGACGGCGGTCTCGCAGGTGGATTTGGAAAAGGGTCTCTCATTGTCGATCTCGATCCAGGCGTTCTTGTTGATGGTCCTCTTCTGCTCCCTCTCGGCTGCGGCTTCAGTCTTCTCCGAGTATGTGATGAAGGAGCGGTTTGCAAAGGAGTCGATCCATCTCCAGAACATGAAGCTCTACATGTTTGGAATCCTCTTCAACGGAATCACCTACATGCTAACCCCACCCGCCATGCCTTACGGCGCACCCCCTGTTGCTCCTGGACCTGGAGCACCCCCACCACCACCAGCAGGATTCTTCTCTGACATGACGTTCTTGCATTTCACGATCGTGCTCGCCTACGCGTCCTTGGGTCTGGTCACCTCGGCGATCATCAAGTTCTCGGGATCCATCACCAAAGTCTATGCATCGTCCATGTCAATGTTCTTTGCAGCCCTGGTCTCGTGGCTCTTCTTGAGCGACCAGTTGACAGTTCTGTTCTTTGTCGGTTGCTTCGGATGTTGCTACGCACTTCACCTCTACTACCGCGTTGCCCCCTCTTCTTCAGTCGAGCCGGCAACGGCGACCGCAACAGCAGAAGATGACTCTTCTGACAAGGCAATGGAGGATGTGCGTCGGGACTCTGCGAGTTCTTCGACCTCTTCGACGACTCTGGCAGTCTCGTCCTCCCCCGACTCCACCAAGGATCCCAAGGCTGCTGGCAGCCAACCCATGACGTCGGTGCGAGTTGTCGATCGCCATGAGTACCTCTCTTTGGATACGCTTGACCATGATGAGCAGACTGAGGATCGTCGCTCTTCTAGCGACAGGAGGTGACATTCTTTCTTGTTATGATCAAGTATCCCCCCCTTTTCCGCATCCATTCAACTATCAACCCCACCCATGTACAAAATAAATTATGCCCCTCCTCCTTTCAAATACATAATCTACGCGTTTTGCTCAACGTCGTCGTGGTCGTGATTATTATTGGATTCGAAAGAAAAAAAAACCTAGCGACGCGCACGATCCTTCAAGAAGTATATGCCATTTATGATTGTTTCCACTTTCCACATACACACACACACACACACACACACACACACACACACACACAACATTGCTAGAAAGCATCCATTTCACAAGGAAAAAAGTAATACAAGTTGCATTATGATTTATGAAAAAAAAACCACTCCTTCGCCTCCCATCCTCCTCTTCCTCCGCCCTCCAGAAACAAAAAAAAAAAAAAAAAAACCAGCCTCAACTACTCAGTTTGGACATTCCCATTTCGCTTCCAGCAATCCCGAAACGCCTCCATAGCATCCTTACAAGCCCGCCAATCATGCTTCTCGGCATAACACAACTGCAAGGCCTCGTTCTCGACAGCGCATCCTGTCCGTTCGATCCGTTTCTCGTACTCGTCTTCCTCTTCCTCCTCCTCTTCTTCTTCCTCTTTTTCGCCGGGTGCTGAGGAATCGGAGGTGGAGGGGGAGGAGGAGGAGGAGGGGCGGCGCTGGTATTGGGCGTGGGCGCGTGGTGTGGGTGCCCAGTTGGGGTCCTCTTGGTTGGTGGACTGATCAGGCTGCTGCGCTTTGTTGCTCATGGTTGTGAATGTGGAGGTTGCGAGAAGCGAGAATGGGTTGGGAATGAGAGAAAGAGGAAAGAACGTAGGAATGCTCAGTGGTTTGAAGAGAGAAAGAAGGAGTGGCGCCAGTTGCGAAAGTGTCGTGAATGAGTGTAAGAAAAACGAAAACCAAACGGAATGAATGCGAAGCCAAAAAAAAAAAAAAAAAAAAGAGAGAGAGATCGGCAAGGCCAAATGCAGGAAGGATTCCAAGGCGTATTTGATTTTTTTGACAGTCATTTTTTTTCCCCTTCTTTTTATTCTCCACGCGTGGTCGTAATGCAATTTGGATAATCATTTTCGCAGTGCCAGCTCTGTCAGTCCACCTTTAGCTGAGGATTGCGAGGACGACAATGCCGGCAACAAACGCCATAATCAGGAGCAGGTAACATGACTTTTTACGCGAGTTCCTCTGGTGGATCGCTGCTGTGGTTAGCTCCTCGGCCGCCGCATGTGTGCTCATACTAATGGACGTGACATTGTTCTCAATTGAGTCTAAATGGCAAACACGAAGGTGTAACAAATGGGTGAAATTGTTAGTCAGTAGTGAATACATGGCACAAGGGCGATACTATCATTCGATTGACCCCACTCGAACGAGACAAATAGAAAAAAGAACTTACCCAGCATGCTGCCTTGTTCGTGGACCATCGTGCCCAGATCCCGGAAAATCTCGTTCAATTCCGTGATACCAGACTCAATCTCCCGGATCTCCTCCTCGCGCTGCACAATCATCGACTCGTTGTACTCCAGTTCATTGTCCACCACAAGCAGCTGCATTCGTCTCTGTGAATCATCAATCAATGGTCGGTCTCCCGATTCACTCGCGTCTTCATCACTATCAGAGTCGAGATAAAGTGTTGCCATAGTCAGAATCGCGTTCACGAAGCAGTGACCCTGACCCTGCTCGTGCTAATCATCCATTCCTTGCAAGAAAATTGTAAGCAGCGTACCTGTAATCATTGCGAGCAGCGCCGAGTCGAGCGCGATCCACAAACTCGCGCTGTTTCTCAGCCGATATCCTCTGAACCTTCTGGAACTCGACCAACACTTTCTGGAAATCCTTTGACAGCTTGTTGTGCTCCAGTTTTTTCTACAGATCCAAAAGGTAAGCAGACGTTAGTACATCTGTTTGATTCCAATTGAGACCATAGGCGATTTTGCTCTGCTCTCATTAACGTCGTGACATTCGAACTAAAGAAAAACGAAACGGTCATGTTACTTACGCTGTGCGTATTGTCGAGTCGTGCAAGGTCCTTGATCTCCTGGCTGGTTTCCTTGACTTGTAGCCTTGTCTGCTCAGTTATATCATGTCTATCAGTGCATTTGAAAACGTTTTGTGAGTTCATGTCAACAGGGCCCTGGGGATATAAAAGGGCAACGAGTGGTATCACCTCCATATCAATGAAAAGATATGACATTGACGAGAAATGTGTCAACAAACGAAGAATAAGAGGAACAAAAGAACGAAAGAAGCACAACAGCAAAAACACAGAGTCAGACGACTGTGGGCGTTTGTCACCCCTTCATCCGACTTGTAAACAAAAGGCGCAAAAAAAAGCAATGAGCAAAAGAAAATAAAACAAGATTTCGATTCAAGGGAACTATGACGACGTACATCTCTGACAAAGAAATCCACTTACAGCTTGCTCCGCACATCCTCCGTGTCTTTGTTTGTGCCAAGAAATCCGACCAGGCGTTGTATAGATGACACGTTGGTGGAAATCCTAAAGATCTGCTGAGAGATTTCGTTTATCTTTACACTGAACGCCGCCTGTGCATCGCCTATGGTGGAAATAACGTCGAAACCAGATATTAGCTGTTGTGGAAAGGCGGTTGAGATATTAAAGGTGTAAGGCTTGAGTGAAAGGGGTGCATGGTGGTCGAGTGCAATGCAGAAAGCCATTGTCGTAGTGTATGAGTGGAAAGAGGGAGCGAAAAAGAAAATGAAAAAAAGCTACGCCCAAATGGTGTGTGAGAGCAATATTTTCTCTATTGTCTCTCGTTCTTTGACAATTGCTAACGTAGCTCGCTATTACGAGATGACCAAGGAGCGTACCTGGGTTGCCGCTAGAGTTCCATCGGTTGTTGCTTCCTCCGCCGTTTCTATTATTATTGTTGCCGCTGTTGCCGTTGTCATTGCCTCCTCCAAGTGGGCTTGGCCCGCTACCGCCAGTGCGTCTGAATCCGCCCTCGCCTCGCTCCAGGTCTGCGAATGACATTGCTGTGTGTTGTGTATGACTGTTCTGTGGAAGCCGAGTAAATAGGCGTTGAAAGTGTAAAGTGCTGGTCGTGAGAGTGAGAGTGAGAGTGAGAGAGAGGAAAAGGAAGCAATGGGTGAAAAGTGAAGAGGTGTGAAAGAGTTTTGTGTGAATTTAAAAGGCGGCACTTTGTTCCCTCGTCGCATTCAGCCTTGACCCGTGCGTACGTTAAGGGGCCTGTTCATTGCATCACAGGACCACTGCCACAACTGACCAAATAAAACAAGTTTATCTAAATGTGTTTTTACGCTCAAGGAATTACTGACTCTGTTTTTGAAGAACCTTGAGCTCAGCGTCGTTGTCCTCCTCCTCACCCTCCTTGGCCTCATCACTCTGGGGCGAGTAGAGGACCTCGAGGGCAGGCAAGAACTTTGCCAAGTGCTCAATCTCCCCAAACTTCACACTCATCAGGTCAAAGCAGATACCGATAATCGTCGACTTGTCGTCAGCGTCGAACCGGGGAATCTTGGGGTACCGCTGACTGAAATGTGTCAGCAGAGTATGCTTCGCCCCCATCCCCTCGCCTACCATGATCGCCTCCTTGGTCGTCGAGTGCCTCTTCTTCAATGCCTCCTCCTCCATATCATCCTCAAACGTCGCCTCATGCAGCAGCACCGTAGCCCCCTGGCCAGCCTCAACCAGGTTCTGACTAGGTCGAGTATCTCCCGAGTATACAATCTTCCAGCCGTCCTTGTGGGTCATGCTGATACCGTACGCCCACGGGCAATGGATTACATCGACTGTCTGAATGTCCTTGAACCCTGATGTTTCAAAGAGGCTCATCAAGGCAGAGCGAGCAGATCGGTACCGAGAATCGTGTTGCAATTGACGCCAATGAACGATATCTTCCGACTGAATGTAACGCACATTCTGATATCCAAAATCTTGTGTATCCGAAAGCTCCTGCAAAAATGAGTTGAACTTCAAAGGCGCGATCAAGTACAGTGGGTCTGTGTCTGCCGTTCGAAACTACCATTTGCAAATGAAATTGAAGTTAGAACAAGTACGAGTGGTAGAAATACAAAAAGTCATAAAGCGCACTCTTGTTAGTTACCTGGTTCCA
This sequence comes from Linnemannia hyalina, assembly GCA_019671135.1. Classification (NCBI taxonomy): domain Eukaryota; kingdom Fungi; phylum Mortierellomycota; class Mortierellomycetes; order Mortierellales; family Mortierellaceae; genus Linnemannia; species Linnemannia hyalina. The sequence goes on along the minus strand of JAHRHY010000002.1, from coordinate 3,224,567 downwards.
GCGGTCAATGAGGGTAACGATGCCGAGATGGTGATCGGCGTGCAAGTGCGAGATAAAGATTCCTTTCAGGTTCTTGATCCGGTCGTCGACAGAGTTGGCTTGATCCGCTGACATCCTGTATCCTCCAAACTGACGGAACATCTGGCCGTAGGTACCCTCGCCGGTATCCAGTAAGAATGTGCCGTGTTTTGGTGTCTCCACAATCGTAGCGCTCACTAACGATATATGAAGAAAAACAAAGAAGTTAGTTGCGGCCCTAGTATGCTTGCATTAGTCCTTATGAATCGTGCTACATCTCAAACACGTACCGTTTCTGTACTTGGATGGATGCGATGATCCGGTTCCCAATGCGGTCAATACGACATCCTTGCCTGGGACCTCTGTAGGTCCAAACGCCTTCTCCTTTGCAATCTCTTCCTGTGCCTTCATAGCCAGACTGTAGTATTCACGAAGGTAATCCTTTGGACTGTTCTTCAATGAGCTATGGTCCTTGAAGAGTTCCAAAGGAGGGATCACCTCTGAGCGCTCCAGTCCAGTAGAGGGTTCGAGCAAGTATGTCATCATGTTCTCTGCCAAATCCGCCTTCACGCCCAATCCCTGGAGATCGGTTGAAAGAACGTGGGTAGGTGTGTTGTTGTAGTAAGGAAGGGGGAAGATGTTGGAGTCCAGTGCCGACAACTTGTAGCAACTCTGGGCTTGGCTTCTCCAGATTAACTTTTGAGAGCAGTATTCCTGGTTGGCAATGATATGTTGGGTCTCGGGTCCAAAACGCTGCATCCATGCCTTGTACTCGGGATGGCTCAAAACAGAGTGTCCACCCAAGTGAACAATACAAGCTGCTGTCAAATTGTCAGATCCTGCTCCTTGGAATCTCTCGAAATCCTTTGCATTGACCACGCCGGAGACGTAGTCCGTCGAAGGACAGTCAATCACCATAAAAACTCTTCCTGGGCGACCACCACTGATGACCTGGTGTGGATGGACCGTGTCCCCTGATTCTGTCTTGACCGACTTGCCGTTGACGAGTTCTCCAAAGAGCTTTCCTGGCTTGACACCGAGAGCGACAGCGGCCTGCTTGTTGAACTTTCCGACATAGTCTGCCGACTGACAAATGTAACTGATGGCGGAGGTGTTGGGGGTCGTCCTAGGCAAATCCATGAAACGCCCATTGACTAGTTTGACAGGTGCTCCGCCACAGGTGTGTGAGGTCTCTGCCGTTCGGGCGGCCTCAATCATGTCAACATCTGTTTGGGGTGCAGGCGCCCTTGGATCTCTCTTGACCTTCTTGTTGGCAAGAGGGTGAGCGTTGATGCCACTGCTCTTGGACAAGTTGAACATGCCCTCCAGAATCATCTTCCTGATCTCCATGTCACTTTTGGGTGACTGCTCATCCTCAGCGGCCGTGGCCGGGGTCGATGTCGATGGCGAAAGCTCATCCGAGCTCCTTTTGGATCCAGCAACGGGTGAGTCTCGATGTTTTGGAACAGGCGATGCGGCAGCTGAGTTCGAAGGGGACGAAGAGTTGGATCGGTTGGGAGGTGTAAGTGGAGCTGGCCATTCGTAAGGCGAACCGCGCTCAAAGTTGTCAGGATGCACCTGCACGGCGGTGACGCGCAAGTTCTCGTCCTTGTAGTTTCCAGAATCCTTTGTGAACTCGACTGTCTCGACTGCCATTGTGTTTCTGTAGACAAAGTGGCGCGTCGAAGTGATCGCGTGGGTCAAGTTCTCGCCTCCCAACAGCCTCATATTCCTGATGCCCACATCCGACAGCGTCAACAGCATTCCTAATTGATGTCAAGATGTACAGTTAGATAGCAGATCATACAAGATTGCACAAACGACAAAGGTATGTCGGTGCAGGGACAGTCGTCGGCGATGTTTATTCATGTTACCTGGTGCGCCTCCGATGCAGTCCCAGTGTGTACGAGTGAAGAGGATGGTCTTGAGCTTTGAGAAGCGGACCTTTTGCTGCATGCAGAGTCGTTGAGTTCCTTCTCCACAGTTGATCATGTATCGCTGCGAGTCAAAGTGGAGGATGACGGAAGGTGGACAGTCGGCGGTGCCGGTGCTGAGAACCTGGAGGTATGCCTTCATGTCGGATCGATTGGACGTCGAGAAGAGTCGGGTGGTAGGTGTTGTATGGAGTGTGGGAAGAAAAGAGCGAGAGGGGAAAGGCCGAGCTGTCGATGGTTTTAAATCAAATGTTCGAGTGACTCTGAGGAGTGAGACTGTTGTGGGCCGCAGCAGAGGGAGGGGCGTGTATGGCGATGGAGTGGTGGAGGTGGGTGGCGAAGCAGCGACGGGAGCAGTGGAGTGGAGCGGACGACGGGAAAGAAGACACGCGTTTGACTGAGAAGGAGGGAAGCGAGAGAAGTAAGAGAGGAGGAAAGGTCTTTGCGACCAATGAGCCGATCGGAGGGACTGAATATTGGTGGGCGAAGGGAGGGGTGAAGGAGGGTAATGGAATGGAAAAGGAAGAAGGGAAGAGAAAGAGAGAGACGGGAAGGAGAGAAAAAAAGAGTCGGTCAAAGGAATGTGATCACCTCCTTTGTTCTTTGTTGTCAATGGCGTTTCTTTTTTCTCCTTTTGTGTGCATTCCCTGACAAAGGGTGACTGTGGTCCTATGCTTAAGGGGGTCCAGTCACCCTCTTCACTCGCGCGGTTCCTGGTGAAGCGAGTCCTTTGGGACCGCGACTGCCACGATGTCTTTTTGAGTTCTACTCTTGCTCTCCTTCTTCCTCCACACTACCTCCTCGACTCGTTCGCAACACTTCCTCACACTTGACACATACAACACAACATACATCACTCTTGAAAACCATACTCTCACCAAATAAACAGCTCGTCATCATCCAGGCCACTTCCACTACCAATCAACACACAGCCAACAGCAACACATCATGGCCACCCGCTCAAGGACACTGCTCTTCCTGCAGTTCCGCAACTCTTACTCTGGCTCCCATGCAGCCGCCATCCGCCAACAATACAACCAGCAACAGCAACAACACCAGCAGTCATCCCTCCTTGCCACGTCTGATGGATACGGCGACACTGAGCGTGTAGGGCTTATGGACAGTGCAGAGACCACCATCGAACTCATGATGCTCCCTCCCAAGTGGTACGCCCAACAGCGATTTCATCTTGAGTTTAGAAGTGCGGGCCGAGAAGGACCGAAAGTGATAACGCATTCCCAACACTGCCACGATGGAATTGGCCATTTCCTTATCGCCACCAAACTAACGTTTTTCCCCCTTTCTATTCGATTGACCGTCGTTTGCATAGGGTGGATATTGTTGACGAGGTGGACGACGAACTGGAAAAGATCAAAGCCAATGGTATGTGCCGTGAAAGTGCGCATGAGCAAACCCAAGATGCCATGATGATGAAGCCTTCAGTCACAAATGTCATTGACTAACGATTGCATCTTCGTTTATCTTTCACTTTTAGTTCAGAAGCTGGATGCTATGCACAAGAAGCATCTCTTGCCAGGATTTGACGATCGCATTCAGGAAGAGCGGGATATTGAGCGACTCACGGACGAGATCACTCAGGTTAGAACCAACTTCTCACCTTTACATATCTGGATGACTTGAGGTAGCAAAAGGCCATGACACTGACTCGCCTGTACACCTTCGTTGTCATTATTTTTGTAGCAATTCCATGCGAGTCAAAGGAGGATAAAACGGATCAATGCAGAGAGCAGACATTCGAGTTCGAATCAGGAACAGATCATGTCCAGGAATGTACAAATGAGTCTTGCGCAAAAGGTCCAGGACGCCTCGACACTGTTTCGCCAAAAACAAAATGCCTACATGCAACGTATGTGTCATCAATGGCTTGCATGCCGTTTTGGCTCACGCTCTTTGAAGTAGCCAAGGAGATGTAGGAATGGGTTGCTAACGCTACTTTTGTTTCGTCACCGTAGGAATGCGTGGAGTTGAGCTCAGGAATAAGGACATTTTCTCAGCGGTGCAACCTATCAACTCTTCCATATCGGATGATCCAGAAGAAGGCGTAAGAGCTCTTCTTTATTGAATGCGACTGGCGATGGGCTCAATGCGACATTAAAAGTGCTTGGGATCGTATCTAACGTCTTCTTTCGCAACACTTGTTTATAGGGCTTTACAGGAGCTCAGCAGGCGTTTGCGGAACAGTCAAATGCGACGATTACACAGCGGGAACAGGAAATCAATCACATCTCTAAATCAATATTTCAGCTGGCGGATATCTTCAAGGACCTGCAGACGATGGTCATTGATCAAGGAACATTACTCGATCGTATCGACTTTAACGTTGAACAAGCCTCAGTTCACCTTCAGGATGCCGTCTACGAACTCGACGAGGTAACAATCACTTTGACAATCGGAATGACGTTTATTTTTCTGCGCACGGACATGTCACTCACCAAACCTATTTTTATATCTCCTCCGACAGGGTGAGAAATACCAGAAGAAGGCCAGGAACCGCAAGATCATTCTGCTTCTTATTCTGTTGATTGCGGGACTCTTTATTGTTCTCATTTTCAAGCCACGACACCGTAGTGTCCCAGCACCAGAGCCAGAGCCAGAATCTCCTCATGATCTCCCACCAGATCAACCGCCCGTCGTACCCCCTCAATAAGAGCTTTAATAGACGCGCGGCGTTTACGATAATAAAAAAAACTAGACAACAGAGCAGGAAAGGAATTTTGACGCGTTTTTACTGACCATCAGTGTGAAAGAAGAAAGGACGAGGTACCAAAACCTCTCCTTCAGAATGAATCAACTGATAAGGTAGCAAACTCTGGCACAGATGGGAGAGCCGTTTCTAGTTGGGGTGATGGACCCTGGTTCAACTCCTCGTCGACCAAAAGTCTCTTCCACAATGACCACAGGGCTGTCTTTCTGATCTCCCGTGAGTCATCTCCCTGCCAGACCATGCTCGCTTATCAACGCCCATTCATTTTTCTGGCTCTTCCCGATTCATTCTTCGCTTCATACATTTATCGCGTTTGTTCAAAAAGTACCTTCTTATTTTAACCATGGTTTTGAGAGTCACACCGAGGTAGCAATTAGCTCCCACATCGCGCGAGAATCAAGGGATTTAGATGAAAGACAGCGCGTCAAAAAATATCGCATGGCTGTGTCTTGCCTTTTTTTCTTTTCACCTCATCCTATGCTCTATTCATCAGGACATCCATTCATCCATCGTTCACCATGTCAACCGCAACTCGTTGCTTCAACACCCAAGAGCTCGTGCGGTGGTTGGTAGTCAAACTGGTTAAACCCGACACGTCGCGACTCCAGACGTCGCCTTCACCTCTAGGTCGAGTCCGGGTCTTTTTGTTACATGATGTCATGGTGAGCCTCTGAAGACCAAGCCACCCGTCAACTCAACTGTCCCCTCTTACGCCGCACCACCCTCCTCCCTCGTGATTTTTCTCTTTATCTTTCCTTCCCTCCTCCTGATTTTCCTTTTTCATTCTCTTTCTCTTTTTCTCTCCTTCCTGTTTTTTTTCTTTTTCTTTCTCTTTCTCTTTCTCTTTCCCTCCGTCCTGTTTCTTCTTTCTCTTCTCTTTCTCTTTCTCTTTACCTCCGTCCTGTTTCTTCTTTCTCTTCTCTTTCTCTTTCCCTCACCCCTCGTCCACATTCACCACTCCTCGTCCACATTCTCTACTCTCAACCAGCTCCCCTCTGTCCCCATCGTCCTCGCCACCCACCTTCACCTCTCTTTACTTTCGGCATCTTCATTCGCCCTCGAACCCTTTGCTCACCTCCTTTATTGTTCGATATTGGACTCACCCGCACCCGCGTAGTCCGCAAGCATACTAACAAGGAAACATACTAACAAGGAAACATACCAACAAGGAAGCAAGGTAAATGGGTCAGTCTTGGGTGGCAATAGGGATGACGTGTGTACGGGTGTTGAGAAATGATGGTGAGCTGGATCCACCTTGGGTACAGAAGAGCCAAAGACTATGCCGTGCCCTGGGCTGCTCTTCATATGACCTGACCGTCAGCCTCGGCTGGCGGTGGCGCTGGATTTAAGCGGGCTACTCGAACCACACTGTAGGTACAGAAGGGCTATAGAACATGCCATGCGCTGGGCTGCTCTTCATATGACCTCCGCCATCGGCGGTGTTGCTGGTCCTTGTAGCTTTGCTCTCCGTCAGACTCGTGGGTACTCGAGGGTGCAGCGGCCCTCACAACGACCTCTCTCATTTCTTGACATCCACTTCTCGCTGAGGGTACTAAGGTTTCGTGTGCATTGATGATTGTTCAACTCCGTGGGTACCGAGGGCTATAGGACAAGCCGCACGCTGGACTGCCCATCATAATGACCTCACCGCTACCTGCCTGGGGTAGGTTTTGGGTAACGGTGGTGATGCTTGGACCAAGATCTAGTGCCGTCGCCTGTAATGTCCATGAGGTCTTTTGAGACCTCGCTCGGCTCGGCTGTTTTCACCGCTGGGTGACTGGGGCCACCACCCTGCTTTGTGGGCGTGGTTTAATAGGACACAAAGGAGTTGTACGGTTGTGTTTTGTTGTTGCTTGAGGCTGACCCATTACCTTTTCTTTCCAGTCTTTCTCTGTCCTTAATAGGTTTTTACGAGTTTTGTTAGGATTGTTCGAGCAAGAATATGCGATAGAGTCGAGCAAGAGGGTAGCAATAGGAACAACGACAAGATAGGATTAGATGTATTCGAGTTGCTCAATAAAACAATAAAACATGGAGTAAAAGGCGCAGAAAGACAATGTTCATCATGACAAATATAACAAACTCGCACGGGCATTGCAGTTATTTGTTTACATCGGAAACATGTCTGTATTAATATACGAGTAGATTGTCTTTTGCTGCCATAAAAGACACATCCCTCCATCTAACCATTTTCAACTTCTTCCTCCATCTCTCTCTACAACACCTTCTCACGGACATTCATCATTGGCATCCACGGCCTCTGAGCTTGACTGCGAAAGAAAGACATATACCCAATCTCCCGCATGGGCACAGCGTTCTGTCCCACATGCAGCCTCAGCTCCTGTTCTCAACACTCCATCCATGTCGATTTACAGGGTGTTCTCTACCCTACAATTCAATATGCGTGTAGCTGCAACAGTATCCAAAATCGCATGGCTCACATAAAAACGTGTTGTGGAGAAAGAGGCTCAAGGCAATCAATTCTGGCCAATCAGTTTTTTTTTGAAAAGCTCTCCTGTCGATTGGAAATGCAAGCATAGGCATACAAAGTGTCAGCGGTTTTGAGGATATTGAAACCGTGTTGGAGTCATCAGGCAGATCCGGCCGTGGAAGGAGTCATATTATATTTGTTCTATTGTTTATGTGCTATTGTCCTATTTTCGTTGTTGCTTTGGGGATGGTGTTAGAAGGCTTTTCGTCGTCATACAGAATCACAGACACATGCTAAATCCAAGAAGGTGGTGCAATTGGAGAGTCTTCGTGAAAGTATTCGTTTAGTTGATGTGCCACTTGTGTCTGCGATATGATTTTGATGAAATAAAAAATAAAAATAATCGCCTCACTTCCTCAGCCCATCCTTTCTTTTGTCACCATCTCCTCAGTCACTTACTCCTTCTTTGTCATTATCACCTCCGGTCTTTTTGCATGTCGTCGTTCCTGCTCCAAGCTCGAGTCCCGCTCCGTCCCCGGTTCTTTCGCCTATCGTCATACCCGTTTCAGTCTCCAGTCCTGCTCCTACTGCCTCATTGAGTCGACTACACCTCACTTCCTCCCGAAAGATACTCCACCCAACACTGCAGCCCCTATCACTACAGCGTTTTCACCCACTCTAGCTACTCTCACCACTCCTTCACCTCTCCTGTCTGACGCAACCGATTCTATCTTTGAGCGGGCAGTCGACACCTTGGGCAAGGCTTGCAGAGAGTGTCCCCTCCGTTCCACGGCCGAATACAATGCCGAGGTCCTTCGCATCGCCAGTGAAACTAAGAAACAACAAACGGCTGATAACACAAAGTATGCCATGCTCAGAGTCCGATACTGAAAAAAAAACTTGCCAAGAGGCCTCAAGACTCGGATGTCATACTTTCCACATTCGATACTCAGGTCGCCAACGCAAAACCGCCCGCATCACGACTCTATCCAGTCGCTGCAAGACTGCTGTCCTTGGGATACGTCGCCGGGCCACCGAGGCCATCAACATCACCAACACCACCAATACCACCGATACCACCAACGCCACCAACGCCACCAATACCACCAGCACCGAGATCCTTAGTGAAGTCGAGTAGAGACTTCTCAACATTCTTTGCCCTGCCTTCTCCAACAAGGATTTAGTCGAATGCAGCAAGGAGGGAACAGACCAAGAGCCTGACAAACCCGAGGGGTTCCAGGAACACGACGACATTTATGACAAGAAAAACAGGGCGCTATCGTTTCCCATGTCGCTCCTTACAGCCATACATTTTCTACCAAACTTCCCAAAAATAAGCGGGATGGGTGTTTTGCACGTTCGGAAATTCAACAAACAAGAGCAGGACTTCTTGCCCAAATTTACGGAGGGTAGAACTGAGGAGTATTCTGTGTCTTCGTTTCTGAGGTCTGCTGCCTTGCAGTTATCCGTCGAGCTAAAAAAATCACTACAGGAATGAAGCGATCGATCTCCGCATTAAGGTAAAAAGAGTTGAAAGCTGTAACTTCTATTTAGTCATACGTGTTTGACATTGATCAATGTTAACACAATTATTTCCCCCCAAAAACAATAGATCGAAGTCCACAAACACAAGAAACTTCTACCTTCAGAGATTACATTAGGTCGAAAATCCGCAATAGATAATTTCATACTATTGAACAAGGCCTGCGGAGGTCGTCGCTCGTTGGTGCCAATGTCGTCTTTCGATGTCAAGTTTATTACTTTGTGGGATCTGGATCTAACCAAGACCTTTTGGCAGGACCTACCATTGAGGCGCGTGCCTCAGCCGTATGGCTTCCCAGAATATCCGAGTATGGAGCATTCCGATCAAGGCGCACAGTGCAGATGTCGGTCTTTGGTTGCCAACAAAAACGCCTGGGTTCCTCATCACCAGGCTACTCACCAACGTTGGCCGATACTCAGCGGATCAATGGAAAAGGCATTGAAAATATTCCAAGTCGACCATCCTGATGGCTTTGGCGAAGATAAGGAGTCATCCCAGAATATCCGGGACGACAACTTTTGAACCTACCTCCCTACACCGAGAAAGGCTACGATCTGGGTGGATCGATTCAGGACAGACGGGTTCCGGCTCCAGGTGCCCGCTTTTAATTTGAATGAGCTCCACTCGGTCAAGTACAGACGACTACCCCTGGAGAGGCTGCCTTATCGACTAACATCCACTGTTGGCGGCACGGATTATTTTTTTGACGGAGATCAGGAATATCGTTTCAACCAAGTAAGATGCCACCCAGCTCTGGACTTGCGATCCCAAGAGAATCAAAATCCTTAGAATTGACTTGGGTCAAGCATTTGTCGTTAGAGCGAGTGCGATTCTACCCATTCGCGAGTAGCGGAATGTCTAACAAGGACAAGAGTCTGGTGTTACTACCATAGAATCGTCGCTGTTGAGTGTTGAGGCAGAGGAAGATGAAGAGGCCCTGCACCTGCTCTTCGATGCCATTGCATACAAGTGCTTGGAGTTTCCAGCATTCTCGCCCTGTGCAAGTGATCTTGTTTTGTGTCACTTGTCCTTGACCTTGTCGTTGTCGTTGTCGTTGTCGTTGTCCTTGTCCTTGTCCTTGTCCTTGTCCTTGTCCTTGTCCTTGTCCCTCCTTGCATGTTCGTCCCTGTGCTGTTACTCAGTACACAAATGTTAGTCAACTGTCCCAGACACCGATCCAGTGGGTTGGAAAGCAGTGCTGAGCGAAGACAAGGCGAAGGCGCACAAGGTGGAGATCAGGGAAAGACGTATGGAAATGACCAAGTTATCATACACACAATCCTTCACGAATGACAAATGCGACCCAATAGGAAAGATGCTCAGCATTGACAAATGAGAGAAGACAACTTCCAACAAAGAGCTGCACAATTGTTGCTGTATCCCATGCAATCATGGAGAAACATCTCATTGACCCCTTTTTCCAACTCTCTACATATCGTCTCTCTTGGTCGTCTTTCTCACTGGCAGCTACCAGAGACACGTTTGTACCCGTAGCGCAGAAGAAAAAGAGAAGACGTCGAAGAAAGAAGTGTGCCCAGTGTAAGGAGAAGGAAGTCAAAAACAAACGTGCCATGGTGGAGGAGAAGACCAAGGAACAAAAAAGATGACGACTTTGACCTTTGAACAAGAGGAAAGAATACAAGAGATGGCGTCCACCCGATGGAACAGATGATTGACGACATCGGGTGTCGCTCGTCACAATGCATCCCTGGATGATGCGTCTGGCCCTCCCCAGTTTCTGAATGGCATGTATTGTCATCAAACTCTTCAGCGGTTTCGTACCTTGTGGTAAGTATGGGAAGGGAGAGAAAGAAAATGGGGCGAGGGAAACTTTTCAAAAAAAATGATTGGTCAGAATTGATTGTTTACCTTGAGCCTCCTTCTCCACAAAACGTTTTTATGTGAGCCATGCGATTTTGGATACTGTTGCAGCTACACGCATATTGAATTGTAGGGTAGAGAACACCCTGTAAATCGACATGGATGGAGTGTTGAGAACAGGAGCTGAGGCTGCATGTGGGACAGAACGCTGTGCCCATGCGGGAGATTGGGTATATGTCTTTCTTTCGCAGTCAAGCTCAGAGGCCGTGGATGCCAATGATGAATGTCCGTGAGAAGGTGTTGTAGAGAGAGATGGAGGAAGAAGTTGAAAATGGTTAGATGGAGGGATGTGTCTTTTATGGCAGCAAAAGACAATCTACTCGTATATTAATACAGACATGTTTCCGATGTAAACAAATAACTGCAATGCCCGTGCGAGTTTGTTATATTTGTCATGATGAACATTGTCTTTCTGCGCCTTTTACTCCATGTTTTATTGTTTTATTGAGCAACTCGAATACATCTAATCCTATCTTGTCGTTGTTCCTATTGCTACCCTCTTGCTCGACTCTATCGCATATTCTTGCTCGAACAATCCTAACAAAACTCGTAAAAACCTATTAAGGACAGAGAAAGACTGGAAAGAAAAGGTAATGGGTCAGCCTCAAGCAACAACAAAACACAACCGTACAACTCCTTTGTGTCCTATTAAACCACGCCCACAAAGCAGGGTGGTGGCCCCAGTCACCCAGCGGTGAAAACAGCCGAGCCGAGCGAGGTCTCAAAAGACCTCATGGACATTACAGGCGACGGCACTAGATCTTGGTCCAAGCATCACCACCGTTACCCAAAACCTACCCCAGGCAGGTAGCGGTGAGGTCATTATGATGGGCAGTCCAGCGTGCGGCTTGTCCTATAGCCCTCGGTACCCACGGAGTTGAACAATCATCAATGCACACGAAACCTTAGTACCCTCAGCGAGAAGTGGATGTCAAGAAATGAGAGAGGTCGTTGTGAGGGCCGCTGCACCCTCGAGTACCCACGAGTCTGACGGAGAGCAAAGCTACAAGGACCAGCAACACCGCCGATGGCGGAGGTCATATGAAGAGCAGCCCAGCGCATGGCATGTTCTATAGCCCTTCTGTACCTACAGTGTGGTTCGAGTAGCCCGCTTAAATCCAGCGCCACCGCCAGCCGAGGCTGACGGTCAGGTCATATGAAGAGCAGCCCAGGGCACGGCATAGTCTTTGGCTCTTCTGTACCCAAGGTGGATCCAGCTCACCATCATTTCTCAACACCCGTACACACGTCATCCCTATTGCCACCCAAGACTGACCCATTTACCTTGCTTCCTTGTTGGTATGTTTCCTTGTTAGTATGTTTCCTTGTTAGTATGCTTGCGGACTACGCGGGTGCGGGTGAGTCCAATATCGAACAATAAAGGAGGTGAGCAAAGGGTTCGAGGGCGAATGAAGATGCCGAAAGTAAAGAGAGGTGAAGGTGGGTGGCGAGGACGATGGGGACAGAGGGGAGCTGGTTGAGAGTAGAGAATGTGGACGAGGAGTGGTGAATGTGGACGAGGGGTGAGGGAAAGAGAAAGAGAAGAGAAAGAAGAAACAGGACGGAGGTAAAGAGAAAGAGAAAGAGAAGAGAAAGAAGAAACAGGACGGAGGGAAAGAGAAAGAGAAAGAGAAAGAAAAAGAAAAAAAACAGGAAGGAGAGAAAAAGAGAAAGAGAATGAAAAAGGAAAATCAGGAGGAGGGAAGGAAAGATAAAGAGAAAAATCACGAGGGAGGAGGGTGGTGCGGCGTAAGAGGGGACAGTTGAGTTGACGGGTGGCTTGGTCTTCAGAGGCTCACCATGACATCATGTAACAAAAAGACCTCCGACTTTGACGCCAGCCGTCAGAGAAGCAAACGCCCTATGACCAAAGTCGGGAATAAGAATTGCAGGCGCCTATCGACAGATGGAGTCGAGCCTACATCAACTCAAGTCCTTGGTCGACCGCCAATGGTACTATTAAAGGAAAAGTCGGGTACTTGCACTTGTTGGGTGGGTTGACCAAGCTGACAGAGCTTCGAGGATCCGTCTCGGCCGCCACGGAGGAAACCAGGGAGAGGGGGAGGGGGGGTGATGGGTTGGCCCGAAGTAAGGTGGATGGCGGATCATTGGCCGAATCTGGAAGTTGCATAGTTCTTTGAGACGGACGAGGTGCCGAGGAAGGAGTTTTTGTGGTTGCAGAGTCAGAGTAAAAAGAGCCAAGTTGGAATTGTCCGCTCCTCCAGTCTAACTCAGCAGATTAGCCTCCTCCCCATTCACATGAACATTAGGCAGCTTGGGTTTGGGTGTGCGTGAATGTGTCTTTATGTCTGCTTCTGTGTTTGTATGCTGGTGGGACAAGGTTCACAGACACAATCCCGAATAGAAAAATGAACCTAAAGAGATGCCCCGTTCTCCTGGTTGTAAGATCAGTCCGACGTCCCAAGATAAAAACGTTAACATTCATGTTGGACACTTTGGGATGGATTCTTTTTGTGGGCTCTCTTTACTCGCTCAACCTGGCATACACTATCATACTCTCTGAGCTAACTTTTGTTGTGCCTGGAAATCTGACAACCAGCTTTTTTTTCTTTTCTTGGGATTTTGTCCAGACAAAAAACGATTTATTGCATTTTGGCGACACATGTATTTACAGGGCGTCAAAGTTGATGATATGAAGCGCCTTTTTCCTCTCCCTCTCATCCTCACGCTTCTCCATCCAGTTGAGTGAAACGACCACACCGGCCAGGATAGCAGTCGCCGTAACGAGCGTAACAAACACCCATGGGACATAGTCTCCTGGACGAACATACAGCTCCAAAGTCCACTCGCTTGGTCCACCCTTTTTCTCAGCCCATGCTGCCGCTGCCGCTGCTGCTGCCGCCACGGCATCAGGATCAACCTCAGCTCCTGGAGTGGCATTCAGTCCTCCAACAGGAGGTCGAGACTCATCCTCTGACTGGTAAGGAATGATGATCAACTGCGAGTTGGGGATCACTCCGGAATACGTCGTATAGTGCTCAGGCTGGTTCCTCGTCACGCCCACAAACAACTCCTCAACATAGTTATTCGTCCGTCCCAATCCAAACAACGAGTATGGCAAGGACAGACCCATGTAAGACGATGAAGGGTACTGAGCAACCTGGTTGGCGCGCTTCTTGCCCGAGGTGTCCAGAACAGTAAACTTGAAAGTCGCTCCCGGATAGTTGACTCCAAATGGCTTGGCGCCGGCCTTGGCAGGTTTAGTATCGTGAGGTCCACTCCATGTGGGGCTAACACCGTTCGAGGCAAGGGTCTTGAGGAAGAAGGCGTCGTTGAAGTAGTTGTTGTGGATCATGGTGATCGCCCTTCCTGCAGCCTGTTGACCATTCGTGTTCCTGAGCAGCATTATATCCACCGTGCCCTATTAGAATGGGAAATAAAAGTGGTTAATAAATTTTGTCAATCAATACATCGTCAACATCAAAACAACCAAAAAGTCAATGTTCAAACTTACATCCTCGTCGAGGTCCAAGAAGGCCGCTGCGCGGACATCCTGTGCAAGGTTCAGAGCCTCGGCACCATCAGTCACTTTGACAAAGCTGCGTCTCTTCTTGGTCACTGCAGAGGGCACACAGGTCTCATCTGCGCAAAGGACAGACTGGAAGAGGGTTGCGCTTGACGGCTTGCTGTTGTCGCCGGGTGTGCTGCTAACGACCAGCAGATCCGGGTATCCATCCAAGTTGTAATCGCCGACATGAACCGACACAGGCAGTTTGCCCTTGAAACCGGGGTCGATCAGCAACAAGCGCTGTCCTTCCGGGAATACATTCGCTAACGGGAACCGTACAAGGCCCTATCAACATCCATATGCCGTTTTTCAGTTAGTACAAACGCTCAAGCTAAATTATAATAACACCAAGCTCGAGATTCTTACCCCTGGGACAGTGTTGTGGTCTGGGTCGACGCTGAACGAGAATCCTGGATCTACGACGCACAGGTTGGTCACCTGTCGACAATCCTTCTGATCCTTGGACGTGCAAAGAGGGATCTGCTGGTTGTAGTAGACATAGATCGAGCACTGGCCATGGGTATCACACCCAGGGACGACCATATCAACCGCTCCGTCGCCATCGATATCCGCGAACGTGACCTGTCCAGAGCCTTCTGGCAAAAGCCCACTCACTCCAAAACTGAATCCTTCATCTTTGTTGTTCACGTAGACCACATAGCTGTATTGTTGCGTTCCAGCATCGTAGCAAGTCAGGAAGAGGTCTATTTTTTAATTGTATAATATTTAAATTCGTTAGTTTTGAAATGTTCACTTTTGATGCCCATTTGCTTATTACGAAAAAAAGAGTAGCACTCACCCGCAAGACAGTCTCCGTTGAGATCGACAAACGCGCTTGAATGAGGGTCCGAAAGAGTGCAGGCTGGTCCAGCTTCTCCCGTAAAGTTCATAGGCACACTAGCAAAAGGATAAGTCAGGCGCTCCACGTTAGTTTCAACTCATAGAAACATCACTGTGGTACTTATGCTCCCCATATTCCTTGACATCCTGATCCACCAAGACGCTTACACTTCAAAAATGGGTCCATCGGGGTTGGCAGGGGAGTAAATGTTTCTCCATACCGACAATGGACTGACTCCTGCCTGGTATCCTTCAAACTGGTATCCAAGAAGATCCGTGAGCATATCTCCGTTGTAGTCAAAAGTGATCGGTTGTTGGGCTGTCGATGATGGCACGGTAATGAAATTTTCGTCTATTTCGAATACAACAAAAATGGCATAACAAACAACAAACAAAAGGTATATTAGTTTTGAAATGCATCTACAACGGCTGCATTGTTGAACTCCATAAATACAATATGAAGTTCATCCTGTTGAAAACGTACTCCATCCGCTGTCAATGTTTCCGAGGTACACCCGCATCATGAGCTCGCCTTGGGGGTTCCGTACTGGGTCCGCCTGACCCATGACCAAAACATCCAGCTTGCCGTCGTGGTTAAAGTCTCCCGGGACAATGTTGGTGATAATGAAGGGAGGTGTCTGAGCAATCGTCACCGTTGCGTTAGGAAGTATACTAAACGCCCACTCCGCTAGGAATAATGGAGCAGAGGCACGTCCGGTGTTAGCATTGATGCCCATAGACCGTTGATTGTATCTTCTTCAGGCTTGGCATTCTGTCATTCCTTGTGGGTGACAATTGGGTGCAAAGTACCATGGTCCCAGAGATATACGCTGAACGATGTCTGGTCATCACTTAGCGTGATAATGTCGGTACTAGGAAGCACAAAAAAAAACGTCGCCAGAAAGAGAAGGCATAGTAGGTAAGCAAAGTATACCAGGCAGCGCAACGGATATCCAGAAACGAAGGGACAATTCACTTCTGTAGCAAATATGATTGCAACTTGGAGTAAGCTGGACTTACTATTTGTCTCCATTAAAGTCTCCAAAGGCAGCGGCGGTTCCCTTGACGTCGCCGAGATGGATGTTGGCGTCAACGTTGTAGAGTCCGCTGGTGGGGTACTTTCTTGCAAGGGCCGATCCGACAGCGCATGAGAGCGCGAGGAGAGCTGTAAGAATCGTTCTCATTGCCTTGTGTCGAGTTGTATGTGCCGTGTGCGTATATATATATGCCCTCCTCTCGGTGTCCTGTGAGTCTGTGTGCGGAGAGTTGTTTTGCTGGTTTGATGGGTGGTTGACAATCCCTTTTGTGTCTGGTGAGTGAGTGTGAGTGTCGAGGCGATGAGCAGAAAAAGGTGTGAAGAAAGGTGAAAGGTCTCAGGGTTGCAGGTCGCTCTGCCACGACCTTTTTGAACTTGTGACTGATTTTTGGTCGGACACACAAAATCTCAGTCGACACTGGAATCGACCACATTCACATTTTGACCTTGAACATCAACACCCTGCAAAAGGCACATATTTATGTCCACACAATACAATTGATATTGGTAGCACCACATAACAGGCGTTGGGAAAGCATAAAAAAAAAGAGACCAGGGTTTATTTACAATTGATCCGTGTGGTAAAAGAAGCAATGGGCGAGGCAGAAGTATGTACAAGTTGCTGTGTTCTGCAGCTAAAGAGGGGAGTGAGACAGGAGTAGAGCTTGTCCCTAGACAATGATGACAAGTCCAGGCCGTTGTTGCGCCAACACCCACTCCTTGCCTCTCTTCAACGCATCCATCTTCTTGCTCAACTCTCCACCAGCCTGCGACCCATTGCGCCGTGTAGCGAGCGACCCACAAGAACCCATGTTGCCGGGCTCAGGGCTGGTGCTCTCCAATGGAGCGATTTCCTGGGGTGCCACTGCCTCCACCATGATGACCTCTGGTGCCTGAGGAGCGACAGGGGCAGCTGGCTGAACCTCGGGTTGAGGTGGCGACTCGATCACAGCACTGTCCAGAGGATGCAATGCCGCCGCAACTGCTCCTGCTCCGGCCAGTCCTTGATCCTGCGGAGTTAGAGCTTGTGGCGCCGGGACCTGTTGCTCCAAAGGTGCAGGTGCAGGTGCTGGTGGTGAAACGGCCTGGATTGGCGCCTCGTCACTCAAATCACCAGACCCAATCCCCGAGCAACAGCTAACGTTCAGCCTCTTGAGACTCGAACATCCGTTCAAAATCTCGCGAACACCCTGCTCCGTCACACGAACACAGCCTCGGATCTCCAAATCCTCCAACATATGGCGACCAGGGTTCAGGGCATCAAACTGCGCCAACTGGTAAAGACTGGCATCCGAGACTGCCGACCCACAGAAGGACAGGTCGATCTTCTTCAGGATCATACAGCTGTCCGACAAGGCCTCCAAAGCGATATCGGTCAATGCGCAACAGAACGAGAGCGAGATGGACTCGAGTCGGGGCATGTTGGGTGACAAGGCGACAATGGCCTCGTCCGTCAGGAACGTGCAGTCCGAAAGGTACAGCTCCTTTAACTTGGGGAAGCAAGCCTCCTTTCCAGGAATGGGTACTGGCTCGGGAAAATGTCCGTTAACCATGTCTGGTGATGGATCTGGATCGAACGCATCCAGGCTAAGCGAGATGAAGGCCTCGGGCGAGATAGTCGTGCATCGCTGGAGGTTCAGGTACTCCAGTTGGCGTGAACCAGAGGAGCAAAGGTGGATAAAACTCCTGTCCGTGACGTTCTTGCAGTAGGAAAGGTTTAAGTGTGAGATCAGAGGACAGCCCGGGAGGTCGGGGGAGATGACAGGGGATGATCGTGACTTGGTCGCTGGCTGAGGTGCAACAACTTCTTGGGGTACCCCATTGGCGATCAGAGCAGACCTGGGGTAAAGCCCGTAGATGGTCTCATCACCGAGTTTCCTGCAGTTGGAAAAGTCGATCGACCGAAGCTTTGGACAGTGCATGCCCAGAGAGCGGAATCCTGCATCTGTCACGTTCCAGCAGCTGTGCAAGTCAAGATCCTGCACGGCGGGCATATGGGAAGCTAACATCGATAGCCCCTTATCCGAGATCAAGAAGCAATCTCTCAAGGAGACACGGGTCGTTCTTGCCGGGTTGCGGCTCAGGATGGAGTTACACAGGTCTCCCAACACGGCATCGGTCACGATCTTCTTGTGCATTGACAAATCCAGATCCCGGACGAGGTCGTTGTGTTCCATGATCTTGTGATCCCAGTCCTTGCAGACGCGTCTTGCCCTCAAAAGCGCCGTTATTGGGAGACCCTTCAGAATTGTAAGGACAGTCGACTCGTCCAGATCCTGGAAGGTTGCTGGCCCTGTGCGCAACTTGATGGGCTCTGTCAGGGTGACGGAGGCAATGCCGGCAGTCATATCCTGTTCGTCCTGGTCGGGGAGAGATGGTTCCACAGTTGCCATGGCGCTGGAGGTAGCAGGTGCGAATGTAGTGTCAACCATCGTCTTTGCCTGAGTTGTTTCTGCCAATTTCATCAAGTCCTGTTGGGTCCACACAGCTACACTGGCTCGTCTCCGCTTCGGATTACTCTCCACCAAGCCACGGATGGTAGGGTTTCGGCTCATGGGTGGCTCGAGACCACTTTCGTGAGCAGGGGGAATAGCGTTTTGCTCAAAGTAGGGCTGCTCTTGGGGTGCGACTGGTGGCATAGGAGTTAACATGGGGGCTTCGTCGAATGGGCTCCACTGTGCAATTGAAAGAGGGGCCAATGACTGCGCGACCGATGGACGACGACCTCTTGGGATCCCTCCATTGATTGTCATAGGCAGCACTGAGATGGCTATTTCGCAATATACAGACGAAACTGTTAGATCGGACCAAGTAACATAATGTGCAAGCAAAGTTAAGTTGTTCGTCTGTTACCTGTTGGATGGCCGGCTTCGATGGGGTGGAGTGGGTCCTGGGATGGACGTCTGGTGGGGGGATTCGAAAGGTCAGCGGTGAAGCCTGTTTGCCCCGGAACGGAGGTATCCTGTGGTTGAATGGTTTGGATTGGTGTCTTTTGGACGGGCGACTGGGCAGCATCCCGTGGCACGTTCAGAGATCGATGGTTCATCTCTCCGTCAATATCCATGAGTCCTGCCGAGTCATCCTGCATTCCTTGGTCTGCGTTGGTGCGATTGTTGTGGATAAGCCAGTTGTTGTAGAGTCGGTTTCCCTCTGCCGTGATGGTCTCTGCTGCGCCAGGCACTGCCTCAAAGACAGCCTCGAGATTCTCCTTTGTCAAAACAAACACTTCGACCTGTGAGACTGCCTTGACATTGGCGATACGAGGCACATCCAACAAGACGGCAATTTCGCCAAAGAATTGCCCGTCTCTGAATCGAGCCAGGACGCGAAGGTTGTCGTCGGAGAGAATTTCGACCATGCCTGAGGTGACAAAGAACATCTCGCGACCGATCTCTCCGCGACGGATGATGGACTGGCCGAGGTTGTAGGTGCGTGGCTCGACCTTGAGGGAGAGCATATGGATGATTTCGGATGGGCAGCTTTGGAAGAGTGGGACCTATGTATTAAATCCAAGAAAGGGAACATGATAATGATGGATGGATGATGGGATGATGGAAAGAAAAGGTTAGCTCCAATTTTTGGTTTTTTTTCATCAGTGTTTCTGCCTGTGATTTGACCATGACGACTGTCATCAGCACCTAATTGGAGAATAGTAACCCACCTTGCGAATGGCGCTATGGATGTCGCTTCTGGCAAAGCTATCCGAATTGGTATCATCCCGTCCTTGATCCGGTCCTCCAGAACCGCCATCCAGAGTACGTCGTGCAGAAATCGACTGTCGCCGTTTGAGATACATCTGGTACCGCTCCTGTGTCTGATACCCAATCGCCTTGGCCGTCTCAGGGCAGGACTCCATGACTTTGACGAGGTCGTCTCCCGAGAGGATGGCGATCGTGCAGCGGTTCTTTGCGAGGACATCCATGGATCGGGGAACCCTGTAAAGGACCCCGATATCGCCGAAAAAGTTGTTCTCCTTGATCTCGTAGTAGGTCGCCTCGTTATCGTGAGACACGACCTTGACTGTCCCACGGAGGACGTAAAACATAGCGCTAGACTGCTCCGACCGGCGAATGATGTGGTCCTGGGGATGATAATGACGAATGTGCATACTCGATGCTAGCTGTTGGATTCCCTCGGGTGTAGAGTTCTTGAAGAGAGGGTGTTCTGCAAGTGATTGCCAGAGTTTTGGTGGGAGGTTGGTGACGGGCGAATAGCCTGTTGGTGAGGTCGGTGGCGAAGAGAGCGAGGCAAGTCCCTGCCCTAGTTCTGTTTCGAAAGGGTGTTGCAGAAGTGGCGGGAGCGTGGGTCGCTTGAAGGACGTGCGTCGAAGGCCCTTGACGGGGGATTCTGGCGGAGTCCTGAGAGATGGCAGTATTGGGTTCTCGCCCGAGTGGAAGAGGTCGAGGTTGATCTTTGGAGATTGGACTCTGGCTGGTGAGCTGGGGAGAGGTGACTGGACGACGGGCGGTGCAGGTGAAGAAGGGCGGCTGTTGTCAAAGGTGTTGAGGAAAGGCGATGCTGCCTGGTCGGTGTTGGAGGAGTTGACGTCGGGGTCGAGGGGGTCGAGAGGGTCGCGTCTGTCGACGGCAGCGGCCTTATTGGTTAAGGTGGACGAGGGGTCTGTTGGCCACAACATCAAATCTGAATCGGCCGGGGGACGTCGTCGTTTGGAGGAAGGCGCCGGGATGGAAAGGGAACGTCCTGATCGTTTATGACACACCACTTTTAATCCTTCAGAGTGACTCTTCTGTGGTTTAAAGAGAAAGGGGGTGGGCAGCAGCAGTTAGAGCTGGTTTGGTGGGTAAATAAATAAAGATACAGTAGTTACGTGGATCAATTCCGAATGCCGTCGAGAGGAGGAAGGGGGTGGGAGTAATATTATGAAAGATGCAAGAGTGGGAAGAAGATAAGTGGTGTTGTTGTAAGAGTGTGAGAGAGAAGAGGAGTGCAGGCAGGGAGGGAGAGAAGGTGTAAGGAGGAGGGAAGAGAAACAGAGAGAAGAAAAGAAGAAGGACGAGTGGTTAGAAAGAAGTAAAGTTTGTCAATGCAAACGCATGATGCGTCTTTGTTTATACCGCTTATTGCTTTTTGTATTGGTTTGTTTGTGTCCACAAAAGGGAGAGGGGTGGAGGGAGGAGACTGAGTGCAACGGTCCAAGCAAACGAAACGAAGAGATGACTCTTGGTCAGCAAGAAGGAGCGAGAAGGAGCGAGAAGAGACGAGAAGGAAGGAGAGAGAGAGAGAGAGAGAGAGAGAGAGAGAGTGTGTGTGTGTGTGTGTGTGTGTGTGTGTGTGTGTGTGTGTGTGTGTGTGTGTGTGCGAGGGGCCAGACTGGGCCCTGGCGGATGAATAATAATAACAGGCGTATGAGGGTGCGAGGAGAGCAGGTGAGCAAGAAGGGCCAAAGAGTAGTTGTTGGTATGTACCCGTTCGTTGTTTCTGTTTGTGGACGAACAGAACAGTCGGCTGATGTCGATATGGAAAGAGAGAGAGGGCGGGTGAAGGAAAGGATAGAAGGATTGTTTTTTTGAGTGCTTCAAAAGGGAAAGAGTGAAGTCGCGACAGGGTGTCAGAAGAGAAGCATATGCACAGAGAAGTGGCGGGAACAAGGACGATGGGGGAGGGTGAGGAAGAAAAAAGAGAAGAGAGGAAAAGAGAAAGAAGAAGAAAGAAGAAGAAAGAAGAAAAAAGAGATGAAGACAGAGAGAAGGAAAAAGTGAAAAAAAAAAAAAGGTCTCACTCCATCATCGGTCTCTTGCTATACAAACACACTCTGACTTACAGACAGATAAGCTTTCGTATGCGCACAATGGGCGTTACTCATGCCAATGCCATCGTCTCCCCTTCTATCTTTTCACAAGTGCCAAGGAAATGAATGAAAACAAGGGTTCTCATCATAGAAACACTCGCTAAAAGTACAAGGACAATTGACAATACCCTTCTCTTTCCCTTCTTCGCTTCTTCGCTCCTTCGCTTCTTCGCTTCTTCGTCGCCAACACCTACAACCGTCTTTTTTTATCTTTCGATCCTTGTGCCACAAACAAAAAATATTCATGCAACCTTCTTTCTTCGTGCCAACTTGTAATCACGTGCGCTATTGATACCCTTCGCTCGCCAGGTGCACAACCCCCCCGGCTCTCTTTTGTTGCTGCATATCCGTCATACGCCCTTTCCCTTGTTGTTTTTCTGCCTTGTTCATTGATTTCATTTCTTGCATTGATGGTCATCTCGCTTTCGCCTGATTTCTCTTTGCATGGCCTTTTCAAGGGGGTGTGTTCGTGTACAGTTGGCACATACACACGTTTGTTTGCTTAGGGTAAGCTCCCTGATCTGCACTGTTGATGAAAAATACAAGGATAGGTCGAGGCGAGGGTAACGGAGATGGGGGAGACGAGAATAGAGGGAGGCAGAGGGGACTCCATACTGGCGAAGAGTGGGAACGTTAATCAAGAGATGAAAAGCGTAATGAACGAGGGTCTTTAAGTAGAAGGTGCAAAACATGAAGAAGGAAAACGAGGACGTGAAAACACAATCAGATGAAAGCGCGCAAAAGGACGACCACGGACCTCAATTTGGATTTATTCTCGTGGTTGTCCTGTGCGGCTGGTCTGCATTGCTCTTGAACCACAATCATGCATAGCTTTTGGCGATGATGCTGTGCCCATCTCTCCTCTTTAATTAGCACATATCCCTCTTTCTCTTTCCGGCCTTGTCACTCGTTCATTCTCGATAAGCGCTTGTTGGTTGTCGACACCTTATCCAAGCAGCCGAGGAAAATTATTCACCACATCATTGACAATCTCATTCATCATACGAACACCCCCACCTCTTTCCCTGTCACTTCCTCCGCTTTCTTCTCATCATTCTTTCGTGTCTCCTCCTCTTATTGCGTACATTGTCGGCATCACCTCAATTCTCAGCACTGCTGCGACCAAGGGCGCAGGACAGGGTCAGAAACTTATTACACTCTTTTCAGTCTCTCGTTCACTTGCGGCAGAGGACCACTTCGTACTGCTGAGTTTTGCTGGTTGGTTTTTTATATCCTACGCACAGACAGTTGTAACTCAATTCAAACCGTCCCCATGTTTTCTCAGCTCAGATTACAACCATAAAAGAGCTTATGACGCGTCGCGCCTTGCGTCCAAAAAAATGAAATAAAGAAACAAACACGAGACGCGTGTACGTTTAATGCAATGGTGGACGTATTTATTTTCAGTTTAAACATCGATTAGATTGTTATGCATAACTGCATCTCGAATGGGGAACAGGTATAAATGACAGGAGTCTACAACTGTCAACTGTGTTATGTTCGCGAAAAAAAAAAATAGTGATGGGTGCAAAGCGAGATGGTGTTTCTTGAGGCGGACAAGAGTGTCCTGCCTGCACAGAATAATATCTGGTTTTTTTTGCGACTGGGGCGTTTGTTCACGTGGCACATATGGGACGATCTCTGTTAAGGGCTGTCTGGTCGAAACACAAGACCACTCTTGCTGTGCCTTTCCTTTTATTTCTACAAATCATCTCTCCAAGCTCACCATTCCCGATTATTTTTTTACTGGCAGAGAACAATTGAC
Source organism: Linnemannia hyalina (assembly GCA_019671135.1). Taxonomy (NCBI): domain Eukaryota; kingdom Fungi; phylum Mortierellomycota; class Mortierellomycetes; order Mortierellales; family Mortierellaceae; genus Linnemannia; species Linnemannia hyalina. The sequence goes on along the minus strand of JAHRHY010000002.1, from coordinate 3,201,056 downwards.
ATGTATGTCGGATAGAGAGTTCGTTGTCTTTGAGAAGGAGAGAAGGGGCGAGGCTGGAAGTGAAAGAAAAGAGAGGAGAATCAATGTGTTGAGATTCGGTGCACGGTTGAGCTGTGAGAAGAAAAGGGTTATGTGAAGGATGTGAAGGATATGAAGGATAAAGTTGAAAGGACGAAGCAAGGGTTTTGTTCAAATGAAGATGTCAAAGAAACAAAAGAGAAGAAAGAGCGACGAGAAGAAAAAGAGCAAGGTCTACAGTGGTGGCTTTCCATTCGTCCAGCCGTCCAGTGGCTTGCGGAATAAACGGTATAGCGCCCACAGCTGAAAGAGTACATCGGAGCGCGTCGATAAGGTTGTTCCATGTCCAATGCAACAAATGGGAGGGACGGATCAAATTTCAGTCAGCTTGTGAGAGCACTGTTTGTCTAGAGATTCCACAAGCTACGCTCTTCTCTTCCAGGCTAGGCAATAGGGCCAAACAACAACTGGCAGACCTCCTGTTCAGACAGTGGGAAACACTAATTCTGTTAAGCAACACTCCAAGATGCATGTTGCATGTTCCTTGTTCATGCGAACAAAATCAACAAACAAAGAAAACCACCATCGATGGGACTAGCAGCAGCAAGTAATAAAATAAAACTAATGGCGATGAAAACACCTATGAAATAGTGAAATAGAACTGGCACCATTGAACTGTGGGAAGAGGAGCCATTCACTCAAACCTTGCAATCCTAATGAGGAAGAATAAAACACAAATGACGACTTTCTCCTCGTGTCCTTTTTCCCACCAAAAACAACAAACTCACGCCAACTGACGAAGTAAGCCCCCCAAGTGGGCGTTGCATGCCAAGGTGGAATTCCAAAAATATAAGCACTTTTTACTTCTCCCAACGCCCAAACTGCACGGAGACAAAGAGGCAAGGATAACCTGGCTAGACCCATCATCTGGCCAATTTGAAAATCATGGGCGGTGAGGTCTCCCCCCTCTTTATGTTGGTCCCCGGTACTACGTTCCGGTTTAGGTCTGTTTTGGACAACCTGGAACAATGCAACCAACAAAAGAATAGGTCCTCCCTTTTACCTTTTCGCCCTTTTTCCGCTTTCACTTTTCACTTTTTCGTTAACATCCCTGGTAGCCGCCCCTTTAACCACTTCTTACCCTATGATCTATCTCCTTCTTAGTTTGCCCAATGGTCCAATCATACACACAGTTTCAATTCAATTAGTGAAGTAGTGAGTGAGAAGCCCTTGAATGAAAAAGAAGGAGGAGATATTCTCGACTTCATTCAGTTCCACTTGACTTTCTCAACTGAAAATAAATGAACGAGACAGTGAACCCTCTCATTCACGCACTTCTTTCCTTGAGCCCTTTCTCGGAGGAGGGATGAGATTGACGTTTTGTGATAAGCCTGACCGACAGATCAAGACTCTACTGCTTTGCTTCCTTTCCCTCCCTCATCTCGTCTCTTTTCTCTACTCTCATGTGTCTCATTATTCATAAAATAGCGACGCCCTTGTCCTTCGTTACCCGGTATCTAAAAAAACCATATATGGAATAAAGTCAACCATCCGCCCTTTTGACACTCCGTCGCCTTTGTTTTTCTTTTTTTTCTTGGCTTTTTGTATTCTCCTTGGTTTTCCATTTCACCAATAACCCACCTCGATCGATCCTACTTTACGTTCTTCCAAGTACACTCTCTTTTCTGCTTCTTTTCACTACCCTATCTATACTCACATTGGCACCCATCTCAGTCGCGGTCGTTTCTTTTTTCCATGGGCGCACTAACTCGGGAGTAGGATAACATAAAAGTGTACCGAACAAACGCAAGAAACAAAAAGGAGAAACTCGTAGAAACAAAACAAAAAACAAAAAAAACTTGAAATAAATGAGAAAGTTACCGAGAGAGAGCAATTGAGAAAGACAAGAGGAGGAGCAGCAAAGGAACCAAGATGTGAATCCTTCATATCGCTTCTCAGTGGGGAGCGAGTGAGACGAAGAAGAAAAAGAAAAAGAAAAAGAAAGACTTGATGTTTGTTTGCTTTTGAGTTGAAACCCATCCAACACACGAAATGCGAGTGGGAGAGATAGAACCAAAAGGCACGCGACTTTCAGAATTGAAAGACCCAATTGTGTAGGAGCAGGAGTTGTGCTGGATGGGGGATGGATGCGGGTACTCTTTTGCCTGTGGTGCTCTTTGGTCGTCCTGTCCGCTTAAGCAGGTTTTACACCTAGATCCAAAAGAAAAGAGAGAGCAAGGAGGGAGGAAGATCCGCCTATCATCAGCCTGCGATCACCTCAGACCTACAACACATGCCTGTAGGCAAGCGTTTGGCCGTTTGGCTCCCTCTGGAGAAACCAGAACGAATCAATTTCTATTCTTTCCTTCTATCTAAGGTAGGGAAAGATAGAGGAACTCCGGATGACTTTGCATCCTGCCTCTCTTGTCCATGTTTATATTGGAAAATGGGGATAATGGGGCGAAACGACGTCTTTTTTGTGTAGTAGAGTGCACTAAGCGAGAGTAGTGCATTTGTATGTGTGTGTGTGTGTGTGTGTGTGTGTGTGAGAGAGTATGTTTCGATGGAAACGGTGGTACTACCATTACAATAGCGTGTGACGCCTCGAATGGGTACACACGGAAAATGCGTCCAAGAGCTCTCGAAGGGGCAAAGGCACACAAACAACAACACAACGCAAAACTTTAAGCCTCGTCCCTTTTTTATCATTTTTGTCGTTGCCCCGGTAAGGTCGAGAGAGTGCTCTTGTCTTATTCGCCAATCAGCGCAATAACATCAACAATCGTTATTCGGAGAGTTCATTCTATTCCACTTGACCTGTAATACAACTCGACCAACCAACCAAAAGAGAACGAACAAACGGCCAATTTACTATTCCGGCCACAACATAACCAACAACAACAACAAACACGAGAAGCACCGTTCCTTGGTCAAAAGTAATATGTACCCACCCACTACACGAGTGAATCGAACTCTAACAACGAACGAACGGCATACCCTGGCGACACCAAGGGGACTAGAACATCGTGTTTAGCAGCTTGTCATTTGTAGTAGTTTCCTCGTCCCCCCTTGGTCGCTCAGTTCTCCTTTAGTTACTCTCATGATTGTTTACTCTCAACCAACAACTTGAACTGCTCTTGTCTGGCCATTCTTCTACTTCATCCTTCATCAGGCATAACTCAACCCACACCTTCAAAGTACACAGTAACAACCCTTCACTCCCAAGAAGAACAAAATAAAAAAAAAAGTGATAAAAGGACCCTCATTCCCCTTCTTCTTTTTATTCCCTCGAGTCCCTCTCCATTAAGAAACAACCCCATCATCCTCTACCTCTTTCATCACTCGTTTGTACATAACTCTTTCCTTCTCTCACGCTTACTCCGACCCCTCCACCACAATCCATCCTCCTACACCCTCTCTTGTAATACTTGCTACTTCTCATAACAACCTCTCTCAAACATGACTGTCCCAGATATTCCAACGGACAACGCGTTCCAGGACCACGGTGACGGAACCCGCCACCTTCGCCGGGTCGGCGAGTCCTTCATCTCATGGCAGGGTCGCCGTCTGACCAACACTCGTACTTTTGCCTCGCTCGACCAAGAATCCGCAAACTCCCAGATGAAGCGTGTCCTCACCGCCAAGGATCTTTCTGCCATGGGTATCGGTGCTATTATTGGTACCGGTATCTTCGTTCTCACAGGTAAGAACAAGAAAATACGCCAAGCCAAGTAGTAGAGGATGATGCTTTTTTTGTTCCCGTCTATTTTCCACCCTTCATTGACTACAGGGCGTCGCAGCGTCTTGTTCTTGGTTATCATGTGTATTTTGTTGGTCCGACCAAAAAAAAAAAAGAAAAAAAAAAGGGTTTTCCTCCCACTCCGACAAAGAACGTTCACAGCAACAAAAGACAAGCGCCACTCTTGTCTTCACGCCTTCTTTATTGCCCTGACCGCCCTCTGGCTGTAATCAAACAAAAACAACCTTATTTACTCCGCATTTACCCCTTCATTGTCTCCCATATTACAGGTATCGTCGCCAACGAAAAGGCCGGTCCAGCTGTCGTCCTCTCGTTCGTCATTGCCTCGATTGTCGCCGGTCTTGCTGCCCTCTCCTACGCCGAGATGGCCTGCTTGGTCCCCATTGCCGGATCTGCCTATACCTACACTTATGCCACCTGCGGAGAACTCATGGCCTGGATCATCGGTTGGGATCTGTAAGTTTTTTTTTTTTTTGGGCAACCCTCATGTCCACTCTCCCCCCTGCATATGTACATTTTTTTTTCATGCTAAATTGGGCAAAATGCTAACCCAACCACCCCCATTCATGCTCGTGAATCCCTTTTGTACTCTTTGTACACAATAGCATTCTTGAATACTTGGTTGGAGCAGCTACGGTCTCGGTTGGTTTCGCACATTATCTCGAAGCGTTCTTGGAGGACGCATTTAATTACCATGGCGAAAAGAGACTGATGGAAGCACCCTTCTCTTACAAGGACGACGTTTTCGAATTGACCGGTTCCTGGTTCTCGATTCCATCGTTCGTGATTGTCCTCCTCTTGACTGTCCTCCTCTGCAGAGGTGTCAAGTCCTCAGCTCGTGTCAACAACGTCCTGGTCGTCGTCAAAGTCATTGTCATCTTTGTCTTTATCTTTGGCGCCTGCAGTTTTGTCAAGAAGGAGAACTTCGACCCTTTCATTCCCCCAAACCAGGGTGCCTTTGGTCAGTTTGGTGGATCGGGTGTCCTTCGTGGAGCGACGGTTGTCTTCTTTGCCTTTATCGGATTCGACGCCATCTCGACTGCAGCCCAGGAGGCCCGTAACCCCCAGCGTGATCTTCCCATCGGTATCGGCTTCAGTTTGATCTTCTGCACGATCCTCTACCTCGCCACCTCAGTCGTCATGTTGGGCGTCGTCAACTACACCGTCATTGCAGGTACCGGTATCAGTGACGCTCCCTTCAAGGTCGTCGCCTCTGCCACGGGCCAACGCTGGCTCGCCATCTTCTGTGAGGTCGGTATCTTGGCCGGTTTGATCTCGGTCATGTTGGTTCTCTTGCTCGGACAGCCCCGTATCTTCTTCGCCATGGCCGTCGACGGTCTCTTCCCCCAGTTCGCCTCCAAGCTCCACCCCAAGTACAAGACCCCCGTCGTCACCACCGCCCTCTCTGGTTTCCTCGTCGCCACCGCTGGAGGACTCTTGCCTGTCTCTCTCCTTGCCGACCTGACGTCTGTCGGTACCCTCTTTGCATTCTTCCTGGTCCACACCTCAGTCTTGCTCCTCCGCTGGCGTGAACCCCATCGCGAGCGTCGCTTCAAGGTGCCCTTTGGACCCGTCCTTCCCATCCTCGGTGCGCTCTCCTGCATTGGTTTGATTATTGTCGACTCTGTCTCGGCCATCATTCGTTTGGTCATCTGGCTGTCTATCGGACTCGTTGTGTACTTTTTCTATGGTAGACGCAACTCTCGCCTCAACAACCCGGAGAAGTATGCGACCCCTGACCACATGCAGGTCGTCAACGAGGGACACAGCCATCACGCCCAAGTCGAGGTCAAGGAGGGCGAGCAGCAGCTCTACCGTCTTGACCCTGCTCAAACCGAGCACAAGGTCTAAAGAAAAAGGTCTAATACACCTATACACCACACCATTGTACTTTTTACTCTAATAAAAACAAAAACTTCTTTGCTTCCAAATCAAGTATGCATGCTAGTTGAAAGAAAAAAAAATATGCTGGAAAAAGTGTGTCGTTTAGTCAATGTGAGCGAGTCGTTCTCTCTGATGGATTTTGCTTTGACGCTCGATACGAGCCTTGATGGCGGTACGGGTGTCAAAGAAGGCACTGTCCTCGCTCAGCTTCATCTCGAGCGACATGTATCCGAGCTCACGTCTCAGCTGCGTAATACACTCGTCCTGTCCCACCAGCGTATCCATCCACGATTTGACCTGCACCGCCGTCTCTGCCGCTACTCGGATATTACATGCAAAAGTAAAAAAAGAAATGAAAGAGAGGTCAAGTTTTGGAGGTTGGGTCTCCCACACTCAAACATAGAGGTATGAATGTATATGAAAGGGACAGTCATGGGACATCATTTTCACCATGTCCTTACCAGCGATCTCAGTGAGGGTCAGAAGCCGCTTGATGAGCTCAGAAGAAGGCTCCTGTTTGTCCTTACCCTCCGGGAAAAGAAGAGGCCCAACCTGCGAAACCGCGACCGACGCCGAGATATACAACTGATGCAACACCGCAATCTGCTCAAACGGCACCAGACCTGGCATCAACCTCTCCATCCACCTTCCTCCTCCTCCATTCCCAGCAGTCAACACCAACGACATTTCAATCGCACCCATCCCTGCCAACATAATAAACCTCCAGTACCGTCCATAGTTTCCCTTTCCCACAAGGTTCACGAGGAAGAAGACGATCCCGGCGACGGCGTAGAAGGTGTAAATAGCTTTGAGACCCTCTTGGAGGTAGTCCTTGTTGGTTTTGCAGGCTGTGCATTTCAGGACTGTGGAGCCGAAGCGGTCGTAGTTGAGACGGAGGGTTGGGTCGACGAGGATTTCGTGTGCTGTCCTTATTCCCACAAACTTGTCTATTAGCCAGGATGAGAGAGCCAAAGGGGAGAGAAAACATGTTGGGAATGTTAGTAGAAGCGAACAAGATAGGTAAAAAGATAAATAGAGATATTTTCGATCATGTCTTGGAAGTGAAGATGAAAGCACAGTGCTACTCATGGACTTCTTCCTCGTCTCACCAACACATACCTGCGCCAGCTTGTCCAGCCTTATCAGGATGATACTGCAGACTCGCCTTCCTGAAATTCGTCTTGAGCTGCTTCTGTGTGAACGTCCCAAACTTGAGCCCTAGAGTATCATAATGATTCTTCTCCATCGTCCGGATACTGTCATATACCAACGACGACAGATACAAGCCCACAATGATAGTGAGAATCCAGTTGAAATCCCGTTGGTACCGTGCGGATCCTTTGTGGGGGAGCTTGGGGGAATTGGGCCCGTATCGGCGGGAGTAGTAGACTGCTTGGAGGAGGCGGGCGGCCATGGTTGGGATGAAGGCCCATCCCATCCATGAGAAGAGCTGGGATGTTTGACTCATATTCTGATTTTTCTTGTCCTGTAGGTTGGATTTCTTTTGTTAATTTTTTTTTTTTGGGTTGTTGTCCGGAGAGTCGAATAAAGAGTCGACTGCTGCTCGTTGTGTCTGTCGAGTGTGTTGGTGGGTGGTGAATGAGTGAAAGACGGAATGATTCCTCATCCTTTTTTTCTCTCTTCTCACCCTTTGCATTCGAGTTCATTCATAACTCGAAAAGACAAAGGGGGCGGGAAAAGGGAGGAGAAGTTTAGGGGCATGAATGTGAAATGGTCAATATCGAAAAAAAAAGAGGGTGGTGGGAGTGTCGATTCATTCGCTATTGATCAACGCGAAAAATTGGTGGCAACTCCATTACCTTTCGTCTATCTTATTCCCAATCACCAATTGACACGTTCAAGCTACGACTACGAGTCTATGAAAAGGGAACGCGAGGTACCACCAAGAGAGAAACAGCCTCATTCCCCTCCCTTACTTTTCAGACCAGGGCTGCTTTTCTGAGAAAGAGTACTCTCCTAAAGAATACGAGATGGCAATTCTTACGGCCAAAGCATTATTCACCTTTTGTTACTATCCAAGAAAAGGGGTCATCATTGCTATCCAGGGACCCTACATTTTCCCATTTCAACAGTTACCTGTTTCTTCCCTTCGATGCCTCTCTCTCTCTCGATCCCAAGCTTTGCCCTTACCTTTTTTTATGCGATATCTCTTGTCTTTTCTCTCTCTAACTCTCATTCTCATTCTCTCTCCTTCTTCGAACATCATCCCCTCACTGGAGCACTGGAGACCACCCCAAGCGTGTGCCACATTGGGCGCCTCTTTCTCTCCCTAACACAAGAAGACGCTCACATCTTACACTACACCACACCACACCGGCCCCGTGCCCGTCCTTCGAGACAACCCTCATAATATCCTAACCCTATCGTCTCACATTCGAACACCTTTTTTTTCCTCAACTTTTCTCACGACCCTCTTGTTACTACCCTTTTCCCTTCCTGTTTGTGCACATGAATATCTCACGCTAAATGCTACGCATGCTCCTCAAAGTGATGGGTAAGTGATCTCTCTTCAATTAAGGCTCCGGCTCAACAGGGTTTAGTGCGCAAAAGGAAAAAATATATATGTCCATTGACACATGGCCCGTAGACTCGGAGGTGGGGGGAGGCTGCAGGAGTTATTTTGGGTGGTCCATTTTCAAAGAGAAGAGGCGAGCGCAGCCAGAAATAGGGGAACTGGGTACTGGTGTGAGTAGGGAGGAGTTAGAGGGGGGGAAAGGAGTAAGGATAAAAATTGACGCATAGCCCAAAGATGGAGATCCTGAGTCAACGGACTCTTTCCTACTGGACACAAGAAGACGAATGAAGCAATCGTATCGGGCAACCGACATACACTTGCAAATAAAAAACAGAACAAAGGTTGCCTGGAAGATAAGCAAGCACGGTATCGAAGGGATTGCTATCAATCGCTGAAGCAGAGGATAAAAGAGGGCCACGAGGGAAAGATGAAATAACAAAAAAGAAACAAGGGCTTAAGAACAAACCTGATTTTGTAGTGGTGGTTGTAGCCAAAGTAGGGTTCAGACCAATGGTACTTGTTGCTTGCCTGTCGTATGAGCCAAGATCGCGAGAGTAGCACGCCATGTTCTGATTGTTTGCCCTCCACCTGTCTGGTTATCACCCTCTGAACCTTGAATTCGTAAACGCCGAGGGAAAGGGAGGGTGTGTCTGCTCACTTGCACATTTTGACTCTGTTTGTATGAACTGCACCACACGCACACAACCCTTCGCAATCCGGCTGTTCCTAGAGTGAGTAAATCCGATGCACCTTCATCTCGTACTTTTTATTTAAGCGAACTCTATGAATACGCCATCGTTTGCTTATTGGGAATAACCTTCGGTCAAAACACAACAACGGAGAAAGAAAATGAGAAGAAAAACAAGATCCGACGACATGGTTGGATACAGCACGTTGTCATGAAATGTCTTTTATGAGCAAACCACAAACAAACTAAAAAAAAAGCAAAGTAAAGAGCTTATGATCGAAGAGGGGACAAGGAGTGGCGATCCGATTGGGGTTGGAGGATGGATCGATGTCAGAGAACGATTTGAACAGCATCGATGAACGAAGATAACGACGAGATAAAGCTCGGATATGACAAAACGTCGAAGAGTAAGATAGCGTTCTTCATGTTCAACTGCTAAGAGTGCACGCGGATCTCTGACAGAGAAATGCTTATTTCTCCTAGGTGGTAGTAACGAGAACGGGGTAGAAAGACGGAAAAGCAGGTGGCAAAAAAAGGCGGGTACACGCACGAGCAAAAAACAACAAAGGACGATGATGATGACAGGGATGACCCGACTGTTGGTGCTGAGAGAAGGAAGGAAGAGAGAAGTGGCAAGACCGATACACAAGAAAGACAGACACCGGGTACAGGGTACAAGCACCAATGGCATCATCCATGCCTTCTTGCTGAAATTCCTATTGCTCGTTTTGTTCCTTGCCACCTATTCTCACCGCTTCCGCTCTTTAGTGTACACATGGTGCCCGAAGAGTCAACATTGACGCATTGACATCCACTCGTGAACTGACGCCCGTTCTCTGTCATCATCATCCGTCAAATCCCTTGCGTTGACTGTGCAGTAACTTATAGGACATCGGATGAGCAGGGAACTCGACATGAATGCTGACCCGATATGGCAATGGCGACCTGTGCCAGGGAACCTTGTTCACCCGTTGTGACCCACCTCAGTGATGTATTCCGCCCACTCGCACCCGCTGCTAATAATCAGCCTTGACGAGCCCTACCCGTCCCCCCTTCTCTCTTTTCTAACTCAGCTCCTTCCTTCATTTTTATCCATCCTCTCTTTTATTTGTTGTTGTCCATCCACCTTTTCTCATTCCTTTTTTTCTTTTCATTCTCATTCTCTTCTTTCTTCTTTACCTCTTCTCTTCCTCCCTCCTTCCTCTCTCCCTTCATTCCTGTCCATAGTCCGTCTCCTCCCTATCCCCTCCCTCCTTTCCTTCCCTTTCTACTTTCCCTCCCTTCTTCCTCCTTCTCTGCACAGTCAGCTTAACACACATACTCATGGCTGTTGCACATAACCCCGTTGCCTCAACAGCAACAACACAACAGCACCCGTCCGAATCAGAACGTCAATCCTCCCACTCGCCCTCCGACTCTGCAGCAACCATCGGTTCTTCTCCTCTGCAACAACTGCAACATACCTTCAATCCTGCCACTGCCATCACTACCTCGTCTGAGAAGGAGGAGTTATACCCCCAAGAGAAAGCAACAGGCGGCAACCTGCAGCCTAATGCAGCTGGAACTGTAACCACTTCATTAGCCCCTTCCTCCAAATCCAACTCCGAATCAGTCTCTGTCCCAATAGACCTGCAAGATGCAGCATCATCTCCATCCCCTATTCCAACACCTGCAACACCTGCAACACCAGCGAAACCCTCATGGAAGACCAAGGCATGGGATATCTGGATGAAGAATTGGTTTCTCCTTGGACTCGTCATTGTCATCATCCTCGCCCGCTATTTCCCAGGCTGGGGTCGCACCGGGGGCCCGATCCGGCCCGAATACTCGGTCAAGTACGGCATCACCTCCTGTATCTTCTTGCTCTCGGGTTTGTCCCTCAAGACCCGCGACCTGTTGATCTCCGCCATGAATTACCGTGCCCATCTTATGGTCCAAATCACGTCCTTTATCATCATCCCGCTCATTGTCAAGGCTATCACGTCGCTCTTGGGGCTTACATCCATGAATGCGAAGCTTCTGGCTGGTATGGCTGTCACCTCTGCAACGCCCACGACCATCTCGTCGAACGTTGTCATGACCGCCAACTCAAACGGAAGCGAATCCTTGGCCTTGTTCAATGCGGCATTCGGTAACCTGCTCGGAGTCTTTATCTCGCCCCTCATCGTCTTGATCCTCCTCCACTCGACCCCGGAGACCCCCTCGGGCCAACATGGAATGGATTACGCAACCATCCTCCGGGATCTGGGCACCACCATCCTGATTCCCATTGTCGTCGGTCAGATCTATCTCTACTATTTTCCCCGCTCGATTGCCTGGGCCAAATCCAAGGTGCACTTCCCAACCCTCAACAGCACCTGTCTTTTGATCCTTGTCTGGACCGTCTTCTGTGATGCCTTCAACAACAACACCTTCTCGGCGGTCTCTGCGGGCGAGATTATTGCGATCGGTGCTCTACAGGGAGTCATCTTTTGGGTCATGACGTTCTTTCTCGCATTCTTGGCCCGTTCACGTCCCGCTAAACTCAGGATTCTCAAGATCATGGATCAGCAGCATCAGGAGTCCCTCCGTCAGGAAGCCCACCTCGAGGACCAAACCGTCTCCAACCTTCAGACCTCTGGATCCTCCGCCGATAACGAACACCCCAACGTCACCAGAGGCCTCTCCCTCCCTCGAAACAAGGTCCAGGCGTTCTTTGAACCGATGTCAAAGGAAGACACGGTCGCCATTTTGTTCTGTGGAGGCACAAAGTCGGTCGCCATGGGAATCCCCATGATCAAGATCTTGTACTCTTCCAACTCCGGATCGCAATTGGCCGGTCTTTTGGCTACACCATTGTTGATCTACCATGTCGAGCAGTTGTTTTCGGGCGCTTTTATGGTTGGTTGGTTGAAGAAGTGGGTTGGTCGTGGCGAGGAGACACTCGAGTCGTTTGAGAAGAAGCCAAAGGGCTCCAAGATGCAGGATCAGGATGAAGAGGTCGTTGGCGCTGAAGATGGTAGTGTGGAAGTGAAGGGTGAGGGTGTCAACATCAACGAGACTTCTACCTCCTTGTCGTCCAAGTCTACTGCCCGCCCATAGAACACACGAACAGCATTTTTTTTTTTACTTTAGACCTTTGGGGGGAAGGAATGTCACTCCTCTTCCCCGTATTTTAATCAATTCGCATTTTTTTGGATTCCCCATTTTTCCTAAGATATCCACTTCCTCTCTCCTCTCCTCTCCATTTTTTTTCCCTATCTTACCCTTTATCTACTTTTTCCTCACAACAATAATAATCGCGCGCTTTATCAGTTTGTCAATTGTTCAGTTTACTTGTCGTTTGCCAATGGTATGAAAGTAATAAAAGATACAATTTATGTATAGTGTAAAAAAGGGTGTATGTGTAGATAACAAAAAATAAAAATAAAGTGTGAATATGTACGACTATGTAAAACAACTTCTCCTCTCTCTCTTTTCCCCTTCAATCTGCCTCCTCCTCCTGATGCTTAGTGCTTCTGATCCAAGAACTTCCGTCTCCGGCTCGCAGGCACACAAAGCGTCCAGTACTTGAACACCAAGACCTTGATGACATCCAACACGACGCACGATACAAACGAGATCCCAAACACCGCCAAAGCCTCGCCCACCGGCACCTTGGGCGTCAACCATCCAAAAATAACCATCAACAACGCAACAACCTGGGTTCCAACAATAACGATCGTAAACATGAGCGACGGCATGGACTGCCAAAAGTATCCCTTCAAGCGCGTCGAGAAGATGAGGAAGTGGGGCGCGGACGAAATGTGGAGGTACATGATCGAGTCCAATTTGCGGTCGACAACGGTCATGTCGCCGTCCGCTTCTGGGTGGGGGAAGTATCCGAGGACTTTCCAAAAGTAGAAGAAGTGGCCGAAGGAGAGGCCTGTCAGGAGGATGCCCAACAGGCAGGAGAGGAAAATCAATTGGCCTACTCTCCACTTGTCTGGCTTCGACGAGATCTAATATCAATCAATGAAATAAATAAGAGTCAGCTTCTGTGCAAAGATAAACACGAATATATCGTCCAAAGTGTGAATTATGACAAAGAAAGAAAGAAAGAAAAGGTACCTGGGCGTTGTCGACGGCGATGACGAGGGAGGCAAGGTCGTTGAGGATACAGATGAGAACCAGCAGCTTGGCAGGGAGGGTCCAATCATAGGCAAGGATGACCACGAAAAAGAAAAGCAAGAAATGCACCGTTGAAGTGATTCTGTACAGCGCATACGACCGCATCCTTTGGAAGATAGCCCTCGAAGTCAACAGTCCATCGACAATCGTCGATAACCCAGGCGCCAACAACACAATATCGGCCGCAGACCGAGCCGCATCTGTACATCCATGGACCGCAATTCCGACATTGGCCTTCTTGAGCGCGGGAGCATCGTTGACTCCATCACCCGTCATACCGACCAACTGTCCCTGACGTTGAAGAGCCTCCACGATCCTGAACTTGTGCTCGGGTGTGACTTCTGCAAAGCCGTCGGCATTGTTGAACTTTTCAGATCCAATATCATCCCGCATCGAGGCATCCGAGATATGCGAAGCGTCCAAAATGATCTCACCCAGTCCAAGGCGACGCGACACCTCCTTGGCAATAATCTGCTGGTCTCCCGTCACCATCTTGATCGACAATCCCATATGCTGGCAACGCTTGATCGTCTCTGCAGAGTCCGGGCGAGGGGGATCCAACATGGCAGCCAATCCGACCAGAGTCCACTTGTCCGATCCAGCAATCGTCTTAGCAACACCCAACGACCGCAGACCACGCTGAGCCATGACAACCGAAGCCCTGAGCGCCATCTCATCTCCACCGACCAACTGTAGAATCACCTGCGGGGCTCCCTTGGCGACCTTGAAGGTGACATCGTTCTCCAAATCCCGAACCGTCGCCTGAGTATACTTGTCGGAGGGGTTGAAGGGCACAAAGCTGCTGATCTCATATCCGGGCACGGTGGTGTTCGACAACCGGTTCCTCAACAATGGAACCTGGCGCTCTGCTGCTTGACGAATCGCAAGCTCGATCGGGTCATTGGCTCCATACTCCGAGGCCAAGTAGGAGTACAACATCAGGTCCTGGGGGGCGAATCCTTCAGAAAGGTAGGGCTCATCAAAGGTCAACTCGTTCAGCGTCAGAGTTCCAGTCTTGTCCGAGCAGAGCACATTGAGCGAGGCCATCTCCTCTACCGCAGCGAGTCGCTTCACAATCACCTGCTTGGCCGCCAGACTCCTAGCACCGACCGCCATCGTGACCGCCATGACCGAGGGAAGACCGACTGGGATAGAGGCCACCGAGAGAATCAAGACTGGGTTCAAGATCTTGAGGACCTCTCCACGGACGGTGCCCTTGAACATGATAAACTGGACAATGATGATAATGGTCACCAAGACCAGTGTGAACAGGATCAAAAAGTTGCCAATCTTGCCAATGACCTTCTGGAAATGCCCCTCGTCCTGAGTCGTCGCTATGAGATGAGCCGCCTTGCCGATAAAGGTGTTCTTGCCAGTCTTGGTAACAATAGCACGCTGTTGGCCCTGCTTGACGACCGTGGAAGAATAGACCTCCTCGCCCTTGGACTTGTTCACCGCAAAAGACTCGCCCGTCAACGACGACTGGTCGATCAACAGATCTCCCTGTGCAGGGGCTCCCGAAGCATCAATCCCCAAAAGCTTGCCGTCTGCTGGAATAATATCGCCTAACCGAAGAACTACAATATCGCCGGGCACCAATTGAGTCGTGTCGAGTTCCTGAAGTTGACCGTCTCTCCAGCATCGGGTCTTGAGGGCCAAGGTCAGTCGCAAGGCGTCAACCGCCGATTCTGCGCGCGCCTCCTCGACATATCCGATGATCGCGTTCAGAAACAGTAGGCCCAGAATCGTCGCAAAGTTGAACCAATCCTATTTACAGCGTGTTCATCGTGTTAGGCTTTTGCATTGTTTGGCTGTATACTGTATATCTTGCGCCGCATCGTCTTCTTGTCAAGCAAGCACTGCCCCTATTCCTCTTCAGCCCCTCCCACCATTCTCCCTCTTTTTCTCCCGCCGGATCGATGTCTGTGTACACACAAAACAACAAAGAGCCACAAAACCTTGAGGTAAAGAAAAAAAAAAAAAACAAGACGCCGAAAAAAAAAAAGGCTGCACAACTGCAGTCGCCCAGACCCCGCCCTTGCCACCGCCACCACCACTGCCTCCTTCTCCAACTCCCTTCCTCGATTACCCACTCTCCTTCTCCACTTCAAGGACAACAAAACAAATGACAAGAAGAAAAGCAAAAAGGGGCTTACCTGAACAATAGCAGAGATGATACACGAAAGCTCAATCAAGAACGCAATCGGCCCCACAAAATACCCCAGAAACTTCAACACCGGATTCCGCTTCACCTCTGTCAGTTCGTTTGGTCCAAACGTATTCATCCTTTGCGCCGCCTGCTGACTCGTCAGCCCCGTCTGTGGGTTCGTCAATAACAGTTCCTCCAACTCGACATCGTTTTTGTGATCATGTTGGGAACTCGAGTGGCGGTCGGATTGGGGGAGGAGAGTGTGGGTGTGAGGTTTGATGGCGGCTGGGAGGGGGATTCCGCGGGATTGGGCGAATGACTGGTGGACGGCGTCGTCTTGGCGGAGAGGGGAGGCCTCGGAGTCGTCAGTGAGTTCTTTGTACCCCTTGAACATCGTGGTTTCACTCGTTCAAGTCGTGGTAGTAGAAGGGTAGAAGATAAGATAAAGAAGAGTGGAGAGGCGTGTGTGTGTGTGTGTGTGTGTGTGTGGATGAGTTCTGTGCTTTTCCCTGGTGAGGTAAGAAGAGTAAGAGAACGAGGCAGGGTAGCAGCAGGGGTGAAGAACGTAAAAGAGTAAGCGAGTGGCGGAGAGAGAAGAGGATGGTTTGTGAGGAGGAAGAAAGAAGAAGGAGAAGACGCAAAAGTCCAAAGCAGAAAACGTAAAAGAGTGCAAAAACAAGGGAAGAGTGGGACAGGGGTGGGCTGTGTGTGCAGGGTGATCCAAGCATGTAGGGTCGGCCATGTTTATTTCTGGAAGCAAAAGGACAAGGCAAGGGGATGGAGGGAAGAATGACGAACTCAGATTCTAAAAAACAATTGCCGCATTGCCACACACAGCCTGGACACTCCCTCCCTACCTCGTTGTTGCCACTTGTGCCTTCAAAACACACACAGAGATCGCAGACAGACTCAAGGCTCCGTTGCGTGCGTTACAAACACTGTTCTGTCCGCGCCTACAAGTGAAAAGCATTTAACCAGCTATATTTCTACAGATAATAATAATAAAAAAGTGTAAAAACGTGTAAAACTCTCTTTCTCTGCTTCTAACCGAGGATCTTCATATCGTTGGCATCCTCGGCGGCCTTCTCCTCAGCAGCAACCTCCAAACCAACACGGTGGACAGTCTTCAAGAACAGCTCCATGGCCTCCACTGGGACAGTGGGCAAGATACCGTGTCCCAAGTTGGCAATGTACCGTCTCGTCGAGCCAAATCCACGGACCATTCTCGTTGCAGCAGCAACAATGGCCTCATCACCACCGTACAACACGTTGGGATCCATGTTGCCCTGAAGAGTCACACGTCCCTGAGTGATTGCCTTGGCAGACTCGGGGGTGTGGGTCCAGTCCAAGGAGACGGTCTCGTATCCAATGAGAGACAGCTTCTCGAGAGCGTACCATGATCCCTTGGCAAAGATTGCCATGGGAACCGCCTTCTCGCCCAACTCGAGCTTCACGCGCTTGACAATCTGTGCCAAGTAAGGGAGCGAAAAGTGCTCAAAGTCGTGAGGTCCCAACTCTCCTCCCCAAGACTCGAACACTTGCAGCATCTACAAGCCGATCCAAACGAACGTGGCATATTATATTAGTAAATAAACGCCAACGTCTCGTCACGGTCGATTAAGCTAGTTCATCCTGATCATAGTAAACATAACATAGGAACGAACCTGGGCACCGGCGAGGACCTGGCCGATCAAAAAGTCAACGCAGACATCGGTAATGCGACTCAAAAGCTCGTGACTCTCCTTGGGGTGCTTGAAGATCCACTCCTTAGCCTTCGAGAGCGTCTTGCTTCCACCTCCCTCAATCATGTATGCCTAATCAAGACGATAACGACAAACAGGTGTCAATTCAGGTAGTTGTCCCTTGAAGTGAACCTCCATTGAAAAAGATGACAACCTTGGCTGCTACTTACCATAAGAGTCCAGGGAGCGCCAACGAAACCGATCAAGGGAACACGTCCGTTGAGGGCATGGCGGGTCATGGTAATGGCGTCAAAGACGTACTGGAGCTCCTGGTTAACATCAACCTTCTCCTTCAACTGAACAGCCATATCTGCGGGGACAACCAAGGGGGTAGGGAAGTGGGGGCCCTTTCCGGGGACCATCTCGACAGTCATGCCCATGGCCTGGGGGATGACCAAAATATCGGAGAAGATGATCGAAGCATCCAATAATCCGTCGTAACGATCAATGGGCTGGAGGGTCACCTTGGTGGCCAACTCGGGAGTGCGGCAGATCTTGAAGAAGTCATTCTCCACACGCTCAGCACGAAACTCTAACGGAAGGAAGAAGATTATGAAGTGCGATGGATGATAAGCACGAGTTGAACGAACAATTGACGACCAGTGCAGTTTCGTAGGCCTTCCTGGTATTGCTGTGTTACAGTTTTTTGTCGACTCAAGAGTGACAGAGGAAGAGTGCTTCGCGAGTCGCACGATATTTGGTGTTGGGAAGTGTCCGTTTTCTTCCCGCATGCACTGTGCGCCACTCCTGATCGCACGCTCTTTTGCTCTCGCTGTCTTGATCCAGATCCCGAGTTGTTATGTCTGAAACGCAACAGGGTCTCTCTCCAGTTTCGATCCCTGGTCAGCATGTTGTTCCTCTGACGATCATTCTCCTTCTGCTCTCATTGCATTCCAATAGCTCATGCGGGGGATGATGTGGGTTTCTCGTTCCTCCGTTGATGCCAAAACGGAAGAGAGACAGAAATGTCGATTACCGGGCAAATAGCGGCCGGCTTGACGCATGACCCAGACGGGGGCACGCTCAGTCTTTTCACCGCGGGCGGCGCGGATGATAAGATCGTTCTTGAGAGGAGGGAAGGAAGTGGTGTCGGTCATGGTGGAGGGGTTGTGTGAGGTGGTGATTGTGAGAAAGAGAAGAAAAAAGAGAAAAGTAAAAGTCGGGACGGTGGTTGAAATATGCCAAGGAGACGTTTTGCGCCACGAGAACGAAGAGAGCGCGGATCAGGATCCGAGGGCATTATTTTAGCTCACACACACACACACATCATTCAGCACACGCGAAATATCACCTTACTTTTTTTTTCATACATGAGATGGCGTTTTTGTTTTTATTATTATTATTACAGGTATGCACGAGCGGCGGGTGTGAAAAAGATATACTGGGAGGCAATGCAAACATAAAGAAATGTTGGTGTGGGGAGGCGAAAGAGCAAGATACGAAAACAACGAACAAAAAAGGGCAAAAGAAGCAAAAAAAGTATAAACAGAAAAGAGTCAAGTCTGTCGACTAGATAAGTCGAGCACGGGCTCGAGCCTCAGACAATCGGTCGACATCCTCAGCAGTAGGGTGCACTCCATCCTTACGGGCCGTCTTGACAGCATAGTGTCGGAGCAACGCATCGCGACGGACAAAGGGACGGTGACAAAAGTCGCAGGGCCAGGTCCGCTCGTTGTGCTTCGAGATCTGATGTCTCTTCAGATCATGCACGCGTCCAAACCGCTCCTTTGGACAAAACTCGCACAGGTACCCGTCCTTGTCCAACGGCAACTTGAATCCTCCAGGAAGCAAGATACCCTGATCCTTCGCGAGCTCGTTCTTGATCTCGACATCGTTCTCGTCAAGCTCCTCCTGCTTGATGAGGGACTTGGGCCGACGTTGGGGGTATACTTTGAGGCTGCGCTTGTAGGTTCCTTTTCTGGCACGAGGAGCCTTGCCGGTTGTGGAGGCACCACCGCGAGGAGTCTTCTTGGTCACCGCAACCGATCGGTTCATTTTCTGCTTGACACGAGTAGACTCGCGGTAGTCCGGGTCTGAGTGATCGCCACAATCCGATTCGAGTTGTCCATGTTCAGCACGCGCCATCGCTTCAAACTCGTCATCTTCGTCGCTTTCCGGTGCAGAGAGGGATCCTGACGTCAAAGTGTCCTCCACCATATCAGATTCCTCCTGTGACAAGTTTCCTTGTTGTTGCTTATCACCCCCTTCCTCCTCTTGGGAACTCGTAAAAGCTCCTTCGATGGCTGACAACAAAAGCTGCTGAGTTTCCATCGAAAGATTCAAAGGTTCTGCGGAGAGGATCTGGTCGAGCGAGACATTAAAGAGGTCCGAAGGTGCGGCAGTCTGGCTGACTTGGCCGGAGTTTGATCTGAGCTGAGCACTCTTGACCGCCAGCGGCAGAGAGACTCTTTTAATGGGCTGGATAAACAACGACTGCGGGTGGACACTGCCTGTGCCCTGATGGTCTTGACCATGAAGACTGCGATAGAAGGGGTTGCGGAAGAAGTCGACCTCCTCGTCAGCAGGAGCGGCAGCATCATTATCGGAGGTCTGGGTATGGTCCTTGGAGGCAGCATCGGTCGACGATGGGAGCGAGGGAAACCAGGGGGAGGAAGGGGGACTGAGGGAGTCGAGGAGGAGAGAGTCGTCGGAATATTGGGAGGAAGGAGCAGGCGAAGGGTATTCGGCAGCGGAAGGTGGGTCAAGTGGAGAGGAAGAAGAGGATGACTTTGACGCATTGACGGCAAGGGAGATTGAGAGGGAGAGGGCGATGTCGATGGACGATGCGAGGGTAGGGTTGACATCGTCGTAAAAGATGTTTGTAAACTGGTCGCAGAGGTTTCTTGTGGAGTCCCTCTTGAGGGTTGGGATGGTGTGTGACATTTTGTTGTTAGTTGAAGTGAGAGTGGGGAGTGAAGAGGAGTGAACAGAGAAGAAGTAAGTTTGATGAAAAGAGAGAAGAAAGAGAGAGAAAGAAAGAAAGAAAAGGAAGAAGGAAGAAGACAAAAGAAATAGCAGTAAAAAAAAAAAAAAAAAAGAGGCTCTCGGATCATACCCGGACACCGTCGATTGACTTGACAACGATTGCCATTTATGGATCTCAAGCCACATCTAACGCCGCCCTCTTCTCTTGCCCACATCCATCCAAATGATCCAAACAAAAACAAACAAACATAATTAGTTCACACACACTCTTGATTGACGTGACAAACGTAATCATTTGAATTGACGAATCAGAGTCACATTACACTATTAAAAAAAGAAAGACAGGGGTCAAAGCAAACAAGCTTCTTTTTTTTTGTTACTGTCCCGGTGTGAGCCCAACGGGAAAACAGCAAAAGTCAAACCACGTTGTCCCACACACGCATTTTCATGCATCAATCCATCGAAAACAGTGTATCGTGTCCTTTACCTTTGCCTGGTGCTGCAGTAGGGCATTTGACCGGGTCTCCAGGGTAACGCCGGAATTCCATATGAGAGTTCCCACAACCGCATACTCGTACGCGACCTAGGGGGGCTACATACAGCATCCTCCAGCTTAATGGCGGCGCGAAATCGAACAATCGAACACGAGGATGCGAAAATGATGTTCAATTGAACCCTCAGTTCTTCCAAAAACGACCTTCCGGAGAGTACTCGGGTGCCTGGAAAACATCCAGATCGCCTCTGGACATAAAAAGTTACGGTAGCCGAGGAGGGGGGGTCTAGACATCCACCGCAAAGGACCGAATCGAAGGGGCTGACAGACGCACAAGAGATCGGACTATGCAATAAAAGGCTCTCGAAAGGGGATAAAAGTTCTTGTTCAGACCACATACTCTCAGATTGACCTCGAGAGTCCGACGATGAGGACCAGGGTGTTGAAACCCTGACGGTGTCGTCGAACAGGGATGCCATCGGTATCAATCCTAACCTGGAACTCGCTCTGCTGCAAGTCTCCTCGAATCCCCCTGTAGTTGTTGTCGGCGTTAAGCGGGCGGTATGGGCAAGATGCGCCATACGCCGTGGGTCCACGAAACAGAGTAACTCGGTCAACCTGCTCATAGGCGGTAGGGGCACCATGACGGAGGTGGGCGGGATGACTGCCGGGTATGTTGTGTGAAATCCAGTTCTAATCCACGGAAGCATTGGTGAAAGAACATGGGTTTCGACTAAATCGATGTTGAGTGAGCGAACGGCGGTGGGGGTGTTCCTGGATAGAGGTCGCAAAGAGTCAGCAATAATGTTGAGGTGGTGTGGGCAAAACCTGACATTGCATACTTAAAGAGCTGGGGCCCGATGAAGAAATGAGGCCGACGACTGGTTCTTGATAGTCGAGAGATGTCGGTCCTTTTGAGGCATCCTGCTATCAAGTAGATGAGCTCTTGTGAGCTGAGAACCTGACATGGTGGCTGGTGTGCCGTGGCGCTGAAGTGAACGCAAAAAAAAATGTAGGCACCAAGTGGCAAATGTGACTTGCTTCTCTGCAAGGGTGAAGAAGGCGGCCACAGCATCAGCTCATTCACAAAGTATTACAGCAACCCCTTCCTTGAGATCATCACCATAATATGCATTGCGATCCTCTTTTTTATTATTATCAACTACTCGTTGTTGTTGTTGTCTACTCAACGAGGCTTGAGCGGTAATGGGAAGAATGGATGGGGTGATTAGAATCATGGCTCCTATACGACTTCATACTCTCGAGCCCACAATCACTATTGACCCGCCGGACAGACGACCGAGCCGAGGATGACGACACAACACTAGATGTCGTCCGCTCATGCCGTCGATACCGTCTATCTGCCGCCCGCGAAGTAGACTGCGAGCCCACCACTGCTGCCACTGCTGCCGCGGCGGTTGTTCCTGCTACCCTAGTGGCCGCACCAACATCACCCGTTGACCATTCGATTCCCAAATCGCCATCGGGTCCTAAGGTCCTTGACAGATGCTGTGACCGCTCGTCATCGCCGTAAAACTCGGAAAACATAAAGTTGGACTGGACATGGTCCCGGAACCGGCGAAGGGTCGAAAGGACGACTACCAACAGGTTGGTATCGTGCGCTGTCGATGTCGATGTCGATGTTCCTGTTGATCGGGAGAGCACGCGGCGGTTCCTGCGGTATGTGTCTGCATCCACAGCGACAGTTGGTGCGAAATCGATTTGCATGGGGTCGCGATGGTGAGGGTTCGCCCGTTTTCTGGTCTGGAGTCGCTTCAAGGTCGCCAATGAGGCAGCCGCCATGTTCTGCTGGACTTGATCTAAACGCGCCTGACTCTCTGCCGTATTCACAGCCTCGTCGGATGGTGAAGCAACGGCCTGCTGCTGATCAACTGTTGTAGGTGTCGATGCCCTTGACTCTACCGACATGGGCTCATCGTGTGAGAGGTGCTGCGCCCAGGCTTTGATCGGACTCTGATTTTTTTTAAAAAACAAGTTGTGCAGAAAATGAGGATACGAAATATAATAATCGTGTCAGAAAGACACAGTGAAGCAACTCAAATAGACATTATTTTCACACACACACACACACACACACACACACACACACAGTTAAAAATAAAAAATGAAGTAGCACAATTTCATCGTTGCGCTGCATGGCATGTTATGAACAACGTACCACGGCATTATCATCGGCATGTAATTCATACTCTTGTGGCTTCAAAGTGCGCAGGGCTTGCTCAAACGCTTGGAGCCAGCCCATCTTGACCGGCACCTCAATCATCTCTGATAGGTCCTCCATCTCAGACTCGTATATATTGAAAATGGGCCTCTTGGAGACGACGTGTGGATAGGTGAACGTGGGCCGTGAGCTCGTAGATGATGATGCATATCCTTCCAGACTCTTCTGTCGAGATGATTGCACAAGAGGCGAGCGTGTGCTTGTGCGCTGCAGGCCAGCGATATTTTGGATCACAGCCTTGAATTCCGAAGAAGAGATGGGACGGCGGACAGGGGTCTCCTTTGTACGACGGTATGCCCGGAAAACAGACGAGGTTCTTGACGAGGAGCTCTCCCAGCCCCGCTCGGACTCTACGTCAGACTCACGGACAGAGGGTGCACGCTCAACAAAATTGCCAGATCCATCGTGAAAGGGCATCTGGTTCTGGAACTTGAGCTCGGCCACACCAGAGCCGCCGATGCTGCGAGGACTGTTGTCGGCAAAGGATGGACGAGGGATATGACTCAATGAAGTTGTGGATGCGATAAGGGGCGATGACGATGAGGTGAACGAGCGACGAAGAGCAGGGGTTGACAGTACATCGTCATCATCCTCGTGCGACCAGACCCCCAAATCCTCTGATTCGCCAAGACTCTCCAGACCATCGCTTGTCAAGTCAGAGAACCCAAGAACACTCGCATGCTCGCCGGTAGGAGCTCTGGCGGGTGCAGCGGTAGGGTGGTCGACGACGCAGGGGCTAGCGACGATTGAAGAGAGTTCAGCAGCTGAACAGACCTCGTCGTACTCGTCCGAGGAGATGCCCCTGCTGGTGGTGGTAGTGTTTGAGAAGGAGTTGTGCCTGTGCTGACTGAGGACGAATTGCCATTCACGCGTACGTTGTTGTTGCTGATCGAGGTATTGCTGTTGTCTCGCTCTGGCGCGAGCGCTGGCAGAGTTACGAATAGAGGTCCATTCACGATCTAAGGTGTTGTCTAGGATGCCGTCCTCTGCTTGATGGTGATGGTGGTTGCTGTGGCTATGATGGTGCTGTGTATGATGGTTGCTGGTCGATGTCTGGACAGTATGGGTGTCTTCCTCATCAGAGTAGACGGCGGTGTGTCTCTGGTAGGGTGTGCGTTGCTTGTATGTGGCCATTGTAGGAGTGGATGATGCCTTTTGCGTTTTGAGATTTCAGGAGAAGGAGGCGAGATAAAGTAAAGGAACAGTGAAGGTATGTGAGACTGTGCGAATGACTAAAATGACTGAAGGGACGGAAGACAGCGGAGGAGGGTGGATGGGATATGAGTTGAATGACAGAGGGAAAAGGGTATATTAAAGAAAGGGAGGATGAGAGGTCGAAAGGAAAGGATAGGGAGGGAGAGATGAAGGAAGATAAAGAGTAACAAAAGGGAGGAGAAGAGGTAAAGAAAAGAGAAAGATAGAAACGTGGTTAGAACAAAAGGAACGATTTTGTCCTTGATAACGATGATCGTACGAAAGAACCGCGATAACAAGCAGCAGGAAGCAAGTGATTGGGGTCTATACCCGCATGTCACCATAGCTCACTTGAAAGTTCTCATCCCACTTCTCCCAGTGTCCAGTCGTCGTACCTCTCCTCTCCTACTCCCTCTCGCACTCATTGCGGCGGGTACTCCAGAAATAACCTTTGCTGACTCGTAAGGATATGAGGTGAGCTGAATCTGAGTTGTATTTCTGCTGCACTCTTTCATATCAAATTGCAATCACATCTTTTTGGACAGACGGGAGGAGCGAAAAGGGAAAGAAAGGTGGTGCTACCCCAGTAGACAAAATGGTGCGATTCCCTAGTAATAGGCTGCTGCTGCTGCATCATCCCCAGATCATATCTCGTTCTCTCTTTTCTCTTTCTTCTCTCTCTTTTCTCAAGCTTCAAATTACTCTGTGTGTGTGCCTTGATTATCAATACGGCGGAGAAGGATCATGGCGAAAAGGAGGGATGGATACGAGAATGAGGGGGAGAATGGGAGTTAAAGGGAGTGGGTACTTTTGTGTTTATGTGTTTATGTGTGGTGCCCATTCCCGTACGACACCTGCTCTCGTCCCCTCCTTCCCATTCCGCCGCATGACCCTTTGACATACCCTGTGTCTTGTACTTCCTAAATTGTTTCCTTTCTTTTCGTGTCAGCGCTCTTTGCTGGGTTTGACTTGGGCACAGTAACCTTTTCTCTTCTGTCTGCAACCCAACAATAATGTGTTTGTTGCAATCAAAAAAAGGGTGTGCGATTGTTCTCCCATTTGAGCGCCCGCCTCCTCTTTTTCCCAAGCAATGTACGAACGACGAAGATACCCAGTCAGCAGCTGAGACAAGAACACCTTTAAAGGGATGTCGTGTGAGTGAGATATTCAGATGATGACACCATTTTGTGAGTCTACGTGTGTCTGTTGTTCCATGAAACAGATATATGGAGATCGACCGATCCTGCCATTTCAGAATGCATACCAACTGTTTGGACAACGGACAGAGGACACTCTTGGCAGAGAGAAAGAGAGAGAGAAAAAACGACGAGGAAAGTGCGAGTCACGCACTGTAAGAACGAGAGCAAAAAAGTTTAAATAACGATGAATGAAGGGAGAAAACAGAAAGGAAAGGAAGGAGAGATGGCGAGCTTCGATGGGGCGAGTAAGCTGGGGGAGATGTGTTAGGACGAGGAGAAAAGGGGAACAATGCGAAAAAAGATGGAGTTGAAGAAGTTTGGAGGGGTCTGCTGAAGCAATGAAAAGAAATAGGCGAGTCACACCTTCCTCTTTGTTTCACACTCGTTCAGCGCTATTGCTCGGTTGCGCAAGACATCAGCGCACGCACACAGAGTCGTCATTCATCTTCTTTTAGGCAATTCCGTCCGCCTGCCTCCTTTCCCTTCAAAAAGCTCCTTCTCCTGGTATAAAAGAACACAATCTCCGTGGGCCAGCTTGCTTGATTGTTTATTGGATCCATGCTGCTGGTAACAAAATACGCAATATACATTAAAGTGTCGAGTAACCAACGCTTAAGCCCTGGGGCTCTCCTCGGCCTCAGGCTCGATCAAACCCTCCTTCAACAACAACTTCTCGAGATCGCCAGACTGGTGCATGTTCAACATGATGTCGCAGCCTCCAACAAACTCGCCGTTAATGTACACCTGGGGGATAGTGGGCCACGATCTATTTACCGTTCGTTGTAATGAAGACAAGGTGGTCAATTGGGAATGAACGAAGGTACTTGTAAGAACAAGACACAAGTCGATTGTATAGGAAAAACACTTACGAGTACTCCTTGATTCCGTTGCGGAGGTCCTCGTCAGCCAAGATGTTGAAGCTCTTCAAAGCACCATCCATATCGACACCTACGATTAGATTGAGAGTCAATAAGGCATGTCAATAACGACGTCCACTATTGACGAATGCATCCTGTGGTGTATTCTTGGTCAGAACCAAGCTTGCACTGATCCTGATGTACAGGAGTCCATAATGATCAAGATCCAGAGTAGTCAATGTCCAGCGCGATAAATGTCCATTTCCATTCAAGCCCATCCTCCTTTCGCTGCTGCTGATGGCAATATATCTCTGTCGTCTCGTTACTAACTCCCAATGTCGTGTCTTTAGTGCGTACCCTGAACAGTAAGGATCTGCATGACGGCACGACTGAATCCGCACTATTTTCCATTCAAACGCAAAAGATACGCAATCGTTAGCTATGGCTGTATGATCCATCCTCATAGGAACAAGTAGTTGTACAAGATATCCCGATCCTTTACCTGGGGGGCTTGAGGAGTTCCCTTCATGAAGACAACGAGCTTGTTCTGGGTAATGGCCTACACAAACAAAAAAACGCGAGACACATATAAAGAAAAGGGTTAGACGGAGAGTTGCGGGATCAACACGCACACCCACGGTGAACCAAAATTCTCTGTAGATTAGTCATCTATGTTAAAATCCGCAATGAAATTAATACTGCGCGGCAAACAACGAAAGCAACAAGGACGTAAAATGATTGATCTGGTATGGTTGGTGGTGGTGGATAACATACATCCTCGATAGTCTTCTTGGTCGAGTCGGACAAATGGCGGACGGCGAAGGAGGTGGCGGGGAGGGCAGCGCGGCGAGTCAGGATGTGGCTGCTGGGTCTCAGGGCCTGTAAAGATATGTTGTTCGGAGGTACAACGGGCAAAAAAGACAAATAAAGGGGAAATGGTCGTCAGTCAGAGTGCGTTTCTAAAAAAAAAAGAAGAGCATTGCCAAGGTGCGTTCTTGTGTTTGCTGCATGGAAAGTGTTGTGTACCAAGGAAGAAGCAGAGCGGAGAAAGTTCATTGTGAAAGAAAGAAGTGTGCTGATGGAAAGGCAGAAGAGTGGGGCGGTCGGAAATGAATAAAAGTGAAGAATGTGGAAACTTGATCCCGAGCTGCAGACACTCAGCAGTTGTTCACACAGTCACTCACAGCTGTTTCGTGAGCCAAAATCTCACTGTTTCGCCCTGGACAACAACCCAAGCCACATTTCACCTCTGCTTTCTTTTTTTTCCCTTTCTGTCTTCCCATGCGACCACCTCTCAACAACAACCACACAGACATACCAAAACAACAAGACAACAGCCATGCCCAGCCTAATCTCGCCCTCAGAGCGCGACTACATCCTCAAAGGAATCGAATGCAACATCCGAGCCGACGGACGCCAAAGACCAGACTACCGTGAGGTCATCCTCGAGACCGGCGTTATCTCCCAGACCAGCGGCTCTGCTCGTGTCCGCCTTGCAGGAGGCACTGATGTCCTCGTCAGTGTCAAGGCTGATATTGGACCCGTCCTGGTCGACCCCGAGACTGGAGAGGGCGCTGACAAAGGACAAATCATCTGCAACGTGGAATGGTACATTAAGCGCTTCTTCTTATGGATTCAGAGAAGTTCACTTTTCGCGCGTTTTTGTTGCGTCTGTTTGGAAACCGTGGATCATGTCCTACATTTGGATCTAACAAACGTATTCAAATCATCTTGGGCCAAAAATAGTGCTCCAAGCGCGTCGCAGCAGTTCGAAGGACGAGGCGCTGACGAACTCAACAACGAACTCACACAAATGATGACCCGCTTCCTCTCCCACAACACCACCACATTATCCACACCATCATCCACAACACCGTCATCAACAGGAGCACCAAATAACAACGGAGCAGGAGGAATCAACCTGTCGAAACTCTGCATCATCCCTGGCGAACAGTGCTGGATCCTTTACGTCGATGCACTGGTTCTGGATTACGGTGGAAACTTGGTCGATGCCGTCTTTATGGGCACCCGTGCCGCTATTTTTGATACCAGGATTCCCAAGACCGAGGTCCAGGATTTGGGCGATGGAAACTTTGACTTTGAGGTTCTGGATGATGCCGAGGATACTGAGGTTGTTGAGGGGCGGGAAGATATGCCCATTTGCATCACTTTGAACAAGGTATCACGTCGTCTCTAGGAATTCATTTTGGCCATTATTTTTTCTTTCATGGCGTTCGACGCTCTTGCAAGAATACTAACTTTAATCCACGTAATATTGCTTAAACGTATGGAAAACAGATTGGGGCTCGTCATATTGTGGATGCTTCGCCATTGGAAGAACTGTGTACAGAGGCCAAGCTGGTGGTGGCTGTCAACCGTTCAGGAGAGCTCTGTGGATTGCAAAAGGGTCAGGATGGCGGAATCGAGCCCAGTCTGTTGTTGGAGATGATCCAGTTCGGAAAGACTCTTGGACAAACCTTGATCAAGCAATTGGACGCAAAGATCAAGGCAGAGGCAGAGGCAGATACTATCAAGAGACAGAATGGCCAACCTGTGGTCAAGTTGGGTTTCTTTGCTCAGTAGATGCAAAGTCTCTCGTTTCTTTGTGCACAGAGATCATAATAATAAAATATCATCAAAGAGAATTGCGTGACATTGAGGGATGGCGTGTTTCTGGTGTTCTCCAATTATGAAGGTCCGTTGGAGATGATTCTTATTATGCTAGAACTAAGCGGTGTTCAAGGATCGTAAACACTGGCTGGCAACAGAAAATGAAAGAAAAAAAAGAAAAAAGAAAGAGGTCTTTTGAAAAAGAAAAAAAGAAGAAAAAAAGAAAAGAAATGAAAAAAAAAAGAAAAAAAAAAGCCAGGTTAGATGCTCCTGGCAGGCCTCGTTCCCCGATTTACCCTCGTCAAGTGTCGTCGTTCACTTGCGTACCCTCCAACTAATGTACCCAGAAAAGAAAAAGAACCCCGTGTCGTTTTGAAAATCGATGTTGTACAGAGAAAGCAAACTTCCCGCGTAAAAGTAGATTAAAAAAACGTAGTAATTTGTACAAGAAACCATAAAAAAGAAAAGAAAGGAAAAGAAAAGAAAAGAAAAGAAAGAGAGTGGAAACTGAGAAAAGAAAAGGAAAAAGAGAAAGGGAGTCATTGATATGAAGTGACAGCAACAAAATGAAAAAGAGAAAGAAAGACAAAGCTGGCCCGGCACGGATGATCGTGCTTTAACGGCGCTGGTATTGTTGGGGTCGCTGTTGGTGATGCTGCTGGATCTGTTGGTGGTTGGGGTGGATCTGTTGCTGAGGATAGTGTTGCTGAGGCATCATTTGCTGCTGATACTGCGGCTGGTGCTGTTGGTGCATCTGCTGCTGTAATTGCTGCTTCTGGTGTATCAGTCGCTGTTGCTCCTGATGATCAATCTGCTGCCTCTGCTGTTGATCGTCCAGGGAAGAGGGGGCGACGTAGAGACGCGTGTCAATCACAGGAGGGATAGCCTGGATCTCTGTACCGAGTTCCTGCTCGATCTTGTACAGGTTGAAGCGATCCTCGTAGGTGATCAGGTTGATAGCAAGACCCAAGTGACCAAAACGACCACTACGACCGATACGATGAAGATAGGTCTCGGCGTTCTTAGGGAAATCAAAGTTGATGACGACGTTGACGGCCTGGATATCAATACCACGAGTCAGAAGATCTGAGCAGACCAAGTTGCGGCAGACACCATTCCTGAAATCGTGGAAAACGCGGTTACGGTGTGACTGGAGCATCTTTGCGTGGGAGTAGAAGCAAGAGTATCCGAGCTCGGTGATCTTTTTGGCCAACAGTTCCACGCGGTTAGTCGAGTTGCAGAAAATAATAGACTGGTTGATTTGAAGCTGTTCGCATCAAGAAAAGTATGGAGGCGGAATGGTTAGTCAAATGTGTAGACTCATGTGTCTATAGCTTCAATAGTTTGGGTCAATCGTGGATGTAGTTATATCGAAGCGCTTTTCATACCTTGGAGAAAAGTGTGTTAAGGCAGTGCACTTTCTGGCGCTCCTCGACGAAGGCGTAGTACTGCGTCACACCGCGAAGGGTCAGCTCGTCCATCAAGTTGATCTCGTAAGGCTTGACCATGTGCTTGTCCTAGTGTAAAACATTTCGAAACCAAAAAAGTTAGGCCTCTGTTCCCACCACATGAGGTGGTGCCTCGCTTCCACAACTCGCTGAACTCCAGCGAAAAAAAAATTGACATACCTTAAAGGTCTTGACGATCATGGGGAAGGTTGCACTGTACAACATAACCTGTCGTTCCTTGGGGAAATAGGTGAGCAACTGCTCGACAATGGGTGTGAACTCGGGGCTGAGAAGCTTATCGGCCTCATCCATGACAAAGGTCGTGCATGCGCTAAAGTTGGCAACGCCTTTTCCTGCAAGGTCGAGGATACGTCCGGGGGTTCCGACAATGATGTGAACAGTTTCGCTGAGACGCATGATATCGTCCTTGAGTGTGGTGCCTCCGGTTGTGACCATGACCTGGACGCCCATATGTTTACCGAGAGTCTTGCAGACCTGAGCTGTTTGGAGAGCCAACTCACGAGTTGGTACGAGGAGGAGAGCTTGGACGGTGTTCTTTTTGACATTGACCTTTTCGAGGGTGGGGATAAGGAAGGCGGCGGTCTTTCCTGTGCCGTTTTTGGCTCTGGCAAGGATATCTCGGCCTGCGAGGGCAATGGGTATGGACTCTTCCTGGATAGGGGATGGACGTTCAAATCCAGCCTCAAAGATGCCCATCAAGAGCTCGCGCTTGAGAAAGTAGTCCTCGAACTCGTTGCCCTTGGTGGCTGTGACATCCTACAAGTCCCATTTGAAAAGTGCACTCATGTTAGTCTTGTTATCTCTTTGTGTGATATATATTGCATTGCAATCTTATTGCTGTTTACCTCGGTCTGGGGGCGAGTATCCTTTGTTGGGAGGTTCAGCTGCTTCTTCCAGCTGTCATTGTCGTGCCTATATTGAGGGGCGGAGAGAGAGCGAGAGAGAGCGAGAGAGAGAGAAAGAGAGAGAGTGTGTGTGTATGTGTGAGAAGTGTGTGTATGTGTGAGAAGTGTGGTCCTCATCGGTGCAATTTTACATGGACGATTATAAGCAAAAGAGAGGACACTTACGCCAGTTGCTGTTGCTGGTTGGCGGCCATGGGATGAGTGTTGGTTTGAGGGGTTAGTGATGGAGTAGAAAAGAGAAAGAAGGGAGAGTGAAATAAAAGGGGTGTGTTGGATCAACAGATGGTTGTTTTGATGGTGTAGATGGATGAGTGGAGTTCTTGATCTGGTTTGGCTTGGTTTGTTGTTATTGAGTGTTGGTTGAGTGTTGTTGATGTTGTTATCAGTTGGCTTGTTTTGAGTTGCTTAGAAGAAAGTTGATGGCTGTAATAAAAAGAGTGTGTGCGAAGGGGGAAGTGAGAGAGAGGGAAAGAGAGAGAGTGACAGAGTGAGAAGAGAGAGAGAAGAGGCGAGAAGGAGCAAGAAAGAATCGTATGTGGAGAGTATATGTACCAGCCAAGCAACGCGTCACTCATATCATGCCTGATGTGTGGGCTGTCATATCCAATCTCTCTCTTTGCGACCCTTAATGATCATGCGCCACCATTTTCTCATCAGAAGGCATGAAGCTCTGAACCAACCACCTCGTCAGCTATTCACTCCGGTGCGTTATTTAAGGGTAGCGCAACAGATGTGATTACTAAACTACTACTTTGTGGTACTTCTTTGCGATCGCACACAGGGGAAGAGAGGGGTGGTATTGACGGACCAGAAAAGAACCAGCCAAATAAATCAGTCTTTAAACCGAAGAATCTTCAAGGTATTCTTCAGGAGGGAAAAGTTTATTTTTTTATCACGACAAAGGGTGAAGAGAGATAATCGTTCTGGGCGATGACAGTAGTTACTTCCTTGGTGATGTGTCGGAAGTGTCGTTCCAGGATTGAGATAGTTGGTGGTGGAACTGCTGGCGTGCTGCCTTTTGGGTGTGCAAACAGCTAACAACCTTCTCTTGAGGAAGGGAGATGTATCTAGGGTGAATACAGAATTTGGGGGGTGTAAAGGACAGGAGAGAGCATAGATCTTGGTCAGACCAGAGGGGCTTGTCCGTGTGCTTCTCGAGGATGAATTGCCATGTCCAATACTTGCTGTCGCAGAGAATGATATAGTGATACCTGTCCGCCGTCGGCTCTGTGCAACCATCCATATCACATTTCGGATCTTGGCCCCACCTGCGCGCACGCAATGTGCCGCAAGGGAGGATGTCCTGCTTGTAACGCCGCCAAAAGGTTCAGGCGCGGTGAGGAAACTTGGCGCGCCAGAACTTACGCCAGCAGGACTTGGAGCCGATCTCGGGGCAAAAAGACGACGTGAGCGGTGGGGGTTCAGGGCCTACGGAGAGAGAGACAAAGTGACGAAGGTGTTTGGTTGTCGCCGTCGAAAAGGTCACAGTGGTCTTGCCGGAAGTAAAGAGGACAAGTGACAGAACCCTCTTGGCCACACTGTCCCCACTTGTACTCATAGGTGGAGACTGAGCCGCCGTCACGTAGGCCGACGACATCCGCCGGGACTTGGTGTGAGAAAGCTGTGTGAATAGGTCATCTCTTGCGCGTTGTAGCTTGGCTGCCAGCTTGGGTTTGTGAGTCGCCCGGTACTTGTCTTGGTCGTCAACTTCCAGAGAAAATAAATCACCAATCTTGGGCAAGAGAGGGGTGCTGGTACTGTTGGTAGAAGGAAACCACCAGTCAAGAGGAGAGGCCAAAAAAAGGTGGACGAGTCCGGCAATCCTGCTTGTGTAATGGTGGTCTTGAGAGATGGTGGTCGAGGGATGGGAGCCGAGAGGCTGTGAAGAAAGGAATAAGAGTTCATGGGTCAGTCAAAAGAGAGAGAAAAGGGTAAGGGAATGAGGAGTCCGCTCAGAGATTTCTGGAGATCACAATCAACGCACTTGTTTTGACCCGGTTCATATGGTAGAATGGTAGGCCAGTCCTACAGTGAATGCTCAATTGAGCAACTCAAAGTAAGTGTTTGTTAGAATCCACTGTTGCATTCACAAGTCCCGTCCACAATACCCTTGAGAATAACACCCCGACACAGATGAGCATTGATGCCCAATGGCTGACCCAATACACCATCTAATGTCGCGCACGATCCACCATCCATTGGCGCCCAATGGCTGTCCCATAGAGCGTAGACAAGACAAAGCAAGTTCTACAGCGCTGGCAGAAATATGAATAAACAGAAAAGAGAAAATACCACCCCAACACGCTGACGGTAAGACAAAACACATACCTTGTTTCCTGTGAGACATGAAGGCTGTGAGTACAGAGCAAGTCGAAAATCTCATCAATCTCAGCTGTGGTATTAAGAGCGTGTTGTACTTGTTCAGCTAACAAGTTCCGGAACTGTTTGGCATCCAACTCAATAAGTTCAGGCACACGAGTGTAGCACATTGGAATATAGCACATTGTTTGTAGATTTGATAGTCGCGGTTAGAGGGATACATTCACACGAATGCGTAGGAGACCTAGAGTATGGATGGTACCGTCACGCCTTTCACATCAAATGTTCTACGCATCCACACTTCATCTGTCCTGACGCGCTTACCCTCCTTGAGAAGATTGTATGAAGAGGTCGCCGTCGCCTAAGTCATCATAAGAAAGGTGAGAGTAAGTTTCGGTTCTGTCCAAGTGCATCTTTTTTCATTTTGGTCCATTTGATTGATTACCTGCGCAGAAATGAGAGGCCCCAACCCAAGCAATAGTCCAAACTCGTATGGGCTCGACACTAGCCTAAACTTCCCCAGACTTGTCAGCGGGTAAAATGCCTCCGAGCATAGACTGATGCTGTAGACATCAATTTCCATGCCTTGTCCGTGAATCAGAATGACAGGGGTAGATAACCCATCTTGAAAGAGACCGTCGACGACCTTCTTGCCCATGACGACCAGCTTCTTGTAGTCTTTTCTCATATCCTCTGATGTGGAAACTCCAGAATGGAGTCAAGGTTCATCTTGCCATGACACGGAGGATCACGTGATCTATAAAAATGACACATTCACAATGATCATGAGTGTCATTAGTGTATAAACCTATTAAACCGATACTTACCATCGAAACGTAGAACCAGCAAACATGCCGAATGCCGCGGCAAGAATGGGTTCCAAGAGGGCGCTTGTGAATGTATCCTCGTTATTGCCTCCCCCTAGCTGATACCAGTTTGTGTGAGCCCATAGGCTAGCCTCGCTGAAGAAATTGGACACAGCACGGTGTACCATCGAGTTCCTGATCGCCTGGTCCTCTTTAAACCATTCCTGAGTGGTCACAAAGTCGCACGTTGCTGACTGTGCACACAACTGCGCCCCAAAATTCTGTTCCGAGGGCGAGATGCATGATGGCTTCGCATCCGGAAAGATGTATTTGACAACATCACTTGAAATATCTTCAGGCAACACGGATACCAGCAAGGCCTTGGTAATCACAAAGTTGACTAGACCGTAATAAAGCAAACCAAAAGGTGTAGGGTTAGAGCTTGGAGTGACATTGTTGTAAAATGTCTCGAGATCCGTCTCCACAACCCTGGGCTGGTTGACATATTCGGCGATCGACGCTTCTGGTCCATGGAGCGACGGCAAGTTGGTCTCCTTG
The DNA here is from genome assembly GCA_019671135.1 of Linnemannia hyalina. Lineage (NCBI taxonomy): Eukaryota > Fungi > Mortierellomycota > Mortierellomycetes > Mortierellales > Mortierellaceae > Linnemannia > Linnemannia hyalina. Next base: position 3,166,553 of record JAHRHY010000002.1, on the reverse strand, counting down.
TGAGCAATTAATTCCGTGCCCTCGACTGCACGTCCCTTCCTCTGTTCGAGCCATCGTCTGTGCTTAAACGTTGGCTGGTAGACGGCCTTCTGAGGTTGTGGAACTGAGTTGGCAAGGGTAGATCGATCTCGGTGATGGCTCCTTGCTCCTTTTCATCAGTTGGAGTGGCCGATGCGGACGAGGGTAAGAAGGCACTGGCGCCAACGACAAATGCCTGCCCTAAGTCAATCGCGAGAATCTTGATTTCCTTCGGGTCACAATCTCAGATCCGCTTGACGTCCTCCGTTGTCTTGACCACGTTACGAATCTCCGTGAGGTAGTGGTCGGTGCCTCCAAGCGTCGATATTAGTGGGTCTGGTAGCTTGTCCTCACTCAATCGTCGGTACTTGACACAACTGAGTTCATTCAATTTGAAGGCGAGCAACTGGATCCGATACCCGTCCGTTTTGATCGATCCTCGGAGAGCATAGCCCTTACTCGAATACGAAGCCTTGAGATTAAAATCTTTGTCCTGAATGTTGGAGATGTGAACAGTCATATCACCGACCGACATACGGTGCGCGGATCGTGACCAGTCCTTCCGTTTCCTCCTCTCATCCTCTGTAAATCTTCCAATATCGGTCAAAAGCCTGTTGATCAGCTCACCTGGGTCGAGGTTTTTGAGCCAACCAACAACATCCTTCTGAGGAATACGGGTGGGGTCGGTGAAAGATGGGAGAGTTGGATGGGCGTAACTCTGTAGTTGTTTCCGTAGGGTCACGTCCGGCCAGAAGATCCTGACCAGCTCATCCTCTGAGAGATTGATGAACTTTCTTCCACGGGTGACATTGGTGATAATCGCCAGCTTCTTCCGATCGTCCTGTTCAGAATGATGAAGTTCTCCGTTGGGGCCTTGTCTGGATTGAAATGATCTGGAGCGCTCTCGGGCAAGAGTCCCTTCTTCTTCTGCTGCTGAATCTGTAGCGGAAAAGAACAGATAAAAAACAAAATAATGTCAGGCGCGTTTCTTGTAAACAGGGGTTTGAACCATTCCAATTGTTATTACCTTTTTGCAAAGATCAAACGAGCCATTCTTGAAATGATTTTGGTACTCAGTTGCGAGTTGTATCGCTGTGGACGGGAGAAAGACTGAGGAGTTGTTGTAAGGTTCTGCAAGCAGTGCATGTAAATAAGAAATGGAGAGGAGAATGGTTAAAGAGTTGGTCTTACAACAGGTCACATTGCTGCCACAATTACAAGAGAGTCAAACCTACCACTGCCAGTTTTCGGTGGCAAATAGTCTTTGGCTTTGTGTAAGAACAAGCCCACAGCCGCAGATGCACACGCATTCTTTGTTTTCTGAGGAGCGCTAGCCTTGTAGATGGCAACCAGAAGCGATAAGAAAAATGCTTCTGGAGAGTTCTTGTTGTCGATGCTTGCCTGAGGGTTGTTCTTGTTGTCAGATGGCTTCTCTTCTGGGTTCGGGGTGATGCCGTTTTTGGCCTCCTCGATCTCCTGGACCGAGAAGTAAGGGGTTAAGTAGCTGAAAATGGTTCTGTCGACCTCGTCAAGGTGATCGACAGAGAGGTTTTCGAGGTATTGACCGACTGCCTGTTGACAACGACGTTTCGTTCTCGAAGCGAGTTTAGAGATGTCCGAGAGACATGTGGTGATCGCATGCTGGAGCTTTTGCTGTAATTCCGCGTCGTAAGGAATCTCCTTCTTTAGTGCTCGAGATGTATTCGCCTTCAGGGTTCCAATGTCCAAGGTTCGAAGAGGGTGTTCACGTTGCATGGCTTTGACGAGCTGAAACTTGGTCATCTTATCCGCTGCAGGTTGATCTTTTTTGGGGGTAGACTTTTGTTTCTTTCTCGGTCGGGGGCTGGTGGCGCCGACGTTGGTGCTGGGGCCTGCCTCGGTATTGGGTCCTGCCTCGGTACTGGTGCCGGTACTGGTGGTGCTGTTGGGGTTTTTGGCTGACTCGGCATTCTCTTTTGGAAGCTTCCAGACGTACTGCTTGAATATATCGGGCTTCTCGTGTGAGATGAGACGTGATCTCGTCTTGACCGCGTAGCGCTCCTGATACCTGTATGGCCGTCCCGAGGTGTGAGGTTGAGGTAGCTGACTTGGAGGACAGTTGACAGTAGAGTATCGAATGAAATTTGTAGTTCATTCTCCTTCTTGACCACCAGTGGCCGATCTAAGAATGATGGGTATCCATCAACCGAGCTGTTAAAAAAGAGCCTATTTTTGCCATGAAGACATCTAGCTTTGTTCATTATCATTTCAGCCTATACTTTGATGTTTTTCGGCTGATTTTGAGGCGCAAGCGAATTGTCTGCCAGCCTTTGGGTCATCTCCTGTAGCTCGTTAATGGGATTCTGAATGTGGGGTAGGGTCAGAGGCGTGAATTGTTGGAGAGTGAATATCTGAAGAGCCGAGTCGAAGATTCTCTCAATAGGGTGCTTGCTAGACACGGTAGTGTTCTCCAAATAGGCATCAACAAGCTCTTGGACACTCGCATTTTTTAACGTGTCTAAGCAAAAAAGCAAAAAAAAGGCAAGGAAATGTGAGTTGAAAATGAACAAGGAACTAAAACAAAAGAGTATATATATTTCGCCTTACCTTCTGTCTCCAGAGCCCGAATGACCTTGAAGTTTCCCTTGACTCCCATCTTGTGGACACCCTTGCCGTAATCGTTCTGAGTGACAATTCCAAGAGTGGTCAGTCCTGTTCTTGAAAGCTCAAGTTGGCGTAACAGGTCAGAGACATGGTAGACAAGGTATCGGTCACGACCGAAAGGTCTCCAGATGGTGTTGATGTTGCTGTAAACTAGCGCGTCACTGTCACGGGTGATGACGACGTCGTCCTGTTTGTAACTGGATCCGATGCAGGTGTCGGCTTCTGAGCGGCAACCACAGACGATCCAGCCACTTGCGCGAAGGTGTTGGACAAGAGCTTGTCGAAGCTCATGGGTAAGATAGAAGGAATCGACAATGGCCTTGTTGAGGGTCTTGAACTGTTGCTTCCTTAATTTTCCGTGGTTGTTGAGAGTCTCCTCTATTATGGTCAAAAGTTGGTTGCCTTTGGTGAGAGCTTTGTCGCGTTTTGATTGTCGGTTTATGTTGGTGGCGTTCTTTTCAACAGGAGAAGGTCCGTCCATGTGAAGGATTGTTGTTGACTTGGGGAATAGACGGGAGATCAAATGCTGTTCAAACTTGACACATGCGACTGTCGTATTTGGGTGGAGGAAACAGCGGCGAATGACTGAAAAGAAAGAGCCAAGAATGTCAATGTGATACTGAGTGTTTGGTGGAGGGATGGTAGGAAATGCTCTGATGGGCGCAATGTATCCTTGTTCTTTGGTAAACGGCCAAAGCTTAAGGACCCCCATTGCGAGGGGCGAGAGGAGTGGAAAAACGGATGGTAAGGAAACAACAGCAGAAACAGAGATGACGAACAAGGCAGTGAACTGAGAGAGGGAAGGGTGGAAGGGAATGAAAGAGAGGTGATATTGAAGGGGCCAAGTCTAGAAATTCACCCGCTGTAACTAAGGGGTTAGGAGGGTTCTGTGCGGTTGTTTTTTTTTGGCTCTGTGCATTGATAGTATAATGGTGGTGATGAAAGGAAAGACGGAGAGAAAGGAGGAAAGAGGTAGGAGAGGAGGAAGGAAGGAGTAAGTAAAGAAAGAAAAAATAGAAATAGAGGAAAGAGGGGCCTTATTTATATGTGTCTGTCCTTACGGGTGACAATGTGTTGCCGTCATGTCCTTGATCGTTGATCATTGATAGACTCGCGGCTCCCTACGTGGGTTGGAGGACGAGGGTCATGCGAGGGGTTCAGTTGATCCCTTGATACAATCATTGATTGTGACACATATGTCATTTCCTGTGAGAAGGCCATTTGCATGGCCGTAGTACACCCTCCTTTTTAGCTTTACGACTCAATAACTCTCAGATCCCCACTGGCCGCGAGGGAGGCATTGTGCCGTTCTCGGAAAACAATGATCCTCCTCGACAAATACCGCGCGAGCTCCAACTGTCCATAGATGTGTGGATGGGCCACCTGACGCTCAACCATGTTTGTTGTCCTCTTCCCGTATGTCGTCTGCTGCTTGTTCCTGGCTTCCTCGATGGCATCCCGGTCCCCGATGAATAGTTCCTTGATCACCTCTCCGTACGAAGAACGCTGTTTGGCGGCTGCCCAGTTGTGAGTGTAGCGGGTGTCCTTCTATACGTTGTCTAGCTGAACTGTCTTCTTCCCCAGAGAAGCGCAACCAACTCTTTGTCGTTGATGTCGATGAAAGAATCGCTCATTTTGGCCTGAATGCAGAACTGGAGTCGCTTGGATGATGCTAAGCGGACGAAGTATCACCAGCAGAGTTGAATATGACCCGGTTTGAAAATGATCTTCTTGGGTCGCTTGAGGGCGGCATCGTCGTCCACATCCTCGTCAACATCAGTAGCACCGGCATCGCCACCAGCGCCTGTGTCATCTTCATCCATTTCAGGAAAACCATCGCAACAATGGACAACTTGGAGAGCTGGCATCTTTCTTTTATTTAATAGTAGCAGTAACACGCGATGCAAGGTGGAGAGGGCACAGGACCTTAAAATTCTAACTTCACTTTGAGATAATCTATTCTAAAACCCATGGCGCGTATGATACTCCTCAATCATTTTTGGTGCAAAGAGGAACCTTGCAGAGAGAGCAGATTCGCTGGGCGGTTGAGGATATGCTTGTGTTATGTCTTCTCGTTTCTTTTATCTGCACAGGATGCAGTAGGGGCGGTCCTTGACTCGGACGGGGAAATGGGAGCCAGTCATGAGTAATCAGTAGTTCATCGTTTGGTCCCTTGAATTTTTTCGAGACATAAGGGGATACTTGGGTAGGGGTGTCGCGACATTTGGCGGACACTATCAGATCCTTAGCTTGGAACTGTCGGAACCCCCTGTGATGCATGAAAGAGCCGAAGAGTTTGTTGATGAGGTACGCGTTGATGATTGTTGTATCCAGTAACCAGAAGAAGATCGGAGCCCATGCGCGATAAGTCCTGAGCTGAGTCGAATAGTAGCTGCGTAACTGGTCGGCGATGTCGAGTCCGTTCATGTGGTGGTTGTAGTCATCGACGATTTTTGGGATGGGGAGTAACGCCCTGGAATGTCCTTTATAAGCATCCCGCACTGACTTTGCGTTGGCGCTTTCTCTCGAGGGCGTCTGGATCTTAGACAGCGGATCAGTCGTTGTCGCCGAAGCTGAGGGCATGGACGGTGAAGAGCATGGAGACAGGTCTATTGTCCATCCAGAACACGGTAAGAGCCTGAGGTGGATCGGGCGATTGTCCGCAGCTAGCTGTTATAGGCTAGCAGAGGGCAAGAGTGGTGACTCTCTTCGTTAAGTAAAAGAAAAGGAAGCGAGCTCATAGAGAGAAATGCACCCATCTATCACAGGCTCTACCTTTGAGAACCAATGTTGCTCAGGTTCGTTGGGGTTGGAGACATGAAAAAAAATGCCTCAGTTGTTCGAAGCGGACGAGGGAGATGAAGTTAGTGATGTTGTGTTGAGGACATTCAGGGAAGGTTGAACAATACTCAGAGACAGAATTCTGCCTGAATACGCCCATGTAGACAATGATGCCGAGGAATATGCGCAGTTCGTCAGGTATGGTCTTTACCCATTGGCGCAATCCCCCTCCTGTGCCGGCTCCTTTTGATGCTGCATATGCGTTAGTGAAGGTGGCCATATCCGAAAATACTTTGCCGCTGAAGAATAGGCTGAATATGTTTATTGGTGCCAGTTCTTGGTCGAGTTGAAGAGCACGGGGAAGGTTGGATTGTGCTGGGTGTCCATCCTTGTAGTGGCGAAAGATATTGTCGAAATCTGGTACAGGCGGGAGTTCTCTAGTCTCACGAACGGGCTTCTTAGCAGCCTTCTTGGCAGCCTTCATTTTCTTTGTCGGTGGAGCTGGAGCATCTATCACCCCTTCATCTCCTGCCTTCCCCTCCTCCTCGTCCCCAGAGCTATCTGTACCAGGCGTTGGTCGAGTACGACAACGGACCGAAAACAACAACTCCTCCTCCTGTGCCTCGTCAACCTCCTCCGCAGATGCTACTACGGTGCCTTGAGAGTCAGAAACGTCAAAGGAACCGAGGAACTCGAGACTGGAGTCCATGAGTGAGTAGGGTGAAGTCGATGTGTGAGAAAAAAAAGGTAATGGGTTGCGGGATGATGATGAGAAAAAAAGAGCTGAATTCGAGAGTGATGAATGTAATGTGACGAAGACGACAATGACACTCCCACGATGTAGTCTTCTAACCCGTTTTATTGGAAACCTGGATAAATCGAAAAAATGTGGTGCAAATTTGCACCACAAACAAACTAGGGGATAGGGTTATTCGTTATTACCGACAATGATATTCATTTATATCCATGCATCAGAATTGCAGGGAGATTGTGTGCCAGCCTCTCGTTAGCAAAATGTGCATTTTCAGAAGGCATCCATTCCAAGGCATTGGTCCCCTCTCTTTTTCCTTCTTTCGTTTCCCTTTCATCTCCCTTTCTCTTCCTTCCCGTCCACCCACTTGCCCTGTGCAGAAAATCATGCGGCTGTCCTTGCTCCCCATCCTTGCTCTCCTACTCTCTCAACAGGCTGTCAATGCCCAGTCCCCCCTGCAAGGCCAGTCTCGGTTCGCCGCTCAGCACTGCTTGCCCGTCAGAATCAAGTCCCTGGTCGTCTTTGGTGACTCCTTCAGCGACACCGGAAACGTCCTTGAGATGTCCAAGCACACCTGGCCACTGCCTGCTTTCTACCCTGGAGGTCGTTTCTCTGGCGGTCCCATCTGGGCAGACTATGTATGCCCAACACGCAGTTTCCAGAGAGTTTGATGGGATTACAAGAGAGAGTAGCAGCATTATGAGACGAAAGCAACAATGTGAATACTTTACTAATTGCCATGTCCCTCCGTTCCTTTGTTAATGACATCTTGTACAGGTCGCCAAGGATCGCAGACTGAACTTGACCAACTTTGCCTATGGTGGAGCGACGACGGATTCAGATATCGTCCAGGGTTACACGGGTAGCAAGGGTGACTTGCCCGTTCCTGGGTTCATTCAACAAATCAACGAAAACTATCTGCCCAATCGATCGCTGGAGGATATTGCCGGGATGGAATCGACCTTGTTTGCCGTCAGCTTCCAAGGAAACGACTTTTTGTTCGACACGTCCATCACCACCGAGACCGTGCTCGCCAACATCGAGAGGGGTATCCACCAATTGATCGGTCACGGCGCACGACACATTGTCGTGTTTGAGAACTTTGACATTGGCACCATCCCTTACTTCCAGAGCAACCAGACGTCTGCCCACGAGATGACTGCCATGGCGGAAAAATGGCACCGAGGTTATCAAGATATGATGCGGCGACTCAGACGAGAGTATGGCCATCCAAGAAGGACTAGAGGAGCCGATGGCGAGTCGCACGTCTTTTTCAACTGCAAGGGCAACCGGCCCGAGATCAAGCCGAACATTGCCTTTTTCGACCTCTTTATCCTCCTCCGCCGATTGAACAGTCCTCGACATCTCCGAGAACTGGGGATCACAGATGTGGTTCATGGTTGCATAGATCCGGGTGCTCAGACAGGATGCGCTGACCCCAAGAGCCATTTCTATTACGATCTGTACCATTCGTCAACCAAGGTCCACCGAGAGATTGCCAACGGCTTTCTCGAGATCTTTTAGGTGACAGGAGGTGGACAAGCCAAGAGCATTGGCTAGGTGCATATGTGTGTCGTGGTCCGTGTTCTAGAGCGAATGGCAGAGGATGGGGACAAGGAACAACAATAAATAACCGATTTGGCTCGGACCTTTTTGCGCTCATGAAGCAATGAAGCAATGAAGCAATGAAGCAAGCAAGAGTTGTGCGACCACAATTGTCGACCAAGGACCCCCGTTGAACTTTGCGAGGCTATTGATATTTGTTGACACCGTCCTATTGTCGATGAAAGCACAAACATGGCGAGGGCTATGAAGACCAGAAACAAAAGGCAGAATGCTGTCGTGATGACAATGGCGCCCTTTCTTTCTTGCTATCCCTCCCCTTTTTTAAAATAGCCAACAATTGAGCTGCTGTTTAAACGAGCGATTCCCCTCCTCTGTTTCTGTCCCCCTCCCTTCTCTCCCGACCCATGCCCATGCCTGCTGCCATTTTTTGTTATCGTATGCAGTATGTTTGATGAGAGCCTCTTTTTTTTTCAACTGTTGTTTTGATTTTTTTTATCTTCTCTCTCTCCTTCACCTCATTCTCCTTCTGTCTCTTTCTTTCCACCGCTGATCCTTTGCTCCATTCCTCCCTTGGTGGTCATCCTCCCATTTTACAACCAACCACCTTCCCCGCATCTCCTCTCAACCTCTTCAATACTCCCTTTGTCGTTACCCCTACGGCAAAGTCAACCAACCAACACACACACACAGCAACAGAAGTAGCAACAATAACGGAAAGCACCAACTACAACTGGACAAAGTCGAACTCGGCAATCATGCTTGGCCAGGAACGTCCTCCAGTACCAAGGACCACCGCCACCAACGCCCGCTTCAGCTACCACGCCGACAGCTTTGACTCGGTCTCAAGCTCAAGCGGAGCAAAGACCACCTCCACTACCACCGCACGAAAGAGAGTCACCCAGCACTCGTTTCCTTCTTCAGGAACCCAACCCCAACAACAGCAGACATACTCAAAACCACAAAAGCAGCCAACAGGTGGAGATCACACGCGACATCGATCAGCATCAGTCGCTTCGACAGCAACAACGTCAAGGATCCTGCCCTCGCCCGAGGCTGTCCTTGCCAAAGAGAAAGAGTTCATGGCCAACACTCGTATCTTGGCCATGTCCAGCCTCATCGACTCGTTCGCTTTGTCTTCACAATCCAAGCAAGGATTTTACGGCAAACAGCTAAAGATCATTGGCACAGTCAACCCTTGGTCGTCTTCATCTATAACGACCACATCCTCCACGGGATCAGAACTTGATGTCACAGTAAAGGTAATAAGGATGATGCCTCGATTGCTGATATCTAACGCCAGAAAAAAAAGCTCGATATAGACATTCTTGGTTTGGTGTGGAATGTGCTCGACTGACCATGTGTGCACTTTCAATGTTTGAAAACTGCTATAGGTTCACATTATCGACAACACATGGACGACCTGCCCATTGCTACCACCATCAACCATCCTTCACCGTTGGAACGTCACCTACTTGAGCCCATCTGCTACGGGAGAGAACGAGTATACTCAGGAAGACTTTGGGGGTCTTGACCTCGGTATGCAAACCAACCGCCATCTGGGAAAAAAAAAATATTCAGCAAGGGAAAATAAATGTCACCATACAGAAGAAAAACGTGTCTCTGTTCTGTCTAACGCTAAAATTGGAACATGCGTCCATTTTACTCGCATAATAGGCGCTTCCAAGGACGAAAAGGATGTTTCATCGTCATGGATGCAGGCAACCGCGGACAGGATAGAGACTCTCTCGCCAGCCTCATCACCAACATTCGACTCCCGCCCAAAGAGACCGTTCTCTGTTGCGTCTGCATCATCCTTTACAGCACAAGCAAGGGCGCCAGTAACTCACGTTGCCGTCATTTCGAATGCTTTATGCTTTGTTGCGAACAAAGCTGGAGACTACTTGGTTCATTTGTCGATCCATGTGCCGTTTGTTGTCGGTTCTGACAATGTCATCCACCTCTCGCATATCCCCAAATGCAGGAGTAACTTTCTGAAGCTCGAAGTACTCCAACCCTCTTCGACTGAACAGGACAATACTACTCTGGCATCAGAGATGACAGGCAGTGGCACCAAGTCTCCTAATCTACACAGACGCGAGTCGGAGAACGCAGCAGATGGATTCGACTTTAATGTCCACCCGCCGATCATGTCCTTGGATGAGACCCACTTAAACCCAGAGTCAGACGAGGATGCTCAGTTCTGGCTTGAGGTTCAGGAACAACTGGTTGGACGCGACGAGTTTGTGGGCAAGTTGGTCTCGGTAGATGGAAAGCAGGACCCCTCTGGGGCTGAATCAGGAGACAATGAAGACAATCAACTTTCGGGAGAACGAGATCGTCCATTTGAGGTTGCAGGATGTTTTGCCCCGAGCTCCTCGCTACATGTCTCGTGGATGTCCCGGTCGGCTACCGATTTCGTTCGGGATGTCGAACAGGATATGACCGTCCGCATAATGGGAATGCCCGACCAAAAGCAGCCTTCATCTCTTCTTCAAGATCGCAAGAGGAAGGACCCAGCCGAGATTCATGCACAGGACACCGTCGCTACGTCCGAGGATCCAGCAGAGGAGGAATACGATCATCTGGAGATGGACGATAGCGACTTGATCATTGCCGTGGAGGACGCCATCACGGTGAAAATCCAAAAGCTGGGGTGGAAGCAGCCATACATGGACGTGACCATTAGTTTCAAGGATTCTAGCTCGGAGCACGGCCTGTCAAGCGACATCACGTTGTTGGATCTTACCGGCGACGCAGTTCAGGATTGGGAAGCGCTACCGACAACAGCTCACGATGCAATGGTAGATCATGGCATTGAAAAGGATGCTACAGATGACTCTTCCAAGGAGCCAACCCAGACGTTCCGAGTGTGGTTCTTTGCCGGCACAGAAGGCACTACTGCCGTGAACATGCGATTCCAGGCATGCCAGGCTGTCAATGTAGGCTACGGAAAGAACATCGTCTGTCACACACCAAAAGTCCGCATTGCTGGGGCAAGCACAGACAAAGGACAGATTCACATATACACCAACAACGACCTGATGATCCGAGGAGTCAGCCCACACCTTGTTGACGAGACCTTTGTCGACTGCCATTCACCACTGGAGGACAGTGCTTCATTGGTCCGATATCCAAACGAACGCCACTTCCAGTACCAGACCATTGACTACTGTCTCGCCGTCACGGCACAACGCTACCAAGCCCTGGCGCGCATTGCAAGGATCGAGCGGGTCCGCGTCGAGATTGGGCTGAGTGCACAACAGCAACCAGGATTTGCCCGCGTCATTCTGTCGAACGTTGTTCTGCCTCAGCAGGACGATCCCTATCTTCGACTCTATCAACTGGACGGTGCCGAAATCTGGAGTGTGCTGGTGGACGGATACCCTTGCTCAAAGTCGATTCAACTTCAAGACCAGAAATCGTCCGGTCGACGAACTGTCCTCGTTCCTATCCCTGAGGAATCAACACTCGACAATGAGGGGCTGCACCAAGTCGAGGTTAGCTACGGATTCAACTCGTTCGACCTATTGGAGGAGGCGTCACGCGAAGAGTCGGCTTCCTCCGCTATGAGGCTTGTTGTCCCTGGGTTCAGTCTCCCTGTCGGCGAGTACATTGTTGTCGCCAGTCTTCCCAAACTCCCACAAGGTACATTGAAGCTTTCTCGCTTTGGTGAACATATACGAGCTTATTGAGAGGTACAAGATCTAACATGTCCCCGCTATGTTCACTATTTAGACATGGATTATGAGGAGCCGACGGGCGACTTTGAGGTGCTGTCCACGCAAGGTCAGCCAGGACAGAGGAGGACGATCACATATGGGGCGTACATGACTCTTGGAAGGCCAAAGCTTTCTTTCCGGATCATCAAACTCACATCAAACCCCCCGCCCACCGACAGCACACCTACCGATGCCGCGGGGCCTGCTCAACCAGAGCCAACTGTGGACCCAACTGAGCAACAACAAGGAGCGACTATCGTGCATGATCCTCAGCAACCGCCACCTGTTGCAGGGAGCGTTATTGTCCAACAAGTACACCAACGACACCCACAACAACCACCAGAGCCTCAGAATCCGCACGCCGAGCAGGGATTGGATGGTGAGATTCTCCCAGTGCAGGATGGTGCTCCATGCACTGCGTCAGGACACGGATCCAACTCGGCACCGCAGATCGGAGCTCCTGCTCTTCAATCCGGCACACCTACTGGTAAAGGAGGCTACTCCTTGGAATTTCTCACAGCGCAACAAGTGTTTGACCTGGTTCGCGGTTGGTGGAAGCATGTGATGGTCGTGATTGGAGCAGTCATGCTGGTCATCATGATCATCAATGTGGCTGCGTTCCAGGAGACGGGATCAACATCGCTGGATTTGGTGACCATGCCTGCTTGGGTCCGCCCGTTTGTGATTATGAAGCGGTTCTGGACATCGGACTCTAGGACATCGCCATCATCAGCGTCGTCTTCGTCGAGTTCACAGGACAACTGGGACAACTGGGACCGAGGATTCGAGGATACGGAGGAGGAGGAGTTTGTTGTTCCGGAGAAGATTGTTACCGTGACGACGACGATCGAGCAGGCAGGCCCTCAAACGACTGTGGAGGCCAGTCATACTCGCGACTTGGAGATATTGCCTCGACCTAAACCGAAGAATCCGGATGGCGATGGCGACGCCGAGGATGGATCTCGAAGGCCCAAGGGACTGATGAAGTTTATTCAGACCCTGAAGGACATTGTTCAAGGGTTGAAGGGATAACAGGTCTGAGCTGTTGTTGGCCATGTTGACCGATACGACATTGATGGCCATTGCCACTCTTTTGCAACCATAACAAACCAAAAATTATAAAAAAAAAGAAATAACAACATGCGTTGACATTACAACGGCAAAGAAAGCTCATCGTGCATAGAAACAGGTCGAGTTTCAATTATGTCCCTACAAATTCGACGCCACCAAAAATTCCAAGGTGGAAAACAGTCGATCGTCTCATGTCTTTGTCGGATTACTTTGGTCCCTTCTATTCATCAACAACATTCATTGTAGGCATGTCGAGTGCCGCAACTCGCTTCTTCAGCATTATCGAGCCGATTTACTTGTTGGCAGGACACTTGAGCAACACTGACATTTTGAACTTGGTCTTGACTGTTTGCTCGTTCAACTCAACTCCGCCAGCTTCTCTTGTACCAGACTCTGAGCCTCAAGTACGATGCCAAGCGTGTCAACCTGATCACGTCCCCCACTAGCAGACGAGGGATGGTCAAGAACATGCACTTTACGCGATCTCTGCAGATGATTCTACTTGAGTTTCACATACCTCTCGAACTGCTCTCTAGAGTTCCTAAGCTCGACCTCCTCGCCCCCTCTACATCTGCGAACAAATCAAGGTATCACCAACGCTGATGTCACTGCTGGCGCCGACATGGAAGCTTTCAAGATGAAGTTTTATCAACTTGAGCGCCTCTATCGACAGATTTGGAGGTGTTGACTGAGCTGTCGTATCCCCACCTCTGCGTACAACCGGCTCGACGAAACAGGGTTCCCTGGAACGTTGAACCTGCGAGATCACAGCGTCCAGCAAGCCTGGATTCCTGGATGTAACTGCATGGTCTGGAGAAATTGGCGGGTGTTGCGCGGGGTCAGTGCCGGGGCCACCACGAATGAAACCCAAGACGACGATGGTGGGGGATGGCCCAAGGCGCGGTAGATGGCGAAGCACTGGCCGAACTTTTGAAGGTGAAGATTTTCTTTGACGCCAACGAGCAGCCGACCGAGCCGTTCCTGTGGTTGCAGAACTCGGAGGCGAAGTAGTAACGGAAGGCAAAAGTTGGACTTGTGTACTTCTGGAGCTTGAGCTGGCGTTTGAGGTCTGTGGGACTCGCACTTTGATAGATTAACGGCCGCCTAAAGCAAACACTTATAGCAGGAGTGCCCTTCATTTGCGATACTCTTTAAACTTGTCTTTTTAGCTTCTACTGTAGTAAACTTACATACCTCAGTCTCAGCGTACCCCCCTAGCTAAGTAATGAAAAGAGACAAAGGAATGTATATGATGTTAATCAAAATAAATGACGTTTCAATGCCTGGTAACATGGCCTTGGTTCCATGATCTCGATCAAAACGCGTTGAACGAAAAAAAAAAAAAAAAGAGTGAGACAGGGTTTCACTTAGTCCAATTCAAACGAAATCGCAACGTTCGTCAGTCAAAGCGTCCATGACGGCCGCCTTTATTATTTTTTTTTGCTTTGTCGCTACTTTTTAGCGTTCTTCTTGCGTCACTAAAATCCAAAGTCATACCAAAATCGCAACGAAAAGACGGCCTGGATCTGGGGGGGGGGGGGGGGGGGGGCGAGATCGACCAAGAAGACATTCCCGACCTGGAAAAGCATCCCATCCACAACTACAGGGACAGTCGCGATCGCGTGTATTTTCAAGGGGTTTCCCTTGTAGTAATTCTTGATGACGACGTTGTCAACTTGGGGACGGTAAGGGTTCGTAAGGTAACCTGTAAGGAAAAGTTCTGTGGAGCTTGCTCCGCTTGAAGGTCTCAAAGTCGAAAACATAGCAGATGGAGGCGTGGGTGATCATGAGGCGCGTTGGTTCCTGGGTGTTGCCGTACACGGAGAGGTGGGTGGGTTCCCCGCTCAGCGTTCAGTTCTCGGATTTCGGATATCCACGAGGCTGGTCATGATTACGTGTAAGAAAAAAAGAGGTCGAAAGGGGAGGAGTTTGTACAGGGAGAAGGAATGAAAGATAGAAAGGTTGGTGAAGGCGCGTGCAAGAATGCTAAGATAAATTGGAGGCGCCAGTCACATGACTGATTCTGAGTATTTAAAGGAAGGGTCCCCCTGAACGTGTTGTTCTCCTTGACTTCTATTCCCCTCAGACCGAATCTCGCAGCACATCAACGAAACACCCAAGGAATACTACATCTCTGACAGCAACAATTAGCATAAGAGCAACCCTGCAATGGAACCCCCCAGCTCAGATTACATGTCCGTTCAGGACCTCTCTCTTCCTAGGCGGACACCTCTGCAGACTCAATTGGAAAAGGTGTGACATCACCTCGAGACAAAAAAATGACCTTCTGGTCGATCGAAACCGCAACCTAACCACTGGTAACTGGACAATCTAAACCCATATAGATCGATCCCTCTATCATCAGGAACGGCTTTCCTTCTACGAGGATTAACCGCCGAGTTACAGGACGCCTTAAAGTTGACACAGAGACTGCACTGTTTGAGGTCAGTGTGCTTGCCTTTCGGGAAATCATCCTCAACCGCCTGTGGAAAAACGACAAGAAATTTCAGAACGAGAGCGACTTTTGCAAGCACCAGTGGGATATTCTCAAGCCAAGGAAGACTCTTTTGGTATGTACTAAACTCCTGGTAGTGTGCGAAAAAAATATGCATATGGCATCATCGAATCAATATTGACTGAATATTCCGTCGTAAATATTCATAATAGATCGAGTGTGCTGAAGTTTTGAAGGTACGTCAAACAATACAGTCAAGGTGCAGGGTAGGAATAACGCAAGGAATACTGGAGGAGGTCTAACGCGACTAATCTCGCTATTTAATAACATTTAGGAGTTATCAGGCATACCAGTTCGACCTTGCTCTGAGCAAGTCTGCAAGGCACTCAGTCAAGCCTCGGTACAACTTCAACCATCTGCGCTTCAGAGGACCTCTATTACTCAGGAGTTATGGCAGCGGGTCCTTTCGGCATGGAGGTACCAATACAGGATACAACCCGATGAACGAGTAGATGTTGAAAACATCTCGGCCGACTTTGTCAACAACGTTCTCTTTCCACCGGTTGCACACGTGCAGCAACCGCAGCCACCACAGCAGCAACCACAGATATCACAGCAACAACCACATATACCACATTCACCACACATGCATCATGCCCAACATCCATTGCAACCACCACATACACCACACGCACCGACACCACATCAACCACAGGCCACGCCACGCGTCTTCAACCAACATCCCAACCATGGACAAGCTGTCCCTACAATCGCTGTTCGACCTCCCTTTACGCCTTCTTTTACCCAACCTCAACCTAATCAACAAGCTGTAGCCCATCAACAGCATCCACAACACCAACACCCAATGGTGCAGACCTCCGCTCATACGACGCCTAATAACGCGGCGGCTGCCACCCTTCATGTGTCGGTAGCAGGAGTTCTTCCAGGCAACAGCTCTAATTCTTCAGCAACACACCATGGTTCAAACTCCAACTCGAGCTCAACTTCATCAGCATCCAACGTCAAGGACAATGTTTTGTTCAGGGACCGGTTTGGTCACATGTTGACGGACCCCAGAAGATTTCATGCGCCCACTTCAATTCTGGAGCGTGTCCATCATTTTTTCAAAGGACCACCACACCTCGACCCAGCATCCTTTGAAGGCACCTTCCTCGACTGCCCGATCTCGGTACCTTTTCCAGATATCATGGACAGCGAGGCGTGGCTTGTGCCTGTTCCTGAGAGCAGCGCCCATCCAGGGTCGATGCCGCAGTTTGCGCCCGTACAGTCGTGCTTTTTACATGTGCCCGTCTTACCCTCCAAGCGGCGATTTGAGACAGAGAATGAGGTCATTCTTTTGGACGATGTTCGTCTCGCCGGGCAATTGAACGCCAAGCTCTGGGAAGAGTTTTCTGGAGGTACGCTCTCTCACGTTACATTGTATATGTGGGTCATCACAGTTAAGAAACTGGGCAACTAATTGCTTATGTTTTTGCGAACATAGGAAACGTCGTGGAGGCCATTACTTTGGTGCCAACATCAGCCACATGGTTTGTAAAGACGGAGTTGGCCGACTGGCCCTGCGTTGTCATGTCTGGCCTCAAATTCGAACAGGCGAACGGAGTTGAACCTTCTGGGAAGGTAATACATCGTGCCCCTTTGTTCGTGATTCGCCGTGATCTGCTATGCGGGACTAACTTGTTCTCGTTCTCCTTCTTGCTTTCAGAAATATTCCGAGATGCATAGTTACATAGCGGTGTACCTTGGAAGAGATCCCCTGCGCCAGGCGCAGTTTGTGCAAACATTTCAGGATCTCGGCATCTCTCCACCTCAGGTCCCCGAGAACACTTTGACAGGTGCAAGCTCCCGCAGCGCGCGTCCAGGTGCACAAGATGGCCAGCATCGGTGGATTGCAGGGTTCAGGAGGCTGTTCAGAACACAGGGACATGGATCGAGTGCCAGTGGACAAAAGGGCGCAGGTGGAAGTGGGTCTGGACACTCGCGTGATGGTGGTCACTGGACTCCGCAGGATGATGACGATGGGGATGACATTGATCCAAGATTCGACGATATCTACAGTATCCTGCCACCACACAAGAAGGCTCGGTTGGAGAGAACAGGTCGACCCTCGGATGGACAGGCTGCCTGGCACCACAGCAAACGGCGGAAGATGGATGAGGAGGGGTTCTCCAAGATCAAGGATCCTTCACAGCATAACCAAACGTATGGCAGCGATGCTGAGATGTCAGAGTAGTTTTTCGTCGAGAAAGGCGCGTTGTGTAGATACGAAAGTGGTGTCCAAAGGGCTGAATAAAAATAAAAATTCTACACTAAGAATACTAAGAATTCTAAAAACGACGCTAGTGAATCCAGGCAAGTCGCCCGAGGAGCATGGCGTGACTTAAAAGGCCTTCTCACTCTCTTTTCTTTCTACTCGATACTCATTCGACCAAACACATCTTCTCGACCCATTTACTCTAGTACATCCTCCCCCTTCTTCACACTCGAACTCGAACTTTGTTTTTACATTCAGCCTTCTTTCACAAGTCCTCTTACCTCTTCTCGTATTCTACACATCCATAACCACTCTTAAACACACGACATAACCAGCCTCGAGGCGAATGCTCAGGCCACAGAACGGAGTATGAACACAACAACGATGACCGAACAGACCTGCCAACATTCCAACTTGGCAATCACCATCGACCACGACGCCTCACAGTCGCACTTGTCAGGGTCTGGGACCCCCACCCGCCAGGAAAAACCAGGGCTCCATGGACGAGCTCGTATCTGGGGGCCAACCAAGACTGTGCGGATGATCCTCTTGACCACAGCCCTCATGGGGTGAGTATTTTTTGGTTATCAAGTATTCTTTGGGAGAGATGATAGAGTGGTTTTTCTCTATCGCCTTCTCCCCCTTCTTTGTCGTTCTATCCGCTGTATTCCTCTCCCGACGCACTAACCGAGTAGTTTTCATTTGTTCATTTTGTCCATCCTCAACCGCTCCCTTCTCTCTTCTGTAGACTTCAATTCACTTGTAAGTGAAGAACTGCTAACACAGCTACGCTGATGGATTGTTATGTGTATTTGAGTTCAGTGCCAGTGCCCTTCTTCGTTTCTGTTATCTCTGCGAAAAGGAAATGCTCTCTTTTCGACGATGATATCATGACCGGATCTTACACAGTCTCAAACTTCGCCGAAGAAAATCTTTCGCCGCAGCGATATGTGGCGAATTTCGAAGCCAAAGAACAGCCAACAGCTCACTGTTCTATATCACATCACATTGACGATATTCGCATAGGGTCGGTAGAGATGGCTTATGGAACCCCATTCTTGCTACAACTCGGACTATCGAAATCGCTCATGTCGCTTGTCTGGCTGGCTGGACCCCTTTCTGGTAATGACGACAGACATCACTTCGCTCTTTCACGAATGATCTTCTCCTCTTGCTTCTAAACAGCTGATCAACTTTTTACATCTTTTTGCATTGGACACATAGGCTTGGTAATGCAGCCGGTAGTCGGCGTACTCTCGGATCGATGCACCTCAAAATTTGGCCGGCGGCGTCCATTTCTCATAGTAGGGGTCACTGCAGTAGTAGTGTCGTTCCTTTGTCTAGGCTGGTGTAAAGATATCATGACTGGAGTCTTTGGCGCCGATTATGGCAACGTAAGTTGTTATCTTATCTACAGCCCTTTCATTTTGTCCAACAGCTGTAGCCATTGACTACGGTAGCTAAGCAGTTCACCTCTTTCACTTCACCATAGCTTGACAACGCGACAATTCTGATGGCTGTGGGTTCCATCTATATCCTTGACTTTGCGATTAATTGTGGTAAGAACAGGAGTTCACATTGCATTGTTGGACTCATTTGCCCTTGCGTCCAGTATTAATCAACCCATATTATTATGTTCGACTGTGGTTCTAGTACAAGCAAGCTGCAGGACGCTGATTGTCGATAGTTTGCCATCTTCACAACAGGAGGCAGCGGCAGCATGGGCGAGTCGGCTTATGGGACTGGGAGGCATTTTTGGCTACTTTATGGGCAACGTCAACTTGCCAGAGTTGATACCAGCCTTTGGCGATACACAGATTAAAGGACTGTGCGTAGTTGCTTGCATCTTTTTGATTCTCACCGTTGGGCTGACCTGCATCACTGTCACTGAGCGGGTTATGGTTCGAGCTGCAAAGTAAGTTACATTTGCGTCAATTAATGACACGAGCGCCTCGAAGAGAAACATATATAGTATCTAACGCACAATTGCGTTACCTCGTAGGGTGTCAACGTCGTCAATGGATGAGTTCTCGCAGGGATTCAAATCGATTTTCCGCGCCATTCGATACCTGCCAACACGAATCCAGCACCTTTGTAATGTTCAGTTCTTTGCGTGGATGGGCTGGTTCCCGTTCTTGTTCTACTCATCCACATACATCGCTGAAATATACACCCAGGAGACGAGTCAGATCGATCCCAATGACCCAATGGCACAGGATCCCGGAGTGGGTGTTCAGGATGCCGCTGTCAGAGCAGGCTCGTACAGTCTTCTGATTTACTCGATTGTCTCATTGATCGCCTCGATCATGCTTCCGTTATTTGTTGTACCGGCAGAGTCGTCCGGGACAGGATCAAAGGGGCCTTTTTCGGGTACCAGGACAGAAAGTGGGTTTGGCGGAAGCAAACGCTCATCGAAGTGGTGGAGGCGATGGCCAAGGTGGTTGCAACTTCCGATCCGTGGACTGACATTGCCAAGGATGTACACGCTTTCACTTGCCTTGGTGTCGTTCTCTCTTGTGAGCACGTGGTATGTTCAGGACCTGAGAGGGTCGACCATCCTGTTTGCAGGATGTGGTATCGCGTGGGCTGTCTCGATGTGGGCGCCATTCTCGATTCTGGGCGAAGTCATTTCTCAACAGATGCAGGAGGAACTGCACCAAGGACGACTCCGAGGCAGCGTCAATGGAACCACAGGTGCTGGATCGGCAGAGGTGCTTTATTCCAAGGGTGAGCTGGACGATGACGAAGCTGACGGAGAAGAAATTGGAATGACTGAGGGGCGGTCAGGGCGACAATATCAGCCTGTGCGACTACGAGAGAGCATGGAGGAGACGTTCGGGTCCATGAGGGGTCGTACTACCACACCTTCACCCACGACGGTGGATGTACCATTTGGACCGGGGACGGAATCATCCACATGGAGCACACCGATTGAATATGACGTGGGTCTCTCCAAGCTAGAATCTGAATCGGAGGACTCTGAGAACAGCGAGGCAGATGGCGAGTACAAGAAGTCGTGCAAGCAGAAGAAGTGCCGTTCTTCTGAGGAAGGAGGAAGGTGAGTTTAACTTTTACAGTCTTCTTGGTATTTCAAAGTGGTGACTTTGTGTGATATATCCGACTAATGAGAAATATCGCCTTTTGGTTCACTCTCTTTAGCAGTAGTCCACATCCAGGAACGGGGTCAGGATCGACGGCAACAACAGCACCTCCTTCGGGGTCTTCCGAAGCTTCGTCAGCTGGCGCGCTCCTTGGAATCCACAACATCTACATTGTGCTACCACAGTTCCTGGTCAGCTTCCTGAGCAGTCTTGTCTTTGCAGCGATCGAGCCAAGGACATCCACGCCCGGTGATTCAACTACTGAATTGCCAGTAAAAGAATCCGCGGGCAACCCAGATACAATTGGTGTGATGTTGCGGTTCGGAGGGGTGATGGCCGGGATCGCTGCACTTTTGAGTATAAGGCTGTGGAAGCAGCCTCGATCTATTATTGCTCCTTCAAATACCTGAAAACACTTCAGCAGCAAAAAAAACAACAAAAAAAACAGCGTGTAATAAAAAAACAACTTCGCCCAATGTCTTTTTTGTGAAACAAATACCAATGCAGTCAAGGGAGATATTCGAGTCATCATCCAAACAAAACAAGACCAAGCTGGATCTCAGTTTATTTGTATCCTGTCATCCCGGGATGTATGTGTGTTTTTTAAAGTAAATCTCTGGTCGTCAAGACACCCAAAGTCTTTTTGATTTAGAAAAAGGCTAGAGGAATAAAAATTTACATAGCACGGAGGGTCTTCTGGAAGTACTTGGCGAGGGGACCCTTCTCGTTCAAGTACTTGACGTAGCAGCCATCGGGCTGGAGACGGCCAGCAGCACGCTCAACGGCATAGTCCTCGCGAGAGAGCTTGGTGAAACCCCACTTCTTGGAGACGATGATCTTCTGGCGACCAGCGAACTTGAACTTGGCACGACGGAGAGCCTCGATGACGATAGCCTTGTTGTTGTCCTTGCAACGGATCGAGAAGATGACCTGTCCAATGTTGACACGGGCAGCGGTACCGTTGGGCTTACCATAGGCACCACGCATACCGGTCTGAAGACGATCAGCACCGGCACAGGACAACATCTTGTTGATACGGAGAACGTGGAAGGGGTGGAGACGGACACGCATGTGGAACGAATCCTTTCCAGAGGTCTTGGAGATGTACTTGTTGGCGCAAATGCGACCAGCCTCGAGAGCCTCGGACGAGATCTGCTGCTTCTCGTCGCAGAGCAAGTGGACGCAGAGGGGGAACTCGTCAACACCGGCCTTCTTACGACCAAGATCGTAGATACGGATCTTGGGATCTGTGAGTTGCGGGAAAAAAAAATTGATTGATAATGGTATTAGCAAAACAGGTTCTTTCTCGAGCGGTCCGACTAGTTTCTTCCTTTCTGCCTATAGGTGGTCTCCTGTATGCTCTTCAGTTCGTTCCGGCGGTCGAATATGTCCAACAGTAAAAGTCCAATTGAAAAAAAGAATTCCTCTAGTCCCGAAAAGCTGAAAATGATGAAAAAAGGGACTCACCAGGGACACCACGGCAGAAACGCGACTTGGGGTAAGCCTTGTTCTTCTGGTATCTGTAGCAACGAGCTGGACGACGACCCATTTTGACTAATAGAGGCGGAAAAATGAAGGTAGAGACGATTCGTGGTTAGGATGCAATCTCCAAATCGATCCGGGTGGGGGAGAGGGTATTGCTTTTGAGGGAGGATTCCAGATGCTTAGTCATTCCTCCTGACTGGTGTAAAAAGAGCTGATCCAGGTGTTTGCTGAGAGTTGGTTGAGGAGAAGTGTGCTGACAAAAAGGCAGCTGGGTAGGGTGGTTGAATGGTTGTTGTTCGAAGCCGATGTCTTGTTCATGGTAACTGGTGCTGGGTCTCCCTAGAACGAGCTAAATCGATCAGAGGTTCGCCATGCCGACAAGTCGCACCACTCTGAACGTTTGCTGCCTTCGGAGGGAGTTGGATTGTCGATAGGGTTGTTCTCCTGCTCCTTTCTGTAAGAGTGTACAGCATCGATGCCATCGCCGGAGCTGGCTGTAAGTTGACAGCGGACGAAAAGGGTGTTGGTCGAGTATGCGCTGCCGGGGTTCCGATTGCTGTGCGCCATACTCCTTCCACCTCTAACCTGACCGAACTGATGATGAGTGTTGGGGGGGTGAACATCAACGATGAGTTTGCCGGAGTGACCCTCCTGAACCTCCTGAATTTCCTGCACGCCGCTCTCCGTCAACTCGTTCAATGAAAAGCAACCATGCTGCCGATCGATTGATGGGATGCTTTGAACGATGCAACTGATCCATCGACCGATGGATGCTTGTCTGTCCGATAAAAACGATCCGTCGTCTCGTTCAATTACATTTTTTTTGGGATGGTTTGAGAAGGAACAAATCAAAGTCCTCGGCAGCCGACATATAAATTTCATTTGGATGTTAAGGGGATCGGTACTGGCCTCATTCTTGACAGACCGACACGATTTTCATTAGCCCATTGTGAGAAAAAAGTATCATTGTTCGCTACGTTAAAAAGGGCAGTTAGCTACAAGAGTATGTACAAAACAGCGAAAGAAAGATATGGATATAATGGCGCTGCGCGGGGGGTGACCCCGCCAAGGAGGTTAATTGCCAAAGCAGGAAACAACACAAACAGAACTAGTCCTCATGCTCGCTCTCGTTTGTGTCAAGCTTGAACAGTTGATCCTTCTTGGCACCCTTCCCTGGCACTTCCACCTCCGCCTCCAATTCCTCGTCGTCGTCGACCACAAACGGAGCATCATCATCCACATCGTCAGCTCCTGATGTCATCCTGTACGGCTCTCCATCGTCCTGACTACCATCTTCATCGTCATCGTCCAGATACCGAGCCTGCCTCGTCATCGGCTTCAACAACCTTCCCCCACCTCCTCCAGCCACCAACTCCTCACTATCTTCATCGCCCAAATCCTCAAACTGAGCATCCAATTCATCCCAATCAATCCTTGTAGCGCCTTCAAGATCATCATCTGACAACGCAATGGGTCCTCGTGTAGCACTATTACTACTGCTCTGTCCTCCAAACATCTGTAAGGGGATGGTCAGGTTCCGTGGCATGAGCGATGATGCCTTTCGAAAACAGAATAGGAGTCCTGCTAGCGAGCATATTGTGATGATTATCGACTACATTGAACATTGGATATTTATCGAGAGTGTGGGAAAGAAAAAGTTAGAGATGCTTGTCAATTGAACGGCGACTGTAGGCACTGATAAAAGGGCCAAAAAAAACTTACGAAGCCCATGCCGATGGTAGTCTCATCGTCGCCAAAACCAGCTATGCGTGCCAAGGAATGAAAGGAGGAAAAGTACAACCGTTAAGTATTTTTTTGAACTATGACAAAGAGGCTCATCAGAACCACTGCTCCGAAAAGAGGTGGTTTTCAGGGTTCCATGAACGAGTCATGAACACCTACTTGGCATGGCATCCGAGTCTGAGCGTATGTATGGCATTGTGTGAATGGTGCGAAGAAGAGAAGCGAGTGAGAAACAAAAGTCGAAGGGGTCGAGGGTGCAAAGACCAAGAGTTCAGAACGGGGTTAGGTGTGGAAGGGAAAACGGTCCTGTACTTCCCTTGAATGCTTCACCACATAAATGAACTTGCCCCTTAAAATTCATCTCAAACGATCCCTTGGCCACATGCTCGTCAATCGTTAATACAGTTTATTCATACAGGCAAATAGTTCTGTTCTCAACGGCCCCACTTCTTCTACCGTCGTCTCCTTCACCACCATGCTCACCATCCTCCGGCAACCCTCTGATCAAACGAGACTGGCACGCATTAGTTCACATCAGCCATAGCGCCAGACTCTGTTGCAACGGGAGTTCCGTCAGCCACCCTGTTCTTATTGTTCTGTTGTCCAGACGAAGAGCCCTGTGCGGCCGTTGTGGGGAGTCCCTCGATGCCTGCCATGATCCTTGCATGGCTCTCCTCGCGGATCATATCCTGGTATCGTTGCTGCTTGGCGACATCGTGCAACTTGAATCCGAAAATACGGGGGATATAGCGGTCCGTGCTCTTTGGTGGCACCAATTGGGGGTAGACCTGAAAGAGCATGTGAGGGAAACTGCAGCCAAAGTAAGCGCCGTCGATCGAGGCATGTCGGCTCGATTTAGGGTTGTAAATGTCCTCGCAGCGGCAGCAGAACAACTTGACAGATTTGGTGTAGGGGACGTCAGAGAGCGCAACAGGGAGCAGAGGGTGGTTGTGGCAGAGAACTCTGGGGCAACGTCCGAAATCGCACTTCTTGAACTTTTCCAACTGGTTTTTTTTGGGTCCAAAATGGTTGAGAAAATCCCGATGGTTGAATTGGTGCCGTAGATGAACGAGTTGAGGTAAACGAAAAAAAGTAACGGTCAGTTAGTGGACGTTCCGTGTTGCTTTAGCATCCGTTATTTAACAAGCATGTGCGGGAAGCAAAGAGTACCATCTTTGTGAGTCCGTGGGTAGTTATGATAAATCTGGCGTGGATCAAGCCATACAAGTGGCGAGCCGACTTTTCGACGATTTCACGCATCTCATCGTCCAAGTTCTCATCTATAAAAGTAATATTTCCAAAAAAATAAATAAAGGCGACAACGTCATCTCGAGTTAGCGATACCACCTCTGTAGTTTTCTCCGCATGTCGTTGGTCCTTTGTTGCTATTTCTACATCCCCAAAGCTGCAAAATAAAAATAAACATCCACTATCGCTTATGCCTTTTGGCTTGATGTTGATGTCGTGTTTTTCGGAACATACCAAGGTTGTCGGTGATCAAGTCCAAAGCCTGAGAGTAGTACTGGACCTCCGTGTTCAATCCAGTCAAGTTGAAGCGGTCCAGGATGTACTCCTCGTCGACCTCGCAAAAGTATTCGTTGCCCTTGGTGCCCAAGAACCAGTCGATCCAGTACTTGGTGTAGTCAGAGTCCGATCCGCTTGTGTAATCGTCCACTATTGAACAGAAATCAGAAAGAAGGAAGGAAGGAAGGAAGGAGAGAACTTTGTTAGGAAGGGCATCCTGCAGAGTGCTAAATCCTTGAAAGTTCCACAAGGAGCGTGTATGATGACATCTTTCATATATCATTTTGCACAAAATAATTGTTCATGAATAAAGAGAGGCTCAGTCAGATATGAAGTATTTACTTACTGGTGGTTCTAATCGAGAAGAAATCCGTGCAACGAACACCGGGTGCAAAAAAAGGAAGAAAAAAACGATGGAGTAAGAGTGAGAGGATCAAAAATGGTTAGTAAACTGCGCCAAGCCAAGTGTGAGTTGTTCCTTTTGCTGCCCTCCTCAGTCGGCGTCAAAACAGACTTCTCATTGATTCTGACGTTGGCCAGTTGTCGTTAGTTGGAGAGGGGGTCCAGGGAGACTGTCGATTGTCAGTCGGAGGAAATCTCTCCCAATGTGAAAAGGCAGTTTGCTATCCTGAGATGGGTTCTCATAGCAAGTTGATGAGCGCAGGTTTGTCTGCATAATTGACGCCGCACAATCATCTGGTCGAGTTTCACATGGAAAGTCCTGCAAGCCCGAGTTTATTGCATCCAGCGGTGTTTGTTTGCTGTTGTGTCCAAAGCTTGTAATCCTGCATATACATACGTTTTTGTTTTGCTTTGGTGTTGAAGGAAGGAGGGGGTGAGTGGGTAGTGTGGGCGAAGGGATGGAAGAGATGGAAGGGTGGATTGAGCAGCCAAGGAAGGGCAGGATAAAAAAATAAAAAAATAAAGACTTATTCTCCAAGCGTTGACTCTGCACCTGGCTGCCCACTGTCAGCACACAACAAAAACCCTCTCCGCGACAAGCCACAAATTAGATTTTCATATCCATGTTACATGTACTGTAGGTACTTTTGCCTCCCTGTCTTCTTGCCAGTGCTGAGCCCATGGCAAACACCCAATGCTCAATATGATACGCGATCGACTATGGCTTTTAATTATGTGCTCGATCCATGCAACGACCGTTTTTATGGTGCCGATCCTCGGACATGCCCTCCTCCTGCAAGGACCATAAGCTCCTCCAAACCTGTAGGCATCCAGATTCCAGTATCCTCCGCCTTGACAAACGCCACCTCTTCTGTCATATGCACCAGAATACCTCCTGCCGTACCCGTCGAGTTGCCGCCCAAACGGTATAACGGCCGGCCAGACCGTTCGTGCGACAACTTGGTCATGACGAACAAGAGCGAGTTTTGAGTCGCATAGTCTTGAACAAGCTCCTTGAATGAGACCGACTGGACCAAATGTTTCTTGGTCTGAAGACGGCCAAAAGAATCCAGCGAGGCGCCATTGGTCCCCGCTCCAGCCTTGCCCTTGCCCTGCGCCTGCGCTTGGGCCTGGGCCACATCTGCAGGTGCCATAATATTCAGTCCTGCCATGAACTGGTTGATCATATCCAGGCCCTGCCTGAAGCCTGTCGCGACGCCTGTCTCCTGAAGCAGCTCGGCCGGGAACAATGACTTCCACCACTGATACCACTGGGAGACTTGATCGAGGTCCGTGGTCGTAGGATGTGTGAGCCATAGATAGAGGACTTGGTGCCACTTCGGGAAGAACTCGTTGACCAGCAAAGAACTGAACGTAGTGCTGGGGAAGAACGGGTACCAGGGCAGGGTGGCCTGGAGGATCTCGATCTTTTGATCTCGAGGGTTCACCTCAAATGCGCCAAGTCCCTCCACCAACTTTGGTAATACCGACCGCAGCAGCAACAGCTCCATATCGGCGGCCTCGAAAACGCCCTTCCATGGTGAAAGTACGGTAAGTGCACTTGGGTCCAAAACTTGCCATGCAGCCAACGCAGACGACAATTTCCTGCGAACATCCCCAAACAGCTCCTGGTCCATACGGGCCTGGCCCAAGATTGGCAGCCAGGGGTGAATCCATGTGTGGAGCATGAGCGAGTCGCGCGGGCTCCACTTCTCAATCTCCTTGTGGAGTTTGGGCAGAACCAGCTGAGTGATGATGTTGTCCTGCATAAACAGTGGTAACACGGGTGGTGCCCAGGCTTCCAGTAGCTCGATCACTGGGTCAGAGTCGCGAGGATCCCAAGCGTTGTTCAGAGCTGAGCGGACCTTGGGCAGCCAATGATGGTGAAGGAGGCTCTCGTAGGCAGTCATAGAATTCTGTGGCGCTGGTTTCCCTCCGTAGTATCCGTTTCCGTCACCGTCGGCATTCGCGCCCGACCAGTTCTGACTGTAACTGACTTTGCTGGTCTTGAAGAGCTTCTGCCATTTGCGGAACAGTCCTGCGCCTCGCGTCGGATTCGTGAGAACGTCCCAGCCCTTGAACAGGTTCTTGAACGCGTCCTGAATAGCAGCAACAACTACCTGGTCCAGCTGATACATCTCGTACTCGTCGTAATAAAGCCCCGAAAAGAGGTCGAAGGGCTCCTGAAATGCCTTGGCAATAAAATCCTCCTGCATCTCGACAACCGTTACTCCTGTGGTATCGCTTGTTGAGAGGCGAATTTCGTCCGCGATCCGCGAGCATTGGTCCGTGATAGCCATGGCCTTGGTGAGTCGCTCGAGATCCAGCTCGTCCTTGTCCACCTGCTGCTGGATGCGAACACTCTCTTTCGCCAAAACCTGAATTCGGATATGATCAACCTTTTGCGACCGGGCCACCTGCTCCAGATCCGTCGTGGAAATGTCGGCCATCAACTCCATGTTATGCCGCAACTCTGGGAATCGTTCATGCGACATGGCCACCGCCGTCCTAATCTGGCTCGCCGAGGTCAGTTCCCGTACCTAGATAAACAACGTGAGATGAGTGCACTAGTTAGTAACGGCATTCCTTACTCGTTATCGCTGCAATACAAAATATGCGAAAATACGAGCTTTCGTTGTGATATTACATACCGTCTTTCCAGTCATATCCAAAATCTTTTGGGTCTGGGCTTGGGCCATGGGGAGATCCCCCGACTCGATCTCCTCCTGGATCTCTGCGGCTGTCTTGTACTCGATCTTCGGTCCCTTCCTCGAACTGCGACTGTTCGTCTTTTTCCATCCATCCGACTTGACTTCGTACTCTGATTCCTTCTTCAAAATGCCCTTGGCTTTCCGTTTGTCCGGTTGCTCTTCCTCATCCGAGCTGACGACAAGTCCGCGTCGTTTTTCCTCTGCGCGATCCTGCTCAGTCTTCTCCTTGAATCCCTTGAAACCGATACCCATCTTGACAGGTCGCAACTTAGTCTGAATGGGCTCCACGATACCTGATCCACCGGCGCCGAGACCATATCCTTTTTTCCATCCCATCTTCTCCAGCATCTTCAGACCAAATCCACTGCCCTTGGCAGAGAAGGCGCCATAGTCCTTGTCGACTTTGACAGGAGCGACAGCGGCAACATCTGGCTTCGGACTGGACGCAGCAGCTGGTGAACCTGGTCGAGGTGATGGACTGTTGTCGTTTGAATCCGTGCCTTGGAAGCCAACTCTGTTCTTGAAAAAGCTCATGCTGCCACCGCTGCTGTTCTTGGAACGCTGGTGAATTCTGGGGCTGCTGTCGCGTGATGATGCGGACGATCCCGCGTCATTCGAGAGTCCGAGTCCCGCCTTGATGGATGCTGCCATAGCCTTGTTTTTGGTTTGAGTACTGTCAGGAGAGACGGCTGTAGGAGTTGAAGCGACTTGTCCGATGACGGGTTTTGAGCCCATTTGAGGCCGCAGGACTTTGTCCTCGTAAGAGTCGATCTCTTCCTGATCCTTCAACCGCTGTGCTCTGAATGTGGCCTCTCTCTCCTCTCTTGCTAGTCTGTCTTCCTCATCCTCCTCGTCGACATCCATGTCGTCACGGCCATCGCTATCTTGATCGGATCCGTCAGCTGAATCCTCTCCACGGCCAGGGCCGCGAACACCACCATCGCTGTCATCGCCCATGGAGTCGTCGCTGTCAGAGTAGGAGGGACTGCGATCCTGACCCTGTGTCTCTGACTCTGGTTCCGGTTCAGGCTCTGCAAAACGCACCTTACGGGACCGATTCTCGTCTGCCGTGGCAGTCGCCGTCAGATGTGCAGTAGAGGTGGCGGCGACAAACTCGAATGGTTCCCGCTTGCGCCCCTTGGAGCTGGATCCTCTTGACCGTGAGCCTGCGCCATCATCGCCGTCTGACTCCCAAAATGTGCCGTAGATCGCTTCGTTTTTGTTTCGTTTGCGCCGTCCGCTGTGCGTAGGGTCTATTGTTAGTGGGGGGGGGGAAGGGAGTAGGTGGAGGTGAAGGATTTGTCGGTTAATGATTCGATGCTATTCTTGAGAGAGGCAATAGATAGAATATCACAAAGAGCTCTTCAGTTGGCTGTGACGATGGAAGGAAAGGCATGTCAGGTTTATTGTGAGCAAGAGCAATTGCGATGCAATGTGCCGAGAGGAATGCAGTGAAATAGCTTACCTCTGAACTGTTCAGCCTCGTCTTCGAGATCTCTTTGGGAGACGCCTCTGTCGATGGGTTGGTCGTCGTCGGATGAGTACGTGTCCTCGAGGGTGTGCTTCTTCCGTCCCATTTGGAATTGTCGTTTTGAATATAGGTGTGTGAGAGTGGTTGCGAGGGTGAGGGTGTGATGTGAGAAGAAGGGAAGAGACGTGTGTTTGGTTTTAGTGGAGGAACAGAGTGAAGGAGTGCTGTGGTGCGTGTGTGAAGCAGGGTGGAGGGAAGAAGCACTGTGCCTTCTAACCTTTTATCCAGCCCAAGCCACAAGCCATGAAAAATGGAGCAACCCAGGAGAAGCCCAGCCCCAGACATGAGGAGCGAGTCTCAAATAGGAAGATTGGATTCAGAGACAGAGAGAGAGAGAGAGCAGGCACCGCTTTTTTCCCCTTCGGTCTCTGTTTGCTTCTTCTCCCTTTCTTTTTACTTTTTTACTCTCTCTTTCTTTTCACACTATCTCCTTAAAACACACTCCACACTCACAGCTACTACTTTTATTACTACTCCCACCTCACCGTCTCATTCACACCGTCAGCTGGACTGGATACTCTTCTGCTGCTCATTCCAACAACAACAACAACAACAACACCACCTCGCTTCTACGATAGCAACCCAACAAAACAACTAATACACTACTAATACTGGCTGGACATTATGCTCCGTAATACCGGTTACCAAAAGTCCTCAGGAGGCTCCACTGTCGGCACTCCCTCCATGAAACGCACCGCCGTCGCCTCGCCTTCAAACATCCCCACACCCGGCACCGGTGACGGCGTTTCCGCTTCAGAGATGGCTCGCAAACGACAGGTCAGGAAAGACGATGCTATCCGCAAAAAGCTTGACCAAGAACTGGGCAGAAAGAAGCCTTCTACCAGAGCCCATGGCTCAACCCGTCCTGTCCAGGGTACCGTCGGATCTCTTCGGTATGTCCATCTATAACCTTTTCTCAACAAACATGCATACAGAAGGGAGAACGGGGAGAATGACGACTTTGTCTGTCTGTCGAGATAATCAAGTTCCGTCTGTTTATCGTTTCGGGAGGATTCTGGCTGACTTTTTTTTTTACCTTCCCCTTCGGTTTGTGTTTGTGACCTTTTAGGCCATCCCCAGCATTGACCCTTCATGATACAGCGATGGTGATTGATGCAGCAAGGTAATAAATGTGTATCCTGTAATATGACGTCCAGATGGATCTTTGATTTGAGGAAAAGTAAAGGGAAAAGAGAAAGCTTCCTCACTCACACATGTTACTGCGTCTCTGTTCTCTTATGCTCCTTCTTCCTTTACCTAGAATCATGGCCGCTAAGAGGTAAGCACACATGTCGCACAACACATGACGTCCATTATTCTTTTCAAGCCAGCTTATTTCTGACAGCTAAAGTGAGGCATGCGCCAACATGATCAAAAAAAAAAAGAAGTCAATTGCTCACCTATCCGATATCCTCTTTGTCTCATAATCCACCCCCGCCCTTGTGCCGGAATGTAGAGCCGATGCCGTTCTTGTCATCGATTCACAGGACCAGACCCTTGTTGGTAAGTTCCTCAATACCATCACCCAAGTGACCATCGAAACGAACCAAACGCAGGATCATTTTATTCGTGCTTCCCCTAGAAAACGAAAAACAAGGATCAGAGAAGGAACAACAGGAGCAAAAGGAACAAAAGGGACAAAAGGGACAAAAGGGATGAAAAAGAAAGAGACTGGTTGGACTAACCGGAGAAATCGATATCATTGGCTAGGTATCATGACTGACAAGGATCTCGCCTTCCGTGTCGTTGCCGAGGGACTCGATGTCCGCAACACCCTCATCGCCCATGTCATGACCAAGGTACGATATACTTGTTGTTACTCCGCTTTGTTTGTTTTCTTTGTTCTCTGTCAGTTTATAATGAATGGTCAAAATCGCATTGGGTTATGTTTTAACTTTTTGTTGTTTTCTGGCGTATCTTTAGAACCCCTTCTGCGTGACAACCGATACCAATGCCACAGATGCACTCAACAAGATGGTCAGCGGTGGATTCCGTCATTTGCCTTGCTTGAATGCGGATGGTAAGAAACATGCGAACATTGCACTGTTGCTGCGAGAACTATGATAAGAATTGGTATTAACGTCGCTCTGGGAAACTTTTTCTCACGCTTACTCATAGGCGATGTTGTTGGTTTACTGGATATCACAAAGTGCCTGTACGAGGCATTGGAGAAACTGGAAAAGGCCAACAAGTCATCCAAGCAGCTTGTCGATGCTCTGCAGGGAATGCAGTCGGAATGGTCCCAGTCTGCCAACCCCGATTTGCAAAACTATGTCGATCTTGTAAGTGCCAGCCATGTTCAATTGCCATGTGCGTTTTTAACTGTTCAAGGTGCAGTCATACTAACAAGATCTCCCGGATACTTTTTCCTTGATAAATCGCTACCCTGATGATAGATGAGAGACAAGATGGCGTCACCCGACTTGAACACGATTCTGGATGAGCATCATGGTGTTGCGGAGATTGGCACCAAGACATCGGTCCGTGAGTCTGCTCGTATCATGAAGCAGTACCATACCACCGCCAGCTTGGTCATGGAAGATGGTCGCATTGCAGGAATCTTTACCACCAAGGTATGCTGGATTTTAAACACTCTGCATGCCTGTAGTGCATATTTTTATACACCCTGAGACCAAAGCAACTAACGATTTAATGGCGACTCTTTCTATTCTACCTTTTAGGATATTGTTGTCAGAGTGATGGCTGCAGGATTGGAGCCCGAGAGGACCTCAGTGATCCGTGTCATGACACCTCATCCTGACACTGTCCCATCCAACATGACTATTCTGGACGCTTTGAAGAAGATGCACGATAACCACTACCTCCATTTGCCTGTCGTGGATGGTCACGGCCAGATGGCTGGTCTGGTAGATGTTCTTCAGGTCTCCTTTGCAATGTTGAACCAGATGAACACTATTCAGGGCGAGAGCGCATCTACGGAGGGTCAGGGTCCTGTCTGGAACAAGTTCTGGGAATCGACCTTTGCTAGAGAGGAGACTGGCTCAGAGATTTCGGCATCAGATGTCCGGTCAGGATATGTTGTAGCACAATCGGATATTCATTATGGCAGCGGCAGCGTGATGGATTCTTCACTTCGCCTTGACTCACCGGGGATGGCCCCTCTCTCTGGAACAGACGATGTCGGAAACGAGTTCACATTCAAGTTCCAGGAGAGCGGTGGGCAGGCTCACCGGTTCTCTTCGAGTACGCGGTCGCTTGCCGAGTTGCGCAGCAAGATTATTGAAAAGATTGGCGGACTAGAGGCAGGCACCGATGTTGTGCTGAGCTACTGCGACGAGGAGGGTGATAATGTTATGATCCTTCACGACAGCGATATTGTGGACGCAGTCCAGATGGCATACCGGAGCCAGTCGTCATTGGTTCGTCTCTCTGTGACAATCTCTTCAAAAGACGCCAAGAAGGCACCTACGGCGGTTGAGGAAGCAGCACCTCGCGCTCCTAGTGTTGAGGCTAGCCCTAGCGGATTGAACCCAGTCATTATCTCTGGAGCAGTCGGACTTGGTGTTGGACTTGTCCTCGCCCTTGCATTCACATTCATGAAAAGGAACTAGAGCTACTCCCTTTTTGTCGCCTTTCGTTTCCCTTCCTTGATTTTTTTTGCACATCTTTCTCTCTTACGACTCATGCATTATTAAACGAAAATGAACGAGCGTTATTTTACGCGTCTCGCTTTTATCTGACCATGTTAAAAATGACTTGCAAAAAATGTCCAAGTGCAACGGGGTGCTGAAAATCAAGCACAGATATCTTGACGCGGGGGACCAGCTCCTTTGTCTTTTGTCATGACAAAACCAACAAACATCCTTGGCCGTGTTCGCCATATCGATTGATATATCGATCAACTCAATCGGTCTACCCGCAACGAGTGATAAATCGCGGCTATCAATCAGGCTGATATTTGTCCGACTTTTTTTTCATGCTAGCGGTGCCTGATTTTTGTCTCAAGCCGAAACAACTCCACAAGGAAAGAGGATGTCAGGAAGGGCCTAGAGCAGCGTCGAAACAGCAGGTAAAAGAGTCCCGATGATGGGGGGGGGGGGTGTCTTATCCTCGCTCGCTCGAGAGTCCAGAAGCTGATCGCGATGTTCTCTAGGCAACCCGGAAAACTCTTTGGAAGATTTGTCCTGGGTTCACAGATCATTGTTTCGAGCAAAAGTCTTACGATCTGTCCTGGTGGAGGAAGGGGGGTATTGTTCTGCCCTTGGAAGAGCTCAGTTTGCAAAAATGTGATGGATTGAATTCCGTCGTCGTCAGATCCATGCGAATTTTATTAGCCTTGAGCGGTGGAGGATCCCTTGAGTGTATACGCGGATATAGCGTTTGGATCTTGCAATCACTATTCTTCCGTTACCTCCTAGGACTCGATAATAGGTCGAGGCGCGGTGGATGGCGAGCCATTGGCCCGATTTGGGGGGCTGCAGAGTTCTTTGAGAATGATGAGGAGATGAGAGAGGAGTTCGTGTAGTTGCAGGGTCAGAGCAAAAGGGGCCAAGTTGGACTTGTCGGCTTCTCGTGTTTAATATGGACAGTATGCAAAAAAAACCCCCTTTGTGAAAAACAAAAATAAATACAAAAAAAGCTCTTCATGATTTAATTCGTGATGTACAAGTTGTTTTATTTCGTTTTGTTGTCTTTTTCGTTTCAAGAGACTCACTTCTTAACGTTTTTCAGCCGCAAGCATTCTCCTTTTTTTTTTTAGAGCTTGGAAACCGTAAGGTTGACATTCCGGTCCAAAAGACGACGAATAAAGATCTGTCCAAAAGCATGAGCAGGCGTCAAAACACCTCCCTTGACCTTATTCTCCGACCGGACCAAATCCTCACTCTTGACAAGACACATCGCGCCCTCGACCAGGTAACGGCAAGTCTCGGCGTATCCTGGGTCACCGCCTTGAATGACTGCCAAGGCACGGAAGGGTTTGGCATCTGCAGCGCCCTCGGTGTTCTCGGGGAGGGTGGATTCTCCGATAACGTGGACTGTGAATTTGCCCTTGGCGATGGATTCGTCAGAGGGACCTTCGCCTTGGGCGGGCATAAAGCGGTTCTGGATGAACCTGCGCAGGGGGCCGACTGACAAGGCGGCGCCTCCTAGACCCATGCCGATGGCTGCAATCACTGCTGAAGCAAATCCAGGAGCGCTCATCGACTCACTACCATCCAATACCAAATCCATTCAAAACATATCATTAGTATACAGTAACCAATGCGTAGCCTTCGAGTGAATATCACACACCTCAAAAGAAAATAGGCTTACTGATAAGTGAACTGAGGTCCATAACCATCGCCGTTGGCCTCCAAGGCTAATCCATGACTACGCTTGACAATCTTCTCGTTCGAGGACGACATGATAAAGTACGTCTGCCACTTTTGGAAGTCGTAATCGTAGTGGACGGTTGGCATTGAGATCTTGGTAGGAACGAGCTTGTCTTGGACTGACTCGGGGACCAATTGGTTCTGGTCGACCATTGAGCCGACGCCTCCTTGCTTATCGGCGATAATGTTGCAGACTGATGCCAAGGTACCCCCCGAAGCTAATTGTCGAAAAAATGAAAGGAAGTAGTGTTAAAGCGCGATTCATAGATGCAGTCGGTCATTAGGTTGGCAAATAAAATGGTAAATGAGAATACCTTCTCCACGGAAGGACAACAAGGACGCCTTGACAGACTTGGTGGGGAGGCCGTACTCTTTGCGGATGAAATCAACAACCCTAGCGACAGCAGGAAATAAATAATTGGACGACAGTATTAGCAACCTTTCCTTTCGACGATTCTTAGTCCTGATGCATTCAAAGCACTGTAAAAAAAAAGGGTGATCGCATTTACATTTTGGTTCCGATGTCCGAAGGAACAGAGTCGAAACCACACTGAGGGACCAGGATGACGTTCTTGTCAAGGGCATCCTTGTGGTACTTGTTAATGATGTTCTATGTAGTTGAAGTTAAAAGGATAACCTGTTTAGCCTCCAACCTAGTTGATAGCATCGCAAGGTGAACGATCTTTAAAATGAAGCTTACGTTGACGAAGGGGGTCTCTCCGGTCGAGTCGACGTAGTGGGTACCCTGCTTGACACAGGCGGCAACAAGGGGTTCTCCATACTGCATAAAGGGTCCAACGGTGCTGATGACAACCTTGGTCTGGGCGGTCATGGCCTCCAATGACTCTGGGTTAGAAGCATCGGCTTTGATGATGGGGAGAGACTAGTTGTTGAAAACAGGAAAAAAGATGACGTTATGGACGTGTAATAAAAAAGGCCTGTGCTTGTTGCACTATTATCCTAACCATTGTCCCGAACCGCTGTTCAGTAATGACAAAACAGTGACCGAACTTACGGAAAGGGCGGGGTTGATAGCGACGAGCTTCTCGCGGACCTCCTCCAGCTTTGGGATGCTGCGACCGGCAATTGCCCAGCGGACACCCTCAGTGTAGTTGCGTGCGAGGTACTATAGGTATTTTTATTTTCAAGAGAAGTAAAGGCAGATGTTGTTTGTTAACAAGGTGCTGGATACACGAAATAAAAGAAAATCATACAAAGTTTGACTCCACATGTTAATATTAACGTTATTTGCGTATCTCATTAATGCGTGCAGGGAGTGTTGGGGCTGATAGTTCGGTTGGATGGTGTTCGGTATTTTTTATTACCTGGCAGGTTCTCAGACCGGTGAAGCCAGTGGCACCATAAATGACCAAGTCGTACTCTCTGGCGACCATTGTTGAAGATGAAGATATGTAGTTGCGAGGGAAAGGTAATAGAGGTATTTGTTGAATGGGAGTGACGTGCAAAAAGAATAAGAAATGGAATGAGTTGAGAAAGGTGAATGAAGAAACGTTTTTACCTCACTGCTGCCGTCCTTTAAAGATTTTTTTTTTTTTTTTTTCGATCGGTCCGACCCGATCGCATAAACGCACATGAAATACATTTTCGCAGCCCGCACATCCCACCGACGCAATCAGCGCTCGCTCCACTTTCAGCTCACTAATCAACCATCTTAACCTCGACAATTACGTGGATACAACTGCCCGTTCGGCAACTAAAGACGCCGTTCATTGAATCCTTGGTACTGCTATCTCTCTTTCATTTTTAATTGTCCACGGGTGAGACCATCTAACAACGTTGTAATTTTACTGAGAAAAGCGCGCTGGCTGAAATGCTGGTCGCGAAGGGGATTGTTGCTGTTGATGTTGTTGTTGTTGTTGTTGTTGTTGAAACTGTGGTTGATGTGGATGCTGGAAATGCTGTTGTGGAGGCGCAAACTGCTGTTGCTGCTGTTGTGGATTAGATCCAAGGCCAAATTTCCGTGTGGGAAAGGCTTCCTCCGTCACTCGATGCCTTGGCCCTGCATCTCGACTCCTGCTTCGACCCCTTCCTAGACTCACACCCCTACTCCTACTTCTACTCTTGCTCCCGCTCCTACTACGACTGCGACTCATGCTCCTTCCTCGATTCCTGCTCCTGCCCCGACTTCCGCTTCGATCTCGGCCTCCCTTCCTACCCTGACGACGATACTGAGGTGAGCTGCTCCTGGATCGACTTCTTGAATACGACCGGGACCTTGATCGAGATTTCCGTCTTCTTGATGGTGACAGTGATCGCGATCGACTCCGTGAAGGTGTTCCAGAAAAAGAACGTCTCCTTAACCCCATCTCTCTCTTGCGGACAGAGGTATTAGACCGTTGGCGACTGCGACGTCGGCGTGGGTTCTCAGAGAATGCCTCTTTCCGCTTGTCGCCGTGGTTCCTGTAAAACTCGTTCAATTTGCCCTCATGCCACCCCTCGTCGCCCTTCGCGAGCTCTTCCGCCTTGATTGCATTTGTCTCCTGCACAAACTGAGCGACACTATCCAGTAAATCCTTGTCCTGATGCACCTTCTTCTTGAAGGGGACCGACATGTATGCTGGCAAAGGCTCGTAATAGTCTGCTTCAGCCTCGATCTTGGAGATCATCTGTCCTGCATGCAGCTCGCGTGTGAGAACATCACGGTGAGACGGCTCTGGAGGAGGCGGGGCTAGAGCTGGCACTGGTGCCATTACTGCGATATTCCGTGGGGGATGCGAGAATTGCGGTTGTTGGAACGGAGGTGGTTGAAATGTAGGTGCCTGAGGGTAAGGATTGGGTTGGTGGTGGAATGGTGGTGGTGGGACTCCTTGAGGTGGATGTTGAGGTACGGGAGGATTCCCATGAAAAGGAGGAAAGCCTGGGTTTGGTCCTGGAGCTTGCGACATCCATGGCTCAGAGTGGTGAGGCATCTGCTGAGGATGAGGGTGAGGATGATGCGGAAACGGGTGCTGGTTCTGCATCTGTTGCTGTTGCTGTTGCTGTTGTGGGTGGTGC
This sequence comes from Linnemannia hyalina, assembly GCA_019671135.1. Lineage (NCBI taxonomy): Eukaryota > Fungi > Mortierellomycota > Mortierellomycetes > Mortierellales > Mortierellaceae > Linnemannia > Linnemannia hyalina. The sequence goes on along the minus strand of JAHRHY010000002.1, from coordinate 3,128,429 downwards.
GGGAAACCGGGGTACTGGTGTGAAAATGGTTGCTGAAACTGCGGCTGTAGTAAGAAATGTTGCTGTTGAGGGTGATGTTGAAACTGGTGAGGCGGTGGAGGGTGTGGATGTAGGTGAGGAGGCGGATGGAAGGGCTGTCCCTGCGGTGGCTGCCACTGCTCCTGTGTAGGCGGTGATGTCGGTCCTTGTCCGTTGCTTGGCAGTAGCGGTGGACGCTTGACATTCATTTCCATAGAGTCGATCATGGCTGGCGGGAAAAACTCTCTGTTCCTCCAAATGTCCAAAACCTATCGAGAGAATTGGCGACGATCGTTAGATGAAACGGTGTTCAACATTTGACTCGGCAATTTCTGATATTTATTTCATTGTTAGCTCCAAGTCGGTACCTTGATGACGCGTTGCCTTTGACCATCGTCGACTCCCGGGAAAAAGTACGCGGCGCGTAACATTGGGACAAGATTGGGGTGGATCGCTTCCTTGATCCACTGCTGTTGCTTCCGTTCGCAATGCGATAGAATGTCGTTGGTGAGATACACGATATGCAGCTTCTCGTCGAATGTTTGCCGCGAGATGGCAATCGAAACCAGGGCGCGTACAAGGAGGTCGTATTGTTGTGGGTTCTGACAAATGTGAACAACCCAGTTCTTTCCTGCCTTTGATAGTCCAGACATGTGGAAACAAAAAGATATTAGCCAAATGCTCTTGCTATGCGGTTGCCTACGTAACAAGATGGGTGAAGATACTGGTTTTTAGTTCACTTCATGCGAGTTGTACCTGAATATTGGCCTGGGAACAGTCTTTCATGAGCAACTCCAGGTGGTTAATCAGGGTAGTAATGTCGACGACGGAGATCCCTTGGCTTTGCTGAACAAAAGCTGCAAGGGCAAGCTGGATGGCTGTGTACTGTGCTTCGCTGTTGTGTCCTGCATTATCAACTGTTTGCTGCTGCTGTTGTTGTGATGGCGGTGGAGGTTGCTGTAATGGCATTCCGTAGCCTCCGAGCGAGAAGGCAGGCTTGTCCATGCTGATCCTTGAGCAAAAGTTAACAAAAAAAAAAGCTTGTTCGAGCCAACTTTTGGCGCTAATAAGGGTAATAATCATGTGACGCATATGGCTCAGTGCGGGTGTCCCCCTTTCCCCGCACACTAGTCTTCATTACTCTTGACACCTCTGTCCCTGGCATCGTCATCATCATCATCCTTCTCTCGTACCCCACCTGGTATCATCACCCTTCCTGTCCATCCACACTTTTTTCCCTTCCTTGCCCTTCCTTGCCCTTCCTATTTCCATTAAACACAACTCCTGTATCCTTTTTCAACAAGAACTTGGGATCGACTACAACCGCGTCTTTCTCCGCTTCTTACTTATTTCTTTCTCCAAGTCCCCAAGTGTGGAGACTGCCTGCCTGTCTGCCTGCATTGGTTGGTACCCTTTTCCCTTCCCCAACCAACCCACAGACGAGCACCTGTTTCTTTCGATTCTCCGCCCCTCACCCTCTTCCTCTTTCTTCCTTCTCCACTCTTTCTTTCCCTTTTCCTCTTCTCTCTCACAACCCATCAACCTCGGTACTCCCATCCACCTCCACTCCGCCAGCCTCCGCTGTTACTCTCTCTCTTCGGTACATACACAACTGGCAATCGACAATCATCCCTCCTTCAACAGCTGGAGTTGACCAACATACAGTTCTATTATTCGTAACTAACATCACACTCTCTTTCCCCCTTTTTCACTTTTCAATAGTCGTCGACAGTAATAACCACCTCATCAATGACCTTCCCATCGTTGCTCTCCGATCATGAGCAGAGGGCCTTCTCAGAGTTTCTCAACCAGCTGGCGCAGGAAGACAATACCGGACAACCAAAAGTCGATGGACTCAGCGGCCCCGGTGGTGTTGATCCCACTTTGACACAACAGCAGCAGCAACAACTTCAACTCCAGCTTCAGCACCACCTCCACCTCCGTCAACTCCAACAACAGCACCAGCAGCAACAACAGCAGCAAAACGGACTCCCTGGGCTGCCAAGGATGCAGAGTGCTCCTTCCCTCCTTCCCCCACCCATGGCGCTGGACCCCTCAGCTGCCCAGGCTCAGCAGCAACGCGACTGGATTCAACAAATCAGCTCCAACCCTCTTCTGGCTCCCGGTGGCGTTATCAACCCCCATGCTATGAGTCAAGCCATGCTGCAGAACCCGCTTCTTATGGCCCAGGCTAACGCCATCTCTCAAGCCATGGTACTCGCTCAGCAGCAGCAGCAGCTCCAGCTCCAGCAGCTCCAGCAACATCAGCAACAGCAGGCGCAACATCAACAACAACATCATTTCCAACAGCAGCACCTTCAACAGCAACAACAGCATGACAACCATGGACACAATCTTCACCACTCTATGCAACAACAACAACCTCAACATTCACACCCTTTCCAGCAACAGTCTCACCCTATGGCAGCACCTCCTCCACCCCACAACCAGCAACAGCAACCTTACCCTAGTCAACAACAGTACCAACAACAGCAACAATACCAACAAGACCATCACTCCAACAATGACCCTATGTCACCCACTAGTGAATCCGGAGCGCCTCAGCAAATGGCATCGAAACCGGCTGCGAAGCGGAAATCAAAGTCAGAGGCTCCTTCCAATGAACCTACTGGACTGGAGAACGGCTCTGCCTCTCCTCGGCCTTCAAGCCCGCTCCCTCCATCCACCCCTCTTCGTGGGCAGCCTTCTCCAGTAGAGTCTATGGGAATGAACGGTAATTCGACACAACTTTCCAGGCAGGAGAGCGATACCGACAACACCCCAGCGCCACCCACCAAAAAGGCAGCTCGTCGCAAGGGATCAATGGCAAAGTCTATGTCCATGGATTCTTCATCAGGCCTTGTGGTCAAATCGCCTCATCGCTCCAGTCGGGATGGGTTTGATCCTATGCAGGGAACTCCTAGAAAGAAGGGCAAGAGCGACTCTATCAGCAAACTCGGTCTCTCACCATCTCAACAGAATGCCCTTGTCAACGGAAACTCGAGCGACATTAACCAATTCAAGGAAGAAAGCGTCGAGGCGGAATCGAAGCAGGAAGCTGGCAGCCCATCGCCATCAATACAGCAACAACACGACTCGGTGTCGCCCGCTCCCTCACAGTCGACACCAGCATCGTCAAAACCCGGCACCAAAAAGCTTCCCCATGAGCTTCTGACCGAGGCTGAGAAGAAGGCCAACCATATCGCCTCTGAGCAGAAGCGGCGACAAAACATTCGTGTCGGATTCGACTCTTTAGTGGAGATCGTTCCTACCCTGAGCGACTGTCATCGAAGTGAGGCTGTCATTTTGCAAAAATGTAAGTTGCACATGCATGTGGCATGTTTTTCGTTGTATTCCCTCCTGTCTTTTCTTGTGTCGTGCATGTGCCATAAGGAGCCCGTTGGCAAATGGACTAATTGATACTTTCATGTTACTATCATTTTAGCTGTCGATTACATCCATCGATTGCTGAACCAGAAGAATGAATTGAAGAGCAGAGTCCGAGAATTGCAAACGCACTTGGGTGATCCTTTGGACGATGTTGACTCAGTACGTTTGAATTGTGCACTGTCGAATATTTTTTTTGTTTTTTTTTTGTTTTGTTTTTACGGTCTTTCACATGGGTCTTCATGGCTTGTGCTTTGAATGAAGTCGTGGAAAAGCAGTACTCATGTCAGCCATGGTGGCACGAACAAATTTTCTGTGTGTTTTGTTTATTTCGCAATACAACAAAAAGCACGAGCACCAAGCCATTCTTCATTTATATTCCTGCACTAACCTTGTGATCATTCTTCACTTATCTCATAGGGATCTGACATGGAAGTTGAGCAATACGAATAACAACAATGTGACACCTCAATTGTCGCACTCGTTGTGCTCGTTTATGAACTCACATACCCAAGGTCGTCATGATGGAGGGATTCGCAACCATGTAGAGCTAAGGTAGTGCAAACCTTTCCTCCACTCCCCTACTCTCCTTCTCTCCCCTTCACCTTCCTTCCCTCACACTTCAACCCACTTTTAGACAGTCCAGCAATCTCGCCTTTTTGCTTCATTTTTTGTAAATAATACCCCCCCAACCTAGCACACGTTAATACATGTCGCACGTCCATGACACCTCTCTGTTCCTCATTGTGCATGGTGATTATGACTTGCTAGCGGAGTTGAAGTGGGAAGGAATGGCGTAGTTCGGACCCGCAAGTGAATATGAATGACAGCGACTCCGATGCATATACGCGGGTCCAAAAGGGTTAAAATGCGCAGTAGAGTCATGGCTTTGAGTGTGGAGACCTGGGAAGGAGTACATTATTGCTCCACATTTCATTATGTCCCTGAACGGCTGCTTCGCTTCATGGCACGCCAGCAAAAACAAAGGTACGCTCACTTCTTCCTTCTTGGAATGTCACTGCACTGGTATGAGTAGTTATGACGAACTGGGATGGAATCAGGCTTTTTTGTATGGGGGGATCGTTCCTGAATCGCTTCCGTGGAGAGAAACACCACTAAAAAGATCGCATTTTGTCTTACGTATCTGTGCCATTGTCCTCAAGGTTCGAGGAGGAGGGGGGGGGGGGTGTAGGCACCTCACTGCTTTTACGACCGTCGCGTTTGAAGAGAAGGGGGTGCCATAGTTGAATAAGACAAAAGAAGAAGCGCGCAAAAAGACTTTGTTCGTTATACAATTAAGCGCCATCGTGGCTGTTGGGATTCTCTTACCTATTGATTTGACAATGAGGATGCTCTCGTTTCCCTCGCCATTGAGGGCATTGTTGACTAATGACGCTTTTTCGTAGGCCACTTACTTTTACTTTCTTTCGTAAGAAAAAAGCCGAAAGGGGCAGTACGGCGGGAGCGAGAATGAGTGAGCCTTCAAGCCACAAGGCCCAATAGAAGGAAAAATGGTCAGTGGGACAGAAAGAAAAAAAGGAAGAGAGGGGGTGGTGTCATGCAGCAACAATTTGGGCCTTGAATGCGTTAGACTCATAGCCTCCTTCCTTCGTTTCCCCTCCCTGTTTGTCCCACAGCCTTTTATTTCAGGTCCAGTTGGACAAAAATCTTTTTTCTTGGCTTCCGGCAAGAAAATCTACCGTCGTCTATGAAAATCAAAAAAGATCCAACCACCACCACAGCCCCATCCCTTGGAAAATGGAAATCGCCCATCAAAACCTTTTTTCTTTTTTTTTGTTTGTTGACGACGACTTGCCCTTGACCCTGGATAAACATCAAACTTCGATCTTGCGCTTAAACAAAAAAAAAGCTTACCTGCTTAGTTGCTTGCCTGGTTTAGTTGCTCAACCCCTCCCCCCCTCCATTGCTCTCCGTGGCTTCAGCCTACATATAGAGGAATGTTCTTTTTTTTCTGGCTTGAACATGTTAGGAGGTTGCTGAGTGTTAGGAAATTGGATTATTGGGACTGGGCTGTTCTTCTCAGCCTCGGAGATCTGGCCCCTCTCGTTCTCATTGAAAAAAAGGGTAAGAGTTGACTGAAGAGATATTCATGATATCGAAAACAGGTTCAATTGCGACCTTGCAATTGTAATAGACGACAAAGAAGAAGAAGAAATATAGAGTTTGAGATATATGAACGCCAGGAGAGAGAGAGAGAGTCGTAGTGAGGATGACACAATGACTACATCGAGGTGTGGAACAATGAGCAAAGGAAGATAGATCGGATGCAATTGCGTCCATCCATGGGAGAGAAGAGGGGAGGATAGAGTGCTATAAACAATGTGTTCCATCGTATGTACCTTGAAGGGTGATTCGCGTGTGTGATTTTCTTGGCTGCCTCACATTGCTCCCACCCCCCACAGCCCCATCCAATGTCGACGCTGCGGCCAAAGGAGGGGATGGAGTAAACAACTTAAATGGATTTTATCCGTCAATTGAAGCACCGCCTTGCTTGTTCAAAAAGCAAATCTGGGTTTGGCTGTACCAAGGCTCAAATGTAGTTTATCCCTGACATCGTTTCCTCTCCCTGGCGGAATAGAATCATTCTTTCTTCGACATGAAAAAAAATAATGTATAAAAGGGACCTCAATTGCTCCTTCAAATGGATCATCAACCAGCTCTTCAATCCTATTCTTCTCTCAACTCGTCTTCTCAACTAACTGACGCGGTTTTACTCTTCCACACATCACATTCACATCGTTTTCTTTCTTCATTCACATCGCTTTCTTTCTCCACACTCGCCCAACTCCCTCACTCTCCACCCAACCAGACACCTCTCCAAGATGGCGTCCACAGATATGATCCTTTCGGTTGTGGCCCTCATCTTCTTCGCCATAATGCTCGTCCAATTCACATACCGCTTCCTCCAATCCCGCTGGTCAGTCTACGCCTACATCATGCTCTTCACCCTCATCCGCATCGCCGCCTTTGGAATCCGCGCCTACCTCGACTCCAACCCCACCAACCTCTCCGTCAGCACGTACACCAACCTCGTGGTCATTGAGTTGATCCTTCTCTCCATCGGTGTCGTATTCATCATGAAACTCCTCGTACAGCTTTATGGATCTCTGCTGCCAAAGCTTCGTGCTCAAGAATCCAACGCGGGGCCAGACTTGTTTGAGAGGATCGTCATTGAAAAGACTCGATTCGTCCTCCTCCCACTCGTCATCCTCGTCATCGTCGGAGCCGTCGACTCGACACCAGGTCACTCCCAATCCGACCTAGACACGGGTCTCATCCTCCGTAAAGTCGGAATCTGTCTGTTGTGCATCCTCGGATTCTGGTACCTCTTTGCCGCATACACCTACCGCCAACGTTTCCACTCCCACAGTCGTCAAGCCTTTACGATCGGCTTCATCGCTACAGCCCTGTTCCAGGTCTCGTTGATCTACAAGGTTATTTACACGTTTTACCCTGCCGCGCAGAACTCAACGGTGGTCTATTTCTTGTTGATCCCAGTCTTGGAGATTACTGCCCTAGGCTTTTTGTGTACTGACCTTCAAGCCCACTTCCGTGGTGGAGAATCGGCGTACCACCACAACAACGATATCGAGATTGTTGCGCCTGCTGCTTCCAACGGTGCTGCTGCTCAGCCTACTGGTTATTACCCTATCCACCAGCAACAGCAACAGCAACAGCACCAGTACTAGCCCACCTTTTTTTTTTTGGTAGCTAGAACATCGGCATTTCTTCATATCTTTTCCCAGTCTTTTTCTTTTTCCTTTACTTTCTTTGTAATTTACAAATAAATACCCGCCTATATCATTTCTTATTCTTCGCGTATACTTCTCCTGGGTGCTTGAACTAAAAATGATCCTTCAAAACGCGTTCTTATCTCATTTCTCCTTCGTCTTTTTCCTCTTTATGTGCAAAGTATGTACAAGATAACTATAAACAACAACCCCTCTTCAGTCAGCTCATCTATATCAACAACAAAACATCTAAAGCTCATCATCATCATCCACAGGTCCCTTCGAACCACCACCACCACCACTGCCACCACATGAACCACCGCGCCACGAAAGATCCTTCTCATACTCCAAAGCCTGAATCCGATCCAACAACGCCTTCTGCTCAGCTCGCATCGCCTCCAACGACATTTCCAACCGCTTTGACCGTTCTGTCTCCTCCGTCAGTTTATGTTCCAGCTCGGAGCGGCTAAGTTTCTGGGACATCGAGGTTGATTTCGAGGAACGATGGCCACGGCCGTGGCTAGAAGACGAGAAGCGTTTGGTCGTGTCCTTGGACTTTGGTTTTGGAGTAATAGACTCTGCCTCGATGCTAACGCTGGTTCCAGGCATGGATAGATCGACAAGTCCACTGGGGTCCGAGCTGGGAACAACAGATGCCGAAGAAGGCCGAGAAGAGTTGGACGGGGAGGAGCATCGACAGCGGGCCTGACAAGCTTCACAGATCGACTTTTCCTTCAACGACGAAACCTTTGGCTTGGACACACCCGTCTCAGTCAACAATCCCAATCCATACAGCTCCTCCTTTTGTCTCCCCTCCGCCCCTTGTCCAGATCCACGATGAGAAGACGCTGAACTGCCATCATTCTCCGTCGGCGTACCACTTTGAGAGACATTCATAGCCTCCTCCTTGGCCTTCCGAATCATATCAAACTCCAAGATCTCACGCGCTGAAGGCCGCATACGCGGATCCTCCGCCATCAACCAGAGCACAAACGCTGCCTCCTTTGGCCACCGACTCACAAACTCTGGCGGCAACTCGCCATTGCGCAGCGTCCTCAGAACCGCGTGCCGTTCCATAAGGGTCGAGAACGGGTGGTAAAGTTCGAAAAAGATGATACCGAGGGAGTAGATGTCGGCTTTTTGGTCATAGCCGAGGTTTGGTCTTGCAAGTTGTTCTGGAGAGGCGTACTGTTGATATTGGGTAGAAAATAAAAGTTAGGTAAAAGGGAGGAGGAGGGGGTCATATATATTTGGCTTTTCGGCAACTAAGGACCAAGCAAACGTTTACTTACGGTTACGGTTCCAACAGCGGTTGTTCTGGTGCGCGAGGAACGAGACCCAGATGTGGCTATAACCAATTGAAATGGTACATTGGATTGTCAACAAAACAAAGTCAATTCCAAATCATCAAATATGGCGCTTCAGACTCACAAGTGTCACGAGGACCTTACCTGCAGAGCTTTGGCGGCGCATGAGAGGTCTGTCAGAAGACGATGCTTGGGACGAAGAAGTGACAGACGAAGAGTCCTGAGACTCCTCTTTGCCCATGGTAGCCCCACCTTCCTGGTCAGTCACAAGACCAAAATCACCAATCTTGGGCACCATGGTCTCAATGTTCATAAAGAGTTCCTCCTGTTCCTGCTCCTTCGTCAGACGGCATTGCGATGAAGTGTCGCTCGGCTCCGAGATGCCACCACTTACATCTGCGAAGTTTGTCAAAAGACCGGCCGAGGTGACACCCGCCAATTGCGCCAGATCCGAATCCAGACTACATTGGTCCTGTCGGGCTTGTTGCTGCTGTTGCTGTGCGCGCATATGCTCCGCGCCAGGAGGCATGCCAAGGAAAATGTTGCTGGGTTTCAAGTCTCGATGGATCATGTCCTGGTCGTGGATATAAGCAACTCCTTCGACGATAGCTCGGAAGATGTGTTGGTTAGCAGCCTGATCGACGAGTTCCTTGTGGCATGTCTGTTGAAGAGGCGACCCCGGTGTGCTGTGTGTAGTTTGATCCGTAGGGTCGGATGCAGTTGCAAGGATACCAAAGCGGTCCTTCTTGCTGAGCTTCCTGGTCAACTGGTCAATCGGCTTCTTGGTGATGGGTACTGGTCGCTCGTTCCTGTAAACCAAGTAATCTTGGAGCGTTGTCTGGCAAAGCTGCATCTGGATGAACAGGGTCAGGTCGCGGGTGATGAGCTGTCCTGTACTGTTACGCAGGCCTCGCTGAGAATGATCACTCCTTGACGACCCCACGCCGTGCAGTCCTCCGATTCCACCACCAACAAAGTCCTTCCCGCTCGGTCCCCTCCGATGAGGATATGAGAAAGGGCGCAGGCCGAGCTCGTCCTCCCTAGGGTCCAGTTCATGACCTCCCGACTGAGATTGGCCATAGCGCGAACCCAAACCCGAGCTAGAGTACGAATTAGGCAGCGACCTTTGGATCTCTTCAATAGATGATGAAAGGGCCGAGTAAGAGTTGGACAGACCACTCCTCGAGTTCCTTGAGTCGCCCTCGGTGTACTCCCAAGTCGGTGTCCTGCCCTGCATCTCCTGCGACACTGTCGGTGACTTGTGCTTCCGCTGCTGAGGCGGTTTTTTGGCGGCTCCTGGAATGCTCCGGCTGGTAAGAGTGGACGAAGCAGAGTGGGTGCGCTCCATATCCTCGCCCTCATAAGACTCACTAGCGCCTCCAAAGTTCAAGATCCGACCCGGCTCGTGCAAGTTGATCTCGCCCTCGACAGAGTCGTTCAGCCCTGCCGCAGACTCAAAGTCAATCTCGCAGCCATCACTGCCATCACCATCGTCGCCAAAGACGATACCCATGGACAGATCCTCGGGGTCGGTAGAGTGCTGCTCGGCGTGCGGTCCAAAATAATCGACACTTGGCCTCCTGTTCCGGACTGGGTTGGTCATCTCATCCTCGCGAACGCTAACACTCATACTCATGGTGTTAGTGTACTCGTCCTCATCTCCATAGTCGTCATCGTACTCGTCCACGTCGCCATTGGTATCAAGGTCGCCGTTGCCGTACATTTCCCGCCGTGAGACCGGATAGTCAGCATGCTCCAGCCAGGACGAATAGTACCGAATGACGTTCTTGTGGTCCAGCCGCGCCAGAAACTTGATCTCCCGGAAAATCTTCTCGTACCGCACCTTGGCACCACCACGGAGTCGAATCTTCTTAATCGCATATTCGATCCCGTCCAGCTTATTCCTTGCCTTGAAGACACTCGCAAACCCTCCTTTTCCGAGCTTGCCAATCTCCACAAAGTCGTGCTTGTAGCGCGTCGGGTCGTTGTCAAACATGTCTCCGAACGATAGAGTCCTCATCATGGCCGTCGTGGGGAAGGTTGCGTTGTCGACTGGTGGCGTGTGAAGATGGTTGGAGGCTGAAATGATGCCGCGGGACGAGAATGAATCGGAGAAACTGCCTCTAGAGTTTACATCGCTGCTGCGAGAGCCTCTACTGTTTTGCTGACTGCCCTCCGTAGGTGTCGAAGGTGGCGCCATAATGCTCCGACTCTCCAGAATCATCTGTTCCTTCTTGATAGATGTGAGTGCCGACAGGACAAGGGATCGAAAGGCGCGTTGGTAGGACGAACGCACAGCACTCATCTCCTCCAGGTACTCCTCGTCAATGATTCCCATGTTGCTCAAAGTTTTGCAGATCACTATTGGAGAGAGGCGGCATTATTTGGTTAGGGTAATTCTTTTCCAACGCCATTCTTTTTGATCCACGCGTCAGTGCAAATAAGTAGCGCAATATCCACTCACCATAGAACAGTTTCCTGTTTCTCTCTGGACTCTGATCGTACAGCAAGCAAAAGTTATCGAGGAGCGAGACCAACAACAGTTTTCCTTGACGTCGTTTGTTCTCCATAATGCGTTCCTGATCTCTCCTTTTGCTCTTGGGAATGACCTCATACGCGCGATCCTCCAGTCCAATTTGGTCCGACTCTATCATGTGTAACAGTGAAACACAACATGTTAGTGCCATCCCTAACTGCAGGCGAGTGCATGTGTCATTTACGTTTGTGAACACATTCAACGCGCTATTACCATCAAACTCCTTGACTCCGGCAAAGATTTGAAACCGCTCGGCAGCTTCAACATAGCCACTGACAGCAGGGGAGGTCCCTGGGTCATCATCGTCGTCAAAACCCATTGGTGCTAGTAAGTAGCTCCCAAGGGCATTGTTGTTCAGTCCGAATCGCTGGGCACCGTCCTCATTGTCGTTCTCTACGCCCTGATCTTCGTCACTGCCGCCTTGATCCATATCGCTGTCCTGATTGAACATGTCGACCGGATCCATGGTAGTGTCCTCGTCTGTCGTTGTTTGATCGTCACCAGACGTCTCGATACCTCGCCAAACAAAGCGACGTGTTCGTGTCGTTGGTCCAGTGTCGGTTGCATCACTGCTCTGGGATTGTCGACTGGAGTTTATTTCGGCACGATCGAATGCATTGATACTAGATAGTCCATTGTCGAAGATGATGGTTTCGTCCATGAACGCTGAATCCTGTTGGCGTCGACCAAAGTCCTGCATGTCTTCATAGTCCGATTCCGAGTCTGAGTGAAGCGTCATGACTGTGGTGTTGCGCATCATTCTCCGTTCCCGTCTCGGCGGGTTGAAGACAGGCGACTGGAAGGGACTGTAGCTAAGGTCCTGGATCTGGCTGATACTGCCAATACGTGTCGGGCTACGAACAGTCGATGGCACAGGCCCAGGTCCAGGTCCAGGTCCGGATCGGCCGATGGGTGATCTTGGCGAAAGCGATTCCGAACGCCGTGGCGGCCAAGGTGATCCCTTTTCGGTCGGCGAGCGGGTATTGAATGTCTCATCTCGGTCCATCTCTGTTCCCTGGAGCATAGTTTTTGCTCAACCCGGTCCTAGAGAAAGCCTTGAAGGTCTGGGAGGTAAAGAAGAGAAATACGGCAAACGGAAAATATTAATCACACAAATCGATGACGACAAGAACTTTGGAATGAATAGAGCAAAGACCCCTGCAAATCGATGACATGGAGCCAGCTTTTGCATATTTGCGTTCGTCACGATGATCGCCGTGTGATCTAGTGGTTTTCCCATGGCGTCGTGCCGACAAAACAAAATCAAGCCCTCGAAAAAAGTAGGCGTAAATACATTCAGCCTAATTGATAGTTTCTCATGAATTCCTACAACCTCCCCCCTCTTTTATTCGCTCTTAACATGGTATGGTTCTCTGCATGCATTCATCGTGGGATTGAAACGTGCGCGCGTTTTATCTAAACGGCAGAGGGAGGAAGTAGGAGAAGGGAAGATGAGGGCGGACTCAAAAAAAAAAACTCACCTTTAGGACAGTAACACAGAAATGAATTGGGGGTGAGGGGATTCTTCGGTGCTTGAATACAACGCGTGCGGGCGATCACGACAATAGACGCGCCAGGGGCTCAAGGGGATACCTTGTGTTGGGTATGAAGTGGGAGGAAGGGGTGAAGTGTCTTGGATAGTGAGCCTGTAGCTTCTTGATGCGATGTAGGGAAACGGTATGAAGCTGGGGGGACCAATTGACAGAGAAGCAGAAGAAGGGTGAAGGTGGGTGTTGTCCAACAGCGAATAAGAAGAAAAGGAGAGGAAAAACAGAGGTCAAGAGTCTTCTACAGGTGAGGAAGAGGGAATGCGTAGTGCGGAATGGACTACGCCTGACTAGGCCATCGAAAACAATTGAAGAAAAGGAGGAGGTGGTGACGGCAATAGGGAAAGAAAAAGAGAGCAGCAGCGAATGGGAAGTGGCCACGGACGAGAAAGTGAAAGAATGGAAGACAAAGAGATGCCAATGGAAGGTTTGGTGAGAGCGGGCGTTTGTGTGTGGCTCCCTTTTGTCTTGAAAGGGACACAGAGCAGTCACCTGGTGCTCAGGCTGAAGGCTGCACGCCCCACCGAAATGACGGATGTTGCAAAAGGGCGACAAATGGGGACAACAAAGGATAATTGAAGGGAGGGCTAACAGATCACAAAGAGGAGGAAACACACACACACGTTCATTGCTTGCACCGACAGGATACATCTACTTTACTATACAAGTACAGTCACCAATCAATCGCTCTTCTCTGGCCGGGGCTTCTTCTCAAAACGTAAAAAGTCAACTGCAATATCCATCGATTGTTTCTTATGAAACTTGTAGCTCTTGTCCAGGTTGTACTACGCAACGTCGAAAATAAAATAAAAAAAAAGAGTTCAGGGAGAACAAAAATTTTGGACTCATGGTTAGTCATGTCGCTCGTTTTGCTATGTTTTCTCTCATTTTAAGCCCTGACGATTATCTTTATGTTGTTCATTTATGCTCCAGTCGGTCCAGTTGAAGGAAAATGAGTTCGACTCAAATGAGTAAATGTTTTCGCGTTTGCATATGCACACCTGAACATGACAAAAGGAATCAAATGGCCGTAGTGGTGGTCTTACCCTCAACTCTGCAACGACTTCGCATTCCACACCCCATTCCTTGGCCTTCTTCAGAATATGATCCCGCGTTGAAGTCTTATGTAATGAGTAGACAGCATGATTGGCGAGCTATGGGTCGGGCAGCAAAAGATGTGGTAAAAAGCGTCAGCATAGGTTGATCAAAAGATCTATAGCGTGCAATATCTTTTAACCTGACAATGCCTGCCTCACACAACACGCTGCCATGATTTCTTACATCGATTCCTTTCTTCAGAAAGACCATGTCGATGCCCTTGAGCTTGGTCCCGAAAGGTGGGTTCATAAGAATGGTATCCAGCTTCCCCTTCATCATCTCGTATGGTCCTCGCGCATTCTCTTCTCCGTTGGCCATGGTAGAAGGTGCTGGGGCGGCCGAGAGGTCGGTCAGAATAAAGTCCATCTCGATCTCAAACTCCTCGCAGTTCTCCTGTGCAATGGCAATTGCATCTGGGTCAATGTCAAATCCAACGTTGTATCTATACGATCGATTGAACGGGTGAGAAAAAGGGCGAACGCAATTGAGTTTCCTCTAACGGTCGATTCTCACTCTCTGTTTTCAATTGGTCCTTCAGAACTCATGATAGGCCCTTTGTCGTAGGACTTACGATGATCCAAGCATAGCTGCTGCGATACTGAGAATCCCGCATCCACATCCCATATCTCCGACGGCCTTGTTTTCAATGTCGTCGTATGTGGTGTGGGCAGTGTAAAGCATACGAGCGGCCAAATGAGGGGTTGTTGGGTACTGTTCCAGTTTGATCTTTGGGTCGGTGAAGACGGCGACATCCTGGAGGTAGCCCTCGAGTTCCTTCAACTTCATTGTGTGTTGTTAATGTAAATGTGAGGGATGAGAGATGATTCCTGTTCCTGAGTTCAAAGTCGATGAGGTGGCGACTTGGCGGTGCTTTCCTGGTGGTGTGTGTCGATGTTAACAAGAGTAGAAGTAAAGCTCCCTCTTGCGCATGACTTCTGTTTTTTTGCTTCTTGCAGTCCAAGCGGCACATTTTTTTCGAATTTAGCGGCGCTCAGCCACGGTCAAACAGAACCAAACGAGCTCATTCCTTTTCATTCTCTTTCTCTCCTTCGTCCCTTTTTGTTCTTCTCTTTCGATTCACACTTCTCCTTCACCAACAAGGAACCGCCAAGACAAGACAAAACAACATGACAGAACTGTTTATCCCAGTACCGACAGGAAAAGCTACTGCCGCAGGACAAATGCCCCCGCCAAAACGACGCAAGCCAGACAAGGCACCAGCAACACCCATGCGATCAAACTCAGGGAAGTCATTATCCTCAAGGAACAATGGCTCCATCTCGGCTGCTCCTGTATATCACAAGCAGTGCAGGAAGGGCAGGACCAGTCGACTCAGGACAGCGAAGAAGAACAAGGTCCTCAATGGCGATTCTCAAACAGTCGAGTCAGGCAAGACCCCACTCCATGTTTCCTTTTTTACATGAAGAAATCGAAGCGGGACTGATACGCTATTATCAAGAGCAAGGATGAGACTAACGCCTAACATTCTACTTATCCATCTCATCAACAGCGATTATCAAGGACCAGGAGTATCTCGACTTCTTGGAGTGGCTCAAGAACATGGGTTGTCCAAGGACCAAATTGACACTGGCAGAATTTTCCAGTAAGTTCCGCTGCTTTACGCCCTCACGAGACAAGCTCGATCCCCCTTAGGAGATGGGCTTTGTTCGATACCACCAGATGGAATCGACGCTCGAACCCTTTGGACCTTTTTTTTCTGACTCTTCTATTTCTTTATTTCTTTCCTCAATTGCATAGACACTGGTCGTGGTATGATGGCAACCAAGGACATCAAAGTAAGCATCAAGAGGATAAACACAAGCTGCGCATCGGAATCTGTTCAGGTCCAGAAAGGGGACAGTTGAGATGTCATCAACAGCGCCCTTCTGCTCCTTGTCTGGGAATGCCTAGAGAGGCTAGACGCTGCAATTATGAATCATCGTCTCCCTGGCCGTCCTGTCTGCGCTTTTTATACTTTCTCACGGATACATCTCGCTCTTTACTGCCCTGTTGCGTTACACACACTTGTTCATTGGACTCACTGGTCGTCTTCCAAATCTGCCGTTACTTTCCTCACTTAGGCTGGAGAAGTTATCGTCCAAGTTCCTGAACAGAACCTCGTGACCATGAAGTCCCTTCAATCGACGTATGGCGCAAGAATCGCTCGGTAAGGAACCATATCTCATGCCGATTGGTCAGAGTCACTCTGGGAGGAAAGACTATGATTCACAAGAGCTGAAACTGGAGATATTTACCTTTCGTGATGTCAACAACTTGAATTAGATTCGGAAAGAAGGTCAACTCGCATATGATCATCGCGTTGCACATTGCGCTGTTGGTCCAGGCACCAGAGAGGTCAGGATGGCTGCCCTACCTGCGGTTGTTGCCGAAAAAGTTTGATACCATGCCCGTCCGATACCCACCAGACCTTCTCGAGCTCCTACCTCAAAACGCACAAGGTACGATACAGAGGTCAATTGTTTTCAGATCAGCAAGTAACTGTCGTGAGCACTGCAGAATAATGACTAACGGGATCCTTATCATCAATGTACGCCAATAGTCCATGTCAAGAAACAAAAGGCCAAGATTGAGGCCGATTACAACATCACCCTCGACTTTTTGCAGGTGAGAATTACGCGAGGGTGGCGTGCTTTATCATGCATAGTGTTTTGCTTCAATGTCTCATCGGCATTCCTTCTCTCGTCTTTGATGAATACTAGTCCAATGCCGACCTTCTCACTCGACCTCTTCAATATGAGGAATACGAATGGGCCTGGCTCGTCGGTAAGCTTTCTCTCCCAGTCTTTGAGATACTTATCATTACTGACGCTTGAACTGTTCTTATTTACTGACACTGTTTTAACTATTTTGAACTTCACAGTCAATACCCGTTGCATCTACCTCGATGCGAAAAACCAGAGCGCGGCCGACAATATCGCATTGGCGCCAATGCTCGACTTCCTCAACCATACACACGACGCCAAGGTAACCCCTTATACTCATATACACAGAGAGATAGACTATGAACGATATTTGACGAACAATTAATTGACCCGTTTGTTTGACATTGTTAGACCGAAGGAGCGTTCTGCACAAAAACAAAGTCGTATCAGATCAAGACGTTGCTTCCATACAAGAAAGGCGAGCAGGTCTTTATCAACTATGGCCCTCACGACAACTGCTTCATCCTGGTGGTAAGGAAGCCGTGTCTGTCCATGAGGAGACGAGCTAACTTGGAGGTGAACGTGAACAGGGTGCTAACTTCTTCTGATGTATTCACTTTTTGAATGGCTCCTAGGAGTACGGTTTCGTGACACCGAACAATCCGTACAACTACGTCACGGTTGACAACGACTTTATGCAGCTTTCGATCCCAGGAGAATCGACAGCAGCCAAGAAGGACAAGCTCGAGCTGTTGGACATGGCCGGCTACCACGGGTAAGTTACATATCTTTCATGGTTTTGGATCAAGCGATTTTGATAACATCTCAATCCAACT
Organism: Linnemannia hyalina; assembly: GCA_019671135.1. Lineage (NCBI taxonomy): Eukaryota > Fungi > Mortierellomycota > Mortierellomycetes > Mortierellales > Mortierellaceae > Linnemannia > Linnemannia hyalina. Next base: position 3,111,285 of record JAHRHY010000002.1, on the reverse strand, counting down.
GACACTCTTTCTATCATCACATAATATTCGTTATGCAGCGACTATGTGCTTCACAGGAATGATGTATCATTCAGACTGTTAGCAGGAATGCGCCTCCGTCTCGTGAACCCATTCAACAAATCCTCCGTCGCCACCCAGCTCGCAATAGCCCAATGGCACAATGTGGTCAATGGAGAACTGGATCAGATCAGTCCCGAGAACGAGCGTCTTGTACCGATTCATATCGAGAGACTGTGTGATGAGATCTTGATGCAGGCCAAGAAGAACCTGGGAATCCTTGCGAGGAAGAAGACCACATTTATGGTGATGCATCTGCAGCAGGTTTGGATTGAGGCAAGGGATATTGTCTTGTCGATTATCGATAAGATTCATCGAAAGGAGGAGCTTTGATCACGTCTCTTTCTCTCTGAAGAAAGCAAGTCTATCACATAATGGACGCATTCGACCATTGTTGAATAAATCACATGACGGTTGGATTGAACATGGGCATCTTTTCTCTCTCTCTCTCTCTCTCTCTCTGACTATGGACCATCATCAAAGAGTGGTGCACGTGGCAAGTGTCAAGAATAGACCATCAATCCTTGCGCCCATCAAAAACATGTATTTTTCTCATGTGCTGAGATAAAACAAAGGCGCTCTGTTCCATCTTACGCCTTGGGCAACAGTAATACAAAAGCAGGAAAAAAAAAAAAAACAAGGAGGCAGAACTACGCAGCTGCAATTCTCCACACATTACGATAAACGCACGCACACGCACAATCAAAACGAACTCACGCTCGCTCATGCCGGGCGAGTGAGGTAAGGACGGTAAGGAGAGTGTCCTCTTGACCAAAAAACGAAAAGTCTAATAAAAGAGTGTTTTAGGCACAAAGAATCCAGTAAAACAGACCAAAGACGAAAAAAAAAAAAAAAAAAAAAAAAACATGAACACAAGACAAGACAAGACAAGGAAGATGGGGCAGTAATGATCAACAGTGGGGGTGAGGTGGTAGTATCGCTAGTTTCGTTGCTATACAAACGGCGCTTTTGCCACCATGACACTTTGACCCCCCCCCCCCTCCCTTTTGTACCAAATACTTTTGGAACTGAGGAAACTGAAAGCGGCGGAAGAAGTGTTGGCAAAATGAATGAAGCGTGAATGTGAGTGTGAGTGGATTGCTCACAGCGTTTGATTGACTGGCTTCCAGATACAAATTCGTTGTACTTTTGCGGCCCCTGAACAAGGAATGGCCAGCAGGGCGAGAGCGTGAGCCATGAACACAAAAAGAAAAATATCAACAGAAAAGACAAAAATATCGAACATGAACATCCACAAAAGGGGATCCATATTGGCACGACTTTACTCGAGGGTATATGTAATTGAGAGCCTTTTTTTTGTTGTTGTGTGCAATGTCTCGATTGGCTCCCTTGGTCAGATATGGATAGGGATAGGGGAGGATAGAGCATGGACAGGGATGTATGTGATGTTGCTCATGGGCGATGAAAAGGTACCCAGGGAATGAGGAAAAAGGTGAGATAGAGATCGAGAGGAGGATATGAGACAGAGAGGAGGACGGTGCTCGGAAGCATGTCCGGGTCAAAAAGAAATGGAGTGTGGCGTGGGACACGATAATCTTGAAGAAGGGCGCACAAGTGGATAAAGAAAGAACAAGGATGAGAGTGTCATTGTCTATCTGTCTTCTACAGCCAAAGTCGCCATTCTATCCATTGCTAATTCACACACCCTTCTCTCTCTCTTCTCTCTCTCTCTCTCTGCTCTTCTTCAGGCACCCTTCTTTTCTTTTGAGTTCATAATACATCAACAAGTATCAAGCGGGCATTCTCTCCTCTTCTTCTCCGCCCAACCTTCTCTCACTTCCCTCACTTTTTTTTGCTCTCTTTTCCCCATCTCTTCTCTCTTCTTCTCTTCTCTTCTCTTCTCTTTTTCTCTCTCTCTTCCTCCTTGTTGCACCCCCCTCCTCCACCCGCAACCCCCTTCCACTCACTCTTCCCTTCTTCTTCTTCCTCGCTTTCCCCTTCCTCTACTTCCTCTTCCTCCTTACTCCTTCTACTTCTTCCACTTCCTCAATTATCCTTCCTCTCCTCCCCTCTCTCCTCTCCTCTTTCCTTCGTCTATTTTGCCCTCTTCGTCAACTGCCGACGCCTGTCTTTGCAACCGCCAAAAGATTCCACCCAATAACAACCACAGCGACAACAGCCCAACCTGTTGTCTTCCCTCTCTTTCGACTTTTGTGTTGTGGTCTTCGATTGGACTGGTCAACAACAATAACAATACAGTTATGATGACCTCCTTTATCTCCGGCAAAAAGACCCGAGTGTGGACCACCTCCATCTCGCTCATGGCTGCCATCGGTCTTGCTCATGGACAAATTGTTGTTGTACGTCGTCTATCGTCTCTCTCTCTTCCTCTCTCACTGTCAAAGAATAGAATATCAACTGATGTTTTAGTCACTCCTGATGATGTGTCTCACGTCTAACGGTCTCTCCCCTTCTCCTTGACCCACACTCACACTCCGATCGTTCATATTTCATTCATCGATGTATATAGGAACCAACTATCCCAACAGGCGAACCAACTCAAGGACCATCGTCGACTATTTCAGCGTCAACGACAACATCAACGTCAAGCACAACCACGACAACAACACCAACAACAACCATATCACCAACAGTCTCGTTTACCCCCTCTCCTACCCTCCCATCCAGCAGCACTTCCGCCACACTGAGCCCTTCCCTCTCTCCTCCTCCTCCAGTCACAAGTACTGCCCCATCGTCAACAATTAACACCAACACCAGTACGGGCACCTCAATCTCCACCGCTATTGTTGTCCCCACTCCCTCTGGTACCTCTAACTCGTCCTCGTCCAACCTCCCCGTCATTGTCGGCTCTGTTGCCGGTGCTGCAGCCCTGATCATCATCATTGCCACCGCCATCATCTGTCTACGACGCAAGAAACGCAACAACCGCGATCTGACCTTTGATGTCCTCGAGGGCATGAACGCAGGTGGCGCCGGCGCCGCCACCTCTTCGCGCGCTCGTCAGAGCCAGCAACATTACCGCGCCAATGCCCTCCCCACACCCGCTCTCCCTCCCACCAACATCAACACCTACGACGACGACGGATACGACTATGATAACCAAGTCGGAGCGCAGGGGTATGGTGGTCACCAGGGCTACGATGACACTGGATATGACGCCTATGGAAACCCTCACCACGCCTATCAGAACCCTTCCATCTTCCAGGAGGATTCTATGGCCTACTCGACCGCCAATTCAATGTCGGCCCGGAACAGACAGGGATATGACCAGAACCTGCCCGAGATTGTCTACAGGAATGGCAATGACTTGATTCATCCCTCCGGTGGCGCTACGGGTTATTATGAGGACGACTTGTACAGCCAACAGATTGCTGGAGCCAATAATGGATGGGATCATCAGAACGCTGCTCCAGGTGGATACATTGGACCCAAGGGTCTCTGGATTGCCAACCCGACTAATGAGAAGCAATACCAACAACAGCAACAGCCGTACCAGGACGAGATGGAGTTGCAGCCACCATTATCGTCGAGCGGCATGACCTACGAGAAGAACTCGATCACCCAGTACGACTCGGACACCGCCGTCGACTCTTCCAGCCCCCCTAGCAAGTTCCGTGGCCACAACCCTCAGGCCCTGCCTGAATCCCCTCGTCTGCAGCAGTTGAGAGGCGGCGATCTCTTTGGACAGGATGGCGGTTCTCCCTCCACCCCTACCTCGCCTCGCCCCGCCGATGCCAATGTGACGGTCGCAGCAGAACCTACACGCGCCGCAAGCCCTCCTCTTACCTCTGTGGGCGCAAGCGGAAGCCCTAGATTGATGAGCAGGGCCGAAATGCGAAGCTTTGAAATGACCAGACATTCTCCTGGTCGGTCTTCTAGTGAGGGTGCACAGAGTTATGCGGATGATTTGCCTAGCCCAGGACGACCTTCGGTTTCGGATCGTCCCTCGATGGAAGGCGGTGGAGGATCCAACTTGAACCCTAACAAGAGTTTGCGGACTTTGCGCCGTGAGGACTGGTCATAGTTCTTTTACAACCCTCTTTTTTTTTTCTTCTCTAAAATAATATTCTTGATGTCCTTAATGACCAACAACAAAAAACAACAAAAAAAAATCTCCACTTTTCTCCGGCACATTCATCCTAAGTTTTTTTTTATTACTTTACCTAATTTTCCAGCGATGAATGATCATTCCCCCCCCTCTCTCTCTCTCTCTCTCTCTCCAACGGTCAAAAATGCCCGACCATACGAACCAACGATCCCATAGCATACAACGATATAAATGAATACAATGCGCAATGCATCAACTATTTCCGATCGCTTTCATGACCTCCTTACCTCGTTACAACTGCATTCGCATTTGCATACCTGTCTCTCTCCTCCCCTTCGCTCTCTCATTTTTTGACCGTTTTTTTGCTCAGTTCCTACGAGAGCAATAATAAAACATGGACAAGCAAGATGGGAAGGCTCATGTGCATTGTGCATCGAAAATGCCCATTTTTTTTTGATGTTCCTGAATTTCTGTTGAGATGTTTTTAATGGTAGATGCAAGAGTGTAGGTTGTGCTAGGTGAATGGGTTGTAGGTTGGTGTTGTTTACTCGTCTGATGAAGACGACTTCTTCTTCTTCTTCTTTGGTGCGTCCTCGACAGGTGGCACGTATGCCAGTTCGCGCTCTGCCTGTCTCTTGAGACTGTTCTCCTTTTGTTCCTCCTATTTTCGTACATGGTCATCAAAAGAATATATGTTAGTGAATCAAATCGCTGTAAAAAAGAACGAAAAATATACAAAACACAGCAAGTGCCCCCGAAACAAAAGAAATTCCAAAAAGTACCTTCTTCCGCTCCATGGCACGAGCCTCCTTCTCCTTGGGCTTCATAAAGTACTCTCCCGACTCCAACTGCATATCGATCTTGCTGGGTGTCTGTGCTGGTGGGAAAGGCGTGTAATCCTTCTTGTCCTTCTTCGAGATCTTCTTCTTCAGAGGCTTGGTATTCTTCTTCTTGAAGTGAGGCAAGAACCGCTCCCAGTTCTCCTCTGCCAACTTGGGATCCTTGGCCAGCTCACGCTTGATCATCAGTTCCTTGATATGGTAGATGGGGTGAACGTTGTTCATGCAGTCGATGATGATTCGGCGGACTTCCTTGAGACCCTTGTAGGGTCCCATGGCCGAGACAGTGTTTCCTTGGACCATGACGTAGCACTGTGTCAACAACTCCATAGCCTTCAATGTTGAACCGTTAGGTCCTAACAGACGCTGACGACGCTTCACGAACCGCTCCTTGTTGCGCACAATGTTTCCGATCTTCACAATGTCCGATGCAATCCCGTCCTCGAGAATCTTCAACGCCTGTTTTGTTGTATCCATGTTGGTGGGTCGTAACAGCCGAGTTTGTTGTCCATATGGTGGTAGGATGGTTAAGAAATTAGGTCGTGGTTGTAAAGGGGTGATGCAAAAAAGATAAAGTAAAACAGTATCTGGTTAGCGTCCTAGTACTTGTTGTTGTTCTCGTTGAACACAGTGAAGGAGAAGGAAAATACAGGCCATAACGTACCTGAGGCAAGGGAACACTGCGGGCAAGGAGCTTGATAAGATCTCTAGCCTTGAGAATCATATAAGGATCATAGGTCTTGCGGGTAGTCTTGACGGTCATGGAACCCTCGACCAAATCCAGAACACAGGCGACGCCGACCTTGTCAAGGGCACGGGTGACATGTCCCCAGACCTCCTTGAGATAGTTCTCTCTGTATTTGGGGAAGAGTGTTGCAAAGGACGACTCTTCTGTGAATGGTGCAGGGTTGTACTCGGGCTTGAACTCTTCCACCTTCCAGTGGTCAATATCGTCGGTGTCCCAGGCTGTAGAAAATACCGAGTTAAAAAATGGAGTAGCTTAGTTAGAACAGACAAGTTGATGAGCGATGCATGGGGTGAGGCCAACTCCAGTAACGAAGCAGTCATCAAACAAGGAAAGTAGGCGCAAGGTGAATGCGCAACATGCAAAAGGACAAAAAGGATGGGCTTACGTTTGTCACGACGGTATTTTCCCTGCTTGCCCTTCTTCTGGGGGACCTCAACGGGTGCCTCGTCCTGGATGGTGTTTGCCTCTTCAGCAGACATGGTATGTTGTTGTGTGTTAGGAAGTAGAAAGTGGTGGCAACTAAACAAAGTCAACGACGGAGATGGGCGAAGGGTCACGAACACACTGCCAGGACAAGGCAAAAAAAAAGAAAAAAATTGTTGTTTGTTTGAATGATCTGTGGCTTAGCATTCACACCGTTCAAGCAGTCACTTTCGAATGTATTTGCAAAAGCATGGCGCATACGCCACGCCGAAAATTCCTTGGCGCGTCTACCGCATCGAAAAAGGAGAGGGTTGCATCCATGGGTTGGTCCAGACCGACCCTCGGACCCCTTCTCTCTCTTCTGCACTCAACTACGCAAGCGTACTTCGTGGGAGGGGGTGAATGTGGATTAGATGACAGCCACCTCCACCACCACACTTCGTCCTTTTTTTCTTTTCCTTGTTGGTCATCGTGTACTACCATCGATGGTCCAAAATGAACAGAGGAAATAAATGGTCAGGCAAAGAGTACATGGAAAGTGACAAGAGAGGAGGCGAGAGAAAGGAAAAATAAAGAAGAGAGCAGAGTGGCATCAGTGACAAGAAAAAAAATGAGCCCTTCTTCTTCCTCTCCACCTCTGTACTATGTTTCCCTCTCTCTTTTGCCTCGTTTACCACTGCAAGACTACTTCTATTCTCAACCACCTGCCATGCCATTGTGCGGATAATTATTCGCTGGTTATCTTTTTTTCTTTTATTGAAAAGAGATGGCGATCATCGGAGCATTTGAATGTTTTTTTTTTGGCTTTAGCAAATGAAGTCGGACAGTTTGCGGCACTCTGTCATCGCTTCTTTCATTTTCAATGACTGATACTTTATCGGCCTTGCAATCAAAGCCCAACTTTTAAAACACCATCGCCATCGATTTTTCATCAGCCTTACCCTCGTTTTCTTCTCGCCCTCCCTTCTCTCCCCCCTATTGACGAGTTTATGGTCATTTCTTTTTTCTCATGGTCCAACTTTGTTTCTCGTGTAACCAAAGTAAAAGAGAAAAAAAAAAGGAGACGAGCCCTCTCTCCTTCGCTCGCCCTTCCCATCTAAAAGGGGTGTCCGAGAAGCTTGGTCTCGTCCCCACTTGCTCTCCACAGTGAAAAACGAGGTCCTTGGTCGATAAAGAAAATAAAACGCGGGCACTCTGAGATCGAAAGAAGCACGATTAGGAAAGCGAAGGTGTTTACTCCTTTTTTTTTTCGTCTTCCCCACACTACCTATCATCCCAATTGGAAATAAGGCTCTGTAGGAAGAAGCAAAATAAAGTAGAAAGAAGGAAGAAATAAAAACATGGTTGAATGTGCGCGCTTTTAAAGTACTTGCGTGGAAGTGGTTGCTGCGAAGGCAAATGAGTGGGAAGAGGCTATGTTGTTTTTGAATGGGGTCTTATTCGTCGACGAGTATTATTCCTCCGAGCAAGCCAAAGAAAAAAGCAGGGCGAAAGGTGGAGTGAGAGAGCATAAACAAGAACAAAAACAACAACAACAAGGGACGAAAAAAAGGTAAACGAAGAGGGACGGAATAGAAAGTTAACAGTGCAAAGTAATGTGAATGAAAAACAGTTCTTCATACTTCCTTTTCCTTCTTTCCCTTTTTTGCCTCTTCCCCTGGCTCTTCCTCCCCTTCCCTTTCTCCCTCCTCCCATCGTCAGTTGCCCACACCTATACCTCTCACTTTCCTTCATCCTCCTTCCTCCTTGCCCCTTCCCTTCGTCCCTCTCCACCTCGCCGCCGTCTCCCCTCTTCGACCCAGAACCGCACCTTCTTTCCCTGGCCCCAAAGGTCCGTCCCTCTGGTGAATTCAGTCCGAGTATCAGATTCCAACACATCAGCTTTGAAACGTCAGCCTTTTTTTTCCCTTTCTTGACGACTCCCTTCTCTTTACGTCCCTGTGGTATTATTTCACTCTGTCCACTCGTCCTTCATCTTTTTTTACGCATTCTCATTCCGATGGAGCTCATTCCCCTCATCTGAATCATCCTCCTGTAACTCATTCCCTCAACCTCAACCACCTCTCTTAGTCGTTCCTTTCCTTCCTTTCTCCTTGTCCTGTACCTTCTGTAAGGATAGGCAAACCAAAACAAAAAAAAAGTACGCGAGCAAGGGTAGGTTGAGTCTCTTATTTTTATGGCCAATAACCCCACACTTTTACACCAATTGTGCTCTCCCTATCCTTGTCGCCTGTGCTCTTGTTGTTTCTCCTTGCTTCTCCACTCATTCCTTCTCTCGGCTACAAGAAATATTTTCTTCCTATTCACGGGTTTCCATTATCCCTAACGCCTCTTCCCTTTCCCTTCATGCGTAATCCAGTCAGCATATCACTTTTTTATGCTTTCAGCTTGGAGGCAACACACAGCGCACATACACAATAACGGTCAAAAGTGCGAAAAAATCGACGAGGTGAATGATCGTCATATTGTTGTTGCCATGGATGGGAGGAATCCTTAGTGTATGCTGATGATTTTGTCGTTGATTTGTTGTTCACATCGTGAATTGTATTAAGTGGGCTGCGTGTTTGTTTGTTGTCAGTGGTGATTTTGTTTGTGTAGGTTGTAATATTTGTTGTTTTGTTGTCCTTTGGCTTGACTCTTCCCTCTATCGGACAAACACAATGATAAGGGTGTTACGAGCACACACATACATAAGCATACACACACTCCTCTGTTGTTGTTTGGAGGTAGAGCACATACACAGCATGGCATCTCAGTTGAGGCTCAGTCGTACTTTTTTTGTTGTTGTTGTTTTCACCGCATCAAGAAAAGTATCCTGGCATGTGTACTGTGACAGTAACAACGACAAAACAATATCAAGCATTAAGCGAAGACATAAAAAAAACAAAAACAAAGAGGACCCTTGTCGTTGGGTGTACCGACACGCGACAGAACGTAACCTTCTCACTTTCCCCTTTTTTGTTTCTCACAGCTCTAACTTCGTTCGGGCCAGCAATACTCCTCTTTCTACTACTATTACTGCGAGGAGCTGTGCAGCTTTCACCTCCCCCCTTTAAACATTTGGGGTAGCTGTTTAACGATAAGACCGTTGCAGAAGTTGTGAAAAAAATATGTAAAACTCTATGGAGGAACAAAAGGAACAAGGAGAAAGAGATCAAAACAGCTGCAGATGCTGTTGTTTCATGGTGACAATGAGGGGTATCGGTCATGCACAGCGTTGTCACTCATAATTTTTTCTTGCATATACTCCGCCTTGGCTCTTTGCACTCTCTCTTTTCTATTCCTATCCACACTACAACCCTCTTCGCCCCTTCGCCCCCGTTTGATCAGAGATACCAGTCCGTTGCTACTGCAGAGATATCAGCGGAGATCCTGGGACGCGTCGCGTTCTCTATTGATGCGACATATTTGGGTATTTTGTCTCACTACGACTGGCTCCACTCGTTGGCACTGTCGGAACTTTTTTTTCTTCATTTCCAGACAGTTACGCCCAAAAAAAAAAAAAAAAAAAAAAAAAAAAAGCGGATCTCGAATCTACTTTTGTGGTTGTGGTCATGTATATCTTTATGATGCCTATCGCTGATAGCATTTTGCGTGGCTGTATTGTGGAGTCAGTGGATCATTACCATTGGTTGTTATTACTGCGACTTAAAAGTTATTGGCTGTAATCGGGCAATGATCGACGTACCATTTCCAACGTGTGTGTGTGCGTGTTCTCTTTTTCCATCCATCTAACCAAAACGCATCTGTTTTTACTTTGTTCTCTGCAGGCATATCTTTCATCACGACATTTTAACTCAAAGGCAGACAGCACCATAATCAAACCCAGCCTTCGATATCCTCGATAATCTCCCTCCAGCCCCTCTCTCCAAGCAAGAAAATCAAAGGTGTGTGCCACAAAGACGATAGAACTATCCATGTCACAAGACGGCCAACCGACCGTCCCTTTCTAATACCCCGCCCATGCTGCTGTTTGTGTGTGCTCAACTTTTCCGGTTTGGAAGTGACAAACAACCATTGCTGTTGTTGTTGTTTTTTTACTTCCTGGCCGTTCCTCTTCCCCACTCACCATCCCCAGGTTAACATTTTTTGGATGGGGTTGATATATATCGAGCGCCGCCTTTTCCTGTGTCTTACCCCCACTTTCTTTTGATTGCGTTGGTACTGGACCTTCAAGGACAATTATTCAAGTGCTCTTCTTTTCTTTTTAGTACAGTTCTTTACCCCTTCAATTTTTTCATGCATCAGCTGCAGCTGGTAGGGTCAACTGCTGGTTTACCGCACCCTTTTTTTTTTTTTTTTTTTTTTTTTCCTGACAGGCGACTTTAGAAACCTTTACATACCAGGTTATCCATGTTGCTCTTGCCAAGCACGAATTCATCCGCCCCTCTAACTCAGTGTGCCATTTGTAACTTTAGCCGTCCCCACCCGCCAATCGACTTTTTTTCCCTTCCCGCAATTTTTTTCTTCTTTCTCCCCTCCATCCATCTCCATCTCTCCCTTCTTTTTTCATACTTTCCGTCCTCCTATAACACTCTGCTCTGACCAGTGTACCTTCCAACCCGCGGTAAGTTTCCCAAGTCGTTTGCTAGTCTAGTCGATCTCATAGAGTTGGTTCCCAGGGCACTTGCACATATTTTTTTTGTGTTGATGTTCATTCTCTCTTCCGTCCCTTCCTCTTTACCCCCTTTTTGATCAATTTTGGGTTATTATTTTTCTTCCCGCCCTCTCCCCGGAGCTCCATACTTCATTTGCCCTGTTCTCGGCCCTACATTTCGGCTCAAATGGCGTACTCAATTGCTGGTGTCTGGCGACGTCGGCATATTTTTTTGTTCGCTACAAAGCTATGTACCTCTCCTTCTCTTACCCAATGAGCCTGAGCATCTATGCAGCATTACTTTTGCAGGTGTACCTCTTGTTGCGGTGGATGATTATCTCAGCAAAATAATTGCGAGGGATGGATATTGATCGTGCGTTTTGGGTTGATACGCCAGATCCTCGCTGTGAATTGGTTGGCTTTGTAAGAGAAATGTTTATTTGTTTCGGTGCATTCAATCGTTATTCAAAGGGCATCTGAAGAAAAACAAGGCGTGAATGAAGGTTGTGTGTTGCTGCAGGTTGTCTCATCTCGCGATGCTCCCTCCATCAACATGGAGGAAAAGGAAGAAAAAAAAAAAAAGAAAAAAAAAGAAGCAACCCCTGAACATGACTGATGTTTCCATGCACCCCTTTCCCATTTGGTTCTTTTTTTTTCTTCCCTCTTGTCCTCCATTCTTTTTTGTCCCCTTCCCTGCCTTGCACTCGCATCCCACTCGACTCCCTTTGGCATCCCACCACACTTTTTTGTTTGTCTTTTCTCCCTCCCCTTTTTTGTCCATGTTGCGTGTCATCGCATCGATCGATGGGTCAGAACGTGTGGTCTGTTCACTCCAAGACAGAGACAAGACGATATGAGACAGAGACAGGGGAAGATGAAAAAAGAACACTTTGGGTCAGAACAGGAATTCCCTATCTCCTTTCAGGTACAGGAGGATCGATTGAAAGGAGGGCCAATCTCTACTCTAAAAAACCCCTTATTTTATCCGCGTTTATATTCATTCCTTGATCTTTGGCGTGCTCCCTCGTTTTATGATCCCCTTTTTCCTTCTTTTACCTCCGCTAGACTCGTGCACCATCTTATTTCCAGCAGGCGCTGTTATGTATGGTCCGTGTGAGCGAGAGCGAAGAAAGAATAAGACAAAGAAGAGGACAAAAAGGAATGAGAGGACAGGATGTGTGAACAAGTTGGCGATTGACTGGTGGCTATTGTAAAAGGTTCACGCTTTGGGACCGCATCTTGTCATTTGTTTGTTTTTTATTATTGTGCTCACTTGTCAATTTCCACGGACGAGCGAGCGAACGAACGAACGAACAATCGACCTTCCCCACTCATTGCCTCCCTTTAGAGAGAGAGAGTGAGTGAGTGAGTGAGAGTGAATGAGAATAGCAATGAAATGCTAATAGCGTACAGGGGCAGGATAATTGTCACCATCTGTAAAATATATCGGGGAGTGGCCATTGAATCTGGCTTTAATGATCGGGGCGAGCCAAGATGGATGGGCAGTAATGAAAAGCACGGTGGGCTTCTGTTGTTATTGTAGAATGACAGAGAGGCGCGACCATGCATGGATGACTGTATCCATATGCGAATGAATAATAATATGAGCGATGTACCCACTCGAGTGTATGTACGGCATTACTCTTTATTTCCTTATTTCTTTATTTCTTTATTTCTTTATTTCACCTTTTTGGCTTCCTTCGTATTCCCTTCTATCCTTCTGGCATTTTGCTAGCCTCGTCATCTCTTTTTCTCATCCTTCGCTGCTTGCCTTCTTCGCTCGTTACTCTTCTTCCACACCCTCGATCAACAGTTGTCGCCCATCTTTTACCACAACTTCGCCACTTTCGGACGAATTTTTAAAGACCATCGTCGAAAGAGAGTGCTAACAGGACAGGACTGACAAAACCTTCGTTGTGCTCTCTGCTCATTTTTTGTTGTTGTTTGTTTTCTCCTCTTCTCCTCTTTTCTTTTCTCTTTTCTCTTTCCCTTTCTTCTTCTTCTCTCTCTTTTCTCTTTTCATTGCTCGTTCCCGTTCCTTTGCCTCTCGTTCCTTTCTCATCTCTTCTTCTCTCTCTCTCGTCCGTGTTTTCATTACTTTTTGTACTTTGTCGTGTTTCGCCTGTTTTTCTTCTTCCTCATTTTTCTCCGCCTCTTTTTCTTTTGTTCTCACTTTGCTCCTCCTGCCCACCGACTCCCACTCTCACTCTCAAACCCTCGTTGGGTGCTCACTAAGCAGCCCTTCTTTCCTTCTACCTCGAAGTAATCGCTCAAACAACAATCCATCGCATCCCACAATTGTCACCTTCCCAGACTCTCCTCACTCTCTCTCTCTCTTCACTCGCCGCTCTATTCTGACTGATAACTTACCCTAATCCCTTGCCTTTCCTTCCCCCTCTCAGGGCGCACGTCAATATACCCTATCCCATTTCATGACCAAACTCGAGCCCAGTCATCCGATGCCCAACTCAAAGGGCGCCAGCAACAACCCCAATAACGGCCAATGGTCGCAGCCCCTTCAGGATCCCTCGGCGACTTCGCTGAATTATCCTCCCTACTCCTCAAGCTTCCCTAGCGCAACTTCGCAAGGCGTTGCGCGGCCAACAGTTGCCAGCCATGGTGCGGCAACGTCGGTCATGGCAGGTAAAGACAAATGATCATGGCACAAGCTGTATTTTGCTTGTCTTATTGTCTTATTGGCGTTTCATTGTCGCCTGCAGGCTGGAGAGCAGAGTGGACCTTCAATCTGCTCAAAAAAAAAGAGGAAAACGATCGTTTTTTTTGGGCGATATCAAGCCCATGATCTAACATCTTTGCCCGTCTGTCCGCCTTCATTTTTTGTGATAACCATCTTTTTTTGCCGCCTTACTCATCTTTTTGTCGGTCCCTCTCTCTTTCCCGCCTTCACGTTTCCTCCCTATTCAATTGACCTCGAACTACAATCATCAGGGGCGCCGGCCTTTTCGTCTTCACTCCCGCCTCCACAGAGCTACAACCAACATGACCCATCCTCACATTACAACCAGTACCAGCAACCCTACCAGCACTATTCGCAGCAACCCTCCTCCTATCCATATCATTATAGTTTCTCATCAGGTGGACCCGCCATGACCCCGTCCTCGTCCTCTTATTCTTCTCCAACCCACATCCACACCAGCCTTTCCTCGTCCCCTTCCCCTTCCTCCTCCACGAGCCAAAGTCTGGGCTCAATGGGTGCCCTTCTCTCGCCAAAGTCCACGGACTTCGCCGGACAGGACAACCACTACCACTTTAATGGCAGCCACAGTAACCACTACCATCATTCCGCCAATCCCATGGGCAGCGTCAAGGAAAGTCCACGAGGTAAAGGTGCTTCGTCCAAAAAATCACGACCGTCTGCGACCGCGTCCGCGCCTTCCACTGGAATGAACCTGACGACCGCTCCTTCCACCTCTATTCATGCCATCGCCTCTGCTACAGCGACAGGCACTCGGGGAGGCATTACCGCCGTCACTGCGAATATGTCCCCTCCAAGTGCCAACCTGTCCCCAGTCTCGGTGACTTCTCCCACCTCGTCAGTAACATCGCCTACATCCCCTTCATCGACGTCCTCGAAAAAGAAGAGTGGCCAGGCGAGCAAGAAGGCCGGAGCTGGAGTGCCAGCTGGAGCGGACAATGTCTCGTCCAAGTTCCCCAAGCCCACGCAGTCGTATTCGTTCCTCATCACGACGGCCATCCTGGAGAGCTCCAACAGCCAATTGACCCTGAATGAGATCTACGAGTGGGTCATGCTCCACTATCCTTGGTATCGTACTGCCATCAATGGCTGGAAGGTAAACAACAACAGCAAATGGTTGAGAAGAGTTTTTTTAGGTTGGGGATTCCTGTCTTTATTTCTTTTTATTTGTTTGTTTACTTTCCTGAACTTCAAGGCTTCAGACCGACGGATGGTGGTGTTTTTTTTTGGTTGAATTTATGCTCTGTTGGACCAAACCCTACTCGACAAGAGCGAATTCACCTTGAGCGTGACCTTATTGAGCACCATGGAATGAGCTTTTTCAAAGGATCAAAACAGACTGGGCCGGGCTGCAGAGGACGTGAGAGTGGGGGGATAGAGAGGGTAGACAGAGAGAGGGGAAAGGAGGCTCTCAACCGCAAATAAGACAACAAATAACAACAACAACCAACAACAACAACGATAAACAGGAAATATACACTCATATACATTTGGGCTTCCTCGACAAGCACTCTGCCCATTTGGTTAAAGTTTTTTATCTGACTCCAAGTACATGTTAACTATCCCTTTATTTGTTCTCTGCGGACTCCTTTTGGTATCTCGGATCTAACCTTTTTGCCTTCTACTCATTCGTTTTCTCTCCACGGGTGCGCCCTAGAACTCCATTCGCCACAATTTATCGCTGAACAAGGCTTTCATGCGCGTCCCACGGCCTCCAAGCGAGCCAGGCAAGGGTTCTTATTGGAAGTTGGACCCCAACTATCAGCCCAATGCAGATGGCCACAGTGGAACTGGACACTCGGCAGGTGGATTGGTGGGTGCCAGTGGAGGAACGGCTCGCCCAACTAAGACTTCCAGACGGGCAAGCGCCGCCAGAGGAGCCGGCGGCAGCAGCGGTCGGCGACCAACCAGTGACCCCAATTCGGCGCCGGTCTCCCCAACTGGACCCAGCGCCCAGCCAGGCATCCTCGAGATTCCTCTGACCAACATGCCGCTCTTTGGCAAACGCGGAGGAGGCGGTGCCGATACAGACTCGAGTCTGTTCAAGATTGGAGCCCACTCTACAACCGCCTCTATGATACCCGGATCTTCCAACTCTTCCTCAGCCGCGGCCTCGATGAACAGGCGACACTCACATCTATTGAGCCACGACCACGACTATACCACTCCAGGTCAGCAACCCAATTATGGAGCTGCCCATATGTCTCCATCCTTTAATCTCGGCGGCTTGAGTTCACAGCAGCAGCATCAGCAGCAGCAACAACAACAACAGCCGCACCATAATTCGTTCTTTTCGTCCGTTTCAGGATCAGGTCAGGCAGGCGATTTTGGGCAGTCGGCATCGTTTTATGCGAACGGCACAGGACAGTCGGCAGCAGGACTGAGCGATTCGAGCATGATGGACGCTGACTCGGACTCGGCATCTCTCTCGCGGTTCTCTGGTCAGGGCATTTACCTCTCACAGGGCGCTGGAGGAGCTTCGACCCTGTCACGACCGCTTTCGATGGGGAGTCATGGGATGCAAAGTAACTTTGTCTCGGCGTACGGCGGTAATGGAGGAGGAGGAGGTGGAGGAGGAAATAATAGCCATTCGGGACACCACGGTGGAGCTGGAGGCGGCGGGGGCGGCAGTGGTAGTTATAACGGCAACTATGGCACAGGTGCATCGCACGCGTATGGCGGCATGGGTGGAGGTGCAGGCGCCGCTTTTCATGCCGGCTCAGCCAACTATGGGTTCCCGCCTGTAAACAGAACGAGCGGAGGAGGTGGTGGTAGCAGTGGCGGCGGCGCAGGAGGCGGAAGCGGAGGAAATGGGTACAGAGCATCCGTCGACGGTGGTGCCGGCAGTCGTTCAAGCACTTCGATTGCCGGTCTTTCGTTGCAGCTGTCGCAGTCGCTTGTGTCGACCCCTGCCGGAATGGGTAGCGGAGGAAGCGAGACGATGTCGCCCCCACCTCCACCGCCCCAGTCGTTGGCAAGCCACCATCATTCTGGGTCGAACCCAGCTCCAGGAGCCTCCTCGACTTCTTCAGCGACGGCGGCCAACAGCAGTGTTGGCTCGGCCTCAAGACCGGCATCCAGCTCGATCACGATACCCCAGGAATCCCGCAACTCGAGCACTGGTGCAGGAGGCGGTGGCCATGGTTGGTGAGCGAACGTTGAAGATATGAGCGAGACACCCCCACCCACGATTTCTGTGTTTTGTCTGGATGGACTGAGCGAGCGAGCAAACACTTGACAAAACACACAACCACGCGCCCACACGCCCACACACCAACACTCCCACATTCACACACACAAAAAAATGATACAAGAGAGAGAGAGAGCATTACGTTGAGCGATATTTTGAACGACGAATGAAACGACCTAGCAATGATAAAAAGTTTATGAAAACCGTGCTAAACGTAGAACTACGTTGTCCTAATTGATGTTTTCTGGAGACGTTTGCGTATATGTTCGTGAGGGAGAAAATCTGCGGGGGGAGTCTATTGCTATGCTGTGGATTACGGATGGAAGAGAGTTTTGTCCGCACTGTCCAAGGAAGCCAAAGGAGAAAGAAAGGAGATAACAAAAACGCCATGATAAAGTTTGTAAGCATGGTCGACCCGACTCGAAACTAAATGGTAAATGGGTTTATTCGATTACCCTGTGTAAATGTCAATGCTGTCAACCCTCCACAATTGATACCAGTTTTCTTCGGTTCGGTGGCCCCCGCAACAGCATTGTTGGCCCTTCTTTCTTTCTCTCTTCTCACACACTGTTCCTTTCTCATTCTTTTTTTTTGTCTGCATCTGTCTCTTACCTTTCCACTCTCCTTCCTTTCCTTACGTTTGTTTGCAACCACTTCTTTCTACCTTTGCCCTTTGCAACTACTGTCACCTCTACCCTTTCTCTCTCCCTACTCAGCTGCCCCCTCTTCATTCCTTCTCACACTCTCCCTCTTAACCCCAGCTGCGGAACTAGATTGACAACGACCCTTGGACTGATTCCAGCAACACTAAACAAACAAGACGAACAACAAACAACAGACAAGCCCATTCCAACTACGCCCACATTACTCCCTTTTCACACAACACACCTACTCTCTCCTTTTCTCTCTCTCTCTCTCCCCCACCCTGCTTCCTCTTCTCTCTCCCACCCTATCTCTTCACCCCTTTATCTCATAACAACAGCAAACATCTAACAGCCCATCAACAAACGGCAAGCTACAGCAAACACACAACAGCCTCAACACCATGCGGCTCAAGGACTCGTCCAAGTACTTGTGCTTGAGCATCCTGCTCTACAGGATATCGCTTCTCGCCTTCCTTATTGCCACCCTCTCGACCTTCTCCGAAGCCTCACCCCGGATGCTTGTCTCCTCTTCCTCTGATATCCGTCATATCCCTTCACTCAACGACCACCTTGCCGCCGCCCCACCTCCACCACCAGCCCATATCCCTCCACCACCACCGTCCAACTCTGGAGGAGGTGGAGGAAACGCAGGTGATAACAGACGCAAACCCATCGTTATCTCCTCTTCCAATGGTGCCCACCACCATAAACATACTAGCGGTGGGAGTTCTTTGGAGATCGACTTGTTGAGCAACAGGAACTTCAACAACAACAACAACAATCGACCACATCCTACACCTGCCAAAGGAAACCCGGTGCCAAAGTCTCATCACCAAAAGCGAGCACCTATCCCGTTCGCCGAATACCGGTTGACACCCCTGGCTCTCCTGACGACCGTTGATGGCGATTTGCATTGTATCGATACCAAGAACGGCGAGGTTGTCTGGACTCGGTCACCCAAGGGCGTTGGTGCGGTGGTGTCGAGTAACGTCACAAAGGTGATTAATCGAGACTCGCCCATGACTGGCGGTGTCGATACTGGTACGACCTCTGGGCTAGGAACTGATGCTGGACATGAAATCCTTGGAGGCCGCACTGGTATTAACGACGAGGCAGATGGTCCCTTGGCCTCCGACAACAGTGGTGCGACCGGCGGTGCGGCTGGTGCAAGTGGTCCAAAGTACATCAAGGATGACTGGACGTTTATTGTTGAACCCTCGGAGAAACCGAGCTTGTATGTCTATACAAAGGCTACAGGACTACAGGTAAGATAAAAAATACAACCTCGCTTGGGTAGATGATCAGTTTGGGTCCATTGGATAGAATGGGCACTGGACACAAGAGGGAGAGGGAGCCAGGAATGACCAATTGGATGGTTTGGCAAGAGGCGATTTATTTTTATTTTTTTGTTTGTAATGATCTGGGGACTCAGGACGCTAAGAACTCGGGACTCAGGACGCTATGAACTCGGGACTCAGACCCAGGACTCCGCCAACAAAAGGCTTTCTGTTTTCGGGAGTCAATTGGGTCGATAACAAACGGAAACGGACACAAAATTAGAACAATGGACAGCGACCTTTCAAAAATGAACAGGAGCTTTGTGTTTGCTCAATTTACATTTACATGAGGAACTCCACATTGTGCCTCCACGTAGCAGCAAATATATCCCTTAGTGTGGCGGTGGTGATATTGTTTGTGTTTGTTATTACAATGCAATTGCTGACATAGACACAGTTGCAATGCGCTACAGGAGGACCGAACCCTAATAGAATGTCATTTTCTAATATTTTGTTTTTTTTGTTGGTGGTGTTTCTCCTATTTCTGCAGCGTGTAGGGTCGCTGATGAATCTTGTGACAAAGGCTCAGATCCTGTCAGACGGGATGAGGATTACTGGAAGCCGCAAGACAAGTCTACTGGAGCTCGACATCTCTACAGGAGAAGAAGTCAACGCCTTCATGGCCGAAGGTGGGTGCACGGCCCCAGAAGGAATCAAAGGATCAGAGCGCACCGTCGTGCTTGAGCAAGCAGGTAAACACGCAAACAAACCTCCTCGGAGGAATATCAATCGACTGTACTGCGGCCCAATGACATATTGCATGGGAAGGCGCAATAAGCTAAGCATGTCTCTTCCGCTATATAATGAATGAAATTAGAATACACGCTATTGATTCTGGATCCCCTTTCTGGCATGAAGTGGGAAATCTCATACAGAGAGCTCAACCCAACATCCAACGAACGTACGGATCTGGAACGGAAGGATCTAAGGATTGTCATTGGAAGCAACAAGGAGGGTGTTGTCGCGTTGCTGAACCAAGCTGCTGGAGTGGTTCTCTGGAGGACGGCACTCAAATCGCCAACAACGGCTGTCTTTGACGTCTACATGAGCACTCGGACCAAAGAAATCTCTCTTGCTCGCCAACCCACGGAACTTGGACAGCGCTCGTTCGACGCTAATATCGGCATCTACGAGGACCAACTCTACGTCCTCTCTCACAACAACTACCCCCTTCTGCAGAAGGATGACTTGAGCTCGGGACCTTTACCTCGTCTGACAATTGGAGGTTCTGGCGAAGACGGCGATGAATACGAGTCAGGAGACGATACCACTGATGATCAGTGTAAACCCGGGACGTCACAGTACCAACGGTGCCTAGTTGGCAAATACACGATTGTGCGGCAACTGCCACCGGGTGGACAGCCTACACTGGATGCACCAATACTCAATGGCCCGACGGATGACTTGTTTCCAAAGGAGCGCAAGATCTCGACAATGACGACGGTGGTCGGCTGGGCTGTTATCTTGATCGGCATCTTCACCGTGATTGTGTATGCCAAGGGTACTCAGTACTTGACCAAGCCGGTCGACACGTTTTTGGAGGAGCACAGTGTCCCGTTCAGGGTCGATACCCTCGCCAGGGCCGTGACGAATGGTGTGGTGGCGATGAATTCAGCAGCCCATGCTGCTGGGTCTGCGTTGGGCATCACTTCTGGACATGGGGCTGGCGGAGGGGCCTCTCAGGAAGTCCTGCCTGAGTACAACGACAAATCGACTTTTAACATGACCCAGACTTCGATGGAGCGACTTGCGGATGGACTTGTGATCCAGGACCGGGCGCTGGACGAGAAGCCAGACAAGAGTGGCAAGAAGGGACCTCGCAACAACAAAGCGACTGATCAGGATGGCGTGGACAGCAAGACCAAGGAAGCCAACGGTGGTGGAGGTGGTGGTGGACGCAAGAAGAAGAGAGGTGGAGGAGGCAAAAAGGCGGCTGCTGCTGCTGCTGCTGCTGCTGCGGCAACCGCGACTACACCAGGAACTGAGGGTGAAGGAGCAACACCATCAACAGATGCCAACAAATCGACAATCGCAGACGCGGAAAAGATGGATGGCTCAAATTCGAGACCATTATCAACATCAACGGCCGGAAGTGCAACCGCAGTGGAGAGTTCGCAGGAGTTGAGTCCAGTCGGCCTCACCGATTTGACGCGCTCCCCCCGAGTCACATCTACGCCACTGTTGAAGTCGATTTCGGTCACGGATACGATTCTGGGATATGGAAGCCATGGAACAGTGGTGTACAGGGGTCAATATGATGGACGGCCTGTCGCTGTGAAGCGGTTGCTGATCGACTTTTATGATGTTGCGTTTCATGAAGTCAGGCTCCTCCAGGAGAGCGACGATCACCCGAATGTCGTGCGATACTTCCGAAGTGTAAGTGATAAAGCCTTTGGCTGTACAAAATGTCTTCGCCTAATATTTTTTGCTTGGCGCTGATCCTCATATGACTTAACGAAAATAGGAACAATGCGATCGGTTCTTGTATATTGCGCTGGAACTGTGTTCGGCATCATTGGACGACATTATCGAACGTGGACACATGCAGCCGTTCAGGGATCTGTCGGCCACATTGGAGCCTCAAAAGATCCTTTACCAGATCGTCTCTGGTGTTCACCACCTCCACAGTCTCAAGATTGTTCATCGGGATATCAAGCCTCAAAACATTCTGATTGGCGAGCCCAAACAACGACCCAAGCCCTCCAAGACCAGCGGCTCTTCGTCCTTCTCAAGTACAGGAATCATCACCACCCCTCCACCACCCAAACCTTCTCTCGGATCCAGCGGAATGATCACCAGCATAGTCCGGGCGAATGCCTCACCAGCGGTCGAGATGTATCCCGGCAGGGTGCTGATCTCTGATTTCGGACTGTGTAGGAAGCTTGAGAATGACCAGTCTAGTTTCCATAACACAACAATGCATGGAGGTCGGGGCGCTGGCGGTGGAGGAACGATTGGATGGAGAGCACCCGAATGCTTCTCGGGTGCTGAACAGCAGGACGCGGACGATTCTCATTCCTCGTCGAGCCTTGGCGCAGGCGTCGGGGGCGGCAACGGGAATGGCAACGTGATTGGACGGGCCAACAGGATGACGAGGGCGATCGATATCTTCTCAACGGGCTGTGTGTTCTACTATGTCTTGACGAATGGTGACCATCCCTTTGGAGACCGGTACTCCCGAGAGCGCAACATCCTGATGGACCAACCGGACCTGAGCGGACTGGATTCGATGGGTCAGGAGGGCGTTGAGGCCAAGGATCTGATCTCGAAGATGATTGCACACAACCCTGCGGAGCGGCCGGACGCGTTCATGGTGATGCATCACCCGTTCTTTTGGTCGGCCAATAAGCGGTTGATGTTTATGCAGGATTGCTCGGATCGGTTTGAGATTGAGGATCGGGGCGATGCTGCGACTGCTGCTGCTGCTGCGGGTGCCGAGTATGTGAGTCCGTTGCTGGCCAAGCTGGAACATAATGCGATGGATGTGTTGGGGAAGGACTGGTATAAGGTGCTTGATCGGCATTTCATTGAGAATTTGGGAAAGTACCGCAAATACCAAGGAAACAGCGTCCGCGATCTCTTGCGCGCCCTCCGCAACAAGGTACGGTTGATGTTTTGCTGTCGATTGACATTTTGAAGATTTTCGATCCTAATAACTCACATGTCTCTTTCTTTTTTTTTTTTTTGCAAATAATAGAAACATCATTACCAAGATCTGCCGCCGCATGTGAAGCGGGCTCTGGGAGACCTGCCACACGGGTTCTTGAACTATTTCACGTCACGGTTCCCAAAACTCATGCTACATCTGTACTATATTGTGGCGGACGATCCTAACCTAAGGAACGAGAGCATGTTCAAGCATTATTTCGTAGACTGATTTTCCTTTACCAACGTCACTTTTCACTTTTTGTTTCTTCTGTTGTGTATTAAAAGTTCAAGTTAATTTTTTTTTTGAAAGTGTTTTTCTTTATGAAAAAAATAATGCGAAAATGCAAGGGGGGGGGTTCTATGAAAAAAAAAGTGAATGGGGGGGAATGTGGGGTACTTGTTGTTCAAGCAAAAAACCACAGAAAAGAAAGTTTATGCGGAGGGGTAGTGATTGAGACGGTAGAGCAAGACTTTACCCTTATCGTTACCAATCGCAAAGTAACCACTCCTTGGGGAGAAGGCCAAACAGGTAACATAAGACAAAGGAGTACCCTTTGTGGGCCAGTTGGGGAAGACCTTGAGGGAGGGGATATGAATGAGACGCAACTGGTCCTTGCGGGCTTTGGAGGAAATGGCCAGGATCTGGGAGTCGTGGTTGAAGCGCATGGTGTGGATGGAGGTAGTCAGGTTTCCGATCGCGCGCAGGGCCTTGGGTGTGCGGGTCTCTAGGCATGTCCTGTCGTACACGTTCACCACTCCACTCTTTGATCTATTTAAGAAAAAATGGTTGCCATTTGTTAGTTCGTTCACGGCAACTCTTACTTTTTCATTTCTCCACAATGAATACGCAAAAAAAAAGAGAAAAGAAAAACCACGAAGAACAAAAAAAGGACAAGACGTACCCGACGGCGAAGAACTGATCATTAGGCGAGACGGCAAGACACGTCGGCTTGAACCCGCCCTCGTCCGCAAACCGATGCACACACTTCCCACTCGAAACCTGCCACTGATAAATCTCGGCATCGCCACCCACAGAATACAAGAACTCCGAATCCGACGACCAAGCAACCGCCCGGACATTTCCCGACATCTTGAAGTTCTTTGCCCAAAGACGTGTCCTGGTCGTGACAAGAATAATGTATCCGTCTCTGCCAAGGAAGGCAATCCAGGTACCACAGGGGGAGAGGACAAACTTCTCGAGCGACTTCTCGTTACGACCGTAGATCCCCTGGGACTTGTCGACCTTTCCGGCTTCAATATCGTACGAGTAAAAGTACTTGCGACGTCCTGACACCACCACTGTATTGTTTCCTGCTCCCGATCCAGAAGTCGGTGCTGGCGAAAAGGCTGCCTTGTAGATCGGCAAATCCTTATAAAACACACTCTGCATCAACTGGTTCAATTTGCCATCGACCTGGAAGAGCCTCAACGTCCTATCAAACCCAGCCGTCAACAGCATCTGCGAATTAGGATGGAACTCGACCGACTGAATAACAGACTTGGAAGGTGCCATCTGGTTGGCGTTCTTGACACGTGTGACAGTGATGGATTCCGATGAGAGAACACGAAGACGATTGGACTTTTCAAGAAAACCCTTGCTGGATGTGAGGAGGATACTGCTGTCTTCCTGTTCCTGCTCCTCGTCCGAGTAGTCTGAATCAGAGTCGATTGCGTTTACACCGCCGCGGCGACGTTTCCGTGAGTCCTCGGGTTGTGCCCAGTTCGGGACCGGGTACACCTTCTCAAACCTGTCAGTCAGATGAAAAAAAAGAAGTAAGTAAAAACGTCTTTGCATTGCGTTGTTCTGTCGCAAACAGAATAATCCATAATTCTTCACAAAGCAAAAAAGGTACTTACTGTCGTCGCAAACGCTGCTCGTAATCGACTCCATTGACAACATCCTCAGCCTCCTGCTTACGGAGCTTCTTCAACCGGTTGGCCGTCTTTAACGAGACCTTCAGCGTCTTGTCATCCTCGTCCACCCAAGCCGGCTTTCCTCCATAGATCGCTAATATAATTGAGTTGTTCAAAGCATTGGGTTAGGTTTTCCCTTCATACGCTTCTGTCTACTCGTTTTCCGGATCAATCTTCGTGAAGTATATAGAATAAGAACTCACCTGTAAGTCGAGAGACCTCTTCATCCTCAGAAGCACCCTCCTCCTCCTCAACATCCTCACCCTCTCCAATCTCCTCATCCACAGGCTCCTCCTCCTCAGCATCCTCATCAATCTCCTCCCTCATCACCGGCGTAGGACCAGCATCCATGAAGAACATATCACCACCATCCTCACCCCCTCCACCTTCCTCATCGTCCCCAAACCCAACCTCCAAATCATAATCAAAACCATCATCTCCACCATCCTCCTCATCACTAGAAAGCTCATGCCCAATCCTCGAGAACGCCTCTCCAAGAAGCTCCTGGTTATCAGCTCCAAAGATCAAGTTCTCGAGCTCAACCTCCGTCTTCTCCTTGGGCTTCAGTTTCTCGGACTGGTCCTTGTTATCGAATTTGGCGAGGCTTCCGTGCTGGCCGCGGCGGTTCTGCGAGATGTGCGTGATGGGTGCGACGTCGGCTTTGGCACGGGCTTCGGCTATGGCTTTGGTTTTGGTGGCCTTGTTGGCTGCCTTGGCTCCTCCTTGTGCTGGTGCTGGTGGTGCTCCTCCTCCTCCTGAAGTCTTGGACTTTTTGTGTTTTGGTGCCATGGTGTTATTGTTGTTTTGTAGCTCCTTGTGTGTGTCAGTCGAAAAGAGGGTGCGGGGAGGGGTAAGGGGGATGAAGACAAAAAGTTGATGAAAGGGGTGGGGGAAAGAAGAGTAATGTCGAGTGGGCGACTGAGGTGAACAGGTGTATGAATGGACAACGCTGAGGATACAAGGTTATGCTTGCTTCAGGGATAATAAATAAACAGAGAAGGCACATAACAAAAAAAAAGAAAAAAAGAAAATGTAAACACTCAAAATAGAGCCAAGCCACATCAATCATCTTCAGTTCAGTTCATTTGGGAAATTCTTTTCTTTAAAAATCACAAGTCATTACAAGGGAATGCTAGGGGGGAAAGACTACCATGACCAGCACGGCAGCTGAAAAATGGGGTATGTGTGTATGTGCATGTATATAAACAACAACAGAACTGAGCCTCCCCCCTGTCCAGCAGTGAAAAGGACTCAATCTGGCATCACTGTTGTTGCTTTTCGTTCAGTCGTCCAAAATTGTATATAAAAAGTCTCGCCCTCATTCTTCTCAAGATTCGGTCTTGAGGCGGGGGAAATCTATACCCGTAGGTTGAAAGGGCAGAGTTCAAGTGGCGAGGGCTGTATTCATGTTAGGCATGCATCTTCAAAGATAGAAAAGGTACAATTCATACGTACTATACATCCTCTTTAAAAGCATCGACATCAAATACATACCTCCAACTTCGGAGGGTCGCTCAGCACGGGACCGATCCATGTTGTACCTTGACCGCCTCTCATCCTCCGCGTATGACATGGACTCGAGTCGCGCTCGCTCCCTCTCAGAAGGTCCCAATAGTGGCTCATTCCTACTCTGGCGGTGCTCTTGGCGATGGTACTGACGCTGATAATCGTACTTGCCAGACTCCATCTGAGGAGACGAAGAGTTGGAGCGAGAAGCTGAACTGGGTGGCGACATGGACGCAGGTGGCGATCGCGTAATGGGATGCGGGCTCAACAAGGTTTCGTCGGCCTCTTCTTGCTTGATGACCCGGTGGCCATGACTTTGGGCAAAACCGTCCTTCTTAGATGGGCTAGGCCTGTCAATTGGCGACGTGGAGGAGGTGGCATCGTTGTCCCTAGGGGACGCGACGCGCTCTGATGTTGAGGGAATGTTCTCCGCCGCGGTTACTGTCGACGTTGTTGCTGGCCTCTTGGATCGGTCAGGAGAACTACTGGCATCGTTGCTGTTGATACTGCTGTTGAGAGGGTGGGGCTTGCGACGTCCGGCCAAGTCTCCACTAGTCTTACGGTGGGGTTTCTCTCGCTGCTCCTTCTGTTGCTGCTGTCCTGTTGCAGCGTTGCGAAGGACCTTGGCACGGATAGCATCCATGACTTCATCATGGTTGATCGACTTTCGCTTCAAACCAGAACCCGAGGGGGTTGCAGAGGTAGGCGAAGCGTACTCGTCCGGGCTCAGGGGCTGTGGGATCTGAGACTGCATATCGACGTTTGTTACAGGCGAGGATTGAGCGGATGATGAGCGGAAAGGGTGCAAGATGTGATGACGGCCCGACGTCGATGCCGATGGCTTGCCTGAGACTGGACTCTGTGTCGAGGGCGAAGGGGGTATACGCTGAGAGTTTGTTGCCGACTGTTGTTGTTGCTGAAGGTGTCTCTGGACCTGTTGCTGCTGTTGTTGCCTTTTCAGTTGTTGATGCTGTCCCTGTCGTGCGGTATCGATCCTGGGTGGGGCTGGTCTACTGGGAGGTGTCGATGGGAGATTTGCCTGATCGTGAGAAGTTTTCTGTTGTTGTTGTGGCGCTTGTTCCTGTGCATCCTGATGTCCAGTCCCGCTGCTGTAGTGCGAGCGGGTGTTGTCGACCTGCATCGAGGGCTGAGCAGGGGTAGTGTATGCCGAGTATCCGTGGTGCATGGGAACGCTTGAATCGGCGGTGCTGCTGGCATACGATCGGGCTAAATAAGGACACACAAACAAAAAAAAACCAGCTCAGGAACAGAGAACAAAGGGTGGGAGAAATCTAAAATCATCTCCTTGGTACAAAACAGGGTGTGCACTCTCTTGATATCCATCCTGTAACCACGATTCCCTTTCTATTCTCGTTGATTCTTTCTATCTTCTTTTCTTTCCCTCCCTCCTCTTTCTCCCGGCTCAATGCCACTCGGGAAGTTATTAATAACGTAGAAACGGTGTTCTTTCAAGAAATGATGGGCTGTGGGTGTAGGACCTAGTACGATATTCTTTCACAGCCGAGAAATAGAAACGAAACCCTGTGATGTTTTTTGTTTGCCCATTTGACTATTTTTGACGAGTGTGCGCCTCACTCAGCCTTTTCACCATAAAAAAAAAGAGCAGAAACAGTCGAGAGATGCGAGAAGCGGTGAACGTACCAGCAGGAGGGGATGTCTGACGTTTTTCGATGGCGAGGGAGATGTCGAGCTTTCTTGACTCCAACTTGAGCGCTTCGGTCTTGTATCGTTCTTCCTCTGCCTTGAGCTGTGGTGAAGGATGGTAAAAATGAACACTCGTATTGTCAGTAAACCATTAACACTGTGCACTTATCTCCAGTCACCCGTGCGAATGTTGATTTACTACAACAGCTTCGTGGCTAATTGTCATATCATTATCCCATGGCAACCAACCAATGAGTGGTCACAGTCATTAACTAATATGTAATATCCAGTCCCAGTCCCCATCCCAAAAGTCCATGAGATGGGTCGATCTCGCCATTTTAATTTTCCACCCCTCCAGTCGGGGTCAGTCAGTCAGTCGTCTCGGTCAAGGCTCGTCAATCGGTCCGTCGTCGTTTCAATGCTGGCTCCTGTGAATCACAATAATAAAACCTTCTTTTTGGTTTTTGGGTGTAAATGTTGCACGCATATGATCACCCATCCATTCTTTTTTTGGCGTTCTTTACCTCGTCTTCCTTGGCCTTGGCGTTCAGCACCGTCATCACAAACTCCTCCGGTGCAGCACTGAACCGTTCCAGGATGTCAGAGATCGTCAGCGTCCGTGACTTTGTCGATGATGATCCACGCGAAGTGAATGACGAGGATGGGTGAGCAAAGGTGCGCCCACCGTTGCTGTTACTATTGCCGTTGGTCGTGTTGTTGCTGCTGCTGCTGCTACCGCTGCCTCGGAACATGGGGAAAGCTCGGCGGTCCTCAATCACTCCGGCAGAATAAGGGCCTTGGCGGTTGTTCTGGTGATGGATCCTCTGAGTTTGAGGGACTTGAAGGTGTTGAGGTTGCTGGTGGTGGTGGTGCTGCTGTCGGAATTGAGTGTGGAGTTGTGATGGCCTCTGGACAGAGTATGACTGTGAGGAGTGGTCAGGATGGTGGTCCGCCATGGCTTCTAATCGAAGTACACAAACTCTACACATCCCGAGTATCAGTGGAGTGGAAGTCGAAGATGAAGGGAGAGAAGAAGAAAGCAGAAGAAGAAACAAGCAGCAAGAAAAAGAGAGAGAAGGATGGCCGAGGTTAAAACGAGGTGCAAAGCAATTGAGTAACGATAGGCGATGCTACCAATTCAAGGGGGGGTATAGGAGGGTGGTGGTGGTGGTGGTGGTGGTGGTGACAATGGTTCTCCTCTTTTTCTCGTATCCTATCTTCGCCTCCTTTTCTCTTGGACACGAACACCCTCGGGCACTCCTCGGGCGCAGTGGCGAAATAGAAAAGCAGAGACGACGTTCAGACATAAACAATACAACAAAACAGCAGAGTGTACAGGTATGCTGCATGATAATATGCTGAGACCGTGTCTGGCTTACAAGTGGACGTTATTGTGTGAGTGTGTCGGGTAAAAGGTGGTTGTTTGCTGGAAGGGTGTTTGCGATGGTTTTTTGAATGTTTAACGTACGAAGCCAGAAAGACGAGAGAAAGGTTTGTGTTCCTGAAGTGAAGAAAGAGTCAAAGAATGAGCGTGTGTGTGACAGAGTGACAGAATGACAGGAAGGACAAAAGGGGGTTATGAGAGTGATGAGTGGTGTGCGAGTGTGAATGAGAAGAGAGGTGAGGCTGATCGAGAGAGAGAGTGAGAGAAAGAGAGAGGAGACAAGGCGGGTGAAGGGAGAGAGGAAGAGTGTGAATGTGGTCGAGGTGAAGGAATGAGGATAGGGTTGAGGGAAAGAGGAAGAGGAAGAGGAAGAGAAAGAGGAATGGAAGGAAGGTTGAAAAAGGGAAGAGGAAAAGGGAAAAGGAATAAGGTGTGGATGAGAGCTTAACAAAGGAAGAACAAGAAGGAGAGATATGGACCGAAAAAAAAAGTGAGCTGAGGGGATGGGGGTCAATCTAATATCTGTAATGACTGTGAAGTAGTGAAGTACGAGGGTAAAGAAGAGAGCGACACGCATGAGAGTATTTATTTCAGTGGATCACTGTGAACTACTACCAGTCAAACCATGCAACCAATATCGCTTGCCTTAATGATGGCCATACCCATCCAAGACGCCTCATTCCCCTCCATCTCGATTACCTTTTCCCTCTGTACCCCTTATTTTTTCCTATTGTCATCTCTGTCCTTTGTGTCCAACATACCATTGCCAACCATGTCGTCCATACCATCATGTCCAAGGGTGTAAAAATGCCATGCACATAATCATCCGTCCCTTTTTACTTAATTTTTTATTTTCCACCATCACTTTGCATGTCGCCTCCTTGCTTGTGATTACTTTGCTTAGTTGCTTTGTTTGATACTTCTCTTTGTCCTACCTTACCATACCTTACCTTACCCACCATGCACTTTGCAACATAACTCTCCCTTTTGTCTCCTGTCCGTTGCCTCTTCTCCCTCCTTCTCCCTTGACTCAAAGTGCGTCCTATTACCCTGACCAACTTCGACGCGTCCCTGTCCTTTTCCTCGCTCGCCTCCCTTCCAGGGCTATTGTTTTCCGAGTCATCCTGAATGCTTAGTATCAAACTCTTTTCCGCAGATGCCCAGCCTCCTTTTTCACCATTGTTTTCATTGCAGACAAGCCTTTTTCTGTTCCTTGACGTCGAATACCCTTCCTCCAATGATTTCTCTTCTTCCTCCTCGGGGATCCGAGCATCATTGCCACCGTCTCTCTCGCTCTCTTTTTTTTCGACATATCTCTGCTCTATCCTCTATCCGTCATTTCAGCCTCAGCCAAGAACTGAGCCTTCTCCTACTACTACTCCTCCTCCTCCTCCTCCCCTCATCCTTTTCTTCCACCTTGCGCCCTGGTGTCAAACTCGCCTGAAGTCTATTCCATTTGTCAATTGGAGCGCTCTCCTCCTTTTCTCTTTTTGTGTTTCATCTACAGACATGCACAAACGTAACAAACAGTAACCATAATTTCCAACGCTCATCATACTCTATTTGTTTGTTTCTTTGGTGCCGCCTCATCTTATTCATCCATCTACCCGACACGTTTTCTAATCCCGTTTGTCATTGTTATGGCCATTGTTGACATCGGATCGGGGTTGTTGTAGTAGATGCTCGCAACCGCAACGATGATGATGGCTCTTTACCTCTCTCTACCGCTCACACTTGCGCGCTCTCTCCCCCCCCCCCCCCCCCCTGTTAAAGACGCCCTTTCTTTAACTGACGGGAATTGTGCGATTGGGTTGATGCCAAACAATAAAACATGATAGGCACTCTCTTAATTGCATTAGTTTTATGAGCCCTCTACGAATTATTGCGCTTCCCGCTGGATCTCTCTCTCTCTCTCTCTCTTTCTGCAGTCTGCACCCCACCAGCAACTACGATCGACTGCACTAGACATCGGTATTGTTTCCGCCCTTTCCCTCCCATTTCCATGGCTTTTTTAGTGTGAAGAAACTCGTTGAAAGCCATATCTCTTGAAACCTTCAATTAACAGCAACACAGAGCGCCAGTAGAGTACATGTACCAAGGGATCTGGAGTAGGAAGGCGCGTGTGCATAGTAAGACAATACCAGGGGAAGTGGGAGAGGGGGAAACGCCACATTCACACCCACCCTCACTCGACACAAGGAAACAGAACAATAAGACTAATGTCGACTCATCAAGCACAGACTGCGAAATGCATTCATACATACTCCTAAACCATTCCTTCCAGATCCCCTTATTTCTCGATCGATAAAAAGAAAACCACGATTAAACACGTCCTTTAATCATTATGCAAGAAAGAGAATGAGAAGACAAAAGAAGGGGAACATTAGGGATTAAGATTAGAGGGGCATGGTGAAAGTTGTCATAGTGGTCATATGGTATATGGTAAATATGGTAAATATGGTAAATATGGTAACATGGGAAGAGGCGGTAAAAGGCGGGCGCATGCTATGCTACCACAATTACAAAACTACGTTAATTTAGTACTGCTTCCTGCTTCTCCTCATCTCCCGCTACAGTCGCAACACTTCCACCTTCCTCCACAAGCTCACTCTCCTCACTCTTTGACAAGATCAGTATTGGCAGCAATAAAAACCGCGAAAACCAAATGAGCACCTGCGATTCCCGTGACAGCATAGAAGGAGGCATGCTAACCAGGGAGGAGCTCTCCGCCGATGCATGTGAGGGAGTTCTTGCAGTTGGCTGCAATGTTGGCGATGGCGATTCCTATGGGAGTTCCAAGCTGTTGGGCGACAATGTATGTAGTAGACTAATTTGTTTTTGAAGATGAGAGCCGTTGTAACAAATATGAGCGAAGATGAGGATAGGGAAATGAAAAAAAAGGAATGGGCTTTGATGGGTCACACAAATGCAATGAAGAAAAAATCACCGACTGCCTTTGCTTGGAGTGAGGGTAAGGATGAGAGACACACATGAACACAACCAAACAAGCAAACAAATGATGATCTTGTAACTTTGATTGAAATTGACAGGGGTGAGAGTGGTGGAAGACCCTGAAGTAATTCAGAGGAATGACAGTGGAGAGTAAATTGAAAGAGGGAAGAGGGGCGAAGGAAGAATTGAAAGGAGGACCCTGAACGAAATAATTTGGAAGGAAAGAACACATCAACGATAGTCAACAAACAAACAACAAACAAAAACAAATGGAACCTTACCTGCACCAACAACCCCCCGATCCTCGTCATTCGCATCGGCGACACTGTTAAATTTGACAACACACCCAAACAGGAGTCATCCTCATACAATTCAACTGCAAAGGACCAAGCGGATACGACCAGTACGAGGAATCGGCCTTGACCCGTGCAAACACAATGCCAGAAGCAATAAAGAACAGTCATTCGTTCACCATCGCAATCTTGGACTTGACTTTGGTCAACACTTTTGTGAAAAGGATGTTTGCAAACACCCCTCCGAGTCCATGGACAGTGTAGTTGAGGGAGGTGCGGAAGGGGGTGTAGCCGTGAACGTTCTGGAAGAGCATCGAGGAAAAATAGACCATGGCGGGGGACACGGTCAAGTCGAGGATGACGCAGACGATACCGACCCAGAACGAAAAGATGCCCAGGTAATCAAAGCGGCGGTCGGAAATCGTGGATTCGTCCTTGGAGGTGGGGATGATGATGAAGCCGAGGACGACTAGAAGTGCGCCAAACATGGTCGTAATATAGAACATCCATCTCCTGCCTTCGAAAAAGAAGTGAAGAAAAATGAATGATATCATATCAAGCATCTGATAAGACAGAAAGTACATGATATCTAGGTCAGACATGATGATACATCTAGTAAAAGTATATGGAGAGAAGAAAATGGGTACACACAGTACCAAGGTGGTCGAGGGTGTTGCGGCGGCAATAGTTGTCTTCATTTGTGAAAAGGATACGCGTGGAATGAAATGAACGACACGAGTGGTAGAAAAGCGACAATGTTTTTTATTTTATGGCTTTTGTTTGATTGTTGTTTACGTGTCGTGCCCAAGAATTGGATGGAGAACAAAAGGTAGGGAAACCAAAGTGTTTTTATAATGCTTTGTTTTTGTATCTTCTTGGTCTGTCTTTGAACGAAGTTGTCAGACGCGAACATGCATTAGACAGAAAATAATCGCACCACAGGTTTCCCGATCTGTTTCTAATTTTCGCATCTCACATTTCACTCACTTGTTCTGAGATTGGTCGTTCGTTTTTGCCTTGAAACCATTTGACGTTCATTTCTAGGAGACCAATGGAATTGACCAGTCTCAGACCAAACAAAAAAAAAGGTTTTAATATAGCACAGGACAAGGACAGGGACAGGATGAGAGAAAACCCGAGTTGTACGATGTCTGGCACCGCTCTCCCGGCTCGTCCCTTCCATCCCCTGTTGGGGTCCATTGGAGTTGAGCAAAAACGGCAAGAAAAAGGGCTTCCAAGCCATCAATGGAGCAATTGATCTAAATCCGGGGTTTTATTTTCTTCAAAGTCAATCAAGTTAGAGACGTTCAACAGGCCCTATGGCGGAGAATAGAACGGAATTATCTTGCCTGTCTTTGCCATTGGACGTCCAAAAGAAGCCTGTACCGAGGTCGCTTCATGTCTTGCATGCCTAAAATGCAGCAGGGCAGGTCGTTGAGAGGGTTCGACAGTTTTCATCCCCCAAATAAGGACATTTGTTTTACGCATCTCTTCTTTTTTTCTATGAACGAGCTAGGCATAGTTTGAGCAAAGAAAAACTATGGTCGTAACTCGGCAGGGCTTTCCCTGAACCTTGTTCTGCACAGACCAATTCACTGGATCGAAACAACACCCTTTCCTTGAATCCACCCCCTCAGATGTATAATGATGAATGAAATGTGCAAAAAGTATTATCTATGGTTATTTGTTTCAGTCCTTCAGCTCGGTCTTCTCACCAGGCTGAACACTACTCTCCTCCATTTCACTCTTCTCACCAGGCTGAACACTAACATCCCCCAGAGACATCAAAGAGCCTCCTTTCAAGACCTCGCTCGTCTCCTTCTCACGTCCAGCCTCATCATCCCCAGCACAAACCTCTCCTGCAGGTGGTGAATGCATCCGGACAGGATCGCTATTTGCCGCAAAGAGAATCGTCACCACAAGTCCAACACCCGCCATGACGGCATACGAGTAAAACGCGGCGCGATATCCCGGCAAGAGTTCTGCGCCTTTTGCGGTGGGGGAGTTGACATTGTTGGCGACGATGTTTGCGATTGCGATCCCGATTGGTGTTCCGATCTGTTGTGCTACATTGTACACTAACAAATACAAATGACACGAATGAAAGGTTAGGTACGGATCGAGATAAGTCTCCTTACCGATGCGAAGAATGATCATACTGCTGTTGAAAACATGTGGCGAAAAAAGAAAAAAAAAACTTACCGGCTCCAACGACGCCTTGGTCTTCATCATCAGCATCCGCAACACTATTAATCTGACAACACAACCAAACAGGCGCCATTCCCATGAAATTCAAAATCAAAGCCGGGAACGGGATCTCCCAATACGTCGTGTTCTCATTCGCCTGTGCGAACACCACCCCAGACCCTACGAACAATACCCACCCGACCAGCATGATCAGCTTTGTCCGGACTTTTGATAACAGTTTGTTGACGACAATATTCGCCACCACGGCTCCGACGCCGTGGACGATATAGGTCAGGGAGGTTTTCAGGGGCGTGTAGCCTAGGACGTTCTGGAAGAGGAGAGATGAGAAATAGACCATGGCGTTCGTCGCGGCCGAGACGCAGATGATGGCAAGGCTGGACGCCACGAGGCGCCGAGATTTCCAGATGTAGAGCGGCATGATAGGGTAGTCAATCTTGTATTCGATGAATACGAATGAAATGAGAAGGGCAAGGCCGATAAGGAAAGGGGTGAGGGTTTTCGCGGACGCCCAGCCGCTTGTGGGGGATTCGGAGAGGTAAAAGATGACACAGACGATTCCGATGGTGAAGGTCGAGACGCCGAGAAAGTCGATTCGGCGGTCGGTGATTTTGGATTCGCCCTTTGAGGCTGGGATGACAACGAAACCTAGAAAGGACATGATAAAGCCCAGCATTGCTGTGAAATAAAAGATCCATCGCCATCCTGTTTGAACATTGGCAAATATAATATTATGTGAGGTAAGAATCAGCAAGTGGAATGTCCTTCTTCCCTTGCACAAAATAAAAAACGAAGATCACATCCATGCACATCATTTACCAATGGTAGACCCCAAGATCCCACCCAACAAAACGCCAATCACCGACCCCGCAGCACCAGTGCCTCCAAACACAGCCAGTGCAAACGTCCGTTCCGGACCCACCGGATAAGTAGTCGTCAGTATGGCCAGCGCACTAGGAACCGTGAACCCCGCACCCATCCCCTGCAACGCTCTCCCGACCGACATGATGATTGGATCTTTTGCGAATCCGTTAACGATCGCCCAGATGGAGAACCAGGTGACTCCAAAGATGTAGGTTCGACGGTGGCCGAAGAGGTCACCGAATCTGCCGCCGATGAGGAGGAATGCTCCGTAAGCTAGCGCGTACGCTGAAGTTACCCTATTGAGCAGGTGATAAATGTGCAAGGTGATGTGGCGTGGGGAGAGCAAAAGGCAGCCGGATTAATTTTCCAGACCCCCTTTTTTTTGGGTTGTTTTGTTGTTTTTGGCTTTTACGGTTGGATAGCACAAGAGTGAGAATAGACACAAAAAAACTTTGGAAGATGAGGAGACGTACCACTGCAACTGGTCGGTGGAGTATCCGATCTCTTCTTGGATGTTGGGGAGGGCAATGGTCACACTGGCAACATTGATAATATCAAGCATCTATGCAAAAAACGTTGTGTTGGAAGAAGTTAAACAATCGCGTTAATGGGTGCGTGAGTAAAGTGGTATTGAGTGGTGGTGAAAATCAACGCGGTTACAAAAAAAAATGAGGCGGTGCTATGGTTCATGGAGAACAAATGAAGGAGTATGAGTGGGAGAAAGACAAGGGGGGTGTTTATGCACCTGGGCCATTGAGACGAGGGCTAGGAGGAGGCCCTTCATCTGGTTTAACCGACGGTACCATGGAAGTTGAGACTTTTCAGGTGGTGGTGCTGTTGTTGATATGGTTGTATCCTCCATGGTTTGTGTGAGTGGGAGGATGTGAGTTTGTGTGGTGGACAGAGAGAGAATGAATTTAGGGAGGGATAGGGTTAACCAAGGAATAAGGAAGAAAGGAGAGAAAAGATGCACCAGGAAGCGTTGAATGAT
This sequence comes from Linnemannia hyalina, assembly GCA_019671135.1. Taxonomy (NCBI): domain Eukaryota; kingdom Fungi; phylum Mortierellomycota; class Mortierellomycetes; order Mortierellales; family Mortierellaceae; genus Linnemannia; species Linnemannia hyalina. The sequence goes on along the minus strand of JAHRHY010000002.1, from coordinate 3,075,282 downwards.
ATGTGAAATAACAGATGGATTAAGAACCAGAGTTAGGTTGATGGCCTCTCTCTCGCTGCCTTTATATGTTTTTTTTCTCACCTTCTTCCTTCCTGTTGATGGTTATTTTGTCCGCTCTTTCTCAAAGGACGAAGCACAAATAAACACGAAGGTGCAAATAAAACAACATCGATCTGGACCATCTCGACTGGTGGTTGCATAAAAGGGGACCTCACGATGCGCTTGGGTCTCCAAAATCCATGAAACCTAAAAACTGCGGGTAGCGGTGCACATCTACTTAAATTCTGCTTGTCTCCCTCCTCCTCTCCCACCAATAAAACATATACTTAGTCCCAACACCTCTGTTCCTCCTCCTCAGTTCGTCACAGGAGCACTCTACTATCAATAACCCAAATATGCAACAATTTTGGTCCTTAGATATTCAAACGTAAATAGCTTGGTAGCCAGCGTCTTGAGTATCGGGAATAAAACGGGAACTTCATGTCGAGGCGTATCTTTTCAAGTATACTTACAAGTATGAGATGTGAAAATGAAGTCTCGCACAGGTTGTCCTCCACAGTGGTTTGATATTGTCTTTTGTCGTTTTCTGCAACAAGTAAGGGTGTAGAGGAGAATGCCGCGTATAGAACTAGAGAAGTGAGGAAAGGATTTATATAGTGGTTGGGGAAGGCAAAGCAGTAAGGAGCAAGGTCGTTGAAGAGGGCAAGGTAGCTAAGGAGGACGGACAGCACTTAAGAAGAAGTACAGCGCATAAGAACAGCATAGCGGTTAAGAAGAGGCAGAGTAATTAAAAGAATGCGAGGCAGTGATGTTCTGTTGCTCCATTCAACCTCTCATTTTTTATAAAGGCTGGCCGTAGATATCCAATCTTACTTAAAATTACTGCTTCTATAATTTTCATTTAGACGACACCCGTAATAGAGGGCTCTCAAAGGCACTTTACTTAGAAGAAACTGCCCAGGACGACCTCGATGGTCCCGACTATGGAAGTGGGACAATACCATTGGCCAAAGCGATTTCTACGTACCAATTCGCCACCAATATTGAAAATCAAATGTGGTGGACTTTTATTTTGATTGAGATTGGGGCGATCTGAGGGGACTCAACTCAAAAATACAACGGGAGGATTAGCTTTTTGGTTCTTTGCGAAATAAATTCTTGTACAATGACCGCTTAGAGCGAGGATAAAGAGTGAAAGGCGGAAAGAAAGAGATGAGAGGTTCTGTTGACTATATACATGTTGAATCGAGACATAACCATTGACCTTTGGTTGATGATAAGTTTGGCCGACGGGTAGTTTTGATCGCTACTGTTGGTTCAATGGTGGTGAGTTTTGCTGGTTGTCGTTGCTGTTTGTCCTTGTGCGATTCATTTTTGTGTCGGCGCATTCTCATATCCTTTACAACTTCTCTTGGGCCAATGGGCGAACAGATTTCGCCACCCGAATGGAGGGAGAGCTTGGGTGCTCAGCCACGACCCCTATCCTGTCAACCTTTTGTGGCGTTCGAAAACTGACTCTGGTCCAGTCACATGGTGTGTTCAACTTGGTGCGTTTCAGTTTCTGGATCGTCGCCTCGATTTCCAAGGCAAGGTTCTGCAAGGTGTTGACTGTTTGTCCGAGAAGACCGAGATGCATGTTTGAACGAGGCGCACACAGAACCCCGTACTGCTTCATCACGTAGACCCCGCTCGCCATCAATTCCATGGAGTAAACGGTTGCTTCATATCCTACAAATCAATAAAAAAAAAAGAAAGAGTGAGAATGAAAGTACATGCGTGAGAGAGGGAAACGGAGCGACAAAGAGATATCAAATATAAATATCGTCAAGAAAAAAGAAATATACGGTACTTACCGACAACGACAGCACCATAGACTTTTACGCCTGAAATGTCCACACGGTTACGTGCCAGATAATCGATCGAGTCCTTGAGTTGGTTACCGACTTTTTCCAAATCCGTTTGAACTGGAGAGGTGTGTCGATTTTTTTTAGCCTCGAGAACAAACAGAAAACACTTGAGTCCAAGGAGATCAACTTTTAAAAAGTAATCAGGTCTGCGACCTTTGGAATCTGGAGTATCAGTCCGTCTCCGTTCCTTTGAAGGTTGGAATTCCTTCTCCCTGAAGATGGAAAAAAAATGAGCCGATAGGTCAGCTGGGGAGCGGTTCCTTGTTCTCTTTTGCATGAATGCTCTCTTCCCTCCCTCTAAAAGTAGCGCCTCCACACTTACCAACGACTTTTACAGCCAGCGATAGGTCCCAGGTAAGTTTTCAAGAAGGGATCCCACAAATTCTTGATAAGCTCGGCTTCATTGTAGTCTTGATCGCCCCAGAGAAATCCACTTGAGAATAAGGCGACGAGCAGTTTCCGGACCTCTTTATTGCCTCCAACGGTATCAAGCACAGAATCTTCCGCCTCTTGATGGGACATCAGACTGAATTGGATCGCTTTTTCAGCGAGATCAAGCACAACGTCCTTTGCCAAAAGCAACTGCAAACCGTTGGTCGTAATATCATCCCACAGTTCGGAACCAATAGCCGCGTACAAACTGCTCGTCGAATCTTTCATTTCGAAAAGGTAGATGTGGTTAATTGCACTATTCAATTGGAAAGGGAAAAATACATGAGTTAATCAATCCTTGACGATCATTATTGAGCTCTCGATTAAAACACAGGTCACTTACAGCCTTTCGACGGACCCGACCAATCCTTCCAAGCGTTTGGCTTTTTCACAAACCGTAGAGCGATAGTCCCATAGGACACCCGCCAAATCAGCACCTTGCATCATCCAAGGGGACCGGACTGCTTCTGAGCAATCCATATCTCCATCACCGGCCAAGAAGTACACAGTCGAGGTCGGTTTGGAGGTTGTTTGTCTAGGACGAGCGTCCTCGGTGTTCTCCTCCGCAAAGGTGTCGCTGTCAGAGTCTTCATAGATTCCATCATTCGGATCCGATCGTCCTCCCTGATCAACAGAAACAGGCTCCGGATAGGATGGGTTATCATCATCGTCCGTGAGGTTATCCAGTCTCCCGCTTGCCTCTTCAGAAGTGAATCGCCGTCGCTTCCGTTCAGGATTTCCGTGTCCGCTGTTGTCCAAACTTGCCCCGATTTCTATTTTTGTCGTATAGAGATAGAAAAACTCGATTCTTGAGTCTTGGATAATGACGATAAGAAAAAGGAAGAGAAGCAAAGTGTTTAAGAGAGAAATACTCAAAAAAAATTCCTTACCATCATTAAGGGCATGGCCTGCCTTGATGTATGTTCTCGAAGCGAGCATGACAAATTTTTTTTCAATTTTGGAAGCCTCGGTACGGACAGTTGTGGACGGAGACTCAGATTGCTCGATTGCGCGCCAAAAGTCTTTCAGGCCCTTGTCGGGTAAATCCCAGATTGACAGGAGATGTCGTCCTTGGCATTGGAAGGCTCTGACATTGCTTTCTGCCATGATAGTGAGTGCTTTTCTCCAAAAACCGTGAAGAAGTCCCTTGTTCGAGGCATTGAGGTTGTTGAACGTTTGAAAGTAATCTGGCGCATTGTAGTTTTCCGGTTTCTTGTTAAGGAAATAAAATCGGTTTGGGATGTCCGCGTTCTGAAAGGGGTGAGGCTTTGTTGGTGATTTCCCCATCTTGTTCCTAATAACAAGAGATCTTGGTGAGCTTGTTGGAATATGAGGGACTCACAGCATCAGAAATAACAGCACAATCAAACGACTCCGAAATAATCAATATACGATACTCTCAATCTTGTGTTTTAGTCTGAATGTTGAGGGGACAAAAACGGACTGATTGGGAATGTACGAGACGAACGCGTCCGCAAAAGAGATGAATCAACAGATGATTTAACAGACGGGAGGGAATGTGTAAAGTGCGGTTGATGCGATGAAGAAACCCTACTGAGTAAAGAGCACAAAGGATATAATGGCAGATCGTTGAGGGAAACAGAACTGCGCGACATCATTTTATGAAAGACAGTCACAGATTCTGAATCTGAAGTGTGAATAATGGGGTGCATTGGACTTAGAATGTTTACTTTATAAGCACCGCGATCGTTGCCTCCGAACACCTTGATTGTTTTGATTGTTAGGCTGTTTACACTGGAATAATTTTATTATTTGTCTCGCGAAAGAAATAAAAAGAGTGGGGAGGATAATTGATATCGGCTTAAGGCTGTGCCATAAACGCCGATTGTTGCTTGAAGGTAGCCGTTCAGTGAGGACTGCGAGATTGCTCGTGTGTACAGTGTCTACAGTAGAGATTCAAAGAGCAATTGAGCAAATCAGGTTTTTGTTGTCTTGTTGTGTCCTTTTTGAGGACAACCTCCATTACCAAGATAAAGCAAGCAAAATCACAGCCGGTACTTACCCTCATTGGAAAATAAGACAAGAGATTGAAAATGGACCGCGTGACTCGACAAAGGGAACTCTAAATGGTACTAGAACGACGATAGGAATGTGAGTGTTCCGAGGAATCAAGAAATTGAAGACCAAAGACAAGAACAGAAACAACAACAACCCTCTCCCTGATGGGACTACGATCGAGAACAAGACCCCCACTGGTTCGGTGGGCCCTCATTGTTCAAACGTGATTAATGCTCAACCATCTAGCGCGCCGATCGCAACCCTCTCACCAAAACGAGGTAATCGCGGCGAACATAAGAGTCGAAACAACAGTTCAAAAGAACCATCGTTCTATCCGTACGGTAGGGGCTTTCCCAGATGCAGCGGTACACTCTATCGAGGAGGACTCGCTGTCCGAGCTGGCACAATCACTCCAACGCATCGACATCATCGCCTTTTTTGGAACAATGCGTCAAAAACCGAATTGCTTCATAGGACCAAGGTCGCCCCCGGTTGGGAGGCGCCCGCTGGATTTGGGATGTGTATACAACTCAACCATCTAGCGCGCCGATCGCAACCCTCTCACCAAAACGAGGTAATCGCGGCGAACATAAGAGTCGAAACAACAGTTCAAAAGAACCATCGTTCTATCCGTACGGTAGGGGCTTTCCCAGATGCAGCGGTACACTCTATCGAGGAGGACTCGCTGTCCGAGCTGGTCGATATACTCCAGAACAATGTCGATACGTCTCAAATCACAAACTTCCCATCAGAAGAAATGAAACGATACTTAGTCGGATAAAGATCGATCGGGCAAAGAGTAACGGGGAATCTATGTTGGTGTAGCAGATGGTGATGGTCGAAGGAAATAGGACAATAAGCGCTCGGAAACAGGACAATGGGCGCGAGAATAGCGTCACCGAAGATAGTAAATCGCCCGCCCTCCAAACTATAAAGGGTCTAAATCTCAAATAGGAAAATCAATGTTTCATGAAATGTCGCTCTGTTTCACTGACGGGCATCTTAACCTTGAAAAACAGACAAGAACAGGAAATAGCGGTGCCCAGGCGAGCAAAGCGATACTCGAGTGGCTGATCGGGAAGTCATCGACACCTTGCTGGGCCTGAGGCGCATTGACATTATGGAAAGGAGAGGCAACATGGTCATCAAAGAGTTGGGGGAGGAGCACACCTAGATGTCTTGAACGCGCTCCACAAAGCAAGGGTAATCTTTACCTTGAAAAATAAAATAAATTAAAATCAAGCATCACAGAAAAGAGGATATGTCGATCTTCTCCGACGCTAGGTTGAACAATAGTGGCTCATCGCTAGGGTGGGCCATAGTAGCATGAAAAAAGGGCGAGCAAGAAGCATGAATTAGTTTCTTGTTCCCAGTGTCTATCACTCTTGATAAAGTAGCATGTCCGCCACGCATCTGATCGTTTCATCTCTCAAAAGATGACTATCAGGTTCAAAAAAGTCATCGTTTTCAATCGCACTCAGAAAATTCAACTCACGCCACCCTCTTTCCTGCCACAATGGCGTACTTTCACTTTGGTCTGTGTGCAAGCGCGTAAAAAAATAATGCACAGGCCTCTGCCTCAGCTTAAAAGACAGGTAAACTGACATGATGTGATACGGATCGATATGTCTTTTATGGTACAGAATAATAAGAATGTAAGAACTAGATAAGAACTATATAAAATGTAGGGTATTAGAATGATGATGAAAAATGCAAAGAAAAAAAGAAGGGAAGCAAAATAATACAACTATATCTACATCTTCAACTCCTCCTTCTCACCGCCCACCACAGACGTCGAAGACGAGCCCGGGAAGATCGTTGCGCCCGCACTTACAACACCTGATGACTCCTTCATCTCCGTCGTGATCTGGTCAATGCTCTCCGCATGTCCAATCTCTTCATCTCCAGCGCCGGCAGCAGTGGCAGCAACACCTTCAGCAGTGGTCTCGTGCATCTTGGCGGGATCGCTGTTGGTTGCAACGATGATGGTGACGACCAGACCGACACCGGCCATGATGGCATAGGTGTAGAACGCGGCTTGGTATCCGGGGAGGAGCTCGGCGCCCACGGCCAGTTGGCCGTTCTTGCCGTTCGCGACGATGTTTGCGATTGCGATTCCGATTGGTGCACCGATTTGAAGGGCCACGTTGTATACTAGCAACGACGGCAGAAAGAAAGAAAGAATGGTAAGTCATCAAAATTTGTAAGATACAATTGAGAACAATCCTTTTTCTGAAGATGCATCAACAGGACAGTTTAGAGTAACGTACCAGCACCGACGACACCTTGATCCTCGTCATCAGCATCAGCAACGCAGTTGATCTGACAGCACAACCAGACGGGGGCCATGCCCATAAAGTTCAAGATCAATGAAGGGAAGGGGATCGACCAGTACGACGAGTCGGCCTTGACCTGAGCAAGTAAGATACCCGAGGCGATAAAGAAAAACCAACCGACAATGGTAATAATCTTGGTGCGGACCTTGGCCACAATCTGGGTGATGATCACAATTGCGACGATAGCCCCCACACCATGAACAATATATGCCAAAGAAGTCTTTAGAGGAGTGTAACCCAGGACGTTTTGGAAAAGGAGCGAGGAGAAGTAGATCATGGCGTTCATGGCGGCCGAGACGCAGACAATAATCAAGCAGGACGCGACAAGACGCTGCGACTTCCAGATGTGGAGGGGCATGATCGGGTAGTCGATCTTGTACTCGATCACGACAAAGGAGACAAGAAGGGCCAGACCGACAATCAGAGGAGCCAAGGTCTTTGCAGAGGTCCAACCGCTGGCGGGAGACTCGCTAAGGTAAAAGATGACACAGACAATACCGCCGCAGAAGGCACCGACTCCAAAAATGTCGATGCGACGGTCTTCGATCTTGGACACACCCTTCTCGGCGGGGATGACCACGACACCGAGGATGGCCATGACGAAACCGAGCATGGCAGTGAAGTAGAAAATCCATCTCCAGCCTGTAGGGGGGAAAAGTTGCAATGCGCCACAAAGGATTAGCATATGAACGTTCCTCAACTCTAAAAAAAACAAAGCGCGATCAGATGCTAGTCGTAAAAATATTGTGTTCTTTACCAATGGTAGATCCAAGAATACCACCGAGCAAGACACCAATAACAGACCCAACGGCACCAGTGCCTCCAAACACAGCCAGCGCGAAAGTGCGCTCAGGACCAACAGGATATGTAGTAGTCAAGATGGCCAAGGCACTAGGAACCGTGAACCCAGCACCCATTCCTTGGAGGGCACGACCGACGGACATGATGATGGGGTCCTTGGCGAAACCATTGACGACAGCCCAGATCGAGAACCAAGTGACTCCGAGGATGTAGATACGACGATGGCCAAACAAGTCACCAAATCGACCACCAACCAAGAGGAAGGCGCCATACGCCAAGGCATAGGCTGAGGTGACCCTGGAAACGAAAAAAAAAAAAGAGATAGAACACAAAAAAAACGGATAATGCATAAGAGTATTAGAGTTGTGTTGCGTTGTGTCTGTGTGTGTTTTTTAGTGCGATTCGAAGCTCCGCCTGTCTGCATTCGCTTCTTTTAGTCCACTTCTGCGAACAGAGAAAAAACCAGCCATCTCCTACGTGGCTGAAGATTGGGTGAGAAGAGGGGGTCACCATTTTAAATGGAGAGGAAGAGTGTGTTTGCTTACCACTGCAACTGGTCAATCGAGTAGCCGACCTCCACTAGGATGTCAGGAAGAGTAATCGTCACACTGGCGACGTTGATAATATCCAGCATCTACACGGACAAGGAATGAAATGGATCGAGGATGTCAAAAAAAAATGGTTTGCTGAATTGAACAACAGATCGTCAGTTCCATGAACATACGTCGTGAGACATGTGTGGGGAAGGATGATGGTGAGTATAATAAGGAAGGGATCAAGTACCTGAGCCATGGAAACGAGGGCGAGGAGGAGTCCCTTCATCTGGTTTAGCCGGCGGTACCAGGGGAGCAGGGGTTTTGTGGGTGTTGTTATCGTTGTAGCTTCCATTGTTGTGTGAATTTGAGTGTTGAGAGTGCGAGGGTTGGGTTGGGTGTAGAGAGGTGAGTGTAAAGGGATAAATGAACTCGAGGATGAACAGTGGGATTAAAAAGTCGAACGAAGAAAAGAACGCGAAAGGGAGAACAGTAGTGGGATGATGTGGTCGGTTGTATGAAAACCAAGAAGTGCTGAATGAAGAATGAAGAGAAGAGAGAAATAAGCGATGGGGGTTGAGGGTTATATATGTTTTTCTGGCGGCTCATTCTTTTTTGACATTACTTTTTTTTTCTGTGCAGTGGGAACCGCAGGCAAACCGCTATAAAAAAACGAGAGTATGTAAACAAACACCTGAGTGACCACACTGGTAAGAACAAGCGGTGACGACGATTGGATCAATTGGATAGTAGAGTTACGCAGGGCAGAGGAAGAAAGAAAGCTGGGTGATCGGCGGGTTTTCCACTTTTGAATAAAATGCGTAGTTTTGTTTTCGTTTTTTCTACATCTGCTCATACGCAAGGAAGACGGGACTTTTGACAAATCAATTCTAATCTCAAATAAACAATTCACTTTTGTCTTCTTTTGATTGTGTTGTGTCCATCTGTCCTTGCCAGTGCGCTCCTTTTAGAACTATCTGAATTCAGTAATCATCATGGTTCCCTGCTATGTTTTACTCAGTCGCACCAACAGAATGTGCAATTGCTCTTTTCTCTTCCCCCTGTTCTGCAAAACACACACGCACGTATGACAATGCGTCTTTGCAGCACCCCACTCTTAGACAGAAGAAACTCCAAGGGTCCCATTATCCCCTATATACTTGCATTCAAATCCAGCTTGAATCCACTCCCTACTCACCTCCCCCCCCCCCCCCCCCCCTTCTCCTCTTTTCCTTTCGGTGGGCATTCGTCTTGGAACTTGGCACAGGATTCTGGTGAAGGGAAAAAAAGAAAGCTGCGCACAATACCTTCCAGGTACAATTGCCCTCCGTCCCTTTCCCTTCCTCAATCCTAATGCCACGCTACTTGACTACACGCCTTCACTCCAATTATCGCCACTCGGTTCAATTCTTTGGAATCGAGCGAAAAGCATGCAAAGCGCAGGCAGGGACTTGACTAGGCTGAGCTGGGGAAGGTTTTTGGGTCTTTTTTTGGTTCTTTTTTGGGTAAGGGAAGTAAAGATAGGAGCCAAGGATGAGAAAGGAGGGGGTACGCAACTTCTTTCACCGCAACTTTTTTCGATCGGAGAGAGACAATGTTCCTGCTCCCTCACTGGTCAAACAAGATCAAAGAAGAAAGACATATCTCCTGTCATTCATTCAGTTACAATCAAGTCAATCGCTCAATCCCTAAAACGCCCATATGCTTCTTATTTGGGTGGTCGACTCCGCAGCTTAAGTCAATTGAGAAAAGAAAATTCCCCCTTACTCCCTCAAGCCAGAGGGAAATGGAAATCGCCCCCTGTGAATGACGGAATCTCAAACAAGCAGGTGGTGCTGACGCGTACATTACTTTTTGACTTTTAGAAATGAAAACCTCACCTTCATCTTGATAAAAACGAAAAGAAAAAAAAAGCACCATCGCACACTACTATCACATCAAGGAATGAATGGTAAGGGGCTACGTTAGCTTGTAGAAGAATAAGGAACAGTTCAGCTCCCTTTTATAAATCAAGTTAAGCTTGTTTCGAACTAACGGCTTTGTTGTTTGGACACCTTGGTTGGTCACACAAAGGAATTTGTCAGGCTCATAACCGTAGCCGGTTAACTCTCTCAACTAACCATGTTCAATTGACTGCTCTCTTTTCGTTTTCCTCACTTCCTTCTATGCGCATATACCGAAACATGGACATCTTCATACTGGCTTGGCTGTATGAACGCACAAGACCCGCCTCCCTCTTTCGGTGCACAGGCAGAACATAAACGCCGTTCAAAACAACGAAATCGATTGTGAAAAACGATAAGTGCAAAGTTATAACGCTTTCGATGAACGGTTGATTTTTCTGCCAGCACCGCCTGGTTGCCCAAGACCGCGATGACCATGCTGTAATATTAACGATTTGACCAAGAAAAAAAAAAAAAAAAAAGGGACTTGGCAATGCCAAGGGTGTATGCATGTACCAACTTGACGTCAAGTTACCTTGTGAGAAATCGATGAAGCTGAGAGTTAGCTAACCTTTTGGCGCCAGAGAAAGAAAGCCAAGCACAAAAATTCTAACTGTTCCAAACCTTGTTTTCCTTGCATTCGAATAGGCCGTGGGCGTGGCTTTTTGTTAGCTGTTGGACCACATTCTTTTCCTTACTGTATTCGTCCTTCCCTTTCACCTTTTCATGCCGCAGGTAAAGAAAGACACATATGCGCATTCACCCTCAATACGTCCCTTCTCCCCACCACTTTCCGATCTTTCCGCTAACTCTTATTTTTTTCTACACATTGACGACCCTAGTTGCGTCCAGCGCAATTGCCTTTTTGAGCGCAACATTTGTCCCGCCTGCGCAGACCGATCCAACTGAAAACAAAACTCAGAACTCGGTCATTCTTTTTCTGTCTTCTTCCTCGTTCCTGACACATTTTTTGTACCTCATCACTGTGTTTTCTTCAATAGAACTACAGTAGTAGACGATCAACCCACAAACGAAATGAAAATCTTATTTTTTTTTTTGGTGTACGTGGCCTAGCTCTTTACCAATACAATTACTCAGATCCACGCGTCTATGACTGAGCAGTAAAATGCTCCGATCTCCTGTCAAACTTACACCCTGCCCCTGGACGGTCCGGCTTTTCTATTCTACCTATCACAACCAATCACAGACTGACCCAACTCTGTCTTTCCCTGGTGTTATCGCAGCACCCTTATTTTTTTACACATTAATTTGCGCATGTAAGTTGGTGCAAATTGACGCGTTTGGTCGAAACGTCCAGTCTCACTCCTTCTCCTCTCCCTTGTTCTGAGAATTCTATATAGTCCTCTTTCTTTTCTTTTTTGCGTTATGGAAAGGGAGGGGTAAAGGTAAAACAACACTACGCCACCCTTACATCTGACCCGTATCTCTTTTACTGTTTATTATGCATGTTACCCGTCGATTCTCTTGATCCCCGCTCCCCCTTTTTATCTTTCAATCGCCTTTTATTGTATTGTTACCTACTGTTTTGTTTGTTTTCATTGGTTGCATGTTTTTGCATCTCTCCTGCATTTTCATCCGATGCGAACCGGGGAATAAAAGGCAACAAGAACGATGTGGTTTTTGTGACCTTTAGAAAGAAGGGCGCAAGGATGGGGGGCCAGCCCATGGTACTGATGGTATAATAGGGGGTTTCAAACCTTGACATTTGACGGTGTGTAACCAAATGCGCCGTCAAGGAAATCCTCTAAGGAAATACGTTTCCGAGAACTGATGCATTTCGAAATGCGCTTCGATTTGAAACTCCCTATTAGGGCGCAAGGTAGGGCGAGGTATAGCGGGTGATGTCGAGAAATGACTCTGACATGAAGAAGAAAAATAGCAATAGGAAGCTTCGCGTGTGTGTGTGTTTTTTGCGACCTGCGCGTCTATTTTGGACTTCTATTTCATTGCCACCAACTTCGTCACTCCTACGAGCGAATAAAAGCGTTTACATATGCGCTCATTGTGCGTCAACCTCTCTTGATCCCTTCATCACTCCCGTCGACCCACCATGTTGTCTGCGTTTCGGGTCCTCCACATCCCCGAGCTTTTCCACGCGGTCCTCGACTCGAGCACTCGACGACTGTGGACATTGCAAGACTGAGCAAGACAAGCATTCGACTGAACACTCTCTGCACGCCTGTTTTCTACCGCTTGATCGATCTCGCTTGCAGCTGTAGGTACTCCAGCTTGCTGCAGTTGCCGGATGCACGTCAAGGTCTTGCCAGGAGCGTTCATCGTATCCGAAAGCTCATTATGTCTTGGTTCGAGTTTGAATATCTCGTCAGCTGCTTCTTGGTCCACCAGAGCTGGTCGGTCTTGTACTCCACTTGTCGATATATCGAGTGCGTCCCGCTCTGCCATCCCCAATAACATCGACTGACTGTAGAGCGGCGGAAGGTGTGGACATGGGTGTCGCTCTTAGCCACTGTGTTGGTCTAGAGGTGCTGACGTTTGGTGCATGTGGTGATTCGCGGTACCCCATTTGTCTACCTGGAGAACGTGGTCGAGGTAAGTCCTTGGACATACATAGGACTGCGCCACTCGAGATCAGACTGGCCGGGACCAGAATGCTTCAACCCTACCACCAACGCCATGGACGTATGGAGTTGAAATGAGTTGAAAAAAGCGTCTATATTTATACCTGAACGACAGACACCCACCCCTACCTCCCACTTATTCTTTTGCGAGAACTCATCAAGAAACAAAGACGCCCTACAAAAAACGTGTAAAGAGAGTAAGTCGCCTCATTCTGTTCCTCTGGTTGACTATCACAACCCGTCCAAGTCGTCCCTTGCAACCCTCGCATACCATTCACGTTCACTTCCCTCTTATTCCAACCATTACCATAGCTCTCTCCTTTCCTCATCCAAGCAACAGAAAACGGTCCAACCACACATCCACTCCGCCTAAGCACAGATATGTACAATAATTTAGCCTCGGAAAAAAATATGAACAAGACAGACAGCGTCCGCTGCAATGAAATGAACCACCCATCTCCTCCGTCGACCTGAATGGATCTGAGCTTAGGCTATAGGTATGCAAACGGACGCGCCATTTGGAGATTGCGTTTGCTACTCCGATGCTATCTCGGACACCCGACCAAAGGCCCTATTGCGACAGGACGTCAGCGACTACAATGACAGGGATCTTATCAAACCAGGAGCATCAACACTTCAGGATGCTTGAGTGTGTATCGCCTGATCGGCTCACTGACGCAACTCACCGTTCTCATGTTGAGAGTGTTTGAGTTGAATGAACAAGGCGAGCTTCCTATCGGGCCTTACTTTCACAACATTTTGCCTGCCATACTGAGTCAGGGAGTTGACGAGTGATCGGGTTCGGGTTCGGGATTGGAAGGATAACAACGACGACCTGCGTTTTTGAATCTGCTGGGTGGATTGACCAAATTGATCGAGCTACGAGGGTCCTTCAATGCGAACACAGATGAGACCAAGGTGACGATGGGTTGGGCCGAAGCGCGGTGGTGGCGAACTATTGACTGAATTTGAAGGTTACAGAGTTCTTTCGCCGAGACGAGGAGCTGACGGGACCGTTTCTGTAGCTGACGGAGCAATACAAAGATAGGCTATTGGACCTGACGGGTCAACCCATGTCATTCGTTTAGAGAGCTACAACAATAATGTCAAAATAAAGGTTCAGTTACAAGAAGAAAAAGAAGTGGGTGCTTCACGTGTCGTAACTGTCCCCAGATGAGAAAGAAACACCTTGCACCTTGTGCAGTACATTTGTATCCACTCACTCAACCCCGGTACCGGCAAAAAAAATAGAAAACGCCGCCAGAAAAGCCTAAAATGCAAAAGAAAAAAAAAGGATGTGGAGGGACAGGTTTGATCCTGTGTACCCTCATTTTGAAAGGTTGATAACAATACAGTAATCTTTTGGAGTTACTGTAATGTTGCTGTTGTGGTTTGCTGGCACATCCTTGAAAAATGAAAGTTGTGGGTGGGTCTTTCTACCTCACGCCTCCAGCTGTCACAGCGAGAGGGAAAGTGTTTGTGATGGGCTGAAAACCCTGGAGGCGCTGATCTGGAGACTTCGGTGCTCCGCGACGATCGCGTGGGAGCAGACCCAGGGTATCTCTGCCAAGAACAAGACATCCAAGTACACAGGCCCCCGAGGTGACTGGAGTCAAGGATACGGTTACATCACGCACGATGGTTTCTGTCCGTGTGGCCCTTCGCTAGCCACACATGATGAAGGAAGGTGCCCTGGAGCGACCAAGGACCCACGCGCTGCTGACGAGCGGTTGTTGGAGAATTTGTTAGGAAGGATGGGAAGAATCCCCTTCATTCGTATCTAGTTTTATTTTCTTCCGTTTAAGCTGTGAAGAGCAGCGACAATTGTTGCGCAGAGCCAGGTTCTGGACCGGACTGCGACTGGTGGATGGTGCACTGAAGAGTTTGGTCTGTAGTCCCCTTTTACTTCCAAATAACTTCTCTATGCTGTTTGTTAGAGAAATAAAATTGTGTACAAAAAAAACCCCCCCTGGAGGCGCGGTTATCGCGTCAAAGGGAACAAGGGCTAATTTTTTTAAATACCTTTTGCAATAAAAAAAGAAAAAAAAGGATAGCGTCATCTAAATCGGGTCGAGCTCCAGGGTAATGATATGTGTGCAACTTGTCGATCAAGATTCCGACTGTCGATGGCTCTCCTCAGTGAAGTGTTCAATTGAACATTCAGTCAAAAAACAGCTGATCTTATGTCTGACTCTAGACATGTCCAGTCGCACACCATCTTTCTGTATTTAGATGAGAGACTCAGTTAATTTCCCCAATGCCACAAGGGAAATTAAAAAATGGGAATAGCATACGAAGAGGTGCAAGCACTAGCATCGACAAATCAACGAAAAGAACTTACCATGGCTGTATTTTCTGCCTGTTGTCTGTCGAGCATCATTCTTCTTACTTGTTTGTGCCTGCAACGTCCGCTTTTTTTTTAAGCAGGATCAGTTGATCAACTCAATTTGTCTCATTCAGCTTCTTAAACGTGTACTGATGGCGTTGAGAGGAAGATTTGTTTGGGTGCAACCAATGGTCCAATGGTCTAATCACAATGTACTTTTGCTCGTTCGCCCATGCCAGCCCTACAGCACAGCTTCAAGAAAACACCGACAAGGCTCAAATCTTCCCATGTTGCAATTTGCTCCGCACTGGATAGATAGCGTGTACGATAATCGTAGATTGCCTTCACGTACAACATTGCCAGTCATCAATGGCCTCATGAAAGTCCCTCGTACCACACTGTCTCTCTATCCTTCAGCTCAAGTTCCAAGTTCGATGGTGAATTTTAATGACACGAATCTGCTATCCTGTCTGCATGACTCTCCATGCGCTGATTCTCCTGTTGTCCTGCAACGAATTCAAAGGCAGTATCGACGAACTGCTGGCGAAAAAAAGAGGATAGGAAATCGATGGCATTCCATTAGACGACTCGCTTGACCTCAAAGAAGCGTTTGAGGTAGGTGATCTGGAAGGCGCAGACCACAAAGAGAAGTCCTGACTGGAACAATGACCACCACATCACGCGCCAGTTTGTGCTCTCGGCAGCTATCATATACAAAGATTGAAGGAAGTCGATTTAGCGACACTCATACTTCAACAAGCGAGAAACTGAAAAGCAAGAGGGTCTAAAGCAATGGGCGAGACTTACTGTTGCGATGTGTCCGCTCGCGGGCAATGGTATATTCCTGCTCGTTAACGATCTCCTCAATTCCTGCGGCCAACTCACGGAGCTCGTTCGCCAAAGGGTCCGCTTTATGAGCTATTCGTGGCAGAAGCAAACAATAATAATCATGTCAGTATGCTAAAGACGTTCTCAACGCGACGTACTACGGGCATATGCTGCAATCCAACGACTTCTATTGACGCTCTTACTGGTATCCTCCACATAGGCCTTGACAACTATGACATTGAAGCTGAGGGTCTTGTCGGTGACGGTCGAGAAGGCGTTGCTGAAGCAGTACTCGTATCTTCCCTTGGTCAATGCTACGTGGTTGAATGTCTCCGAGGGTGACCTGCGAGCATCCTCCACCAACTCTCCACTTGGGTTTGTAATCTATTCCCGTGAACATAATAAGGATAAAGATATTTAGACACGCGTACTTTGCTGCCACCTAAACCTTTTGACACACTTTCCCATCCTCTTGTGCGAGAACATGTTCAAAACGTCAATGAAGCTGTTGTGGTCGGTGCCGGAAAGCGAGCTTACCCAGAAGTCGATGTCGAGATTGCCTCCATCGCCGACCTGAAAGGAGACGTGGAGGTTGTCATCCTTGTCGAGCATCTCGACGAAGCATCGTTGTTCCTGGGGAGGCACGTCGATGCTGAATGCGGCGACGGACTGGATTGTCACCAAAGTGGCGACGACGAGGAAGGCGAGTTTCTTGAGCATGGTGGTGTAATTGATGATGTTGAGCAAAGAGTAAAAATTGAAAATGGAAGCGTTGGCAGAGAGCTGTTGGCTGGAAAAGGATAGCGATAGGAGAGAGGGAAGAAATCAGAATCGTAATTGCTACAGAGGTGGTCTGTGTGCTGCTGGATTTTTTTCACGTCCTGGTCGCGTCCTCAAGCCTCCGTCCAGGCACCGACCTGATCATTCGATTGAATCGATTCTACGTCCCCCTTTCGTAGATAGACAACGTGACCGTATCTGGGTAAACTGTCTCATGATGGGTGGTCATGACATGGTTCGACTCCTCCTTCCCTACTCCCTCTCTATCCAGCCCTTTTCCTTCTATTTTAAATGACGATGATTATTGCCCCTATTCTCGCGTGTGGCTGACATGAATGACCTCTGACCTTGCCCTGACCTCGGTCTGCCTGACCCTCCACAGATGGATCCTTTTTTTTCTTCCTTCCTTTGGAGTACTCACCTCTTTCTTCTTCTTTCTACTTTTTACCTTGACTTCATTCCCATTCCAGAACCGCCATTCAGCCACATTCCTTCATTCCTTTTCTCTTTCGTTCCTCGCCTCCATACAACCACACATCAACTACAGCGGCGTTGCTCCTTCCTTCGCATACCACCACTTTTTCAACCCTCCCCTTTCCCTCCTCAACACCCTTGCCAGTCCACTAGGCCATGGCATACATAACAAAGGACCAACTTAGTATGTCGTCCACCAATCCTTTCGCCGCCTATCTTGTTTCCATAGCTCTATTACTCAGCAAACAACCCGCGTCTCTGACCACCAATCCCCTCCCCTTATTATATTCTTCCTTACACCACCACTTCGATAGATATGTACCTTCAAAAGGTGAACGGTCAGTCTGCAGGGGGAGGACCAGGAGCCACCGGCACAGCAAGGTCTCGCTCAACCCTGAACGGTCCCCGTCCCCCCAACTTTGGATCCAAAGTCAGCAGCCGAAAGATCTTTCAGGATGGTAATGGCGCCTCCCCTTCGATGTCACCGTCTTCGCCCATTACCCCAACAACCACTGCCCATATCGAGAGTGCAGTCAAGACCTTGGGTCTTTCCTCGGCACCCAGTCATCCTTCGAACCACCAGGCTGCTGCTGCTCGTGTCCCAAGTCCGATCTTGGAATCGATGGGGGAATCTGGACCACCACCTGCTCCGGTGATCATGGAATCCATGGGTTCGGATGACTATGGTCCGCCAGATAACCATATGCTTCAGCAGCAGTTTGGAGGAATGGCGAATGGTCCTTCGTCGCAGCATTATGCAACTATCACGGGGTTTGTGGGAGGGGCTGGACAAAATTGGCCGGGCAATGGATATGGACCTGGACCACATCCACATTCTCATACTCATCCACAACACCACACAGTCGGATATGGTTCACAGACCATCGGCCCAGGAGGGTACTATCCCAACGGCAACCATAGCCACAACAGTAATTATTACGACCCTAATCTCCAGCATCAACCACAACAGCAACAGCAGCAACCTCAGTACCCTGTCCACTTCAGTCAAGAACAATACTTGCAGCTTCAACAACAGCAATATCAGCAGCAGCAGGAGTATCTTCGACAGAAGCACAGCCAGAATGCTGCAGTCCTTGGATACTACCCTACCAATGCAACAGCCTCAGGGCACATGCAAATTCCAGGGACTACTCCTGTCCTTGCTCAGCCTGTGCCAACACCTGCGACTATTTCAAAGACAATCACCCCTCGAATCGTTCCTATTGTTGACATCCCCAAGTACACGACCGTCAATCCGCCCAAGACCGAGATCGAGACTCTGAACGACGAACAGGACAACGGCGATTGGGCTCCTGAACCTCCACCTCGGGATCCTCCCAAGAAGTCTCCTATCGTCGCCGTTGCTGCTGCTGTGGACAAGCCAATGCCCAAGCCGCCCTCTCCACCACGCACTCCTATTGATACTATCTTCTTGCCCGATCGATCTCCTACCCCAAAGATCTCGATTCCTCCAAAGTCGGTCAATTCCGAGATCTATCCTACTTCTGCTTCTGCCTCGAGTGCTGCTGCCGATTCACCTCGATCCAAGCTATCCTCCCATCCAACCACACATATCGTGTCGGATACACCAGGCTTTGGGGATGAGGTCTCGCAGGAGGACAGGATACCGATGCCGCCTCCACGCGAGTTCCGGCGGAAGAGCACTGCTTCACCCACCATTACCCCGCCTTTGGCCATGAGCGATCGAACGACTTCAAGTGGGATCTTCAGTCTGGGACCCACTTCCAGCACTACCTCAGTGAGCTCGTCCACTTTTGCTCGACCAGACAGTGCGTCTTCGACTACCGGTAGTAGCTTCAGGGCCAAGGCCACCACTCCTACCCCAGGAACTGTGCGCGCCAACTCTGCAAAGTTCAATGCTATGGCTGCCTCAGGAAACAGCAATTCTAATCCAGCGGCAGTTTTTTCCAAGGGTGCTGGTTCGATTATCGGGTCTTCCGACGCGACCGCAAAGGGCACTGGTTCATCGAGCCCTACGACCAGGAGATCGCTCGACCTCCCTGCATCTTCATCGTCATCGTTCTCATCGAATTCTTCTTCTTCCACCAAGACTCATTCGATCGTTATTCCACCAGAGGTGTATGCCGACAAGGAGCTCCCACCCATCCGATCAGCAACACCGCAGTCTCGATCATCAACGCCCAGAGTCCAGGAGCCCGTCCCAGTCGACTATGACAGCAAGTGTATCCTAACAGAGGAGGACAAGCTGGCAATGATCCCGAGGGCAGATGACGAGTCCAAGGAGATATTAGTCGAGCATGAGGAGGAGCCTACACCAGTACCTGTGGTCGCAGCACCCAAACCAGTCACTCCTCCGACCAAACCAGCTCGTAATGGCGGAGATCACCTTGGCGGTGGATCCAGTCTGTTTGTCTGCGCAAGCTGCGAAGAGCCGATCTCGGGTACCATGATCACGGCAATGGGCAAACGATGGCACTCGGACCACTTTGTCTGCTCAGTATGTGATCTCAACCTGGAGCACGTCCAATTCTTCCATAAGGATGGCCAGCCCTATTGCCATTTCGATTACCATGACAAGTTCAGCCCCAAGTGCGGCCACTGCAACACCCCGATCGAGAACGTAAGTACCTTCTCTAATTTCTTCCGCTGCTGAAACGAGCTAAACCCACTCTCCCAAAATTTGATCTGCTAACTAACGCACCCGCGCCTATTTGCTTATATGTGTGTTCTACAGGAATGTCTGACGGCATTGGGCAAGAGCTGGCATCCAGGCCACTTTTTCTGTCGAGACTGCGGCGACCCATTTGAGGAGGACGGATACATGGTCCATGACGGGTTCCCATACTGCGAAAAGGACTATCTCCGTCTTTTCGCTCCAAAGTGCACAGGGTGTCAGGACCCAATCCAGGGTGACTTTATCAGCGCATTGAAGGGGAAATGGCATCGCGATTGCTTTGGCTGCTCCGTAAGTTCAGAAGAAAGTGCAAATTTCCATTATTTACAGTATTCTTTTCTTTGTACGATTCCACTTTTTTGCAAAGGTATCACATCTGACTCTTACTGACACACTGTTCCCTTATGCTTTACGTCTTCTTTACATCCTGTTTTCTTGTTAACGTTTGTTGGATGATAGGTGTGCCATATTGGGTTCGACGCAACTTCATATTATGTCGAGAACGGCAAACCATATTGCAAGGCCCATTACAAGAATGGCTCCCGAACGACTTCCACTCCAACCGCCTGATCTCTTTCTCAAGCTTTTACAACAACACATGTATGATTGCAAACAAACCGATTTCGCTGTTCTCCAAGCCTCTTCCCTCCACAAGTAATCATAATCGTAGTAGTAACTGTTGACACCATTCGTTCTAGACTTTCTCTCCCACAAACCGAATGGATGTTCAATGACTTAAAACAATGCGCAAACAATAAGACAAAAACTGGTTGAGTTATTATGTAGACGCCTAATATTTTGGTGAAAGAAAGTAGTACATTGTGGTAAACAAGGAAGTGACATTCAACTGGAACGTGTAACCGTGCGGTGTGTTCAATTAGGCCTTGTTGGGGCGGTCAATGACAGGGAAGCGAAGCTGGGAAACAATCTTGCCCTTGGAGGCCAACTCGCAGGTGACAGTCTCGCCGGGGAGGACACGGCCAACACCGGCGGGGGTACCGGTCAAGATAACGTCGCCCTCTTGCAACTTCATGATGGTTGAGACGTACTCGATCAATGAAGGGATCCTAATTGTTGTTTGGGTAAGTGGTAAGCAATCAAGCGATGTATTGGGAAATAATATCATTAGTTTGCGAAGGGGTTCGGGAATCGACAGCCAGAAAAAATAATGATAAGGTACGAGTACGATGGAATGGGTACATGGTGGATCTTGACAACCCATGTTGACTAACAGTAGATCAGACAAACGGCTTTTTTTTTCGTCCTCCACACTGCGCATAACAAACAATTAAGCGTTTTTTTGAACATTTTACCCCGGAATGGACGTAAAAGGAAAGCAAATTCCCCATCGCTCCAAGCCTCACTATCTCTTGCTCGGCCGCCACCAATTGACCCAATTGAACCAACTGAAAGTCAAAGTAACCAAACAAAAAAATGAGAAGGGGACTTACTTGAAGAT
Organism: Linnemannia hyalina; assembly: GCA_019671135.1. Taxonomy (NCBI): domain Eukaryota; kingdom Fungi; phylum Mortierellomycota; class Mortierellomycetes; order Mortierellales; family Mortierellaceae; genus Linnemannia; species Linnemannia hyalina. Next base: position 3,054,188 of record JAHRHY010000002.1, on the reverse strand, counting down.
CATATCGCGGGTGTTTCCATTCTGCTTCGTAACGCCATCAATCTTCAACGACAGATCGACATCATTAGTGTCCTGAATAGCATCCTTCGCAATAAACTCCCCCACAGGTGTGAAGGTATCATAGCCCTTGGCCGCACTCCAAGGCAAGCCGGCCTTCTTGGCCTGATCCTGCAAGTTCCTAGCCGTCATATCCAAGGCCAAGGTATACCCCGCAATGTGGTGATGAGCATCCTTGGCCGAGATGTCACGACCGTCCTTTCCGATAACGACACCCAGCTCAACCTCGTGGTGGACTTCACAACCCTTGGGGACCTCGATGGCTTGACCGTTGGAGATGAATGAGGATGTGGGCTTGAGAAAAAAGAAGGGCGATTTGGGGACGGCGTTTCCGAGCTCTTTTGCGTGCTCGCTAAAGTTGCGGCCGATGGCGATGATCTTGCGACCAGAGTGGATAAAGTTGCGGGAAGCCATGGTGTAAGGAAGGGAAGGGAAAGTTGGAGTAGGGAGTAGGAGTAAATGTGTTTGTCTGTAAGAGTGTTTGAATGCGTGTGGGAAAAAGAGAGCGAGGACGAGACGCGCACTTTTATCATTCATCGAGCGCTTCGAAGAACAGTCACATTCACAATGGATCAATTGGTCGCCTTCAGCTTCAGGTACAAAACTATCAGACTCACACCACAATCGACAATCGACTATCATTCACCACTTTCAGGTACGGGAGGCGACGGTTTTTTATTCATCACTCAGCTGTCAAGAAAAAAAAAAAGAAAAAGGGGCGATAAACTTCTTCACGCTAAAGAGGCTATAGATCCAATAGTCCTCTTCTTTACGAGTAGTCACCACCAAGGACGCGAACACATCCATGGGTAGACTTGTTGACAGGGCAGTCAGCCTTGGTCGTGCAGGCACGGATACAGTAGATCTCCGCATCAGGCTCAGTCAACTGCACAAACGCATTGTACCCACTGAAGGAAGCACCAACAGGGGCTCGCATATCGTACTGTCCACCACCGTCCTCGGGTGAGAGGCTATACTTGCTACGGTCGATACGACCAGTGATCTGGACCCAACCAGCAGCAGTGTTACGAGAGAAGTGAGCAGACTTGATGAATCCCTTGGGGAGGACCTTGGCTCCGGGGGCGCCGGGCATGTTGGCCTTGGTACAGAAGGCAACGGCACGGTCCTCGTTGGCGGCAATGTCGCCTCCAACGGTGGGGGGCAAGAAGATACAGAAATCGTTCTGGTCAACAATGGTTCCAGTCTGACCATACTTGCCGGGCTTGGGCTTGGGTGAGGTTGTGGGCGTAGGGGTGACCGTAGTGGTGGGAGGAGCAGTGGTAGTAGGCACAATGGTGGTGGTGGCCGGCTTGTGCGCCTTGGTGGTAGTCTTGGGCTTGAGAGGCTTCGTAGTAGACTTGTGCGCCTTGGCGGTAGTCTTGGGCTTGTGGGGCTTCGTGGTCTTCTTGGGCTTGGCGTGGTGATGGGTAGATGTGGTGTGGTGGTGGGGCTTGGTGGTGGTATGGTGCTTGGTGGTGGTATGGTGCTTTGCGACCGAAGTGGTATGAGGGTTCTCGACGGGAGCAGGGGGAGCAGCGACGGCCATGGTGGCGATCAACGCCACGATCATGGCAGCCAAGACCATTTTGAGCTGAGATTGCTTCATTATAGAGTAGGGTGTGTGTGTGGTGGGTCGTTAACAAGAGGGGAGGGTGGAGGTAGAAGTAAGAGGCGAAAGGGTGGAAGGAAGGAGAAAAAAAGGCGTGAGAGAAGAAGAGAAAAAGGAAAGAAGAGTGTCCAGCTGCGTTCTTTGTACCTTTTATATCTTTCTTGAGGGTGTCTCTCCGACAAAAGAATAAGGGCACTCACCATCTACCCTTGTTCTCATCGCCATACAACCCTGTTTTCTTTTAGCGCATTTGAGTATTAGCTGGAGTCCATTTCGGGCCACATTTGAGAGTTGGACACTTGAGTCGGGCTCTGAGAATTGGACTTTTGACAAATGGGGATAACTGCACTCATGGGCGTCGAACCCAGTTGGACATTTCATTTCGTTGAGTTTACCCATTTGGAACCACAACTGACTTGAAATACGTATCCGATATGGGTGCGGCTTGTCATCTCCTTCTCTTATCCTTCCTTGCTCTTGCACGCTGCAGAAGACTTACACCGGAGCACCGCATTGAACACCGACGAACCCTCACTCTTTTACTTGACGCCCTCTCATCGCCCGTGCTTATGGAACCTGTTTACGACCCAGAATGTTTTCACGGCGGACCCCTTCATCTCTCTATTATCGTTCGCCTTGGTAGCCAAAAAAAATACCTCGCTTCTAGCGTCTGCCTTAATATACACTTGTCGTACCTTCAAGTTATTATTGGTATGGGTTATCATCAATTGTTCGTCATAGATGTAAAGCTATGCCAATGTGTACGACTTGCTTCGTAAGAGAATGCCGCGTCTGTCTCAGATGAATACTGTATGCACAACAACCAACAAAAAACAATGGTATGTGCTCAAAATACACAACGAGATGGACACAAAGACATCAGCTTGCCACGACAAACAAACAAAAAATGTTGTACAGGGTTCTGCTCTGGTCACACCAAAATCAAGTGGGAAATGCATAGACTGAGACATCCCACACTGAACATACCTTCTCTAACTTCTCTAGTAAACGCATCGTCTAGTCACCCTCTTGACGCTGCCAGGAATGGAGGTCGCGGTCGGGTACCTTTGAGAACCTCTTCCTCTACATTTAGAAACGAGATAAGGGTCAAAAGCGCATGCACGTCTGTCTGCTCAGAAAAATAAACGACCCCAACAAAAATAGGGTCATCCTTTCCATCTATTCCGCTCAAAAGAGAAGAAAAACGAGGTTGTCCATTCCCTTATACTGATGGCCCCCGGCACGAGAACAGTTCACATGTACTGTACACTAACCATGCTGCCACATTCGTTCCTTTTTCCACCTGTTTTCTGCCTAAATGCCCACTGCTCTTGAATGAGAGATGGGTGCAAATTATCTTAGCAGATTGAAAAGGTTAGATCGAAGCCTTTAGTTTAATGAAGAAAGAAAAAATACGAAGGAGACGTACACTTGGGTCGAGTTGACAGAACCCTTATTCCTGGACTCCTTTCAGACCAGTAGCAAGTACTCGAGGGAACGGGGATGATAAAAATAGCAGCTGAGAATTACAGTTCATTCGTCTCTCATAATTGCATTCCCTGGTGCCCACTTTCCCTTATTCGATCGAGCGTCCAATGGGGATCCAGCTGATAGCGACAGAATAATGAGCCCCAAAATTATCCTTCTGACAAAAAAGGGTCTAAGAAAGAACGAAAAGATACATACTCTCGAATGCACAGGGTTGAAAGACAAGAAGATAGGGCTGGCATTAATGCGGCCTTTGGCTACAGCCAAGCCAACCTGCACCCTTTCTCTCCATTCCTTTGCTATCTTTATCTCTTTCTATTTCAGTCCCCCATGCGTAGTCACCGAACGTACCCACATGCTCCAACCTGGCGCCAAAAATGATGTATACCTGTCTAAGAAAAAAACTGGCGCCCATACCGTTTCAGTGTGCCAAAAACAGATGTGAAGAAATGGGCGTAGACCGGCAGTAGGCTAGTGTTGGGGCAGAAGGGTAATGAAGGACAGACTAAGGACTGTTCTTCTCTGCACAAACAGAAAGGTAGCTGAAGTACACTCATTCAATTCCTGGACACAACTCCATTACCAGAAAATATTGGTGCGATAAGGAGAAGGTGGCGCTGGAGGGAAGAGGCGGGCAGACGAGCAAGGAAAAACATGAGTCGGGGGAATCATTCTTCCTGCGCAAACAAAACCTCCCCAGAGGGCTATTATTACTGGAGAAAGAAGAGAGAGTTGCTCTCGATAACCAGGCTGAAGTCCTTGTGCGTCCTTTTCTGCTGGTCACCTCCTCCTCCTCCTCCGCTTCTTCCACTTTCACTACAGGTTGAGTTGATGGTCGAGTTGTGGGGAAGAGTGGGACAATGTCATGCTAAGTTATTCTTTCTTATTTGCTATTTCTGCAGGAGTTGATAATGGTTCAGAGTTTTTTGCTCAATTGATGAAGGGGAATGAGGGTGGTACCCATCACCACCCCAAAGGATTCCTTGTCCCCTACCTGACCCCCTTGCTCTACCTCTCAAAAGAAAGGCTAATAAGCCAACAAAAAGGCAAAACAAATGAAAGCAGGAATGCTCATTACGAGCCAGCATTCTACGTTTTTCGTAGATGAACAGAGTGAGAAAATATGGAAATTGATTAGCAGGGCCAATGTCTATCTAAAAGATGTCGCAAGGGGTGTAAGTGAGCTAGGCCTGGACCATTTCGCAATTGGACTCTTCGTGTGGTCGCCAGGTACGACTATTCCATCTATTCTTTTCGGCGTCGAAGGGTTTGTGCTCTTTGTTTTTTATAAACCTCCTTCCTCTTTTTACCCAGGTTGCTAATTTCATTACTAGACCAAAAACAGACCACACGCTAAGTTGACCTTGTCACTTTGAAAAAGAGAAAAAGTGGGCTGCTGTCAGCCTGTTGTTGTCGCCTGTTCGCCTTTTTTGTGCGCTCTCTTTTCTTTCTCGGACTTTTGAATGTCCTTCTGCCAGCTTGCCTGTCTGCCAAGTAATAAAAATAGGGTCGAGAAGCCCAATTTGATAACAGTGAACCATAACCTCACCCAATAAAGTAAAGGGAGTGGTACTTTCCTCTCTCCTCTCGGTGCGCCTTCTTACCGGGATTCGTTGCGGTGCAAAGTCCAGACTCTCAATAAAAAACCGTGAGAGCCCTCCTCCTACTTCTTCGTGTTCTTGTCCATTCAATCGATGAAAAGAATCCACTGTATAGGCGTGCACCAACAGGGTAGCAACAACTGTGTCTTTTTTTGGGAGATGGTTTGGGCGCTAGCAACTGAACGGACGAACGGGGTTGCAGGAATGGAAGATAGACAACAAACAAACAGATCGACCGGCTGCAGACAACCCATCAGAGAAAACATGTATATAAAGAATCCGTTCCCCGGCAATTTCTACTCTCCATCAAACCAACTCTCTTACACACTCACACACCCCTCTCCACTCTCCCAACAACAAACAACACCATGCTCTTCTCCAAGTCCTTCTTCGTCTCCACCGCCCTCTTCGCCGTCCTCTCCGTCGCCTCTGCTGCCCCCAAGGCCAAGGCCTCCAAGATCGGCCAGGTCGGTGCCATCCACAACGCCAAGGACTTCTGCTTGTTCCTCCCCCCCATGTACGGAGGTGACATTGCCGCCAACGAGGACCGCGCCGTTGCCTTCTGCACCAAGGCCAACATGACCGGTGCCCCCAAGGCTGGTGTCCTCCCCAAGGGCTTCATCAAGTCTGCCCACATCACTCGTAACACTGCTGCCGGCTGGGTCCAGATCACCGGTCGCATGGACGGCAAGAAGTACGGCCTCAACCCCAAGGATGGCGGTGGACAGTACGACATCAAGGCCCCCGTCGGTTCCTCCTACACCGGCTACAAGTACTTTGTCGAGTTGGTCGAGCCCGACTCCAACATCTACTGCCTCCGCGCCTGCAAGACCAAGGCTGACTGCCCCGTCAACAAGTCCACCTACGGATGCAGGAAGGTCCTCGGCGGCAACTACGCTTAAATGCCTTCTCCGCCTATCACCATTCACAACATACCCACTGTATACCACATTAAAAACCATAGACTTTTTTTTTGTATCTGGTTCTTCTCTCCTCGTGCTTGTGCTGTGGTCGATGAGTGTGAACAAAAGGGAAACTGTTCGATGTGATATTTCATACGTGTATTATCTGCTTTTTGATTCTGGCTTTGAGCACTGTCTAATATTTGAAAATGCAACCTAGGATGTGTTGTAATATTTTGGTGGCGCCGCTTTTACTTTTGTTATCATCCCCCATCAGTATGCCTGCTGCCCCTGACAATGTTCATAGCAGAAGAACAAAAGGTAATGAGCAACAACCAATCTCTCTTGCAACCTGAATGGACTCCAGTGGAAGCCATTGCAACATACAAGGAAACGGTCCTCCGAGGTGCAAATAGGCCACAAAGGAGTAAAGAATTGAGAGGGGAGGGATAGCTCAAAGCGTGAAATACTTGAGTTTGTAGTACTGTACAATAGATTTTTTCACTTTCATGCACGTTCACGAACATCAACGACAACAACGACAACCATGGCAGCATCACAGGACAACCCCACAACAACCACAACGATCAGTGAGGGGATGCGACGACAATTCCACCGAGATGGCTTTTTGGTCGTGACCAATGGTACCCTCAAGCACATTCTCATTTGCACACATCTCGAACAGAATCAACCGCGTGTGAATCTCATCAACTTCGTGTCTAACTCTCCACTAATCAGCTCCACTTTTGCTAAAACTATGAACCAACCGACTTGCAAATAGCATTGGAGACAGAGGACGTGGAGATACTTCGGCGCGAGGCGGACTGTCTCATCAACTATCTCATATCGGAAAACATCAACATCATGACGGACTACGGCGGTATCATCGGTATGCAATTGGCACCTGCAGAGAACAAACATGGTGGCACCGTTTGCTGGCAAACACAACCTTAACATGGGGTTCTATTATATATATCTCTCTCTACTCTTCTCGTGTTTATACTTGATAGAACCGATTACATGTGGCTACATCGACCCCCCGGTCTCACAGATGTTCATCTTGTCGAAAAAGTCGTACTCGCACGTCAGGGACCAGGTCCCCGAGGAACCTGACTCGGTACTTCACATACTCTTCGAGAAAGTACCCGCAATGGTCAACAACTTCTTGCCACTGGAATCTGAGGACGATCCTACATGTCTGGTACGCATCTGCTTCCTTCGATTGTTGCCTCGTTTCTTTCCATTGTTTGCTGTTGACGTCTAATTAATAAAGGGGGCGGCTTTATCCTACTTTTGGGGAAATGGATAGTTCAACGAGCAGTACATTGTCAAGACGCCCGACTCTGCAGATGTATCATCCTTCGAGTGGCACCAAGTAAGTAATTTATGTCCTGGTCTGGTACTTTATTCTCTCATCATCGCGCGTGTGTGCGGAGGAAATTGTACTCACAGTTCCAACGCTACATTGCTACCATTTCACTTTAGGATTCGCAGTACATGGACACAAGTGCTCAGGAAACCTTCCCCATCGTATCATGCTGGATTGCTTTGGACAATGTGAACCTGGTAAGAAACTACTAGCCTTGACTTGCTTCCGTGTTCACAGAGTAACGTTCCTCCAACGCAGCACTGACCAAACGCGACAACATTCATGATATGACATGATAGAAAAATGGAACTCTGTTGGTTGAACCATTCCCGAGGCCAAAGGACGCAGCAACGGGAGGTTATATCGACCCACCAACCCAGTTTCATGGACGCGACACGTACGTCCGGTACCACAAACACCTCGCCTCTAACTACGTGAACCCTCCCTCCAACAAAATGACTGCCATCATGAAAGCCCAGCACCGCCAACCTCTCCAACCACCACCACCATCATCACCATCAGCAGTAGGAGCAGGAGGCACTGCTGTTGACACATTGCCAAACGATCCAAAGGAATGGATATACGAGAGTCAGCCTCCTGTGCTGGTGGAAGTTCCTGCAGGATCGATCGTGTTTCTGTCTGGGTGGGTGCGGCACTGCAGTCTGGGCAACTCGTCGTCAAAGTTTCGACGAGCGTTCATGCCTCAATACTCGGCAGGCAAGGTTGTCACGGCGACAGGTGGAATGGTATCGTTGGCGGTGCCGTGTAATGAATACGATGAGCGTGAGCGTGAGTGGGTGGATCCTCTGGGCCGAAAGCAGAGCCAGGGAGATGAGCTGATCGACGATGATGATGAGTTTGGACGGACTGATGACTTGGACTTTGGAGACGATGTCGACATGGAGGATTGAGCCTGACTTGAGAGGAAGATATGGAGAGATAGGAGTCTCCAGTAAGGTTCACTGCAACTGCCACTGTTGTATGTTTTAGCATTACTGTATTAGGTTCAGTACTGATTGTTCGTTCACGTAGACATCTTTTGCTAGGATAGGATCTGCAATAAAGCGGTAGTCAGCATCCCTCCGTCCTCACCGGATAAATGTACCGAGGACAGGGACCGACAAAGGCAGGGAACTGCCGATGGCGGTTTTTTGATTATATCACAAGTCATCATACTTTTTCGAGGCTAATGCACATCATAACACGGCGAAAAGGTACATTCCGCTTTAGCCTTGCGTAACAGTCGCCAATGGCATGGTTGGTGACAAGTCGCTAAAAACGGCTTTCGTTGGAGATTGGCATATGTCGGCGCCCACATCTGACAAGCGCCTGTGGTTTTTTTTCTGGAGAGCAAAAAAACAACGACAGCAGCTCTGGAAAGAATTTGTTTTGGTAGTGTAATATGTGTGTGAGGGGACAGAGGTTCTAGCCCATCCTTGTAGTCAATCTTCTCGTGGCCATCCATGAGCTACTCCATTTCCTGCCAGGGAAGACGTGGGGTAAAGGAAAGAGGGGAACGAGCGGACCCAGGAAAAAAAGCTCTTCTCCTTTCATTCTCTCTCCTCCTGTATTTCTCTCCTTCCTCTCCACACCTCAAGAGTTGTTTACGAACTTTGTTTTGATTGGCATTCCGAACCTGAAGAAAAATGTATCCCTGTGCTCATACCTCTCGCAACAGCAGGTTTTCACTGTGTATTGCGTATTACATGCATGCATGTGTGTTAATGCTCTCAAAGAGCTATCCGTATTAGTATTTTGCGATGACTAAAAGTAACCTTCCTAACCCGGATGGTATTCCTAGAGAAGGAGAACTACTGCTTGCTGGTGGGAACATGCGAGAGAGGCATGTGTCTGTCGTTCCTGAAAGAAGTATATTTTTGGTGGCAAAAATTCAGGAGCAACCAGTGAACAAACCATTATAAAAAAAAACGTCCCAAGAATAATACTGCTCGAGAGTGATCTGAATGAAGAAAAGAGAAGAGAAAGGAATGTACCTCTCGTATGAATGTAATAAGGTCACTTTTTTTTTATTGATTGAACATGTTTGGTTTTTTTTGGTGCAACGTATAGTGTGAAAAGTAACGGCCTCCAGCGCTTTTTCTCTTCTCGCCTGTCCAACTCACCTCCCCTGGGGAGAAAGTAATTAACCAAACGCGTCTATTTCGCGCCTTCTTTCTGTCAATCTTCATTGTTATATGGATGTAACATTACCGTTTTCAGACTAAGGGTGCCAAAAGAAGAAGGGGACCCCTCTTGTACATGGCGGGGTGTACCAGGGCTGTAGTGAAAGAAAGGGAGAAAGAAAGAACGACAGAAGAATATTGGCAAGACTGCGAGCATTAATGTTCATGCATGGTTACCCCTTCTCGCTCTCTCCACTTCTCCTCCCTTTTCTTCCCCCTCTTTTCTGGCACTTCTATGCTCAGTTGTCCACAAGAATAAACAATTGAAGGGATCCAATTCTCCTCCTCTTCTTCCGCTATAGTTTGTAGACTGATGATACTGTGCCAGTACACAAATGCTCCTTGTTTGTTCCCATTCTTAATCTTTTCTGGTAACCCAAAGTGAATGATTTGCTGATGCCATAATCGAGTATTATATGCGCACCGCCCTGGATTTCTCTTTCAGCTGAAGGGCAGAAGTAAGAAAGAACAGAGTGTTTGTGGTAGGGCCATTCCTCACGACATGTGTATCGCTCTCTCAAAGATTATATTTTTGCGTTTTTTTCGAGTGCTCAGAGAGGAGGCGCGTTCTTTCTCCACTGGTAGGGCCCGTTCGAAGAGGAGTCAAGAATTCTGATGACTACAAATCGGCACTTTCCTTCCGAGAATCATCTCTTTGTTGTGGGTGCATGAGGATTGAGGTCGCTAGTGTCATTACTCGCCCGTTCGCTTGTTGCTCATGTGTCCAATCTCTATGTGTGTTTACTTTCTCATTCGCTTTTCTCGTTAGCGGCTCAATTGTTTGTGGACGAACCAAAAAAGGGGATCGAAAAAAAAGGTTCGGCGTACAAATGTTCGTTCAATTGTCAGCCCTCCATTTTTTCATTCCTGACGATGTACGCCTCTTCATTATTCTATCAGCATCCTTGTCTTTGAAAAATAAAAGAACGAGAAGCAACTCAAGTGCGTTGACAGGTGCAGCATTGCCTTCATGCAGGGAGAGAACGAGCAATAAAAAAGGTGCCCTTGGCAGATCAGGGCTGCATCATTGAAGAGAAGAGAAAGACAACAGAGTTGAATAGAACCGAAACTTTGCCCAACCTGTTCCTTGCACACCGGTTAGATTATTGTGTTATTTAGTCGCTCGGTTTTATTGACACGGGATGGGAAGAAGAGGGAGGCTCTCAAGCTACATTCCGGTGGAGACAAGCGCCGAACTTTGTGTCGTGAGGGGTTGTGTTCGAACATGTGTCCACTCTAATGAACCGACAAGGGACAAGAATACCTCTCCAGCTCAAGTACAAAGGGAAAAGGCATCGAAATGGTTCTATTTTTTTTTTTGCTTTCTTCTTTTGGTTTTGACAGTTGACAAAGTAGCTGAGCCGGTGTCTGACTGAACTTTTTATTTTACTTTGTGTTTTCTTCTTTCAATCGAAAGCTTACCACTCCACAATCCACTCAAACCGGGGGTGGGTGCTGCTCTGGCTCAATGCAGCTGTTATATTATAGTAAGTTGGATGGTCATTAAGAAAGCCTTAACCGATGGATAATAGGTTTTATCAGAGCCGCAATGTATGGAACATACATGACAGAACAAGAGAGGGAGAAAACTAAGGATGCTCACTTCCTTCAGGCATGGAATGCCGGATGTTTTTTTGTATATAACGGTCCTTACCCCCGGTCCTTGGCTTTGGTTTCTTCGTCCCCATTGCTCCCTGCCTCTCTGACCCCCACCCTCCCCTTTTCGATCTCCCTCCTTGTTCGTTGATCTTCAACTATCCCTTATCATCTTCGGATCGAAACACCATCACTCCCTTGTATACTCCAACAAATCGTCACATTCACATACCAAGATGCGTATATCTGCTTCCACTGTCATCCTGTCGCTGATGGCTGCCGCCTCCATCACTGCAGCTCCCACCCCCGTCCATATCGAAAAGCGCGGAGTCATCCTCGACAAACTCAAAGATGCCTTCGCCAAGGCCTTGACCTCTCTTGAATGCGGGGCTTGTGTTTCTGCTCTCGTTGTTGCGAAAGACGTCTCTTACCTCAACCGCAACTGGGTTCTCGATGCAGGTAAATAGCACTCATACACTGGAACAACATTTCAACCATTCTAAAGTTTTCTTACCATGTAACTCACTCACTCACCTTCTCCTCGGCACTCTGATAACCTAATAGCCAACTCCTTGTGCTCAACATTCAAGATCATGGATCAAGATGTCTGCAAGGGCTTAGTGTACAGCCATGGCCCCGTCCTGATCGAATCTGTCATGCGCGCCAAGCTATTGTCCGGCGACGGCAAAATGATCTGCTTCCAGATCCTCGGAGCATGCCCAGCCCCTGCCATCACCTCGGGTACTCTGACATTCCCTAAGCCAAAGCCTACAAACATCACCGTCAAGGCCGCCTCTGGTAACCGCGTCGATGTCCTCCACCTCTCGGACTGGCACGTCGATGATCAATACGTTGTCGGATCAAACGCCGCCTGCAACAAGCCCCTCTGCTGTCGCAAGTATGCCGACTCACCCCTTGTCCCTGGCCGCGCTGCTTCCAGCTGGGGTGATTATAACTGCGATGCCCCCGTCAAGTTGGGCCAGGATTTGTTGAAGTTTGTCCCCACCATTGCCAACCCCAGCTTCTCGATCATGACCGGTGATATCCCCCCTCACAATGTCTGGGCCGAGACCCGCGAGATTGTCATGGCTGAGGAGAAGGCTGCCTACTCTGTTATGGCCGCCGGCATCACCAACATGTACCCTGCCGTCGGTAACCACGAGGCTGCTCCTGCCAAGTATGAAACCTCATTTTATTTCATTGGTATTCTTTACGGACGTACATGCATATACACATTGAACCGTTACCCTGACTTTGTAATTAACCCGACTCTAATTTTTTTTGGGTGTCTCTTAGCTTGTTGCCCACCCCCAACACTGGTGGCGACTACAAGTGGCTGTACAGCCATTTGGCGGACGAATGGGCCAGATGGTTGCCCGCCGACGCTGTCAATTCAGTCAGGAACTATGGTGCATACACTGCCAGCCCCGCTCCCGGTTTCCGCATCATCTCGCTCAACACCAACTTCTGCTACACCATGAACTTTTACCTTTACGGTGCATTGAAAGACTATGATCCTTTTGGTGAGTTGAAGTGGTTCATCTCCCAGCTCCAGGCTGCCGAGGATGCCGGTGAGCGTGTTTGGGTTATTGGACACGTTTCGCCCTCCCAGACCGACTGCATTCAGAACTGGTCTGCCCTCTACTACCAGGTCGTCCAGCGCTACTCGCCCCACGTCATCGCTGAGCAGTTCTTTGGACACTCCCATTACGACGAGTTTGCCATCTCCTACGGATCCGGCGCCAAGAACGCTCAGAACGCCATCTTGACCTCGTGGATCGCACCCTCGGTTACGCCTTATACCGACTTGAACCCTGGTTTCCGTGTGTACAAGGTTGACATTGGCAACTGGAACGTTTACGACTCCAACACTTACGTTGCTGATCTGAGCAAGGCCGCTACATGGGATTCTACAGGCGCAACCCCTGACTGGCACTTGGAGTACAGTGCTCGTGAAGCATATGGAGCCCACGTCCCCATCGCTGCCGACCAGCCTCTCTCCCCCGCATGGTGGCACAATGTGACCAACGCCTTCGAGTCCAACGACGCCGCCTTCCAAAAGTACTGGACCTACCGCGGCAAGTCTGCCAACCGCATGGCCGCCTGCACCACCAACACTTCCTGCCCCAAGGAGATGATCTGCGATATGCGCGCCGGCAAGAGCACTGACACTTGCTCCCAACCCGCGTTCGGTCTCCAGAAGCGTGAAGATGGCACCGAGTACGAAGATGGTTTCGTTGCTCAGGATGTCTCGGGCCTGCGTAGCGTCTTTGGGTCTGCCAAGAAGCCATGGAACCGCAAGCTCTGTGGACTTCCTTCCATCTAACCCATGCACATGAAATAATATCACATCCTAATAGAAAAATAGCAAGTACACTCCTCTCTATTTTTTCCACGTCAAACCATTGGACGACACACGATCATGAACGTCGTCCGCCCTCACCCATATACCACAATAAAACCTCTCGCCTCTTTTCTTTGTACATACATAACTGCTCCAATGATCTTGCTTCTATGGGAAAACGTTGTCTCGGTCTTGGGAGTGTAAGGGTTGGGGCACCTGCTCTGCTAACGAGGTTCTGTTAGCACATGGTAAGAAGGGCCAGTCATCCGTTTAGGTTATTCCAGAAAGTACGACAAGAAGAATTCAAGTGCTGGCCACCGATGTATTTGTATCATGTAATGAAGTATGTACTCTACTTTTTCATCCCTCAACCTCATCCTATCCATCCATGTGTTTGCATTAAAGTGGCACCGACAACGAAAAAAAACGTAAGAGAACAATAACTGAGAGCCGAGTCGGTGCTTGAAGGGAAATAATTTCATTGAGCACTTTTTTTTTTCGCCGGAATGGATGTCGAGGGTGGAAGAGGGGCCAAAGGATGTTGCGCATTGAGTATACGGACGAGATTATTGGCTGGAGGGCGGGTCCGCCAATCATCCCTGCAAGATCCTCAGCATGCATGCAAGGCGGAACGTGGGGGCCGTCCATCGTGGCAAAGTGTCATCGTAAAACCCCGACTCGGCATTTTTGTTCCGCTGCTCGCCTGCATTTTCATTATTAATATATCTTTTAGATATGGCTTTGTTAGGAGGACACATGAGAAGAACTAATGTCTAGATATACGCGTGCTTTCTTGTACATGCGTGTACGAAGGTGTGCGTATCAAAAATTCAAAAGGTAAAAATATTGCGACGGATCTCAGTTTGACTGAACAATCAATGTACTTTCGGGGAGAGACGCGTCCTCCACTTCAACTGCCCCTAGGTTGGCTGCTGTTGTTGTTGTTTTTTTCTTCTCTCCTTCACTCAACTCACTCAGTCTAGTAAGCTCTACTTTTGCAATTGGCACATGTCAAGTCAAGCCCTTTCCTCCATCTCTCATGGCTTCCATTTCCACTTTCTTTGTTGACGACATCCTCAACAACAAGTATCCATTTTTTTTTGTTGTGTAAGTTCGCCGCTTATTATGTTCCCACAGCGGCGAAATTCTTGTTCAGAGCAGCTGCTCCCAAACAAGATTCAAACGATGATGCACAACAGAAATGTGATCGAAAGAAAAATTGCTCTCGTGTTTACCTCATTCCATCCCCCTTGCACCCTTGGCAGGGTCCCCTCCTTCTTCACTCGCCTTGCATTCTCAGCCTGTCGTTTCCATTGACCAATGCAAACAGCGGAAACTAACGCGCTTATGACTCTATTGGTTAGTGCTATGTCCACTCGCTTTCCTCTTATCTCTTTAAGTTCGTTCTTCTTGACAGCTGCTGTAAACAAGGAAACGAGTCAGGTAGCGCCAACAGAAGAAAGGGAAGAAGGGTATGTGCGCCTTGGGCTGAATCCTATTGGAAGAAACGACATGGTCTCTGTTGTTTTGTTTTTTCTCTTGATGCGCATTCCGAGATGGGAAGGTCGATGACAAACAAAAGAGCCATTCTAGACGAGGAGGCAAGGGAGGTTGGACATGGATAAGGGAAAAGAATCCCAAAACGGATGCGGGACGGTGTCCGTTCGACCTCATTTCGCACGTTTGCCGTCAAAAGGACGGTGCAGGATGGGTCTCGACCATAACTGAATTTGTTATGGTTGTCCGGCTATTCTGCCCCCTGAAGAACCGTTGAATCGAAGGCAATGGGACGAAACATTGCCTGTCTATTTCGCCTAATGACTTCCATCGTCTATTGCTGACCAAACAATGAGGCGCACCTACAAGGAGAAGTACCCCATGGGTCACTGATTGCAGTGACAAGCCGGCTTTTAACTTTGAAATTGACAGAGTAGAGTTTCCATCCCCTCCCCTCTCCTCGTCACTCACCATCCTTCTTTCCTTGGTGGCCGCACTAGTTCTTTTTCTCTTTTGATTCCCACTCCGGACAACCCGCGAAAGGTAAAAGACAGATACATACGAAAAGGAAATACTTTTCCCTTCGACTTCCTTCTCACGTTTGTCACTGACCCCTCCTTTCCCATTCATGGATACACGCGCCCCTTGACAACATGCCAAGGAGCTAATTCATTGCGATCAAATAAATAAACAAACAATCAAACCAGAAGCAACAACACATGTCCGTTGTTTGTTCCTGCAGGAGCCACAACAAAAACCCAAACAAACAAATAATCAAACAATTTAATTCGAGCTATTCCAACATGCCAACGAGGCGCTAGGGAAAGAAAATGGAGAGGGATACTTCAAAGAGCATACCACACTCATTTCGTATTCAATCGTTTTTTTTTTGTGTATGCTAATGCAGGATATCACTTAGACCTGGATGCATCTCACATCTAGGAACGAAGATGGAAGAATCAGGGTCAATGGACTCCTTTTTCTAATTACCCACTGCCTTCCTCCACAACCATTTAGCACTCGGACTCGTCATCGGACAACGGGTGATTCTGATGAACATGTGGATTCTTCCGAACCCCTGAAGCTATTTAAAACCAAAGCCGTTGGCCTGTCCATTTCCACTTTTTTTTCTTTGTCCCTTGTCCTTGACCTTGTCCACGTTACCCCTCCCTCTCTCCCTCCCTAACTCCTTCAAACCCGTCCCCTCTCCCTGTCTCTCAATCCACACTCTTCACGACCCACTTTCAACCAAAGATGCGTATCAAAATCTCCGCCGTGATCCTGTCATTGGCACTCGCCACGACCACCGTCCTCGCCGCACCGGCCCCCATCCAACCTTCCACTCCAGACATTCTGGCCGCAGCCCCCTCGCACTTGAGTCACCTCCAGAAGCGCAACTTGGTGACTGACAAGTTGAAGGGGCTGTTGCAAAAGGCTCTGACCTCCCTTGAATGTTCAGCATGTGTCGCAGCATTGGTCGGCGTCAAGGATGTCGCGTACCTGAACAAAAATTGGGTTTTGGATGTCGTGAATGATCTCTGTCCTTCCCTTGCCAAGGAGCCCGCCGATGTTGTAAGTTATCTCTTTTTTTTCCTTGCGTTCTTTTCTTTGTTGGATATATAATACATGTACAAGGCTCTGACCCTCCTCGTACATTTCCCGCTTTTTTTTCCTTCCCTTCTTCATGCATCGTTGCATGATATAAATAACAGTGCGCTGGACTGGTCAACTCGCAGGGTCCAGTCCTCATCAACTCGCTCCTCAAGGCTGATCTCACAGGCGGTGATGGCAAGGAGATCTGCTTCCAAGGTAAAACAATTATCCATTTTACCACCCTCCTGACACAACTTTTCTTTTTCATTTTCTTTTCTCTTTTGCACAATTACCTAACTGAAACACCTTGCTACACTATCCTTTTTATTTACCCTCTCACCCTTCATCAGTCCTCGGAGTGTGCCCAGCCCCTGCCGTCTCTTCAGGAACCCTCACCTTCCCAAAACCCCGCCCCGCAAACCCCACAATTCACGCCCCCTCCGGAGTCCTCTCCGACGTCCTCCACCTCTCCGACTGGCACGTCGACGAACAATACACCCCTAACTCTGAGGCCCAATGCAACCGCCCCCTCTGCTGCCGTAAATACCCCGACTCCCCCGCCTCTGGTTCCAACAATCGCTCGGCCTCCAGCTGGGGAGACTACAACTGCGACTCCCCTGTGAAATTAGGTCAGGATCTGTTGAAGTATGTGCCCACGGTTGCTAAGCCGGCTTTTGCGATCTTGACGGGTGATGTGCCGCCGCATGATGTTTGGGCAGAAACTCCGAGCACTGTTGTGGGCGAGGAGGCGAATGCGTATGGGATTTTGGCGTCCTTGGGTGCAACCGTGTACCCAACTATTGGTAACCATGAGAGTGGACCACCCAAGTAAGTTCTTTTTCTATTATTATCTTGCGTTGCTGACATAGCCAGCATGCAGGTACAAATTTTTTCCCTTCTACATGGAAGCACTAAGCTCACCCCTGTCTCTCGTTATATTATTTTAACCACCCTTGCTAGCCTGTTCCCCACGACAGCATCGGGCGGAGACGCTTCATGGCTCTACAACAGCCTCGCAACCGCCTGGTCGCGCTGGCTCCCCGCATCTGCAACAAACTCTGTGAAAGCCAACAACGGCGCCTACACCGTCTCGCCCACCCCCGGATTCCGAATCATCTCCCTCAACACCAACTTTTGCTACACCATGAACTTTTATCTCTACGCGAAGGTAAGAGCGCTTAACTGCTCCTGAACTTGATTACGAGTTTTCTTATTTCATGTCGTTCTGGCTTTTGTAGGGTACAGTAACACTAATACGACCATATTTTTTGTTTCGTGTGTTTTTTTTCCAACAGACAACCGACTACGACCCCAACGGAGAACTCAAATGGCTCATCACCCAACTCCAAGCCGCCGAAGATGCCGGCGAGCGGGTCTGGATCATCGGCCATGTAGGACCGTCACAGACCGATTGTCTCCAGAACTGGTCCGCCCTCTACTACCAAGTCGTCCAACGCTACTCCCCCCACGTCATTGCCGAACAGTTCTTTGGTCATACCCATTACGACGAATTCGCACTCTTCTACAATTCCCCTTCCAAAAATGCGGCTAGCGCGATCTCGACGGCTTGGGTTGGACCCTCCGTCACTCCTTACACTAACCTGAACCCCGGCTTCAGAGTCTACAAGGTCGATACAGGCAATTGGAACATTTACGATGCAGAGACTTATGTCGCAGACTTGACCCAAGCCTCGACCTGGGACGCCAAGGGTACAACTCCAAACTGGCACCTCGAATACTCGGCTCGCGCAGCCTACACCCCTTACCTCTCCTCTCCCTCCGCCGCCACACAACCCCTCTCCCCCGCCTGGTGGCACAATGTCACCGTCGCCTTTGAATCCAACCCAGCAGCCTTCCAGAAGTACTGGACCTACCGCGGAAAATCCGCCAACAAGATGCCCGCCTGTACGAATGGATCCGCATGCCCCAAGGAAATGATCTGTGACCTCCGAGCGGGCAAGAGTTCTGATTCCTGTTCACCCATTTCTATCTCGTTGAAGGCAAGGTCTGACCAGCGGGCTGAGGCTATGGAGGCTATGGCGGGAGAGGCGATGATGGACCCCTCGGGGTTGCGTAGCCTGTACAAGCGTGCTCCTCTCAAGCCCTGGAACAAGAAGTTGTGCGGAACTATCAACAAGCACTAATGTGCATAACGACTGGACTCACTCCAGCCTTCTTTTACCCAATACCCTACTATTTATTTTATCTTTTTTCCCCCACCCCTCTTCAAACCATCACGCGTTGTTCTGATAAACGCGATGAAAATAGTGCATACATTTCAAATAAAAAAAATCTCGAAATACCAAACTTCATTCCAAGTTGGCTGTATGGGTAAAAAAAAAAGTATCGTTGAAATATTGCTATTGTGTCTGTTTGGTATCTGGTAATGGGTAAATAGTAAAAAGTAACAAAAACGAAAATATTGTACAAGCGCGACTAGCTACGGCTGATATTTGCGTAGGCATTAGTTTGTCTGCCCCATTTGTGTTTTCCCCGCTTTTTTTTTTCGAAGGAGACACAAATAAACAAACAAAAACAAGAGGACAAGCAGAAAAAAAAACAGCCTAGCAAACACGCATCTCTTTCATCGATACATCTGCCGCTCGAGCAGATCGTCATCCACAGGCGCAAACTGGAGCAAGCGTACTCCTCCTTGCACAAGACCCACCTAAAATAATAATATTCGATCCAGAAGAAGATTATCAATCTTTTCATTAATGTCGATGATCACAACCATATAATACCCACTCCCCATCCAAGCCATGGTCCTCCAAAAAAAAAATGTGAACCCTAAAACACTCAAAGAAAACTTACGACGATGTACTCGGGATCGCAGTCGATACGCGAAGGTCGGAGTCCTTGGATAATCTTCTCCAGCCCAGGGTTGAGGCTATGGGCAGTCACATATTCTCCATGCTGCATCCCATATCCTTCTTCTCTTCTACCGTCATCGTCCATCCGGATCGCCGCCTCCCCACTTTCGTCCACAGGAAGAGCAGACGCCGGCGTAGTAGTCGTCGCTCCAATAGGACGCGGACTAGGAGGCGCAGGGTACACTCCAATCTCGGCTGCCGGACGACTGTGCCTCAAAGAATGCACACGGATCGGGACATGGTCCTTCAAGTTCTCAAAGATCTGCACATACAGCAGCTGGAACCGTCCTCCTCCCATAGCCGCAAAGTTGCACGTATGCGTCAATTGGTGGCGCCAGTACACCTCTGCGCCTTGGTTGTCCCACTCTTCCTGAGAGATGTGACGCTCAAGATTAACCGTGCTCTTGATGCCCGACGAGGACTTTCTTTGGAGGAGAGGCAGGCGGATATGGGCCATAGTGTTGCTTGACTCCCAGACAACCATCGAAAAGTCATTATGGAGCCAGCAGAATGAGACTTGGTGGTTAGGGAGGATCGAGTCAAGAGTGAACCGACCGTAACACTCTCCATGGAGTGAGAACAGTCTGATCAAACCGTCGTAGTGAAGTTCGAGGATAGTGTTCTGCACAAAGTACAGAGCCTCTGTAATCGACGTCTATGTATTTTTCAAAAACGCGGTACGAATATGGTTAGAGTTGGTCTCAAAAAATACAAACGCGGTTCGCACCATTAGCCATTCATTGGGGCAAGATAAACAGGAAAAAAAGGTGGGAGGGTGTTCACCTCGTCTTCAACCTTGAATTGGCTGACTTTGACACCAGTCTTCCAGTTCCAGGTACTATAGCGGCCCTCTCCATCAGAAGCAGCGAGGTAGGTATCGTTGATGGCACAGATAGCCAGATCCCAAAAGTCCTCCTCATAGAGACCGATTTGCTGACCCGTCTCTGTCGAGAACAACCGGATCTCAGACCGGAGGTTGTCGATATCATAACCGAGACCCGCAACAATCTTTTGCTCCTGGAGATGCTCGACCCAGGTAATCTCCCCGCGGATCTGGAACCGGTGAAGCAGCGTTCTCGTGTTAATGTTCCACAGATGGACCCGACCATCGTCACAGCCTGTCAGGACATAGGGCGCCATGATCTGGAGGGTTGTCAACTTTTGGTAGTTGTCATCGAGCGAGATCACGTCTTGGACATGGCCCCGTCGCCAGTTCTTTTGCCGGAGGAGATGGCGCTTGCAGAAGAACTTCCAATTCGGAATATTGGGTGGGAGCGTCTTTGGGATATCAAAATAGAACTCGCCCTGGATGACGTTCAGAGCGAGCCTCTTCCAGATGAACTGGTCAGACGTTGCCCCATAGAGCAGTCTACATGCCTTTGGGATCAGAGAGGTAATTGAGAAAGACGAAAATTAGAAAAGAGTAAAAGAGAAGCGACAACAGAGTTAGCGTCCGTCAATCAACAACGGTCCGACTTTCAATTGAACCCAAATAGCAATGGGAAAAGGACGGGGAATATTTTGTCGGTAAGGTTGTTGTCGACAATGATCATTGCCATAGTTTGGTTGCCGCACGATTGCACTTGCTGCCGTTCTTGTTGTTGTTGGTTGTCGTTGGAACGTGAGCTGGAGAAGAGAGTGGTGAAAGAGGTGCGATGATAAACCAACCAAGCCCTGTAAGCAACCTTGCCTTGTTGTTGTCCATAATCCTTCAAAAGTTGCAAAGAGAGAAGAGTGACACGAGATGAATGATTTCAAAAGGCAAAATGCGGGGTAGTTGGTCCCTCTCCTCCTGTTTCCCAGGCTGTAAACAAAAACAAAAAATCCGCGCGCCGCTTCCATTCGCATATGGCACAGTCAGCTTCCCCGCCTTTTTTGAGTTCCCCTTTCATTCCCTCCTTCTCTTCTTTTGACCACCACGACCCTGTTTATGCCTTCAGTCAGCCTGTACAGTACAAACAGAGATTTTTTTTCTTATTATTAAGTCTGTCTCAATTGCACACAACACACACACACATAAAAGACCACAAGGGCAACTCTCTTTTTGTTATCCCTCACGGGTACATTGGGGACATGTATGGAACAATGGGGAAATAAAGGCAGACACATCTCGGCGCATGAAAAAAAACACACACACACACACACAAAAAAGGGGAATCACACAATGCGGGCACACAGCGGGTACAACTAAAAGAAGAACAAAAAAAAAAAAAAACGTGGGCACTCTGATTGTTTAGGAAACGAAGAGAATACTTACCAATTGGCAGTTGTAAATATCTTGGAGGGACAAGCGACCAAAGATCGAGTAACGGATGTCATACGGCATTAACAATCTCTCCAGTCGGTCTCGTCCGTCTGTCCGGACACCCAAAGACGAGGACGATGCTTCTGCGGTGGCGGGCACCACGGACACTATTGTCGATTTCGATGTTGACCGAGAGACGGCGGGCAAAGGGGAAGTGGAAGAGAGTAAAGTAGGCTCGAGCTTGATTGTCTTCCTCCACAAAGATGACGATGACGACAGCAATAACACGGACGAGTCGATAATGTTTGAGGGATTGAGCAAGGATGGAAGGACGAAGGAGGAATCACGGGTGTCCGACTGATCTTCCTGCGTCTGCTGCTGTTGGTGGCGGAAATCAGACCACAAGGCCCCAGGGGAAGCGGCTGCTGCTTCGGTGGAAGGGAAGAAGGAGGAAGTCGATGTCGATGACAATGACAATGACGATGATGACGACAAGGACAACGAGGGCTCAACATCCTTGGTATCGATTGAAGTCGCTGGTGGGGTGGATTCATAGACAGTGAAAGCCGAACTGTCGTTATGCTGGTGATAGTGCTGGTGGGGATGATAAGGGTCCAATGACGATGTCGGGTATTGTTGCTCCGTGCAGTGCTGTTGTTGTTGCTGTGCTGCTGTAGCAATGGTAGTGGACGAGGAAGAGGCGGAAGAGGAGGAAGAGGAGGCGTGAGTGATGGCGGTGGAGTGGAAGGAATGGGAGAGGAGGCGAAGTGGGGCCGAGGCCAAGCTGTAGGATCTCGACACCTTTCCATCGCCCTCGGGCTCTTGGCGAGTCGTCATGGCAACGATGGGAGTGTGTGTGTGGTGAGACAAGGAGAGAGCTGAATGTGAGAGGGAAGGTGGAGGTGTGAAGAAGAAAAGAAAGAATGAAAGGGAATGAATGCAAGCGGATAAAAAAAGAAATGGGGAGGAGTGAACAATAGTATTCTAGCTCCTTGTGAGGATGCGGGTACGGGGAGGATTGCTCCGGGGCAAAGGAAGGAGGGGTATATGTATGTCAGAAGAGTATGTGCAGAGGGGAAGGGAGTAAGCAAGTAAAGTAAAAGGTATAGAATAAACAGACTAGGACAGAGATAAAAGGGCTTTTGTATTTTGTTATTCAACTGGGATCAACAATCAGTGAAAGAAAGGGTTCGAATGTGGAGATGGTAGAGTGAATCGTGGAGATGGAAGGAGGGGAGAGACCAACATATGAGTTCCTATGGTGCACCTCTAGTCGTGGAGAGGTCAACACATGAAGGTCTAACGACTAACAACAACAAAAAGAGAGGGTAGGTCGTATGAGAGGGTGGTGGATGGCAAGAGGGGAGGAGTGATGAAGGACGAGGAAAGGATAAATAAAGAACAAAGAAAAGGGTGTTGAGAGAGTGAAAGAGTGCGAGGGGGTGGGATGGAATTAAAGTGAGTGAGAGATTGGAGGAAGGAAGAGTTGATGGGAGAGAGAGAGAGAGAGAGAGAGAAAGAAGGAGAAATAATCCGAAAAAATATAATAGAGGTCGTTCGCGACATTTTATTTGTTGTTGCGTGAGAGTGCCTTTGTGCCCTGACAAAGAACAAAGAGGAAAATGCGGGGTAAGAACAATTCTCTTTCTTTTATATTACAATAATGGGGAAGAGATGATGTGGTCTATCGATAACAGCTCAAAGGACTAAGACACTCTCGTCAGCTCATATAGACGCGAGAAAAAAAAATGAGTGAGAAGCTTGAATGTCTATTGAGACGTTTGTTCATGGATACAATGATATGACCTTGCAATACCAAATTACAATCCTCCTCTTTGAAGCAACGAATACAAGAAAAAGACAAGCACATGCTTAGCCATGAATGTATCCATGCAACAGTAAATGAAGGGAAAACAGAGCAACAAACAAACCAAGTCAAAAAGGAAAAGGATCATGAAAGAAAAGACCGTAGAAAAGTTATTCAAGGTCATCACTTGTGCGGGTGAGTTTGAGTTCGGGAGGGACCCATGGATACGGAAACATCCTCAGCCAACCAGCGTCGATTTACCGTCGCACAAACCACCCCTCCTCCTCCGAACCCATCCGACACTGAGCCAAAAAAAAACGATGATGATGATGAATGGTCCATAAAAACAAGCCTCAAAAATATACCGACTCAATTGACAGACGCATCATGAACCCAGTACAGGTGCCCTCTTTTCATTTTTGAGTTGAATTGAAAGCTCTATCCCTCATGGCATGGCGGGAAACTCTACAAGAAGAAAGAGGGTGTTGTCATGATCGCCCGCTCCTAGGAAGGAAGAACCCAGCTGGATCGATATTCGTTCGCCGCTCCATCCATCGTCCGCATTGGCATAATAAATTAGCAGGATCTCCACAAAACAAGAACAAAGAATACCGAAAAACAAAAAAAAACTAGCAACACACATAAAAACAAGAGACCCCACTTTTTGTGGGACCATACTCCTTAGAATTGAACGTTCAACCTATTCACGCGCCTCGGCCTAAGAAGTCCAGAACTCAAACAAACCATCATCAACAACAATAGTGGTGTCAAAAAAACATGGATCATTCACCGAGTCAAGTTAAGACACTCAATTCATGAAAATGGGTCTCCCTTCTTCAACAAATGTCTTTTTGTTGGGCTTTGCTTGTGCAGCTGTTGGTGTCTGTACTTGTAGGGTTTTAATTGTTATTCTACATGAGGGTTGGAAAAGGAGAAAACAAAAACATGGAGGAAGAGTGGGGAATAAAGTGTAATTGCTTTTCTAGAGACCCTTGGAGAGAACGTACTCTTTGTACTCCTTGATACCATCTCCCTGGAACTTCTTGAGACTGCCTCCCTCGCAGACCCACAGCTCGCTGCAGACAGCCTTGATGAATCGCTCGTCGTGGGAGACAATAACAACTCCTCCTTGGAACTGGCTCAATGCACTCGTCAACGCATCAATCGAGTCCATATCCAAATGGTTAGTAGGCTGTGTCAAATTAAAGAGGATGATAGTTTGTCAGTTATGTATCCGCTATCAACTTTGCATAAATGCTCAGCAGTAACAAAACAAGCAAAACAACAAAGGCAAAAGGCATACCTCATCAAGAATCAAGAAGTGAGGGTTCTGGAGTCCGAGACAGGCAAAAGCGACTCTTGACTTTTGTCCTCCAGAAAGTGTGGCAATTTGCTGAAGACCGACCATACCAGTGATACCAAATGATCCCAACTGACGACGGTACTCCTCCTCGCTCTTTCCTGGCCAGTTCTTGGCCATAAACTCGACCGAGGTCAGGTTCACATCCAGTTGGTCCACGTGATGCTGACTGAACAGGGCGAAACGAAGACGTCCGTGACGATGGACAAGACCCTTCTGAGGCTCGAGCTTGCCTGTCAACAACTTTAACATCGTAGTCTTACCAGCTCCGTTGGGACCAACCACAGCAATACGCGAATCCATTTGCATGTCCAGGTAAATGTGCTCCAGAATGTTCTTCTCGGCGTTATATCCGAACGTGCAGTCTGTCATCTGCAAAATTGGTGGTCCAAGCTTCTCGGGATCTGGGAACTTGAAGAAGATCGAGTTCTCGACCTCTGGTGGCTCCAACTCTGGCAACTTTTCCAGAATCTTGATCTTACTCTGCGCCTGGGCGGCCCTGTTGGCGTTGTATCTCCAGCGGTCGATGAAAGCCTGCAAGTGAGCGCGGTACTGAACCTGGTTCTCATACTCGCGAAGCTGGGCCTTGTGACGCTCAGCCTTGGTCGTATGGAACTGCGTAAAGTTGCCTTTGTAGTAATCCAATTGCTCAGAGTGCTGGTACAAAATATCCGTAGCGACCTCATCCAAGAATTCTATTTATCATAGAGCGAAAATGGACGTGGTTAACATCATATAGCCATCCTTCTACAATCATTCCAATCGGACAGAAAAAATCGTATCGTGCTTACCTCGGTCGTGAGAAACGACAAGTAGGGTATTGGGCCAAGTTTTCAAATAGTTCTCCAGCCAGATAACGGCAGGGATATCCAACATGTTTGTAGGCTCATCAAGAAGCAGCAGATCGGGCTTGTTGAAAAGGGCGCGGGCAAGAGCGAGACGCATACGCCATCCTCCGGAGAAACTCTTTGTAGGGTTATGGTGCTTGTCGGGAGTGAATCCAAGACCGGCAAGAATCGATGCAGCACTAGTGTTCGTCAAAAAGAAAAGGACGCCGGTCGTCGCGCGATGTTAGTCCATGTCCAACGAATCCTTGTAATTCTCCCGAACCGTCGTAAAACGTAAAGTAGAGTTGAACGTTACCGAGCTTCAGCCTTGTCGGACTCAATGGCCTCCAACTTGGAGTAAACATCCTTGAGATCTACCATGGCCTTCTCACGATCCTGCTCAAACTCCTCCTTGGAGCGGGTGTCGCCCTCCTGCAAGCCCTTCTCCATATCCATGTTCAAAGTGTTCAAGCGCTTCTCCTCGCCCAACAAATGCTCGCGCCACTGATCAGCCGCTAACACAGCCTGAAGAGCCTCGGTATCGCTACCAGCCATCTACATGGGCAAAGTAATAATTACTTGGTTAGATATCAAACACACAAACATTGGAACATGATTAAGCGATGACCCTCAAAAGAAAAGTCAAGATGATTTACCTCCTGCTCGACGTGAAGAATACTGATGTGGGTGGGGACGTTGAGCTCACGGCGGGAGAGGGTGCGAAGCAAGGTCGACTTTCCGATACCGTTACGACCGACAAGACCATAACGACGTCCAAAGGCGAGGGTGAGGTTGGCGTTGGTCAAGATACGCTTTCCAGCAAATGAGATATCAAAGTTCTCCAGCTTGACGTCCTTGAGCTTGCCCTTGGTGGAGGTGTAATCCAGAATGGGGTTGACGGCCAACATGTCGACGTCTTCCTTCTTGTCCAGCAACTTACTGGCTGCGTAGTCGACACGGGCCGTGCGCTTGGCCATCTTGGCCGCAATCTTGGCCTCGGCCTTCTCCAGCTTCTTGGTATCGACCTGCGAGAGGATCTTGCGTCCAGAGAGGGCCTCGAGATCGACGGTGCGGGCTCCGATCTTGCCGGTAGCCGAGACGCTGTCCTGGCTCAACATGTGCACGGGCTTCTCCAGCAACTTTGCCAAGCCGTCGGATCCGACACTCTTGCTGGTGTGGCGCTCCTGGGAATCGAACATGGATTGGAAGCGGTTGCAAAGGGCGTCAATGGCGTCGGGCTCACCACCGGCGTCTTCCAGAAGAGGGCGGACAAACTCTGCGATGGCGTCCTCGTCGTCGCCGAGGGTCGAGTTTTCGTCGAGGTAGCCGACGATGTAGTCGATGATGGCGTCGTCTGCGTCGGGTACGCACTCGCGGACCATCTTTGACATCTCTGCTTTACTGAGAACGGTGGCAACCATGATTTGCTGATGGGGGACCGTAACGAAAAAGGGAAGAGAGGGGGGGGTAAAGAGAGAGGTTGGTTGGTGAGGTTGGTGAAAGAGATGTCTGTCAAAGCTCACTGTGCAGAAAAAAAGGGCGTGGGCAAACTGTGTTGTTGTTGACCGAAAAAATAGTCACGTGCTCATTTCCTAAAGTCCAACCTCTCCAACCGATCCATCGTGCTATGGCGCTGCAACTCTAACCCGCTGGGCTGCTGCCTCGTTCTGCTCGACCTGTTGGTCCGCTGTCGCTTTCTTATACTTCCATCGGTGACATCGTCGTGCATCCAAGGCATATCTTATTAAAATGAATTGGTCTGCGTGCACTCTTCCTGCCACTATCCGAAGCCTTCTGTCCAAGTCATGAATAAAGAAAACGATAAATGTTATTGTACAAAAAAAAGCTACTTGATACTGTAAATGAATTGTACGCGTCACCCATCTTCTCTACAACTTTACGGGCGGTAGCGCATGTTCCTGAACTGAGAAGTAGGAGTGCCCCGATTGGGGTATTTGAACTGACCAGCCCACTTAATGTTGATCTCAGGATTAACCTGCGTCCACGAATTGACTACCAGACGGTAGTTGGTCTCGTCCGGGGGAGTGGTCGCAATATCAGACCGGTTCAAAACCACATTTCCGTCGACAGACCAAGTAACAAAGTTCTTGCGCCACTCGAACGAGTATGTGTGCCAGTCATCGGCAGCGTCAAAGGGCAGATTGATTGAGATCGGGTTCTGTTTATGGTCGTGCCAGATGTTCATCCAGGCGATCTTGGTATTGAGTCCTGTGAGTTCAATATCGATCTCGGTATCCTCGTTTGCGATCACGAAGAAGGAAGTGACTTGGCCGACTACGCTAGAAGGGATCATTTCGATTGAGTAGATGCCGTAGCCGAAGTCTTCTTGACGGTGGATCAGTTCTCCGCAGGAAAAGGGCTTCAAGTCGGAGTCCTTGCCGATCGTGATCTGGGTGCCAGCGCCGCTCTCGTGGACCTGCGAATCCCTGAACGAACATCCCCATCTGTTTGCGAAAGGCAGAGGAGATGGAAAGTGTAAGTACGTAGGATTAGCATAAAAAGATCACAAATCGTATCAGCCTTTGATCTTTGACCGCGGTGTCTCACCTGTCGGGGCCGTAACCATCGGCAATGATAAAGTCGTCGTGAGACGACATGGACTCTGTGATAGCTCCGCTGGCTTGAACTGAGGACAGGAAAGCCGGGGCCAGGAGCGCAATCGAAGGAAAAATGTAAGAGACGCGCATGTTTGATGTGTTTTTTTTGTTTGTGTCCGTTGACGAAGAAGAGCCGCTTGAGTAATTAATAGTTGAAGAAGAGAGAGAAGACGACGAGGAGATGAGCGAAATGGGGGCCAATTGAGAGGAACATCATTGTCCTTTATACGTTGACGCATGATGTGTCCAAGGTTGTGGTAACTGCCGTGGAGTGAAGTGAGAAGATCAAGCAAGAAAATCGATCGACACGATACTCGGCCAAGACTCGGACGCGTCCAAGTCACGATTGTTTTGTCATATGTTTCAATCGCCCATGGCGCAGAGAGGGAGAGGATTTTTCTTTGGTGTGAGTTAGAACGGTGTATTTGTCGTGGGATAGCTGGTTTTTGAGCGTGAATCAGGACATAGAGTAAAAATACAATCCTGGGGATTCAAGTTGGAATAGTCATACCCTACAATCCACTCTGTCGTTGATTTGGTGGTTTGGTAATAGCGAACGCGTACTTTCAGCTTTCGCACGAGTTTTTCGATGAGTGCGAGACCAAGGGTCAAAAAAGATATTACAAAGAAAAGGGAGAGTCGATCGTGC
The DNA here is from genome assembly GCA_019671135.1 of Linnemannia hyalina. NCBI lineage: Eukaryota > Fungi > Mortierellomycota > Mortierellomycetes > Mortierellales > Mortierellaceae > Linnemannia > Linnemannia hyalina. Next base: position 3,025,570 of record JAHRHY010000002.1, on the reverse strand, counting down.
TAAAGAGAGACAAAGCCTCCAGCTTAAAGGAAAAGAAGAGCCTCCAGCCCAAAGGAAAGGTAAAGCCTGCACTGCAGCTCAAAGGAAAACAACGGTAACAACCCAACACAATCAACATTAAGAAAGAGTCCGACACAACAGGAAAGCCCTAGGAATTGACAGAAAACAGGCCAAGGCCTCGACCGAGCGTCTTGCCTTCTAAGTTGATTGCACTCAGGTGAATACGAAAGGTATATGTATGTGTTCCTCTTCTAGAAGACATGGTATTAAAAATCGTACGTTCTTTTTTTCTCGTTAAACTAGAAGGCTGTAAAAGGGCTGTTTGCTTGGCTTCTGCCTGTTGTTTCATCAGATGTTGCATGGAAACCAGGCGACGCGATCAAGAAAGAAGAAAAAAAAGAGCGCAAATCATTACGAGAGCACAACAACAAAAGACAACAAACAACAGCACAAAAGTACAATGTCGCTCAACCTCTAGAGCGCGGAATAATGATAGCCCCTTCTTGGCTTTGTCAACAGGAGTATCTCAAATAAGAGGGTGAATAGTGAGCGCGGTCAAAATTGCCTTTCTCGTCAACTCAATGCGTTACCGACGCACTTACCTGTAATTAGGATTTTTTTTTTTTTGTTCACCTCCTGTTTGGCCGTGAACAAGTGGGCCGCAATGGTTGTCTATGCTCTCCACTTCTGTGCCGTTGCCCTCGTTTGTCCTAATATTAAATCATTCTTATCCGGTGCTGAATGCCGATTGGGTGCTGATCAAACCTGTTGAAGGTTAGCCACTTTGCCGTCCACAGCAGTCAAAAAGTTTTTCTTTGCCCTTTTCGTCCCTCTTGACTTCTTGTCTTTGCTTTCTTCACCCCCTTCTTCCCTCTTTCCTTCCTTCCTTCCTTCCTCCTTCTTCTCCTGATCCTCTCTCTCTTCTCCTCCCCCATCCCTCATTCCTTCCTTCACTCTCTCGTTCACACCGCCCTCATTCCAAGCCACTCACTCATCACCCTCCTCACTCGCTTACCCATTCCATACCCCAACTACGCCAACACCTACACAGCACAACACACCCCATAACCCCAAAACCTCACTCTTCAGTCACACTCACAACTCCGTATCAAATTTATATATTATTCTTCCTCGTCGCCTCCTTCCCCTGCAAACCCTGAACAGCAACTTCAAACACTCTCGTCGCTATGACTTCACAAGAACAACTCGACGCAAAGCGACGACGAGTCTCTCGTGCATGGTAAGCAATAAGCACAAGCTCGAAATAAAATATACAGAAAGAGACAAAAGCACGAATGAACGGCCCGCAGACTCCCTTTCCTGGCAAGAATAGTTCTCCCGGGGGAATACAATTACCAAATCTGACTTTGTTGTGTTGTTTGTGATATTAACTCTTGTCTTCGTTTTCTTTTCTCTTTCAACCTCCTCTTCCTCCTCCTCCTTACCAAACAAACCACACTGCGCTTCTGCTCTTGCGATGAATATTTTCCTATCTTATTTCTAACAGCGATACCTGTAGAAGGAAAAAGGTGCGCTGTGACGGCATCCAGCCCGCTTGTACCAATTGCATTACCTTTGGCTTCCAATGCACGTAAGTATATAACAGTGATACCTTTCTTGCTGTCGTCAAATATCTCTCCTTCCCTATCCAAAAGAAAGCGACAGTGGTTGTTGACCTAATTGTTTGTTACGTTGTACGACTCAATACTGCGTCTCATACGAAAAATAAGAAAGAATAACATTGTTTATTGTACGCATTAGGTTCAATGACTCTGCAAAGAAACGTGGTCCGCCCAAAGGATACATCGAGGCACTGGAGAACAGATTGCACAGGATGGAGAGTCTTTTGGGAGGACTTGTTCACACCGGAGACCGACCTCGAACAGATATCGAGAGCTGGACGAGTGGTCATGGTGGAAGCAATGCAAGTGGACTGGGAGGCGACGATCACGATGACGACCTCGACTCGCTCGATGCCTGGGCTCCAACGGATCCCCCACATAACGCTCACCCCTCGAGCAGTAGCAACAACAGTAATGGCACAACAAGCTCAGCTCACCCGCCTGGACACCCGTCTCATAGAGCAGAGTCTCCCCTCGCCTTCAGTCACTCGCCAGAACCGGAGGACGACATCTCGACATACAACGAAAGGGCCCGCAGAAAAATCAACGCTCTTTCGGACAGCATGGACAGCATGACACTCGACGAGGGCGTATTCAGTCGGTACCTCGGCAACAGTTCAGGAATTGATCTCATCCAAAAGAACCAGCTCCTTAAGAACGGATATCTGATGGTTCCTCTCAAGCAGAAGGATCATTACGAGTGGCAATTGGAGACCGAGGCGGCATTGGCACAGCTGACTTCGCAGATGACAATGCCTCCGCAGGATCTGGCAGACCACTTGATCGACACTTACTGGACCTACATCCACCCACACATGCCCGTTCTCCACAAACCGCTCTTCATGCGTCAGTACAAGAATGCCGATCCAGAGAAGCGTCCGCCTGCGGTGCTACTGAACGCCATGTTCTCTATCGCCTCTCGCTTCTCTGATCACCCCGAGATTGTCGGACTGTCGGATCCAGAGGACTTTGGAGTCGAGTACTTTTCCAGGGCCAAACGGCTGGTCGACTTGGACATGGACATGCCTCGACAGGCCTCGATCCAGGCGCTGCTTTTGATGACACTCTACCGGTTTACGAGTACCAAGTGCGGCGGTCGTGGTGTCTGGGTGATGTTGGGACAGGCGACCAGAATGGCTCAGGATTTGGGGATGCATCGCAACTCGGCCCGCTGGTCTCTGCCACCTTTGGAGACTGAGATCCGGAAACGACTTTGGTGGGCCTGTTATGTCATGGATCGCTGGGTGTGTGCCTCGCTTGGACGACCGATCGCCATTGACGATGCCGACTGTGATGTAGATTATCCCTCGGCGGTGGAACAGGACTATGTGGACGCGGACGGAAACGCAGCATCGCCTCATGAGAACAGCGACAAGATCAACGAAGAGTCTTCGTTCTTCCTGCGGTACTTTGTGGAGCACATCAAGTTGGCAAAGCTGGTTGGGTTAATCTTGAGGCGCATCTATGCGGCGGCTACGAGGACTCATGGACCGGCTCAGGTGTCGTCTACGGTGGCAGAATTGGATACGTTACTGACAAAGTGGCTCCTGGACCTGCCTCAGGATCTGAGATACGACCACCAGGCCACCACCTTTAACCGCTGGGTTGCCATCATCCATTCCTCCTACTGTAAGTTTTTTACTTTTTTTTTCTACTAGGCCAGCTATTACGTTGCATTCCGTGATGCTCACCACTAACACTATTTTTGCTCATGAAATAGACACGGCGCTGATCCTGTTACACCGACCCTACATGATCCCAACCTTGCTGACAAAGTCCAACCTATCCGACTCGATGCCATCCCTCAACATATGTGTCTCTGCCGCAAACTCGATCACCCACCTGGCGAAACGACTCCACGAGACCGACAACCTCAAGTACCTCTGGGCCTTCTCCTGCTACGAGCTCTTCACCGCCTCCTTGATCCACTTAACCAACTCTGCGTCCATCGATATGCGGCTCCAGACACAGTCCAGGAACAACCTGGTCACCAGTATCCTTGTCCTCAAGCGGGAGAGTGGTCTTTGGTTTAACGCTTCCAGGGTGTCGAAGTTTCTGGAGGATCTGATGTGTGCGCATTTGAACTTTGAGGAGTACAATTCGGAAGGCAGGAGTATGCATCCGGTTGTGGTTAGTGATCTTACGGACAATAATAATGTAAACTTGCCGATTGTCCTGAGAGATGGGCACCCTTCCGGAGGATCGCTACTTGTGGCGCCCAAGGAGTCTACACCTACGTCGTCCCAGACGCCGCCCTCTGCAGTGTCGACTCCTAATTCTTCGCCCTCAACGCCGACGACGGGCGCACCTATGGATACTTCTCCAGATGGTGGCAGTCCGGGTAGTCGTGGCCCTATGCTGATCCCTATGCGCGATGTGCCACCATCATCGTCACCATCAACAACAGCCCCACCCACTTCTGGAGCCTCAACAACGCATCCGGCAGTGACTCCTCGGCCCATGAAGAAGAGTCGCAAGCCAGTATCCAACTCTCAAAGGAACTCGCTCCTTTTCAACAGCTCTACTCCTTCTCCTTCTCCTGCGGCTCCTCCTGCGGCTCCTCCTGCTTTCGTATCTTCAACACCTGATCATCCCACGTTCTCATTCTCGTCGCTCTCGATTCCGGGGATGTTTACTCAAGGTCAGGCTTTTCCCTTTGGCGGCGCCAACTGCCCTGCTCCTGGTGCTCCTCAGCAGCAGCAGCAGCAGCCTCAACAGCAACAGCAACAGCCGCAATATCAACAACAACAACCTCAGCAGTTCCAACCACAACAACCTCAGCAACAGCAGCAGTCGTCTTTCCAGTATTCGGCAACACCCCTGTTCTCGTCCCCATTGGCCCTGCAGCAACAGACAGCGACCGGCTCCTCCATCCGGAAATTTCCCACCCAACAGCAAGGACCACCAGGATCGCAACCTCCACAACACCCTCAAGTCCAACAGTTGCAGCAAGGAGGGGGAGGAAACAGCGGGCTCATGCAGTACCAGCAACAGATGCAATCAAGTCAAGGATACTCCTCGCAAGGTGGGTTTATTCCACCCACCTCTTCGGCAGCACAAGGCTACGTGAACGGGATGACAGGAGGCGGGCCTCCCATGCGCGACAACAACGACTACTCCAACTTTTCGCTCTTCCCTCAACAGGACGCCTCTGCCCCTGCCTTTGCCACTTCTACTACTGGAGCTGGGTCTCCAGCAACAGCGGTGACAGCAGCAGGAACAGGAGCATCACCCATGCCTCCATCAACCACAGCAGGAGGTGGAGGCAGTCCAGGTCTGTTCCAGGACCCGAATGTCATGGCCGCAGTACCGAACCCGTTCTTTGGCGTGCCCAATACCATTGACTGGGACGAGTGGCAGCAGTACATCGCCAATGCTGGCCTGCAAAAGTTTTAGAACCCATAGTCCCCACCCCCCGCTCCATGAATTTTCAAAGCACATAAAAAAAGTAAACAAAAGAAACAATGTGCACTTCCTTTTTCCTTTCTACAAGCTACTTTTGGTTGCATGAGGTGTTTTCGCGTTGTTTTTGTCTTTTATCTAGTTAGCTTATCAGATCTTTCGTGGGAGAGGAGCAGTGAGTAGATGGGTGAACATGTGTTCGTCTATGTCGGGGGGTGTTGGTGGTGCAAACTGCTCTCTCGTTACGTGTATCTGTCCTCTTCTTCTTTTCTGTAATAATTTTCATCTCTTGCCTTGTTCTCTATCTCATTTCTCAAGTCTCCTGGACATGATACACGTTCGAAGACGAGCCCGAAACCCCGACGCCAGGAACACTACCAGAACCAGCACCAGGCGCAGGAATAGGGTGATGGGCAAAGGTCGTAGGCGTAGACGGCGAAGGCGGTTCATTCAAGACCTCATCCAGACTGCGATGGCGCGAGAGCTCTGTCAACACAGTCTCATCAACAGGGATAATTGATTTCCGACGGAACTGGTGAAAGACCGGTCCGCTGTTCTCAAACGTTTGAAGGTCCCCGCCGTACATGTCTTGGTCTGCGCCTCCCGATACCGAACCGTCCAACTCACTGCCGTCCTTGTCAATCATATCGACCTCTCCTCCTTGATCGGACGCCACTACAAAAACGAACGCGATAATAAAGAGAAACGCGTTAGTCACTGAAAATAAGAAATGAAAATATTCATACTGCCCTTAGTGTATGTTTACCTAGTGGAGGCGGGACGGAGTCAACGGGGGTGAACGGCATTAGTGGGGGCGGCGCCACAACGTCTCCTTGCGCTGCCAAGTTTGCATAATTGTCTGCAGCCTGCTGTTCGAGTCGCAGCCAGAGCTCTTCTCTATCCTGCAACCTCTTTCGATCGCTACACAAAACAACATAAGCAAAGAAATAGAGTTAATGCGGCTGCGATCACCAAATAACAATAACAACAAAAATGCAGGCTCTGCGTTTTTTGGGTTCCATCTCCTTCAGAAAAAAATGAAAATTGACATACTTTTGTCGCGCCTGTCGATAATGGTTGGTACACTCGTCAAACAGCTGCGGGGTCACATCCATGAACAACTTGAGCGCATTGAAAACAAGTCCATGAATCGTCCTAAGAAAAACAAAATGAAAGTGAAGGTTGGTCTCACGCTAAAGTCAAAGAAACGTAGAAGAAACAAGTATAACCACAAAACAATACACGAAACAAATACTCTACCTATTCCAATGAGTCTTCGAGTTCTTGTAGAGAGATTGAAACATAATGGGCAGGATTTCATTGGCATTGTCGTGGATCAAGTTGACAATATACTCGTTGTTCCAGTAATACAACGCCCTCTCAGCAACCTAACATAATAAAATGCACGAGTAGTGGCGAATGAGTATACATATCACCTTTGCGAACAAATTCCATCGCCGACATGAGAAATAGAACATACCTGAAAGTGCGGACTAGAGACGCAGCGGGCGATCTGCGTAAAGAGTGGGCCTTCGATTTTGACAAACTCCAATGGCTCAATGACATCGAGGATCTCCTCGATTTCATTCAAGAACATCACTTCCTTGGGACTGTTCACTTTAGGCCAGAATCGCAAGAGTCCATGAATCACCTATGTTCCAGTAAAAGTGCATGTAAGTAATCCGTGCCTCCCTTATACATTTGAACGCCGACGACTGCTTGACAAACAAAGTTATGGTTCATACCTCCTCGGTCAAGGCTGGATCCTTTTCCAGAAACTGGACAACGCAGTAGGCCAGCTGGGGGTGATAAAGTGTCAGAGATTTGACCTTGTGAAGCGGCAGGAGGACTTTGGTCAGGAATGTCTTGTGTTCCTCCTTCAGTGGCAATGCGAATCCGTTGATAATACTACAGAAATTGATGGTCGTACAAAGTGTCATAATAAAATTAATTAATTAAATTGCCATCAAACATCGTCGGAGTCAACCCCACGGAGCTGGACTTTTGGCTGGGCGCGCTGTGGCGTTACGCGAACTAATACCCCCAAAATAGCGCCTACCTTCCAAGAATCTCCAGCAACTCGGCAATCCCGTTATGTCTTTCCTTCTCATAAATGAATTGGAAGAATACATTGTTGATTGACCGCCGAATGAATGCCCTGAGGTTGAGGAATTTTCCATAGATCCGATGAAGTGTCGTCTTTAAAAAATCTCGCTCGCGGGGATCCTCGCTGTCAAACAGTTCCAGCAACTAGCAAGCAAAGAAAGCAAAGAAAGCAAAGAAAGCAAGCAAAATAGAGTGGAACTCAATTATGTTAGCGCGTGCAATCGAGGAATAAATACCAGAAGCGACGAAAATAAATGAAATTGAGACTCCAATGCTTGGTCCAAAGTAATGTTTCGGGTTGCTCGTGCGCACTCACCTGCAGAATGAAGTGGTGATCGATATACTTTTTAGCGATATTGGTGCCAAAGTCGGGCGACTCAATGAAGCGAAGGAAGAACTCGTACACGATCTGGAGATGAGGCCATGCCAGTTCGAGAACAGGTTCATCTTCTTCCGGATCAAATGCGTCGCCTGTTGGATTGACCTGAGGAGGAATCGTTCTAAAGAGGTTTGTTGCAAACTAGAAGTATCATAAAGGAATACAATTGTGATTAGGCGAATCAGATAGATGTCCATTCTTTCCTGGCCTGCAAGACTCGAACTGAAGGGCACCATTGGTCATTAGCTTTATCCCGATCCAATTCCCTGTTTATTACCATGTTGATGACCTCTGGATAGACAGGTTCCGTGATAACGCCGCGGTTGTTGGTGACGTATTCCAGGATCTCTGACAGCGTCTGACGTTTGATCTCCTTGCCCTTGAGCTCTGACGAGGCATCGTTAAAGTCGAACAGGACCGCACATTGACCAATCTTTCTCAAAAACAGGTCTTGTCGATCATTATGCGCCACCTCTAAGTATCAAAAACATTGTATCAATGGTCATAAGAGTAAAAAGAAAGACAGAGGGACAGGTTAGTGCATTTGACAGGATGACAGACATACCCTATACCGCCATTATCCCGTTTCTCCTGCCTGTCTCCCTTTTCTTTCCCTTGGATCCAAATATTGCAAAAAGAACCAATCACCCGCGCGGTTGTTTCATGTCTTGTTTTCCGTACCGTCCAATGCCTGCAACCTTTCTAGCGAAACGCGCTCTGTGACATGGAATCGAGACGACCGTTGTCGACGGGGAGTTTTGCTGATAGGGATCGCATCCTTGGGCGAGTTTTTCATCCTGTTGATTGGTCCGCTTTTCGGCATCTCTTTTTCTCCTTTGCCGGTGGGAGTTCCTGGACTGAGTGGAGACTGAACGCCGTGCGGGGACTCTCCATAGAGTTGCGGTTGTTGATCGCGCTAGATCGTGGACAGGGCGTACAGGAATAGACAGGAGTACCGAAGGGAAAGGTTAGTTCTTACACAGGCTACAACAACTCCTACTCTTTCACTTGCATTTTTTTTCTTCCATTGTATTTTAGTCTTTGATAACGAGGCAGAGCCAAGGGCAAGGGATATGCGGTGTTGATAATGATGATGAGGGTTTAAAAAAAAGGGGGACGCCAAGAAAGACGTGGTGGAATAGGCAGACAAGCAAAGTATGCAGAGTAACCAAAAGGAAAGAGAGAGCGAATGGCTGCAGTTGGCGGAGAGGGACAGACAACGGGAGAGTGAAGAGCAAAAGGCGCGGACGATTAAAAATGGCAGGGCGGACAGAGAGAGAGAGAGAGAGAAACGGAGCGTGCAGGTGGGCATAATTTGGGCGAGGCGGAAGGTATACGCAAGTGTGTCGCCAAGAGCATGTGCAATGAAATGCATATTGACTTACGGTGTCCAGTGGGTTCATTATGACAATGGAAGGCGGAATGGCACCGTGGCTGTTAATGTTGCTATTGTTGCTATTGTTGGCAGAAGACAAAGAGAGAGGCTGCTGCTGTTGTTGTTGTTGCTGATCTCTTTGACTCTGTTGCTGAGTCTGGTTGTGGGCCTGCGCCTGAATTTGAGCAAGAGTGTGAGCCTGTGCCAGACTAGGGTCTTGGGCAGTGGCGTTGTTGGTGTTGACGGTCGGAGCAGGGTTGGGGGCGGAGGACTTGAAGGGATTCGCGATGGCGTAGAGGGACTGAGCAATACCACTTGCACTTGTTGCTGAAGTAGTTGTTGGGTGGGTATCGAAGGGATGATGTGATTGCTGCTGTTGCTGTTGCTGTTGTTGTCCGTTGGTCAAGGTGGTGGAGGAGGATAAAATGGAAGAGGAGAAGGAGGAGGAGGAAGAGAGGTCAGAGGTGTTGATGGTGGGGTTGTTGGGGGTGCTGTTGGCGGAGGTCTTGTTCTTTTTGGCGCTGTCTGAGGAGGAGGCTGACTTTGACCTTGTTAGGACACCCTTCAGTCCCTTCATTGTCTGCGAGAGTGTTGTTGTGAGCGTGATATTGGAGGGAAGGATGAGGAGGATAGTAATAAAAAAAAGGACGGAGTAACGAACGGCACGAAGGAACTCAAGAAGGAGAAGAGCTAATGAAAAAAAGGGAGAGAGGTGTGAATCAACGAAGAGAAGAATGAAGAAAGTAATGAGAGTGTTGAGAATGCGAAGAAGTGTCTATGAGGATTCGGTGAAGAAAGGGATGGGAGGAGTTGGTTGTAATGCAAAATAAGAAGAAGGAAAGAAGAAAGGAAAAAAAAGAAAAAAAAAAAAGGAGGTTGGAGTTGTGGAAGAGAACGAATGCAAGAAAAAAAAGTAGGAAGGGGAGAGAGTGAAAGAGAGAGGAGTAAAGAGAGGGGACGCTGAAGACACAAATTTTAATTCGAAAGAGAACTTCCTGTACAACTCACTTATTCCCCACTCACTTTACTTCACTCTCACTGCCCTTCCTTATTTCTCTTTCTTCCTTTCTCACTTGCAGTTTTAGTATTTAACCTAAGACTGTAATGATAATAACCTTTCTCACTTGCACACTCATTCCCACCAATACTGTCAAACAACCAGCGCCAGCAGTCATGCCACTCGCGTCATTATCCTCAACGAACTCAATTGCTTCCACTCGATGCCTGCGCCCAAAAAAAAAATGCTGCCGTCTCCTTGCCACCAAAACTCTGGCTTCCCCATGTCCTTGCCAGCCTTCTCACCATTCATTCACTGTTGCATGCAACCCTCACTTCGCACTCAATCTTTATGTCCAACAGACACAGACATACAAAGACAAAAGGTTCACTCTGGTTCCGATCGTTACTACCCCCAACACGCCCGTAGTCTTTCTCTTTCTTATGTCTTTTCATTCACAAGGTCTATTCATCGCTCTTTTTTTTTTCGTCCACAATTTTATTCCATTCATCGGTCTGACATTCGCAAGTAGTAACCCTTAATAGATCAACAAAAACCATAAAGCTCATCCTTTTCGAAGAAAGGAGCCAAACCGGCACCTAAATATCATATCGGTATATCCACCCTGGCATCAAGGTGCCCAGATCGGCACCTAGTACGGCCCAAAACTATGCAATTGAGACAAAGTATTCTCAGAAGTCATTCTTGGAGCATAATTTAAATTCGCTAACACAGTTCAAATTGGGGTTGTAGCTCAGTGGTAGAGCGCTCGCTTTGCATGCGAGAGGCCTAGGGTTCAATCCCCTACTGCTCCAATCTTTTGCCTCTCTCACATACAGAGGTTGCTTCACTTTTTGTCAAAACTGAATGTGGTCTTTTGACTTGACAACCTGGGTTGTTCGTTTTTATTTGACAATCTTCTCTGTCCATTGATGGCGACACCAAAATACAAGGAAGGCATTCTTTTCGTCTTTGCCAGAATGATGTGTGAGAGACTCTGGAGAGAAATGCTACATTTTAGGTTGCCTCCACGATGAAGGCAGGGTTTCAAGAAACAATCAGTTCCAATGGAATAGACAGAAATATAACTGACAGGATGCTAGTTGACTTCTGCTATTTAAATTTTCATTTCTGAAAAATAAGTTGCATGAACTTGGCCTAGGGCACCCAGAGAGGATTGTCAAATAAAAACCTTTTTTTTTTTTTTTCATACACAATTTTATTTCTCTTTTTTTTTTTTTTTTTTCGTACACAATTTTATTTCTCTAACAAACAGCATAGAGAAGTTATTTGGAAGTAAAAGGGAACTACAGACCAAACTCTTCAGTGCACCATCCACCAGTCGCAGTCCGGTCCAGAACCTGGCTCTGCGCAACAATTGTCGCTGCTCTTCACAGCTTAAACGGAAGAAAATAAAACTAGATACGACTGAAGGGGATTCTTCCCATCCTCTCCATCATTAACAGCCTCCTCCTTCCTAACAAATTCTCCACCAACCGCTCGTCAGCAGCGCGTGGGTCCTTGGTCGCTCCAGGGCACCTTCCTTCATCATGTGTGGCTAGCGAAGCGCCACACGGGCAGAGATACCCTGGGTCTGCTCCCACGCGATCGTCGCGGAGCACCGAGGCCTGCGCCTCCAGGCAGCCAACAAACTTGTGAAGGACTGTCTTGGCGATTGTCAAATAAAAACGAACAACCCAGGTTGCCAAGTCAAAAGACCACATTCAGTTTTGACAAAAAGTGAAGCAACCTCTGTATGTGAGAGAGGCAAAAGATTGGAGCAGTAGGGGATTGAACCCTAGGCCTCTCGCATGCAAAGCGAGCGCTCTACCACTGAGCTACAACCCCAACATCGCCATGAGCAACCAACTTCAGCAATCGATACCTGAATCTTACAGTGCCTCTATCTAACCTTCATATTAAATTGCTGTTGTTTACATTTATAGAGGTCAGATTGTGCATGGAAAGTTAAGCTCAAAGAAGAGCGGAGAAGAGAATGTTTATCAAGTAAATAGCGACCTTAGCTCAGTTGGGAGAGCGTCAGACTGAAGATCTGAAGGTCGTGTGTTCAATCCACACAGGTCGCATTTCTTTTTTGTTCTTGACATTGGTTAGCATTTTTTGTGAGTTGCTTTGTAGTCGCCGCTGTGAAGTAAATGACTATTCTAATTATTTTTTTTATGCACTCGCCATGTATTCTTGCGCAATTGCACCCCCTCCTCTGGCTGTGCCGCGGGAGTTTTTTTTATCCATTGCGAAGCCGAGGAATGAATACATCCTCTGAAGTTAAGATAAGCCCAGCTGTCAATTGCGAAGCTTTTCCTTTTTGTTATTTTTACATCACCTCCCCCTTTTTGCTTTAAAAACATATAACCATTCGCTTTCTACAAACCGCATCTACGTCTCATCGCATTCTCTTCTACTCTAAGGAGACCATGTACGATGCGCGCATGAATGAACCTGGTGCGAAAGTGATATTTATCCTACAGCGATCTCTCTGTTCACCTCCACCAGCTAGCCTGTTTTTTTTTTCTTGATCGGGCTAGTTTCTGTCTTGCTCTTACACACAGAGACTCTCTCCCGTCTTCGTTACATTGCTTGCAATGTTTTTTACTTTGATGAAAAGGTAGCGCTGAACAGCGCGGGTTGAAGTTGAAGGAGAGGGCGAACAGGACAATGACAAAAAAAAACGAGGGGGTTAAAGTGAAAAAAGCCCTGGCTCATTCGTCAATATTGCTTTTATTGTTATTGTTTATTGTCTTGTCAAAAGGGTGCAGTCTCATTAGAAGCAGGAACCAACGAGAAAAGGGGAGGCAAAAAGACGGAAAAAAGAAAGATGGAAAAAGAAACCAAAAAAAAAAAACCAGGGGAGAGGAATACTTTCTACTCTCATTCTACTCCCTGTGCTGGATGTTCCTGTTGTCATCGTTGCGTTAGTTTTCTTGGTTGTGTTTTGTTGATGTTGTTTGGCATTGTATGGGGTGTATTCGCCGAGAGGTCTGTTCCTGCCTTTTTTTTCGTGGCACGAACGTTTCAAAAGGAGTGCATGTATGTAAGTGTGCAGCCCGTTAGAAAAGAGGAGGAGGGGGAACGAACCGTCTGGAGATGGCACAAACTGAGGCAGTTTTAGGTATTACTACGGTACTATTGAATGTGTTCAGATTCGCTGTCAATGCGAGTGCGTGGGAAGTTTGAGTGGAGGAAGTGGTATGAAATATGTCAGAGAGAGAGCGAGAGAGAGAGAGAGGTTTGTTCTTGCATTGTTTTTGTTTACGTTTTATTTTTGTTGACAGAGAGAAGAGATGGATTGAGGGATGAGGGTCTAGGCAAGGGTTGGGCGAAAGGGGGTGGGGGTTGGATCTCTCTTTCCCTCTGTCATTGCTCTCGTCAAGAGATGTGGAGAAAGAAGGAAAAAGGTTCAACAATCACTGGCGGAGATTTTTCATCGGGCGGACACACAGAATGAGCAGGATGGTGAAGGGTGTGGGTGATTCGTGTAAGGTTGTCGATCATCTTCGTACTCACCCCTGTTCCTGTCTTCTCCGTATACTCTGACCTTTTTATTTTTCCCCACCAAACTTTCTCCTTTGGTTGATGGTAACAAACAAAGGACGAGAGTAGAAGCAAGGACACAAAGATGGCGCAACCACAGTGCGAGCAATGTTGTGTTCGTGTGTGCTTACTTCTGTCCAGACTGGTCCATTTTTCTTCTTCAAGCCCTTTGTTCGTTACTGCTTGTGAGGAAGGGAAAAACAGCGAAAGGCAGAATGAGGGCCACTCCAAACTCCAAAATGACAAAGAAAAGAAGAATGGCTTGGGAGTGAAGAAAGAGCGCTGAAGGACTCATTGAACAGTTATGACTGACTCGATAAGAATAACACAATTGTCCACCATGTCTGCGGAAGCACGAGGGATGAGAAAGGAGACGGGGGGTGAATTGGGCGAGTAACACAAGCAAACGGCGGGCTACTCTTAGCGGCGAGAGTAGTATCGCGGAGTTGCGGAAGGAGCATGATGATGCGATGGCTGATGACTGAGGGTCGTGTCAAAGTTCAGGGACGGTCGCTAGTCAACTAACATTTGTCTCCGTGCTCATTCCTCCTTTTTGTTATCGTCTACTGCTTTCTCCACCCTTCGTTTTGTGCTCTTACAAGACAAACTAAAAACGGTGTATGCACACAATCGTCGACGATGTCGAATATGGATGGCAACGGCGGCAAAAACAAAGGAGAAAGCCGATCAAGGGGTGAAGTAGAAGACGTACGTTTCGACTGTTGCAAAAAAAGAGAGAAAGAAGAAGTCATTCCCGAAGGAGAGGAGGAAGAAGAGGAAGAAGAGGAGAGAGAGGAAGAAGGGAGCCGAAGGGAGGAGAGATATAGGGGTAGATGTTGATGACAAAAAGACTACTTCAGGATTGGGAGGAGGGACCAATCCTCGGTCCGAAGAAGTGCCCACCTGGCCATTCACACTGCTTATGAGCCATCTCTCAATATCGTTTTGCTTTCTGGCCATGTCAATTGTTTCTGAGTAATGCACCGTTGACACAGGGGGCGAATGCATGTCTTGTTGTTGCTGCTCAATACCCTTTTGTAACAACAACGCACTCGCATAAATACCAGTATTCCTTTTGACTTTTCTCATTCCTCTGCTTCATTCACTTTCTCTTTGTTCCCCACTGCTTCTCATTCACTCATTCACTCATCAACAACCCACCTACGCCTCCTTTTCTCTTTCGTCCTCATACCTTGCAAACACGACCACTCCTACTACTACTACTACTGCTTCCTGTTACTGTTACAGCTCCAGCCTCTGTTCCTGACTGTTCTCTCTTCGCCCTTGTCTCCCTTTGTCCGACCCCTCGGGCTGCTTCTTTTTTCTTTCTCGCTCAAAAGCAACCAAAGAAACTCTCTTTCTATCTCCACCGTCATACCCTTGCAGCCTCCTGGACAAACATACAAGGTAACAAGTACGCCCTTGCCTTGCCTCTTTGAACCAACAGACTTTTTTTCTTTTTCTCTCTGTGTGCGTGTGTGCCGTTCGCCCCTATCCAACATCAAACCCCCTCTCTCCACTTCTTGTCCCCCTTACTGCCCTGAAGGAAGAAGGGTGTATCGTTCACCTCCAGTCGCACTTTTTTTCCCTCCCTTTTTTCGTTGTCTCCTTTCGCCGAAAAAAAAACATTGCCACTTCCTCCTACTCTTTCCTCCCCAACCTCGAGTATCGAGAGTATCGAACGAACACAGCACCAACAGCTTGCTTCAAACAAACGAGCTACGAGCAACCAGCGAGACTCACTTGTCAACACTAGCACTTAAAAGGAAGAACTCTCCTCTCTCCCCCACCCTTTTCTTTTTCTTCTTTTCCTCTTTGTATGCCCCTCCTCTCCCCATCCTCATCCCCATCCCCCATCCCTTCTCTTTTGCTCTTTTTATCTCTATCTCCCTTACTCTCTTGCTCTGCCTCCCTCCCTGCTTCTCAACTCAGCTCAATTTTCACGTCAACCTACTCCCCCCTTCTGAATTCCTTCCACGTACTTACTTTTCTTGTCCTCATTCTTCCTCTTCCCTTTTTCTCTCCTTTCTTCTTCTTCTTCTTTTCCTTTCTTCTCTCTTTTTCGTTTTCTAAAGAAATGTTTACCGTTCCGCAGTCTTCCCAACCCATGCGCTTGCAATTCCCCACAAACTACCACCTCCAACAACAACAACAGCAACAACAGCAGCACCAACAACAGCATACCATGGCCATGCCAATGTCCTTCCTTAACCATCATGGCCACCACCCCCACAGCCACCCCAACGGGGCCGGAAACAACCCCAACACTGGCACCCCCAACAACTCGTTCGCAGGCACCATCGATCCTGGTCTGCTCCAGATGACCATGAACCAGAACATGTCCTCGCTATTCCCTTCCTCCTCGGCCTCGTCTATCAACTCCCTCACTAATGCTCCTACTGCCACTCACACAGGCGGTCTCGGTCGCAGCGGTCTTGGTAGCAAGCGCAACAGCAGCAACTCCAACAGCAACCAGAATAACGTCAAGCAAGAGACCGGGTCGCCCGACTTTATGGCGGCCGAGATGGACTTTGGCGAGCACCGCAACATGCTCTCCCCTGGCTCGAGCTCTCCGCTGAACTCGCCCAGGAACGATTTTGACAGTCCAGACGATTTCAATCACCCTGGCACAGGCACTCTGTCCCACGCAAAGCCCTTACCCATGAACATCCAAAACCAGCACTCCTACGGCGATTCGCCAGGAAACGGGTCTTTGTATTCACCCGTCGAGTCCGACTTCTTCCCCGAGGGCGACTTTAGTCTGCCTAGCGGTTCCCGCGCCCTCGACATGAAGTTTGGCCGCCACATGTCCCTCCCCTCGGCTAACCCCTTCCATTCCATGTCCATGCCCGTCCCCCGATCCGACTGGTTCGGCGCCACCGATGGTGGCCACATCGTGGGATCGTTCGAGAACCAAACAGGCCTCCAATTCCCACAGGGAGAGATGACTGGCATGATGAGCAGCCTCTTTGAGGAAGATGGCGAGCAAAAGTAAGTTTTATTGCGTATCTATCTCCATCATGTCCTTGTACACTTGTTCAATTCAGTTCAATTGAGTTGAGTTCAATTCCAACAAGGACCCCTCCAGGCCCCACGTTCAAGACAGGTTGGAGGGAGGATACGCATAAAATGGAAGACAAATCTTAAAAGGAAGGGGCGAGAGAGTGTGTGTATGCAGTGGGAAGTACGGACTGGCTGACTGACAGACAGGCGAACAGATAGACAAACAGACAGACAGACAGATGGACGGATGGACTTTGCAGCGTGGGGCCTGCAGATGTCTTGCATCGCCCCTGGTATTGTTCTTGTTCATGTTTACATTTTGGGTAAAGGAAGGGTGTCTGCTAAGTCTGGTTCGCATATAGGAAACGGAGAAGGGGAAGAGCGGAAGTTCAGATGCGAAGCATCCAAGAATACGCGCCAATTTTTTTCAGTTGTTGTTGTATCCCATGCATGGGCGATATACGTATGCATACTGTCTTTTCTGACGGATATTGTATTCCATGAAGAGGAGATGGGATGTCAAGGCTAGGGGGGCCATCCACCATCCGTTCATGCAAAAAAAAAACACAAGAAAAAACAAACAAACCATGCTTTTTGTCTCTCCTACTACACCCCCTTTCGAACACACACCCCTACTCTCTTTTTCTTTGTTGACATTCACTGCTCCCTCTTTGAGTTGGATGAACAGGCACAGGAACATGGCATGTTATGCCTTACCAACAGTTGCTGTTGTTATTTGTCTATGTGTTCTTTGTGCCTGTCGACCAGATGTAAAGTAAAAAAAAAGGGGTGAAAACAACAACAGAGAGAGAGAGAGGGCGGAGGCGAGAATCGGTGAGCAAAGCGACAAGGAGAGGGATTGACCAGTTTGTAGACGATGACGCAAGGTTGCATAATAGGCCCACAGACAGAGGGGGTATCATTCGCCCACAGCAGTAACGCAGCAGCAAACCAAAGGGCTGCTGCCTTGCTTGTTGCCTACATTGTCATTGTCCGAGGAAAAGAAGCAAAGGCACAAGGAAAAAACAAACCAAAACACAACTGACCAACTCCCGCCTCTTTTTTTGTTTATTTGTTTGATTGGTTTGCCATCCGCTGCTTTTCTAGGGGAAACAACCGCGCTCTGCTGATGAACGAGAAGAGGAGAAGACGCCGAGAGAGCCACAACGCAGGTATGTCATCATGATAATCGAACTGGCTCATTTTCTTTTTCCTTGTTTCTCCTTTGCTTGTCCTGCTCACTCCTTGAATATTACCATGCAATGCCTGGTGATCATGGTCTAGACTTTTTTTGTTTCTATTATTGCTAACAAAGGATCTCCTACCTTCTACCCTTGGCTTTCATCATAGTTGAACGTCGTCGCCGTGATAACATCAATGAAAAGATCCAAGAGCTCTCAACATTGCTCCCCGAGATCTATGTCGACAGCGCCAACAAGCCCAACAAGGGAGTCATCCTTCGAAAGTCGGTCGACTACATTCGTCACTTGCAGCAGTTGGTCACGTCTCAGAACAACCGGAACCAGGAGTTGGAGGCACAGCTCCGAGCAAGAAACGGTGCCGGGTCCACTGGTGACGAGAACAACGCCAATGGCGTGAACGGAGCAGGACCAGGGCCTCAGCTCCAACAAGACTTTGGCATGATGCGGATCGTCTCGGGTGGTGGCAATGGCGGCCAGAACTAAAGACGAGACCATGATAGAAGAGAAGAAGCGGCGTTGACGCGTCAAGCTTGACGACTCAACCTAGCGGACAAAATTTGCGACGGCCTGGTTGTCTTTCATCACCTTGAGCCAGACGACGACGACGAATGTACATACAACAACCGACACCAAATCAACCAAGGAGGCCCCAGGAGGTGGGATCTGGGCCAACTTCTGGCAGTTCTTCTCTCTCTCTCTCTCCATTCTTCACATTGAGGAAGGAAGGGATTGGGTGACACTGGCATGTCAGCTCTTTTCCAAGGGGTTCTTGGAGAATGACCAACACCATAGACAGGAACGCGCCGAACTCATACCCCGATACACACCACAACAACATATCTCGCCTTGTAAATTTTTCTCAGCCTTTCGACACTCTTCATATGCCAACTTATACATAGCTCTTTTTGCACCCTCCTTCATTGGCACTTTATCACCATGCGACCTACCAAGCAACTACGACACATGACAAACGACAGCAACGACAACGACAGCCATACAACAACAGCATCAACACCAAAAAAACCCAAAAAAAAGCACCCGCTCCACAAGTCCTTTGACTCTTCCCCCTCACTTCCCCCTTCCCCCTTCCCCTTTTTTGCTTCTTCCCCTTTTGTTGTTTTATCACATCTTTTCTTCTCCCTTTTTTCTTTTTCCGAATTGACAATTATGCAAATTCGGGCGATATGAACGTAACGACAGTTGTTCCTTTCTTGTTCACATTTCTTTTTTTTTGTCTCTTCCTTTCGTACCGACATGGAGAGAAAGAGAATGAAATCTGAACGGAGGAGGAATTACACACCAATCCCTCCTTGCTTGGTAGCGCCCGCTCTTTGTACAAAATACTTTTTTTCCTCCCTTCGTTTTTTGTTTTCTTTGCCCTTTTCCTTCTTTCTATTCATTTGTGATTCCCCAAATAAAAAAAAAATGATATTCAAACAATTGAGGTGGACCTGGACCACCTTGTCTGTGTTTGTAGTTGGTATCTGAATGATGACATAAACAAGGGTCAGTGTTGTCCCCTTATTCATTCTTTCTTGCCTCTTTTGTTGTGAGCTCCGAGCTCGTTCACCCACTCTCCTCGAATTCGCCGAATGGTCCGGGTCTTTTGTTGTAAGACACTTGACACCCACCCTTTTGACAGGGAACCCTTGTTTAGGATTCATGGTCTGTTCTTCAATTATATGTTTATTCTAGTATGTTGTAGGTGTTATGAAAACAAAACAAAAAAAAAAGCCTCCCTAGTTCTTGGGGGCAACAATAGTAGTTCTCTGTCGAGTGGTGGTAGAGGTGATCGTAGTTGTGGTAGTAGCTCCTGTAGGCGAACCCTGAACGACCTTCTCAGTCTTAGTCGTTGTAGTCGACGAAGCAGCGGCCATCTTTTGCAGCTTCTCCGACCGCTTGACATATGCCTCGAGTCCGATTCCCGAGAAGACGACGGCGACCATAGACCACTGCTGAAGCGTAAGCTGATGTCCATATGCAACAACAGACAAGAGGATGGTGAAGAGTTTCCGGGTGACGGTGACGGTGACAAGCGAGAGAGAGCCGTACTGCTCGAGGGTATAAAAGATGAAGCACTGGCCAAGGGCACCGCAGATCGAGAACATGGCGATATCCTTGATAATAGCAGGATGGGTCTGACAGAAGGCGAGAGCCTGGCCGAGTTCTGGGTTGAAGGGGTTCAAGAGCCAGGTCGCCATGTAAGCGGACATAGAGAGGTTCATGAAAAACATCATCTGCTGTCCTGTGACCTTGTAGGCATGGAAGATCTGGTCCTGGGTCGAGTTGGTGACACCGTCGAGGGTCAAGTTGATCGCCACCAAGAAGAGTCCATACAATGATGAGGCCGCAGCGCCCTTCTTTCCCTTGTGGTCGTCCATGGGTGCGAAAAGCATGAATCCCGAAACCCCAATGGTGACAAGTGCGACGCAGATATACTTGTAGGTCGGGAACTTGCGACGGTAGAGCAAGATGTTCATCAACATGACGGGGACGAGTTTACAGGATTTGGTCAAGATCATGGTTGGGTAGTCGATGTGCTTCAGAGCGGCATAGGAGAAGGGTGAGGCGATGACTCCGATGAGGGCCACTTGGAGGTATTTGAAGGTGAGGGAGGAAGAGGGGCGAGAGAGGGATTTGCCCTGGAGGGTGAGGTAGAGGAATGCGACGGTTGCGGCACAGAGGGATTGGGCGAGGTTGAGGATGATGAAGAACTTGAACTTTTGTGCGTCTTGTCCGTAGGGGGTTGTTGAGACCTTTTCTTGGTAGTAGCCCCATGTCAAGAAGCAGGAGTAGATGCTATCATTGTTTTGTGCAGGAAGGTTTTATGTTTGGTTAGGCTTGAGTTGCATTGGAATCCGAGTTGCTCGATGGTGGTAATGAAAGGCCAATGAGAATTGAGAAGAGAGCGAGTAGAGAGAATGAAAGGAGAGTGAGTTCTTACCCAGCTACGCAACCAGCCAGGCGGAGCATGCTGTGTATATGTGTTGTGTCGGCGAAGGGGGAAGGTGAAGGGGGAAGGGTAATGAATAAGAGAAGAGAAGGAGAGATGTGGAGGATGACGAAGGGGATGAAGGACTAAGTGATCCTCTGCTGTAACAAATGAAAAGCGATCAGCCAGTCACATCTGATTGGGGCGAATCATGCGCTGGCAAGGTCTGACTGGGCGGAACCCTGAAAATAGCAACAAACCAGAAAAGGCGAGGCTCTCGGCTGTTGTTTGTTGTTCACGATCAATTGGCTTGAGGATGGATCCAAAAGCAATTAGAGACTGGAGGCTATGCTGAGCCCAAGTGGTTATTATATATCAAAGAAAAGCAATAACAAACAATATCGATATCGATGGCATTAGTTTTCCTGTCGTGGACCATGGGCAAAGCAAAGTATATCCTTTGCTCTGTCCCTTAAGTCGTCACCTGGACCTTCATACACATCACTCGGAGAATCAGTGGCGTTTTCTCTTTTCCTGCCAATTAGACGGCAGCACCCTTGATTTTTTCTTCATGCTATTGTTTTCACGGGTTCAGACTGCGTGAAGGAAATGCGTCAATTGGATCTCCCCTCCCTCCTTTTCCTCAGTTCACAGAGATTATTGTCCCTTTTCTTTTGACGACTCCAACTGGACTGGTTGCCCTTGCCCTTTCCACACCTTCTTCACATACGCCCTTTTTTCCCATCTCTTTTTCTCCCCCCACCCCATCAACTCTTTTCACTTTCTCGCATTAACCTTCTTGCACAACAATACACGACCGTTCTTTACCCATTCCTTTTTATCGTCCTTTTTCACGCACGTATTCAGGTACATACTCACACCACACACTGTCTCCTGTCCACCCACCCTATCACTCCGTTCTTCACATGCAGCACTATCAACAACAACGACAACACCACAACGCGCAGGACACCATACAGACAGACAGACAGACAGACAGACAGACAGACAGACAGACAGACAGACAGACAGACAGACAGGCCCCCTTTTGCGCGCAGTGCTCTCCGACTCTCTGCCACTCGTCTTTTCGTTCCTTCCCTCCCACAAGTCGGTGTAGCAGGCTCATTTTTTTTCTTATGAGACTAAGCGAGAACAAAAGAACAAAAACATTCAGTTGGGAAGGAGGAGGAGGAAGAGGGTGGGGTGGTTCACAGCTCGCAAGCGAGGAGGTCCTTTTTGTTTTCCCAGGAACGAGATAGCGAGAGCAGTAATCTGGATCAAAAAAATATGGTCCAATCCTATTTCTTTTTTTCTTGGCTTGACCTCTCGCTGTGTTTGTTTTGTGAGTTGTTGTGTGAGAATTAGCAACAAGTGTGTCTTTTGAACAAGGAAACCGACAAACAAAAAAAGAGTAAGCGGAGCCAATGTGCGCGCGGATGCGGGGGATGTGATATGATGATCAAGAATGAAAATAATGAGGCAATATACGAGAACCGGGGTTTGGTGCAATAGTCCATCTACCAAGTATTCTCAAGGAAGACTGCATGATCCTTGGTTCTTTATCCTTGCTCGATGATAGGTTCAATAGACGCGATATGGAAGGGAAAAGGCAAATGGAAAGGGAAAGAGGGGCTAATTGAACAAAGGAAAGGATCGAAGGGAAGGGGCAGCTGGACAATTCTTGTTGGTATCTTGACTGGTTCACTTTTTCCTTTTGTTTGGTTGTGCATGGACGTATGTGTGGACGTATGTGCCCGTGGTTGAGCGACTTTGTTGGTTTATCATGCTTAGTGGTGTCGATGGGATGGGGATGCGAGAGACGGACTGACAGACAAGTGAAAGGCGGGATGCGAGGTGCACCAAAACCAACAAAGGACGACAACAACGACACAAGATGTGTGTCGGTTTCCCCCCCTTTTTATTTGAGTTGGTTGACTCTTGGCTTTGTTTACGCGAATTGCCTGCCTGCTGCTTGCCTGCAGAGCGCATATATACTCCCACACGGACACACAAGGACAAGAACAAGGACAAGGACAGGAAAGGGGAACCAGAAAGGCAGCGAAGCAGGAAGAGAAGCAAAGAGAAGAGAGCATTGTCAACAGACGGAGGGGCTACGTGCCTGTACCTTGCTGCCTAACGTTCCCTTTTTTCTTATGTCTGTCTTCTTGGAGCAGGAGCAGCTGCTGTGTGGTTCATGCAACCGGACCTTCCTTTATCCCCTTGTACACCAACAAAAGGAAAACCTTGTCGCTCTCCTGGAACGAATCGGCATTATCGTTTGCAACAACAACAGCAACTCCTGACTCCTAACGCAACTGTCTTCTTGTTTTCTTTCCCTCTTAGTGAAAACGACATTTTTGTTCCTTCCTTCCTTATCCTCCGCCTGCTTCCTTTCACCTTTCCTACATTCAACTCTTTTCCTCTTTTTTCCCACAAGACAATCAAGATGCCAACTCATTCATTCCCAGTCCTGAATCAGCAGTTCATCGTTGACACAAAGTACCAGTTCATCCGCGAGATCGGTCAAGGTGCCTACGGTGTCGTCTGGTACGTTTATCTTCCCTTCCCAGTGCGCACAGGACATACTTTGTTTTAAAGCCAGTCCATGTCCATTCCCTCATCCCTGTCCAAATATATGCTTCCATGCTTCTCTGCTTCCATACTTCCATGCTTTCATGCTTCCATACCCTGCACGTTTGGTGTATCTTGGTGCAATGTAAGGCTCTCAGCTCACATTTGCACTCTTTTCTTTTTTCTATCAATTGGGTCTTTACTGTGTGAAATAACTTTATTAGTGCTGCCAAGAACACTCAGACTGGAGAGGACGTTGCCATCAAGAAGGTTACCAAGGTCTTTGAGAAGGCCATCCTCGCCAAGCGTGCCTTGCGCGAGGTCAAGCTGTTGCGCCACTTTGCAGGACACGAGAACGTAAGGAGTAACACCAATTCACTGAGGACAGCTCCATTATATTGGCGTTCAATTGTTCTTGCCATGGCATTCTATGCTGGCCGTTCTTCCCGATTGGACCATTACTGAACGTCTGATATGCAAACAATATTCTTTTTTTTTCTTTGTGGGTGATGTATAGATCACATCAATTCTCGATATGGATATCATCAACGTCATGGACTTTAACGAGATGTAAGAACGCACGCAAGCTATTTTCAATCTGGACTAGCAGGCAAGGCCTCATTCCTCGCAAAATCGGTGTTACCTCTATTCACTATTCGTTATATCTCTTTCCACTGGCAATAGTTACCTTGTGCAAGAATTGATGGAAGCGGATCTTCACCAGATCATTCGCTCGGAACAGCCTTTGACGGACGCCCACTTTCAGTACTTTGTCTACCAGATCTGCCGTGGACTCAAATACATTCACTCGGCCAACGTCTTGCATCGTGATTTGAAGCCCGGCAACTTGCTGGTCAATGCCGACTGCGAGCTCAAGATTTGCGATTTTGGATTGGCCCGTGGATTCAGTGATGATGCCGAATCAAACGTCGGTTTCATGACCGAATACGTCGCCACCCGTTGGTACCGCGCTCCTGAGATCATGCTAAGCTTCCAGAGCTACACCAAGGCCAGTAAGTTGCAGACAACCGATTGTGCCAATGGTGATGTGGATTGAAGCATCAACATGTTCTGACAAGTATACACTTTTTTTTGATTGCTTTAATAGTTGATATGTGGTCAGTTGGATGCATTTTCGCTGAGATGTTGGGAGGCAAGCCTCTGTTCAAGGGACGCGATTATGTCGACCAGTTGAACCAAATTCTTCAAATTCTCGGAACGCCCGATGAGGCGACCTTGAGACGCGTCGGCAGTGAGAGAGTAAGGATAGCTTTTCAGGACACTTCACACATTCAGCACATGGGGTTTATTCACAGTATCAAACGGGGACCTCAATTCTAACCACGCTTGGTTTCGTTCTATGTTGACGACTATATAGGCCCAGGCGTACATCCGCAGTTTGCCAAGGATGCCAACTATCCACTTCCAGCAGTTATACCCTCGCGCCAGCCCTTTGGCCATCGACCTGTTGGAGAAGCTGTTGAACTTTGACCCTGCTGCCCGTATCACAGTCGAGCAGGCTCTGGCCCATCCTTACTTGGCTGCCTACCACGAGGAGGACGATGAGCCCATCCATGAGAAGACTTTTGATTTCCAGTTTGAGGTCACCGACCGTATCGACGAGATGAAGAGTGAGTCATCGTGCTGGTAGTTTGAGTTGATGACGCTCGTGGACGAATATCCATCCACGTATAGCCTTTTAACGATTCTTTCAAATTGCGTTTTTGTCGTTCCAATAGGACTGATTGCACAGGAGGTCATGTCGTTCAAGGCGAGCAAGGAGCAGGCATTGGGATCACATGGAGGACTTCGTAGGGCGGCCAGTCTATCGGCAGCAGACCGTAACGCAACCACTTCGGCAGCTAAGGAAATTCCCCGAAATGCCAGTCAAAGGGAGCCTGCCATCGCAGAGGAGGCTGTTCCTAGCCACCAACAGCAACATGCTAGCTCATCTGCTATGGACGTCGATGAGGATCTGGAACGTGAGTTGAGCGGTCAGCAGGCAGTCCGCGCATAGAGTAAGAGGAAGCTGAGTGAGGGGTGTTTGAAGAAGCGCGTGTCTCCGAACAGGGGCGAGACGGTTTGCCGATAGAACAGCAAATAATATAATTGCACCTTTGACTCGTCCTTTTGAAGTGCCGAGTTGTTGGGATTGAAACCATACACTTGCTTGTGTCCTGCGTTGATTGATTCATGGTCTTCAATCATTTTGTTTCATATGCGCATGCAATGACTGAAAATTCAGGCACGGTTAGGTACGAAGATAACAACGAAGGTCACAAACGACGCGCGCTATTACAGCCTGGAGCTCTTCCTTGTGGACTCATAAGACAGCTTCTATGCCCACAACTTTTGTTTCTGTCATTTTGCGCTCACTTTTACTATCCGGTTTTCGTTAGAGAAGGTGAAGCCAGTGTTTCTGGAGGTGTTTGTTTTCATTTCATGGAGCGCGCACTGAAAAAAACTTGTGACTAAACCGCGCGCCTCCGATCTCCCTCTCTCTCTTTTTTTTTACCCTTCGTTACACTGGTCACAAAGACGTTCGCCCATCCACAGCTATTGATGTCGTCTGTTTCTGGAACAAAAATGTTTAAGATTTTTTGATAAATATTCTCTCGACAACGGTTAATGAGACACCCTTAAACAATGCGAAAAATGGATTCCTCGCACAAAGTGATAAAACAACGTCAGGGTCGATTGGCAGTTGGTCCCACCGTTGTATGTTTTTTCTTTTTGCAAAAAAAACGATTCTAATGAATCCCAACGACCTGGATCTGTGGGTTCTGCAAGATGCCCCCTGTGTCTTACAAAGACCCGCAACTGTTACAAAGAATATTACGGTTTTTTAAATCGCGCACAACACAAAAGCCCACATGCCTCATACTTATGAACCACCAAACAAAAAAAAAAAGGTTGCAAACCAGTGCCTGGTTCCTGGTACCCTCTTAAAGTAACCCTCCTTCTCGCATTGTTAACGTATGGTCCTACAAAAAAGTTCTAGAATCCTTGACGGTCAAGGGGATACAGGTGAAGTAAGGCGAATGTTCGTTCCTTATTTTCGCTTTGGAAATCGTAGGATTGATGCAACGCGCTGTGGGTCAGTGGCGAGTCTGCTGATGAGACGTGAAATTTACATGAGAAGGGGTATAGTGATTTGACCATGGGCGAAGAGACTGACGAAAATGATACCCAGGCTGTGCCTGACGATTCGACGAAGCACAGAAGCATGTTGTGAGATGTTATAGGACCTGGGTTTTTGTCGCTGTCTGTCTTTGCATTCGTTCCATCCTCTTACCTCCTATTTCATTCGCCGCAAGGCGAAGTTCCTCTTGCGTCCTCACCATCACATATATCCTATTTTTCCGAAAGAGAACATGATCTTGGCGGACTTTACACTGCGTATTCTTCTTTTATTGTCTTCTCCATCGGCACAGTTAGACGCAATAAACAAACATGCACAAACACAGCGAAGAAAAAGAAATTAGACTGCTGGATCCCACAACAACATGAAAAGCGGATAAGAAAGAAAAAAAAAGTAAGAGAACGTGTTGAATATTTTCTGCATTTGGATATTTATTATTTGCATTTGGCTTCATGTTCACCCTTCTTTTTTCTCTGCTCGGCGCTCCGAGATCCATCCGTTACTCATCTCCAGACCCATCGTCAGATCAAAGAGTTATGTCAACAATCTACCCTGAGCGAAGGAAATGCGCTGGGCCAACAACTTTCGGTGTATCGGGCTCAGACCAATCGCCTCATCGAGAACCACACCTGGAGTGCAAAGCCTCTTAAGGTTGGTGCCCCAAAGCATCTTGACGACCATGGTTCCATTGTCGCTCGACACTCGCCATACTCGGACAGACCCGTCTTCGCTGGCTGTGATGAACTCCGCAGGGACAACTGGATTCCAAGACAGGCCTATGATATACGCAGAAAACACACGAAGCGCAACTACATAAGACCAGCTCTCGACGTTCCCTTTGGTCAGATGTCGGTGCCAGAGATGCACAATGAAGCTCTCGTGGGCGGACGCCAGAAACTGACCGCATGGCGAGTAGGCGACGGCCACGGTGCTAGAAAAGGCATCCTCCGAACTGCCAGCCGCGCTCAATTCCAAACTGGGTTCATCCGACTGCAGGTCCCACAAGGCAATCGAATTCTTTGTGCCTAAAGCAAGTTGCTGACCATTTGGCGAATACTCCAATACTAGGAGCCGCCCCTCCCTCAGCTTCCTGGACGTCAAGAGGACTCTTGTTTGTGGATCGAAAAGCCTGACTATTCCGTCCTTTGAGCAGACCGCAAGTTGATGTCCATTTGGTGAGAACTTCAAGCCTTCAATCCTGCTGTCATCGCCTGCACCCGTGCCATCAAGAACGTACCGCTGCTCCGTATCATGGATGTCCCACAATCGTAGAGTGCTATCTACGTCGGAAGAGGCCATCCAGCAACCACAGGGTGAACAAGCAACAATCCTCACCGCGCTCGAATGTCCCTCCAAGACCGGTCCTGCTGCGCCGGTGATGCGATCCCACGATTGCACTGAACCATCCGCGAATCCGGTTGCTATCCGATTGCCGTCCGTTGAAAACTCCAGGATGGAGAACGACTCCAAGTTCTGAAACTCAAACGACACTGATCCGCGAGCTCCAGTCGTAGCATCCCCTTGTCGGACAGCACCTAGGCCATCGATAGAGAGGAAAGATAGGCCATCGGAAGAATATGCCATCTTAACATCACCGATCTGATTTTGTGTCGCAATTCTGGAGGGACCAGAGCTCGCCTCCCATAGTCGCAACGTCTGGTCGTTAGATCCCGATGCAATGATAAGATCGTCCGGAGAGAAAGTGACGCCCGTTACAGATTTCGAATGACCGTCAAATGTGGAAATAAGGTCTCCTGTCGATGCGTCCCACAACATCACCCTGCGGTCCATGGCAGTAGCGATGAATTGGCCGTTCGGAGAGAATGCGATTCCCCCAACACACTCGGCGCGGCCTTGCAGGACAAGACCTGGGCTACCGGAGACCATATCCCACAACCGCACATTGCCGCCATCGTGACCGGAAGCGATCCATCGGCCGCCTGGAGAAATGGCAAGGCATTCCACTCTCCCACACGTAAGACTCAAGACGGACACCGGTTCTCCTGTCCCTGAGTTCCAAAACCGAATCGTCCCATCCCAGCTACCTGATACAAGCTGCTGGCCATCTGGGGAAAATCTGACGCTCCTAACGCTGTCAGTATGGCCTTCCAAAACAAAGACGCACTCTCCGGTCAACGAATCCCACAGTCGTATCGTGCAGCCGCTGACCGCGGCGATACGATTGCCGCAAGGTGAGTACTCCAATGAGTATACAGGAATAGCGTGCCCCTCCATAGCTAACAACTCCTCGCCGCTTGTACAATCCCACAACCGAACCATTCCCTTCAAGTCTCCAGATACGATTCGTCGGCTGTCAGGCGAGAACGCAACAGATAGAATGTTCTCGGTGCCTGTGATTCGATGAATTCGCTGCCATGTAGAGGTGTCGTAAATCACGATACCAACGTTTTTAGCAAAAAATAACGCCGCTCCAAACAACCTTCCGTCCGGCGAGTAGGCACAAGCATATACAGAACCCTCCTCCATGAGGTATGGCAGCTCTCCGAACCGAACGCCCTCCAGCTCCGCATGGCTCAAATCCGCTTGCCGCAACCAACTCCTTGAAAGATCGACGCCCTTCAGGTTGGCTCCTTGGAACTGTGCAGAATCGAACTGTCCGTCGGAAAGGTCGGCGCCAGGGATCTTGACGCCGCGAAGATCTGCACTGTGGAAGGCAACACCGGCACTGACCAGGATCGTGATGGCGTTGGTGGCAGCGGTGGTGACACTGGAATCGGTTTTGGATTGGTCGATGATAGCGCGGAGTTGTTGTCCGAAGGTAGGATCCTGATTGACGCGGTCGCACAGGAACTGGATAATCGACGGCTCCTCAAGCAAGTTTCTCTGGTACAAAGGGCCGTTGGTGTCGCGGGCGAGAGAGACTGGGTATGCAGTCTCCGTTGGCGAGTCAAAGTCCTGCTCGCCAACCTTGGCCCGGTTGTAGATGACGCGTGAGAGAAAATACTCTAGCATGGAACGATGGAGAAAGCGGTATTGGTTGCCGGTGCGCATCAATGGGCTGGCATCACGCAGCAGCGTGACTTCAGGGTCGGTACCAAAGAACGCCGCCTTCCAGGAGTCTCTGTCGTGTCGATGAACGTATTGGATGACCGGGTTTCCACCTTGCTCCTGAAAGATTGCCTCAGACAGACGCAGCAGGTAGTTGATCCCACATCCAATAAAGTCGTCGTCCACCAGCGAGTTGAATGCCGTCTGTTCTTCCTTGCTCAGTGTGTTCGAGTGTAGGCGGAGTCGATTCGACTCCAACCACTGGTCGACAAACATGTCATAGAGTACGACTCGGGTGACACGAATGTTTGACAGGTCTTCATTCGAGGCAACCAGGCGAGGCAGAGCCTTGAGAGCAAGGGTGAGGAGGAACGGGTTCTTGACGAGGTCCTTGACATTGGGGATCATTGTCAACTTGTCCATGTACTCTTTTACCGACCATATAGCCTGATTCCTGAATAACAGTGCCGTTTGTGGACCATGCGCATATAGCTCGACATAGTTCTTGATCTGATCCTTGGAGAAGGGGGCAATGACGGCCTCCTGGAATAGATCCTCTGAGCCAGAGGCGTAGCGATCTGTCGGCTGCGGTTTGAAGCGGTCGAGGTAGGTGGGCCCGAGGAACTGGGTGCGGCAGCTGATGACCATCTTGGTGTTCCATTGGCCTGGCCGGTTCAACATGTTGGTCCGGTGCAGATTGACCAACTGCTGACTCTCATCGTAACCGTCGCAGATGAGGATGATCTGGTGGTGCAACTTCATCTCTTGGATCTGATCTTCGCTAAAGTTGTTGACTTTCAACTGCTTGGCGATTAGGTCCTGGTCGGGGCGGTCGATGGCGGGAAGGTTGATGAACAATGGGATGGGTCCACCCTGCTTATAGTCGGTCCAGAGTCGATGCTCGAGATGGCGATTGAATATCGATTTCCCGGACCCAGAATCACCTAGTATCAACATCACTTGACGCTCGCTTGCTAGGAACTCTAGTACTTTCTCCAGGAGAGGAAAGGTATCGTTGTCCTTGGCCCTCAGGCTGGCTTTGGCAAATGGCTGGATGTAAAGTGACAGACGACTCTGTTCCAATCTGACGACTTTGTGCTTGTGGAGATCATATTCGATAGGAGGGATCTTTTGAATGCGAGCGAGTGTCGGAGACGATGTAGGCAGAGGAAGACGGCTCCTGAGCGGGTAAGGAAGACGTGTGGAGGTGTCTTGGTCCTGGGTGAGGTGATTCAACAGAGCGAGAGCACTGGTACTGACGGCCTGGTCAGCAGTAGCTCCGAGTTGGCGGATGATGTTCAGCATCCAGGTACTGACGCTCACATCCTGGCCCCACTTTGAGTCGTTCCTGTACAGCTCTCCAAGAAGATCGACGGCGTGCAGGCGGACGTTGGTATCCCAGATAGTGTCGGATGCGATCTCGCCCAGCAGCTGGCAGACACCCCATTGGAACAAAGGGTCACGGCGACAGGGTGCCTCATAGATGAGCACGTTGAGATCCTTGAGTTGACCAGCTTGAGCAAAGGCGTAGGCGGCGCGGATGGCAGTGTACCAAGGACGCTTCTGACCAGACCCGAGTCCCTCTTTCAGACTCTCAAGAACGCCTCGGCCACTATCCATCAGCGAACAAGCACCATTGTAGACACTACTAGCAACCTCAACGACGCCACCAAGGGCGTCCTGCAGCTTGCCGAGTCCCTCGAGAACTGCTCCCAGATCCAGCTTAAACACGGCCGAGACCTTGACGAGCCCATCCACAACCCCAGTAGAATGTCGGAGAACAGCTTGCAGCGGCGACTCGTTATTGGGAACATACTGGAGCGCTTGGAACGCATAGCATGCCTGGTACATCAAGTAGGGATCTGAGCTGGCCCTCAAACCCGACAACACCCCAGACAGAGGTTCGTGCTCCTCGACTCGATTCAAGTCCTTGACCTTGTGCTCCGCCATTATATCGAGCAACCTCGAGACAGCCAACGTGAGATGGAAAGGATGCACTGACGATTGCTGGTGGGTGTCCTGCAGACGAACTCTGAGGACTCGGAGAATCTTTACCAGGTCGTCAGGGAGCAGAGCCTCGGAGGGAGCAGACTGAACCAGTTGCACCAGACCTTGAAGCAAATCGACATCCAAAAGCACAGCCTGGTCGAATGCCGTGATGGCGCACGACAGCAACCTGCGAAAATGCTCGTTGTCGAGCACTGGTCCAATAAGCACCATCTCCGCAATCTCGGTCGAGTCCTTGGAAGCGTCCTTTGCGAACTCATCCACCATGCTAGCTCCTAGCCAGCGGAGACGTTCCTGCTCAACGGGGTCCTGCTTCATGGACTTGATCCAGGCAAGTTCGGCAGCAGTGTCAGAAGACAAGACCTGAGAGGAATTCTCTTCCTGTTGGATGGGATCATTGCCCTTTGGTAGCAAGCCAATGCACAAGGAAAGTTGGGGAGTAGTATTGATGCGAGAACCAAACTCGGGCAGGGTGATGAGAACCATAGGTGGGCTCACATTCTGCGAAAAGACGGCCACGTGAGGTTCGACTGGCAGAGTTGATGGCTGGACATAGGAGACAGGACTCTTAACCGCGGTGGTGGAGACTGCATGTTCGATGCCAGAACTGCTGGAGACTGCATCCTCGGTGTTGGCAGTGCTGGAGATCTTATGGTCGATGTCGGCACTGTACTCGGCGCTGACAGTTGAGAGGTGAGGAAGAGTCGCCTTGGTGCTTTGGGACTGCTTGACCTTGGACCCTGACCTGGACGACCTAAAAAAGTTGAAGATCTTGTCCCGTTTGCGAGGTGAGGTTGGATGCGATTCCTTGGACATGGTGTGTGCACTAATATTAAACAGAGTAGTAATCGTGACATTGAACATTAGGAAGTGTTGCAAAGATACACAAAGGTCAGAAAGCGCAATGTCATTGTTATCTGTCTTACCTTGGAGGAAATCAAAGTCCTTTGTTGAGCGTGTTGGAGACTGGACAGGGTTGAAACGAAAAAAGGAAAACAAGGCGCGATGAGACAGTGTAAAACGGGTAGTGCATTGCTTATCCGCGGAGCTGAGTAACAAAAAACTCACATTGGGAAAAAACACAGAGCTGATATTGTTGCTTGGTCTGTTTGGTGCTTGGGAAGAAATCTATTTGCATGCAGAGTGTTGGTCACCAATTATCGGCGTAAACGGAGTCATGAAATGACAATGCACTGGCGAGTGGTCAAGGAAGGCCTCACCTGAGTGGCAGTGAAAGGGATATTCTCTTGGTTGTTTTTTGTTATAGCTCTTGGTCCGTTGTGGGCTGATGCTTGGAAGACTAGAAACGAAGTTACCCATGTTATTATCGAATGGAGGGAGTTAGCACGCGCTAGCAGAATATGTTAAGTCTATTCTTGTAGGCAAGCACAACTGTCCATGCATTAGCAAAGCATGTCGAACCTGGTGAAAACGAGAGGGCTTTTCTTGGTTTCTCTTTGGATGTTGGCTGGCTTGGGGAACGACAAGGAGAGAGACAGGCAATTGTTTTTAGGCGGAAAAGGTAACGACTGTGAAAAATTGAGGTTAGGACGTGTCCGGCAGCGATAATTGCAGTATGTGAGCTGGGCTATCGGACGTGAGGGTCCTACCTCTCTAAGCTTGAGGTCCTCGGTACTGTTAGGTATAAGACGGACAGGCACGCAGGAGGGCGATAGACTGAGCGCGGAGAAGGTGCAGAGGAGTGAGAATGAGAAAGTTGGACAATGGAAGGATGTTGGAATGACCAACAGGTACTAATGTAGGTAAGACGCAATGAAGGAGAAGGAGACTGGCAGTGAAGAAGACGAATGAAGGAGATGGAGAATAGTTATGAGGGGAGCAAAGTGAGTGTTGCAAAGTGGAAAGAGAGAGAGAGGAAGGAACATTATAAAGAAAGTAAGCATGCTTTGTTGTTTTTGTTTTTTTGCTCTCTGACAGGGTGCGCCTTTCCTTTCCTTGTCTCTGGCAGACAATGCAATCGCGCATGGCGCTTCCAGTCTTGTTTTCAATGATGAACACTAACTGAAAATGAGCATGGAGAGGCGGTGATTGGCAAGACACTTACCAGTTCAACGCGAAAATAAAATGAGTACTTGTCGAAGTGATCATCAAATTGGTCCTCGCCAGTTAAACCGGGATGTCTTAGTTAAGAATATCACTCAGAAACCGCACACCCGCCAATCTGCCAACGGAAATTCAGGAGAAGAGGCACAAGACGCCTTTCTGCCTGATAGTGTTTTTTCTTTGGTCACTCTAAATTCGCATGCCTGTGCCTTTTTTTGATATTTCGTCTACTGTGTCAGGCATGATTCCTGTGCCCGGAAGGTGTGTCTTTATTGAGATAGCTATTCAATCCTCATCTATATACCCACGTCCTTCGTTTTCTTTGCCTCATTTTTTCCTGTATAGTTCCTGTTGTCCTGATGTCACCTGCGTTGCCTCTAGACATGAAAAAGTACATATTTGTCAGATCAAGGACGCGAATGCAATTATAGGAGTTACGGGCAAGAAGCGGTGGGCAAGGGAAATGAAGGAGGATGGTTACCCTTCTGACAAGGCAGCAGCAGTTTTTGTTGTACAGCCTTTTGGGAGTCTTCGCCAATGGAGGACTACGACAGGTGAAGATATTATAAACGGAAAGAGGAAGATGGTGCGGCGATAGCTGACGTAACGGGGAGGAAAGAAAAAAAAAGTGAGTGTGTATGTAAATATGGATGGGTATTCTGTTATGAGAAGGACGGACTAGGCAGGACAAGGTGGGTGACAATGTGTCATACAGGAAAACAACACCATGGTTGGTGAATGAAAAAGAGAGGGGCCATGTCATAAGAATTTTATACCTACTCGAAATGATGGAGTCCCTGCACAACCTTGTTTCGCATACACATTCTATGACCCAGATCCCTATTTTTGTCGGTTGGCGAACCCCTTCCTTGAGTTTCTTTCGATCATTCACGCAACTAATGGTCTAATACAGGTAGGATGCTCGGAGGACATAGTGTCGGTATGTTGCTTTACTCAAGCAGAGCAAAAAAAAAGTTGTTTTTGTTTTCGTACTGCAAGTACTCCACTTTTCTAGACGCGCGAACGCGATACATTTCATTTGTTCGATATCGAAGCGTTCATTCTACAACAAACCCTCAATTCCTGAACACGTCGTGTCCCAATCAGATGATATCTGCGAGGTACCATGTTCGGGAGGGGAAAGGAGAAAATAATATGTCATTCTTTCAAGAATGGGTCTTTTTTGTTCACACGCGCATCCGAACGGCGTGCTTCTTCCTCATCGCCCTCAGATGACATGTACTTTGTATGACCATAGACCAACTCAACATTCTTATCCAAATGCGAAGTAGTAAAAAAAAACGTGCATTGGTGCTGTTTGCACACCATTACACAACTGTAACAGCCAGTATGCAGGCATGCACGCAATGGACCAACAGTGTTTGAAAAAAGTATTTTTTGTGTATTTGACAGAGGTGGAGAAGAAGAAAAGAACTAAATCAAGCAAGGGTTTTGATGAGCTCGCCAACCAAGGTAATGTACTGCTGCTCGGCTTCCTCCTTGGTGGTGCCGCTCTTCTTGGTCCAGGCATCCCACTTGGCCTTGCCCTTGAAGTCAAGGGTACCCTATTATGTTGAGAATACAAACAGGACAATAAACACTGTGGTGAGTAAACGCACGCCTCATCGATTCTATTTGTTCATGATGTTTGTCGAAGTCGCAGGTGGTGGGTTTTGAAGGATGACATGTTGCATGGTCGATAGGTTCTGTTGAGAAGGGAAGGGAAGGGACTTACAGGGCGGGCTAGAGAGGTGAGAAAAGACGAAAAAGGAAGTGTCAGAACACCATAGATACCAAAAAATTGACGACACGAAATGTAGGTTCAATTGACAGCCCGGAGAAAATAATAATGAAGGAAAGGAGGACTTACTGGTGTTGTTATCACCGACGGTTGCCTGCTTGAAGAGAGCATACAACTTGAGGAGATCATCGTTGGAGGGGGAGGTTTTAAGCTCCTTGACCTGAACGGCAGCGGCGTCGAATTCGGCGGAAGGCTATTTATTTTTCATTCAGGACATTGTGAAGAGGGGGGATAAAGTTAGTTATGGATGTTCAGTTGAAGCCTCGGAGGAAGAATATAGCCCTTCACTCTATGGTGTTATGTATTCCGTTGTTCTGTTGTTCGGCGACTCTCCTGTGAGAAGACTTTGAATATCGTGACGCGAGGAGTGTGTGCTTGGTGTGTCCTGAAGCTGTGTGAATGGTTGTCAGATACGCCTAGCTTGTGTCAAGGTAAATCCTTGCTTGTTTGTCTATCTGTCGTCCTGTAAGTGTGAGAGTGCGAGGGAGTGAATGAGTGAGCGGGGATGACTTACCATGATGATTTGTTTTTTGGGTTGTTGGGTGGAGGAAGGGAAAGATGGGGAAACAAGATGAAAGGAGGGGGCCTGCTCTTTTTATGTCATCTCGACACAAGAATGTGGTGGATGGATTACACGTGATAATAATAAGGCGACTTGGCGTCACCGGAATAATTTAGCGAGAGGACGTGAAGGACGCGAAGGTCTTGTTGGGTGCTGGTGGACAAGAGGGGAGTGATATTCCTTTTTCAAGTGACAAAGAGATGACCAAGCAGCAATGGAGCATTGAAGACGTATTTTTCTTTACAAATATTTAATTGACTCTGTCTCTACTACTCATCAAAAGAGATGCTTTCTAAAGGTATTACCGGTCATTATCATTAGGAAAGAAAAAAAAAGGTGGGAAAAAAATCGTAAAAAGCTGCACAAACAATTCCGATCGGAGGTGAATGTGTATGTGATCGGATGCTTGGCAGATGCAAAAAAATGTTAACCCCGGGTGTTGGTAACTCGAGGTTGAAGAGACCCAAGGCACACAGACACACGCGCCACGAAGTGTCCTTTGTCCCATCTCTTCTCTATCCATCTCGCCCCGCCATTGTTGGTATCTAATGTAGTGTTGGTGTTGGTGTGTGTCTCTACTGTCACTCATGTCTATGTTCTTCAGCTCTGCTTAAGTTCTGCAATGAGCACTTTAACGCAAGAGACGCATGGCCATCTCGAAACCAAGGAAGGTGACGGCGTTGGCGGGGGCGGCACGGAGGATGCAGGGAGCAACGCCCTTGAAGAATCCAGCAACACCTTCCTTGGCCAAGGTCTGGCGAGCACAGTCAATGGCAGACGAGTACTGGCGGGTGGAAGACGAGAAGCCATCGGTCTGCAACTTGGACTTGATCACATCAATGGGGTACACGGTAGCCC
The DNA here is from genome assembly GCA_019671135.1 of Linnemannia hyalina. Classification (NCBI taxonomy): domain Eukaryota; kingdom Fungi; phylum Mortierellomycota; class Mortierellomycetes; order Mortierellales; family Mortierellaceae; genus Linnemannia; species Linnemannia hyalina. Next base: position 2,988,986 of record JAHRHY010000002.1, on the reverse strand, counting down.
TGAAAGGAGAAAAACATATATAGTTTCATATGATTAGTATCTCATCCAAATTGACACATGGTATTATTGACATTGACGAGTGAACTCTCAATAAAACATACCACATGGCGTAACCGGCGCAGGCACCATAGGAGACGAAGTTGAGGGTGCTCAACTCGTTACGCTTCTTGTTCTCAAGACGCATGGCGCGCTGGACGAGGTACTCGTAGGCAGCAAAGTAGGCACCATATCCCTGGAACTCACGGACCATGGTGACAGCTTGACCCTTGTAGATACCACGGAGACCGTGCTGGGCGTAGATCTTCTGGACAGCATCGACGGGGCCAGTGAAGAACAAGGTGTTCTTGGAAGCATTGGCAGCAGAAGTCTCGGCGGCGACCTTGACAGAGTTCTGGGCAGCAGCAGTGGTGGCAACAGCACCAGTTTCGACTGACTTGGCAGCAATAGTAGCAACAGACTCGGCAGCACCCGAGGTAATAGCTGGGGGAGCTCCGGTCTGGACCTGGAGACGGGTACGGATGTGCTCAACGGGGCCCGAGATGACCGAGTTGGTGATACCACTGGCAGCTCCGGCAAGGTAGAGCTGAGAGTTGGTGAGGAATCCGTTGGCGCTGGGTCCGTTCAAGTCGTTGTAGTAGCGCTTCATGGCCTCGAGGGTGACAAACTGGATCGAGACACAGGCTCCGACACCGATCAAGGGAGTGGTGGTGCCTTTATAGAATCCCTTGAGGCCCTCCTTGGAGAGAGTCTTCTTCACGCAGTCCAATGTTCCGTTGTACAGGGGTGCCTGACCTGGCAAAGGGGTAGGCATGGTTTGAAGGCGCTATTTTTATGCGTTGGATCCAATTTGCGAAGTTAGAACCCTGCATTGGTAGTTGGAGAAAGCAAGGCGTTGCCGAATGTATTATTTTGTTCCAGATGCCAGTTTCATCCAGCACTGTCTGCTCCTGTTCCTGTTGTTGATGCTATGCACCTCCTGTTGGTTTAATATTGCCACGATAGTGGTTGATGTGTCAGCAATAGCTCTCAGGAGTAAAACGGGGGTGCAACCAATAGAGCAAATGGTATCGGATCTGGCTTCAGCCGAGAGCGTTACGATTCAGCTGGTCATAGCTGTCCAAAGAAAAAAAAAGGGGCGGGCTGGAGACGGTGTGGGAACAAGAGAGGAACGATGCTCTCTAGTTCGAAGTTCCATTTTTTGTTGCTGTTTCGTCCGTCTGCCGTCCATTGTCCATTGTCCAGTTGGGTGGAGTAGTATGGCAGCTGTCGAATTGAGAATTGAGCTGCTCCTGGCTCTCTGCTGTCCCTCCCTGTCCCCTTCGACATTTTTTCTCTCTCTTTCGCTCACGCGCTCTTTTTCTCCCGCTCTCTTGTTCCTTTTGTCTGGTTTGTGAAAAGTAAAGCCTGACTTTCATAATCCATGGACTCTCTTGTCCTGCCGATTTCTTTTGCCAAAGGGCGGGCACAAATGATTTGACTGTCTCGCCTTGATCAAAATAATACTGCTGTTGGTTCCTGAAATAAACAAGGGTTGTGTCCTGTGTCCTGTCTGTGTATTCAGTCAGGTGGTTGAACCAGAGTGAGTCGAAGCGAAGTCCAGAAGGACAAAGAAATTAACAGCGGAGGCACAGAAGGAAAGCCACATATCCTGAACTCGACCGTTTGTTCCCTTTTTTTTCTTTGCCTATACGTGAACATCGTTCATCCTTACCACTTTAACGGTGTCAAAGGGCTAGATCACACGATGCACAATGAGTCAAGCATAGAAAGAATACGATGAGGATTAGAATACGATGCAGATGCATATCATTATCAGGATTGAGATATGGATGTCAGTTTACTCAGAGAACAAGAATATGGTGTACCTGTCCGACAAAGACCTGGAGGAAACCTCCGATGGTACCGCTGACGCAGTCCTTGGCAGATTGCTTAGCATCGCTCATGATGTATATGTGTGAGTATGAAAAGAGTGGGAGAAGGAATTAAGGTTGTTTCTGAAGGAACGACTCTGGAGTGAAGGGAAGAGGAGGATAGATCAAGCAAGTAAGGAGTGGAGAGAGAGTGGAGTGAAGGAAAGAGTAGAGAGTGAAGAGAAGAGGAAAAGAGAGAGAGAATGAAGAGAGAAGAAGAGAATGAAGAGAGAGGAGAAGAAAAAAGATGGATAACAACAGCAACAGGTAATGACAAAGAAAAAAGGAGCTGTCGATCGGAAGGGCAATCAAAAAAAAAAGAGGAGCACAGAAAGATTTTTTTTTTTGAATCTGGCACGGTGGAATGAAATCCATGCACTCTGCACTCAGTCTGAACCAACCGTTCTCCGAGCTGGCACTAAAAAAAAATCGAAAAAGAAAACTTGTTCGGACTTCGTAGTAAAGGGAGGCTAAATGGACTAAAGTGAAGAACAAGGCGGGCGAAATGCCCTTGTCTCTCCATGAGTAATGGCTGCCTCACTCAGTCTCACTCGACAACATCCACCTTCCTCTCTTCCATGCCCCACATTTCGTGGCCAGAAGGCAAAGTAGAATCCGGGCCCATCGAATGACGGCCGTTGTCAACTATTGGACATTCAAGCCTTCCTTGTTTGATGACATGATGTTGTTGCTAAATGCACACAGCTCCCCAACTTTCAATTAGAGGAAGACTGGCACACGAACGCAGTGGCAGACACCAGAATATATCGTACATGTTTGCTCGTAGCCAAGCAATGAGAAGGGCACAGGCATAAGCAATTGAGCCTGCACAGTCTTGCTTCATCTGTCTCTGAAGAAAACAAACAATAGCCCTGCCTCGCCTCCCTGTGTGAACTGCCTTCGTCGTCTTCTTGGTCCCTGTCCATTGCACATGCGCATGTTCAATATCGGCCCAGTATGTGTGGCTTGTCACTTTGTCTCTTTTCAATCGTGCATGCGCACACCTCACACTGACACATTGACACACCGACAGCCGAACGTGTTTTCCGCTGCTGTACGAGTACTCCTGCTGTACTCTTTTCTCGGCCATTTTTTTCCTTTTTCTTCTTTCTGTTTCTACTTCTACTTCCTTCATCCTTTTCACGCCCATTCATCCATCCACAACCAAAACATTCAACATGTCCAGCATCTTCACCTCCAACGAACTCGCCAAGCACGACGGAACCGACGCCAGCATCCCCATCTACGTCGCCATCAAGGGCTCCGTCTTTGACGTCTCTACCAAGAAGGAGATGTACGGTCCCGGCGCCGGATACCACTGCTTCGCCGGCAAGGACGCCTCCAAGGTACTCACTACACATTCACCTACTACGATGTTGACAAAAGCAACCAGGACCGGGCAACTTTGTTTCCCTTTTCTTGTTTTGTCTGTCCCCCTTTGTTCAAACACCGGATAATACCGGCGCGGACAAGTACATGCTCGCGTTGTGTCCCATCCTCTCCTCTCTCTCCCAACCCTTCGGTAATTAACTAACTGTCCATGTTTTTTAACTATAATAGGCCCTTGGAAAGAGCTCATTGAAGCCCGAGGACTGCATTGCTGACTACAGCGATTTGGACGAGAAGGAGGTACCTTTTTCATCTTTTCTCTTCTTTTGTTCACATGAAGATCAATTAGACACAAGAAAGGGATGTGAATGCTCTTGTATCTTTCTTTGTTACTCACCCATAAGCTCACTTTTGTGTCAATGTGTGTTACTAATTAGCTCAAGACCTTGGACGACTGGTTCATCTTTTTTGAGAAGAGATACCCCATCGTTGGCAAGACCGCTTAAAAGAACGAAGAGAGGACAACTCCAGCATGCAGCTTGTACATACTAATAAAATAAAAAGGATCGAAGGTGTTTTTCCGCACAAAGACGAGTAGAATACTGTCCTTCCTTTTGTTCTCCATGCTCAAAGGGAAAAGAAAGAAAGAAGGAAAAAAAGGAGAGATCGATAGCGGATGGACGGAAGGACGGATGCAATCGAGAACACTCAATGTTATTTTTGGGCGTACTGACACTTCGTTGTGTTCGAAATATGTTTTTCCATCATTGATTGACGCACACATCCACTCCTCCGCCCTCCACTCTACTCCAGTCCTTCCTCCGCTTTAACTGGACCCTCCTCTCCCCATAGGCCCACTCTTTCTTAGCTCCTTCTCTTTACACTTTCTTTTCTCCACCCTAACTCAACTCTTTTCTTCATTCTTTCACACTCTTCAAGTTACTCACTCCTTCAAGTCAACCCACCCAACTTCACTTCACTTCACCTTCACTTCACTTCGCTTCTTCTCCCCCTTTCAACTTCTCTACACACTCAAACTCGCTTGGCCGCGACACGTCGTACCACGGTTGTCACAATGGAAGTCGCACAACCCTTACCAGGACAACAGCATACACCAACACAAACCAATGCCGACACTTTAACTCATTCAGTGTTGCTCTTGCCCACCCATGACACCACCATGGCACCAACAACACAAGACAGCAATGTAACCGCAACAGCAACTCCAACTCTTACCAAGCAAGCGACGTTAATGAGCGAGGCCAACTCGGAGAACAACGATAGCTTGCGAGGCCTCTCTCAAGAATCCAACTCGAGCATGGGTGGTGGAGTAAGTAGCGGACTCTCGGACGAGTCTGGTCACTCTGCAGACGACTATCAAGGAGACGATACCGCTGCTAGACGTTCGCTTCGTCAACAGAGCAAGGAGCGGGCTATTGAGCATGTTCTCCAGCAGGGCAAGATCCTTAAGGTACTTTTGGACACTTTTTCTCCTGTCAAGCGACACCTCTTCTGCCCTATTATACAGACAGACTTCTACAAGACTTCTGGATACATTGCTCCTGTTGCTTTCGCCCAAGTCTTGGCCGTTGTGGTGCTCTCAATTGGCCGCTTACGCGCTTTTTTTTTTTTTTTTTTTTTTTTTTTTTTCTTGAACAACCTTCTTTATTTCAATGTGACTTGCTTGCAGTGGCCTCATCCGAATTTCATCTTGGACTGACTGGGGACATGAGTATGACACCTCTTTTACCTTTTATCTTAATTACAGATATCAAGGCGACTGCGGACACGACTAGAGTATGCGATCCTGAAGATCCGTCGAGGGTGGTCCAAATACACCCTGCAGGAGGTAGAGTCCCTCATGCAGCCAGGAATGTCGCCCCGCATTACCTCCAAGCGACCGCTCGCCGTCCCTACGTCGCCCCGGCACAGCAGCAGGAGACGCCTCCGCAAGGAGTACCCCGAATACGAGCAACCCTCCGACCTCATCTCCTCTAGAAGAAACCACCAACAGCAAGATGCTATGGAGGATATCCTCTCCTCGAGCGACCTTCAAACCAATCCAACCGACCCTACGACTACAGCAGCAGCAGGAGGAGGAAGACGGTACAAGTCAAGACCATCATTCTCACAGTTCAAGGACTCGGAGCTTTTCTTGCCCGCGAAATCATTGATGGACATTGCGACCTCATCACCCTCACAATCTCCCCGACTCAACTCTGGTAGCGGATTCTCGACATTTCCCAACCAGTACGGTATCCAGAGTCCTTATAGTTCACCAGGAAGTCCTCTCTACCGTGATTCGACACCCGTGAGCAACTGGCCGTCATTATCGCAACCAACATCGCCTGTGATCACCTCGAGCTCGACGATCCTGTCGACGGCGGTGGTGGCGTCTTTGGTTCAGCAGTACGATGATGAGATCAAGGAAGACGGGTCAGAGGCACCTTCAGAAACTCAAGCGGCCAGGACGATATTGCTGCTGGCTTCCAGTCCTACCAGATCCCCATCCAGGACATTGGACCAGGGGTACCTTAACAGACAGGCTGCTGCTGCTGCAACTCTAGCCGCAGTGAGGAGCCCATCTGCTTCGCCGTTGTTAAAGCATGCAGAGTTGACGGCATCACTGAGCTCCTTGCCCGGTTTGACGAGCAGCATCACCTCGTATTCACCCATGACCTCGTCTCCATTGGTGCAGTTCCAGACCACCGCGGCATCGACACCATCTCCCGACAGATCACCCACACTTGCAGACGACAGCCCGTTCTTGGTCAAGCGAAAACAAGGATCAAGCAGCCCACTGAGCGCCTCGGCGACCAAGCATGAACAGACATTTCCTTCGCCATTGTCGAGTTCATCCCTCCCCATCCTTGCATCTTCGCCATCTGTCCCTCAGGAAACAACTGTTCGATCCATAACTCCACCTCCAGCCAAGGACAATGTTGCTGACTCTTTAGCACCTGGAGAGATCTCGTCGGCGTCACCTCCTCGATCCTCTATAACCACCAGATCGTCGAAGTCTGTTGTTCCTCCTCGCACCCCGTCGCCGCGGAGACGAACACAGGCCGACGCGACTCTTGGAGTGAGGACTCCGCCACCCAGTGAAGGCAAGGAAGAGATGTCTTTGCGACACTATAACAACATTGCTACAGCAACAGCAGCAGCGGCACCGGCAAGTGGAGGTTCAATTGCACAATCGATTGCGGCGAGGAGACGCAACAGTGGACTGACGGGTGGATCTGGTATGGACATGGTGTTTCCCACATCTGAAGGCAGTTCGAAGAAGTGAGCTGTTGTTCCTTGTTTGCCTTGTTATTATGTTGTTTCCATAGTTTTGTAAGACCCACTTGTATTATGTTGTTCTTGTTTTTGACATTCGTATTCTTTCTTGAATCTGTACCATGTTCTGTAGTTCTATCATAGAAGAAAAAAATGGAAATAAATATGCCATTCACTGTAAATGCTTCATCGCCCGAGCACGCTACGCCTATGAAGTAGACTTGGTTCGCAGGCGGACTCTCACATCGAACAAGAAGAGAACAAATCGTGTGGCTCTCACGCCCTTTTTTTGCCTTTGTTTGGCGCCATTTGATTGGACCATTCAGGCAGACTCAAGGGAGTGAGAACGAAGAGAGCCACGAGAACTTTGTTCATACCACTTTATTCTCATCCGTCATTCTTCTTTTCTCTCTTTTTCTTTTCTTCTCCATCCTCATCCATCGACCCTCCCTCTCCCCCGTCAACTCTTACACTATGGTAAAAACATACTCGCCGCAAAAAAACAACAACCCTTCTTCAAGAACCCGGCAAATAACAGTTGAGGAAGAACCCCATAGGCAGTTACACTACAGGACCCGCCAGCAACAAACCCATCAAGAGTTCGCCTACCGAGAAAAACGCGGATAAAGCAAGGCGACCAGGAGGAAAACATCGACGGAAGGATGAAGGGGAAGAACGCTAATCAGTATGAACCAAGAAAGTCAAGGTCTAACTCAGCATCAACCTGTCCTTTTTTTTATTCTCAATAGTCTGACTCCCCCGCTGCCTCCCCCAACCCCGCCGGTGCCTCCCCCCGTGGAGCTGTCAGGTAAACGCTTCGGGATCAGATGAACCAAAAAAAAAAAAAAAAAAAAAAAAGCTGATGAAGGCAAAACTAGCTGATCAGCTTCGACATATGCAATTCAACTCGTCTAACCACAATCCATATTCTTTTCTTGTTCTGTTTGTAGGAGACGTACCACCGCCGCAAAGGAAAAGACTTCCCGCGCCCCTGGACCTAGCACCGCAGGCATGATGCGCATCTACACCGACGACTCTCCCGGCCTCCGCGTGTAAGTCCTCCCTCTTTCTTCCCTGCTTGCTGCGAACTCTCTCAGAAACACAGATCAACAATTCGACAGGCAGCAGCAGCAGCAGCCTACGATGTGAACAAGATGAAAAAAGCTTCCAAACCCGAGACTGATCATTTTCTAATACTTTCATGGATAATAGTGACCCTGTTGTCGTCTTGGTCTTGTCGTTGGCTTTCATCGCCTCTGTCTTTGCCCTCCACATCTACGGAAAGTTGACCAAGGCCTAAATAGCAACACACGCAGGAACTCTGTCAAACAATCCAACAACCCATCTAGACACTTCTTTTTTTTCCTTGTCGCAACTGTACTGTACTATAAAACTTCCCATATAGCCTCCTTGAACGCTCACCATGAAAATATTTACTTGTCGTTTGTTTTATTTTCCAATTCGTCATCTTTTGCGTTCAAGCAAACACCTCAGGAGAAAGACCAGTATTCTTACTTGTCGGTTCCAAAGTAACGGCAGCCAAAGTCACCGAGACCAGGGTCAATATACAACTTCTCGTCGAGACCAGCATCGATCTCGGCAGTGACAATCTTCATGGCGGGGAACTTGGCCACAACCGCAGCAATACCCTCGGGACACGAGATCAAGTTCAGGAAGAGGATCCTCTCCTCTGCAACTCCATAGTCGATCAATGTCTCGATAGCCTTGATTGCCGAACCTCCAGTAGCTATTTGTATATATGAGTTTTTCAGAAAGGTAGAATGTAGAGTGCGTAAGTGACTGAAGGACAAGAGACGGAGAAGTAAGGGAACAATTGATCAATGGGCGCTTATCAGTGCTAATGAAGAAAACGTACCGAGCATGGGGTCGAGGAGGAGGCAGAAGCGGGAGGCGATATCTGGAGGGAACTTGGCGTAGTAGAGCTTTGGCAGGGCAGTCTCCTCATCTCTCTGGATCAGGATCTTGCCGATACGGACACTTCTGCACACATCACGAAGACCCTGTTCCACTGGTTGTTTTTTTTTGTTTTTCATTCAAACACAAAGAAATCAGTACAAGAGTATGTCAATCAACGTGTTTAAGTTATCAGCAAAAGCGGCTGCACGTTCCTTATCGTTTTCAATAATGAATTTGACAAAAAGAAACTTACTGGACTCTCCGGCGCGCATGATGGAGACACCGCAGATACGTCCCTGGAAGTCAATACCATGGAACTCCTTGCCTATTAAAATGTCATGACGATAAAGGAAAACCCCCCCAAAAAAAAGAGTTTAGTCCGGAGACAGAATGAACAGCGTTGGCGGGAGTTTCATAAACAAGGCGGTCCCTGGTTTGCCTCATTGGCAGGCCGAATCCTCGGATATTCCCAAATCAGGTTCCTCAGGTGTGTGTTATCAGACGCCAGCTTTCCAGGGTCTGGTTTTCTGGTTTTTCTGTCCATGCCTAATATCCAATTCCATAACGTTGCTGCTCTGTGCTGTGGGAGAGTGTGCGATGATTTATGTCCTTACCGGTGGGGGTAACAACAGTCTTCTCCACAACGGGCAAGTGGTTCAATCCTAACAAACAGTTGCAAAAGTAAGGTGAAAAGTCGTCAACAAGGCTTTCTTTGTATTGTTACCTTCACCGTCGTGATCACCGTCACCATTGTCGTCCATACATAATCTAATTTTGCAATCGTCAGCATCCCACTTTTTCTATCAAAGCACGAACATACACATGCACTATGCAACTTGCATAAAGACGTCCAACAAGGTGAGCAAAAAATTGACGTGTCGGACAAAGGTTTTGGGTTGCTTACCTTCCTCGACAAGGATACGGATGATACGATCCGAGTAAAAGATAAAGTCGGCACGCTGGGTGTTCTTGTCACGGATAATGGTCGTGCAAGCCTTCAGCTGCTGGGTCTGGGGGAGGACGATCACTTGCTTGGGGGGTTGGTAAGCCTATTTTCATTGGTGCCATTGGAAAGTTGAGAGACAGGTGAACGAAGGGGTGTATATGTGAGTAGGAGGTGCGTGGCGGAGTGGCGTCAATTAGGCTACTTTCCCAATTGTTTCTGTGCTTCTGCTCTGTGTGTCTACTGGTCTATTGTCCTTCCAGTCCTTTTCGTCTTTTTTTTTTGAATGGGTCCCATGGTTGTGTGGGTCATGAATGTCGAGGTGTTGCTTTGCTCTCAAGGAAGGGGCTTTCTTATCGCTTTCTTTCTGTCGCGACGTTGCTTGGCGTGTTTACTATCAACTCCTGTTGCTGCTGTTGAAAGCTTCTCCTGAGCAGTGTTTCGTTGTTGACGTGTTCTTACCATTGTGCTATGTGTGTATGGTTGTGGTATGGTTTGAATGAACAAACAGAAAAAGAAAAAGAAAAGAAAAACAAAAACACCAGAAAAGTTGCCCCCGTGGGACACCTCTTTTTTTTTTACCACCGTCCCCTTTTGCCTGGACCCTCACACGTGACTTGTGCATTTGTCTCGTTTCGGGAAGCGAAAAAAAAACCTGGGTCCATATGCTGGCATACACACTACGATGTACCTTGCGGGCAAACCAAATGAAGCTAGGAGAACCTTTGTAGGAATGCTCCGCTCCACATTAGTCGTCGTTTAGTTCTTGCTGTCTTGTTGAGGGTGTTTGTTGTTTGTTGTTTGTTGTCTGTCTAAACTTTTACGATTTTTTATTTACAGTGTTGTATTTTACAATGGTATTGCAAGGGCTTAGGTCTTGGTGAAAAGAATAAAGAGGTAGAGAACAGAGGAAGAGGAAAATAGATGAAGAAAAAAAAAAAGAGAACTAGAGCACATTAATGGGGTTATTACAACAGATCGTACAACAAAAGAAGTGAGAGAAGGAAAGAAAACGAAAAAGAAAGAGAGAATAAAAGAAGAGAAGAGTAATAAAAAAAAGCGATGGCCAAGGGTGCTAAGACCAAGTGGGTCGCTGTCGTCAGATAGCGTCAACAGTGTCACAAGGAATGGGGGGTGAACTTGAAGAGTGCTGAGGTTGGTGCAGTCATGGTGTCTGTTTTGGCTGGAGGACCTTATCGCCGCCACCAAAAAGTCTCACTTATCAGTGCCATCATTATCATCACTCACTCGTCCATCTCGTCCGAGACTTCGCTTCCGTCCTCCAGCTCCAGAACTCGCTGTTGGTGGTGGATCATCGCGCGAATCTTCCTCAGCAGCCTTTCCTCCTCCGATTGTTGGGGCTGGATTGGACGGCGCTGGTAAGGGTTAAAATGCGCAATCACTTGCACAACCCCTGGTTCCTTACTAGGGATCAAACGAGCACCGCCGCCACCACCGCCGCCGCCGTTGACTGACAGCGACATATCTCCATGGCCATGCTGCTGCTGCTGAAGGTGATGATGGTACTCGCCTCCTGCCGTTGCTGGCGTTGTCCTGACTGACAGCTCATCATCGCTGATTGTCACATCCGGGTGCATCTTTGCCGTGTGCGTCTATGTAGCATTGAACATAGCATCGAAAAGGATTGTTAGATTATGGCGCTAAAAAAAACTTATGTAGGTGTTACCTGGTTGAATACGCATGGTTGAAAAGAAACGTACCTTCAGGTTGCCAAGTTGGCTGAAGGTCTTTCCGCACCCAGGAAGCCTGCACATGAATGGCTTGACCTCGTCATGGATACGTTCGTGGGTCTTTAGGTTGCCGAGCTGGGTAAATGTCTTGTCGCAGTCGGGGTGTGGACACTTGTACGGACGTTCGCCCGTGTGCTTGCGCTCGTGGGTCTAATTCCAAAAGGTTGACAGTGAACAGAGTGAGCATGGGGTGGTACATGCTTGTTTAGTACAACAGGCTATCTCTTCGAGACAATGGACAATGGTAACAAGAATGCATAGACGTCATATTCAAAGTAAGGTGGTTGCTTACCTTGAGGTTTCCGAGTTGAGTGAAGGCGCGATCGCATCCATCAAAGCGGCAAATCTGTTGTCGATTTTAACCCACCGAGGCGAAAACAACAAAAGAACAATAACGCACCACACAAAACAAAAACAGAAAAAAAACCAAGCCGAAGCCGAAATCACAATGGTAGTTGATATGTTGTTGATTGGTCGAAAGGAAGATCCAAAAGTGTCCACAATGCCCATGCAAGTCCAATAATGGTGTCCACAGGGAAACAATCCAAAAGGCCAAACAACAAAGCCGAAGCAAACAGAAAAAAAATGAAGAGCGTAAAGATGAAGTCAAGGAACGAGAGAGAAGGATTAAGATAGAGAGAGGATAGACCGTGAGTCGTCAAAATCTTAGTTACGTTCGTCAAACATTTCATAGGAGGAATCAAAAAAGCAACTTGAGTAACAAACGAAGATGTTGACAAAGAAGATGGACAGACAGACAGCGACGACAGGAAAAGGAGAGATGGATGGAGGAGAGATGAAAGGAGAGGAGATGAGGATAGAGAAGGTGGAGTAGGTGCATGTCGGCTGCCTGTCTGTCTGGATCATTTTCATTGCGTATCTTGTCATTCTCATTCATCACTGCTTTTTCTTTCTGGCTCTCCCACTGGGGTAAAAAAAATGCTGCTGCTTGCGCTGACGTTGTACCATCTTTTTCATCACGGTCAACAAAGCGTCGAGGACATTGAGGCGGCCAGGGGAAAAAAAAAGAAACCGCCTCAACTCCAGACCAGTTAGATGGGGGAGTGGTATGAAAGTATAGGAAAGGGATAAAAGGTAAAAGAAATAAAGGAATAACGGGCGTTCATGTACAAATACCAATTAGTCCGCCAAGAAATACGGTTGCGGACACAGTATTAGATGAATGACACGAACAAAAAAATAAAGCTATCGGACGAGGAAAGTGACCATCTACCACTGACAAATCCAAAATGAACAAAGAAGCCCAAAAAAAAAGGTGGGTGATAGAAAGCAAAAAAAAAAAGAAAGAACAGAAGAAATAACAACGCTCATGGAGAAAAGAAACAAAGGCTGCCGTATCCGTCAAATCTTGGAGCCGTGGCTTCTTTGACTATTGTGCGCGTGCGTGTTTTCCGTCAAGATGAGAAACTCTCGCGAGCTGAAATATCTCCAGAATCAGGGTGATGCGGTCAAGCATTCATGCAACAAGCAACGGGGCCACAGGCAACAGGCGCGGGAGCATGGGCTTGGGATGGCACCATATGAAAGGGGACAACAAAATGGTCAATGGCATCGAGTACGAGTGCGAAATTGCTGAACGGCCTTCTACCCGCCTAGGGAAGAAGGATCAAGACGCGCTTGACATGACTTGATAGTTGAATATCCAGCCATCTGTTCCTGACCATTTGACCATTTTCGTTGCGTAGATCCCCTTTCTATCGAGGGCGCGTTTCCTGCAGACAAGCCGAACTCCCGTTATTCAGCGAGGATAGAGTGTGATTCGGTTATTTCGCAAGACGATCATTTCATATGTTCAGCACAAGAAGCGGCCCCACTCTGGCATCTCTTTTCAGCATCCATGGTTGTTGTCTCTGTTCTTTTTGTCCTTTTTCTTTTCTTTTTCTTTTTGTTTGCGCTTTCAACGGCTCTGATCCATCCCTGGGCAGTGCAATGCGTAGGGTGGGAAAACAAGAAGGTAAAAGAAGAAGAAAAAAGAATACAAATCAACGGGAAGGGCACAGATGTGGTAAAGAGAAGGAAGGAGGGAGGGATGGGATGGGATGGGATGGGAGGGAGGAGCGTTGCGCATGGTTGCGTGTTGACCAAGGGGTGGGGGGTTGTTAACTTACGTATGGTCTTGTTCCTGAGTGGCACCTACTTTGACAGCGGAAAGGCAAGATGTAGGAAGCGAGAAAAAAATAAAGAGCGTTAGTTTTAGTTGGACAAGGCACATCGTGTCGTGTCGAATCGTGTTTGTGTAAGTAATCGATATATGCTCCCGAGGAGATTAGCTCTTGTGTCATTGTCAATGGCAATATCACGCGTTCCGATTGCTGGCCGTCATTCGCCATCGTGGGCAAGCAAGACGCACGAATTGGCGTGTGCTCACTGGGCAAACTAAACAAACAAAACGCCCAGTTCAGATGGAAGGCCAAAGAAGGAAAATAAATAGGAAAAACGCCTCTGGAAAAAGAAAAGGTGACTCGTTGATTTCAAGAAGTCGACATTTGGGGCTGCTGGGGTAAAACGAAATGCACATAGGAAATGAACGGGACTTGTCGTTCTTCCCACTTTGCAACTTCCAACTGCTGCTGCTGCTGCTGTCATGGGAATTGTTGTCGCTGCCGTTTCCCTTTTGGTAGCGGGATGTGGATTGATAGGCGGGTGTGATGTTCTCCCGTTCCCTTCACTCCCCGGTTCGTCTTTGTCGCCTGGTCGTGGCCGCTGCTCGTTGGTTGTTCGTCGATTGGTCTGAAATTGTCGGTAGACCGCAACGAAAGTGTGAGAGTTCAACTCTATCCTGAGGAATGTGGAAACAATGTCTGGTCGTCGGTCGTCTGGTCGTCCTTAAACTCGTCATATCTTCGTCCACTGTCCAGAATTGTATCCCGATACAAGTAAGCCAGCACAATATGTGGCATGGGCCATATCTTTGGAACAAAAAAACATAGGTCATAGAAAACAGAACAAGAAGGGAAGGAAAAGAAGTATGGACAATGGATAAAGGGAGTCTTACCGCTCGTGCGATCGAAGATGGGCCACTTGGTAGAACTTCTTTTCACAATTGCCGATGGTGCAACCGTACTCCTTGGTGCGTTCGCCCCCACTGCCGTTCGACTGGGCTGACGAGGAAGAGCCCTGGCTGCTGATAGACATCTTGCGGTAAGCGTTGCTGTTCCTTCCGTGTTGGCCCGAGGACGACGACGACGACGCAGCGGGGAGGGTGCTGGGAGTAAGACCTGAAGCCTTGTGTCCTTGCACGGAGGCAGAGACGGCGGACTCGGGCAGGTACATCGTAGGCAGGTGATGCATCGAGGACGAGTCGGTGGCGGGTCGCTTCATGAACAGGGTGGGAGATGAGGGGATAGTGGCGTCGGGGTCCTCCTCGTCCTCGACGGGAGCAGCTTCCTCCATGGCAACTTCCTGGTCAAGGCGGTCGTCGCCTTGATGTTCGTCTTCTTCCTCGACGGTTGCCTCGAGGGCCATGACGAGGGCGTCGAGGGGTGAGGCAGGGGGGTTGGCAGACTTGAGGAGGGCCTTGACTGAAGACCTGCGACGGTTGAAGATGGAAGGAGCGGATTGTTGCATGCTGGGGTGGTAGGTGGTTGCGGGAGAGTGTGAGGGTGAAGGGTAGGCGAGGGCGTCGTTTGGGCCGAAGGTGGTGGTGGTGGCATTGTCCTTGGTTGCGGACTGAAGGAGGGGAGATGAGGCTGAGGACATGTTGGCTGGTTGGGTTGACTTGAGAGGGATGAACGAGTTCAGCTGGGATGGTAATAGTTGTTACTTGGTTGTGTTATGCGGGTGGCGAGGAAAAGTGTGAGAGTAGTGGTTGAAGGTGTGGGTGGGTCAGGGGCAGTGGAAGGGGAAAGAGAAGGGAAGGAAGGGAAGGGAAGGGAAGGAGAGGAGAAAAGGGTGAACTTGATAAACAAACAGACAGTCATCGCGTCGTATTGAGAGAGTGTGGAACAGAGGCTGGTTTGCACGTCTCTCTTGCTCTCTCAGCTAGGGACGCATGGCCCAATTCACACAGTCATACAAAGATGGCTAGAAAACCTGAAAGGCTGCTATTCGTTTATCTTTCAATTGAAGCAATAACCTGTCGGGGTTGTGTTTGAACCAAAAACCCCCCTTCTGTTGTTTTCTTTCCTATCGATCGTCTTTTTGTTGGTTTGAAAGAAACAGTTTCTATGGAAATATAGCGGTTTAGTAGGTTTTTGAAAGTCATGAATCCAACAAACCGGCCGTAAAACAACAAAAGAGTTGAGAATACTCTACCGGACTCTCAACCTTCCTCTCCCAGTGTACCCTGTCTGGTTAGCTAGAGTTGCGAGTGGGGGAGAGAAGGCTGAAAGTTTTGGCGCAACTTCACCACTTTGTTGTCCCATATAAGCGGGGATCTGAAATTTGACAAGCTTATTCAGTGCCGCTGCTGAAAAACGATACGCTCATAGCCTACCTTTCCTCTCTCGCAACTCACTCCATTCCAGGTGAAAAGAGGATCTATAGTCTTCACGCAAGAACAGGAACAGGAACATGATTCAGGAAAAGGTTGCTCGCACCAACTGCAGACCCAACCCTTACGAGACCACTAGACGGGTGTAGTGATTGTAGGCGTGTGTGTGTACGTACGTTTCCGCTTATTATGCAAACAAGCAACCCTCTCTCTGCCCTTGCCCTTTCTCTTGCCCTTTCTCTTGTCCCTTCTACTTGTCACCATCTTCTTTTTTTTGTCCCTGCATTTTCCTGTGGTCGCTAATCCCCGATCATCTGTGCGCCAGATCCCTTTTGGCAAAGATATAAAAATCCCTGTAGACTTTAGCAGTGGGCCATGGACCTGCAGTGATATTTACTACGTTTAACGCCATCTCTATTTTCTTCTGCTGGTTGCAAAGGGCAAGGACGGATTAAAACACAGAGTTGTCAACCAATTGGATATCCCTCGTTTTTCATTACTTTGCGCATTGACCATCGACCACCACCTCTGTTGTCGTTGTGTTAATCTTGAACAGCTGTTGACACGTTTTGACACGTACCATTATTGATCCCTTTGAGATCATAAAATATAACGATTGCTCGGCCCAACCCTCCTTCCCTCCCTCCTTCCTTCTCCCTCTCTCCGTCCACCCATTCATCCTCCGGAGTCTCTCCCTTGTGGACTGCATGCTGCATCACGTTATGGATCCAAGGAGAGATGTGTTCACATCAACAATAAAAAAACAAGACTCTTCTCTGTCTCCTTTGAAAGAGGGGTTAAAAAATACACACAAAAACAAAGACACAAAGGGCGAACGGCGGACCTAAAAAATAAACGCGATGTGGTTGCGCGCCGCTCGTCAATGTGGCGTGAACGAATGCAGTAGCGTCTTCTTTCCGTTCTCTCTCGTTGATGCATCTGGTGCGAATCTTCACACCTGTCGCGTTCTTTTCTCTTTCACGCGCGCCGATGGAGTCATCAGATCGATAATGAAATAACAACGTCAAAAGTGAAAAAGATAGAAAACAGACGGAGGAGAGAGAAAGGAGAGAGAAAGGAGAGGCGAAATAAAAGTGAGATAGAAAGGGTTGGTGAAGGTAGGAGTCAAAGGAAGGTGAGTGACGAAGCGAGAGAAAAGAGGGAGAAAGAGAGGATTCGGGGTCCCAGTGCCCCGTTTTCTGTGCCTGTCTCCTGCTTTCATCGTTGGCATCAGGATGGGCTTGCGCAATACAAATAATAGCAATAACGCCCAGTCTACTACGTGGTCGAAGAACGCATTAAGGAGGTCATTATCCTTTTAATGATACAGAAGGGCTAGACGACAACGATGACAATAACAACAGCAACAACCATACCACAACAACAACAATAACGGAACGAGATGGGGACCGTGAGTGATCGACCTCCACAGAACCTCATCTTCCCTTTCCGAGTTTACCTTTTCATACATCCCTTCCTTTTCCCTCCTTCCTTTCCTATGTCCCTTTCACATCTCTTCCTCCTTCGTATCTCACTGTGAGTGTATTCATTCGCTCCTGGATGGTTGTCTGACTAACTGACTTGTTGAGGGGTCTGTTCCCTTCTCCTTTTTTTATATTATTCTCTCCCATGTCCAGATGGACAATTGTTCTTTCCTCTTTTACCTTTTGCACATCTTTGCCCTTGGGCTCATATCATTTTGTTTACCATTGGCCATCATTGTAAGAGCGTGTCTGTTCATTTTTGTTTTCTTCTTCATCAAAAAGTGCAATGCACTCGTGAGTGCGTATCCCTTACTCGTTTTTTTTTGCACTCACTCGTTTGTCTCTTCCTCCGCTTCTCCGAACTTTGTGTAGCCCTCATTTTTTTTTTTTTTTTTTTTTTTTTTGGCTTTTTCTCTCTCACATGTCCTTTTTTTCCCTCCATTAATATCCCTCCGTTGGGGCATGCCAGTAAAGCACGAAGAGTAATTTCGTCCTTTGGGTTGGCCCCACTGCGTGCAGCTTGCATCACTTCTCAGGTGCCTCCGCCCTTCATTAATGGCAAACCTGCGATCTCGCCCCCTTCTCCTGTTTTCTTCTCGTCCCACCTCACTTCACATCTTTGTCGTCTCCCTTCGCTCTCATCCAGCAATCCCATCCTCCTGCACCTTATTGATTTTTTTTCTTTGTCTCCTTCTTCCAACTACCCCTCTTCCTTCAATCGTTACCCGATATCTGTTGGCATGTACAAAAGCAAAACAGGCGGACAAATGAGATTGATAGAGAGACTCAAACTCAGACCGAGTGACACTGGACGTCCAACCACATCTCTGCATACATCTCCATCACACATTGTTTATCTTATATCTCTGTTCCTTTCCGCTTTCACTCGCTCTGTCTCCTCTCCTTAACTCAGTCTCTTCATTCAGCCTCTGTCTCTCTTGCTGTCTCTCATTCTTGATCACTCGCTTTGTTTACTCCTCTTTCAAAGGACACCCCGGTCTTCCTTTTACTATTTTGCTAGTTCGCATCTAAACTTCACATCCATTATATATAGTCCACACCTTCCCTGGGTTTCTTCTTTTCCCTCTTTTTTTCTTTCTTTTTCTCCTCTTCAACTGGTTCTCAACCACCTTCCTTCTTTGCTTCCCTCCTAAATCCATAAAATAGTACCCATCCATAATCCACTTCGCTCATTGTTCATAATAATTAGGCAAGCAAGGCATTGCATACCATCATCACCTTCCTTTTTCAGCATCTACAACAAAAAAGAGCACGTCTCCTTCCTCCTCTTCTCCATTCTTCCTTCCTTTACAATTCCTCTCACGCGTTTTTTTTCTTATTACTCAGCCTTAATTTTTTCACGCGTTTTTGATCAACCACTCATTTCCTGTCCACCTCGCCCTCTTCGCCATCAACACACACGCTAAAAAGCGACACACTCAAGAAAACAAAAAGATGCCGGTCACCATGCCTAGAGGAGACCGGGGCAACCAACACTGGACCCCACGCGCCAGCCTTGAAAGTTTCGCCACTCCCTTCCCACTCTACAGCGGATACCTCATGAAACTCGGCTCCAACGATCGCTGGCAATCAAGACTCTTCACATTCGACGGTTCCGGTACGTGAAGAAATTCAACCCTGCTGTGTTTGTGTTTGTTTTTTGTATGCAGGGATAGCCTATGTTGTCCCCACCCCTCTTCCTCTTCCTTCTCCTACTCCCTTTTCCTCCCTCGTTATCGTTTTTTGTGTAATTGAGCCCCTTGTTTCTTCGGACGTGAAAAAAGGGATTTGAGAACAACATACAAACGAACGAACGTCTTCAGGCTGCATTAACTTCGTTTTGATCCATTTTTTTGACGTCGAGTGGGACACTCGTTTTGGGCGGGGGACAATTTGTTGCTGTCCATCTCAGGCCGTGTCATGTGTATTTGCTAACATAACGCGTCCTTTTTCTTTCTATCAATTTTCCTCTTCTTTTCTCCCTCTCCCTATTCTCGTGTGTGCCAATGTTAATGTCTTGCATAACAAAATAGTGCTAACTTGCGTAGGAAAGAGAAGAAGGACACCCCCCATCGCGACTTACGACCCTCATGTCTCCTCACCATTTGTCTCAGCACCCTGCAGAACCCAACCCTACAACCCAAACACCAAATGGTTTCTCCACATCGCCTCCATCACTGACATCCGTCTCCTCCCTTCATCCAAATCCTATTACCGCTGTTTCCCGACCTTGGACTTGCCACGGGCGTTGTTTATTCAGACCGCTGATGGACGGTCGGTGACGTTGAGGTCCAAGAAGAATATTGAGTTGGAGAGATGGTTTTTTGTGTTGACAAAGATGTGGGCTTTTCAGCAGCTTTTGCAGAGGTCTGAGGAGGATGTTGCTGCGACTGCTGCCAATGCCGCTGCTAATGCGAATGTGAGTGCTGCAGCGGCTACTGCATCTGCGCGTGTGTCTGGTGCGACCAACGCGGAGGAGTGCAGTGGCCGACGACGTGAAAGCGGCGGTGCAGGAGTAGGAGGGGAGACAGATCCGCACCATCAGTTAGTTCTCAGCAACGACAACAACCATCCACAGCAAAAACGCAACAGCAACAGCAACGGCCACCTCCAACAACAACAACACCGTAACAACAACAGCAACAACAACTATCAGCATCATTCCTCTTCCGCCCCCTTGCCGCCTCCTTCTTCTTCTCGCGCTGCTGCACCCCCTTGTACTAGCCATCTCCCAGCCCATCAGCAGTCGTTCCATCTCTTCAACAACTACCTGCAACGGCAGCAGATGTACCTCCAACATCAACAACAACAAGATCAAGGAGGGGACTACCATGCATGGCACTACCAACAACCACAATCGCAATCGCAACATATTGGCAATAACAAGTCATGGCGCCCTCAAAGACACACAGCGCCTCCCGTCACGACTATTGTACAGGAGAGCCTGATGCGGTACCAGATCCCTTTGCCAAGGCTCTCGGCTTTCTTTCCTGGTGGTTTGGACTGGCCTGTCCAGCAGCAGCAACAACAACAGTATGGTAGTGAGAAGGAAGTCTCCGAAGATCAAGGGGTTACGACTATTGTTGCTGTTAGTGGAGGTGGTGCTCTTATGGTTTCAATCGACGAGGAGGATAAGCAGGCCGAACACCGAGAGTTGGGGGAGAATGTCCGTAATGCCTACCTGAGAAAGAACTCGCTTGCTGACCAGTTCTCGTCCCCACCTATACCTTCGTCCAACATCAACAACATCAATGCTAGTACGACAACGATGAATGGCGGTGCTGGCGGCGGTAGAGGTAATGGAGTCGTATGTGACGGCGAGCTGATGAACGTCGGTGGGTCCTTGGAGCGCCAAGGAGGTGGTCGTGGGGGTTCCTGGCATCAAGATCCTATCAGCTCGATCCCGATGACAGAGGAGGCCCATGCAGGTTCGTCGACGCCTGGTCTGGGAATCCACCAGCAGGCCACGATCGTCTGGCCTGCTGCCGGTACCATGGAGCCCACCAAGGCTGCTGCGATCGATATGTGGCGTCGTAGTCTGATGTCCCCTCTTGCTCGCGCCAACACTGCAAGTTCCTTCCATTCTGACGATCCCGACAACCAAGCCCTCGTCCCTACCTCTGCAGCAAAGTTGTTCATGAGCAGGAACAACAGTCGTCGTCCCTCTGCCTCTGCTGGCAATGAACTCCTCCTTGGCCCTGGGTTAACCTATTGCTGTGAGGC
Organism: Linnemannia hyalina; assembly: GCA_019671135.1. Lineage (NCBI taxonomy): Eukaryota > Fungi > Mortierellomycota > Mortierellomycetes > Mortierellales > Mortierellaceae > Linnemannia > Linnemannia hyalina. The sequence continues at coordinate 2,968,197 of JAHRHY010000002.1, read as the reverse complement.
CGATGCAGATGAAGAGGATGAGGAGGATTACGGTAACGACCACCTTGAACACCAGAGTCGGCCCAAGTGGTTCCAGCAGCAACAAAAACGCGAGACTTACCAACAGCCCCGTATGGCTATCGACACCGCCTCCGAGACCGATGATATCCCCCTTGCGTTTGTGCGGGCCATCCGACAGAACAGCATCGGAGGAGCCATGCCGTTGCTATTGCCGCCAATGGATATCCAAATGATGGGACCGTCTCCTATCGAGGTCCGTCATTACGTCCATGACGAAGATGAAGAAGACGATGATGACGACGACGAAACCAGTTCTCACGACCACCCTGCCAACAAGCACCACAATTTGTTCATCCGACCCCGTCGCCGTCGTCGTCAACACCATCATCAACACCGTCATAATCATCAGGACAAGGCCACTGAGCCTGCACTCCTGCATGTCCAGCGCTGTTCGCGCTGGCAAAAGACTCAACTCTCGTCCGAGGACGAGACGGGCACCAACCGAAACTCCTTGGAGGCCTTGACCAACACCCCCGATATGAGCTGTAACTCTTACCCGACCTTCTTGGCCACCAACTATAACAATAATCGCGAGTCGTACCTCAACAACTTGAACAACTGCGCAGGTCGTGATCGTGATCCTTACCCCATCAACGGTGGCTATGAGGCCAACAAGGAGTCGTTGTCAGACCCCACTCTGAACCAGCATCATCTTCAATCCTCGGCTGAGCCCAACCTCCCCCGGCCTTCCATCAGTCCCTTCATGAGCGCCGAAGAGTTTGCATCAGTTACTGGTGAGTTGCCAACAGCAAGACAGTCGATGGCAGCAGCGCGGTCCAAGCCCGTCGTCCCCACCGTTGGTATTCTCAAGCGCCCCTCCTTGCCTGCAATGGACACTGCTACTCTCCAGGCTGCGGTCGAAGCCAGCAAGGCGATGCAACAATGCGAAAAGACCATTTCCTTCCAGTCGTTCCCTTCGCCTCTTGAGAGGGACATGACTTACAACAACCTTGCTCATTATGGTAACAACAATTACAGCAATACGCCGGTCCACCCTTTCGCCCACCTCCCTACACCACACACTCCACCAACCATGTCTGCGCCGTCCATGGCCACCACCGGTGGTCCCTTCCGTGCGCCTGTGAACGGGTTCTTACCTCCACCCCCAATCCGCCCTCCAAGACGCCACCCTCTTCGCACCCCCGTCGGCTCTGATATCAAGTTCTCCCCCTCGCGCCGCAACAGCCAAGATGAGTCCATTATTTCTGGCTTTGGCGGCCGTAGTCTTGTAAACAGTTTCGGTGGTGGTGGTGGTGGCCAAGGCGATGCTTTCAACAACAACACCACTGGCACCGGTTCCGGCAAGGTCGAAAAGTCTCGCAGCCTGCTCTCATTCCTGGCCCTCAACAAGTCTACCTCTTCGTCATCGACTGCTGCTTCGCCCAAGTCGCGCACTATCGACTTTTCATCCCCATCTGCACATTCAGGCCCCTTCCGTCGCAACTCTCTCCCTGCAGTCCACTTCCTGGGTCTCAATCTAAGCAAGACTCCTCCATCCTCTGCGGCTGCAACCCCCGATATCAAGAAACAACGCCGCTCTTCCATCCTGGGTCTTAGCCGTCTCGACCGCTCCGAAAAGAAAGAAGAAAAAGAAGCAGCCGCCGCCGCAGCAGCAGCATTAGAAGCCCTCAAAACCTTCCAAGCAGAAGTCCTCCTCATCCGTGACCCCTCCCCTCCCCAAACCCCAGCTCCAGCCAGTGTCTCCAAGTTTGCCACTTTTAACCGTCGTTTCTCCCTCCCCGTCGCTGCCTTGTCTTCAGTCACCTTGACCTCACCCTCGGCTTCAAACTCACCTCCTTCGCTGTTATCATCTTTCCCCCCAACAGGGACCAAATCCACATCAGGCTCCTCGCGCCCTTCCTCCCGGGGTTCATCCCGCCCTTCATCGGAGTACATCGCCAACCCCAACCCCAACAACAACAGCACAATCAAACGCCTCTCCTCTGGATCCCTCTCCCGCCCACTTTCCCGCGCCAACAGCAACAGCAACCTCGCCGGCAACTCTACTTCCACCGACCACCACCATCAGTCACAATACAAACAACACCAACTCCAACAATTCTACCAACTCAAACTCCAAGCGCCTCTCATCCAAGTCGACGCCCCCGCGCCAACACCCGTCTCTGGAAAAGAAAAAGAAAAAGAAAAGGAAAAGGAGAAAGAAAAGGAGCAACACCAGCACAAGGGGTACTGCCGGAGGAAGAGCTTGGAAGTTGACGGATGTGGGAGTAGTGTTAGTGGAGGAGGTGGGAATGGGTATAAGGGTAGACCGTTGACGTGTTGCAGTGAGAGTGAACTGATCGAGGTGCTCAATAACAATAGCGAGGAAGACGATGATTTCTGCTATTTTTAACAAAGGAGGGCAAGCCAGCCAACAAAAGGTCAGCATCTGCGTCCAAAAATCTAAAAAGAAAAATAAAAATACATGAAAATGATATGAAAGCGATGAAGCGCGCCGGATGTGAAGGTTCAAGTATTTTTTTTTTTTTTTTTTTTTTTTTGATCTGGGTGTATGGTGTGGCATGTTGAACATGGCATGATTTTGGTTTGAAGTAAGATATGAACTGTGGACTGGGTGCATGGGTTTACTTTGGGCGGGAGATGTTGTTCTCTTAATTGCATTTATGTCGCACAAAAAAAATATATGAGAGCACCCATTGTTCAAAAAGAAGATCCCACGCATGTTCATGTTCATTTCCCAGTTGAACGGGCATGTGAGCCGCTTCTTAACTTTGCTTTCTTTCTTATTCTATGCTTGCCCTTGTGGTTGCTTCTGACCTCCTTTTTCACAAGGCAGTAAAAGATGGATCAAAAGCGACACCATTGAGGAAAGTGATGTGAACCAATAGAAAAACAGGAGCAATGGATCGAAAAAGGCATTCAGCAACCATATTACCTCTTTGCTCGCCAGCCGAGAGGCTGAGAGCACTGCACTTTTCTTCTTTTTTTTTCTTCCTATTGATATCAAATTTGCCATGCATGAAGAATGGGAAGAAAGAAAAAAGGGTCACAAAGAAAAAGGTAAAAGATAACGCATATAGGAAAAAAAAAAGTAAGAGCATTTGCATTGGGCAAGCCAATGGTTGTGCTGGACGTTTCATATTCACATATAAATATGTATACTCTCGAAAAAAATAGACATCGTACGTGACTTCTTTACTTTCCTCCGGCTCGAGGGACTCGTACTTTTTTTTTTTTCAGGAACAGGACGAGGACGAGAGCACTCTTTCAAGGAGGATAAGTAGCATGGGATCGTTGCTCGATTTCTTACTTTTTTCTCTTTTCTTTTCTTTTTCTCATCTTTTGATACTTTTCATTTCCTCTCTCAAACACACACACACACACACACCTCACCACCTCAAAAACAACATATCAACCATGGACAAATTCAAGGAGGTATGTCCCACTCACACTACACACTCTCACTTTCAGAACACGCAACCAGGACCAGCAACAGCTACAAGGACACGAGTCACTTTCTACTCTTATCCTCCCCTTCACCTCTTTGGACCCGTCCTTTCCCCACCCACTATGTTACACAACACTACCTCGCACAAACCCAACTAACATCACCCCTCACCCCTCCTCTCCCTTCTACCCACATCCTCATAGAAAATGGCACTGGTCCGCGGAGAGTTGGACGCCAAGCTCGCAAAAGCCGAAGCCGCCGAGATGGAAGTCAAACGCCTGACGGACGAAAACACCGCCCGCGAGATCGAAATCACCTCCCTCAACGCAAAAGTCGAATACGCCGAGACCAAGATTACCGAATGCGAGACCCGTATCGAAGACGCAAAGTCTGGTCTGGATGCCGGGGAGACTGCCAAGGTCACCGGGGAGGGGTTGTCGAGGAAGATTGCGTTGTTGGAGGCAGAGTTGGAGCTAGTGGAACGGAACTTGGCTGAGGCTAACGTGAAGTATGTTTTTTTTTTTTTTTTTTTTTTTTTGCTTTTCTGATGTTTTCTTTGTTTGGTGATTGATCAAATCCCCTTCTGAGACTAACAACCTTTTTTTTCCTCCTCCATCAATCGAATCGAATCACAATAGGCTGCGCGAGATGGACACCAAGGCAGACCTGTTTGAGCGCAAGTCCCAACAGCTTGAGGCCGAGAACAGCTCCTCAGAGTCCAAAGTCGATGAACTCGTCATCCAGTACAACACCGCCAAGGCCGACCTCGAGGCCACGTACATGGGCATCCAGGACCTCTAAAGGAAGGTCTTCTTTCCCCCGTTCTCCCCCTGCTGTGTGCAGATCCCCATTCTCCTTTTTTGTGTGTTTTCCCACACACCATATCATACCCCTATTTTGTTCGTTCCCGTTTTCCCCATTGCAGTTTGTTTTTTTTCCCTCCCCTTTTGCGTTCTTCCGTTTGATATCCCATACAACCCATATGCACCTATTAGATAACTATTTTATTTTAAACATAAAGCTCTCCCAAAATCGAAAAAAAGTAACTAGTCAAATGCAAAATGGCTTCCTTAAAATGCAGTATACAACGCTCGCTCTCGCAGCTGCTCCTCCGTAAGAGGTGGAGAACTACTACGGTACGAGTCACTACTAAAACTCTGACGTTCTTGACGACTCGTCCTTGTACTTCTCGTACTTTTACGACGACGGTGGTCCATAGAAGAAACAACGGCCATGCGGAATTGATCCCGGAGTCGGCATATCTCGTCCTGGGTAATGAACGAGAAATCCCGGAATGCCATCTCTAGCAGATGGTCCATCAACAGTTTTCCGTGAAGGGGTGCGTGGGCGGAAGAGAGTCCCATTTGGCGACGGATTTCTGAACTGACTTGGTCTTTTGTTTTGAACCGGGATTTTGTGTTGATTGGGTGGTCGATCACTCCTCCTCCTCCTCCTGTTGTTGTTGGTCCAATTGGGGATGAGGGTGATCCTGTTGCTGGAGTGGTAGCTGTCGCAGGGGATGTGGCGGCTCTGGCGGAAGGAGGTGGTGATGAGGACGAAGGCGAAGGACAGTCATGGTTGAGTTTCTTGAAGAAAGCCTGGATGGTTAAAACAACACCCTCATCATTCTTGCACTGCAAAAGCGACAGCCGGCAGCTCTTCAGAATCGCAAGTCCCAACATGAACAAGAACACGGGGCCCTGATAAAAAAAGCAATCCAACACCCTGGTGGACTCAGGCCGTGGCAAGACGCTCTGGAACAAGCACAAGAACCAAGGGATCGTAATCGTCGCCAGATTCAAATCAATCTCTTGGAAATGTAACGCGATCGCCGGGAGCGTGGTCTTGACGAGATGCGAAAACACTTTTTGGTCGAGTTGGACTCCGACGAGGAAGGATTTAGAGTAGTAGTCTGGGAGGAGCTGTTCGCAGATGGTGGTGAGGACCCAGAAGGCGTCTTCTTCCTTGAGGTAGAGGAGGAGGACGGAAGTGACAATGTTCATCGACTGGGCGTAGCCGATTGAGGGGTTCCGGAAGGAGTAGCTGTTGAGGACTCGGCGGAGGGCTCCGAGACCAATGGTGGATTGGTAGGCTGGGTGGTCTGGCATGCTCCGCTTCACATCCCTCTCGATCTCGCCTAGCGTCACCATCGTCATCCGCGACAAACTTCCATCCTCACTGCTGGTATTGCGAGCGATTCGGTCCCGTTGTTGGAGTTGGGTTAGATTACGGCGATAGGACTCGTCTCCCGAACGAAAGTAGGATGCGCCCGAGAGGACTGTCCAGAGCTGCGGGCGGAAGGACTCAGGAACGCCGTTGAGGACCAGTCGGCGGAGCTGTGCAGTCTTGATCATACACATATCGCGACCGTACTGGGCAAAGTAATCCACCCAAGCGCATTCCTGTTCCATATCCGTGTCTTGCTCCCGACTGGCTGCTACCGAAGAGACCTGACCACCACCGTCTCCGCGCTGATAGTGTCCTCCAACCGAACTTGGATGCGCCACAGAGAACAGGTGCTGCAGCCCATATGGCAAAGGAACCGTCAACTCCAGATGGTCTTGGGCATCATCCGGTGCCAAATCCGTCAATCCAGTCTCATCCACCAACGTCAGATCCTCCGATCCCTCTGACGCGTTCCTCACAGAAGATGCTGTCGACCACCGAGTAGTTTGAGGAGTAGTAGGTACTTGGACATCCAAGGTCTTTAGCAGGGCTGTGGAGACGTCCACTGAATGCAGCGCCTTGTCAATCATCTCGTAGAGCTCCAGGTTCCCGCCCTGACTGCATGTGAACCAGAGCGATGTCCTTGACCGAAGAGTGACCCTCACGCCGACCTGTTGACGCACAGATGCTCCTAAGGCCATGATACTAGAGATGGCACTGTTGGATGCCAAAGAGTTGAGGACTGACTGTGACTGAGTTGTTGAGGATAAGGGTGTTGAAGACGATGCTGTGGATTGGTGACCTGGTTTGTGGATCGTGTTGGATGGACTCGCCTCCCGTTTCGCCTCCAATATCTCCAACAACGGAATGACCAGTGTCAGCGATGGAGTCGTCAACGGTACTTCTGAGAGCAATGTGCTAGCAGCATTTCCTGTTCCTGTAATGCCGGTTGCTGCCGACTCTCTAGATGGCGACGTTGTTGGCGGTGGTGGCGGCGCAAGAGACCCCGAGGTGTAGCAGATAAAGTTCTGAGAAATGTAGAGAGTCCCCGTCTGAGCGTCCGTAACCGACTTGGTCTCCAGAGTTGTCTCGATCTCCTCAAGGATCGTTTCCGTCTGTGGCAGTCGGAACACGGAATGATAACGTCGGTTCTGTTTGAACTTTGCTAGATCGGCCATAGAGTTGATCGAAAACTCGGGCGATTCCTTTATAGCTGCTGAGTGGTCGTGCTCGTCCTCTTCATCGTCCGTGAGAGATCCTGTCGTCGAGTCACTGAACTGTCGAAAGTGTGGATTATCCTCTGCTTCAATCATCAGCTCGGAGACCATGAGTCGCATGTGTGAATTGCAGAAGTGAGAAAGAACATCAAACAGTTCCTGGCGCTGGAATGTTGGCAAGAACACAAACTATTACAGTACGGAAAGCATACAGGGAAAAGATAATAAATAGCCTGTTAATTTTGTGATAATAACCCACGCGGCGATAAGATTTATCAAGACTGAGTACACCGCATTTACCTTGGATGTGCGAGATGTGATGACAATGTATCCAGTTTGACCCTCGTACTCATCATCAAGCTCCAGAACATCCCTATAGGCGACTTTTTTAAAGACGGTGGCATCGTTGGAGTTGTTGTTGCTACTGCCGTAGAACATCATTGCCGAGTCGAGAGCCTTCTCGGTCATGGTCGAATTGTGCCAACAGACATAATTCTTTGTCACTGCTAGGTATCCTGCCAACACCGCGCCATCGTCCTGAACATATGTCGACTTGTAGACTATATTGATCCGCCATTAAGAGTGAGTTGAGTTAGCTTTGATACGCGCCATTCGTTCCGAGCAAGAAAGACATGCGAGTGGACATACAGCAGATGAGGTCTTCGTCCTCGAAGCGAAAGATGCGGTGGATCTCTGCACGCATGATGGCCTTGTCCTGGTCATGGTCCAACGACACTATATCAATCGATCAATCATCAGTGAGACAAAGAAAGGAGCTTGAGATTAATGATCAGTCGGCGTGAAAAACGACAGTCCAAAGATCATATTTTGTCCATGCTTCCTCAAGGTGTACTGTACATGCTTCACTCAGGCGGTCCAGTTCCTCGACCCATCGCTTGTCCGACTCTGTCTCGTCCCCTCGACTGGGTGCCAGACCAAGCTCAAGCTCAGAGTTCTATTTGGTGCAGCACAAAAGATAATACAAGCGATAAATATTCATGCAAAATCTCTCACGCATCAAAGGTACTCTGCGCATTCGACAAGCCCTATTGCTGCATACCAACTACACGCACATGTTTACCTTTGGAAAGACGGTCTTGTGGATACAATCCCAATCAGCTCGGATTGTCACCTCATCCACCGCGATCGCAACAACTTGGTTTTCCTGTGAGCACTGCAACACAATCCGGAAAGTAGCATCCTCCATCGAGACCTTGTTGCTTTCTAGGATCGCAGAGTCCAGTATCTTTCCAAGTGTAGTCGAAGCGGGGACCTTGGCAGAGATGGATGGTAACGAGAGGGACGACCCAAGCGATGACATCGACATGTTCAGAGAGGGGAGCTGTCGAATCGTCCGTTGAGTTGACGCGGTTCCCTTTTGGACACTGTCGACGAGGTTCCCAAAGAGATCGCTTGCAGATGAGAAGCTGGGACTCACTCGATGACCTGTCGACGCTCTCCGTTCAGCTCTTGTTGTTGCTGGCGATGACGCAATTGTCGTCGATGTTGGTGAGGTCACAGAGGGGGAAGAGAAGGATGCCGTCCTTGGGAAGAACTTGCTGAACGGCGATGTGATACCGCTAGTCAAAGACTTTGAAGGCTCAACGGCTGCTGGTTCATTATCGTCTGGTTGTCCATGTTCCTGAAGCGAAGGAAGAGCAGTTGAAGAAAGTGTAGATCCGAGCGAGGGCCGTGAGCTGTTGTCATTATTGGAGTTGTTACTGGATCCGATGCTGGTGACGAGGCTGAGGGAGAGTCGTCGCAATTTCTTGATCTGGTGAGTGGAGATCAAGGGAACTGAGCGTGCTTGGAGGATGAACCTGTGGTTGGCCTCTTCGTCCTGCCATACGACTGTCTGGTCTGTTGCCGAGATTGGGATAGGCTTGATAATCATCCTTTGTTGAATGGTATTGTCGTTAAACCAAGATTGGAGAGGTAAGGATAAAGAAAGGAGGGACAAATTTTGTCAAGAGGGAAACGAAGGAAAGAGGAGTTGATGGGAGGACAAGGAATGGAGGGTGGGTGGCAGACCGATGAATGAAAGAGAGTGCAACGATGACGAAAGACACAACAAACAGAGAATAGACGCGTTTAGCATAAGGGGAGTGAGGCATGTTTGTTGTTGTTGTTGTTGTTGCTGTGGATAAGGAAAAAGAAAGAAGAGACAAGAGGGTGACCCTCTTGGATGCCCCTATTTTCACGGTGAAAAAAAAGGTCAGGCACACGGATCACACCCTCGCTGCATCAAACTAAAAAATTATGCGATCAATGACCGGTGTCTGTCTATTCCAGGTACAAGGTATAGTACAACACAGGTCAACAGGCGTTTGGACCATGTCAGAGCTTAGTTTTCTTCTGCTGCTTCAACCAACCTCCTCTTCTACTACTACCACGCGGGGATGCTACTTTTGTTCTATTCTTGACCCCCTCGAATATCCCTCTTTGAAATGACTATGAAAGACAGTGAGTAAGAATGGGTAGGGGAGCCATTGTCACTCGGACCCCTTCTAGCCCCTAGTTTTAAAGCGTTGTTCCTGCTTCAAGCACTCTCTCTATGCAGAGATACATGCATTGAAGCATGTCATGTCGTTGTAGAGGGGGGCAGACGGAAGTGGGGGCATGACACCACCCCCAACAACAAACAACATAAAGAAGAAAAAAAAGGCGCATCTTCACCATCAGGCGGTTGAGCGTCTTCTTATTCGTATCCTTCTTTTCCCTCATCGACTTTTTGGTTCCCTTCTTTTCCTTTTTCTCCTCTTTTCTCTCTTGAACTATCAGCACTCCTACCTTCTTCTCCTCTTCTACTCATATCCTCTTCGTTGTCTACTTTCTGCGCCTCCTCCTCTCTCTCCTTTGCACTCTCATTTTATTCATCACAATATCCAATTACTAATGCCTCCTCGCTATATCGCCAACACACCTGTAAAGGTGAACACGGCCTTCTCCTCCCCGACTTCCGTGGCAGTTGCGCCCCTAACAACATCTATCGCTGGCCTATCGTCCGTCAGGAACATCTTTGGCACGGCTCCTGCAAGAAGACATACCGTCGGTCAAATGCCATCCACACACTTCTCACCGCGTCTCCCTATCAACCCACCACCAGCCTCTGCAGGCCACCACCACCACCATCATCGAAACCAGTCCAGCGTATCCTCCTTTATCTCCGCAGGAGGTGCCATGATCGGTATCGATTCTGGTCCTAGAAAGACCGCCGCCGAGAAAGCCGCTGAACGAGATTGGCAAGAACAGGCCAGGCAGATCTTCCAGTTGAGCACCGTGTCGGCCAAGGGCCATTTTCTCCCGCCTTCGCCTTCACCTCTGGAGTTGGGAAAGCAAGGGTCGAACGATCGTTTCAAGGACAATGATACCGACTACTTTACGACCATTATTATCAGCACCTCGCCCGAGCGGGTTCGAACCTTTTTGTCGACCGAGTCAAGCATTAGCCCGGGTATGTTTTCCTTGCCTGCGAACAAGACCAAGAGGAACGCTATCCCTTCTTTTAGCACCCCTCCTTCCTCTTCGTCCTTGTTGTCGTCATCTGCCTCGCTGTCTTCGCCATCGTCTTCTGAACCTTCGTCGACTCGACCTTCGTCACCTGCATCGATGAGCCAACAAAGGCACCTTCCTCAACAACAACAAACTTCAGCCGTGGTTGTCGGTCAAGACAAAGAGAACAGTAAAGTCGCTGCTACTCCCCCGAACCTGCCTCCTCCCTATGTTAGCGCTGTTGCAATCCCAGTAGTTGCAGCAATCCCTGCTGCGATTCCTAAACGTCGAGTCGTCGCCCCTGCTGATACCCTGTCGACGCCTCCATCAAGTCCGCCTGCCATTTCAGCCAAGGACATGTACTTTCCCACTTCCGATCCCACAGCTACACCAACATCAGCAACACAATCTATTACCGTAACACCTCCAAACAGCACACCGAAGTCGATGCCAAGTACACCATCCTCGCAGTCGTACAGCTCCAACTCCAGCAACAATCCACGACAGCGCCTTCGTCGCCCCCACCAAGAATCCCCGATGCACAGAAATAGCAGGGTGGCTGAGGAGGAACATGACGAGGACGAAGTCGACGGAGGAGGAGGAGGAGAAGGAGGAGAAGGAAGAGGGGGAAGAGGCAGTAACAGGAACAAGGTCATGAGCAAGAGACAAGCACAAATCTCGTTTTTGACGGGGGTGACTCCAGAGGATGAAGAAGACCTGTCGGATATTTTTGCCCATACGGTCTACAACACCAACAGCAATAATAGCAGCAGCAGGAGGAGACACTATGGTTCGTCGTCGTTTTTGACGAGTTCTCCGCCTGCTTGATCTGGTGGTGGGGGATCAAAACAAGAAATGAGCGTTACCTTGATACCTGCTTCGCCCAGGTCGTCGATGTTGTCACTGATTGACTGATGTCGATCCATGACGACGGGAGCGGGAGTCCCCCCCCCCAAAATGCGAGTCTCTTTCCTTCATTTTTTTTGCCTTTCCTCGTATACCATTCATATACTGTAGCTACTGCAATTCTTTTAATACATAATAATATATCATAATTGACGGTGATGATGGGATGTGAAGAAAGAAAGGTGGCCTGTGTTGTCAATGTTTGTATGATTTCATGGGTCAAGTTGTTGCCAGCAAGAGAGCAAATAACATATGGCTGTGTGTTCAATGCAAGCAGGGAGGAGATTAGATGCCCAACTCGGTTTTCCCCCAACATGGACCTCCCAATTCGGCCAAGGTTTGAGTTTTGGTGCCTTGATATCACATGAGATTGGATCACAGCCAACGTGTTTATGTCAACAAAAGTGGCGGCATCCATCCACACACAAATACACCCACAGACACACCCCCTAATGTCATTCCCCCTGATGGGTAACCAGGGAATCTAGAGGGGGTGAGGTGAGGACTAATTAGATCCTGCCTCCCTCTCCACATTCCTCCGTCTGTCCCCACACACCATTCCCACACTGTCCATATTAAACACAGCGGAAAGCTGTTATCAATCGAAGGAGAAAGACGGAGTCTTGAGACAACAAGCTCCAAGGCAGAGACAAGATGGAGTCGATAAGTAAAGATCAAGGACATTTTACGACTCGTGTGAGCTGCAGTCGGCACACGATCGCCTGTCACTCGTTTGTGCCCATGAAGATCGGACACTTACCTCCCTTTAGGGCTCTTTACGTTCCTGTTGTTACCCCAACCGTTTTTGATAAAACCGCAACCTTCTTTTTCGTCTTTGTCTTCTTTCTCCTTTCTCTTCTTCTTCGCTCTTCCCCCCTTCTCTTCATCATCAACAACAAACAATAAAACCAGATCCCTCCCCTCCCTACATTCCCTTGCTCATCATACATTCATCCCATTTCACACATCCTTCATTCCCATGACCTCCATCACTGCTGCAGGTGCACCAGCACTCCGTCTCGACACCGCCCTCCAACCAGAGCCCGCTGCTACCCAAGAGTCCTCAAGCCAGAGTCCCGAGGACGCAAACTCCACAGCACTCGAGGTGGACGCCTCCTGGCAGGACCAGCCCGTGCGCCTTCCTACCTACGTCCCCTCTGACGCTGACAAGGACAGCATCCGTGGCGACTCCCCTCCTACAACCCCCGTTGACGACCCTATCTACCTCTCTGGATCCAAGAAGCACTTTGGTTTCTCCGCCCGCCAGAGTGTGGCTTCCTCAATCTTCCCCTGGCAAAAGCACAAGCCTGCGGTCTGCCACCAGTATGCCCCTCACCGCCCTCCACTGAGCAAGAGGTCCAGTCTTGCGGGTCTTAAGGTCCTTCCGGCGATGCGTCCTGAGGCTGTCAAGTCCCTGGATGACGAGGAAATCGATCTCTTGTAAGTTGTTGTTATTGCTGTTGTTGTTGTTCTTTCTGTTGTCAGTGCCTGTTTTCGTTATCGCATTGTGTTTACCAAGACCGAGGGGAGCTTTATTTTGAGTTATCTATTGGCAAAGCAACAAGTGGGTGATCGATCAATCGTTCGTGTGCCTTTTTTTTTTTTTGGCATGATATGGCCCTGATTTTATTTTTATGCGTTTTGCGTTACGCGATGTGCGGTATGCAATGCCTGTGTGTTTAGCCATGACCGCACTCTTTGTTTTTGGTCCATGATTACACTATTTTTTTTGTTTGTCAGCCATAATTAACCTCAATGGATCTGAATTGGATCGATTGCCTTTCGTTCACCGTCGTCATTATTTTTCTGTGTGTGTGTTTCCGAGGCTTATTTGTCCTTTCAAACCTTGACTTTTGGGCTGTTTAGTTAACCAAGAAAAAGACATCGTGGGTGAAAGAACGAATGAAGGGATGCTTTTCTATCAAAGCAAACGATGGACGAATGAATGGGCTTCCTTTATTACTGTCTCCTGAGGTGGTCGCGTGACAGATAACGAAACCTAACGACGCGATGGTTTTTTTCATTTCTGTCGACTCTCGACCCTCGAGTATTACCATTAATCTTGCATAATCTACTTTCATTTCATTAGGACATTGAAGGATGATCAGCTGGCAAAGCGCACACTGGAGCTCCTTCATCTTCTGGAAGTACACGACTGGGCAGAGGTCACCGATCATCGTTCCTTGACCCTCTTCCGTATCAGCGGAGCTATGACCAACTGTATCTTCCTAGTCTCAGGACCCCCTAGCACCATCCCCGCCAACACAGTCGACAACCCCACCGACGAGCCTATCCTCAATGCCCAGCCCCGCAAGGTCTTGCTCAGAGTCTATGGTATCGGCCTCGAGTCGCTCATTTCCCGTAACGACGAGCTCAAATGGCTGCAGAACCTGTCAACAATGCAGATTGGACCCTCGCTGCTGGGAATCTTTAAGAACGGACGCTTTGAGGAGTATGTTGAGTCGACCACATTGACCAAGGATGATATTCGCCACCCAAGGACCTCTCGCCATATTGCTCACCGTATGTGCGAGCTCCACAACATTGTCAACGTCTTTCCTCCACCCGAGAACTGCATCCCCCAAACTCAGGAGAACATTGCTCGCTGGATTCCATTGGCCAAGGATGCTATCGAGAAGATCTGCGCCAAGGACCCCTCCAAGCGTGCTGTCGTTGACGAGTTTGACTTCGAAAAGTTCCTTGTCGAGGTCGACGAGGTCCACCGCGACTTGACTTCTGTCCACTCCCCCGTTGTCTTTGCACACAATGATGTATGTATAACATGGATTTTATCTCGTTCTTTTCGAAATGAATTGAATCATGGCCTCATCTAACCTATTATGATTGTCATTTCCTTCAACAAAATAGACGCAATACGGAAACATTCTGAAGACGCTGGATGATAGCGGAGAGTTGGTGGTCATTGATTTCGAGTACGCAGGATACAACACTCGTGGATTTGATATCGGAAACCACTTCTGTGAGTGGACTGCCGACTACCACTCGGACATCCCCTCGGTCCTCCACCCCGACAAGTACCCCACCAAGGAGGAGCAGCTCAACTTTTTGGAGGCGTACATGGAGGCCGAGATTGCGCTCTGCGGATACCATCTGACGGCGATCAACTTGAGCAAGTATGCCAAGAAGCGGAGAAGCTTTACCAGCGCCCTTGCCAGCGGATTGTCCAAGGCTACCCTCTCGGCCCTCCAGGCCACCTCTGCCGTTCTCAAAAAGCGGTCGTCCTCTGAGGCTGCACGTGAGGAGGCACCCAAGGACAACAACACGACCTTTGTTACGACCAATGGAGCAGGGTCAGTGGTACCTGTCCAACAACAGAAGGGCAATAGTGCAGCTGAGAACGCAAAGCCTCATCCCAGGAAGACGCATAAGGATGGTGACGATGGCAGTGGAGGAGTTTCCAAGGCTGAGATTCTGGACAGCATGTACAAGGAGGTCAACAAGTTTGCATTGACGTCCCATATCATGTGGGGTCTCTGGGGACTGATCCAGGCGTCGCAGAGTGAGATTGATTTCGATTACTTTGAATACTCGTTCCAGCGTCTGAACGAGTTCAGGCGGCGTCGTCCTGAGTTCATGTCCTTGTGAGATGTCACCCTGTGTATGACTCCCGTAGAACAGGCACCTCTCGCAACACACATATCCAAATATCACCTTTCTTAACATTTTTTTTTTCACCTATTACCCGATAATAAAACAATCAAAAAAGGAAAAAACGCTAAGATCGGGATGGACGGGAGGGTATTGACGATGCAAGTCGGTCTTCTCTCGACAGGGAAACAATCTCTTTTGCCAAAAAGCAAATGTAGATCGCGCCGCGCGCGGAAGATCATACAAAAACGGCGCGACAGGTTTTAGGGTTTGCGTCGGAAAGCTCATCAATGGAGGGAGAATTGAAGTCAACATATCGTTCCATAAATGCCACGAGAGATGAATGGTACGATCGAAAGATACTTTTTTCAGAACATCCGAAAAAGATTTCATGCGTCAAAAATAAAATAAAATCGCGGCGCGTCCGTTGCAGCCTAAAACATGACGCACATTGCGCATGCGCAGGCGCGATCTCGGAAATTATTTTGTGGTGTGTAGGTGTGTAGAAAGAAAATATTGCAAATGAGGGAGACTATTGGATGACAAAATCACGCCAATGGCTTTCTTCCGTTACTCCCCGCGTCTTTCGTGATTGTTTTATGGAGTGTATGGATAGCTGTCATATCATGGTCCAAGCGGCTTTCAATGGGTATATAAAGAGGCGAACCTCGCTCAACCCACACCTCCATCAACAACACCAACAACACCAACAAACAAAAGCAGAACAAAAAAGGCACTTCGAAGTCAACACTTCAACACTCCCCACTCTACCACTACCAGACAACAACAGCCAAGCCAAAACCAAACATGTCCCCCATCGCCACCTCCGCTGCTCTCATGGTCCGTGCCTCTGCCACCCCCCTTCGCGCCGCCGCCATTCGCCAGTACTCTGCCGCCGCAGGCGAGCCATCTGCCGCCCCTGCTGCCTTGCACTCAACCAAGAAGCTTGCCATTGCTTCGGGAGTCGCGTTTGTCGCTGGTGTCGACCTCACCTACGCCTACTTCACCCTTGGCCAGAAGAGTAAGTTCTCGCAAAAGTATATCGGTTTATTCCTTTGAGTAAACAAACACTGCAAAGAAAGCGACACCACTGACATTGTTCCTTTTCACTCTCTTTGCCAATTGTGTAGAGGAGGCCACGGTCTAAAAGAACGATCCGAGTTCTTCAAGCATAGCCCATTTGAAATACGATCTTCTAATTGTATTTTCAGTGACAGCAGCTGTTCTTCTGCAAAATAAACAAAAGGGCAATTGACATAACTACATCCCGAGTTTTTTTTTGAAATGGTATACCCTGCCTTTGTTTATTTTCGTGTTATATCTTTCTCGTTTTCCATGTGGTCACAGGAACAACAAAGACTGAAGGAGCAAGTGAAGAAGCTATGCAAAAAGAAAAATAAGGTCTTCTTTGCCGAAAAATCGACAGAGAGCAACCTTGCGTCATAGATGGATTGGTCGATCCATGGTTCGGTACAAGTGTTCGGCATGGCGAAGATTTAAAAATTCCACAACGTAGTGCGGCTGTGCGGCGCTGACTGTAAACGTGAGAGGGTTTCTTTTGGTTCCAGCGCCCGTGTTTTGTCTGTCGATCACCTTTATTATTTCTATTTCCCCATTCCTTTATCCCTTCACTATTCGCCAACTCCTCCAACTCTCAATCCCATCCCTCCGCTCACGCAATCATAACATATTCCTCCTTTAAACCCCTTCCTATCAACATTTCGAATCTGAATGGCACAGCAATACGACAACAACAGTCTACCCACCCTCCTCGCGTCACAGCCCCCTCTAGTGCTAGGTCGTTCTCGACATCTTTTCGCAGTAGGCAGACCCCACCAGCAGCAGCAGCAGCATCATCATCATCATCATCATCATCATCATCATCATCATCATCATCAACTTCATCCTCGACTACCTGCGATTGACCAGAATACCAAACAAGCAATAACTAGGCCCGTTGTTGAAAGTACCTCATGCCTCCCTAAGCCTAACGACAATCGACTGAAACCTCCACCGTCGCCATCACCGTCGTTATCGACGCCGATTGAGGGCCGCCCGGTACCTAGACCCGACAATGGAGGCTCCAGTCTCACCGAGTTACCAACCCCTCGCATGCCTCAGGATTGGGGTCCAGCAAACGTACAATCAACAGCAACAGGACGAGGAGGATCCGCTAAAGTAAATGGCGATTGTGCAGGCAAAATATGACCAACATCTTGAGCAGTTGCATCTGGAGCATGGCGCGGTTCCGGCAGCCACAGAAGGAAGAGATTCGGAGGTTGAAGGCGAGGTTGAAGGCGAGGTTGGCGAAGCAGAGCCAAAAAAAAAATAGAAAAATAAAATGTCGAGTAGACAGAGCGGAGGTTGAATGGTATGAATGCGAACCATGTCGAAGGAGAAAATAAACAATGACGCACAAAAAAGGGAATGTGCAGGACTAAGGTCCATGCGCAAGAGTGGGATGGTAATTCGGTAATAGACACTGTGTACGACAAGTCGACCAAAAAGGAGCAGGGGATGACAAACTAGCCATGAGCGAATGCTCCGTGATTTTCCGCGCGCCGCGTCTAAGCAAAGGAAAGGTATTTGTCAAATAGTGTTGTTGTTTTCGCTTGACGCAATGTCAATCGATCGTCAGGAGAAACCAAACAAAAGTCGACCGGACAAGTGTCAAATAAGGTAATTCTTGACCAAACAAAGGGGTTGATGAAAAGAAGAAAAAGGTATAAAAGTATCGAGAACATCCTCATCAACCATCATTCTCAACAACAACAGCAACACACAAAAGAAAAGAACTCCTCTCCACTCTTCCCAAAGAACAACAACAGAAACCCAAACCAACATGTCTGCTATCACTTCCTCCTCTGCTCGTATGGTCCGTGCCACCGCTCCCCTTCGCACCGCAGCCGTCCGCCACTACTCTGCTGCCACTACCGAGTCCACTGTTGCTGCTGCTGCTGCTCCAGCCCTGCACTCGACCAAGAAGCTGGCCATCGCCTCGGGAGTTGCCTTTGTCGCCGGCGTCGATGTCACATATGCTTACTTTACCCTTGGTCAGAAGAGTGAGTTTTCATTCTTGGTTGTCGATGAAGATAAACTAGTACAAAAATTGTGATTGACGAGGAGCATGGCACTAATATCTCTGCTTGAACCTCTCCTCTGCTCTTTTCGGATCAACTATAGAGGAAGCCACCGCCTAATGAATTGACTGTGTTTTTTGCCGAACATTGCCTCATTGCCACATAAACCATCTTAGAAATAAAAAAAAAGTTCAGCTTTCTTAGGCGGCAGTCGTGAAATCTAATTTGAAAATGAAGCTCCCAAGGAAACAAGTTTTAACCTCACTACCTACACTCTTTTCCTCTTTTCACCTGAATGTGGGGATTTTTCCTATGAAAAGTCCAGTTTTCTACTGAATTAAAAATATATGCCTGAGGTATTCAATCAGATTCCTTTATTTCATCATATGCGTATCACCATTGTTCCGTTCTCTCGTCTCTTTCTCATACTCCATCTCACCGTCTTCATTTTATGCCAAAGAACATTACAACCAGCTCCCGCACCAGCTTCCACACACGACGCTCGCCCCTCAGCGACATCACCTCCGACAGCAACAGAACCAATGCCTCTTCTAATGCAAGTGAGAACGCGCAAACTCTTTGGCACCGCGCACTACTTGCAGAAGCACGGGGTGACACATCTCAAGAAATTCAACCTTCACAGTTCGCTGGATCCCATAAACATCGAGGGAAAGGCTTTCCTCTCCGATATCGGATAGAGCTCGTGGAGATTTATCGCCATTTTCGCCAGAAAAAGGACGTCAAGGTCAACCCCAATAACTTTCACAAATTTGTGAAAGCGGATTTCCATCCAGAGTCCATCAAGCAATGGGACAAGAATTACGACAAGATCAAGTACGACGTGTTTCATGGTCGAGGAAACAAGTGTACGCTTTCCAAGGATCCGTCCACGCTGGTACGATACTTGGTCGATCGGGCTGCTCATAACTGGCTGGTTGAGATGCGAAAGGAAAATGGCATCGTCAGTGGTCGTCAGCTCCAGGCTACAGATGAGACCATTTTCCATGTGCTTGTCGATGACATTGCTCCTGGAGGCATCTCATTTGGTCGTCCAATCTCCTTCACGGCATCTTGGCGCACTCGGATGAGGGAGGAATACTGTATTGCAAATCTCGATCTCAAAGGAGAGGCGGAAGGTGTTGATATGCAAGCAATCGAGCCAAGGATGGCTGAGATCCGGACGATCTGCTCCGAATACGACCCGGACGATATCTACAATTGCGACGAGACAGGGATGTATCTGTTGGAGGTGCCTGCCCGCTCCTACAGCACCCCAGAGTTCAGCAGAGGTGCCAAGGTTACAAGGGGAACTGGCTCTCGTGTATCAATTCTCCTTTGTATCAATGCCACCGGATCTTCACTCACACGAAAAAAGAACATACCAGCGTTGAGGCCTCTTGTCATCAGTATATATATATATATATATGATCTCAATGCGCCATTCCACAAACATGATCGTAAAACAAATTTCTAACCCTCGCTCGCTTTGGTTCTTTAGGCGAGCACCTTGCTCGGAGCATCAAGCCATGCAAAAACGTCCCCATCACCTCGATAAGGCATGGAAACGGATACATGACCCACGATCTCTTTATGGACTGGCTTCACGCCCTTGACGACAGCCTTTCAAAACTGAGTCTTCTGCTCTTCGACTCCTGTGGATCACATAAAGGCATTGACGATGTCGACCGGTTGATAGGAAATGGGTGGACACACCTTCGCCTTGAGCGCCTTCCAGCAAACTCGACGTCTGTCACACAACCATTGGATGCTGGATTGATCAGTGTCTTCAAACGACGATACGTTGAGATGCTCACCAACCAGGCGATTGTGAACAGGTATACCAGCGGAAAGAAGGTCACCAATGGCGAGGCATGGAGTTTGATCCCATATGCATGGTCACAGGTCAAGGCTTCGACACTACGACATTGTTTTCGCACCATAAAGGTTCTTCCAAAGGCGATGGCCGACAGCCTGGAGGAGAGATAGGCAGATATGCAGGAGCGGCAACCAGAGTATCCACCAGAGGTAGAGACAACAGCCAATCAACAAAGGAAACGACATTTTCTTCGACTCATCGCACCAACTTTAGACGGACACAAGTTCAACTTTACCCTTGCAAAGAATCAAAAGGATGCGTAGGATCTGGCAGAGGAGATAAGAAAGGCGGTATGCGAGAGGTTGGCCGAAAGGGGAGCTCTGTTTGCGCCGCGAGAACGGAGGTCCTCCACCGAGCCCGACGATCTCAACTCGTTCGAGGCCTTAGATGGCGTGACGAACAAAGTGAAGGACCTGCTTGCAAGCAATGACCCAAAGATTCGACAAGCAGCGCGAGTGATTGTTCGTACTTTAATTCCAAGCAAAAATAAAAATCTAACTGAATACCTCAGGCATATATTTTTATTTCAGTAGAACACTGGACTTTTCATAGGAAAAATCCCCACATTCAGATGAAAAGAGTGTACGCCTTTTGGTCTTGGGATAATGCAGATGATGGCAACGGGTATGTGGTATAGAGTGATGATGATGATAAAGAGACACGAAGTAGTGATGGCAGGTGGCAAGGGTGATAATAGCGCCTAGGCATAGGGTTGGTCACCACTCACATGCCCAAGCGAGAGCTCTTGGTTGATAAACAGTGATGACATTTGTCCAAGGTGAAGGTAACTTCAAGAGCAGAATAGCCCGACAGAGAGTTTTTGCTCAAGACACGAGGGAGCTAGTGGTGTGCTGGGACACAACAGCGCAAGACACGGATGAAACATAGTGGTCCCATGGTTGATTGCCATTAGATTTGGATGACGCGCTCGACCTTACGGGGATTATGATGGAGAGGTGCCGAAAAACGAGCGAAAAGAAGGCGACGCATGTCATGGAGAAAGGATTTTTCTTAAGAGCTCGTTATTCAGGGATTTGTTCAGGGATTTTTAGTCAGCAATGTTTTCGAGCAACGAGAAGCGTGTATGGGGGCAAAGTACATTTTATTATTGCCATGTCGAGAAGCGGGCAATGTAACTTAGAAGCCGACCTTGATGTCGTAGCCGGTGGAGCGCTTTTTAACCGCGTATCCAGCCTTGCCGATGCAATCACCGTACTCGTAGACCTTGGTGACCTTGCCTCCCTTGGCGCCCTTGGTCTTGGAAGTGGGGTGGTTGAAAACAGCCTGGGTATATGGGAGCGAATCGCAGGTGTGGGAGGGCTGTCCGTTCCAGGTGTAGTACTCGACGAAACCGACCTGGCCGTTGACAATCTTGCCGGCACCATTGGGCAGCGTCCATTCACCAATCACAGTCGCCTTCTTGTTAACGGTATCGATGAGCGTGCCGCGCCAAGTGGTGTCACGGATGTTCTCGACAGTGATGTTGTAGGTGTGGCGGTAGTTGCCCTTAATGTCGACCGCGCAGCTGACGCCAGGTCCTCCATCCGCGCCAGCGTAGCAGTTGCGGTGCTTTGTTGTGGCGCCGGCCTGGAACGACGAGAATGCAGCGTGGACAATGCTCTTGCCGTTCTTATCTTCGCGAGGTTGGAGGCCCGTGTATCCGACGTCCTGAATGCCGTGGAAGTTGAACTGCTGGGCGAAATAGAAGCCGCTCTTGTGGGGGGCCTTGGCCATGTTGAAGGGGAAGGTGATGTCCTTCAAGCCGTCCTGGGGGGCCTTGGCGAAGCTCCAGTCGTTGCCAACGAGCGCAAAGCCCAAAGATGGCATGAAGGACACAATAATGGCGGCGGCAGCGGTAATCTTCATCTAGTGAGTAATGTGGAGGGGGTTTGGTGGTGCTGGTGCTAGTGTTGGCTGGTGGAGAATGTTGTTTGTTTTGGTGGAGAAAATAATGGGGACGTAGGGTTTATATATATTTCGACGCTGTGCGAGTGAGCGAAGAATGATGACTACGTGGGTTGGAATCCAATCCCTTCCCACATAGGGAGGGAATGGCCACGAGACTAGGTAACAACACCAACCTGGTCTTCTCCCGTTGTGAAGCGAACGCTCTCAAGTATTGCGTGCAATGAAACAAACGATTAACAATCTTGATGGATGGTGGTATATGTATCCCTCGTACCTTGTGTACAGTACCTTCATTCATTGGCTGCAACTAGACCTATAGAACAAGAGTGCCTACTGCGCTTGTGAACGAGCGACACTTACCACTATCTTGGTGAGTTCCCTGGTATTCGTCTATGTTGCTAAAGTCAAGGGTGCAGGGGCTGAACATCTATGCCCGCAACAGGGTAGCAGAGAGGAGAGGACGGCCGTTTGTCTTTGTCAACACAAACAAGAAGTTAACGGGAAAAAGTCTTTGCGACTTGTACGGCAGGTAAACGAAGCACATTTGAAGAGGACAATAAAACAAGGGAATATGACCAGTAAAGTCGAAAAAAAGGGTTCAACAGAAGCAGAGAATACTTGAATGTTGTGTCCGTTGGAGAGATACAACACACACACACATCGAGAGTTGTTGTGGGGTGAGAGCTTTGTCACTCAGCAAATTGAGGCTAATTCCTGATAATGTACAATCAGTACCTGAGCCCATCTCCCCTTTCTCTCTCGTTGTTTCTGTGCTAATTAAATATGGCAGGTTTGCGACATTTGTACATGTACATTAGGGAGGTTTAAACTCAGGCCTTTTGGTAGCTTTGGAGGAAGGAAGAGAGGGGTCTCCGGCATTGTCCGCTTTCTGGGTACAATACATACCGCGATGGTGATGATGTTTATCCAGGGCATGGTATATTGCACTCCATGATTAGCGACATACATGTCTCTTGAATAGTACGCATTTTAAAAAATAGTTACGTCTAAATGGAATCGCATTTGCCCCAAGGTGTAGTACGAAAAATGCCTTACATAGCTGACTAAACATGACACGCATGGTCTGGCCCTATCTTGTCCCTTACCATGTTGCGTGTGAGATACCAACAGGGATTTTGGAGACGTGGCAAAAAATACAGAGCTAGGGCGCCATGCTCCGATATCTTTCATCTCTTGAAGAAGTACAGGGTATTAAGCGTCACGGCAGCGCTGTTGCGCTTACTATAGCCATGATGTCGCGTCTCGATAGAGTGGCTTGTCAATAACCTTGATGGGAGGGAGGCTTGTATCTGCAACCTCCGTACATATTCGGCTGACAAAGGAGCCGCCGCTCCGTCCAGAATCATGTATGTATCCCCATAGGATGGGCTGTGATGCGGAACCTGAATGCCATTGCACACTCGGTGTACCCATGTTACTGCCTGCCCAATCTCCTGCGACCAGTGACGCGCGATGCCGTACCCCCCACGAGTATTTTCAGTCAGGGCCCGGGTAAACATTGTTTTCGTTCTCGGTGTATGTCCTCCTCTCTCTCTCTTGTACCGACTCTGTATTTCCTTTCTCTTCTATCTCTCTCCCCTTTTCCATCCATCCATCTAACTTTCTCGCTCTCTCTCTCTGCCTTGCCTTTGTCTGTCGCTTGCAAACGTTCCTGTCAAGTGGGAGTTTTTTACCCAAAGAGCACCGCGCGAGTGAAAGAAAGAAAGAGAAAGATATTATCATTACGAATCTGTAGAGCAATGAGTCTACAATACCCCGTTCAATTAAAGTCGGCTGGATTTATCTCTTCCATTGTTTGAAATTGCCACCCATGCGACCCTGACTAGTAGGGTTCTAGCACGAATTCTAACTTTGAGGCGTTCAACCATAATCCAACGGCTGATAGCTTCGGGCCATTAGCTCGGTAGCACAAATACCAAATATCCCAATGAGAGGTTTTTCTCGTACTAAGTTCATGTACTATTGCAACAACACTTCATCAGTAGGACAAAACTATCGTGTCTCACGACGGTCTAGACTCCAGATCTTGTTCCTTATTAGTGTGCGAACAATCTAACGCTTACTGAATTCTGCTTCAGTATGGTCGGGAGACAGCGACAGCCTCGTCTATACCTCTATTGAAACTATCTGGAGGCCCTTGGAGCGAGGCCGTTACGTCGTGTTCGATGTACCCAAGTTGCTGAAATACTTGAAGATATCTAGGACCGCCCTTACGGTCCTTGGTGTAGTATGTCGCTGACCTACTTTCTGGCCCCTTGCCGCCTGCAGTGATAATAATACGGTGTTGGCGTTCACGGGTGCGGGGTGATCTCGACTTAATTTATCTCCACGCAATTGCGGTCGCCGTTGGCGATGACTTTATCTGGAGGACTGTACACGATTGATACAGACCAAGGATTGTGCCGGTTAAGGATCCGAGAACAGGGTTCATTTATGTAGCAGGAGAGTATGCGAATGGAACCCAAGTACCTGCTGGAGAATAATAACCGGGGTTGTGATAGTAAAGGTTATGATGGGAATAGGAATAACGAAACAAAGAGAGGGATCTGTTTAATTCAGGGACGAAGAGTCCTTATGTACTCTTCGTCCTAATGATACACGTGATTATAGCACACCTGCATATGATGAAGCAACGCGGAGCGCAACGTTACTTCAAGGATCAGGAGCACCGTGGAGCTACATGGTTTGGAGTGCACACCTAAATGGACTGGTCCAATTACAGGTCGCCGCAGCAGCCATGACCTTGCGGATATTGAGTTCCACTGACAATCAGTAGAACATCTTGGTGAGATGAAGGATGAATGACCTGGCTACAAGCTGGCAATAAGTGGATGATCTTATGAACTCATGACCAGTTTCGACTGCTCTGACGTTTTTTCTTGTTTGGGATTGGAATGGGACAGGCCCCGTCGAGAATGCGGCGTCTAATGCTACTGGGCGCATGGTACCAAGTATAGAGCTCGAATCCCATCGGAGCAGCAAAAGAGAAATAACGAACGAATAGCAGTAATAACTACTGTTTGCTATCCCGGCTAATTTTCCGTCAAACGCTGTACAGTTGACAATGGCAAGAAGTTTGTTGTACTCAGTGACTCTAGTATTACGTCCCAAAATGCGACAGTCGCTATAATCGACACCGCGACCATGATATGGACGACCGGCTCTGCAGTGGGTAATATTCAGGGGAAGACAACAGCATGCGCTCCTGCTGGGGCTCGTGTCGCTGTTTATGGAGGCAAGTCAAAGAAGACGAGGAAATGCTAATCGAAATACCCTCTCATGCGCTTTTTTCGTGCTTTCAAAAAACGTATCGAAACCGCCTTGGATTTTCCTTCTAATCAAAAAAAAAAGTTGCGCCCTCCACAGAGCGAAGGATCGCCGTCGATACTTTTTTAGAAACTTTCTTCGTACGCTCGATCTCGGCATGCCTGTATTTAATTAGGGTGATTTGGATCTGTATAAAGTTCGCATACTACTGGGATGATTTTGTAGACTGGCGATCAATGAGTTCCACCACGGCGGCGACAGCTGCAAGCGTCGATGCAGTAAAAGAGGAGTTATCAACACTAAAGATGACTTACCATCGTCACCACGTCAGGCGACTCTACCGCCAAGAAGAACATGCAGTACAGTCAGTCAGGCGAACTATCGAATCCTCGAAGCCCTTAAATCGTTAATATACTGATATCGTATTCGCCATCACCCGTTCTTGCCGCTGCTGCAGGTCGCCCGCAGCAATATGGCCTTGCCCACAGAAGGCGCATCTCCCTCCGAAAGAGCTCCAGTATGGTTATGAGGGTCAAGAGGAGCAGGCGGCCGACACATACATGGTCGATACGGAGACCTCGTCGTCGCCACCTCCACCACTAATGCAAGACCGTCTGCTGTCCGGAAATGACGCCGTTCAAGTCTCCAATCTCATTGAGGTACCAAGGATCCGAGCACCTCAGAATTGTCCGGAGTACACATCACAACAGCCGCAGCGAGACCCTCTGGAGCTACTCACGATTGTGCAGACACAGTGCGACCGTGTTGGAGAGCCTCCAACTTGAACAGGCGCGTATTCATCAGGCACAGCAGGAAGCGGTTCGGAAGTTGAAGGAGCTCTATCAAGCTGAACACACATAACCTATGTGGAATAAAAAATAGACATTTGTTCAGAAAATGCGGAAAAGAAAATGCGCAGGCGCGGAGAGGTCCCTGCGCAGAAATTTGTGTACCATTCGGCAATTGACACTGTTTAGACCAGTCTAGGGGATGATAAACTAGCCATGAGCGAATGCTCCGTGATTTCCCGCGCGCCGCGTCTAAGCAAAGGAAAGGTATTTGTCAAATAGTGTTGTTGTTTTCGCTTGACGCAATGTCAATCGATCGTCAGGAGAAACCAAACAAAAGTCGACCGGACAAGTGTCAAATAAGGTAATTCTTGACCAAACAAGGAGGAAGATGAAAAGAAGAAAAGAGTATAAAAGTATCGAGAACATCCTCGTCAACCCATCATTCTCAACAACAACTGCAACAAACAAAAGACAAGGACTCCTCTCCACTCTTCCCAAAGAACAACAACAGAAACCCAAACCAACATGTCTGCTATCACTTCCTCCACTGCTCGTATGGTCCGTGCCACCGCTCCCCTTCGCACCGCAGCCGTCCGCCACTACTCTGCTGCCACTACCGAGTCCACTGTTGCTGCTGCTGCTGCTCCAGCCCTGCACTCGACCAAGAAGCTGGCCATCGCTTCGGGAGTTGCCTTTGTCGCCGGCGTCGATGTCACATATGCTTACTTTATCATTGGACAAAAGAGTAAGTCTCAAACCTTTCTTCCTTGTCGTTTAAGGCACGCTCTTAGAAAGACATGGTTTAAAAGGAAAACAATACTAATCTTGCTTCTTCTTCCGTTTTTCTTGTTGTCCAATTGTAGAGGAGGCCACTGCCTAAAGAGAAGGATTTTTTAGTCTTCAGACAAAGCTTTAGAGTAACTACGTCTCCAGCAACCACAGCAAAGATGAGATACGCAAGTCGATAAAAGAACGGAAGGCGAATAGACACATACGAATACAATAAAAAGACTATGAGACGTACATGCCTCTTGTTTTCAAATTTGAAAAACTCAAAAAAAAATTACAGAACTGTAGTACAAACATGGCATTTTGACGCGTCGGCAACAAAAGATGGAGTTCGCAAGAAATTATCGATTTCTTTTAATGCTACTTCGCTTTTGTAAAAAAAAAAGGGCAAGTTAGTAGATATTAGCAGTTCGTTCGAGCTGGTCCTCCTCGCACAGATCCTTCATCCACACAAACGGCTCTGTCAACTTTTCGTCCCGCCCAAAGAACTTTGCAATCTCCAGCTCTGGCCAAAAGGTCGCCATCGACCGCACCTCGGCCCAACCCATCGTCACCTTGGTATCTTCTGTGGTGGCATAGACAGAACCCTTCAACTATTTCAGCTTGGACATTCCAGCAAGACAATCCAAATATCTAGGTCGATCCGATTCGCCCGTCGTGTCTTCCAGACTCAACATGCCAGCGAAGGTGTTTTTCATGGTATGATCTATTCAGAAGGTCTCCTTCTTCGTCCATCACAAACGCTTTCAATTTGAAGTACGTGAGCTGGGTTTGAGAACCGATCTGGCGATATAAATGCTCGAGTATCCTGAAATGTTGTCATTCCTCGTCCGATAATTCATCCTTCGCCAGCGTTCTGTTGTAGTAGGGTTTCTGTCCAGGCCCCTGAGGTAGCTGTGAAATCCTGGACGAGATAAAGTCCTGGCGATATCGCATGACGAGTCCATGCACTTGCGCAAATTCCGGATGCTCGATCATCTGAAACATCCAACAAGTCTGCGGGAGCCAAAGGGGGTGGTGGCGGCGGCGGCAATGGTGGATGGTTCGGCAATGGTTGTTGCGAGCTCCTCCTGCGTCTCTAGCTTGAATGCCCGAAAGCACTTGTTAGTCCGAGAAATAAAGACCATACAAATAGAGCGTTCCTGGAGAGAGCTAGCATATCGTCTAGAGAAAGGAAGACATTGGTGGGGATGACTCGAAATAACGCCGAAATATGAGCGTACAAGAGGGGTTCGGCTCAAAGGTGAAGGAGTTGACTGGCGCGTAGCAGACAAGTAAGGTCGCTCTTGTCCATGTGTCCTGCTGTCGCGTGTACGAGTTCTGGGATGTTGAGAACGCGATGGGTGGCGGTTGGTGGTGACATGATGTAGTTGATGGATGTGTTAATATCACCCCTTCTTTCTTTTCTTACCACCCACCAACTCCCTTCCTCTCAATACACCAAAGTCTCCTCCACAGTGGCAAATCGAGAAAAACATAAGGCAATATTCTTTAACACACGCAAATCCTCTCTCTCTTTCTTTTTCTTTCTTCCTCTTTCTTCCTCTTTCTTCTTTCTTTACTTAGGCCCAAATGCACAAGAACAACAGCAACACAATGTCAGCCTATGATCAGGTTCCTGTCGGACATTTATCCTTTTGCATCGCCTCAACAGGGGGCCCTATCCAACGAATTTCAAATGACGTAGTGGACCATGCGAGAAAAATGCGCAAAGACAAAAAAAAATTGACAACCATTGTCGTCCAAGAATGGTTGCTGCTCCGCGATGTCCCACACGCCGCGTCCGAGCAACGGAAAGCCCATTTGTCAAACAGAGAGTTCCTTTTTTTCTTTTCTTTTTACTTGACACTATGACGATCAATTGTCGAGAGGGAGAGAAACAAAAAAAAGTCGACCGGAGACCTGTCGAATATGGCAATTGCCGACCAAAGACCATTCCAAGAAGAAAAAGAAGACGACGATGATGAAGAAGGTATAAAAGGATCGACAGTCTCCTCGTCAGCCCATCATTCTCAACAACAAAGTCAACAAACATTCCACAACTCCTCCGCTCTTCCTCCAAGGACACCAACAAAAAAAAATCCGAACATGTCTGCCATCGCATCCTCCGCTGCTCGCATGGCCCATACCACTGCTCCCCTTCGCGCCGCTGCTGTCCGCCAGTTCTCCGCTTCTGCTGCTGCTGCTGAGTCCTCAGCACCCGCTATCGCGGTCGCTGTGGCCCAACATTCGACCAAGAAGCTGACCATTGTTTCAAGTCTCGCTTTTATCGCTGGTGTCGATGTCACCTACGCCTACTTTACCCTTGGACAAAAGAGTAAGTGAATCTTGAAATGACATTCTGATCTCAATGTTCTCATTACGCCATGCCATATAGATGAATTGTATCTAATAGCTTCCTTCCTTTAATTACACCCTAGAGGATTCAACAGCGTAACTGCAGAGCTGACAATGCAGTCGTCTACACCTTGCATTTCCCCTCCACTCCCTTTTCTTTACCTACCAGCCATTTGAATAGACAACAATCATACCCTTGTAATAAATACCCGAAAGACGCGCCTTTTTTTGTTCTAAATGATTATTTACTCGTATTTTTTATGTTTCTACGCGTTGGGTCTCAAAATTACAGTACCCCCTCAAGAGACCTGCCTCTATCGAGTAGAAGGAGCTGGCCTGTAGAGCAACGCCGTATGCAAAATATCCTTCAAATGCTTGGAAACCACATCCGATGTTGTCCTGATAGTTAAACGGTACATCTATATTGGAAAAGATGAGAAAGTTGTCGTTAGGAAAAAGAAAACAAGGAAGAAAACAAAGAGAACAAAAAAAACCCGAAAACAAAGATGACGACTTACATTTGTTTCGTGGTTGGGCTCGAGACGCAAGAGACAGCCGACCTTGCCGCTCAAGGAGGTGTTAAAGACACCAGTAGCGACAAAGTTGCCAGGCTTGGGATCCACATTCTCGCAGATGCCCAAACGATGGTTGACAAGGATCGTGCGTGCCCTCTCCAACTCAATCTTGCCCGGCACCTTGATAATCTCTTGAACCTCCCGAGGAGCACCTCCAATCTGCTTCCAGCGACCGAAAAAGTCCGCGCTTGACAGCTGGATGGGTTCAATGAACCGTGACATCAGGACGGGCAGCTTGAGGTAGATACTCTGGGTCGATCCTGCTTGGTAAGAGATACGGATCAAGGGCACCTCCGTCACGATCTGCTGGCACTCCAGACTGTACAGCTGCTGAATTTGGGTCGAAGGTCCAATGGATGTCGCCAGGGTGTGAGAGTTGGCGACGACAAGACCCTCCGGCGACTCAACAGACACCGCAAACGAGTTGAGCTGAGTATGAGTCTTGTTGCCAAAGTAGATCGCGAGGCGTCCCAAGTGGCCGTGGTATTCGGACTTGATACCGATCTGCAAAATGCTGTCCTCGTACAAGATACCGTCGGTGCCATCCCGCAGGCGGTTGTACCAGCTCTCGTATCCTGGCGCCAGCTGGTCCTTCCATGTCAATCCGACCTTGGCTGCTGGGGTAGCAGGAGTAGGAGGGGCCGCCGATCCGTTCGCAGGTGCAGCAGCTCCATTCTCGCCGCCAGCAGCGCTGATACTCGTGTTGCTGACACTGTTGACCAAATCATCGACGCTTCCGTTCTCGTTGCGCTCCTTGGTGGCCGCCAACAGGTTCGCTGGCGTCTTTTCGTTCGAATCCTTGCCACCAATGTTCCATGTCCGCTTGTCTTCGGTCTGGCCAGTCTTCTCGTTCAACCGTGAGAGCAAGGCAGACTCGCGCTCAGGGAACTGAGGCATCTCCTCGCAAACAGTCTGCAAAAGGTCGTCCGTGGGCATGGTGGCGATGGCCATGTACTCGCAAGCACGCTGCTGCAACTCGGCATCCAGAACATGGCGATATTGGTTGAAAACAGCGAGAATGGCGCCTTTGATCTCGGGGAACAAGTTGATGAACTTGATGTAGGTCGAGAGCAACAATGCACGGGTGGCGAGCGAGCAGAGGCCAAAGCGAGCGTGAAGGGTGTTGAACTGCTCGATAGGTGAGGCTCCTGGAAGGTTAGCGATCAAGTGTCCGTACTCTCCGAGAATGTATCCTCCGACCTTGAGCATGTTCTCGTGACAGTGAGGCGACCGCATGTAGTGAAGAACCATCTTGGCCGAGTATTCCTGAAGGTTTTCGTGGTTGGTGACAATCTGAACGATTCTGTACCAGACCTCCTCTCCGACATGATCTCCTGCCGAGCTGATGAGCTGCAAGATGACGTCGACGTACCACGAATGCTCCGTGGCATACTTTTCGGTCATAATGGCAATCTTGAGCACCATCTCCTCACGAAGAGCATAGTCGGCAATGTGGAGGTACCGAATGAGCTCAGAGACAATAGTTTTGGCATTGGAGACATCGCACATACTGTACAGAAGATCCAGTCCACGACGACGAACACTGATATCCTTGTCCCGCAACGATAAAATGATGGTCTCCTCGTGTTTCTTGATCTCGTCCAGTTCGTCGGTCACAGCAGCCAAATGGGCCATGGTCTCCAGGCCGAGATAGCGCACATTGGTCTCCTTGGAGAGGATGAATCGCGCGAGAATGTTGGTAGCCTGTCGTACAATGTCCGACTCGCAGTCCAGATGGATGGCCAAGTTGATGGCCTCAAAGAGGATGGCGTTCTGGGCGTTGTTGTGTTGCACATTCCTGGGGGTCTCCTGCGAGTTGTTGATGATGGTCTGGAGGACGTTGTGCAGCATTTCAGACATGTTGGGATCCTCTAATAGAGAGCAATTAACGTTATTACTGCATTAGTTCTCCGATGGTTATGATCGTATGGTGCGACTGCCAATTACATTCCACAAATCAAAAAGCCATGTAACAAACATACCAGTTGGAGGGAAGTACTGCAACAAGCGGAGAAGCTTGACCTGGAGCCATGGGATCGGGATCTTATAGTACACATAGTCTGCAGAAAAGTCGCGTTCCACGATCACCTATATGCCCATTGAGAAAAAAAAAAGTATCGTTTAACAAAACAGGTCGCGATAGATCCACTTTCCCTTCTTTCTCCCCTGGTTCCTTTTTGGCTGAAGTGATTCAGTCTCCGATGCTGTACCTTGTGGAGTCGCATGATCGCCTTGGGGATGGCCAGCATAAAGGCCTCTGGGTATTGTTGGGCGAGGGCGGTGATCAGACTGGTGACAGAGAGACAGACGCCAAGATCGTAGTCGTCTATGATGTTGGTGATACGTTCAGCCCAGTCGGGAGCAGGGATGACGTCCGGATGTTTCCTGAAGAGTCGCAGCATTGTCAATGCAGCCTTTTTCTTGACAAAACTCTTTGAGTTTCTAGTAAGGTCAGAACCAAATGTTTCCCAGAGCGAACATAATTTTTTAGTCAGAGACAGGCACACAAAGGACGGGTGAATTTGATTATTAAAAATAGGAAACACAAAAAGCGAAATGAATGTGAGAGCACTCTCTCGTTGGTACACTCCACTCTCTGCTTTTGCAGACAATCAGAGCAGACACAACAGCAATCAGGCAACTTCAACAAAACGCACATATCACAATCACACAAAAGTAAAGCCCAAAGTATTATGCAAAACAGCAGGAAGTGAAGACAGAAAAAGGCACGCAGTTTTGACACTTACGGAGAGACAAGAAGACGATGAACATCACTTGCCAGGGACTCGGCCATTTCCCTGCCTCCAATGTTGGCAATGGCGTGCAGGGCTAGACAGTTGTGGATCTCGTTGTTGTCGTCCAGATCCTTGCGAATCGAGTTGACGACCAGGCGCACCAGGTCGCTGTTCTCGTGCATCAACAGCGTAATCCCGAGATAACCCTGGTTTGTGCGATATGATAGAGGAGATACCAGCAAGTTAGTTTTTCCCGAGAGCAGACCAAAAAGAACAACAGCAACGAAATGAACAAGGGCATCCAGACAATCCAGCGCAACCAACGACCAATTAGCCTCGTCTTCCTGCAAAAAGCAAATACTCTGCTGCAACTGAACCAGACTTACAATCTGCTTTTCGCTGTACTTTGGACTGGAGATGAGGTTGACGGCCTCCATGTGTCCAAAGTCGATATCCCATCCGAGAATGTACATGTACAGCAGCTTGCACACGTATTTCTTTTTGTCGTATCCACTCAAGCTTCCGTCTATTAGTAGTTTGAAAAGCAAAGACGTAGACATAGCGTTAATAACAGTTGTTCAAGGGTGGCTACTGTAAACAAACACACACAAAGAATGCTTATTGTCCTGTAGTAGAGATGATTTGCTTGAGGATCGAACCTTTAAACTTGGTGCGGATGTTGGCCATCTCCTTGTTGATTCGCTTCTCCTCGAGTTCGCGGACACGACCTATTCAGTAAAGCGAAGTGGTTGCATTTTTAGAAGTGTGTTGATTTCCAGTGTGAAAAAAGTGCCTGTACAGTGAGTTCCTGATAAGTTGTGATGATATTGTTGCTGCTGCTGCTGACGTACAGTTACGAATGTCCGCGATGAACACGGTCAAACCGCGCATAGCCATGTTGGATCAGATGTTGTGTGGGGGTGAAGGGTACAGGGGTTGTAGAGTGGAGTGGGATGAGCGTGTATGAGTGAGAGTGAGAGTGAGTGTGAGTGAGAGTGAGTGTGAGAGTGAGTGTGATGAGAGTAGATGAGGAAGACGGAGGGTGTTGGAGAAAGACAAGAGACAAGGGACGAGAACGTGGGTTGGATGAAGAAAGAAAGGAAGGGAAAGAGGGAATAAAATGAACGGGATGAGAGCCAAAAGAGAGTGACCGTTGGTGCCTCAACTGGAGACGATGATGACAGAGAGAGAAACAGGTGGGTGGAGAAGTACAGGCAGTGAGTGTCCTTTGAACCTGAAGACCGACTGGCTGACTTGAGAAGGGAGGAGACAAGGTGGTCAGCAAGGGACGAATCACGACGTGTGTTGTGTGTGGGGCTGTGGGTTAATCAAAATATCAGGTTCAGCCAGGCACACCCGCCCACCATACCCAATCTCAGGAACAACAGCAAAAAAGCATACTCTCCTGGAGGTATCGCCGATGGTGCCTTCGACAGAGAGAGCATGTTGATGGGAACCGGCCAAATTGATTCGATATATATGCACCGTGACCATCCACAGTGGCGATCACTCGCCCATCTTTCAACAGCACAGCCACTGATAACATCCAACCTGGCTTCAACTGTCATGATCACCTTGATCAAAAAATTAATGGAAGGTTCTGTGGAGAACCTGCATTAAGGGTCTACAGATGCTAGGCCTGAAGCGAAAGGGTGGAAGGTTAAGTGTGTGTCAACTGTCAAGGCACGAAAAGGGTCTTGCTTAAATTGAATGTAGACGGCCCAGATGGCTTTGCCAGAGGCATTCTTGTCCTGTCATCATCAAGCTTGTTTATCTATTACATATCCTCTTCCACATATCACCCATAACTATGCTCTAGTACCTTTGTGTAGCCTTCGGCTCGCTCACGACAAGTGTAAAATCCCGTCCCTAACGGCCGTTCATAAATCTTGTTTTCTGAGCCGTATCCTTTGATCAGAAACTCGGGTCGGTGGTTGACCCCATACGCCTTGGGCATTGTAGTTATTCTCCCGTCCATTCCTATTTAAATGCCATTCGGGATGACAACTCAATCTCTGTCCATCGGCAACTTGACGATTAAGACATCGTTTATTGACCATAATCCTTGGCATTGTGGTATCACTTGTCGCCCATCAAACCGAACGTCTTTCATATTTCTCCACAAAGAGTAAACGACAGGGGGAGCACATGTGCTGTTGTGCCTGTGCACGGCTCATCTTTTACCTTCAGTTTTTTTAATGCGTGCCAGAACGACATCCCTATTCTTGAGTGAGCGACCGCACAACCCAAAGTGAACATCTTCATCCCCACCGTATAAAAAGGCGGCTCGTTCCTCTTCCAGCTATTTTTCTCTCTTTACCCTTGTTTTTTTATCACGAGTCAACTTCCCTTTCTTCCACCTTCCACCTTTTCATTTCACTCCCTCATCAACTTGTACATTCACCCTCCTCCTCTTTCTCCTTCTCATTCAACATACTGTCATTCCTCACTTCACATAACGCAACATGACCCTCACCAACTCAGCCAACCTCGTCGTTGTTATCACAGGTAGAGAAATACGAGTCAGTTCCAAGGACTGTTCTAGTTGCATAAAAATCTTCATCCATAGCTCATTAGTAGCGCGTCTGCCTATGCACCAATGACCTGCATATCTTTTTATTAACACCCAGCCTACATGCTCTTCTTTCGGGAAACAACCATAGGCTGCGACACTGGATTCGGATCAGAGATCGTTCAGGAGCTCTACCAGCGTGGCGGTTACACTGTCTACGCAACCTGCCTGACCGACAAGGCTGTCGAGACTTACAAGGCCAAGCAGTCATCCCGCATCAGAGCCGTCCAGGTCGATGTCACCAACCAGAGCGACGTCAACCGCCTCCGTGCCCAGATCGAGGCCGAGTGCCCCCAGGGTGTCTACTGTGTCCTCAACAACGCCGGTATGTTCCTTTTCTTTTTCTTTGTTTTGTTAGCGCACTGGTTTTCAGAACAATTGAACAATTAGCGTGATTCTTGTTTCCTTTTGACTAACTTGCATTCAACCTGTTGTATCGTTATATTTTGGACGAATAGGTATCTATGCTGGTGGATTCTTTGACTTCGCGTCTGAGGACAGCTTCCAGGTAAAGGCATCACCAGTAACTCTTCTTCAGGACGAATTGGTTGTTACTTATACCCATGACCAACAACAATCGATGGATTGGAGTTTGAACACCAACAGATGAATGACCAACTCGACTTTGACAATTTTTGTTGGGGAGAAGGCAAAGAGGGCACAGCTTGCAATTGGAGACCAATCCTCTACAAAGGAAAAAACACATGGACCCTACACACCTACTATATTACATAAAGGGGAGAAAGAAGTCCACAACTAACCTCGTCCATTTCTACCGCAAAACCATTGCCAGCCTCATATCTCTCGACAGCATCGTCTCTTCAAGGCAACATGTGTATTAACAACCCCTCTCTCTAACATGAACAAAATAGAAAATCATGGATGTGAACTATATGGGAATCATCCGCATCACCAAGGCAATGCTCCCCAGTTTGCGTATCTATGCTAAATCCCGACACAGCCCCCAGGGCAAGCGCCTCCCCCGCGCCCGTCTCCTCAGCATCACCTCCATCGCCGGTCGCGCCAACCCCCCCGCCCACGGCGGCTACAACGCCTCCAAGCACGCCGCCGAGTCAATCCTTGACACCCTCCGTGTCGAGTTGTCGCCCTGGGAGATTGACGTCTCCATGCTCGAGCCTTTCTATGCCAAGACTCCTCTCGTGGCCTCGGCCCACACTGTCCTCGAACGCGTCTGGAAGGAGTCGAGTGTTGAAACCCAGAAGATGTATGGCCCCGACTTCATTCAGGGTGTCCGTAACCACTCTAAACAGCTTTATGATCAATCTATGCCATCCAAGTGGGTTGTGGATGCGGCTGTTAATGCGATCAGGAAACAGAACGGCGCGGCCAAGGCGAGGTACTTGATTGGATTCTGGTGGGTTGGTACGATGATCCGGCTCCAGGAGACCCTCCCTTCCTGGATTATTGACTTTTTTATAAAGCGTATTATGAAGAGCGTTGGCGCTTGGCCCTCGGATCCTTTCCTCATCAAGGATTCCCAGCGCAAGTAGAGACAAACGAGAAAGACTTTTTTTACTATAAATCCCATTAAAACGAACATACATTTTGCCCCAAGACTGCAAGCTGGAACTTGTGTGCCTTGAAATCTACTGAAATGTCCAAGCCACACAACCTTCCAAACAACCGATCCCTTGACCTTCATTCATCAAGGACCTGATTTCGTTCGCATCACTCATTCACTTCACCCCCTCCCGCCCTCACTTTCATTTATATCCGACCATGGTCTTCTACGAGCTCTTCTGCATCTCCAGGACTCGCCTTGTCGAGGTACAATCCTACTTCTCCTCAGCTTACAGGACGGAAGTGATCGACACACTAAAACAGGATTATGCGGATCAGCAATCAGCCACGCTCGGAAGAAAGATCAGGAAGAAGGGGGTGGGGTGTGTCTCGTCTCGGACTGGGTCCGTCAGGAGTAGAGCAAGTTTGCCGTGAGCTAAACCGACAAGTGCTCCTCAAGGGGGGAGGAAGGAACAGCGGCAAGCGAATGCTTTTGTTTCCGAAGGGGCAATGCAGGAGCAAAGGCACTTTTGGACGGCAGCCAAAGTGACTTTGGATCAATTATCCAACAAAACCCGAAGAGAGAGGGGTCAGGACCAGGGGGTCGTCAACAAGACTTTTACCACTGTTACCGGAAAACATAGTCAATTGGCGGCGCTTCACATTACATACGAAAAACACTCAGGACAATCAGCCAAAAAAAAAAAAAAAAACGTACACCCTCCCCGGAAGTCTCCAAGAATCTTGGACAACTGAACTTACTCCCGGCGTCTTTCTTTGAATGATCCAAATAGGCCAACTTGAAGGATCTGGTCAAGCAGACCTCATTGATCGTCATGAACAAGGGCGGTGTCGTCAGGAATCTGAAGCCCCTGGGCGAGAAGCAACTCCCATACCGTATCCGGAAACATCAAGAACACCATGTGCAAGGATAGTAAGTCACTTCCTCCTTTATCTCTCTCGCTCTTTCTCATTTATCACTCCCTCCGGCCTGTCTCCTACTCCTCGTCAGATACGCTACTCAGTTACTCGGGAACATATCGCTGACCATCGACCTTACGCTTTTGTTTCCACCTTATTATAGCCAATGGCTAATGCAATTTGATGCAAACCCGACTGTGGTCAACGAGCTCAACAAGCGTCTTAAGGTTGATCCTCGTGTGCTCCGTCACGCCGTCATTCGTCTCGGCTCCAAGCTCGAAGACATTGTCGCCTCGGCCGAGAAGACTGGCACCCGCGTTTAAACACTTCCATAAAGAAGTTTCCAGAATATGTAACAACAATCGAATCAATCACATCCAATAAACAATCATACAGAATAACATGGACGAGGAAGGCAAATGGGTTTCGATTTGGTCTTTATTCAAAGGGGGGTTACAGCTGTGTTTGGTGCTTGTTCGAGAGGAAACACCTCAACTACCACTCTTCATCATCGACCCTCCTTAGTCGTGGTATTTTTTTATGTTTTGGTGTTTAACCCCACATCTCGACCATTGTTGATTTTTTGTGCATTCAATTCCACTCCCTCATCAACCTACGACAACTTGGAAGCCTTCTCGTAGAGAGATTCGACCACGTTGGCCATGTTCTTCATCGTGTCCAAAGCGCTCTCGTAAGTCTTGTCAACAGGCGTCTCCTCAAACACAACAAGGCATCCGGCGCCCTGGTCTAGTACTCCGTGGAAGGTCTTGTCCAAGATCATCTGCGACAACTTGACCTCGACCTGTTGTGCGGGCAACTTGATGATCTCGGCGATATGTGAAATCTCCACCCGCGAGAAGGGCTCGATCACACGGACCAAGTTTTGTTCAAGCAACTTGTCATACAACGACGCAAGGTGATTCCTGATAATAGGGTCGTTTCCGAGCTCTATTTGCACATAGAATGAAATGAAGAAACTTGTTTAGCATCTGGGCCATCGCAATTCTTCATATCTTCCCCTTGGAGTGACAGTGATATTGATCGGCCAAAACAAGATAACGTACCATCACGGTATGCGGCCAAGGCCTGTTCAAACTCCTGGAGAGAGCGGTTGTTGTGAGCTGATGCAATGGCCTTCATGGCCTCGACCTCCACACCTCGGTACTTGAGCGCAACCTTACTGTTCAAGATCGACTGAATATCATCGGACTATTTAAACAAATATCAAATTAGAACACTGGTTAGCACTCAAGAAAACAAGTGACATAATATCGCAATATAAATAATAGATTGGCTGAAAAAGGATGCTTACCAGGTTCAACATGACTTTGCAGAGCAACATGTACTTCAATGCAGAGATGGCGCGAGGATCGTCCAAGGAGGAGTAACCTTCCAAGGTCTCGTAAAAGTACGAGAATCCAGTCTTGTAGTCCTTCTCCTCTGCGTGCAAGATTCCAGATTGCATGTCGAGAGCGGCCTGCAAAAGAGGTGGGCAGTAGATGGCGTTGGCTGATGTACGGGCAGAAGTCAAAGCAGCCTAAGAAAAGATATCCCATTGAATGTCAAACACAAGCACAAGCATTTGTCAGTACCATGTTCTTTGCTCATGTCCCAGTAACAGGGGGTACTGAAGTCCTTCCCAAACGCTAGATCGCGATGCTAACCTTGGCCTTGGGCAGGTTGCGCAGTGCATGGCAGACACGACTCTCCAACAACTGGACCTCGACGAGAACCATCTTATCATCCAACTTCTTGAGCTCCTTGAGTAATGTGCCGACCAATGCCAAAGAATCGCTGTACATCTTGTTGTCGAGGTACAACGCGATCAATCGCGTCTCCAATGCCTGCTTCAAAAAGATGCGCTTCTCCTGAACTGTCCACTGGATTGTCTCCTTGCAGACCTCGATCTGGAGAGGGAGGGTGTTGGGGATCTCTGAAAAGTAGTCGATCAAAGTTCTAACTGTTGAAGAGGCAAAGAGTGTCGAAAGACAATGGCCAATATTAGCTCCAGTCATCGGAAACGCAAATTGCAACGACAAAGACGTCCTTATCTGCATTGCTGATGTCCAATCCATGCTGCTTGACTACGTACTGATCTTGGCCGTCTTGGCTTTAGGAATAGATGTGATCAGCGTGCGGGAATCGTGGATAAGAGCAGCAAGCTCATTGGGGCGGCTATTGAGTGAGAAGGCACAGCGAAGGAAGCACAAATGTGTTAGAAGATTCATGGACATATTGACGCGTAATCAGAGCAGATTGATCGAACAAATATACGCGAGAAAGTGACCTACTGGAGATCGCGGTAGCACTGTGCAAGCTTCAAGAGAGCGGTTTCCTGGTCGTTCCTGGCGCTCACGTCTACATTGTCCCACGAAAAAGTACAAAGTGAAGCAAATGAGGTCAGTTTCGCGTCCTGCATTAGCCAATTGAACAAGACCCTGGCATTAAGCCCACGGCAAGAGGATTCGCAAGGCAAGTTGAGGGTGGGACATGGACATGCCTGTTCCTACGGCGGCGAGGATGCTCTGGTAGAGAGGGATGGCCTGCTCAGGGGAAGTCTTGCGGACCTCCTCGGCCTGGGCGATGGTCGAGACGGAAGGCATATCTGGCTGTTTTATGTGTTCCTGGATATTTGGTTGGAGTTGCGGGTCGTTTGTCGTTGTCGTTGTTGGTTGAGGAGAGGGAATGAATGAGGCGAGGGTTGAATGGTTTGGCAGACAAAAAGAAAAGACGAAAGTAAAAAAAAGCGAAACGCAAGACAGGAGCGAAGGAGAGTGACTGTACACGTCAAATTGAAAGGAGTGCGAGATATGATTTGCATGGCCGTGGCATGCAAAATTATCACCTCTGCCAGACGTAAGCCGACTTGCGAGAAGGTGACGTCACGCATAGTCGCCCTGGGAGGCGACGCGCCTTTGGGTCTTTCTTTGACTTGGTTACTTGCGTTGCTCGCTGTCGTTACATTTCTTTCACTTTTCCATTTTTCACTTCTCAAACTCACTCGCCCATCAACCACTACCGCTCCTTACTTCTACTCACTCGTCAGGAACCGACCTCATAAAACAGCACACGACCCTAGCCCAACCATCATACAACACCATGTCTTCGGAAGAGGTCCCCAAGATCCCCAGCATTGAGCTGTCACAGAACAGGTTCCTGTTGACCAGTGGGCCAAAGGAGACCCATGCAGAGGCACAAGAGGCTATCTTGAAGAAAATCAAAGAGGACCGTACGTAACTCTCTTTCTCTCGCTGCTGCTTGCATCAAAATGGGATATTACACTCCTTGCAGTCAATGAAAACGCGAAAGAACGTCGAGAAACCAACGCGAACATTTATTTGATTAAACGACTATAGATATGGCACCATTCTATGAACTCATTTGCGAGGAACAAGGATGGCCCGTCGATGCCGCACTCTTGGAGAGCATGAAGAAGGAGAACGAGGAGGCATTGAAAAAGCTAGACGAACGACTGAAGGATGCAGAGGAGAACTTGGGAGAGACCGAGATCTCGGATACCTTGCTCGCCAGAGCCGAGCACTTTGCAAAGATCGGTGACAAGGTAACGCCCTTGTTGTCATGATTCGCGGCTTATTCGTGGACGAGGATGGATTTTTGAAAGCTCCGATTTTGGTTGATAACGTTACTCTTGACTGATCCAACGTTTGCCTTTGTGGAACTCACGTAATTAGGAGAAGAGCTTGACCGCATACAGGGTGGCCTTTGAGAAGACTGTGGCTGTTGGAAGCAGACTGGATATTTTGTTTGCCAACATTCGCACAGGATTCTTTTACCGCGATAACGACATTGTCAGCAGAAACATTGAGAAGGCCAGAAGGTACCGTCAGATCAAACCCGACCCATTCGTTGGTGCTCTTTTCAGACTGTGTGCTATAGGCAGTGGAAACATCATGGTTAACCTTCATCATCTGGATATTTCCTAACGACAATTAGCATGATTGAGGAGGGCGGAGACTGGGACCGCAGGAATCGCCTCAAGGTCTACGAGGGCGCCTACTTGATGACGATCCGCGACTTTAAGGGCGCTGCCGATCTCTTTATCGCCACCCTGTCAACATTCACATCGACCGAACTGATGGAGTACAAGGAGTTTGTCACCTACGCTGTCCTCTCCAGTGTACTGGCTCTCAAGCGTGTCGACATCAAGAACAAGGTCATTGACTCGCCCGAGGTCCTGGAGGTCCTTCACGAGATCCCTCACTTGGAGGACTACCTCCGCTCGCTCTACGCCGGAGACTACAGCAAGTTCTTTGTCTCGCTTGCTGCCTTGGAGACTTCGGCCATGAAGCGCTCTTGGGTTTTGTTCCCCCACTACCGTTACTATGTCCGGGAGATGCGTATCCGTGGATACGCCCAGCTGTTGGAATCCTACCGTTCCTTGACCATGCAAAGCATGGCACACTCTTTCGGCGTCAGCGAAGAATTCATCGACAGGTAAATGCATACTCTATTTGTTGTTATCTAGCCACGTTATCATAATCCTACCTTTTTGCCCTATTCCTAACAACTATGCTCTGTTACTTTGTAAAACAATAGGGACTTGTCCAAGTTCATCTCTGCCGGT
Source organism: Linnemannia hyalina (assembly GCA_019671135.1). NCBI lineage: Eukaryota > Fungi > Mortierellomycota > Mortierellomycetes > Mortierellales > Mortierellaceae > Linnemannia > Linnemannia hyalina. The sequence continues at coordinate 2,926,360 of JAHRHY010000002.1, read as the reverse complement.
CGTCTGAACTGCGTTATTGACAAGGTGAACGGCATTGTCGAGACCAACAGACCCGACGCAAAGAACGCTCAGTACCAACAGGCCATCAAGCAGGGCGACATCCTGTTGAACCGTGTCCAGAAGTTGAGCCGTGTCATCAACGTGTAAAAAAATATTCAAAAACATGAAAACCCCGACAAAGAAATGATTAAAGAGATCTCAACTCTTGTGTTTTCCAACCATCCCCTTTGTGCATGCGTTTCATTATAATTTTTCTCTGGACGCCTATTTCTTCTCGCGTCAACACGACGAAAAAAAGAAAGAAAAAAAACCCCCAATCGATCGGGTTTCGTTGTGTTCCCCGCTTTGATGGAAATATAGAACAACAAACTTTTGCTTACGCAGCGAACTGATGACAAATGTGGGGTTTATTTTTCTGGCAAAAAGTGCGTTCAACGGGATATGCTGAGAGGAGGGGTGTGGGGGGGGGGGATAAAGAGGTATTCTACAAGGTGTGAGGAGAGAGACAGCATATGGAGAAAGAAGAGTCTGCTATTGTGGTAGTTGTTGATTTCATCGGTTTTTTACTGCTGTGCGCACTGCACGCCAGATCCCTGTCCACCTTCTTCGTCATCGTCGCCGCCCATATGGCCCTGCTCAGCCCTTGCCTTCTGGCGGGGGTCCATTTCTGTGAGGCTGACCTCTTCGATATGAGCGCCCTTGGGCAGAGCTGGAGGTGCGGGAGCGGGAGGCAAGATGGCCCGGAGCTGCTCGATCTGGGCAAGGTCGGTCCAGTTGGCAGCAGGGAACTCGATCTCGAACTGGATGTAGAGGTTGCCAAAGTCGTGGTGTCTTTCCGTGGGCATTCCCTGTCCCATCACTGCCTTTAACTCGCCTATAGTTATAAGATAGTCCAAATGGATGGTGGAAAATTTTCAGGGGGTTAGTGCATTGTCTCATGTCTCTTTTATTCTCTGTCGTTCTTTCTCTTATCTGCAAAGTATGATTATGGGGCAGGGGACAAAGAAAAAAGTGAAGCAAGGAGACCAACAAAACGAGAGAACGAAAAGAAAAAGAAAAAGAAAAATAACAAGGCATGCACGGGATTGCTGCCTGAAATAAATCACAACAGTGTAATAACTTACCAGGCTTAATGACCTCGCCAGGAAGGATATCGACGACAAGGATCCGATCGTCCAAGTGTGGGATGTGGATCTTGCCTCCTGCAAGGGCTGTGACCAAGTCGACCTTGGCATTATAGAACAAATCGTCGTCGCTCCGACGGAACCGCTCGTGCTCACGCTGATCAAGGACAATGACGACGTCTCCAGGGATGGTGCCCGGTGCCTGGTCTCCCTCGCCATTAAAGACAATCCTGCGACCATGCTTCATGCCCCGATCGATATGGACCTCCAAAACCTTGCGGACCTGGGTGACCTTCTTGGCGTTACAGAACTTGCACTTGTCCTTGGCATTGATGATCTCGCCCTCGCCACGACAGTCGCCGCAGGGCTGTTGGATCTGCTGCATCATGGGTCCCATCTGGCGCAGCATGACTCGATAACCCTGGCCGTTACAGGTGGCACAGGTCTTGACAGCGCCCTCTTTACCACCTTTGCCCTCGCACTTTTCGCAGATGACGTTCTTTTGGAGGGCTAGCTTGGTGGTCTTGCCCTTGTAAAGATCCTCCAGAGTTACCTTCAATCCGTGAGTGACGTCCTTGCCGCGGCGAGGTCCAGAGGGACGACCGCCCCGTCCGCCGCCGCCGCCGCCAAAGAAGTGTGAGAAGAGATCCTCCGGTGAGAGGCCACCCATACCGCCAGGTCCGCCCTCGCCTGAGAGGCCAGACTCGCCGTATTGGTCATAGGCCTGACGCTTTGCGGGGTCTGAGAGGACGTCGTATGCATGACTGATTTCCTGGAATCTCTCTGAAGTGGCGCCTCCGGTCTATTAACAGAAAGCAAGCGAAAGGGTGGGAGTGTAAGAGTTGGTGTGTGGTTGCTTTTTGTTCTTTTCCACTACCATAGCTATTTTACAAGGAGTGGTGGCAAAAGGCAGACAAAAAAGAGTTTAAGAGAGAGAGGTACCTTATCGGGGTGGAACTTGAGGGCGAGTTTGCGGTAGGCCTTCTTGAGCTCGGCGTCGGAGCAGTTGGGGTCGACTTCAAGAGCCTCGTAGAGCTTAGTTTCCTTTGGCATGGTGTATGTTATTAAGTGCTGATAAGAAGAGAAGGATAAAGGGACCAGAAGGAAGCAAAGAAGGGTAGAATGGGGCGAGAAAGAAAGAGAGTGAAGGCTGTTGGTGAAAAGTGAAAGAGGGGAGGACAGAGTATGAAAGAGTGGAGAGAAAAAAAAGAACGCCCTTTTGTACTCACTGACCCTCAGAAGGCTCTAGAACTCAGAATGCAGTCACGGTTACTCTTTACTCCGCCAGAAGGCAAGTCGACTAGTTTCAGCCTCTCGGCGAAGTCCCTGACGACGAGGAAGGAAGAGGATCGAACAAGCTGAGTAATGTCCAATGGCCAGCTGTGATTGGACTGGAGAGTAAGATAGTCTTGCGGGGATCGAGGGATGATGGGTAGTAGAATGAGTGCGTGTACTATCAGTAACAGAATAGAAGGGTGCCAGGAGGGGAAGCGAGACAACGCTGAATGTGTGTGTAGATTTGTGCGTGTGCCAGCTGCGTGTGCGTGTGCATGTGCGTTGCGTGTGTACTGCCATAGCAAAGGCAAAAAGGAAATCTGGGTCGATGTCTGTGCTGGAAGAAAAAAAAAGTGACTGATTTCTTCTCAGGTCATCAAAAAGCAAATCTCCGTTAGTCGTTTTGACTCGACCGTTCTCGCGTGCACTTACTTTTTTTTTGTTCACTTGTACTTCTTTTAATTCTTTTCTTCTTGTCTTTGCCCTCTTCACTCCTCTTCACTCTATACTCTCTACTTTTTACACTCTCACCTTCCTACCCTCAACCACTTTCCCTCCCACTCCCCACTCATTCATTCACATTCTCCATCATGGCAGCAATCAAGGTACATTTGCATTCAAAACAAAGGTGCACTGTTCGCTAGCCCATTCAATGTCCTGGTAAGCAAGGAACCACACTAAAATCTTCCCTTTCCCACCTACTCTAATACACATCAATTAGAGAAAAGACCCAGCACTATACACCTTGACCGCAGGTTCAATTGCAGGCGCTATCGAGGCTATGATCACATATCCAACCGAGTTTGTCAAGACACAGCTTCAGTTGCAGGATGGCACCAAAGGCGCTGCTCGCAAGGGGGTTCCTGTAGGTAGCTTAGCTTTATTCACGATGCGCCTGATGATGCTTTCCTCCTAGTTCTTTTCTTTGTGCTGGCCGTCCGCCCGCTCTCGTTTGTTGCCTTCCCCTATGTGTCCAATTGATGGGTCGATCTGATATGATCAGGGGGGGATAGAAAATGATTCGATAAGATTTTAAAGGTGTCAAAATGAAAGATGACTGTTCTTTGATCACTAACTCCGGGTATCGCATAACTGATCTACGAAAATGCTGCACTGGAAATAGGCACCCAAGGGTCCCATCGACATCCTCGTCACCACAGTCAGGACACAGGGTGTCTCCGCCGTCTATAGGGGGCTGTCCGCGATGGTCATTGGAAATACCGCCAAGGCTGGCGTTCGCTTCTTTGCTTTCGACCAGTTCAAGGACCTCCTCAAGGACTCTGAGGGCAAGACCACCGGCGCACGATCTGTCCTCGGTAAAATTCCACTCATCCTTACGTTTTTCCTGTCAGCTGGTGAGGGCGAATGATCAATTGGAAAATGATTACTTACATACATTGTCTTCATTCATACTTTCTCATAGCGGGACTGGGAGCAGGAATGACAGAGGCGGTATTGGTAGTTACGCCCTCAGAAACCATCAAGTAAGTTGCTGATGATGAGAGGCTAGATCGAACCAGGAGGAGATCTCATTTTTATTTTCAGACATTGTACTCACACAGAAATAATCGATAATCTATTTTGTTGAACCTGTGTAGGACTAAACTCATCCATGACGGCAACTTGGCGAAACCACAGTACAAGGGCCTCGTTCATGGTATGTACAGCGAGGATCTAGTTACATCTTCCCTCGGACATTGGACATAAACAAAGGACATATGAAACTAACATATGTCGCTCGCTCTTCCACACATAAAACAGGTGTGCAATCGATTATCAAGGCGGAGGGATTGGGAGGAATCTATCGTGGCGTGGTCCCAGTGATGGCCCGTCAGGGAGCCAACAGTGCAGTTCGCTTTGGAGTCTACTCTACATTGAATGACTTGGTCAAGTCAAAACTGGAACCCGGATCCAAGATGCCTGCCACTTACACATTCGGAATTGGAGCCATTGCCGGAATTATTACGGTGTATACAACCATGCCTCTGGATGTGGTCAAGACTAAGATGCAGGGACTCAATGCTCGTCAGCTCTACAGTGGAGTCTTCGACTGCGGGTGGAAGGTGTTCAAGAACGAAGGAGTGTTGAGTTTCTGGAGTGGAGCCACCCCAAGACTTGCGCGTCTTTCTGTAAGTTGTCTTTCGTGCGAGATATTTGCTAATTTGATCGGTGGCAAGGACGTTTGCCTTCGTATTCATCTCATCTAATTGCACTGCTGCGTCTCCTTTTCTTGTTTCCCTCTTGGTACCTATGCCCTTTCTCATTCGTGTAGATGTCTGGTGGAATCGTATTCAGTATCTACGAAAGCACAATGACCGTCCTCCGTCGAATCGACGACGACTCCAGTCCCATCCGTACATGAAGACGATCCTCATGGTATGTAATTCCCTACATCCTCTGGTCCAATGAGTGGCCATCCAGCATTGCCAAGAACTGTTCTTTCCATGCTGACTTTTTTATTTGTTATCCAAATGGAAGAGTTGTTGTCGAAGAATTGAAGAACGAAAACATGTTTCGGCTAATCCCCTCTCTCTTTTTATTTTCTAATGCCCATTAGATCAAAAGTCGACAAGCATTTACCTCGTTAGAACGCCCTAGAAAAATCCATTAGAAAATGTACCATAAAGAAAATCATTTTGCCCGATTCCTTTCTTTTCAGGAACTGTCTCTTGGGAAAGCAGTGAGCAAGTGTGTTAATTCATGATGTTTCTTTCAGATGTTTCCCCCACACAAACTCATCAATTGAATAGAGGGGCGACTAAAACACTTCACGACAACAGAAGTTAGGCCCAGGTGTGTGTGTGTTAGAGCGGGACTCGATCAATTCGGACCCCACGCTAAAAACGTTAATATTTTTTTCCGTTCCTTTTTTGTTGACAGGGGCTGAGTCCGAAAAATCTTCAATGGCCAAGTTCACTTTGGTCCCTTTAGTGTAAGCCTATGGCTCAAACACCGCTGTTGTATTGTTCTCTGACCTCATTCTGTGTACTTACTTTTAGTGCCTGGGACAGGGAGGGGGTTGTTGTTTGGCTTATCTTTTCAGGCACTCACTCACTCGACCTTTTTTCATCCACCCGGGTCAGATTTTTTCAGCGGATTATAAAAAGAGGGACTTTGAGATCGCAACTCGGCCTCTTTTTCTCTTTTTTCTTCATTATTCTTTTTCTTTTCCTTCACCATCACTCCTTCCTTTCATCCTTCACTCGCCACTACCTCCTTCCACTCCTACACATTGCACCAAATTCCCCCTTGGCTTGCTTCTAAAGTCGTTTAACAGACAGGTAATAATCTCCCTCACACTCTGTTCCGATACCCCTGTTCATTATTTTTTCTTTTTTCGATCTGTTCCTCCTACGATTCGCAGGAATCAGGGACCACCAAGACCACCACACACAGAAACCCTCTCCCCTCTTCAGCTCAGATCTAACACTTGTTCTTCCCCCTTCTACTCTTACTCCCCCTTTCTGCCACCACAACAATCACGATCGAAACAGACTTTACAACAACCCCTAGGCATACCTCCAAGAGTTCGCCCACCATTCCGTCAGAAACCAGGAACACGTCCGTCGTCGTCGCCGCGCTTCTGTACACCCACCACCAGAAGCCTCCATAAAACCGCCTGTCAACACCCCTGACGCCTTTTTTCAACTACTCTATTATCACTAAAACCAACGCTTCTACAACTACGTCGATGGTCGTTCCTATCACCGTCCCTATCCCTCCGGCTACCGCTGCCAACATCCACGACCTCAAGGCTGCCCTTGCCGCCTCCGCTCCCTCTGTCCACGATGGAGGCGAGATGAGCGACAACGACGATATCGCCCCCTCCACCGCCGCAGTCCACATTCCCTGGTCCTCAGACTCCTTCCTCGACACCTCAGACGACCAACCCATGGAGCCCGGTTCCTTCGAAGGGCCCGAGAAGCTTCTCGAGATCCATTTCGCTCCCCACATGCAGGATGTTCAACATATCCGTGCTCCCCTCAACGACAATACCCCATTCACCAACGTGGAGGGAGAGGAGGAGAGGTATGGGTTGAGGATTATCCCAAAGGCCGTGTGGGAGGAGATGCTGGATATTGTCCAGTGCAAGGTCTTGCATTCGATCCATCACCCGACTGTCGACGCTTATGTTTTGAGTGAGTCGTCGTTCTTTGTTTTCCCGCACAAGTTGATCCTGAAGACCTGTGGCACTACGACTCTTCTTATGGCGCTTCCCAAGATTCTGGAATTCGCTCAGGACTGGTGCGGGCTTCTCCACTCCCCTTCTTCTGATGCCGAGATGAAGGAGGGGGAGGAGGAGCAGCAGCAGCAGCAGCAGCAGCAGCCGTACAGAGTCTTCTACTCGCGCAAGAAGTTTCTCTTCCCCGAGAAGCAAGTCCACGTTCACCGGGAGTGGAAGGACGAGGTCGAATTCCTGGATCGTCACTTTAACAACGGATCTGCATACACGGTCGGAAAGGTCAATGGGGATCACTGGTGTCTCTATGTCACCGCTCCCTTCCTCGGTTACCCTTGCAACAGCAATAAGGAGCTGAAGGGTAATGAGACGGCGATGGAGAACTTCCAGGAGGAGGATGACACGACTCAGGGCGGACTCTTTGGTCTCCCACCTACTCGCCCTCTTTCCCGCGCTTCGTCTTCTCGATCCTCATCCGCATCCACAACCGACGAATCCGAATCAGACGACACCCCTACCACCACCACCCAGGAAGTCGACAACGAGGAATACGACCAAACAATCGAGATCTTAATGACAGACTTGAACCCCAAGGCCATGAGAAAGTTCTACCACCACGCCGACAAGAACCAGCCCTCAGGTTCTGAAGGCGGTCAATTGGTCGATCAGCAAACAGGACTTGCGACCTTGTTCCCCGAGGCCGAGATCGATCCATTTTTGTTCACCCCCTGTGGATACTCTGCCAACGCCCTCCTTAAGCAGTCGTCGACGGCGTCTGGTGCTGGTGCAGGAAAATACTTTACGATCCATGTAACACCCGAGCCCGTGTGCTCCTACGCATCCTTCGAGACCAACATCCCCGTCCGCCTCTCTTCTTCCAAGACCCCCCGCCGCTCCGCAAAGGGAGCCGCCGCCCCCGAAACAGTCCAGGAGTTGATCCAGCGCGTGGTCGACATCTTCCAGCCCGGAAACCTGACCGTCACCATCTTTACCTCCACAAAGCCCAGTGCCTCACAGCACCAGATCGAGAAGCAACAATTCAAGATGTTGCACAGCTTGCGGTCCCTCCCTGGATTCCGTCGTACGGACAGGATCCTGTATGGGTTGGATGGGTATGATGTCATCTATGGACATTACCTTGCCGTTTGAGTAAAAAGGGTGGGGGGGTTTTTTTTTGCTGGATGGAACCTAGGATCGCTCAAATAAAAAGAAATGATTGTATAGAAACACTTGTGAGGCGATGAGGAAAAATAATGTATTTTTTTTTGAAATGGGCTATCTAGGAGACGCGATGAAATGTAGGAAGGGGCAGGAAGTGAAATGCAATGATGAGTTGAAAAGTGAACTGGAAGGGGGGGGGGGGGGGGGGGGGGGGGGGGGGGTATAAAAAGGTAAAGGAATGGGGTCATTATTTAAACTACAATTGGAGTGATGTTGTAACAAGGTATTAAAGCAAAACGGAAAAAGTAAAAACAAAATACATATAGAAAAAGATAACGAAATGGTGGATGTGAAGGTGCGAAGGTGTGGATGTTTGCGTGTGATGATGGTCTGTGGTTGCATGTGGGTATGGGTCATTAGGTGTCGGTGGGGTGTGATGTAAAGGCGCCAGTAGTGGCAGCACCAACATCCTGCATAGTACTGCCGCTACTGTTACCAACACCAGCCATGAAAGCCGAAGACGACGACGAAGAAGAATAAGGACGTCCGGAGGAAGTCTCGTTAAGGTTACCACTGTTGGTGGCTGGTGCACTGGCTGGTGGTGGTGGTGGGGTTGAAGAATAGTTCTTGGCAAAGGGACTAGGTCGCAACAAGAACTGCTTCAGCCTCGACAAGAACTTTGCCCGTTGCTGTTGAGGATTCCCGTCCGGGGAAGGAGACTGAAGTTGCTGCCGCTGCCGTCCATTCGACGAGGGAGTGCCAAACTCTTCCTCGTATTCATCATAGAACTCCATATGCTGTAGCTGACGACGACGCTGCTTGTCATCATTGTCGTCAACGAACTGATCCGTGAGGCCCAGATTGGCAAGGGAGACGCGTCGACGTTGATTGGGCTTCACACGCATAGTCGCGAATGAAGAGGCTCCGTAGCCGCCGCTTCTGCGTCCATCAGACTTTTCGAATCCCATGGTCAAGATTGGTGAGATTTGGTGGCGTTGTGTACCGTGGACTTGTTGCTGGCCTCTGTCGTAAAAGTCGTAGTCGTAATTGTTGCCCGACGGCGGACCAATGGGGGATTGCTGTTGTTGCTTCTGTTCCTGATTCTGCTCCGCAAAGAACCGTCGGCGCATCGAAGAAGTCATCGTCATCGTCCCAAGAAAACTCCTCACCTTGTTCTTCTTGACAGCAGCAGCAGCGGTCGTCACAGTCGGATCCTCCAAAGGCGACCCAATCGGCGCAAACCCCTGTCGTTCGAAATCAATCGGACTCATACAGAGCTCTGCACCGAAACCATTTTCAGCACCACTGCGTCGGATAGGTCGTGCTGCAGCTGCAGCGTCTGCAACCGTCCCCTCCGAATGCCGGAGCATTTGAGCCGGCGGCACCCGATCGCCATAGCAATCCTCCATCTCGCCAATTCCATCCAGATTCGATTGACTCAGCGGTGGACAATGCTGGCAATAGTAGTGGTAGTGGATATGATGCTCATGAAGGTGTAGTGGCGGTGATGCTCCTCCTGCTCCTGCTCCTGCTCCGTCCGAGTTGGTTAAGTTGTCAGTGATCGGCTCCGAATATGTGGTCTTCACCAGTTTGAATCCTTGCTCTCGGTCAAGGAACCGTTCTACGTCTTTGCCTTTCCCCGCCATAGAACGCCTCCTACCATCCCCTCCGATACCACCTCCTGCGGCAGGACTAGCCATACTCGCCTCTGCTGGGGTTCCAAACGATGTCAACAACGGGTGAGATCCGGAGCCTATCATCTGGGAGCGCAACGATTCATGCTCCTGCCCATTACTGTGCGATGTGATGGGGACCGAGCTCTGTCGATGCTGTTGGTGATGATGGAGACCGATACCGCCGTTACTGTGGATATGGTGGTGATGGGTATGGTGACGATCGTTTGCTAACATCTCCAGGCGGTCTGGAGATGCATCTCCGTTTTGCTTCTCCTGTCGCGATGACTCTTGCGTGAGACCACCACCGCGAGCAGGGGCTGTCTGACTGTTTGAGGACATCAGTTTCTCCATAGTCGCCACCGAGAACGGTCTCGGTTTTCCGTTTCCTCGCAAGGGTCGCAAATTGCTGGATTTGTTGGCAGGAGAGGTCCGTGCAAAATCAGAAGACATCAAAAGTGAGCTGTTGTTGTAGGGGAAACCCAGGTTGGTATCTGCTGGGGATGGCGAAGTGGAACTGGCGGTTAGTGTAGAGTACTCCATACGTCCTGTTCGACTCAACGAAGGTGACCCTTGGCGGCGATGATGTGTCTGGGCCAGAATCGGAGACCGGTCGTCTGCACTGTCTCGACGTCCTCCTCCACCTCCCTTCAGTGGTGAGCTCCCATCCATACCGTTACCGCCATGAGCATCCTTGGAGTTTTGAACAGGGGTCGAAGCTCCGTTACTCCGAGTGACCAGAGCTACAAAGCGTTCCTTGGCCGTCGCCATGCGGTTCGCGCTTCCTGTCGCACTGCCATTCCCTGTCTGGCTAGCTCTCTGTTCATGATCCTGTCGTGACTTTGAATCTGCCGAGAACCCCCTGGTCAAGATACTTGGGCGGGTCATGGCCGAGGGGAAGGACGAAGGTTGTTGGTGAAAATGATTATGTTCCTTGCGGATCAAAGACTCGGACATAGTGCGAGACCATGCGCCAGAAGCAGTGGACCTAGACCTTGAACGCGATCGAGAGGAGGTGTGGCTTTTACGTGTCACAGATCTCGACCTCGACCCAGATCTCGACCTTGTCCTGGACCGTGAGCGTGACCTTGAACGTGGGCGAGACTTGTCTTCGTTGTTGGTGGCGGCGGCGATTTGCAGAGGCTGGACCGCTGATTGGCTAAGAGCAGAGTGCATGGCATCAGGCTGCTGCGACTCCTTGACTTGGCCATCGGTGTTCACTTTGCTGCTACTGACAACAGTCGTCGTGGCTGCCACAGGCAGGGCAGCAGTGGTCGTGGTGGCATGAACGTTGTTACCATTGGCCTTGCTCTTGTTGCTGTTAAGAGGCTCCTGTGAATGAATAGTCGCGGTAGCAGTTCCTGGAGAAGCACGCATGCTGGTTCCAGCCATCCCCTCGCTCATAGTGTCGCCCTTGAGTCGGTCTGGATAAAGCTTGGCGTGCATCAGATTGTTGCCGTCGTAGAAAAAAATCTGCTCACCACTCCCTCCAAGCGTCCTCTCCCGTCTTCGCTGGTGTTTGGTCACAGAGGCAGTAGCAGCGGCACTCGTGTCGACCTCGTTCTTGTCTGAGAGGAGGTCAAGTTGACAGGACGTTGACTCAATTGCAGAATGGTGGTCGCTGTCAGGATGGTTGTTGTTGCTGTAGTCTTGTTCTGGACCCTGCAAGAACTCTTGTGAATAATGCCCATGGTCATGCTGGTGGTGGTTGAAATTAATGGCATCACCTGCCATTGTTGTCGTCGTTGTCTGCTGCTGTAGTGTTTGTTGTTGCTTAGACGACTGATGTGGTTTTGTGAGCGGGAAAAAAGTTGCCTCGTCCATGTCCCTGTTGTCCTTGTCCCTGCCATCCCTGTCGTCGAGGAAAAACGAGTCGTTATCGTCATTGTCTGTCTCGACGGGTAGGTGATCGTCCATGCCCTCATAGAACGTGGGGGGCTCTTCGATCTGACATAGCGGTATAAGCGAGGCGTGATAGCGGGTCATGGTGTAGTTCCATTGGTCAGGAGGGGGGTAATGATCAATGCTACTGTCTCCTATTTTTTGTTTGTTGTTTTGTTGTTTTGTTGTTTAAAGTATTGGTCAATAATGAGAGAGAGAGAAAGGGAAAAGGGAAAAGCGGGTGAGTTGGTGCGTGTGATGATAGGACATGCCATGTTGTGGGACGATTACAATATAAAATAACGACAAAAAAAGGGGAAAGGGGAGAGGGAGAGAAGGCCCAACGAGAAGAGAAAAAAAGGTTGAGGTTGTGCAGAGCGGAGTAGGCAACAGAATGAAAGAAAGAAAGACATAGAAGTATGTAAAAAGAAACCCAATTGAGGGACAACAAGCTAGGGTCAACATAACACACAAAACAGCCATCCATCCTTCTCTTTCTCACTCACCCACAGCACCCATTATTTGTTGTTGCTGTTACTGTTACTGTTGTTGCTGTTGCTGTTTGTTGCTGTTTGTAAGTCGGATGAACAGCGAGTATGTGAACGAAACAGGCATTGTGGATAATGATGAACAGAAACAACATGTCAACCTTATTATCCTTGTCCCTGAATCCAGCAAAATGGTGCCTGGACGAAGACGAGCCCCTGATGGTGGTGGTGATGATGGTTGCTGATGACGATATTACTCATAGCCACAAACTCCTCTCATAAAAAGAAATCTTTCGCGTTTAAGGATAAAGAGTATGAAGAGGATAAAGAGAGGTAACTTACCACCAAGAGCAAGTCCAGAGGCAGAGAACGTGCCTGGGATGGGCGAGGTAACTCGGGTCGTCGATAAAGAAGCCGACTGCGAGGGTGATATCGCTGCCGCGCTGTCATGTCCACTCCCACCACCAGCACCCTTGGAACCATCCCGTTCACCCTCTCCAACCGTCTCCTCGGAAAGAGCGCTGGGCGAGCAATCCTCCATCGACAGTCCGGGTTGTGAAGCATGCTGCTGCTGTTGGTGTTGGTGCTGCTGCTGCGTGAGCTGCTGCTGCTGTTTTTGTTGTTGTTGCTGCTGCTGCTGTTTCTTGAGGGCTGTGTTGAGCTGAGCATGGTGCAATTGCTGTAACTGTTGTTGCTGTTGCAAAAGTTGTTGTTTTGTTGAGAGCAAGGAGGTGTGAATGGTCAGGTTCTTGAACGTCAATGGAGGAGGAGGTAAGAGAACAAGTCCCGAGGCTGCAATCGTCGACGACAACGACGCCACCGAATTGCTGGTGGATCCGTGGAGCTGTTGAGCCTGTTGTTGCTGCTGCAGCATTTGTGTAAGCTGCCCTTGCCCTGATCCTACTGCCGTAGGTACTCCTGACAATCCTCCTCCTCCAGTTGCTGTTGAAGTTGACGTTGGTGGTCCGCCGAAAGGTCCTTGTCCCTGTGGTAGTGCCCCACCTCCTCCTGGGCTCTTGGGTCCTGAGAAGAGGCCTGTACTGGCTCCTGAAATTGCTGCTGCTACCGTTTCTTCGTGTTCGACTCCAGGCCCTTGTCCTGAAGAAGAGATGGGTATGGCCGTTATCGTCGACGGTGTCAGAGTTGTCGCGGGATATGCCATCGAGTGTGCTGTGTGAATTGCCTGCGGGTATATGGTTTTTTGGGTAAGGTTTGGCGAGGAAAAGTAATAGCTTGAGTGAGGAGGGAAAGGGAGGGAAAAGAACAAGTTGTGAGGTAGACGAAGGTGAGAAAGTACGAGAAGAAAGGCAAGGCAAACGGAAAAAGGGAGAAAAGGTGAACTGAGAGAGTGAGGAGAGGAGACGAGAGAGCGAAAAGAGAGAGAAGCAGGGGTGATGGTGGATTGCGGAAAGGTAAACGATGGGGAACCGAAGGAGAGGAGACAGAAGGGGGTGAAAGAGTAAGAGAAAGAGAAGAGAAAGAGGAAGAGGAAGAGAAAGAGAAAGAGGAAGAGAAAAGGAAAAAGGACGGACAGAGGAGGAAAGGAACGAATTAGAGAAGAGAAACGAGAAGGAGAGGGAGAGAGGAGAAGAAATGAAGCAAAGGAGGAAGAGAGAGGGCGATGAGAGTCGAAGTTGAAAAAAGGAGTTGATGTTCCATGTGTGTGGACATGCTTGCTACTTGCGAATACATTCTCGCTCACTCTCACATTCACTGACGCTGCTGCGTGAGCATGCTCTAGCTGTGTAGAAGAGAGGATGCCATACATCCCGCTCGAAGAAAAAAAGGGTCTCTGACAGTCTTGGGTTGCTTGTTTCTGCTTGATCCCGCTTCAGTCGTGTGAATCAGGACAACACGCACCCATAGCCGTTTTAAAGGTCAACAAAAAGTAAGGGACTTCTCAATGGTCATGCTTCCCCCCACCCCCACCCCCACCCCCCTTCCTTCCTCTCCTCACCGTCCACCTTCCCGTTACTCAGTTTTTCTTCTTTACGTTCTTTTTTTCTATCCCACGTTCGCTATGTATCTGCCCCATGTGTCAGCATACCTCTCCCCTTCCTCATCTCTGTCAGCAAAGCCGCTCTTTTCTCGGGTCCTGCATCAAAACACACAAAAAAGATGATCGCGTTGCCACAAGCAGAGCGATCTGCACAATCGAAGCATATCGCCATCCCATCCCCTTCCCAGCCTATTCTTCCCATACTCTTTACTGAGCGGCATATCAGAAAACCACAATCACAACAAACAAAACAACAAAAACAGCAACAAAGAAGCACCATGCTATTCTTTTCCACCTTCCTCCTATTTCAAGTACGTCCTGATGCTTTGCGTGCATGTTACAGCATTCTCGACCCGATACAAAACTCAATGGAAAAAACATCACTTGTCCCTATTTTTGACGCCCTGCCTCCGAGACAAAGTGCGTTAACGTGCAAACCGTTGCTGTTGCCTTCCATTATGCATTCTGCGAACATTTCATCATCGTTCAAGGAGAGGTCGCCAACAGTGTAAGAAAAAACGACCCAAGCGCGCGCCTATGGCAGGAAAGGATAGGCGTATTCGGATACTGGCGTTTCTCATGCTGCTAGGCTGATATATCACATCCACTTTACAACCATTCTCTCTCGCTCCCTGCCCTTTGCCCTTTGCACTTTGCCTTTTGCCCTTTACCCTTTGCTCTTTGCCCTTGCCTCCTTTCGCCCCCTTCGGAGATTGGCACGAACGCGTTTCTCGTTTTGCTCGTTCGATACTCCCACAAAAACCTATTTTTAACGGCCCTTCAACTATCCTACAAGACCCTCAAGGAACGCACAGAAAAGCAAGAGAATAAGAACGCTTCTTTTTTAGTTCGCGTAGGAACAATGAGAGCCATGACATAATAGTATATCATCCCTTTCTTTTGTCCCTTCTCCTGTCTCCCCTTTTATCTATCCCCATCGGAGGAAAAAGAACGATCTGCCTCCTTTTCTCATCAACGACAACAACAGATCCGACCCTGCGCACTGTACAGGTTTCTAATGTGCTTACCTACTGGACATAGCTCTGTGTCTCATCTCTAAACGTACTCCCTAGTACACACACCAAACACCACCTTCTTCTCCGTGTTCATCGTCGTCTGAGATCTTCCATCTGCTGCTACTACAACCTCCTCTTCATCCAACACGACGATGAATCCTTCCACTCCCTCGAACGATTTTGGCCTGAGGCCAAACAACAACAACTCGAGATACAACACCTACATTCAATATTTGGAGCGCAATGTAGCTCCGCCAGTCATGCTTTTCCTCAAGAATGCTCTGACACGCTTCACTTTTCTTTTTTCGTCTTTTCTATTCTTCTCCTTTTTCTAAACCTCTCAATGGAATTCGTTGTCACCTTCTCTCTCCCTTGTCCCCTGTGTCGTCTATAAAAAAGTGCTCTTCTTCTTGCAGTCAATTACAAAAAGGGGAGGAAACCACTCTGTGTTTGCAATACCATCGAAACTCGATTCTCTTGGCCCCCTCCTTCCTTTTTTTACGTGATTAAATGAGCTTGACAAAAGTTGCCCTTTTTTTTTTACAAGGACAAAAAGAGCTTTTCTTTTTCAACAAGCTCCCTTTCCCCAGTTCAGAGCCATCTGCTACGTACACTTTTTTTTTTTTTTTTTTTACCTTTTTTTCGTTGTCACAGGTAAAACAATTGAAAGGTTTGGCAAAGGTCTATGTGAGCCAGAGCTTAGAGCCAGAACCAGAAACGAGACCTTAAGTTAGAACCAAAAAAACTAGAGCCTAAGCAACTGTCCCATAGTAGCTTCGCCGTTTCTCTCTTTGAAAATCGATACGAGTGGGGGGCTTTGCTCTCTAAACGTCTTTTTATTTTGGGGTAGCTGTTTTCGCATGGCCTAGGCGCTACATATCTGGGACGCTTGTTATTTTTTCTTTTTTTCCTCTCCCGCCAAGCCAAAGCCAAAGCCAAGCCAAGTGGAAAAAAAAAGCCCACACATGAGTGGATCTTAATATTTTTCCCATTTTTTTTTCCCGCCATCAATCCCATTCCACCATGAGGTGCGCAAGGGCTTGACTGGCGGCGCGGGGAAAGGATTTGTAACATGTCCGCAGTCAAACCAAAAAAATAGAGGCATTTTTTTTTTTTCTCTTTTGGTTGACCAGCTGGACAGATGCTTACATATACCTTTCCATACATGACTCACATAACAACAACAAGGATACACGATGATTGTCAATAGTGAAAAATGAAAGAAAATATTTACATTCTGTGAATAAACGAAGCGGAAGAAGAGAAAAAAGGGAGCTGAGAAAGAACAAAGGAGCGTTGACAGCACAAAAAAGGGAAAGAAATAGAAGAAAAGGAATAAAGGCGAAGAAAAAGTAAGGGTGTCGAGAATGACAACAAAGGGGTGGAAGGGGAAAGAGGAAAGGGATGCTACTTGCTATGGAGATGAGGAGTGTTGTGGTTGAAATATTAAAACGCGAACTTGCTTGGATATAGAAGCCATTATTCTTTTTTTTGGTGGGTTACTTCATTCTTTTGTCTGTGGCGATGAAAAGGGGTGGAGGAGGAGAGTGTCGAGTTGATGTTGTGGTTGTGGTTGTTCGATTGGTGTGTATTTTTTTTCCTTCGAACAAAGAGTGAATAGGTGGTTATTGTTGTTGTTGTTGTACAGAGGCCGTCTCTTCTCAGAAGAAAAACGATAAAATGCTACAGGTAACATCTTTTTAAGCACGCCAGTGATCGCCACCCATGTCACCGCCAGGTCCTGGGGGTCCATTGCCGATGGCGCCATTGGGTGCGTGCCCATTGTCGTTGGCAGCTGCTGCGTTCGCTCCTCCGTTGGCGTCGTAGGCCTCCATCTCGGACTGATATCTCTTCTTGTCGTCCTCTGCCATCGATCCATATGACTCTTTCTCGGCCTCCGACAACTTTTGCCACTCCTCTCCCAGCATCTTGGTGATTTCTGTAGGCTTGAACTCGGGGTGCTTCTTCTTGATGTCGTCCCTACAATGACGTAATTTGTGCAAACGAGGGAGAACATTTTGGTTAGAGGAAAGCAATTTGAGTTCAAGAAAAAAAGGGGGGCAGAAAAAACCAAAGAGGAAAAGAGGAAGCTGGGAGAATGGGGATGCGGGTTGGTTGGGAGTAAAAAGAGAAAAAAATGTGGAGACCCTTACCTCTTCATGAGAGTGAAAAAGATGTACGAATTCCTTGGCCGCTTGGGGCAGTTCTTGTCCTTGACCACTGGAGTGACCACCTTCTTCATCTTCTTCTTGGAGATTCCACCGCCAGCCACTGGTCCCAAGTTCCCAGGACGACCATGCATGCCCACGTGTTGCTGCATGCCGCCGGGCTGATGTTGGAGAAGGTGTGATTGCTGATAAGGGTTCTGTTGAAGGTTATGGAAGGGCTGCTGGTGCTGTAGTGCGTGCTGGGGATGGGAGGGATGGCCATAGGGGTTTTGGGGTGCACCCACCATACCGCCTGTCCATCCTCCCATGCGATCGCCTCCTCTGGCGTTCATGTTGGGCATACCGGGCATACCGCCGAGAGCACCCATGCCTCCCATACCGTTCATGTTGTTCATGCCCATGCCTGCCATGCCGTTCAATCCTGCCATGTTCTGCTTTACTGGTGCACGCCCTTGTGGTCCAGACGCGTTGCGAACAGCACCACCGGGGTGGTTGCCGCCCAAGAGATCTGGCATCATTCCGCCGGGCTGGTTCCAGGACATGTCGCCCGAGTGAGGTCCGTTGCGGCCCATCATTGGCTGCATATTAGGGTCCATGTAGCGGGTCTGCTGAAGGCGGGAATCGTAGCGGGGCTCTCCAGGGTATATCGGGTGTCCATGCATCAAGGTGTTCATGTTGGGGTGGTGCGCCTGAGGGGATTGCTGGTAGGGAGACTGGGCAGCGTTGACGGCCTGGTGGGCTTGGCGCTGAGGCTGCTGTTGTTGCTGCTGTTGTGGCTGCTGTTGCTGCGGCGTCTGGGGGTGCTGCTGGGGAGGCGTCAGTTGATGGGATTGCTGGGCGTGAGGCGAGTGCTGGGCATCTGATGGCTGGGTTCCGGTAGGTGTGCTCAAAGGAGCCGATGAGGCAGCAGAAGCGGGGGCACCGGTGCTTGTAGGAGGCGCCGATCCGTTGTCTGTATGGTAGGAGAACTGGAAGTTGCCGTTGGGTGCGTAAGCGCCGTTGTTGTGGACTGGTGGTAATGAAGGTGGGGTTGAGGGACTGGCGACGGGGTAGGAGCTGGAGTGGTTGAAGTTCATGTTGCCGTAGAGGTTCTGGTATCCACCGTAGCTGTTTCCTTGGGCGGGGTTGCCAGCCATGAGGGAGGGGTCGGAATCAAAGTGTATGGGAGGGCTGGCCATATCTGAGGACATTGACTATGAGCGAAGGGGTTTGTCAGATAGTAAGTAAGGTTGATCTTGCAGGGTAAGATACTAATAAAGAGTCAGATCGTTGAGGATGTGGATTGGCTTTTTTTTTGTTGTCTAAGTCTGTGGGTTTTCGAACACAGAGACGACAGAGAGAGAGAGAAGGGACGAAGAGAGACGAGTGTGCAAAGAGAGAACCGAAAAAAGCGAGGGAAAAAGAATAACAATAAGAGTGAACAGAGAAAGACAAGGGGTAATGCAAGGTCTGACGGAAAAGGGACACAGAGAGAGAGAGAAAAGGAGGGAGTGATAATAAAAAGGGAAGTCGGGAAGGAAGGAAGAAGAAAAAAAGCACAACAGATAAACAATACTTTATGGGTCAGCAGTCGTGCCTGGTTCTCACGGGTAAAACGAAAGAGAAGGAAAAGAAGGAAAGTCTAGTCCCTCGTTTTGCACATCTCCCCTCCCAGATAGACTTTTTGGACAGTGTCCATTGCTCCCAGCCAAGTAGAACGACGCTTCCCACCCAAACATGCAAACAGAGCACACAAACATACACGCAACAGCGAACTAAACAGAGCTGGTCGGATAAAGACTGCCGACACTTGTTCACCCTCTCTGACCCCGTTCATTCTTGTCCATCCTGGGCAACCTCAAATTTGAGAGATATAAAAAGGGGTGCGTGTGTATCTTGTTTTTCTTGTTATCCTTTTGAGAGGGAGTCAATTAATGCCACGATGCAGTTACCGACCTGGTAACGGAATTGGTAGGGCTAGATGGTTGGTTGGTTGGTTGGACCTTCTTTTTCTTTGTTTGTCAGACAAGGTCAAAGGGGAGTAAAGGCACAGAGAGAGAACAGAAGAGAGTTTGAAAGGGGTGATGGGGGAGATTGGGGAGAAGAGGGACGGGGGAGGGGAGATACCAGTGAGGGAAACAGCGCCTTTTTTTTTGTGCTGTTGTCTCTTCTTTTTCGGTTCCCGTGAGTTTTTCTTTTTGAAAATGTGCCGCCTTGTGGTCACAAAAAAAATCTTTTTTTTCAGCCCTAAACAGGCGTGCAAATCCAAGCGCAGTTTCCTCGTTGTCGATTTTTTTACTTTGCGCTCTTTTCATTGGGCGCAATACAATTGTAAACAAAACAGAGTAAAGAAAGAAAAAAAATAGTGGCAAATAAAAAACGCAAAGAGTGTCATCGACAGCAGACCAACCAGAACAAGCAGGAGGATCTCGACCGGGGGAACCTTCGCCGGGTCTTTTCAGAGCTGAGGGTGGCAATTCTCTTTGATGTTGTTGTAGATGGTATCGATGATACTCATACTTATACAACTGATCATCATCATCATCATCATCATCATCATCAATATGAATGCCGGCACCCCTCTTATTGATGTTATTCATTATTCATACCCTTATATATCCATAAATCTGGCATGAAAGAAACCATTGTCGATGGCACCACACAAGAAATAAAGACACAAACAAAAACAAAAACAAACGAAGAAAAAGAGAATCAAAGCGGGGGACGAGAGAGAGAGTAGGAAGAGAAGAAGCAGGACGGTGAAGGAACACCGAGTGGTTGATCCAAAGACAGGTCCGAAGAAAGAAAGAAAAAAAAGATGGGGGAGAACAGGATGCACCACTGCTGTTTGACAAGTAGTAATAAGAAGAACGACGACCGAAGGAAAGGATGAAGTGAGAATAGATAAAAAAATGCATCAGGGTACTCTCGAATGCCATCTAGCAGAAGAATAGATATGGAAAGAAGGAACATAGCGAGGACGACGGAAGTAACATGTATTCACACGTCCCACTCTTGTTGAGAGTGTCAGAGGCATAGACATCGTTCATTCTTTTCCCTCAGAACGCCTGCCTGATCTGTGCTTGCATTTTCTCTCCTCGCATGGAACACATCCACCTATGCTTATTTTCCGTCCCCTGCTGCCGTTGATTTTCCTTCCGTGGGTTCCTTCTTCATTTTTGTCAAGTCACTTGCCTTGTTGGTGCTGGAAGTAGGGATAAGAAAAAAAAAAGGACGGGAGCGATGTTGAATCGAGTCGGGCTTTTGGGACGGATAGAGTTGATGATGACAGGTGCTCTCGATTTTCTTCTTTTTGTCTGTCCGGTTTATGCGTGGTTAATCAGCGGGCGTTACTCTAACGGGAAAGAATAGACAAAACAGCAAGCCGAAGTTGGGTTAGTAAAATGGTTATGAAAGGGTGCGTGGATCCACATGTGGGTGACCACACTCGTTTGTCGTTGCTGCTGTTGATGATAACGAGCGAGAAAAGAACCATCGGTATGTTTATGGGCATATGAGAAAGAAGGGAAAAGTGGTGGCAAAATAGGACAGGAGATAAAAGACAGGCTCATACGATAAACATCCAAAGGGAGAAAGTCAAAGAGAGAGAAAGGTGATTCAGGAACAAACAGTGCTGAACACACAAGAAAAAGAAGCTCACTGATGGACAATGAGATAAGATCGGTTTTATATCAACAGGGAAAGAGGGAAGGTGGCACACGGGGAAGGGAGGAGGAGGAGGGAGAGGAGGAGGGAGAGGAGGAGGGAGATGAACGAGGCGAGGCTGAGACTGACAGGTGGGAGAAGGCAGAGGAACAGAGAATGACGGAGAAAAGAGAGGGCGATCGATCGTGTTGGTGGTGGCGGGTATGCGAACAGACGTATAGAGAGAAAGAGGGGGATGGATAGTTTCGTTTCTATTGCACTCAGGAGACAGGAACGACCCGAAAGAGGACGATCGTTCGACACAGAGAGGTGGAGATAGAGAGCATATCGACACACACAGACAATAGACAGAGGGAGGGAGGGATGAATCCTTGTGCGCAATTGAGTTGTATGTACACACGCACCTGTCTGCAGGGCCAAATAAATAACGGGCGATGATGATACAAGGTCCGAGGTTGTATGGAAGTAAGGGTGAGAGAGAGAGAGAGAGAGAGAGAGAGAGAGGAGAAGGGTGATGATGATGATGAGAAAAGAAGGGAGGACCGAGAGATTGAGAGAAGAGGAGGAGAAGAGAGAGAGGCAGGGAGAGGAAGAAAGGATAAGAGATTAACAGATGATGGGACAGAGAGATACAGACGGCGTGCAAGTTGAGAGTACAGTGAGGTGAGGTGAACGTTGGACGGTGCGTTGAGTTCTGTTATGTATATTCTGTTACTGTAATGCTTATGTGTGTTGTTGTCAGTTGTTTGTTTAAGCGTGCGTGCGTATGCGTATGTGTATGTGTATGTGTATGTGTATGTGTATGCAAAAAGAGAGCTTGTTTGATGATGGCGTTGTTGGGGTTGTTGGCAGCGGATTCGGGGTTTATACGCGGGCTAGAGCCGAAAAGAGTCAACAAAAAAAAAGACAGAAGAGAGACGAGAACAAAGGAAAAAGAGAGCCGAGCGAGTCCGGGACATACAGAACCGAGAGGATGCTTGTGCGTGTGCGTATGTATGCCTATGTCTGCGTCTACGGAGATGGGTGGAGAAGAGTGAGAGCAAGGACGGAGGAGGAGAGAAGGGGAAGAGAGAGAGAGAGGTGGATGAGGATCTGCAGGAATACAGGGTGGATGTGCGTGTGGCGATGTGCCTGCGATTGTGTGGATATGTGGGTTGTTTGTAAGCAGGATAGAGAGGCGTGGATAATGCAAAAGGGGGGACAACAGACGAGGGAGTGGAGAGAAGGAGACGGACTGATCAAAGAGAAAGAGTACGAAGAAGGAAGGAAGGGAGAGAGAGAGAGAGAGAGAGAATGGTGGCGACGAATGGTGAAGAGAAGGGGATCAATGCAGCAAGGGTGACAATCGTGTGCGGGACATCAGAGACAGACAAGGGCAATGGTAGTGTGGACATGGACAGACGGGGGATGGCTAACGAATAAAGAGACACGAGAGCGAATCTAAAAGACTATTTACCGGTAGAGATGGGATGAACGACAGGTATTAGACGGGGGTGATGTATGAATGGGGTAGAGAAAGAGACGGGGAGAGAAGAAAGAGAGAGAGAGGGAGAGAGGAGAGAGGTAGAGAGAAGAGAGAAGAGAGAAGAGGTGAGAAGAGAAAGGAAGAGACACAAAGAGAAGAGAGAGAGAGAGAAGAAGGAAACGAAGGAACCACGAATAATAAAAGAATGAGCAATGAGAGAAAGAATGATGAACATCAAAGGAAACTCACTTCGCAAGGGGGTGCAAACACCAAGAAGGAAGGAGGAAAAGACGGATCACAAGGGAGAGAAAAGAGAGTGAGAATAAGAGTGACGAAGAGAACGAGTGCACCATTAACCATGTTCATATCTCCGCTATGGATCATGTACAGTACGCGTATATCTTTAAAAGAAAAAGACCATGCCAATGCAGCGAATGACTCTCCATCTCGGGTTCTCTCCGATCCGGGCCCAGCCCATTCTCAGAACAGTCTCGACTGTGTGTCAATCAATCGCTCATGATCGCCATCATCAAGAGGCGCCTTTTATTTTTTTTAGTCAACAAACGATCCATACAGATCTATCAACGCTACATCTTGTATGGGGATTAAGTTTGGGATACCAGCATCATTGGCGTGGTCATGGATTACAAGGAACACTTCTGCATCGATTATGGCAGTGCGGGCTAACTTATTACATCCGTCCGCTCTAAATGCGTGTACATTTTGCACTGCAGTGAATGAGATGGGGTGTATACAAGACAGACGCAACAAAAAAATGTGGAGGTGCGGCCTTTTTATAATTTTTTTCTGTATGTGTGCTGCCTTGTTGTCACCCCGGAATAATATGGATCGTACATAGTTCGATACTTCTGTGAACGGACCAGGGATAGACAATGTCTGTCCCGTTCTGCTTTTGCTCTCTTCCCTTTCCCCCGATCGACGATACGCCCTGTGTGTCTGTCTGTCCGTCTGTCTCTGTTGATCGGCCGCATCAAACAGACCCACAGACACAACAAAAGGGAGAGAGAGAGGGGGAGATCGACAGAGAGCAAAGGTTAACATACAGAGAGAGGGAGAAAGGAAGGGAAGGGAAGGGACGGAGTGAAAAGAGACAGAGAGGGTAGTTGAGAGTAGAGAGAGAGAGACAGAGAGAGCAAACACAGAGGGACAGAGGGAGAGAGGGACAGAGGGACAGAGGGACGGACACAGCCTTAATTAAACCACCCAAAGCTAATTCGGCCGCTCTTATTTTTTTCTTTCTTCTCCCGTCCGTCCCTTCGCTTGTCTCCCTCGTCGTCCTTTGTCTGATATCTCTGTGCTCACCGTCTGTGCCTGTGCCTGTGCCTGTGCCTGTGTCTGTGTCTGTGTCGGTGGTGGGTGTGTGTGTATCTTTTGGTTTGTGTTTGTGCATGTATTCGTGGAAAGAGGAACCTTGCTTCGCCAGTGTGCTGCAACCAATGACATGCAAGATGTACCTGACACACACGGACAGACATACACACTCAGCTGCAGCAACAGCAGCAACAAATCTGCCTCCATACCAGCTGCACCGAACCATGTGCCCAGAACCCTGCCCCTATGTGTACCTCTTGGCTGTCCATATCCTTTTAGAAGAAGAGTAGATTGATCCCCAGCAAACAAAGAAAAAGGCAGTTCCTACTTTTACGCCATATGTAAGAGACCCATGATGGCTTTGCCCTTTCGCCATTCAACAAGGGCCGGTGCTAGCCAATGTATGCTGGGTATGAAAATAGCTGAACAACATGCCCCTTGACTTTTGTTGTCCAATGTCGCATCCAAGGCAGGAGTTTGTTTAGCTCCTAATTCGTTTACATTCCTTCACTCTCCTGACTCCCTTCCCCTCATTCCCTCCTTTCTTTTTCCTTTTTTTCGCTTGCTTTCCCTTTTGAACTCCTAGAGTTTTTGCAACTACAACCCCTTCCTTCTCAAGGTCCCGTCTCCCTTTTCTTTTTTCTTTTCTCTGCTTTCTTTTTCTTCTTCTTCTTCATGTTACCGTTTCCGTTCTTTGTTTTCAAAAATAGCTTCTTGTTACGTGCTTCCTGCATTTCGATGTTACAAAGATGGCCTACCACTTACAACCATGGCCTATAGTCAGTTCAGACACGATGGGACTGTACAAGTTACCCGTACGTGTTAAAAGAATAACAGCAACACCCCGGCCTCGAAATGGACTCTGCATTCACCCCTCTCTCACACGCCTCAAGGAAAAGCGATGCCCAACTCGGCAGCCTATCATTTTGTTCTACACGGCCATGCCTCTTCTATCCCTTCTAACTTTCTCATCTCTTTCCTTCTCGTTCTCTTTTATATCCTCATGTTTGCGACATTCTAAGTACCTAACCACACACATACTTTCTTACACTTTTCCATCCTAGCTGGTGTGCTTGCTCAATGGTGCTTGCAAGATCCCTTATTTCATGCAAAAACGAAAGCAAATAGCAGTAGGTACGGGGAATGGGTGTCCTGGTTGTGCCCCCAACAACAACCCTGGTGTCTTTTTTGGTCGATCAAATAGCAAGATGGATCATCGACAAAAAAACAAGAGAATAAAAACATCGACACTTTGAACCCTTTCCTTCCCTTTCCTTTTCTCGTCTTTTTTTCGCCCATCCACACCTCCTTCTCTTTACCTCCATAGTATCCCATATTATCGCACATATCACGCATATCATCACCCTTTCTGTGTCAGTCTCCGCAAAATTTCATATCCTTCCGCACTCCTTCTTTGTACGTCCCTTTTCCCGGTTCCTCCATTTTTCTCTCTCTCCCTCTCCCTGTTCTTATTGATGCACATGTATTAGCTGAAGAGTTCGTTGCCAGTTTATTTTGCTGCTGGGTGTCGGTGTTGGTGATATTATTTTTGTTATTTCTCTTCAACCGCTCACTTTATTGACCCCACCTTCCCCCCAGCGTGTTTTTTTTTCTTCTTTCTTTCTCGCCCCTTTGTATTGTTCCATCCTTTGTCAGTTCTTGTCTTCATCTCTTTTCCCCACTACCGTTCCCATCCTCTTCTTCGTACCTCCCCCTCCCCCCATCCCTTAATAACACACTATAACAATGTCGACGTCAAATGGAGGGACGGGCACAGGCACAGACGCAAGCACAACCATCCCCGGATCTATCTTCCCCGACGACATCCCTTCCACCCCATCCCCCTCCAACAACACAGACTATACCCCACCCCCAACATCCTCAGTCTCCAATAACAACGGAGGAGGGGCACCGACCCAGATTGATGTTAACTCGACGACGCAGATTGTGTTGATCACGCTTGGGATTGCGGTTGGGGTGTTGTTCCTTCTGGGCATTGCAGCGGCGTATTATATCTCGCATAAGAATAAGCGGGCTTGTTTGAAGAAGGAGGAGGAGGAGGATGCAGCAGCAGCTGCTGCTGCAGGTACCGCAGTGAGTAAAGGTGGGGATCTTGAGAAAGGTAGTGGTAATGTGGGCGCTGCTAGAGAGGGAGGTGGTAGAGGCGGCGGTGAATGGGAGGAAGGGGAGGAAGAGGAGGAAGGAGAGGATTTAACGACGTTGACGATGCCAGTTGTTATCGGACGCGATTTGAAGGACAAGGGGCCCTTTTCCAGTGGAGGTTTCAATAATGGTAACAAAATGAATCGATATGCTTTTTTTGCCCGTGCACATGTACGCGCTTCTGTGGGGACGCGCAGACACTGACTGGTCGTTCCTTTTTATGTTTTGTTCATAGAAAAAGGACATGCAGCCAACGGAAACAGATACTATTCGGCGTCAGATGACGAGAGTGCAGGATTCGGTCAGTCGCGTGGAAGTACACCCGGACCCCTCGAAGCCCTTGGCAACCACAACAATATCAACGATTCACCCAGGACTGCGACAGGGGCATCAGCACTTGCCGCAAGATCTCAGAACACTCGCAACTCGTTCATCGATGTCGCACAGGTGTATGCTCATCGGCAGAGTCTTTATTACCCCGTCGATCCTGCTATTGCGATGCAGCAGCGGAGGTCGATGATTATGGTGGACAACTCTGGACCTGGAATGTATCAGCAGCCGCAGGGAGAATATCCGGTTACTCATCAACAACAACAACAGCAGTTCTCGCAGTATGAAGGAAATGGATATTTGGGAGAGACAGCAGGGAGCAGTAGTCATAGTGGCCAATGGGTTCCCTCGACCCCGACAGACAATAATAGCCTGTTGTTGGATCCCTTCAAGACCAACAACAATAGTATGGCGAGTCTTAACCAGATGCAGGAACAGGAACCAACTCAACCTCCGGCAGTGCCTGCGATGACGATGAGGACAGTCTCACCGCCACCCGTTGCGCAACAACAGCAACAACCACTGGTAATCTCGTACCAACCACCTTTGAAACCCTCGGACCCGTCTCGAATTACCTCGCGCAGGGGCAGTGCGGTCTACCATCAGGGGGTGGTCTCGGATAGGCGGTCTGTTGCCGGATGGCCGACCGACCCCACAGGTGGATCAGGAGCAGATGGAGAGAACTCTTGGCATCGTAAACGTGCGAGTGTGGTGATCCCCGAAGGCACGATTCCAGTTCGCCTCTGGAAAGAAGACGCTGCCGCCATGGCCACCACAGGAACACCGTCAGATGACATGCAACTCCCACGGTCACCGTTGACATCTGGACCTATCCCGAGGATAGGTGTCGTCTCAGATGACGACGGGTTTTCAAGAGAGGGCAACATTGGGTACAGACCGTCGGTCAGGAATGGGGCTGCGGTGTTTGAAGGGTCCATGCCTCGAAAGCCAACTTCCCGATCCACTTCGCGTTCTCGACTCGATGACAGCTCCATCGACGCATTGGCCATCTCAGAAGCACCCACAGTTCCTGCACGGACGACGACACATCCGGCGACTTACCGTCGGAAATGGGCTACAGGTCAGATCGCAGTCGACTCCAACATCAACACTGCACAGGGCGACAACGACGATACGGAACATGTGGTCGTGAGTCTGCCCAGCCCACGTGGATGTCTCCTCGAGAACGAATACCCCCACCATCAGGCTCTCGGCAGTGTCAATAGTTACAATCAACAACAATCAGATCAGGACAGGTACGAGTTCGGGATGCGGCCTCTCCCGACCGTCCTCACACACCAACGTGGCGGATCAACCGTGACTAAGGGTTCCTCCATTGGAGGAGGCCGACGGAGCACTGAGCTGACGACTGCCAGTTCCGGCACCACTGGAGGAGCCCGGTTCACGTATCTCGACGATTACCGTGAGCAGAAGCAGCAGAAAAAACTCCAACAACAGCAGCAACAGCAAGGAGGAGGAGGAGAAAGTGGTGGTGGTGGTGGTGAAGGAGGGTCAGGTGATTCGGCGATCAAGGGTGTTCGAAGACGGTCGGCACAATTCTTGCAGAATGCGCTCAAACGCACCAGCTTGTACCAGAACAACACCTCCGAGTCGTCGTCGTCTTCTCCTATAATGGGGACATCTTTGAATTCTGCTGCAAAGTAGGACTGAAGATATGTTATTGACATTCACAAGGAGGGGAAGAGATGACTCCAAAAAAAAGGGCACAAGCCAAGAGAATGATAGTAATCGTAGTATTAATATTATATACCAATTAATTGTTGTAGAATAATACCATTGAATGTTTATTCTCGTGGGGAGTGTAGTGGGGTGAGTATTCAAGCATATCAATGTGCCTGCACAAAAAACGAGAAAGAAATCAAAGCAAAAAAAAAAAAAAAGTGGAGGTGGAAGTGGAAGTGTGCACGATGAGGATGGTGAAGGTAAAAATACAAAGATAAAGAAAGCAAAAGGTAACAAATGGTAAAAACGATTTCTAAATAACAAAAGAACGGACAGAGTGCTTAGGCACCGCTGCCAGTAGGAACAGGTGTAGTGACACCAGTTGCCGTAGCAGGAGTTCCACTAACGCCAGTAGAAGCAGCACCTCCACCAACGCTAGGGGTTCCAGAGGCAGTCGAATTACCGGTTGGAGCAGGCCCAGATGTACTAGCAGGTGGCGGTTGAACAACAACAGGTGGGGTAGTCGAAGGATCCTTGGCGTTGGCAGGACAGTAGATATTCCCCACATTGAGTCCAAACTGCGGCTTCCAGATCCAGCTCAATCCCCAGAGGTTGATCTTTCCTCCAAAGGTCAGACTGATATCGCTCGGGTTGACGGAGGAGCCACAGGCTTTGATGAGATTTTGGTAGGTCCCGTCGGCGTTGGTGTCCACCATGAGGGAGGTGTAGTCAAAGACCATGGGGATAGAGATGGTCTGGATGGTTTTGGGTTTGATTGTGTATGAGGACGGGAGGCCATCGTTTTGGCCGATTTTATTATGGTCGACCATGAGCCACACCTTGATCGAAGTAGTTCGAAAGAGTAGCAGGCGTTAGTATCCGTTATTAATCCCTTGATAGCGTACAATGCATTAACCATGGCGCATGAAAAAGAGTAAAAGAAAAGAGACTTACTGTCATCTCGATAGAGTTGATCTTGAGTGGCAAGTAGTTATCTGAACTATCAACCCGCAACTGCAGCCCAAAGTTCTCTTGGAACTCATACTTTGTAATCACAGGCTCCCCCATCGACGAGACAGACAAGAAACTGAACCCGGGCGCACGAGGGATCAAAAAGTACAGGGCTACAGCCAGGCAGATGAGCGACAGAAAGGTCATGTAGACACAGAGTCGGCGTGAACAGCAGAAGCATCGTTTCCTGTCCCGGTATCGGTCCTCGCCTCGTTCTTGGGGTTCTTCGTCTGATTCCTCCGAGAGCCCCTTTTGGTGCGTCTTCTTGGACTTTTTGTCGGCTTTTTTCTGGCTGCTGCTGCGAGAGATGGCAGCGGCCCCGGTCCTGTCTCCTGATTGAGAACTCCGGGCCAGGATCTCTGTGTTCTCGTCCTGTTCGTCCTCATCACCCTTTGCTCGCTGGCCGATACCAGAATCCCCCTTGGAGCTGGCTGCCGCCGATCGCTGCTTTCGAGTTCGCTCCGCAACATCTGCCTCACTTTGACCTCCATACTCGCTGGCCGACGATCCAGGCCCTACGCTTCCTGCGTGATGCCGGTTCTGCTGTTGAGAGAACGCAGTCAATGCCTGAGTCGATCCATGGCCCTGCAGGACATGCATAGGGTACCGTTGACTGGCTCCACTGACACTGCTACTAGTCAACGAGAGTCGAGAGTGGTGCGTCCCCTGGCTCATGTCCTCAAACGGCGGTACAGCCATAGATCCTTGATAGGGTGAAAAGGACCCCGGGTGCTGCTGTTGCTGGAGTTGATGCTGTTGTTGCGCATAAGCAGAACGGTAAGGATCCTGTCGATATTCCATAGGTTCCATATGCGGGCTGTTCTGGTAGGACTGGTAGCTGGCGGGTTGGTTGTACTGGAGGTGAGGAGAGCTGTATCCGACGTCTGATCCAGGTCCTCCTGGATGGGCTGCAGACAACGTAGGCGATTGATATTGATAAGGGTTGTTGAGATTGTGGGCTGGGTCAATGGGGTTGTTAGAGTATGGGTCGTGCGATGAGTTATAGGGCTGAGAGTGGGATGCTGCTTGTTGTGCTTGTGCCTGGGCTTGAGCGTGGGCCAGGTACTCTTTGTTATGAGCCGCCAGGAAGGAGTCGTGTTCCATGGTAGTTGAGAGTAGATCGATATATGAATTGAGTTGATAAGAATGGAGTAAAGAGGAGTAAGTCAAAGGTGAGGAAACGGATGAGTAAAGAGGGGAAGGAAGGATGGATGAGTGAGGAGGAGGAGGAGGAGAAGAGAGAAGAAGAAGGAAGTGAGGAAGAGAGAAAAAGAAATAAGGATAAAGGAAGGGAAAAGACAACAACAACGCCAATTGTCTGAACTCAGAACATAATGACAGGCACCTTCATCCAGAGACATCCGCAATTTAAAAATAAAAACTAAATTTACCCATTCTACGCTTGAATAGGCTTGAATGGATGCACCGTGCTATAAGTACTTGCCCATGGGCAGGCACATGGTCTGTCGTGGATAAATCCCCCACCCCTGGACAACCACACTTGTCCTTGAGTACAACTGCTGCTGCCACACCGACTCTGTCTTCTTCTTCGGTCTCGATTGAGCAAACAGACTGCCCAGCGTGAACTCACTCGAGTAAAGTAAGATCCTTGTCAGGGCAGGATACCTCGATATTTTCCTCTCTCTCTTCTCATTCTTTTCATCAATGTCCCTTGCTGTTCCCCGTCTCTTTGACGAAGCAAAGCTGACCAGCCTGCCAGTCAGGCATTCTTCGCGTTCATATCCCACTCATCTTACTCTAATTCTTACTCCAGGATCCCTTCCCCTCTCCCCCTTCCACCTCCGTGAATCTCTTTCGTTTCCTTTCTCCTTTTTTGTCAGTTTGGTGCAAAAGAAAAGAGTCGGGTTATAAAATGGAGGCGGGAGGAGGCCAAGGGAGTGGAGTTTGTTCGTTTCTTCACAGTAACTACAAGGCAAAATGTAATAGAGATGGCGAAGGAGGCGACGGCGGCAACGGGCGCGCGCGTTGTACGAAGAGAGAATGCGAAAGAATAGTAACAAAATATCAAGAACAACTGTGTCTTTTTTGTCCCAATTTCCTCTTCGAGCAAGAGTCGCGCGAAAAGACCACTCGATTATTTTTTGTATTGTCCATCTATCTATCCTTGACCTTCCCTATTTTTTTTTATTTTTTTGCACTGCTCACCCACTTTTTTTATCTCCTGTCCTTCACTTCCCCCTTCCCTTCCTTCTCAAGTCCACAGCCCTGGCCGGTGCATTCTTTTTTAAGCATTTTTTTTTTCCACTACTGGGCGAACGAACGAGCATACAAAAGCTCGAATAAAGGGAAGGGGACGTTTGAAGGCGTGTGACGAACAGTCTGGACTCGGATGACATCCGGTCTTACTCCCTTTTTCTTTGCCCTCTTGTCTCTTTGCTGCTGTGTTTTTTTTCCCGCGATTTCAACGGCGTACAAAGAATTGTTTGTTGTTGCCGCTCCCTTTCATCCCTCCCACACACAAGAGATACACACGCCCATTTGATGGAGTACACCCATGGGCACACCAACATGTAGAAGAGGAAGAAAGAAAAAAAAAAAAGTGCAGCGCACGCACCCAAGACAACAAAAAAGGCGAAATGGATTTTTCTTTTGTTTACAGAAAAAAAAAAAAAAAAAAGAACAGCAAGAAGTACGAAGGGGAAGGAGAGGAGGGGAAGGGAAGAACAAAGGGAAGGGAAGATGTTGTGTTTTGGTGTTTTGTATGATGTCCCGCATCAACCTTGATTGCAGTCGATCGTGAGAAGACAGACACAGGGGAACATCAAGACATGAAAATCGGGATAAACAACTCATGGATAAGGAGAGATGGATGATAAGGCAATAATGGACAGGGACAGGGGTACGGGGGACAGGAACAGGAGGCACCGCCAAGGTCCACTTGCACAAAAAGAGATAAGAAATGAACGGCCTTGCGACAATTCAGGGCAAAGGTCTCTCCCTCCGTTCATTATCCTCATTGGAACGATAGTAAAAACACAAGTATGAATGCAAACAGATGGCATGCTGCAATTGAGATTGCTTGACATGACGGATATTCTCAATCCCCTTTTCTTTATCATACACTGCTTCAATGCACGTACGGAACAAAGTAATCGGTGAAGGCGCAAAAGTGAAAAGAGAGAAAAGGAACGCACCATTTTTGACACCTTTGGCGGAGAGGCTGGTGAGGCCTCGGGATCGGTAAGGGTCGCGGACGGGAGAGTCCAAACTCGGAGTGGCCGTCCGCCGAGGCGAGGCAGCAGGAGAAGAGGAGAGTGAATTGGTTGAGATGCGCCTCAGATCTTTGGCTTGACTTCTCTTCCCGCCAAGAGATGACATCAAGGTGGGTAGGAGTGTTGGCGATGATATTTTTTCTTCAACTGCCTCCAATCGAGGGGAAGTGTTGGTGTGGCTCAGGCCGAGAGAGCTCAAGATCAATGGTGGGCTCGGCGAACGTTGTTGTTGATTTTGTTGTTGCTGCTGCCGTTGTTCGTAAGCAGGACTGTGGCCGAATGTGCGGCTAGAGTAACTGGTATGAGGGCTACCGGTGCTTGCCAAGCTGCCACTGCTGCTTGATACGGTGTCGAACCGATCATCAGAGTACTGTCGTCGAGGGATCTGGAGTTGTCCCACTGACATTGTCGGTGATGTTGTTCCTATCGTCGTTGTTGTCGCTGCTGGAGAAGGGATGGCAATACCGCCAGGACCTGTTGTGGTTGGAGATGAAGGCGCAGGAATTGGAGGAGGTTTCCGTTTGGTCGGCGAGAGTGGAGGTGATCGCGGTTTCCTGTATGTTGAAGGAGGAGGAGTCCTCTTCTGTTGTGAGATAGTGAAGGTGTTCGAAGGCATCTTGTAGTCGAGTGAGTGGATGGAAGATGGAGAAGGAGGAGCGACGGCAGTGTTGAGGCGGAGGCCTTTACGAGAGGAAAGAGGAGGAGTTGACTCCATAATGATGGAGATGAAGACGACGATGCACAGTCGATAATGAACACAACTGTAACAGCCTCGTGGATGTCATTTACAGGGCTTCTTCAATCCCAAAGTTTCCCCCTTTTGATGCTGGTGTTGTTTCTGGTGTTGTATATGTTTAGTGGCGAGAAGGAGAAGAGGGAAAAGGTGGCGAGGAGGACGAACGAAAGGGTGACGAGATGACAAAAGGTATGGAGGAACAGGGAAAGAAGGAGAGAAGGTACGGATGACGAGTAGAGTAGAGTAAAAAGAAAGGAAGGAAGGACAATTGTCGTTTTCTGTTTACTCTTCTCAGGAACACCCCTTGTTCTATGGAAAAAGGGCCCAGGTGTACGTGGCTGTGTCAAACCCGTCCAGGTGCAGGAGGCAGGGGAAACGGGAAAGGAACGATGACGAATGGCGATGAGTGATAGCAAAGACAGAGAGAGGGAAGTGAGTACCAAAGGGAGGAAGGAAGGGAGGAGGAAAGAGTAGAAAAGGTGGGGAAGAAGAGGGATGAAAGAAGCAGAAGTGGGCGAAAGGCGGGAAGTAAGGAAAGAGAAGAGGTGAAGGGCTTTGTCTTCTGTGTGTCTGCTCTCATCGTTTGTCGGTCGGCTTAGGGCCAATGCTCTCCCTCTCTCCCCCTGCTCTTTTCTTTTTCTTTTTCTTTTTCTTTTGTTCGGCCCATGATGTAGACAGTTATCCACCCTCGCTTTCAACAAAAAAGATAGATGGGCGATCGAACCATGTGCGCGTGTGTGTGTGTTAAAGAGATGGTAGGGAGAAGGAAAAATGAGGAGAAACTCCACCTCGACACACAACACACAACGCACCTAGCCACCGCATCTCAAATAGATATTAATGGGTGTGCGGGATGAACACCCTGTATCATCCATGTCATTCCGACCACCAACCCCCACCGCATCCTCTTTTTTTTTCGTTTTTGTTCTCTGACGAACGCGCAGTGCTTTTTATTATTATTTGCTTTCGTTCGTATTTGTCAGTGAAGTCAGACAGATACACCAGGCCTCATTAGTTGACCTGACTGTTGTTGACTGCGGGAGCGCGATGCAAAAATATAATACAAACGGCCCTTGCCTCTTTGTGCCCGTGTGCTTTGCGCATGCACAGGGCGCGCATCTAGCATTGACTGCATTGTCATAGGGTTGTTGCTGTGGACGTGGACGATACCTGGAGAACTACGCAAGATGGACGAATTGTGCCAGTGCCGCCAGTGGTGCACGTCCACGTCCTGCATGATGCAAATTGCTTTGATACAAGGATAAGGATCCACAGTGCATACATATCCTGGGCAGGGTTGTGTTAACACAGAGGAAAGACAAGTGAATCTCCTGGGAAAATAAAACAGCGATGCCTTTGCGAACTGACACATGGTTCACAAATACAAAAGCAGTGCAAAATCAATTATTTATTTCTTTTTTGGGACAAGGGTTGCTTACTCTTGGACTTCTTAGAGCCGCTGATTCCCGACTTGGCAGTCTTGGTGGTCATGTCGATGCCGCGATGCCGCTGCTGCTGCTTTGTAAAAGTTGATGAAGAGCAAGAGATAGCTCGAGGAGGAGGGTATGTCAGTTGTTGTTGGCTCCTAGTTGTTTGTGTTGACCATGATATCTTGGTGTCGCATGATATTCCTTGAGGAGCATGTTTGTCGACAGTTCCCCCAATCCATGAAATGTGCACATTTGATACTAGAGCATAATGCGCCTGGATGTCCTTATCCCCACAGAAAAAAAAAAGTCGATTCGGATCTGACGCGTACGGTTTGTATTCTTTGCGTCCGCCTTCCTCCTTGCCCACCGGAAATGCATTTCGAAACGTTGTCGCGTGGGATTGATCCATTGACCCAACAGCAATTTAGAACTGAAGTTGACCTTCTCCAGGAGTTGTTGAACGGCCATGGTTGGGGTCTGCTTGTTGAATGCATAAGGGAAAGAGAGAAAGAGAGATGAAAGAATGAACGAAATGAGAGAAAAGACAAAGGGAAGGAGAACAAAGGAAGAGAAAGAAAAAAAGGTAAGACGGTGGCAGCGGTAGTGGTGGTCGTGTGTCTATCGTGTGTGCCACCCTTCCTTATACCTTGGAGCAGGGCTGAGTGGATCAAAGCAGAGAGTAGCGATGGAGACTGACTGAGTGAGTGAGTGGCTGATGGCAGTGTGACTGATATCTTTTGACTTTGCCTTCCTTTGTTCCTTTGTCAGAGTCGCCACTAATTCACTCAGTGGTCGATGGCAGGTGCATTCCGGCGGAAAGGCACCGGCTAGAGTCGATGGCGAAGCAGGAGAGGACAAAGAGGGAAAGAGAGGGGGGACAGAGAGGGAGAAAAGAAAGGGACAACAGAAGTATAGATGTAATTGAATGTGCTCACACCCACAGCATTACTGTCGTCGTCATAACAGAAGGGTCAGTGGAAGGTCGAGAAGCGTCTGTCGGTTGTGTGTGTGTGAGTGTGTGTGTGAGACACGCGCGAAAAAAAAAAGAAAATCGACCAGTCGTCCTTCTTGCTCTTTGTCTTTTTTTATCTTTCGTCTTCTTTTCTCTTTTTCTCTTCTCTACTTCTCCCTTTCTTTTATTTACTCCTCTCCACCCATACCTCTTCCCCACACTTCAACCGGCAATCCTTACTTATTCATACCACCCCTCCCAAACACTCCCTTTTGACCCCAACGTTTTCGACTTCTACTTTCTCCCTACACAGCAACTCTCCACTCCTTCAACCCTTTCCTCCAAACACTCTGCAACAAACAACTCACGACAACCAACTGTGATGTATCAGCAGCCAGTTATCCCTTTGGCGGTTCCCGCGGCACCCAAACTCGAGCTGAAGGTAAAACTGCAAGGACAGACCATCCGTCTTGTATTTGTTAGCGTGCGTGCATGCTTGTTTGTTTGACCAGAAAAACTAACGGTCTGTTTTATACGTTTCTTCGCGCCTTGTTGTTTCCCAATAGATCAAATGCAAGTATGTACCTCCCATCCGCTGCATACCTTTCTCTCTTGCATAAAAACAAAACACAACAATGGTCGCGACTCGTCCACCGGTCAGGCTGAGCAAACAGCATACTGACCCATTCACTCTTCTCTATTCAAACGATTTTAGGGGTCTCGCCGATTTGGATGTCCTCTCAAAGTCTGACCCTCAGTGCTTCGTGTTTTTGATGGACCCCAAGACAAGGACATGGTGTAAGGAGCCTATTGGCAAGACAGAGATGGTCCTCAACAAGCTGGATTGCGAGTTCGTCCAGAGCATCATTATCGACTATCGCTTCGAGTCAATTCAGCCCATCCGTTTCACTGTCGTTGATGTCGACAACCGTAACAACCCATCATGGACCGCCCAGGAGCTCATCGGTCATTTTGACACTGAAGTCGGCAAGATCGGTAAGGAATATTATGAATTACTGTTCCTTCGCATAACTGCTTTGGCGACCGTCGTTCCATCTCCGTATTCTAATCTAACGTCCATCTTCTCTTAACCGTAATAGTGGGTAGCAGAGGACGCACACTTGCAGGAAGACTCGAGCACCCTACACGCCGAAGCTCCAACAGAGGAACGGTTATTATTACAGCAGAGGAACAGTCGCAATCCAAGAGACTCATCAAGTAAGAGACGGCGGCTGAAGGAAACATTGTTTTGTGTGCGTGTGTTTTGATGCTCACTGGGGGCGGCGGATACTTACCCTAAACTTTATCTTTTTTTTCGACTCTTGTGTTTGTGATGGCCTTGCGTGTGTGTGTGAGCAGATTCAACATTGAGGCCACAAAGCTCACTAAGAAGGGATTCTTCAGCTCGGATCCAAACTCGTTCTTCATCATCCACCGTGCGGGCACGAACGGCGTCTTTTCACCAATATATCAGTCACCCGTCATCAAATCCAAGAGTAATCCCCTCTGGCCAGAGTTTTCGATGAAGGAAATCCAGCTCTGCAATGGTGACCCAGAAAGACAGCTTAAAATCGAAGTCAAGAAGTTCAAGGATAATGGACGTAAGTATCCGTTCCATGCATCTCGTTCCTTAGTCGCTCATGCTGATTTTCACGGATACCTGGATTGAATGTTTAACGTGTTCTTTACTTATATTTGCCACCTTTGAATGAAAAGCAGAACACGTTACGATAGGAGTTACCCCCGTCTTCACTTTCCAGGAGCTGTTAAACACTCAGATGCCCCAGTACTTCCCCTTGTCGCCCATGCCTGCAGGAACCAATTTGATGATCCGAAAGATGGTTGTGACCGAGCCCCCTTCTTTCCTCGATTACTTGGCTGGTGGTATTCCTCTGAACCTTGTGGTGGCGATCGATTTCACGCAGAGTAACGGCGACCCCCGCCACCCCCAGTCCCTCCACTACAGGAACCCTTCAGGCGAGAACGACTACACGAGAGCCATCCGCAGTGTCGGAAACATCCTCCAGTGCTACGACACCGACAAAAGGTTCCCCGTCTATGGCTTTGGAGGAAAAGTCAACGGTCAAGTGAGCCACTGCTTTGCCCTCAATGGAAACCCGCAATACGTATGTGATATCATGTCCTCACCGATTATTTATTTATTTACTACCCGCTTCTTACATCTGCCAAGCCTTCGATATCTAACCTAAATGATGATTTCTGTATTCAAAAATGTTCTAGCCTGAGGTCGATGGTGTGGACGGTATCCTTGCCGCATACTGGCACGCTCTTCAGTTCTCCGAACTCTGGGGACCCACCAACTTCTCACCCGTCATCAACCAGACTGCAGCCATCTGTAACCAGCATCGCTCGGGTGCAGTCGAAGAGTACTATGTTCTCTTGATCTTGACTGACGGTGTAATCACAGATATGGACAACACCATCAACGCCATCATCTCAGCTTCGCGCCTGCCCCTCTCGATCATTATCGTCGGAGTCGGCTCAGCCAACTTTGACAACATGAATGTTCTCGATGCCGACGATGAGCCTCTTCGGGCGAACGGAAAGACGATGGCCCGCGACATTGTCCAGTTTGTCCCCTTCCGCGACTTCCAGAACAGCGCCTTTGGAGGTGAGGCCCTGGCAGAGGCGGTCTTGGCAGAGGTTCCCGATCAGTTTGTCAGCTACATGACCCAGCACAATGTCCGTGCCAGGACGATGCCTCGCGCAGACACAATGCAAGCCATGAACAATGGCGGCGTCTCGTATGCCCCATTAATCCCACCAGGATCTCCTATTGCAGCACATATCCAGAATGGTTACTCATTACACTCGCCACCTCATTCACCCTCCTTGCATGGCAGCCCCTCTATGAGCCGGGGTCCTCAAGGCATCAACAACCGCATATCTTACCAACAGGGCAAGAACTAATCCCAACCATGATATATCCCTATTGCAAATTTCCTTACTTAATAAAACTACGTTGACCGCAGCACGCCACCAAATGTTATGCAATAGACTTGTATTTTGGGATGTGGTGGCGTCATGAGAGTGGCGATGACTTGGGCTTGCGCAAGCTGTGGTAATGGAGGAGTCGACTGGGAAGTTTGCTCCTCAAGTCTATTAGGGGAATGAACCCCAAACCAACTGTCGTGGAATCTAAAGGGGCAAATGAATACGGTGGCGTTGCGAAATGATGTTGTATGAGCCTGTTGACAGACCATAGCAAGAAGATACCCTTGGCCGTCAAAACCGATAGATAGAGTAACGAAGTTTCTTTTGAATGAGGATGCTAGTCGCAGTAAAATGACCACGCATGGTTCTGTTACTAGCGGACAAGCAAGGATGGTGCTGTGGTAAGTTGAGCAAGAAAGAGAGAGGGAGAGAGGGAGAGACCTTGGTTGGCAAGGGCACTCACCCGTCACTTTTCTTTTGATGCTTCGACAGCTTTTTGACTGTCTGTCCCCTCAGTCCCTCGAGTCGACTTCCCCCTCTCCCTTTTTCCCTTTTATTTCGCCTTCCTTTGTCTCTTCCTTCCACCTCTCTTACACTCCTCCTTCCCCCCACTTCCCTCTTCTCTTTCCCTTCCCCCTTCTTGAGACTCTCTCTTACTCATTCACTCACTCTCTCTCTTACTCATTCCTCCTTTCTCCTTCTTCTTCTTCTTCTCTGCCTCTCTTGTCGTCCTCGATCGTCGCTCCATAAAAAAGACACAAAAAAAGAGTGAAAACGTGCTCGACTCCGCTCAGGATATACATAACAAAAACAGCACAAGTCTACAAGAAGGTTTGACCCCACGCTCATGCTCCTCGCGAAACAAACCGCCATGACAATCAACCCCCCTTGTCCCGGGAAAGCAAAAGGAAACAAACAATAACAGCAGCAATGTACACGCAAGAAACTACTACCACTCAACGCTCGGGAGGAAAGGATGGTGTTCCATCATATATAACAACACCCCTTCTTCATTTACCTTTCTGCCGCAGGCGACAAAAAGTCGCGAATGTTCAAAGGAAAAAAGGAGACTCTTCTTCTTTTGTTCTTTCTGTTCCAGTGTGGTTGCACGTTGACTCTACTCCCCCCGCCTTTTAAGACACGACGCTCTCTTCTACAACCGCCAACTACAGCGCCAACACGAACAGCATCAGCAACAACAACAATAATAACAAAGGGCTTGCATACGGACCACCGCAAATGTGAGCCAACAGGGGCTGTGGGTCATGGACACCCTGATTTCGAAAGAAAAAAGAGACCTGCTGGGAATGGCATAAGCTGCCTTGGGTTGTTTTATTTTTTTCTTACAAGGACATTCGTTTCTTGGAGTCGGGAGTTGTGTGTGTTTTTTTCTTCGCCATTTTCAAGTGTGGTTTGACCAACTTCCTGACCGCGCCTCTCTCCCTTTCTCCCACCTTTCGCCTTCTTGACTTCTGTATTATTTTCCCGACTACGCCATAGCGCACAAGCATTTCAGAGCCACTGTCAATCGACTACCTAGAACGTGCCAAAAAGGACATAAAAAAGCGTAGAGATAAGGACATTTTCGACCAGCATACAACGAACGACACACGACACAACCAACCATCATGACCGCTTCAGAGAATGCCAGTGTCGGCTTACCTGGGCCTCAGTCGCAGCAGCACCAACACGCCGAACACCAGGCAGAGCCGTCGCAAATGATCATAGACATGGACCAGCCTCCAGGATCCATCGTCCTCACACGCCAGACGTCAGAACAGTCTCAAGATCCTCCGCCCTATCAGCCTGTCGACTTTGCTGCGGATGGAATACCTGCCAACGTAGCCGATGCCGAACTCGTTGACGATCAATGGAACATCGCCAAGGAGGAAGGGTCTATCGAGGAATACTATGTCGACGACAGCTCGTCTGAGGACGCTCAAACCAAACGGAAGCCATGGGGGAACTCTGGAATCATCGGCGACCCCGTTGGCCAGAGCTCGGATGAGTATGATGACGATCTGGATGAAATTGCGGACGACGATGAGGACGAGGCAGACGAGGAGGATGAACTGGAGGATGACCTCGAGGACGAGGACCTTGATGATGTCGCGTTTTCGGATGGGGATGCCGATGATATAGATGACCCAGCTGCCCTTGTCTACAATCGATCTATGCTTCATGGTCCCTACCTTCAGCCACCCAGACAGGATGTCCAGGCGAGGAAGCGTCACGCTCGGAACGGCGGTTTGAGAAAACGACCTCAGAA
The DNA here is from genome assembly GCA_019671135.1 of Linnemannia hyalina. Classification (NCBI taxonomy): domain Eukaryota; kingdom Fungi; phylum Mortierellomycota; class Mortierellomycetes; order Mortierellales; family Mortierellaceae; genus Linnemannia; species Linnemannia hyalina. Next base: position 2,886,191 of record JAHRHY010000002.1, on the reverse strand, counting down.
GTTCAAGGCCATCGCAAGCACAGGACGACGTTTCAACCAAGGACCAACCTCTGGTTCGGGCTCTGAGAATGATCCGAGCACACATACCGGTACCCAGTCGCCTGGGCAAGTCTTCATGCAAACTTGCCGCGATGTCACCCGTTTCTTGGAGCACGGTAAGCTTAATTTTAAGCGACGTCAGCATTCATCAAGGAGAAGCAAGGACGGTTTGATCAAGAAACATACGGATATCTAACTTCTCTGGCTATTTTAACGCTTTATAGGTTCATTACAACAAGCTCTGGAGATGGCAAGCGAGCTTCTCGAGTATGCCGTGCAGTCGAGAAAGAGCGGTGAGGTGCTCCCCGAGGGCATGTGTTCAGCAGAGCAGCTGGTGATCCTCGAAAAGTCCTTTTTCGGAACCTGGGCAAAACTCATGATTGAGAAGCGGTAAGAACCACAACAACAGTCTACAATATGCAACGCGTTATCTTGTCGAGCTAAACAATGCCAAGAAGTTGAGTAGTTTTACTTACATAATTCGAATTCTTTGCGTCTTGTCTACTTAGACCCAATGCTCACACGAAAACCATTGTGAGCTGTCTTGAGGAGTTTGTAGAACTAGGGTGCTTGATTTTGCAGCAGGACAAAGCGTTGCCCGAGTTGTTTGGTGAGGTCATGGGCGTCATGTTCGAACAAAGTGATCTCGAGATTTACAGGAGGAACCCGAAGCGACCTTCGAGAATCCAGCATGGGGTAAATAACTGAAAGTGGATGATGGTTGCATGCATTATGTGAATGGAGGGTCGAGAGGAAGCCATTAACACTGCTCGTTCGTGTGTCTGTTTCACGTGGTTAGATGTCGCGGTACCAGGAGTATCCATCGGAATACACAACAGAGGTAATTGTCATCGACACATGGTCAATACTGTTGAAAGTAGTTCTCGTGCTAAGTAATTTGGACTCTAATTTTGTTTGCCTTGAATATCTCAATCGATGTATTAGGATGAAGACGTGCCACATCTACAGCAGCAATTCATTGCGCTGTTTTCGAACCTCGGTGGTCTGGAAATATGCCTGGATGCTATTGAAGGTGGAGTCGAGAGCGCCGAATATCCTGATACCAAGCTGAAGAACCTGCAGATGCTGCTAAATCTCATGTCACGGGTAGGGTTTTGGGAAGTTCCTCATGCTCCAATGTGCGGTTGTAGTATCGTTCGATGCGGATGGTTGACATGTCTTTTTCTCGTTATGCCTCTCGGTATAGCTCCATGTACAGGGAGATTCAGAACCACATCAGGCGATTCGAGTAGCCGAGACAGCAAAGCGCCTCACAACTGCTGTCCTCGGATACTTCCCCGACCACACCGACAGTTTCAAATCTGTCAGCAAGGCGACAGTGAACGATATCATTCACGATGTTGGCTACTTCTTGCTGGAGAATTATCGACTCGTCTCCGACTTCATTCAAGAGCCCGACACAGTCTTTGAGGAGTTTGACATTCACGATTCCGCTTCCCGATCCAGCATAGGCGAAGTCAAGTTTGCCGATTTCAGGATCGAGATGGCGGTTCGTCTGATAAAGGCCAGTCGCTTGGACTTGCGACTCGCTGGGCTCGTCGAGTTGAAGGAGGTGCTTGTCAGAATTCAGCGGCTTCAACAAACTCGGTCCCGCATGCGTCGTAGATCGGAGGCCGACATGGACCTGCAGCTTGACCAGGATCGTAAGCCCATCGAATATCTGTGCACAAAACTGCAGGGCTTACATATTGTCGGGTACATTTTTGGACCAAACATCCATCTGGAGATTGTTCAGCGGAGCACAGACTTGCTGGCATTTTTGGTTCAAGCAAAGGTGTTGACAATGGACGACATCGACTTGATCTGGGCGGCAGTTGGGGTGAGTTCTTTGTGCGTCATTAATTTGCTCCGCATAGGATAATGCTGTTGAACTTTATGCCATTGTGGCAATAACTGAAACTGGAAACCTTTTCATTACAATATAGGGCAATCAACATCGATCGATTGTGTACGGAGTGTACCAAGTATTGGGCGATCTCTCCAACAAATTCCCCCAGGAAGTTTTGCGGAATCTATTCGTCAAGTTACAGGCAGTTCCGTTGTCGAACTGGGACTTGCAATTGGTCGAGCTGACCCGGTCACTTTTCCAACCCATGGTGCAGCGGTCAAGCAACTCTGTAAGTTTTTATTACGGCCGCATTCTCCATTTGCAAAACGATGCCCCTACTTGCCAATAACGCGTCAATTTCATTTTTTTTTGCCTATTGTAGGAGGACGGATCCTACTCTTTGATACCCTATGAGACCCTCTTGAACGTTTTGAGAAACTCGTCACTGTCCTTGAGCTCGCGAGACGACTTGACGTATGGATCTGCTACGCCGCCTGTCAGTCGCGATGTCCTTGCTGGGATTATGCAGCTTCTCTCAGAAGGGTTGGGTATTGGTCCTCCACCACAAGATAGGACTACTCTGATCGAGTACTGCCTGAGAGATCTCAAGGCCGACCACCCAGGAGCAGTTTGGGGTCTTTTTGTGGTCCGACACATCTTGGGTAAGGATATCGGTAAACACATTTCTACACCCATGCCGTAGCTCTATCCGGAACAAATGTCTAATCGCGAGTTTGTATTACTTACAACTATAGATCAGTATTTCCAGAACAATGACCAAGAACAGGCCTACCAATACTACCGAAAGGTGTGTGCGCCCTTGTCCGAGCTTTTCATCTTGAACTTGAAGACGTACGCCGCTGCTGTCAAGGCGCAGCCTCCTACGCCAAGTCCCACGGTATCCTGTAAGTGTTAACTGTTGAGCCTCATAATCAATGTTCCGTGTTGTAAACGTTTTCAGTCCACGTATCTAACCCAACCGACTCACCTCCTCTGAATGATATGTAGCCTTTGCAACTTTGTCAAACCAGTCCCAGGTTTATGAGTACTGGAGAACGATGCAGCTCAATGTCAGACTGGATTTCCTGAAGTTTGTGACAAGGCTCTATCCACCTTATTGGAATTCTACCACCCTCGCCGATACATTGTGGAACAGCCTCGTCATGGATCCCATCGGTCCCCAGGAGCAAGATGAGACGTTCAGCTGTCTCGAGGCGATGAACGACCTGGACTTTGTCCTGCATATCTACGACAGGCTCTTGCCTACGTTGGACATTGCCAGCATGACTCCGAGGGCATGGCACTGTGTTCGGCAATACTTCATGGTCATCAATTGGCATCGACAAAATATCCTAGTGGTGTGTACAATTGGAAGCTTGATGCCATACTGCAACATTTTTGTTCCCAATTGTCGTGCAGATTCTAACTACCTGTTGTCATTGTTTACTTGTAGACCGATCCAACGATTGATGGCTCACAGAACATTATCGTCCTCGCGCCTCTTTACGGAATGGATCTGATCTGGAACATTGCTCTCCATGCGCGACTCCCTGCAGTGGGAATGCATGCGACCGAGACATTGTCGAGTCTGATCAAGGCATGCTACTGCTTCACGGATAATTCTGTATGATTTGGTTTTCTTATCGCTTTGGTAAAACCCTAACTGATGCTCTCGTGCCGTTTATTCTCACTTAGATTCATCCTGGCCAGGACGAGAACGCGTCTAATGCAGCTTTGGATGCCTTCCGTGAGGGTCTTGTCGAGTCTTGCGTGGGATATCTTGTGGAGTCGTCTGAGCATCTGAATAGCGAGAGCGAAATGGATACTCCAGACATTCCCCTCCAGTTTGAACGCTGTATCGGAATTTTGAAGGCCTTCTTAGGCTCTTGTAAGACACGAGGCGTAGGAGGCGAGCGACAGGAGATACACGGCACTCTGGATGAAGAAGCCATGCTAGACGTCAAGATCAGTTCAACTGTAAGAAGCACTCCCTGGGAAGATTTATTTCATAGGTGATTCCTGCTGCCGCTAACGACATTGCTTTCTTCTTGTTGTTCATAGATGCCAATGTTCCACCTGTCGATTCATCCGTCAAGCAGCTTGGGAGCTTTGCGAAAGGCAGTTGCAGTCAAATTTGGTTGCAGGGAGCCCGAGGAAATGCGCCTGTTTTTGCTGGGCAAGGACCTTCCATTAAACCTGGACAACAAAACGCTGGAGGAGTTACACGTCGAGAATGAGGCTGCGTTTCTGGCAACAAGACGCCCACAGTCTAATGTTCCTGTGCGCCTTTCTAACGAGCTCATGGTATGTTCGCACAGACAGACTGTATTTGCGTACATGCGCATCTGTTATATTAGGCGTATCTTTGCTAACATTAGTTTTCGTGCTCGACTGAAAATAGAAACGCGCACCTACGGACTTGCTCTTGAAACCAGAGTTTTTCGAGCGGATTCGAACCATTTTCTTGCTGGACGAAAAGTATGCTTCGCAGGCATGGGAGGTTGTGACACGTCTTCCAACAAGTCCCGGACTGCTTCGTCAGCTGGAGGAACTGGAAGAGGGTGTCGACTGGACAAACCTACTGGATGCGCGCTCGCCTTTTTTGCTGCTCTATTCCTTGCAGATTATCGATTCGCTGATTAAGCGCGACCAAAGCAAAGAGGTATATATTCCGAAGAGCATTGCTGAACACCTATGCTTTTATACCATTGTGCATCGTGAATAACACTTGCATTTTTTCCTTCGTATCCTAGGATGAAATGGATCAAGAATGGATCAAGAGGTTCTTGGAGCTCGGCGGTCAGCAAAAGATCACTGCACTGCTGGTGTCGGATTCAGGACTCGGCGCGGCGAACTCAAGTCGGACAGCACGGAAAGCATTGGGCCTGATGCTCAAGATTTTGGTCCGCCTTACCAGCTCATCCAACATCGAGAACAATTTGACAGCGGAGTCAGGTGGACTCACCGTGTCAGTGTTCCTGAACAAGCTTGTCTCCGAGATCCTCACTTCTGCTTCGCGAGAAGGGGGATACAGCACCTGTATGTATTATGCACTGTGTATTTCAAATGTTATTGATTTAGCTGTCTCTAGTTGACGGCGTGGAGTTGTGAGCTGACCACCTAATTCGTTTCTTCTTCATGTTTTTTTTTTTTGTAGATGACCAAAGCATCGTTCTCAACGCCACCAGTTTGATCTCGTACTTGTGCGCAGGTCCGCTCGGTTGGGAGTACTTCCACAAGGGATCGGACATCCGCTCACTGATCTTTATCTCTATGGTGAAGAGCGAGTCGATGCAAATCCGCGAGACTGTCCTCCGCATGGGTACCAAGTTTTGCGAGCAGAGGTATGCATTGGGTTACTCAGATGCGTGCTTATTTCGTTTTTGTGATGTCATTCCAGGCAATCGAAAAGCCATTGAAGTACGGCGACTGAACTGTAAATTTTCCTGCCTTTATGACTATAGCCATGACGCGCAATCGGAGGTGTCGCCTGCAATGTTCTTCCTTAATATTCTGCAGTCGTTCCTCCCTATCTCTAAGGAATATGCATGCAATTGCTCTGAGCTGCTAAAGTTCTTCGAGATTGTTGTCAGGTAACGCAATGTCCAAACCAGAAAGAGCGATATCCTATTACAACATACGTTGCGAGTCTCTAACACGCGATTGAACTTATCGTGCCGTAGGGAATCGATCTATTACTGCACCCCAGAATACTACGCATCACTGTACACAAGACTCATGGAGACCATTATCAACCACCAGTCGTCAGAGGTAAGACCAATATAACTTTGTTTGTGCCTTGTTCGCGTCTCCTACACATGTGTCGTGTTTGAAATCTGTTTAACAATACACGTTGCTAATGTTGCCAATATTCGAAAATACTAGGATCCCTCTTATCAGAGAGAAGACACAGTGCTCGTCGGTATGCTGAAGGTGGCCACAGCCATGATTGGAACTGACCCGCGACTCAAGACTCTGGACCAGGGGTTCCAAATCATTGACTACGTCTTTGATGAGTGTCTCTTCCCCCAGCCATACGCGACGGATGAAACAGGCGCATCGGTAACCCCTAGTGCCGCAAAATGCCAGAGCGAGGGCTCGAGATCAGCAGCTTTTGGATATCTCGAGGAGTCTTCCAGGGACAACCTAGAGACGCTGCGATATGTCATCACAAAGATCCGCAAGCATTTCGATCGAGGTGAGGGCCGACATAATCGTTTTCCGTTTTCGCGTCATGTCTCACTTGTTAACCATGCAGTGTACTCATTTTTGCGCCTTTTGTATTGTCACTAGACTCTGATATTGGAGATCAATGGGGCTATGATCCTCAAATGGTGAAGAGAGCTAGTTGCGGCTTCGTCGGATTGCAGAACCTCGGCGCAACTTGCTATGTGAACTCGATTGTCCAGCAGTTTTACATGAACAAGGGGTTCCGTCAAGGGATCCTTCAAGCTCCTTCCGACGCAGAAGACCCTTCCAACCATGACACTCTTCTCTATCAACTGCAGGTCCTTTTCAGCAACCTTCAAGAGAGCAAAAGGCGAGCGTACAACGCACAAGGCTTCTGTTACTCGTACAAGGACTGGGATGGTAACCCGATGAATGTCGCGGTTCAGATGGACGTTGATGAGTTTTTCAGCATTCTTTTTGACCGCCTGGAGAACAGTGTGAAGGGTACGCCACAGGAAGAGCTGTTCAAGAAGCAGTACGGCCTCAAGTTGGTCCAACAGATCAAGTCCAAGGACTGTGAGCACATCTCCGAACGCGAGGACAACTCGTTTTCTATTCAGTGCGAGGTCAAGAATAAGAAGACCCTAGAGGAGAGCTTGCAGCTCTATGTTCAGGGCGAAATCTTGGATGGAGGTAATATTCTAATTGTTTAGATTTTCGTGCATTGTGAACCCGCTCAAAGGTGTGTGTTCGCGAAGCTAATGTCCTGCTTGGTCCTTATTCAACTCTTAGACAACAAGTACAAGTGCTCAACCTGCGACAACCATGTCGACGCCATCAAACGGTAAGCGAAATGATCCACTGCAAGTATTAACTTACGGAGGCTTGAGGCTGCTAGGCGATTATTAACTCCTCCAATTTGTTTTCTTCTTGCATGGCCGAAACAGAGCTTGCATCAAGGAGTTGCCACGGAACCTGATTTTGCATCTGAAGCGTTTTGATTACGATATGGACACCATGCGACGTATCAAGATTAACGACCGCTTCGAGTTTCCTTCGAGACTGGACATGGAGCCCTACACGATTGACTACCTGACTCGGAAAGAGCAAGCACAGGATGGCGCTGCCTCCTCGCCCACGACCGCTCAGATGCCGGAGCAGGACAAGTCGGCCGCATTCCAGTACAACCTCGTGGGTGTCCTCGTCCATACAGGCACAGCGGATTCGGGACACTACTACTCTTACATCAAGGATCGGACCGGTTCGAGTTCAGGATCTCCCGATGACAACACGCGCTGGTACCATTTCAACGACTCCAGAGTGGACGAGTTTGACGTCAGTGAGCTCCCTTCGAAGGCATTCGGAGGATCCGAGTTCATTCCTCAGGACTCTTCTCCATACATGAAGTCCCCGCCCCGATCGACCTCCAAGCCATACAGTGCCTATATGCTGTTCTACGAGCGCGCTGATGCGGCCATCAACGACTCACCTGCAGGTTTGGTCGAAGCTCCCGGGAACATCAAGGACGTAGTTGTCAAGGAAAACACTTCCCTCCTGAAGGATCTGGCTCTGTTTGATCGTCTCTATTACCACTTCGTGTGGGACCTCTTCACCATGCCGCAGGGGGTCCATCATTCTACTCACGACGGGGATGCCGTTATCAAACAGGAGGAGTCTCTTGAGTACCTCTCGATGCAGTACGGACTGGAGTTCTTCTTTTCCGTTCTCATCCATGCGAGAGACGTCGATCAGGAACTATTGCAGTGGACGCGCTTCTTGTCGTCTCTGTTTGCCAAATACCCTCAAGGCTGCGTGGATCTTCTGCGCAATCTGACCAACAGCCCGGCGCATTTGACGAACATTCTCCTGATGTGCCCCATCACACAGGTTCGAGAGGCAGTGATTGAGCTGATATTCGAGGCTCTCCGTCACCTCCGCCAGAAGGATAGAGTCGCTTACGGATTGGTGAACACTGCTCGGCCTCGCGTGTTTGCTTCGAGCTCGGACCCCACCGTTGATGACGAAGACGAGGAGGAGACGGCCATCTGCGCTCAGGGCTCAATCATTCAAGAATTCGTTCATGCCCTTCTCGGCCTACTTCCGGAAGCGCGTACCAACTGGCGCAACTTTGACGAGTACTTCAAGTTGATGTACGAGATTACCCAACTCGGACGCGCGGAAAAGGCCTTGATGATTCGCGAAGGATTCATTGCAGAACTCACCGAGTTTTACCTTGCGGACGAAAAGAACGACTTCAAGAAGAAAAAGATGGGCGACAAGTTTACAAAGCCTTCTTTCCGGTACCTGTTACTGGCGCTGCAGGAAGTCATCTCTTGCTGTGACGTCCTTCGGTCCTATGAGATCCTCCAGTCCGGCAACTCTGCGAGGAGATCTTCAGGAAACAGCAACCATAGAAACTCGGTATCGGTCTCTTCATCCTCCTCGTTGCCGTCGTCGCCCACATCCAGCACTAACTCGGACGATGCTGCGGTGGATCAGGATACGCATCTGCCCAGTGCATCACCAGAGCTTGACCAGACAGCGATTCTGTCGCGTGCAGACTTTGGTGCCCTGTTCTACTGCCAAGGATCTGCAGGCCCGTCGTCGGAGAAGTCTATTGTTTTTCTCTCCAAGATGCTCATGGATCGTATCGACAGCCACATTATCTCTGCCATTGTCATGCACCTCTCCGTGCAGCCGTTAATTGGGACTCGCTTTTTGGATTCGCTCAACACGTACATCGAGTTTGCCAACGACGAGCAGTTTTCCACCATTCTGCAGATCTACAAGGAGTTTGTGCAATTGGCCGATGAAGGCCTGGAGGGCAGGGTTGAGCACATTCTTGGGCAGTTAACTAGGGTAAGTTCAATATTTTTCAAGCGTTGTATACTTTTGCTGGTTGAAACAACCGTGAAGTGCTAGGGGACTAAGCGATTCATATATGTTGAATAATATTTGCCGCTTAGGTTCTCGACCGGTCGCCACAGTCAAATGTTGCGTACGAGTGCCTCGACTTTTTCCGTACCATTTCTGACTTTGGACAGTGTGGTCGATTTGCACAAGCTTGGCTTCTGAGGAACTGTAAGGTGTGGCTCCAGGAGTTGATGTTGTCCCAGAGTGAATCTGACACACGAATGCGCGCACGCCAATTCTACATGGAGCTGCTAAGTTCTGAGCGGGCTTTCAACGGGTGGGATGATGAGCAGGCTGCCGCCGCCTCAGCTCAGCACTTTGGCAGACTCTTGGAACTGATGAAGTTGTTGCCTGACCTCCTCGCCTACTATCCTATGCACTCACGACGAGGTAACGCTTTTTTAAATGTATCGAGGACATTTTTCTACCTTTGAGCGCGGCAACTTGAGCTAAGCTTTGCACTAACAATAAGTTGTTACTACACGAAAATCACAATTTAGATGAAGACGATAACGGCTGGAAGCTGGTGGAGTATTTTACTGCTTTAACTGAGCTTGTGAAAAGCGACACGGAGCGCAACATGGTAATTCCTTGGCGCTGTTGTTTTTGATTGTCGTGCAGAGCATTCACTGTTGAACTATGATATTCACGCTCATCTCTCCCATCTCTCTGTTTAACAGTTTTTCCATAGCTGGTCTGGCTTCCTCGAGATTCTTACAAAGATCGATAACCAGCAGATCAATCTTGACTATGACAAGAAGGTACAGTGAATTTGTTACTTAGCCTTGCACCGGTTTGACCTCAATTGGCTGCCACTGCAATGCTGACATTTTACTGTTGTTGTGCTTAGGAAATGATGATGTTCTGGGGCAAGGTCATGAACGAGGATCAGGACCGAAACAAGCTTCTGGCGGACTTCAAGCCAGTCGGTGCTCTGTTGCGAAAGTTCTATGTGTGCCTTCAGAACAACCCCCAGAACATCCAGTTCCACAAGGAGATCCTCCCAATCTACTTTGGACTAGTTCTGCGCTTCAGCCAGCTCTCTCACACATTCCTACTCGAGTGGGTTCATTGCCACAACTACACATGGGCAATTGGAGCCATGAAGTGGGGCGCGTTCAGTATCCATGTAAGTGAATTGATTCGAAAACAACTGAATTAGCATGTTGCTATTTTGATTATGAAGAGTCGCATTTAACATGAGGACGAATGATTCTATTTATTGACGACCAATAGTGTCCACCTGAGCTTGACCAACTGCTTCAGTACACGTTAACCAAGGTCCCCTTATTCCGACAGGAATGCTGGCGCACCGTGCCAAGTCCTGAACGCGGTCTGCTCCCATTCACTCAGTTAGCGCGCGCAATGTTTGAACCTGAAAATGCGGATGCCGGAGCATTGTTCTATCAACACCGCGGCCTGGTTTATCTAACTGATGTAGGTTGCATCGGAAAGGCTTGTTAAAACTGCATAGAGCTTGATGTGCCATGAGCAAGTGAGTGCTGACAGTACACTTTGATGAAATATTTCGACCTAGGCTATCCACAATGCAAGCATGGCAGGCACTGTCACTAGCGAGCCCGATTTTTTCGCGGTGGATATTCTTCGACTCCTCTGCGACTACCTCTGTCAAATGACAGTTTGCCGTAACACACCAGGTGAGTTTATTAGACATTAACGGCTTGACAAAGGTTCCCTTTATGTGGCATCTCACGAACAACGGCGAATTAGACATGTTACTAACATTTGTAAAACGTTATCGCTTGTCAAACTAGCTTTTGCAGAGGCGATGGATCACTGGAGCAACATTGATACGGCGATCTCGTTTTTGACAGGAAACTTGATGTGGGCAGCGCCTGCGCAAGTGTACACTGACTCGATCAAGATTCTAGAAGTAATTGCGCAGGAGGCAACATACACACAGGCAGCTCCTATTCTCACTGCCCTGGACAGAGCACACTGTGAATGGAGGGATGTGGTTGAGTCTGGAGTAGTAACTGAGAACCAAGGTATGTTGATCCTCTCGTTCCACGTAGCTGAGATGTCGCCCTGCAATTCAAAATCGGCGCATCAACTGACTTGTTTATGTTTTCTATCCAATTAATAGTGAAAAACGTCTTCAGTGGAGCGAACTCACCTTTCTACCGACTGGGAGCAATCGAGTTTCAACAGAGTGGCGCAGGTGTGAGTTCACCCCCGATCCGACTGGGGCCAGTTATGTTTTTCCACCCCGAGCTTTTCGAACGATTGGACCATGTGGATGCGGAAAATGTGATGCAGAATTGGTATGAGCCTTACTGGACTTTGGCTTGTACGGTGTGCAAAATGGATGGCGGAGAGGGTCAGAAGCACAAGCCCATCGAACTTGGTAAGAAAACGCAAATCGGATCAACATATGTTTCTACTCTGTTATGCGACCAACTTGTGCTTCGTTTTTGTCTAACGAGAACTTTTCTTGTACTTGACGTAACTTTAGCGGCGCTCATGGGATTGGAGCAAATCGAGGTGGGGTCATTGGTTCATTTAGGCATACTTTGCGACACAGCGGAGGAAAGCCTTGGAGATGATGATGCGGCACTCGCACTGCAAAACCCGTATGTTGCCCTGTTCGTGCAGCGGTTCTTGGAACGCAATCGATGCATTGAAGAATTGACGGAAAGTCAGCTGAACGGATGTGCCACGTTGGTCCAGAGTGTTGCTGGCAACTTGGAGAAGGGTTTTTTGGATTTGGCTATCGAGGGTAACTTCACGCGTGCAGAGGAAGTCATTGAACGACGACGACCAGCTGGGCCAACCACCATGGAAGGTCTTCATCCCAGTGATCCGACTGATCAGTCGTTGACCCTTGAAAAAGATGCTCAGACCTTGCTTACAGTAAGCGTTCAATCATTGTGTGGATGATTCTCCGCTCTGAATATTAAGGCGCTGTACTCACTCATCTACTACTTTTTTTTTGATCATTGACAATCATTGTAGGCCCTGCAAAATCTCAGGATCTTGGGTGTTGGCAAGCTCAGTGGTGAGAAGGTGGAGGCGATTCGGTTGAAGCAACTGCAGGAGAGCTTGGCTGAGGTTAAGCCTCAGTTGTCGGGAGCACATGCATCGGCACTGTCAACAGTTTTTCCTGTGGAGGCGATTAACATAGAGCCAGCAAGTCATATTGCGGCGGCAGAGCCCCCAGTAGGCGATGACCCTGGAGTTGTCGCAGTTACAGCTCAGGAGCCTAGCTTGACTCCTGTGACTGAAGGCGGAGCTGATGTTGATAGCAGTGATGGATCGATGGAGGAGGACGATGGTACGATGATGTCTGGAGTGATCCAGCACCAGCCGAAGTCGGCGGAAGAAGTTGTGAAAGGAGGAGAGGTCATTGTCGGAGAGAAGGAGGGCGAAGTGACAGCAGAATGAGTACTGCCCGAAAGAGTTTCTTGGAAGCGCGGAAGCGCCGAAGACGGTATAGATAGACAATTATTTCATTATATTGCCTTTCAAACCATGTATGAATATATTCGCTGAAAGAAGGTAGAGAAAACGTACCACGCCCATGATATATGTCAAGATGCACGCGAGGCGCCATTATTGCATGTGTTGTCGCCGAAATAACGCATGTAGCATCATTTATGAATTATGAGCAGAGTATCAATGAGTTGGCGAAGAAAGAAGAGCGATGGGAGGTTGGCTTTCAGGAAATCATCTTTGAACAGCGACGTGTCGAAAGGCTGTTTTTTTTTTTTTTTTTTTTTTGAGATTTTGATCGATATTCCGATGGAGCACCCTCGCCATTCTTTTGTGCTCTTATCCTCCCTTCCTCCTCTTTTTCCCTACGTTCTGTCTCCTCTTCGCTTGTTATTTGATCCACCAATGCGAGGTGCCTTGGATTCCCAGGGAAGAAGGGAGGGAAGGAAAGGGTAACGAGGGATGGGAAGAAGGGAAGAAAGGGAGACAGAGTGAATCGAAAAAGCTTATTTTTTTTCCGTTCGGGACTGAACGAATGGCGTGATAAGTACTTCAAGTATGTCATTTTTTGTGTGGTTGTTGTGTGTTTTTTGCTATTTTATGCCCTTGGATTTAGGGGTAAATGAAGCTCTCTGTTCAGCCGAGGGGTGCGTGGGTTGGGTGGTGGGCAAGTCGGCGTATGGTGAGAAGAGAAGAGAAGAGAAATGGAATAAGAATAGTGATGGACAGCCCTTTTTGAAGTATCTCGGCATTCAAGCAACCAAAGCAACCAAGCAAGCAAAAGCGAGAGCGAAAGAAAAAAAGCTTCTGTTATTGTTGATATTTTTTTTTTGTCTTTATTCGCGAAAAAGTGCGTGTTGTGTCGATTGTTTTTTGTTTTTGTTGTTCTTTGATGATGCTGGAAAAAAAAGGGCGAGTTGTATGAGTTGCTTTATTCTTCGCGAGAAGACCGTCCAGAGGATGAGCGGGTATTATTGTTACTCCTGTGGTTGATGGGATTGGTAGCAGAGATGGACTCGAGTGCCCGTTCCAATGCCGGCCTCAGGGTGTCAATGGGCGATCCAACGTATTGCACAATGCCGTCGACCAGGAGGCATGCCATGGGGATTCCCCTGTATCCTGCTGTCTTGTACACAGCTGTCAACGTTTCAGAAAAGTCAGCGGGTCCATGAGAGGGAGTGATTTTGTTTAAACATGTGTGTGCATTTTTGGTTAGTTTCTCTTGAAAGAACAACATGAGCAGAAAAATGTTATCATGGCGACCGATAACGGCGAACATAAACAAAACAACATGAAAACACAACACGCACGCGCACACAAACAACCCCGACACCGTTACAGCAAGTGATGATGACCCCTACACCCTTTTTTCTCGCTCTTCTTTCCCGTCGCCGCATTGTTGCAAGCGACTGTTCCTGAAATAAATAAATAAAAAAAAGTTACCTTCTTTTGCGAATCCTTCGGCGTTGTCGATGAGGATAGTGTATCTGAATAAGTCCTGGTGTTCTTCCACAAAGGCAATGACACGATCCAGGTTGGGTGGTTGGATGACGGTGTCCTTTTGAAACATGCTCTCATTGTTGATCCCTAGGAAGGCGACCTGTCCGGCAAACTCCTCCGCCAACTGTGACACCTCCGGTCCTGCCTGCAGACATGGATCGCACCTACAAGGACAAGAAGAGGAGGTTATTTCAGTAAATGGTGTTTGTGCTTCGCTTTTCCTTCTCTCGATCTCCTTCATTTCATGTCTCTCTCTGTCACCGCTGTTTTTTACTTGTTCCTCTGACTCCGTTATAACGTGTTGTCGTTTCTCCTTCCTTTCCTGTCCATTGTTTGTCTGACAAGCTTAATCAGCAAAAAGAAAGAAGTAGAAAGATGTCAAGAGAACAAAAAAAAAAGACCAATAAGAACAACCTCTCTACTCATTTGCTTCGCAATGGTCGGGACTCTTTTTCCATTTCTCTACTTTTCAATTTTGCCTGAATTACGGCTTTGGAGGAGACCTAGGCTGGCCGGACGGACAAAAGTCAGGGCCGAGTCCGTGTTGATCAAAATACTTCATGCAAACTGACCAGACCACATCACACACACACACACACCACCAGCATGCAGCACGCAGCAACGGGCAGTTTCAAAGGACAAAATAAATGTATCCGTTTTGGCCACGCCGTTTAGTTGAGTCAACATGAACACCGCCTCCTTTGATCTTCTTGATGGTTTCCATTTGCCCTTGTGCCCAAACACCAAAGCCAACTTTAATAATTCGCATTTCGCTGAAAGAAGGTAATAAAAAAAAAACAAAGCCATCCCCTCACCCCCCTCATTTATGTTTGCATTTTTTGTGTTTATGTCGAAGTAAAACAACAAGACACTGACAACATAAACAAAAGAGTAATCAACATAGAGAGCCCTCCAGGGAAAAGAAAGTGTGAGAGGGAAGGGAAGAGAGCGAGAAAAGTAGAGATGTGGGAATGAGGAGGGGGGAGGGGAAACGAAAGGGACAAAAATGAACTTACCAGGAGGCCCAAAAGTCAAGCACGACAATACGTTCCTGTCCAGTGAACTCGGGACCGGCCAGGTGTTCACATTTGGAGGCAATGACGAGGGGGTCGACGCGGGTTCCGAGGATGGGACTCTTCCAACCTTCACGGAAACAAAGAGCGGGACCTTTCTTATGTTGAGCCCTGACGGTTTCGTAGGATTCAATCTTGAATTTGGAGAGGAGTTCAAAGGGGTCTGCAAAGCCGATTTCCTGTGCTCGGGACTTGAAGAGGTCGATGGCGCGGTCAAATGGTTCGTCCTCCCATCGATCCTCGTACTTGTCGACAAAAGGCTTCTCGAGGATTGTGTTGTAGGCGTCGATCAATTGCTTTTCTGTGTCGGTCAGCGGTTGGCTCGGCATGTTTGTTGTATATATGTCTGTAAGAGAGGTATTAGTCGTCGCTGCTGCTGCTGTTGTTTGTTGGGGTAGCGTGTTGTGCTGTGTTCAATGGTTTTGGGAGGGATGGATGGGTGGGTGGTGATTTCCTTCCTTTGTTGGTGGTACTTGTTGGCGCAGGCTTTATTTGTTGGTTCCACTGAGGCTGGCAATGTCCAAGTGAGGCGAGGGTGAGTGTTGTGTAGTATTGATGTCTTGTGGGAAAGTGAAGAAAGAAAGAAAAGAAAGGAAAAAACAAAAGAAGAGATGAAGAAGATAGAAGATAATCTTGTTGGAAGGTTATGCTTGTGAAATAAGGTCAGAACAAGACGTCGTCTGAGGCACGGTTGGTTGGCTGGTTGGTTAGCTGGTTGGTTGGAGTGTGGTTGGTTGGTCGAGTTGTGTTGAGGGGGGTGGGCCAAAGAACACGAAAATTCACTCGAAGCTGAGGTTGAAAAAAGGAGGAACACTTTTGTGTGTTTGTGAGTCAATTGGTGTAAGTTATTATTCCTCCTGTGTTCCTGTAGGGTTGATGAGAGAAAAGCTGATGGGAAAATAAATGCAAAAGAATGGAAAAAGTGCGAATGGGGTGCGGACACAGAACGAAAAGACAAGAAGAATGAGAAGGGCTTGGGTCAGTTGAAGAACGCGACGTGGAGGAGTAGGAAGGTTGAGCGAAAGGGAAAAGGTTAGGTGTGAAAAGAAAAGAAGGAAGCAATCAAGGGAACTTTTATACGTGAGCGTCGATTTAGTGGGACCGAGACAACAAACCGAAAAAAAGGGTGGGAAACAAAAAACAACAACAAATGCGTGTGTGCCCTGGATGACAAACAGGCAGCAAACAACAAAACACCAAAAAGGTATACACTTTCTGACAAATGGCAATGAAACGAAAGCTACAAACGAAGAGAAGCAAAGGTGGATAAACCATCGCCATATATTTCCTATCTACTGACTTATGAATCATCTTCTTCCCCCAGGGTCAACAAACAGCCCAGAAGGAGGTACTGTACAGTACATACCTGCGCGCCCATACTGTATCCGGAACCACACATACTGTACAAAGAAAACTCACGCGCCGAATGTGGAATTTTCAATCCGCTGTCGGTCGATTGGTCCGAACTTGGGATGGGAACTCACCTCACAAACGCCTCTCTGTCAATTTGCATTCAGAGCCACGACGCATTGGCTATTGGCTCTCGCTTCTGTCGTCTGTCCTTACCCTAAAACACACACACACCTTATTGTTATTGCATAGAAAAATGCATGGAGTTCGAAGTTGGGCGCATGCCCATGGTCAAACCAAAAGGTCTGGGCCTTTGATATTTTTTTTGTTATGTTCACAACACATCCTCTCGGTTCTCATTTCCGACTAGGGACCAATGGTCCATCAACAAACTATAATACACACCTTGGAACACAAGGTTACACTTTGACCCTTTTGTTTTCTGAACTACCATCCCGCAATGACTCTTCATCTCATTTTTTTTCGCTCCTTCAACGCCTTTTTTTTTTTTTTTTTTTTTTTTTGGGCTATCACTCACACTCTTTCACTTCCTTTCATGTTTTATCTCTGACGCATACACCACAACTCGTATTTCCAGTACCACGGGCAATATGATAAACTCGACCCTAAGAACATTTTTTTTGGTGCTGGCGAGCCTGATGGGAATCCACAATTGCACTGCCCCTACCATCGATGGATGAACAACCCACCCTTTGTATCAACACGAGGGTACAAATAAAAGCAAAAACTCAGTCTAACGATTTCGAGACGTTTGTTTTTGTTGCTTGACGCCTGAGCAATGTGACAAAAGATGATAAACATCAGGGCAGTCGGATGGCTGTTGCGGCGAGAGCAGAAGCAATTGAGAAGGAGCACGTTTCTTGAGGTGGCTCTAGAGACAAGGAGTCTAGGTATGTTCTAGGGATTGTCTATTGGTGGTTTGCCAGGTGCTTGCTATTCTTGAACGTCCATGATTGAGCTTGAAAGAGCTAAAAAAAACGACGCGACTGGCAGTACAGCAGTATCAGGCGCGTCCAACCCCTCGCCTGTTCAATGTCAGCAGTCACAGGACTTGTTGAACAACAAAACGTTGCCACCATTTTTATCGTTTTCTCTTTTGTCATCCCTTCATTTTCATTTGCCTCCCACGCCTCCAACAAAAACAGACTCCCATCACCATTCTCTCGGTGACATCTACTTGATCGCCCTCCTCTCCTGCCCTCCTTCTCTTCACTCTTCCCACATTCCCCTACTTTCACATTTCACGACCGTCAACAGCTGACATCTACAACATGGCAAAACAAGGCAAGCCAGCAAGTCATTCCAGGTACCTACCAAGCGACAAGACTTGCCCCGACTTTGTTATAGATAATTGTTGAATGGAACAAAAGAAAGAGAAACGAGATACAGGAGCTCGTTGTGTAACTGTTGTTGTTGTTGTTGTTGTTGTCGTTGTTTGGATCAAAAGGTTAACCGTTGTTCCGTTTGTCCAATCGTGCAGGCCTTTCACGAAGAAGAAACCATACATGGTCTCTACCCAATCGCCATCGGCCACAAGCTCTCCTTCGTCCTCTTCGTTCTCAAACCAGCCCACAAAACTCCCTCACCCTGCAAGAACCCCCAATATAACGCCACCCTCACGACCCTCTGCACCCACAACTCATCGCACTAAACTCGTTACTTCCTCAGTCTTCTCGATAAGGCTCCCTGCTCCTACAACCCCTCCTACACGACCTACTGTCGCGACTCATGCAACGAAACTCCCCCCACCCACCAAAAACCACGAGCTCTACCTTTCGACCCTATCTCCCCCAACCTCGAAGCAACAGCGCCCGGTTCCTGGTTCCTCACTTGTACAAACCCGAACGGCTCCATCCCGTATCAGCCCAAACCCCAAGCGTTCAACGTCGGCATTTGCGCCAGGTACATCACCTCGAAGACCAAATCAGACATCCCGGAAGATATCGCTAAGCGATCTTCGCATTGACACCATGTCAGTGTCCTCAACAGTCTCTCTAGATTCAACATCTTCTGCCGAATCTAATCGTCCTGAAGCGAGAGCTTCTCAGATGAAAATCACCCCTGTTGATCAGTCTATCAAGGTGCGTCGTACCTCTCATCGAACGATGCGATATGGCCTGACGTTAAAACTGCCGAGCTAATGTGACCCTTTCGTTTGGAACGAAATAGACTTTCTTGCGAATCCGCCCCTCGGACAAATCTTCCTCGATGTCAAATGACAGTAGCTATCTTGGAGTCTTGAACGATACCGATGTACTCATGGTACCACCACCAAGCGTAAGTTCCACTGGTGTCTAAATAATAATTTAATCCACCGTTTTTCCTCACACTAACCTCTCACGAAACTCAATTTCTTCCATAGCCAAAGCAACGAAAAACGTCCGAGTACAAGTTCACCAGAGTGTTTGACGAGTCAGCGACACAGTCAAGGATCTTCGAGGAGACCTGTTTACCATTGTTGACGCCCCTCTTTCGTCAAGACAACTACAAGGCACTTATTTTCTCACATGGCGTCACCAAGTCTGGAAAAACACACTCAACCATCGGATCACCGGAACAAGCTGGAATTATCCCAAGGACTTTGAAAGTTCTTTTCGACTCGATTGCCGAGAGTTCACAGGACGTCAACACACCCACACAATATCGGCCTTTCCGTGTTCATGATGTCGAGATCAATGTCGACGAGCGGAGGGACAACGAAGCCATGAAATCCATTCGTGCATTGGACAGCAATCTAGCAACATGGTTCCAATATCTCGCCATCGACCCATTAGACTTCAATATTAGAGATCTTTTGGTCGAGAACCCAAGCAACAGAAACTCGCAAGGTATGCCCTGCATTTTAATGACGAGCTGCATGTGGACTTTAAGTATTTCGTGCTTTTGCTTGCCTACTGACATACTGCGTCGTTGTAATATTAATCTTTGTAGTGGTGTCCTTGCCAGAAGGAATGAATTATTCGATCTGGATTTCGTGCGCAGAGATCTCCTCGGAAAGGATTTACGACCTCTTGGCAACGCCATCTGCGCCACCCGTACGATCGATCAAGTCGACCGATCCGAAACGCCCACAACTGTTCCTTACTACCGACAACGCCACTCATCAAAAATACATTCAAGACTTGCGAGAGGTCAACGTCAGGACACTGGAGGAGGCAATAATGGTTCTTCGAGCAGGATATCGCCAAAGACGGTTGTATACCGTTCTCACCAATAGACCGTCTCCAAGGAGCCACTGCATCGTCACAATCAAAGTCCTTAAGACACCTCAGTTTGGAGAAAGTGCACTGAAGGATGCAGCCAAAGGAAAGACGTCTATTTCGAGATTGTCAATTGTCGATCTCGCTGGATCTGAGATGCTTCGCACCATGACCAGCAGTGCGGGTCATGGAATCAAGGATCCAGGAAACGGTGACACAAGTTTGATTGTACTTGGTCATTGCCTGAAAGTTCTACGTTCAAATCGTACGACGAACTCAAAGGTAAATAATACCGGACTATTTTTTATCGGAATAGTTTCATCTCGGCGAACAGCGATACATATCCTAATCTTTCCCGTGTCGCTTTTCTTCTATTCTCTCGCATAGAACCCACAGGAAGTTCCATTTCGGCAGAGCAAGCTGACGCAGCTTTTTCAAGGATCATTGGAGGCCGGCCCTGCCAACTCTCAGGTGTGCTTGATTGCTAACATCAGCCCCTATCGATCCAAGTTCGACGAAACGACACGGACCCTGGAGTTTGCTACTTCACCCATAGAGTCTTCTCGGACACGAATAATGGACATCCACGTAGATTCCGAAACCTCGCTCAGCAATATCAAGCGCCTCTCAACTAGCCCTGGCTCAGTTTCGCACCAGCAGCCGACAACTGGCCAAACGATCGACGACTCCTCTTCCAAGCAGCGCCACACCGGAGATGTTACCATGCTATCCCAGGGTCAAAACGAAACTTCCGACATGGACTTTGACGAGGACAAGAGTTGTGACAAACCTATCGAGATTGAGTCGGAGGAGGCGGTCATGGTCGAGAAGGAACGCCCGTTGGCAGAACAAAGCGACGCCACGACTGTCTCGGGATCGATTCACTGTGTTTCTGTCAGATGCCTTGAGACGATTACCAGCCTGCAGGAGAAATTTGACAGGCACCGGGAGGCGTTCGAGATGCAGATTAGCACTCGCGATCAGGGATTGGAGACTCTGAAGAATCAGCTGGCTGAAAATTCGAGAAAGATGGAGAAGCAGGAGAAGAGTTGTCAGATCCAGGACAAGGAGATACAAGAATTGAGGGTGGCGCTGGTTAAGAACGATGACGACCGAGCAGCTCAAGACAGCCTCCAGGCGGTCTTAAAGCAGGAGATCAAAGCCTTGAGGGACCAGCTGGCAGAGACTGAGAGGGATAAAATGGAGCGGGAGAAGGAAATTCTATCCCGGAACGAGCAAGTCCAGGAATTGAAGGTAGCCTTGGCCGAGACTATCGCCAACCGAGTCACGCCGGAAACGGCCCACTCGCTACACCAGGACATCAAGTCCTTGACAACTCAGCTACTGGAGAGTGCAAGGAAGAAGGAAGAGTTGGAAGAAAGAGTTCGGTCCCGCGACGAGGAAGTCCGAGAGTTGAAGCAAGAGGTCGTCGACGCCGAAGCCACTCGAGCCTCACAGGAAACCCATCACAACTCAGTAGTGCGGTCCTTAGAGGTGAAAATCGAGGGCCTGAGAGCCGATTTGAAACACGCAGCGTTCGAGCGACGAGAGCATGATGAAGCGATGGATGTACGGTTTCAAGAGCAGGAGGACAAACTTTTGGGACAGATGCAGGCACTGGCGGATAGCTTGAACGTTAACCATGAGCTGGAATTGACTCAGCTGAGAGAAGCACTGGTCACGAGCGACAAGAAGTGTCTTGCGATGACAGAACGGTTCCAGTCGGGCGATCGCGATCAGAGCATGGTCGTACTTGTGAGAGACTTGGAAGCGGCCGATGAGACCCGATCGGTGTTGGAGAGAAAGTTGGCAAAGGCGAACGAGACTATCGACGCATGGAATACTTGGTTCGCAGACTCTCCGGTCACGAAACTGGCCCGAGGCGCTGCTCATGCTTCTGTTCCAGACTTGACAACCGTTGCTGCCAGTGATCGCTCTGCTCCAGATGACTCATTGCTCGCCTTGGACCAAATTAATACCAATTCGGTGGCCGCGGAAGTGTTGGCGACGATTAAGGACGCAGGAGACATGGCTGTGGAACAGGCTACTCTGGAGGAGGACTTTGTGGAGCATGTCGACGAGGCCATAGCCTTTAGGGACGTACTACACGACGACCCTCTGAACGATCCTCAGAACAACCCTCAAGGCGACCCTCAGGGTGACACTCAAGACTACATTCAGGTCGAACCTCAAGATCATCTTCAGGACGATCCTCAAGACGACCCTCAGAACGAGCCTCAAGGCGAACCTCAGTTCAACCCTCAGGACGCCGATGAGACCACGACAGGGGATCGAACAGAGACCGTTGTAACTGAGCAGACCGGGTCGGCACACATCAAGCATGGAAACCAGTCATCGGATCCCTCACTTGACGTTAAGACAGTATCCCGTCCTGCTGTATCTGCTGCCATCGCTCATCCAGACTTCGTGAACATTATTGAAATCGAATCTGACTCGGAAGGTAATGGAGACACACGGCTTGCTTTCGGATCGTCCATTTATATATGCAAATAAGTGGCCAGGCTTTTTAACGCTTTTATTTATTTCATTTGCCTTAGATGAGTACCATGCCACGCTCAAGTGGACGAAAATAAGCGATCGATTTGCGCGGGTTCAGCAGTTCGCCGAGTCAAGTGCCGAATCGAGTCGACAGTCATCGCAGGACACAAGTGATAAGGCATCGTTCAAGGCCAAAGATTCCAAGCTGTCGACCAATAAGCGCACAAGTACTCGATCGAGATCGTTGCCAGGCCATCAGGAAACGCTGACGACTATCACATCTCGATCCTCGCCAGCCAGAGTGACACGCTCTCGCTACTCGCTTCCCAACAACCCGACCGTGAGCTCCCAAACTAGGTCTTCGGCGATCCAGCCTCCAATCAAGAAGACGAGACTGTCGACCGGCACCAAGTCGTCTCTGCTGTTCAAGGATAGTGACATCGATGAGGATCAAGAGCGTTCCCAGGTGGAGGACAGCGTGGGTCCGTCATTGCCGCAGACGTCAAAGACATCCAACATCCAGACTGAAGAGGGCGTGGAGTCGGGTCTTGACACCACTGTGGTCCACCCCGTAGCTGGTAGCTTTGAGACGACTTATGCGATTACAGCCCAGGAGCCCTCCAACCTGCAAGTTCCCGTGACCCCTCAAGAATCGAAGAGAGTGGCCGCCCAAGGATCTCCAAGGGATGAGGACGACGCCATGCTGCTTGCACCCGGTCTTGTTGCTAGCGAGGACGATCAAGAAGGGGGCCGGTCGCCAGACTTTACTCCTGAGAACGTCATCCAACCGGACCTTTCGCTAAACTTTGGAGTTGAAGACATGCAGGCGGAACCTTCCCCAGACTTTGAACCCGAGGACGACTTGCCAGCGCGTCCTGTGCAGAACGCTGGACCTGAGGATTACCTACAAGCAGACGAGTACGAGATGGCACAGGAAGGTTCGCATGATGGTAGCGAGGATACGTTGGCGAGGAGTGCCCCTGGCGACCGAATGGAGTTGCCGCGCGCGATTGACGACCATATCGGCACCCCTGCGGCAAAAATATCTCCGGTCCGACCTATTTACCCAAAGCTTGAGTTAATGACCCCTTCTCCACGGCGAACATCTCCATCGCGTCCACCTGTCCTCTCAAAGTATGGGGCTGCGGACGACAAGTGGACTAATCCTACGTGGGAGTCCTTTGACGCCAGACTGGGGGAGCATGAGGCTCCTTTGGAGACTCCTGACCGATTACGTTCATCATGGCCCCGTCCTGCTCTTGATGTACCTATGACCAAGCTGGATCCGTCGTTGACTACAGAGAGAGACCCGGAGTACCCTCTGATATCCCATGTTGACGATGATTTGGATTATGACGGTGAGAGGTATCACAGCCGCCAGGTCGGAGATATGGATGGTGACGATGAGTCCGATGGGGATAAGGATTTGAATGGGGCGATATCGGAGTACGACAGCGCGCAGGAATCGCTTGATACCGAAGATTCGAACGAGTTCCCGCTTGAGACGAAGGCGAAGATTGATGCAGGGGACAAGGAGAACGATGACCCAAAAAGTAATAAGAAGGTAGAGCCGCAGTCAGCCAAGGCCATGGGAAAGGGCAAGGGCAAGGGCGAGATGAAGGCGATTGATGATGATGAGCTGACGGTCAAGGACGAGGATGAGGACAGCGAATCGATGAAGAAGGATGTGATGATGTGTGGACTGAGGCCGAAGTTGAAGAAGAGGAAGCTGCGACAGGCGCCGACGGTGTTTTCGGATGAGATGGACGAGAAGGTTGACATGTATGTTCAGCCAGCCAAGAATAACGCGTCCAAGCAGCTCCATCGCAAGCTGAAGAGCAAGAGCAAGAGCAGGATGCACTAAAAGCATCTGCTGCTGCATGCTACCTACCACCAACACCACCTCGTCGGTTTGCACACCCCCACCCCTCCACCCACCCATTGCAACCCCCTTGTACATATTTCACATACAAACACATACACATACACTTTCGCACTCCAACAATAGCTTTCGATAGCAGACAAGTGACAAACATTAACACATTGTTAAATGAAGTGGGCTCAAATAACCACAGGGAGAAAATGAAAGAAAAAATGTAGTGAAAGAGGGGACGAAGACGCCTTTTTTGGACGAAATTCGCCCAGCCTGACTGCCTGTGCGTGCCTGCCCAGCCTCATGTGTGATTGATGATTGAATGATGCAGAGCGCCATGGTGTGAGTCTGACAATGAAGTGGCAATGGATGTATGGCTGTATTGCAGGAGGAAAATCACACCACACGACGACAACAACAACAGCAACAACAGCTGCTCGCAGTTTAATCTTAGTCACATTCACCTCTTCACATATTATTTTCATTCTCTTCTTCTCTTCTTCTCTTCTTCTCTTCTTCTCTCTGTTCATTCGTACCTCTTCTACTTTTACTTCATCATCATATTTCTACCCCCTACCTTCTCCTCGTCATTTACACACATAGATACCATCTACAAACCTGCCCTCTCTCATCTTCCACACTCGCAAAAATCTCTCCTCTCACACACTCACTCGACCCCAAAGGAAACAACCCAAACAAAAGAAACAAATTCTCGTTACCCTGTCCTCACTCACTCACTCATTCACTCACTCATCACTCACTCATTCACTTATTCACACACTGGACATCCCAACTGCTCCGCGATTCAACACCCCGCCCATGTGTCGAATGCTCCTGTACAAGGGCAGGCAGCCCATCCAGCTTGCCCATGTAAATACACAGACTGCAAACTTCCAACACACATTACCCCTTCTCTGCACACTGCACAGACACATTATTCCTCGTCTTTCTTTTCTCCGTCAATGCTGCAATGAACAATGGTGAAAGAAACACTCATTCACATTCCATTCTTCTTGAACCCTCTTTTTTCTTTCCTCATACAACTCTCAACCTTTTTTTTTGTGTTCCGAATACCCCTTGCTGCCGACGAAAACCTCAGCTATTGACCAAGCCGGCACACTCCATCATCAACCAGTCCTTTGACTCGAGGTTGCGACTTGACCACAGACGACCTATCAACGGTAAGTGCCTTCTTACCCTTGAGTGAAAAAGGCATAGAGCCAATATTAAAAGGTTGACCCCTTTTTTAGGTCATTGTGGATCTCCTGCTGGAATGACACAATGGAACCATGTGTTCGCATCCCCCCTATTGAATTGAATTTGACTCAACTAATCCCTCATTCAATCGCCTTTATTGACTTTTGTCCGTCCTCTTGATCTTTGCCTCCCATGGTCGAATGTCAATTTTCTTCTCTTCTTCCTTTTCACCTTACTCGCCTCGTCCCTTTTCTCTGGAATCTAGGTGATGGTTTCGGTGTCGGTAAGTTTGTAGCTGTTTCTTACTGTCCATGAATGAGTTTTTCGCGGTATTCCATTACCTGTCACGAATGAGCGGCGGTTGAGTCGGGTCTCACAATTGGAGAGTCGAGCCTGCGTCAGCAACAAAGGAACAGAAGGGAGAAAGAAAAAAGGCCATTTCTTTGTTTGCACTTTGACGCACTTTTACTATGCTTTGTGGAAAAGAACGCCATTCAGGGGTGTCTGGACCTTTCTGTTCTGTTCTTTGGAGGAGGCTCGAAATGGAAGGGGATAGAAGGGAGAAGGAGGAACTAAGGAGATGAACAGTACCGTTTGGTCTCCCACTCCTCAGTCCATTGGAGGCGATAAAAACGAAACGGACTCTCCCTCCCCCTCTCTCCCTCTCCCATGTATGCAGTATGAGTCGTGCGTACCCTGAAAAGATGATCGGAAAACGTCAATTTTACGCTCGATACTGAATCGATATCATTGTTATTTTTTCCCTCCCTCTCGTGCTCTACCCATTGGTGCCTGACAACTGCCACATTAACAACGACAAAAAACACAATAGGATGGTATGAATCCGCGCCAGATTCTGAACTAGGCAGCTCTCCTTGCATCTTCACTTCGGTCACGCCTGCATGGAACAACATGAACTTGATCCGACTGGCCGACAAAATAAAGAGCCCTCTTGTCTTTGCCCATGTACGTGCCTCGACGGCAGGTTCAGTCTCGGAAAGCAATTGTAAGTTTGTCCAGCCTCAAATGCCTTTCTCAAAATCATACACACACGCGCGCACTCGACGGGAACACAATTGGCTTGACCTTGACTTGACAAAGGAGAACAATACAACGCAATACAATACAAAACAAACACATGAAGAAAAAAGGAAGCGCCTTCGGAGAATGGTGGAAGGGCGAATGGATAATGATCAATTGAATTCGGCCTCGTAATATTACTATCAGCGATTGCTCTCTCCTCCTAATCACCCCACTCTTTTCTTCCTCCATTCCTCTTACCATTTGCTCCTTCGGATAGGCCATCCCTGGCAGTACGGGCGTCTGATGTTTATGCACAATGGCAACATTGCCAATTTCCACTTGGTAAGGAGCGAGACTATGGGCCCAAATGACGCGACTCTGACGGCCATTGACACCATCTATGCACCTCTCTCGTCTTTTTTGTTTCGGTCTTCCTCATTGGCGTGTTGTCGTTTGTTGTTGTTGGTGTTTGTTTCCCTTTTTTTCCTTTTGTTGGTTGCTCTGATTGTTGTGTTTGTCTTTTCGTGACATCTCCTTGGTGTGTTAGTGGAATGTCTCTGATGAAAGTCGATGGTGTGGTCCACCTCAGCAAGAAAGACGCGGCTGTTTATTCTTGGTGGAAGATGTGAATCATCGCCGCGTCTTCTCTGTTTACAATTTGGGAGCAGCAACAAGACTCATGTACTCGCTCATCAGTAAAGGACGAACATCTGAACTGTTTTTATATTTTCAACTGTGATGATTTCTTTAGATCAAGAGAAAGGTTCAAGAGTCCTTGCCAGACGAGATCTATTTCAACGTGAACGGTAACACAGACTCTGAATGGGCATTCGCGGTCTTTCTTAGTCAGCTCAAAACCCCACTCCAGGCTGAACCGTTTTGCCATCAGGAGCTCCAGGAGGCCGTGGTCAAGACGATAGCCAAGCTGAATGCCTGGATCAAGGACGCTGCCAATGCAACGACTCCTACGACGCCCGGCAGTCTCGGGATTGCCCACGACGATGGAGCCTCGATGATGAACTTTGCTGTCACGGACGGTGTCACGGCGGTCTGCTCGCGGTACATCAGCTCGAGGCATTTGGAAGCCGCAAGTCTTTACTACTCCTCGGGGAACCGATTTGAGAAATGCAACTCGTCGCATTACCGGATGGTGAAGGATAATAGGCGGCAGGACATGGTGGTGATTGCATCGGAGCCTTTGACGTTTGAGAAGGCCGACTGGTTGACGATTCCGACCAACTCGGTCATAGTGGTGACCAGCAAGATGAATGTGTTGATCTACCCCGTCGTCGACGAATACCATAACCCGATATCTCGGGGACGTGGTAACGTGGAGCAAGATATCCCTGTTGTCGTTGCTGAATTGAAGGGCGAGAACCGAGCGGATGGAGCGAGAGACACCGAAA
This sequence comes from Linnemannia hyalina, assembly GCA_019671135.1. Taxonomy (NCBI): domain Eukaryota; kingdom Fungi; phylum Mortierellomycota; class Mortierellomycetes; order Mortierellales; family Mortierellaceae; genus Linnemannia; species Linnemannia hyalina. Next base: position 2,858,625 of record JAHRHY010000002.1, on the reverse strand, counting down.
ATCGAGAGATTGTCTTTGTTGAGGGTCAAGTACAGAAGCCAACTGCGCTGAGTATTGAGATTAACATCCGAAACGGTGACCTTACTGGGTTTGATAGTGGAAGCAGTGCGCCTTCGACACCTACCTCATCCTCACAGCCGTCATCCTATATACCCTCTTCACCCTCGGCCTCCTCCATGTCCTTGTCGACTGAATCTCTTCGATTGCCTGCAGTACCCGGATACACCAAACCCTCTGGTGAGGACTCTGTGGATGAAGAGTGCAATGGTAGTGATCCCGATTATGGCCATGAGGCTGACAACGACGACGATGATGATTCGGACAACGAAATTGAGGCAGACTATCGGATCTTCCCTAGTAAGAGACGCGCTTTGTCTGGCTTAAAATCCTCCTCCCTTACCGCAAGGTTTGGTACTCCTAGAGCTTCTCCTGTGGCCCCGGTTACGAAAGTAGCGACGTCGATTGAGCGGAACGCAGGTCGAGACCGCTCCTCCTCGTCTTCGGTGTTTCTTCCACTGTAGGCTTTTTTTGTTCTTTTGGCGGAGAGCGTTTTTGTGATTGGGGACGAATGTTTCAAATAAATTAATTTCTACGCCGCCACCAAAATAAAGTGAGGGGGAGTTTTTTTTTTTTATTTCCGCGTCGATCAGTTCTTTGCGATTGGATGAGAGAGAGAGAGAGGGAGAGGGGGAAAGGAGGGACAACGCGTTGAGCATCGAACACGCCGCTTCTTTTTTCATTTAGACATTACACAGGATAACAACGACTACGCAGTTGCAGAGAAAAATTAGGAGGATACATTATTATGTGGTACAGTACATTGGTGGTATTAGAGATAAGTAAATACAAAATGAAGCGCTCATTTGAAGTAGCCAGTGGCCTGCTGTTGTCCCTGACGACACCTCTCCTTCTTCTCCCTCGCAAACTCCCTCGCCTGGTCCTTACCCAAATCTACATCAACCCTCAACAGCACAATAACCCCCAACACAATCAATCCCAACGGGAACCAGAACGCCTTGCGGTAATCGTGGACATACGTATAAATCGCACCTGTCACAAAGGGACCCAACCACGACGATCCCTTATCCGCCAACAGGTATAATGAGAACCACTCATTCTCATCCCCTACGGGACACAGTTCCGAAAGCATGACCCTCATGGAGGAGTAAAAGGTGCTGATGATGAGGCCAATGTAGACCGTACAAGCCCACCCTTCCCCAACAGTGCGGAGTCCAGCCTTGTCGGAGAAGTATGGGGCGATGACGAGGTAAGCCATGAGGAGGGAGTAGAAGCCGAGACACAGGAGGATCATGAATTTTGTGGTGAGGGACCAGTATTTGCGGATGACCATGAATAGGTAAGCGCCGAGGGAGGCCATGAGGGCAAGGAGGACGGAGATGATGATGGAGTGGGTGTGAGTGAAGGCTAGTTCGCGGTAAAGGATGATGAAGAGGATTGCGGGGATGGTGTTGATCCCGTCCGAGAGGATGAACCAGGCGATCATGAACTTGAAGATCTCGGGCAGTTTCCGGAACGATGTCAACGTTTTGTACGCTATTATCAATGAGGTCGATGAGTATGGTTGATTAGAAATAGGAGGTTATGACTTTGAGGCAAAGCATTACCATAGAGACAAGAGGGAGGAAGGGACTTACTTTTGGACCAGGAATAAACAACCCAATTAGTCCCCTCGGGCAACGGTTCATTAGGCCTCGCATCCAACCAAGGGGCAATAACAACCATCCACACCAACCACCAAACTCCCGAAAACGCAATCGCAATCTCCAAACTCAACGAACTCTCCTTCATACTCCACGAGATCCCAATGCAGAACCCATGGATCAACACCGAGCCGATATTCGCAACCACGACCGACATTGCCGAGAGATCATTAATCTTTTGTTCCTGAATCTTGCGGATGATGGCCAGGGACTCGCCTCGGGATTCGGCAGAGAGGACTTCGGGGTGGGCTCGACCGTAGAGGGGTAGGAAGGAGTGGGAGAAAACGCCAGCGATGTTGAAGAATGTCCATCCGAGGGGGGAGAGGATGGCTCCGACCCAGAAGAGGGAGGGTTTGTAGATGATGAAGAAGGCGCAGGCGTTGATGCAGCCTAGGACGGAGAAGGCGATCAACAGGGTCTTCCTGTACGCTATTAATATATCCATCCCACATGAAGGAAAAGAGATGACCATCGGAAGAAAAAAAAGAAGGGTCAATTGTTAGATGCATGGAGTGGCAGGGTTGATGTTGCAAACTCCTTGTTTATTACCCTTTGTTCATTACCCAGTATCGCTTGGCCCCTTCCCTCCAACTGCGCACGCACAAAGGGAGCTTCGACTGATTGCATTTTGCAACACTTTGTCAGCTGGCAACAGCCTTCGTCTTACAGCTAGATCCCATTTCACTTCTTGTCTTCAGTCCCCTCCTTTTGAATGCTGGTTTCCACGGCTCTCTTTCTATTATATCTGGAGTAAATGTAAGAGTCCCTGGCTCCCATTACCACCCCTTGACGCTCGTTTCGCCCTTCCTCTTTCTGCGCTTCCTCTCTCTTTCTCGCTCTCTTTTCTTTCCACGGAGATGTCCCTCCTTTCCTTCTTTTTTCATGTCAAAACATAATGAAGCTCACATCGATAAATCAAAAAAAAAAAAGCCTTCCAAGGAAGAACTTACATCCGTGGTCAGCAACAGCAGAGATAGACAACGACATGAAGAAACTCAGAATCGACGACAGCGAAGAAATATACAAGGAAATCGTGCCCGGTTCGAGGTAATGCCCCAAAACGGGGGTGACACATTTATAACCGGGCACGGTGGTGTTGCAAGGGATGGCGTGGTTGGATGCCTCGAAGCCGGCCTTGGAGGCCATATCTTGGATTAGCAGCGGCACAAGGAGTGCGGAGGCTACCCAGCCATATCCACAGTATCTATATGTGTTGGTTGGTGGATGTAAAGGAGAGGGATGAGGAGATGTGAGAATGTAGAAAAGTGTTCAACGTGGCCCTTGAACGTTGAAAGAGAAGAAAAAAAACTTACGTTGCATTTTGGATGTACTAGAATGGAACAAAGAAAGAGAGGAAGGAAACAAACATGAAAAAAGGTTAGTTCTTAGGCCTGGTTCAAGATCCTTTTGTTTTTCTCACCTAATCTCAACAACCAGACTTGATAAATGACTAATGAGAAGAGATCATACCCAAGCCCATTCTTCAGATTTCTTCAGGGGTGGGACAGAAGGTTGATGGTTCTGCTTCTCTTCATAGTCGGTCAGATCCAAGTCTGTGAGCGTCGTAGTGCTGTCCGAAAGGAACCTGGAGGGTGGCATTTCTTCTCAACGAAAGATGCCAAAGAAAAGGAAGAAGAAGGAGTTGGCAAGTGGTAAGAAGGTAAGGGTTGGGGAAAGTGTGAAAGAAGAGTCGAATAGACTGGGCAAGGAAGAGCGGACGCAAAATATTTCGTTTTTGGGGAAGAGCGATGATTGGGTAGACGGTTGTTGTGGGTATCAATTTATGTGAGAGAGAGAAAAGAAGAGCGATGGTTCACAAGGCAAGTATTGGGTGCAGGGGGGATGGGGTATTGACAAAAACAAAGAAGATTGTGAAGGAAAGAAGAAAAAGATAGATGCCGACTCCGTTTTATGTTCTTCCAAGACTTTGAAGGTAAAAGGGGAGAAGGAGAGAGCGTATGCAATCAGCGTTACCGACTGAATGTTACTACAACCCTTCTTTTTTCTTCTTTCTTGACGTCCTCAAAGTAAAGAGGTGGATAACAGGCAATGCATAAGTAGTCTTGAAGGGCAGTAAACCTCTTTGTCAGATAGCCAAAAAAAAAGGTGTGGTTCTATTGAATGGTATGATCGGCTTGGATCCTTTGTCTGTTTTCTGTGGTTGTTGCTGGTTAAGACGAAGTAGTGATAATGATGACTGTAGTGATGGTGGTTACTTGACGGATGCATACTGCCAACTGAAAGGGCTGAGTGTGAGGGAGAGAGACTTTCAAGTGTGGCATGGCAATAATAGCGTTGGTCTACCAGAATTCTCTCTGACAACAAAACTGCTATTCCATTGTACGCCAAGTGAATGGTCGTATGAGGGTCTCGTCCTTTCAACCGTTCGTTCCTTTTGTTCATTTTTCATCCGATGACTGTTGTCCGAATGAACTAAGAAGTACATAGCCGCGACGAGATCATTGTCTCCGGGGGCCGAAGAGTCAGTAATCGTATCAATTGAAGAGAGGGTCATGATCGACATCGTTCGTAATCACAGTAAAAGAAGCAAGATTTGTTCTTTTTAACCGTTGCAAACACAGAGTGAAATCTAAGGTGGTATTATTTGGTGTGAAAATTTAGTACTGAGGAAGTTTGACGACCATGCCCTCTAGTTCTGGCTGAATCTTGATCTGGCAACCGAGTCGAGAGATATCATCCTTGCGTCCAACGGCATACTCTAACATATCCTCCTCCCCATCTGTGACAGCGGTCAACCGTGCGTTGAATGGAGGCTCAATGTATACATGGCAGGTGGCACATTCTAAATAAGATCCAGACACGAGTTAAAGGATTAGTGTGACGTCCCCTCCCCACTCCTATGACATCAATTCTCCACAAAAGGATGATTTTCCCGTTCACCCAAATAAAAACTTACCCAGCTGGCCACCGCAGGTACACTCCAGTGCTTGGTAGACGCCCTGGCGACTGGGATCCTTGTCCTTGACAATATCCAGAATGCGTTCGCCGACCTTGGCATCAATCTCTGTCCTGACCTTTTGGAACGTCTCAAAAATGATCTTGACCCTCTGGGGCTCCTCAGTAACCCCACTACTGCCAGTCTTTGGGGTGGAGGGCTTGTTGGACTCGACCGAGACAGCATTGACCTGCTCCTTCAGCCCGTCATCTTCGTAGAGCTCCTCGCCAGGGGCAGAGAACAATCCACGTGGCTGCTCATCTTGCTGCTGGTTCTTTGGTGAAGGCCAAACCATCCTTGACTTTTGCTTCTCCAGAACCTCCTCGTACAACTTCAGTTGCTCCTGTTTGTTCATTCCGATCCGCCCTCTCCACTTATCAATCATAACGGGATCCGCCGCTCTCTCTCTGACACCTCCCGCAATCCCACCATTCGCAAGTGCATCAAACAAGATCTGCTGAGCATCGTTCGAGTCCAGTTCCGAGAGGTTGCCGTGCCAATCTCCCGAGGGGTACATGATGGTGTTGGGAGCGAACTTGTGTCCTCCAATATGACTGATTCCATAGATCTTGACAGAATTGGTCAACCCAGTCATCTCGACCATATCCTTCAGGATCTTGAACATGTCTCCTCCACGCTCACCACACTTGCAATCACGCGATCCATGAATGCAGACCATGACCGCACTGGGCTCCTTGACCAATTGGATCGTCACAGGCTCGCCGCTTCCGGGGACTAACTCTGTCGTCCATTTGTCGTCGTCACTGTTAGCTTCCTGAATCTGTTTCTCCAATGCGGGGCGAAGGGTGCCGATAGGGTGTTGCTCCAGGTACCGAGTGAGATCCTGGAACGCCTCTGTGCGGACATTGAGGAACTTCACATTGTCGGGGAAGAGGATCAGATCGTGTCGAGGACCCTTTGTGGGGAGCGCATTATCTTGTGGGGGTTCGGACCCATCCTCGACCCAATTGACCTTGACTTCCTGGCCACGGACAGCGGTCATGAGGAGGTTGTGGTAAATATCTGCGAGCTCGGGTTTCTTGATCCAGTTCATGGACTCGACGCCCGTACAGATCACGAGGTGGCGCTTGTAGGCTGGTGCTGAGCCCTGGATCGGCTCTTCCTCTTGCTGTTGTGCCTCTCCTGCTGCCACTGGTGTGCTGTTGTAACGATTAGTTGTTGTGGAAAAGGTGCGAGACGACGGCGAGTACGAGTGGGCGTAAGAAGACAGAGCTCTGAGGGTGAATGTCGAAGTTGCTCTAGGAAGCTGGATCCCATTGCGGACGGAGGATCTGAATGTAGGAGGTTGAATGAGTGATCGAGTGTGGGTGACATGAGCATGACTTGACTGTGAGACTCGAGCGATCAGTCCGGTGTGTCCTGTCCTTGGGAGAGCTGCTATCCGGTATGCGATCGACATGGCTTGTAGTTGTTGGATCTAGTGGTCGAGTAAGGTGAAAGTGGAATCTCGGAAAAAAGGATTTCGGGAGGAAAAGTGAAGAGGGCGGGAGGAAGCCCTCTACCCCCACTATTTGTAGTTTTTTGCAAGCAACGAATCTGATAAGGTTTTTTCCTTTCTGGGATTCCCTCCAGTGTCCAATTGCCACGGCATTTCTTTTAGGCATTGAGTGGCTCCTCTGGACCACTAAGACTAGAGGGATAATACTTTGTTTACAATGACAGCGGGTATCAGAGTGAGGGTACAGAGGAGAAGAGGAGAGGAGAGGAGGAGAGGAGGAGAGGAGGAGAGGAGGGGAGGAGGGGAGGAGGAGAGGATTGGATCGTCATGGTGTTATGTACTAGTATCCCATGGTGGCACACGCCAAGAAGACCACTGAGGAAAATACAATTGGCGTCTTTTGGGCCTGTCGGCATCTTCCGCCATTGGGAAAATTCTTTTATTATTTGACATCTAGTATCGTACAAGACAACGAGGGTATATAGGAGTGGAGCTGAAAAAAAAGAGGGAGATCTAAAAGTTCATGAATGTACTCTTGCGCCAGAACGGATAAACAACCAACGCCGACAAAAACACGCCAAGAGTAATAGCAACCGAAACATTAATCATCGTCAACACAAACGTAAACCCCTGCGAGGGATCACTCCCAATGATCGCTAGAATCCCACGCACACCCACACTCCCTGGAACAAGCAATAACACTCCACTCAGCAAGGGGACATAACTCAATTGGCCTGTGACGCGACCATAGAGTTGGCCTGTGACGCCGACTGCAAATGCAGCAATGGCTGCTGTGATCTGGGGTCCACTCTTGAGGAATAAAGTGAGGACGAAACCGACGGATGTGACGAGGGTCATGCCGAACCATTGGCGGAGATGGGCGTTGAAGACAATGTTGATCGATGCTGAGACGGCGGGGTAGATGAGAAAGTACCACCAACGGTTGATTGAGTGTTTGCATGCGTCGGGCGAAGCAAGTTCTGTATGTCCTGAAACCTATTTTGTCATAGGAGAAAAAGGAGCGAGTGTGTTAATTTGATTGAAAACGAAGACCACAACATTTACATAAAACAGACGAGAAATGCCAAAACTTACATAACCCCAGAGCTCAGCGCCAATGGTGAGCCCAAACCCGAGAAAGAAAGCATACATGAGGGCATAGAACATCCTCACAGCACCTGAAACAATGTTCCTGCTGGACAATTCCATGATGGCCTGGGTCAGCAACAAACCAGGCAGTAACACCACTACACCAGCCAAGGCAACCGCCTCAAAACAGACCCGATCTCCAAACGACTTTGCCAAGAACCCGACCAAGATACTCGCTGTAATCTCAAACACATTTCCGTACACCGGGAACCTAGACGCAACCACACCAAGGACACCGACCATCAGCCCACAGAATCCTGCCAGCGCCATGTCGTACCACCCACCACCAAATGCCAGTGGTGTAACAAAGGCAGACGATCCCAACCATCCCAGTAGTGTCAGCCACAATGGGTAAATGGGTGGCTCCAGGGTGACCCTCTCCAAATCCCTGTTGGCATCCTCAACACTCTCACCTCGGAGAACTGCCAGTGCAATCTTGTGGACCTGTGCCAGCTTGTTCATGTCCATGCCTTGAGAGCAGCGAAGGTGGCGAGTATCACTCGTATGCGTTTCTGGATCGCTAAAGGAGATGGTCATCAGACCGGGCAGCAGTGCAAACGAGGCATCGACGTCCATCTTCCTGGCCAACTGAGCGCATGTCTCCTCGATTCGGTGTGCTGGGGCTCCATAGAGGACCAACGACTTTGCCATCATGATCAGAAACGACTGTCGGGTCAGGATCTCGGCGATGTCGCGGTGAATGCTCCTGTGGTCCGTCGCCGCTCCTTTGACGCTGCGTCCTGACTTGCGTTTCCGCTGTTGTTGCTGTGGATCCCGCTCAAAGACTGTCGAGTTACGTGGAGAGACCCTGGGTGTGGTGGTGACGGAAGGCGGAGCACTGTCCTTCAGGCTGGTCGTGGAGTTGTTTCGGGAGGTAGCGCGGTAGTAAAAGCCCTTCTTCGTCTTTTTGAGCGTTGAAGAGTTCTTGTTAGTCGTTGATGAGGTCTGGGAGGGTGGAGGAGAGCCAGAGGTAGAAGCAGCAGCAACGGCGGCGGCTTCGCTCCGTTGGAGTTTAAGAAGTTGACTGAGGATACCGCCCTTGGGCTTACGGCGGCGGAAACCTTCTGAGGGATCGATCTTGTCAAGTTCGACTGGGTCAAAACGGGCATGCTTCTCGTCTGGGTACTTTTCGCCACCCGGGGCATCCTGATCCATTTTGGCGTCGTATTCGTTATCGCTGATATTCCCCTGCGCTAATTGACCCATGTTTGACTCCAGGTCCAGGACGACAGCATCCTGATGATGAACTCGACCCGTGATGGCTCTCTTCAGTGAACCCAAGGATATATTATTGTTCGACAGGTCGGTAGGCGTAGCACCAACGACAGCAGCGGAAGAGGAAGAGGCACCATTGGCATCGTTATGGCCGTGATGGTGATGGGGGTGACTCGAGAGGTCCTCCATGAGAATCTTGGAGGGTCGACGCTTGGCAGCAGCATGGACCTGAGAGAGCGTGGGTAAGGGTACAGTTCCGGAAAAGGATCCGACAAGTCCAGGGTCTTCGATGGCTCTGGCAAATCGTTCGACTCCCAGGCTTAGCTTTTGCAACTCAGCTGTGGGGGTCCCCAGAGGAGTATCCTCGGGGGTTGAGGAGGAAGACCCTGCAGGATTGAATGGATTGATCGGTTCTAGCGGGCCTGGAAATCTCTTGGACGACGTTGACGGGAGAGCGAAGCCTGAGGATGCACCCCCTGCATGCATCTGCTGTTGGAACTGATGTTGTTGCTGCTGCTGCTGCTGAGGTGAGGTGATATGGGATGAGTGTGCTTGAGGGACAACCGGGCTGGTAGTGGTGGTGGCAACTTGGGGTGGATCTTGTGTGACGAGAGGATGAGGAGGAGGTGTGGCTGCGGCCTGGCTGTGATAACTTCCAATCGAGCTCGTGGATTGATCTGCCATGGTTCTTCTTGTAAGGGTGATATGATGCGATTTGTAAGGAAGATGTAAAGGTGAAGGGGGAGGGTTGAAGGAGTGAGGAGAAAAAAAAAGAAAAAAAGAAAAGGAATCGACGAATGGCGAGCGAAACGGCTCTTTTTTGTTCTTGTGATGGCCCCTACAACTTAAGAGGTAGTCTTATCTGGGTGTATGCGTCAACCACCACGGACAAGGATTGTTAAAGAGAAGGTCCAGAGACCAATAGACTTTTCTTCGTACTCTCGATCTGAGAGCAGCAAAGGTGAAGAGGTGAAGAGTAGAAGAACAAGAAAAAAAAGAAAAAAAAAAAGAGGTTGTTTCTCAAACGGCCATTGGTCACACATCCGATTTGCCTCCTGCAGAAGCACGCTGTCGCCAGGGCAGAAGAGACGGAGTATCAACAGAATCGGATGCCAAAAAAGAAGAGGGAAATGAGCCTTCTGGACGTTGTGTGGTGTGAGGGCAGTGTTCGCCTGAATCGATCGCAAGGGGTTTGCTCGATATGAAGGCATCATTACACCTTATCGACAAACAACTTCTGAACCCTCGTGCGCTTCACGACGCCTTATCGTAAATAAACACAACAATCCTAACAAAGAACAAACCTTCCAGCTCATCAACCTTCATTGCTATTGTGAATGATGTCTTGAACCCAGCGATGTCGCGAAGAAGGGGAATCTCATCACTTTACTCGAATGGAATTCTCGCCTGTGGCTTTTTCTTCCTCGTCATGACTTCATGGAATGATTCTTGACACCAAAGTCGTCTCTCCCCTCTATTGCTTTTCTCTGCTTTGCACTCTCCAACCCCGAACCCCGCTTTCTTCTCTTCAAATAACAACCCCAGACGCAAAATATGTTTTCCAACGCGTTTCGATCGACAGTGCAGTTGCGTGCAGGTGTCTGTTCCTTCTCCACCACGAGGTACGCACAACTCTTGCACCCTCGTATCAATTTTCCCACGCACTGCGCATAATGTTTCCAAGTAGCAATTGATTGACCCCTCATCACAACGGGCGATAGACTACTCCTAGCGGGAAGACCCAAGATCTACACTAAGACTGGTGACAAGGGAACATCGGCTCTGTTCACAGGCGAACGTAGACCAAAAGACGATGTCGTCTTTGATGCACTTGGTAACTATTACCGATACTGCTGTTCCTCACGCTTTACTGCTTATTGATGTTGACAATTGCATTCCAACTGTCGTGTTTACTATCTGTCTGCCTACGATATTCAATTGCATGTTTTCTTCTATAGGTACTAATGACGAACTGTCGTCCTCAATTGGGTACGTTACCACACCTCTACTTGCACCGGTCGAGATGGCAAACTCGTATCCCTGCGCCAAACTATTTACTGAGCGACTAATTTTGTAACAACCATGCCTTGATATCTGATCACCATCATACATAACAGCCTGGCTCGCGAGTTCTGTCTGGACCAAGGGGACAGCGTCCAAGGAATCGTAGGCCAATTGGAACAGATTCAGTGCCTTTTACAGGATGTGGGATCAAACATTGCTACGCCTCGCGACTCTGCAACTGCACCTCGGTTGGCCCGTACAGAATTCGATGCTGACGGTCAACATGTTGAGGACCTCGAAACCTGGATTGATTCTATGGACCAGGAATTACCTCCGCTGACTAGTTTCATCCTGCCCGTAAGATACCGTTTGCCCATTCATGCGTTTTGCACTTGCAATACGTATGTGAAATGAACATTCCCACGAGGAGGTGATCAGACTGATTAATTAATTTGAAACCGTTTCCGCCTTTTTGTTCAATAGTCGGGAGGAAAGGCGGCGGCTGCGTTGCATGTGGCAAGGTCTGTGAGTCGTCGCACAGAGAGGATGGTCGTGCCTCTGGCTCAGGAGCAACGAGTCGACAGGAGTGTTGCAATCTACCTGAACCGACTCAGTGATTATCTGTTCACATGTGGTCGATATGCTGCCATGAAGGCTGGTCGTCAGGAAGTCGTGTACAAGAAGCCTAGAGCGCCACGTGTCAAGAAGACCTCTCCTGTTCCTGAAGAATAAAACTTGTAACTAATTATTCTTGTAATATTCGTTTATTCAAGTCAACGACTCAGAAAGACACATCCTCATCTAGGCCTTGGGCTCGGCAGGGATGGTCTCCTTCAAAAAGTTCAATAAGTCTCTAATTTCCTGTGGGGAAGATCCATGTCCCAAGTTGCGGTAGGTGTTGAACCGGACGTCAAACTTATTCTTCTTCAACAACTCGACCGACTGCACACCATAGGCGTAACGGACCACCTGGTCGGCATCTCCATGTCCCCAGAAGATGGGTGTCTTGCGGTTAGCATCTGAAGCCATGTTCATGATCTTCTTGTGCAGGGGCATGTATCCACTCAACGAGACGATTCCGGCAAACTTGTATTCGGCAGTCAGTCCAGTCAACAAGCCCATAACGGATCCCTGTGAGAAGCCTCCAATGATAATGCGGTTGGCGGGGATGTTGTTCTCCTCAACCTCCTCACGAATAATCTGCATTACTATTTGTGTTTAGAGTGCAAATAACTTGTCAACATACATTCCTGAAAAGAACTTGGTATTGATTAGGCGATAAGGTGTTCCTGCTTGAATGAAAGGACTGATGTGGTACCTCGCTGGCGCGACTTGAGCATGCCGGCCTCGTCCTGATCGGTGTCGATGGTCGACAAAGCCTTGATGTCGTACCAGGAGGGCATGGCCATGCCGTTGTTTAAGGTCACTGGCATATCAGGAGCGTTGGGGAAGATGAACTTGACATGGGGCAGATGTCTTCCAAGCTATTTCAGAAACAGACATTGACACTGTGAGATAGGGTCGAAGGCATATTCCCGCATCAATTGACTCGCAAATTCTCCTCCGTTTGTTCATACCTCCTCTCCGACGGGAGCCCTATTAGTTCCATGGAATTTTATGAGGGAAAAACAGGGAGGGTCAGTTGCCCTGGTTCAGTTTGAACGTAATGTCTCGGACGGTTACAGGTACACAAGTTGTGAAATGTGGAAAGGATGACTTGCCAGCCGTGACCAGAGTCTCCAAGTCCGTGGATGAAGATGACGGTGGCGGAGTGCTTGGCAGTTGCCTGGTGGACGACCGAGGTTAGCTTCTGGAGAGTGGATGCCATTGCTTGGTGGATGTAGGGTTTTGATTAAGGAGGAAAGAGAATGAGGTACCAACTCTAGGGTTGTGGGTTGCTAAACTAGCCAGAGAATAGCAGTCATGATTTCCTATGCAGGACATGCGATAAGAGGAAGCTACATCTTACGATCGCGTCCAACCCATCAAGCTAGTTTCTGACCAGCTCCTCAGAGCAAGCGCATAAAGAAAAATGTCTCATCCACACCAGCAAACAAATACGATCCCGGCCCTTCTTTTGTCTTTCTTTTTCTTGTCGCTTTTTTTTCTTATTCTTTCAAACTCACCCACATTCCTCACCCCACTCTACAACTCTACCTTTCACACAACCACCCCACTCCCACTTCAACAAACAAACTGTTCACACACCCAAAATGAATAATGTCACCCCCCTTCTCATGAGCTTCCTCGACCAGCAGGCTCGCCCTCATGTCCAGGGAAAGGTCACCGAGCAACTCAACACCACCAAGGGTGATCTCAAGAACGACCTCCCCAACACCATTCTCAACTACCTTTCCGGCAAGGACTCCCACGACGGTGCCGGCGGCAACCCCATGATCTCCGAGTTGGTCTCGACCCTTGGCCCCAACGTCCTCAAATCCGTCTCGTCCGTCACGAACTCTACCGTCGATACTGCCTCCGAGGGTATGGATACCCTCCTTACTAATGGTATCATGAATATTGCTAAGTCTGTCCTCGCCCAAAGAGCTACCAACGCCGACGGTGGACCCGCCGAGACTGGTGGAATCAACTTTGATTTCTTGAGGAGTGGAAGGGAGGGCATGGTCAACACGACCATGTCCGCCTCTGAGCCCGTCATCAAGCAGGTCAGCGAGAACATGTCGGCCAAGCTCTCCTCAGCCATCCCCGGCGCTATTGGAAACGCCCTCCAAAGCATGATGAACCAACAGGCTGGCGGTGCTGGTGGTGCCATGGGTATGACTGCTGGTTTAATGTCGTCCTTTATGAACCATGGGAACACAACGACTCCTGCCAACCCCGCTGATGGTGCTGCCACTGTTGCTGGTGGTAACGAACCCATTCAGCAGCTCTGCCAGAGCATGTTGGGACCCAAGATTGCCACGCTCCTCAAGCCCTACTTGGCCAACTTTGAGACCCAGATGGTAAAGCAGCATAAGTTTTTCTCTCGATTCTGAAAATTGTTTTTCTTTTCAGCTTCTTCATCAAGATTTGCAAAAAACAAAGGGGCGGCCTTTTCTAACACAGCTTTGTACCCTCTTTTTTCCATATTAAAATAGACCCAGACCTTGGAGAACGAGCTCCGCGAGAAGGTCTTCTCGTCCGATTATATCAAGTTGACCGTCATGGGCATGCTCACTGGAAGTGGGAAGGATGGTGCTGGAAATGTTCTTGGAGGCGTCATGAATGCCATGATGGGCAACCACAGCGGTGCCAACAACGCCAACGACGGTCAACAGAGCGGTCAACCTTCAACCCTGAATGCCTTAGGCAGTCTTGCCAGTTCCTTCATGAAAAAGTAGTTCTCATCTCTAGTATATTTCTTTCTTGTACATAAATCACATCAATTAAATGATCCTTTTCCTATCATCGTCAAAGAGGGAGCCATTAACAAGCACAACTTCAACTTCGTTACTCTGTTGAGCAAGCTGCTCTTTGGATGAAAACTGGGGTTGAATAGAAACTTAGAATTTGGGCCATTGCGTGCTTGTCAACGCTATGAGCGATCGTAGACGTATGCCACCTGTTGGCAATAATAAAACGTCATCATTTCGTCAGCACAGCCTTGTCGCATTGCAAAACTCCAACTTCCCAACTTCCAAGTATTGTATGTGAATGTGAGTGTGGTACTTGGTTTTTGGTGGCAAACATTGATCAACCGCACATTGTCCTAGCACAAAAGATTGCAAGGCAAGTGCCCCTTAAAGATTTCGTGCCAATTTAGTGAATCGCCTAGATCAGGCCATGAGCTTCCTCCCTTCTCTCAATTTTAGCAACAATGAGTCGGTATGTGCTTGCATAAGACATCCACCCATGGGTGTAGAAATCCAAGCACAATCCATCGATCAATCCATCGAGTACTACACCAACAACCAGGACGGGATCACCTACGACAATGTCATCAGCATCTATGCTGCGCCTATATCCATCATCGACACTCTTCAAAAATAATACTCATCTGCAGGAGATGGGTTCGAGGCTACTTTTGGCTGAGGAGGAAGAACCATCATCGACTAGCCTGCCAGACCAGTGGCACTTTGCTTTACGGGATCGACAAAACTGAACCGGCAACGATCAGGAAGAAGAAGAAACATCCGTCGACAGCTTTTTTTCGACACAGAAACCAGGCTTGAACAAGCAGGAATTCATGGCGAAACTATGATTCAAAACCCGATCACACTCAGTCAAACGCCACACCTTCAATGGACGATCCAGCAACCTGCCAACTGTCTAAAGGCAACAACACCAGTCAAAATACTCCTTACAAGACTCAACAGCGACACTCCAGCGAAAAGCAGCAGTGATGGAAGGCTTGAGCAACCTGGGACAGAGTAGACATCTATTTCTGTTGCGGCTGCGATGGTCGGAGCGATCACCCACGCCAGCAACAGACAACCCGTTTACCTCACACAGGACAGGAGTAATACGACCAACCACTTTTCAGGAAACACCACCACTTCCCTTTCCTTTCGCCTCCTCGACTTCTACTTGTGCCCAGGAACTTTCCGCTAACCTATCCTCAACATATCTCTTCCCCGTTCGTTCACTTTTAGTCTTTACGCTAAAGGTCGTGTTCTTGGATTCAAGCGCGCTAAGCGCAACCAGCGCCCCGACATCTCCCTCGTCCAGATCGAGGGTGTGAAGACTCTTGCCGATACCGAGTTCTACCTCGGCAAGCGTGTCGCTTTCGTCTACCGCGCCAAGCGTGAGGTCAACGGCTCCAAGATCCGCTGCATCTGGGGCCGCATCACCCGCGCCCACGGTGGTTCCGGTGCCGTTAAGGCCCGCTTCCGCAACAACTTGCCCGCCAAGTCGTTCGGTGCCTCCGTCCGCGTCGTACGTTTATTGTTTTGTTTTTTTTTGTTTGCTTCAAGAGATAGGAGTTATGATTTGCTTCAGGACGTCAGATACTTACCAAACAATTCGCTTTCTTTTCACTTCTATGTCGATCGGCTTTTTTCATGGATATTGACAGATGATGTACCCTTCCAGGTATGTTAATAACACCAACTGTTTTCGACTCGTTTGGAAATAATGCACCTGTTGTCAATGATCATCGATTAACGTCTTTCTTTTCTTTTTTTTGTGTTCTTCCTGTCTCTAGAGTTTAAGTTTCCTGTCCGTAAATAAACCCGTGGAGCAATTATCGACTCTGACAATTAAAAAATACACAAAGGCGCAACTCAACTGGAAGAACCGTCCTCAAAAAAACCAACTCTCGGATCACTCTATTGTCTTCAGCAAGCGTTTTGACGTGTGTGTGTGGGATATGTTATGGAGAGGGCAGCACAGGAGCTGGTGGTGATCGTCAGAAAATGGGCGAAGATGTTTTCTGTCAGGGTGGGGCCTTTGATCAAACAAAAAAAAAATGAAGGAAGACAAAGGCACCACTTTACGGCATGGGGGAATGGTTTATCGGTCGAAAGTGTGTCATGAAAGAAAGAGTAGTGCAGCCAACGGACAGATCGCACAGCTTCAAAACTAAGAGCACCCTGGAAAAAATTACAATGTGGTGATTTATTGACTCGACGTTGACCTTGGTGGTGTTGCCTCTGCTGCTATCGTCGTTGTGGTGTTCTGAGCAAGTGCTTTCTCTTTATCGGCCTGGAGTCGACTCCGAACCTCCGCAATGAGTTCAGCATACTCGTCCGCATACTTGGCAGCGTGCGCGAACGCTGACGCTGACGCAACAGCCACATTGACCGCATTGCTGTTGGCCTGGTTCGGGACAAAGGCCGTAGAACTCGAACGCCCATTACTTGATTGAGACGAAGGCGGGGTCGCTCCTGGAGAGTCCATTGCCGCTTCTCTGGCAGCAGCAGTAGCAGCATCCTCCTTGGCCTGTCGTTTTGCCTCTTTGGCAGCATGGATCTGTCGCTGGGCTTGTTGCTGTTGGTCGAGGATCCTGCGTTGTGTCTCCCTGACCTCCAGATCCTTTTCATAGGCTCGCTCCCACACCTGCATCGCCTTCATCAACTCGGACAATGGCTTGGGTCGTGTGGAATCGCAGTTGGCGTTGAAGATAGTCGCGAACTCGGCGTGTCTCTTTGCCATCATTGTCTTGTCTCCATTCGTTTGTAATCCCAATTCCTATATTACCGGAACAAAGCATTAGTCTATATTGATATCAAAACGACGAACGAAGAGTAAAATGAAGGATTAATTAATTACCTGCAACTTTTTCCTGAGCTGCTTGTCGTTGAGAAGACTGTATGTGAGCTTTGGTATCCTTTTTGGCTCAGGCGCCGCTGGTTTCGGTGTAAACATAGGTTGCCTGGGCGCCGTTCCGTTCGATGACATTTGCGGTTGCCACTGCATAGTCGACTGTCGCGCTGGAGAGTTTGGTGTGCTTGAATTAGAACCGACTGACCGTCCTGGTGTTCCTGGTTTTGTCAATGAGCTGTTGGTTTCCGGAACAACATCTCGGGTTGATGTTCCTTGTTTCGTGTACAAGGCAATGACCGAGGCTGGCTGCTTTGAGATCAAGCTATAGGGAACCGTGTAGTCTGGGTCTGTTCGGCCTGCCAGACAAAACTTGTCCAGGTGTGTGTTGGTGTATGGTTCCGGGATACCCTTCTCGCAGATGGGGCATGCAACAAGGTCTGGACCAATGACAGGTGATGAAGCAATTGATGCGACCGAGGTTGTTATTGTTGAGGAGGTGATGTTTGTGCTGGAGTTGAGTGATGCTTGTACTTCTGCTGCTGCTGGTGCTGAGTTGTGAAAATGGTCAGAGACAGTGGCTAATGATGGTTCCTGCTTTGTTAAGTTGCTTGGCTCGTGGCGCTCGTCTGCCTGCGACGACTGCGACGACTGTGATAGTGTTTGTTCCGCACGTCCACCTCTTGCCCGAAGAACCGGGCCTAATTTTCAGGTGTGAAATCGTCATTGTGAGTTTTTGCGAGTATCGATATTGCCATCACATAGCCTCGTTGCTAGCAACATGAACCAGGACTCCACTGCGAGCACATACCCGTAGAGCGATGGATATTCTTTCCCTTGTGCCTCAATGGAGACGAATCGCGATGGTTCAAGACAAAGTCGTCATCCTTGTCATCATCCAGTGAGACCTGACCCATGGCAATGTCGGCGTGATCCTGGCTACTCGACACATTCCTATTGGTGATCCGGGTGGATGTCCGCCGCCGCTTTTGTTGAGGACTGTCATAGTCAATGTCCATGCTCTCTTCCTTGACAAACTGAGGGGATGGCACTGGCTTTACTACTGGTTTGGGCCGCACAGCTTCCATTAGTGTGTTGAGTAATAGTGATCTATGAATCAATGAACCGAAAAATGTCCGAGTACACAACGAGCAGCGTTAAGCTATGCCGTTATTTTTTGCCACCAATTGCCACCAATTTTCAATAGTGCTCGATTGTATCAATTAAGAAAGCTTCTTGAGTTAAAGAAACGACAGGCGCTCACCTGCAGTCTCCAAAGTTGTTTGCAATCTCGTCCAAGGCAACGTTACGGCGCATTTGAGAGGTGGAGGTGGCGACCCTGCAAGCCGGACAGGAGGACTCCTTGTCGAGATGTCGACGAATACATTCTGAACAAAAGTTGTGAGAGCACTGGAGCACAACAGCAGCTCGGAGGAGTTCTTTGCAGATGGGACAACGAAGGTGCGAGTCGATTTCCCGGAGAGATTTGAATTCGATGGGCCAATCGGAGGGATCGGTTATACTCTCGCTCATGGTGGGTAATAGGATGGTTGCGTCGAAGAAAGTGGCAACAGCGTTGAGTGAAAGGCGAAGGAGAAGTCAACAAACACAAACTTACGTGTACGTGAAAACGGAGACAGAACGCGCCCTGAGATGTAAACCGTACGCAGAAATGAATTGTGTGGCTTGACGTGAATCTGACTGTTGATGTGCGCTGATCGACAATAATAAATAGTTGCCCAGCGAAAATTTTTCCCTTCAACCCTTCCCTCTCCTCCCACAACACACCCACTCCCTCATTCCTTCGTCCTTGAAAGAAAGGCGCCTTCGCTTTGAAAAGAGCTTCTGGCGTTCTCACTCTCAAGGACATGGAGTATTCAATTGGTAAGCACCCCTTCCGACACAATATTTTTTCACACCCTTCGACGATCGACATGAGCTGAAATGATGATTCTGGCATTTGGCTGTATATACATTCTGTATACTGACGAAAAAAAACTAGCTACCTAAATTAAACTGCTGACAACTCATATCGATACTCTACATCGCCATGATACATCAATTGATACCAAGACAAAGAAAACTAACCAATGTTTCCTCATCTTGGTTGCCATTGCAGTTCTTCACTAGAAGTCAATTGAATATTTCCAGACCACCTCAGGCGATGACTTTTCGACTCTCCAATTGGTATGTAATCTCAATCCACGCGTCGATCCTCCTTTCACACTTTTTTCGGAATGGTTCGTTATGATGAACCTGGCATTTGGCTGTATATACATTCTGTATACTGACGAAAAAACACTAGCTACCTAAATTACACTACTGAACACCAACCATTTCGAAAAAATCCTTTCTCGACTTGGATCAACAGCTGAAATGAAGTCTTTGAATTGTCATTCTAACTTCAATTCTTTTTCTTAACGATGTTGTAGATTTGCACCGATGTCTCTTTCAAAGGATAAACGCGTTTATTCAAGGAAAAATATTTCGAGAACGATTAATTGGGGTTTCGAGGAGTCGGGCGGCAGAGTCTCGCAAGGAACAATGTCTGCGTTTTCGCTATTCATTTTCATTGCGAGGCTCGACATGTTGAATGGTAAGCAAGCACACTTGAATATATCCCCTATTCAATTCTCCCATCACCCTTTTCTCTTTCTTTTTCTCTGTTCTTTTTGGTATCTTTTGATGATGATTCTGGCATTTGGCTGTATATACATTCTGTATACTGACGAAAAAAAACTAGCTACCTAAATTAAACTGCTGACAATCGATACCAAAAAGAACACTTTTTCGAGGCTGGCAATTTTGACACCGAGGGCATTGGGATACACCTGAGGGATAAACGCGCACAATGCAAAGCGAAGCAATCTGGGGTCACTGAGGGCTTTTTTTTTTCTTTCCTTTCCTTCCAACTTCTCCCCTCTCCTTTCCTCCGAAATGAACTCGTTGACTTGCCTGGATATGTTGAACTAATTTTGTAGGTTTATTTTTCTCGCTTCTCTTTGTAGATTCTCATTCAAGATGGCCGCTATGCTATATACCCTTTACCATGCAAGAAACAATAAAAGACTTTTTAAAAAACACCTTGAATCATTTTTTTTGGATTTGTGACGTAGAAACCCCTTACACGTGACTCAAGTCTGTTTTGCAACCGACTGTCTTTTTCTCCTTTTTCGCCTCACTGATCGGCATTCTTTCCGTTTCCTTTTCATTCTCCCACTCCTTTCCACCCCAAACAACAAATCACAATGGTCAAGAAGATTGCATCCAAGAGCAGCGGCAACGCCATCACCAACTTCATCCGCTCGGAAATTACTGCCCCCGAGAAGCGTGCCGGCAACACCTCGATCGCCATCTCTGTCACCGTCTTTGGCCTTGCCGTCACCTTCCTTCGCTCCCTCGGCGATATGTTGGGCGTTTAAAGGAGACTTTCTATCGACTCTCCTAACAACCCGACACATATGCACACACACACACACACACACACACCGCTATACATTCACTACACACACACCGCCCGGAAAAGAGCATCAAGGTGGAAGGGGAGGACTACAATTGAAGGGAGGAGTAACGAACAGGATTCACAACTAGGAGGAGAGCTAGGCGAGACGTAGCGAAAGAGTCGAAGGAGAAGGAGGTGGAGTAACCCAGAAACGGACGGATCCGGACCCGACAGGAGAAAATCTCCCAATTCACGACCTGTTGTTATCCTTGGAAAACTCTGTCATGGATCTGGACACCTGGACTCGACACGAGCAAGGAGCCGTACTTCCACCACCTTTTCCCTCTCTCTCTCTCTCTTTTTCTCTCTTGGACACAGACACTGACATCGATCTCCTCCCAACAACCACCCTCTCCGCACTATTTTTCATTCCTGTTCGAAACATCCAACTCCAGACTAGCCAATTCTTCTACCAAGTTCTCTTTTCTTCCTTTCCCGCTTTGTTCATCATCATATTACTTCTTTTCTCGCTTTTTTACTTGTACAAAATAAGACTTTTTCATCCTCGACTATTGTATTGGGGTTTTTTCTGTCAGTGCTATGTTCAGGTCTTTTCATCATCAGTCCAAAGGTGGACAAGAGGTCAACGACGGCGACTGCATTCCATGATGTGTGAGGATGCGGTTGGAGGTACAAGATATTGATATCGTAATGTGGACTCGTTTTTTTGATCCTGTGTATGCATCTTTTGCAGGCGGAAAACGGGATTAAGGAGCAACGGTGGGATTCCAGCCTATGTCATCCACGCACGCAACGTGTTGTTGGGGGAGGTTAGCTTGAAAAAGTGGTCATTTGCTCCTCTCCACACACCCCTTTTTTTCTGTATTGATGGCCAAATGTCAAAGCGCATGCACTAACCAGAGACATAGTCCGAATTAAAAGAGTCCAAGACACTCATGTCGCCGTCCGCGAGGTCAAAGTCGAACACATCGGCATTTTGTTCGATCCGGTCCTTGTGAGAGCTCTTGGGTATGACAATGTAGCCCTTCTGGAGACTCCAACGGATCAGAATCTGGGCTGGCAATTTGGAGTACTTTTCGCCAATCTTGATCAGCATGGGATCTTGAAGTTTGTGTCCGCGACTGAGCGGACTGTAGGCCTGCACCGCGATGTGCTGGGACTCGCAGAACGACACAATTTCCTGACGCGTCAACCATGGGTGGACCTATTATCCAAAAATGAACAACGTCGACAATGAGTAAGCGAGGGTTTGACTTCTTTGTTTTTCGCTCCTGTGAGAATAGTTTGCTCCTGACAATACTTGTTTGAGTTGCTTCTTTTCTGGACTCACCTCAATTTGATTGACAACTGGTCGGATGGTCGGATTAGAGCCAAGCAGCTCCTTCAGATGCTGCACGCCATAGTTCGATACACCTAAACCGAATAAAACATCCGTGGACGGAAATGAGTAAGGTGCAAAGCAAGAATGGGGTGGTATCGGTTAGAAAACACCGATAAGATAGCGACGGCACAGGCTCTTGGTGAAAAGCGATTCCGCATCAATTGTGTTCGCCAGTTCTAGAAACATTGGCGCTCTTTCCTTCTTGCCGAGCCGAAAAAAATATATAGACAGAAGCAACTTGCCTATGCTTTTGACCTTGCCCTGTGCAACTAGTTTCTGTAATGCCTTCCACGATTCGTTTCGACGTTCGGGACCCGGGTTTGGCGAATGAATTAGGTAAAGATCTACAATTGGATAAACGAACAAAACGACGAGATATAAGCGCAATGTTCTGGGGGGTGTGGGGGGAAGAGATCTTGCGTGAAATGTATCAAAGCGTTCATTTTTTCCTGCCTTCGTCATCTCAACTGTTTCATCTGCACAAGGACGCAATAAAACAAGCAAAAAGGGGAGGGAAGGGATGTGCCTGTCCCCATTATCCATTGATGAGTTCATACCAACATAATCCAGCCCGAGTTTCTCCAACGAGAGTTCACACGCCTCCAATGCAGAGTCATATCCCTGATCCTGATCAAAGAGTTTCGTTGTAACAAAGATCTGGTCCCTGGGAATACCACTATTCATATCAGATTCAATAATCGGTCCATGTAAAGACAACAGGATTGTTAGTTACTACTATCACTTTTCTTTTTTGGCTTATCCGTTTGACTTCGTCCATTGCCATTCCAGGATAAAGGGTGGTCTCATCTGATAAACATTCCTGCACTGGGAACCATATCAAATCAGCTCGCGACCCAAAAAAAAACAACGTCAAGTGCGAGTTGCAAGAACTTACCTCTTGCGGATAGCATTTCCGACACTCACTTCATTTCGATAACCCGCTGCCGTGTCGATATGACGATAACCAGCCTATTATACAGGGATCATCACCAACAAACAATGAGATGTCATTTTCAATGTCAGTTTTGTTTACTGCTGAAAGGTACTCTACTGGTGTAAACCTCAGGGGATTTGACATAAAAAGCATAAACCCTGCTCGTTGTGGTTTTTGCTAACGAAAGCGCATCATTATTATGCAGTCGTGAGCAAACAGCAACAGCAGCAGACAAGAGCAAGCCATTGGTAGGGTTGGTAAGGTTTGTACCTGAAGAGCCCAGAGGACAGCATCCTCAGTTGCTTTGCCAGGTTCTATCTTGTAGACGCCCAGGCCGAGGAGGGGGATCTGGCGTGCATTGTTGAGCGCGCAGAAGGATTGCAGTCCATCCAGGTTAACGCGTGTCATTGTTTGCGGGGTTGGTGGAAGGTGGTGAGAATGTAGGTTTGTTGTAATGGGGGGCGTTGAATGAGAAACAGGGAGTAGTGTTGGTTGGAAATGTGAATGAAATGGAAGGATAGTAGTGAAGAAAAGTAGGCTGGAGGGAAAAGTTACAGCGATGGGGAACGAGTGTGGGAGGAAAAAAGTAAAGAGAGAGCAGTTTTTTTACGTGGGTATGTGGGTGGAGAGGTGGAGTCAAAGAGTCAAAAGATAACGATTACAGCTCTATGTGTCTTTGTGTCTCCAAAAGGCGCATCGACCGCCAGTTCATTGGCAACAAACCACAAAGTGCACGTCGACTCTCTTTCTCTCTCTCTCTCTCTCATCACATCATAGGATTAGACACGACACACCCACTGCACTGTAGATAAATAGCCCTTTCCCCCTCAGAACGTTTCCTCGTCCTTCTCGTTTGCTTTATCACAATTGCTTTCACTTCAGAGTCCATTCAGGCTGCAAAGAGGAGTGACATAGAGTGCTTGTTTAGTTTCTACGAACGCTTTTCTATTTATGATCAATGAGACAGATAAGGTCGTGGATAGGGATCGACCTTCTACTGACAATCCATCACTTCTGAATGAAGATGGGGCACAGAACGAGACAAAAAAATGATCAATTATCAACCAACCTTCTTTTTACTTCAGCGGCCCGACGCCATCTTTTATATTTTTGGGGTCAGGATGTCGCTGCGCTCAATGTTCTCAAGATGATCGCGAATAGAGCGGGGAGATGATAAAGGATCATGGCAGAGAGTAAGAGGAGAAGGGAAACCAACACCTTTTTCACATGCTTCCCCTGAAATACCCATTTATTGTGTTGAATCTCTCGTACATCATGCACATGCACAGTCGTAAAGAAAGAGCAAGTGTAATAGTGGAGGGTATGTCGATGCAGGCGAACGTCCTTCTAACGTGCAATGAGATCCATGCAAGCAAGAAGAGACATCGGGCAACGCGAAATTACTCGTGTTATTATGTTTTCAATGAGAGGTGGGAGAAAAGGAGACAAGGAGAGGAGGAGAGGATATTTGATATTTCTACTACACTAGGAACGTTGGCAGTCAATCAATACTTAGCTTGATGCGTATGGTTCCCTTCTGCGTGTGTTCAAGTGTGAGGTGCCATGTAAGCGCGAGAAGGTAGTCGACATTGAAGGCTACACGCTACGTAGGCAATCGTCGTTACCCGTTTTTTTTCCTTTCGCAAATTCCTAAAAAACATTCCCGCCAAAGAGACACATGTAATACTTAGCCTGGTTGGTTTATTCCTTGCCTCGAGCATTGGAAGAAACGGTTAAGATTAGTTCAAAGAGATACAAGTAGCAAATGATGGGAAGCAATACAAATGAAGAGGACAGGAGTGGAAAGAAGCAAAATAAAGTACAGTGACCGCAATTGACGGATGAAAAAATAAGATAGCAGATACAAAAGAGGCGAATAATAAAAGGCAGATGCAATGCTGACCCTGCAACGGTATAAAGGTTAAAGGCAAGTGAGGAATTTCACAAGACGGTGTTCACGGAGGCTGGCTGAATCCAGGACTAAGCAATGGTGAAAAATGACTCCACGTCCTTGAGATGAACACGCCCCAGCCTTCGTCGTCGGTTTTTGGACCAGGATGATGTGTGGTGTCGGCTGTTGACTTGTTCGGATGTTGGATGAGAAGATCGCGAGATATCGGTTGTCGCCTTGGGTCCGTGTTTACCCTTGGAGAACGGCTTGAAGTTCCGCCGAGAATTCCTGATCAAAGGCGATTTCAAAGTCGTTGTCAAAAAGAAGGCTCTCAAGATTGGCTGCAGACATGTCTAGATTCTGCTTGGACGAGAGCGTGTCGATGGGTAATGGTTGGTTGGGAGGAGTGACAGGAGGTGTCCAAGGCTCGGTATCTAAGAAGTCCAGAGAGAGGCTGTGAAAGTCGTCCAGATTCGAGGAGCTGTTAGGAGGAAAGTTCGCCGTGGTAGTGGTGTCGAAATCCGGAATGGATGAAAGGAAATCGGAGAGCGCATGGGCGTCCGAATGAGACGTCGTGTCTGGTGGAGTTGCTGCAGGTGTACTCGTAAGCTCGGCTGTTGTCACCATGGCGGCGTCGACCGAAAAGAAATCGGATGCTGAAAGCAGTTCGGTAGGTGATGATAATGGAGTAGACGCGGGTGTTGCAAAGTTTGCTGTGGATGATGTCGATAACTTTGCTGGCTTTGCGGAGGTTCTAGTGGACGACGTGCCCAATGCGGTCGATAGTATCGTTGGGGAGGTAACTGTCGAGTCAACAACGTTTTCAAAATCCGGAATAGACGACAAAAGGTTGTTCGAGGTTGTCGCGTTTGTCTGGCCGCTAGCAGGTATAGCGCTCTGTCCAACCTTGGGCGCCAAAGAAGCGTCGACAGACCGCAGATCTGAAAGCGTAAGCTGATCGGCAGGCGTTGCAGGAACCCTTGCTGTCAAATGCGCTCTGACAGGGTTTGGTGGTACTGCCGTTAATGTTGATGGAGATTTGACGGGTGCTGCAGAAGTCAGTTTGGCGAGCGGCTTAACACTGCATGAGGAAGGCCCAGCAGATACGGCCGTTGGTGGCGTAGTCTTTCGTTGACCGTCCATTTTCGATTTTTTGGCTGTTGCCTTCGTGTCCGGTGACACCAACGACTGTGCCTTCCTTTTCCGAGCAACGGCAATAGCTTCTGGAGATCGTTTGTCGGTAACCGCGGCACGGATGACCTTGGCGTCTTCTTCAAATGGATATGTGCACTATTGAGATGTGAAAAAAGCGACAAAAACAAGTTAGGCACTGCACTTTTGTTATTTTCCGACATATTACACATGACTATGACTTACGTTTTCGTTCCCGCACATGACAAACTCGGCGTCAAGGGAGATTGCGAACGTGCTGATGCCGTAGCCGCAAAGTGGGCAAGACGACATGATGTAAGGTGGTATAGACGTTTGGTTGAATGCGATTTTTGAGGCGAGTCTGGTGGTTTTTAAGAGGCGAGGAGTTCGAAACAATAATGCTTCAGTGATGCTGGAGTTGGGAAGGTGATGCTGGAGTTGGGAAGGTTATTGTCGGTCCGTGAAGGAGCAGCTGAAATTGTTATTTGAAAAGTTGTTGAATTGTAAACTGGCAGCGCAGGTCGATTTCAGAGGAGTATGGTTGTCGTTTGAAGTTAAAAAGATGGGCAAAGGGGTTGGTGTGTGGATGGGGTTGATGTGTGTTCGAGGAGATGGCGTGTGCTTGTCTTACACTAGAAAAAAAAAAAAAAAGACGAGTGGCTTGGACAAGGATGCAGTCACTCTGTTATGATGATTTTTTTTTTTTTTTTTGTGTAAGGCATAGACATACCTTCAGTTGTTTTGCCTGCTTGTGTTCGAAATCATCCTTTTCTCTCCACACACTTACACATTCATCTACCATGTTGGGCTTCTGGGGTATGTCCCTCTCTCCTTCTTATCCTTGCTATCATATCGACTGCATTCGTACAGTATATTTTGCACGTTCAACCTTACTAACACACATTCTCGCATACTCCGTTCCGATACCAACAACAACTATTAGGTTTGACCGTTTTTCCTGAAAAGACCTACAGCCAGGTCGTCGAGAACTCTTTCAAGTTGTCGATGGTAAGCTTGGTCCCCCGATCCGTTATAGCCGCTTATTACTCCCAAAGAATCAATGAGCTAACTCTAACACCCTCCACGACAATTTTACCAATAGGCTGCTTTGGACGAGGAGACCAAGCCTGGTCGCTCCTCCATTCGCGTCACCGTCGACAAGAAGACCTTCATCCTCTGCTCCTTGACCGCCGGAAAGGCCGAGCAGCAGACCTTGGACTTGGTCTTCACCGAGGGCGAGGAGATCACCTTCTCCGTCTCTGGCGAGAAGTAAGCACCAACCCTCTTACATTCTCGTTCACGCTGGTTGTTTTTAACGTTTGTAGTGGCAGTTAGTCCGCTTCACGATCTAACTCGCTCCTCTCTTCTTATTCTTCACAATAGCTCCGTTCACTTGTCTGGAAACTACCTCCCCGACGACGAGGGCATGGACTTTGACTCTGATGAGGAGGACATGTACGGCGACGAGGATGAGGAGGATATTGATGAGGATGAGGATGAGGAGGACGATGAGGAGGAGACCGTCATTGTCACCAAGGGTGCCAAGCGCGTCGCCCAGTTCGAGGAGCCCAAGAAGGCTGCTGCTGCCGTCCCCGAGAAGAAGCAGAAGGTCACCGAGGCCAAGGCCGTCCCCGTCAAGAAGGAGGAGCCCAAGAAGAAGGAGGCTGCCCCCAAGAAGGAGGAGCCCAAGAAGAAGGAGGAGCCTAAGAAGAAGGAGGAGCCCAAGAAGAAGGAGGCTGCCCCCAAGAAGGAGGATAACAAGAAGGTCCTCGCCAACGGCTTGATCATTGAGGATGTCAAGGTCGGTACCGGTGCCGCTGCCAAGTCTGGCAAGAAGATCGGTATGCGTTACATCGGACGCCTTACCACCGGCAAGGTTTTTGACAAGAACACCAGCGGAAAGCCCTTCAACTTCAACCTCGGTCGCGGTGAGGTCATCAAGGGATGGGATCTCGGTATCCAGGGCATGATGTTGGGCGGTGAGCGTCGCTTGACCATCCCCCCTGCCCTCGCCTACGGTGCCCAGGGTGCTCCCCCAGATATTCCTCGCAACGCCACCTTGGTCTTTGAGGTGAAGTTGGTTACTTTGAAGTAAACCATCTAATTAGTCATAACCCCTTCATTTCATTACTTTTCATCGTTCGCAATTGATAAACTAGCATTTTCATTACCATCATTCGTGTTTGTCCCAATCGACTGTATTGTTGTTTTGTGTATGCTTTTATTGTTATTGGTGTCCTGAAATTATTATACTAGTTCTTGGGCTTAGTGGTAGAGAACGAGACAGTCTTGCACTCTAACGTCCTCAGGTTGACGAGGGCTATTGTGCCTGTAGATGAAAACGAAGGCAACATCACAATTCTTGTCCTCTGGCCATCAGCACCTACGAGAGAAAAGGACAACGGCATGATATTGTCAGAAATATGTTATATCTTGCATACCCATTGTTGAGAAGTCAATGATGTACAGCGGTGTTCTTACCTGTCACCATCTCAGTAGCAAACTTGTCTTGGTTGCCCAAAAAGTAAATGTGAGGTGCCTGGCTCATGATGAAAGGGTCTCTGTCCTTGAATGGGTAGCACCCTATGAAAAGAACAGACAAAGAAAAATGACGTGTCAGTACAAAACCACGCCATCACACATCCCAATGTTTAATGGCATTGGCACATCAACTTACAGAGAGTATCTGGTGCTGTGGGTGCCATGTGTCTCCATCCAACGGTCTTGGCTGCCATCTCCAACCGGTTGTCACTCTTCACGTATTTGTAAATGTCATCGATAGTCTGTCCAGAGCCGCCCAAAAGAGTGACATGATCTACGCTTCCCCAGTAAGGGTTGGTAACGCTGTGAAAAGTCGAGTATTGGCGTGTTGAAGGCAGTAATGCTGGATGGATGGGCTGCTGAGGAATCGTCACACTTGAGGGATCGCTCTCTCCCGGCATTAAGTCAACATCTATGCTCGAGCACACTTCCTGAAGAAAGCTGTCAAAGATCATCGTAGGCGCCGTGACGAACGTCGACCTATCGTATCCATATTTTTTCTATTGAAAACCAAAGGCAGGGCTGGTTAGCAGCGGTTCCTTCGAAGCAGATGAGTTCAACCTTGCTTTCAAGTTTACTCCTGGCAGCAGTTCAGACATACAGCTTTAGAGTCATCTTCGACCGGGGGTGGTGTAACAATAGAGTTTCCTGCAATCACGACGCGGACAATATTGGTACAGTTGGTTTGTTCCTAAGAGAGTTATATAAACGGCCCTGTTAGCAAGATGGACGAAATCGGGGTAATTTGCGTTGTCAATTACGAACGTCGAATTTGCTCCGCATCAGATGTTGTGAGTTGTACCTTGACGCCACCAATTTCTCCTGTCAAGTACTCAGAAAGCAGATCCAACTCCAAGGGCTTGAAGTCGTTTCCTCCAATGCCAAGTCCTGACACCAGAGCGATGTGCTTGTCCTCTTCGTCTATAGGTGAGAGCGAATGCGAGTAAGATGTCAGTTAAATCATTCTAATGATCATGTCGGACAATAGCAGCTTCGCCAAAAATATGACAGCGGTCGTACCAGTCTCCATGAGACTGTGCTGTTCCTGAGGTCCATGTCCAGCATAGCAAACGTCGACGACCTTGAAATCGCCACTGGGATCTTCGCTTCCGAGGACGCCCATCACGACACCTATAGACAAGTTAGTTGCGGTTAGTTTCCCGTTCAACATGCAATACCGTTCCGCGTCGTAAGGTCACCAGGAGGAGAAGAGTATACCAGTAACGAAAAAGTCGTTCGTGATCTTGACACCTGTCAGCTTGACACGACCAGACTCGTCCTCCAGGTAAATCGAGTCTGTATCGTCTATGTACTTTGGCCGGTCGGGTTGGGCAGCAATCCAGTGCTGCAATTTGAAATGGAGAGACGTGTACGAAAAGGGTCAGTTCTGGGTTCGACTCATGAAGAGATTGCGCACAGTCCGAATGGTTGACTCCCTTTACGTACATCTTTGGTAATATCGTCGAGAATGTTGGGCTTGAGCTTCATATCCATGTAGATTGTTCCAACTAAGTATGAGATCTCGCCCTGCTGGACATCCAGAATCTTTTCGACGTACTTCGCCTTGGGATCCAAGGAGGCTAAATGGATTGAGGAGAGAGACGTTAATATCACGAATCTGCAACACATTCCCAACAAAGTTCCTTTGCACCAGCAGCATACGTCCTGGTCATAGTGGTAGCTACATACCCCACTTGCGTTTGGCTTGAGCGAGAACCAAGGGTTGCATCAGCATGAGACGCATATAGTACAAATGAGCGTACTGCTGCTTGTAGTCACGCGTCTTAACAACAAAGTTCTCCTGCAGTTTTCCCAGGTCCTCGGTCGTTGCTGTGCGTCGATTCATAGTGGCAGGGTCTGTCTCCATGATGGCCATGTTGTGTGTGTGAAATAGGGGATCAAAAGAGAATTCGGTGGCAAAAAGAGGCGCAAAAAAAGAGCGCGCGAGTCTTTTATTTTGTTTGAAGCGCTAAATGAAATCGCCGTCACAACCTCGCGTCGTTTTAAGAAAATCTGTCCCCTTCGCACACACGCTACCAAACTGGAGTCAACGCGAGCGGTACAGTTTAGGACTCGAGGGGTCAACCATCATAGTCAGTTGAGGGACATCGCGGCCATTGGTCTTGCTTAGAGTCAAGCTTGAAAACGCCGCGACTGAGGAAGAACTTTTCGGCGGAAGCATCTGGGTAGCTATGCACAGGTCCAGCAGGGAGGTGCCGTCCTTGTATCCTCGGAGCCTGAAGTAGTTGGGGTTCAACTCTTGCTTGAACACATGGTCGTTGTTGCCGGCGATGAGGGCAAGCGACTGGATCTCCCAGATACCAAAGGAGTCAAAGAGGGTCTTGGAGTGGCTGTAACCCGAATGAAGGACTTGCCGTCAACCTTCCAAGTAAGGATTTCTTGCTTGCTGCAATCTTCTTGATCCAGCATGGTGCCTGAGAGGTAGCGGTGTCTGTGGGTGTCTGCGGGTGCAGTTGCAGCGAACGAGCGTTGGGTCGCCTTCCAGGTTCCATCGAAGACTCGCGACTTGACCACATCCCGGAAGGAGGCAGACTCTGCAGCAGCCATCGTAAGTAGCAGGCCGAGTGCGATGTGGAGAAGGTATGGTTCTTGGATATACATCGTTGAAAGGTCTGATTATGTAGAAGTGGACATGTCGGAGAGTGGGAAGGGAAGAAAGGAGGTGCAGGCGTCCTGCTAGGCTATCAAGTTGACTTTTGGAAGAGCACTATGTACAGTTTGGTGATTGCATGTCTGAGGTCTGGTGGTCTGACAGGAGAGATCAACAATAACCCACCCACGCCAATGAGAGCACCAAGTGCTCTTGCTAGACAAAGAGGGGCCGAGACTCATTTTGCATGCAACGGTAAATGCCGATACAACACAATAACCTGTACGCACTACAGGCAACACAAGCAACGGGCCAATGGTAAACAATCAACGGGGATGCCAATAGCCATAAGACCAGTATTATTATTGACAGGCAAAAAAGAGTGCGACCGTGCATTGAGAGAGCAGAGCACATGTGTCCGTAGACAACCCACAGGTGAGTAGTCTCGGCAGGCGTTGAGGCCCGAGAAAAGGAGTCTGAACCTTATTCTCCTCCACCTGCGTAACATATGAAAACGAGAGAGAGAGAGAGAGAGAGAGAAAGAAAACAAACATTAGAAGCGTTGTCTTTGTACGCACACGAGAACCAGGATAACAGGACACAAGGGAAGGAGGAATGTGCTGACAGGACGGAATTGCCTTTCAGGGACCGCTAGCCTTGCATTAGTGCTCAAACGCAAATTGTACTTTATATACCATTCGTTTTCCGCTCTCGTTTGCACTCTTTGCCCTTCTTTGCCCTCTCCCACCCACTCACACACACCACTTCATTCCTCATCCCCTCATCCCCTCATCCCCTCTCATTCAAAACTCCCCACTCTCACGCCCACTCCCCTTTCCTCTAACGTTACCATCACTTCACTCCTTCCACTTGTACGTCTCACGCGCTCTGTCGGAATCTCCACAGTTTTTCGTCATTCTCCAACTCTTATTTCCCTTATTTGTTGCTCATCAGTTCATACATCCTTTTGTACAGCTGAAGCAGTAATGGCCAACCAACTGCATCCACTATTGTTCTCCCCTCTGCACCCTTACTCTGACGCTGCCTCCGCCTCCTCTCCTTTTCGTTCTCTAATAGCCCTCTCTCTACTCTCACACACTTTTATACCATGGACGGAAAAAAGGTAACAGCGCAAATATCAGGGTTTCTAACCT
The DNA here is from genome assembly GCA_019671135.1 of Linnemannia hyalina. NCBI lineage: Eukaryota > Fungi > Mortierellomycota > Mortierellomycetes > Mortierellales > Mortierellaceae > Linnemannia > Linnemannia hyalina. Next base: position 2,826,793 of record JAHRHY010000002.1, on the reverse strand, counting down.
GGCTGAAACCGTGCCTGGATTGTTTTACTGGTTTTATGTCAGCCCAACGGGGTCCTTTCTTCGTTCTAACCATTCTTCTTCTGTCAAATAGATTGGATTCATTGTCAACAGACGCGGTGGCGGCGGTAAAGGAGGCAGGACTTGGGATAAGGCAAGTGTTCGCCTGCTTCGGAGAAAATAGAACACATTGTCGTCAAAAAAACAGTTCTGCTGCTCCTATTGTCGTTGTGGACCAATTCAATTGTCCTTGTGACACCAAATTTGCGTTTCTTCATATTTTTCTAAACAGCTCTTTTTTCTCTCTCTCTCGTCTCTTTACTCGGACAAACATTATTGGTCAACAAAAACAGTTGGAACCTGCGGTCGCCACTCGTCTTGTAAGCACAAAATGGAAGGTTGAGTACACACAGCACTCTGGCCATGCCTCGGACCTCGCCCGGGAATTTGTCAACGAAGGCTACAACATCATCGTCGTCGTCGGAGGTAACGTAACTTTTATATACCCCACAACCATCATGACACTGGAGAGTGGAGGCTGACCTCTCGTTTCTCTTTATTGCTTCTACGTGCGTAGGTGACGGCACCATCAGTCAGGTCGTGAACGGATACATGCTCGCCGACGGTAAATCCAAGGGATGTGCTGTTGGCATCATTTCTTCAGGAACAGGGGGTGATTTCGTCCGCACCATCAAGACTCCCAAGGATCCTCTTGCAGCCCTTGTAAGTCAACCTCATCCTATCACTTAAAGCTTGAATGTTAGCCACATGAGAAACAATCACTTACCGTGTCGTGCCTTCCATGTTCGCTAGGAGTTGATTCTGAGCACTGAAAGTACGTTGGTGGACGTTGGACATGTCTCTGCCACCAAACCCAATTCGCCCTCTGTCACCAACGACCAGTATTTTATCAACATCTGCTCTGTCGGTATCAGGTAAACTTCAGGAATGCAACTCGGGATGCAGGTTGCGTACAGCAGCTTCAACGAAGTCAGACCGACTAATACAACACCATGCTGTTATCAACATGATTAATAGTGGATCGATTATCAAGAGAGTCGAGTCGTCATCCATTGCAAAGTACATCTCGGGCGGTTTGGTCTACTGGTTGTACACATACCTTACTGGACTCGTCTACAGACCCCCACCAGTCAAGTACACGCTCACAGGAGGATCCGCTGGCGCTGATGACGGAAAGGAGAAGCAGATGGGTCTCTATATCATGGCTGTTGCCAATGGACGTTACCTTGGCGGCAACATGCACATTGCCCCGAAAGCGCAGATTTCCGACGGGCAGGTACGCAGCGAAACTACTCACTCATTGTACACTGACCAAGACGCGTCCTATTCTTTTTCATCATACACTAACCAAGTTTTTATCTTCTTTCTTATTATGCATAGTTTGATGTTGTGTGCTTGCACGACTTGACGTTGATGGACGCCTTTTTCAAAGCCTCACCTGCGCTGAAGTCTGGAAACTTGATGAACGTGCCCGCGCACCAAGCCTTCACGCAGCGCAACACCAAGGTATCGATCTCACCTGTCAATGCCAAGGACAATATCTATGTCGAGGCTGATGGCGAAGTCGCCGGTGTGCTCCCCGCTAGATGGGAGATTATTTCCCAAGGTTGCCGCATGATTCTTCCTCTCTCTCAGGGCTCCACCCAGCCTGTGTGATAGCTCTTGGCTTTCAGATGCATGTAATAAAAAATGGATACGTGACAGTCAATTCATTTCGCTTGGACGCGCTTGAGTATGTGGACTGCGTTTTGTTTGTTTGGATTTGTGTAGAGTAAAGCCATTGCGACGCGCTTCTATTTCGTTTGCTCCCTTTTTCTTCTCTTGTCTTCCATCTCTCCTCTCCTTCATCCCTTCCCTTCCCTCCCATCCCATCACAAAAAAATGGCCCGTACCAAGCAGACCGCCCGCAAGTCGACCGGAGGAAAAGCCCCCCGCAAGCAGCTCGCCACCAAGGCCGCCCGCAAGTCCGCCCCCGCCACCGGCGGTGTCAAGAAGCCTCACCGTTACCGCCCTGGAACCGTCGCCCTCCGTGAGATCCGTCGTTACCAGAAATCGACCGAGCTCTTGATCCGCAAGCTCCCCTTCCAGCGTCTTGTCCGTGAGATTGCCCAGGATTTCAAGACCGATTTGAGGTTCCAGTCGAGCGCTATTGGTGCCCTCCAGGAGGCCTCTGAGGCTTACCTTGTCTCCCTCTTTGAGGACACTAACTTGGCTGCCATCCACGCCAAGCGTGTTACTATCCAGCCCAAGGATATCCACCTCGCTCGTCGTCTCCGTGGTGAGCGCACCTAAATCGCTAAGGCGCGATCTCGTCGACCCCACTCACCTCTTTTGACAAGGAAACAGACAATAACAACGACCTGACAGGATCCACTTTTGCAGTAGCAAAAGATTCCTCCTTTTCTTTGTATTATTTTTCTTTGCTTTTCGCTCCCCTTTTGCTTTTGTTATTTTCCCAATCCTCACCCAAGCCTCTCATTTCCACACATTAAAAAGCAGCAAAAAAAATTCAAAACAACCCCATCGATCATCGAAACTCAGAAGACAGAAAGGTGCTCTATGCAAACGCAGACCGGATTTTTTTTTATTATATGTTTCCTGGAACGAATGAAAAATGAAAATGAGACATGAGGGGGGTAATATGCAATGGTGGATGATGGTGTGAACAAAAGAAAAAGCAAAAGGGAATAATGAATGATAACGAGCAATGATGTTTTTTAACCAAAGATACGGAGACCATCATCAGGGATATCCTCTTGCTCTTCATCCTCCTTGGTCTCGTTCTCGTCCTCCTCATCATCATCCAAGTTGCCTCCTTTCCGGCCGAGCAAGGACGAGAACAGCTCCTCGACCATCTCCTCGTGCCAGGTACCCGCTGGGATAGGTGCCATAAAGCTCTGAAGTTTCTCGTGGACATGGTATCTATTAATAAGAGGAAGTTAATGACAAGGACGTTGTAAGTAACAAAGAACAAAGCAATCCATACGTCACAAACAGCTTCTGAACAGAAGAACAGAACCATTCAACACGATGCAGTAAAATGCCAAATAGAATTTACCTAAGACGACGACCCTTGCTTCCCTTGGTATCCACCTGCTTCTTGGTATGCTTAGTCTGACGAAGAGCCGCCCAGCGCATACCCATGGCTGTAGGATCATCGTTGTCGACCATACGGGATTCGATCAGCTCTCTCAACAACTGCTGGTAGAAGTCTCCATCGTCAAAGATCTCCTCGTCGTGGTTCGACAGGTGAGAGTCCAGCTTGCTGACCTCGGGTGTCTTCTCTGTCTTATCGTTCTCGTCCTCCTCCTTGATCTCGGGTGCTGTTCCCAAAATGTGATATTCCGAACGCTTCAACTGAGTTCTCTTCAACAGGCGCTCCTTGTCAGCCATCGTCTGTGAAATTTGAGTCATAATACCCTATTATCATTGAACCAGTCAAATATATAATATCGTCAGTATTGTACTACAAAGGCGACATTACCCTTCCTGTCCACAGAAGTAACATAATCAAAACATACCTGGTTCATGGCCTTGAACTTCTTGTTGAGGGGGATGCCGCTGGCGATTTGGACCTTGTTGCCCCATTTCTCGAGAGTGTTGTTGCGGTACGATCTCCAGCCCTCATCCAGACCCTCGATATCCTTCCATGCCTTCGTCTGCCATGCATCATCATCCAGATTCCGTGCCTCCTCATCTTCAAGGTCGCTCATGTGGCGCTTGTTGGACTTTTGCACCTTGACTTCGGGAATGTTGCGGAGCAAATCTGTGCGGACAGTGATCAGAGTGTCGATGAACGAGCGCAAGTTGTGCTTTGCCTCCTCCATGGGTTCGGCCGAATCGTTAGTCAAGAACTCGTCGTAGGTCGATGGCTGGGGGAAAGTGTTGATCAAGGACACGGACTTTTGAAGGCGAATGCGAGTATCCAGCAGAGTCTCCCAAAGCGTCTATAGTCGAAAGGAAAAGAGTTGACGCGTATTAGCACTTTCAGTTCAAAATATCGTTTTCACCATATGGCACTCTCCCAAGTCTTGATCAACTTCGCCTTACCATTTGTGCCTTGACGTGGATTCCCTTCTCGACATCATCGGTGACGCTCTTGGTCATGCTCTTGAGCAACTCGGATTCCTCCTTCTGAATCTTTTGAAGCTCCTCCTGCATCTCCTGGGAGGTCTCAGTGATTCCAGACGCGGTAAGATCACCATAGCCGTCCTCCTCATCCTCGCCATCATCACTATCTTCGTCCTCGTCCTGGCTGTTCTCCTCGCTATCCTCGTCCTCCTCGTCATCATCGTTCTCGTTCTCGTCGTCGCTTCCATCACCGTCAATGTGGCCCATAAGATCCTCACCATCATCGAGATCGTCGCTGTCAGAGACCATTTCCTCATCCTGATCCTCCTCGTCCTCATTCTCATCAAATTCCATCTCCTCCTCGTCGTCTTCCTCCTCATCCTCGTCACTTTCGAATCCAAGGGCGGCTTTCCTGCTGCTCCTCTTTCCCTTGTACTTTGGATCGTCCATGAGGAACTGCTTGTTTCTCAGCTGACTCTTTCTGTATGGGCATATCAAAAACGCAAATGAACATTAGTGATGGGAATATTGCAACAAGACCTTCACCTCAACCTGATCCGGGTGTGCAGGATCCTTACCCGACGTCGACGTAGTGCTCACGGCCAGCGTTCTCGTTGTCACCGTCATCGTCGCTTCCCATATCGCTGTCGGCATTGTGCTTGCTCTGGAGGGAATCGCCACCCATATCCTCGGGATCGTAATCTATGATCCAATGTTAAGAGATCCACGACAACAGGGTTAGTTCATAGGCTTGATATCAGATCGAAAGATCTTAAAGCCAGGGAGGGCCCTTTCAATGCTGCTGTGAGACGTAGTAAGTGTAAATTACCCTTTGGTGTGGTTGTGGACATCTCGGCGAGCTGCTCGGCGAGAGATTTCTTAGACTTGACTATTATCCGCAGGAACGGAAGTAAGGAGAATGAGTTAAGTCGTCGTGGTTCTAATATTTTTGTAGTAGCGGTTCTTGCAACCAGCGTCGGGGACGGCGAAGCATACCCATGTTGCAAAGTACGAGAGAGTGTCCTGGTGGTTAATGGAAAGGAGGAGGAGGGGGGGAATGAATGAAAAGAGGGTGATGCAAGCTGGCTTCTGTAGGGAGGGGCAATGAAGGTTCACAACTCTTGGGGCATACAGCAGACACAAAAACACCCGTCAAAAGTACAGACTGCACTTGACAAAAAAAAAAAAAAAAAATGTGTTTACTTCTCCACTCTAAGCCACAAACAGCAAAAAAAGAAAACTTTTAATTCACATACACACCTTCCACTTCCCATCCTTACCACAACTCCTCCTCCTTCAACCCTCACTCCATTACTCTTCAAGGTATGGATTACCTTGACAACCCTCATTGCCCCTATGGAGGCACATAACCCTTCCCGCTTCTTACGCATGGAGACTACCAGACTAGCTACGCCCTCCGTTGAATACAGGATCGTATTGGGATCGCAGGAGGCATCACCACCCGTCAACACACACCGACACAAGCACCATAGTCAAAGCCCAAACACAAAGCCAGCTCAAGCTTGCAATTGATACCAACAAAAGAATTGTCGCCAGTTCGCCGGCACCCACCGGCAAAAAGCAGCACACCCCGCTCAGAAGCATTGACCAGCTTGAGCAACAACACAAAAGCAGCAAATAGCCTTCGATCTGTCAGATAGGCTAACAAACCCCACCCAACTTTTGGCTATTCCTTTAGATGCATCTTATGTACACCATGTCGCCCGAGGGCAAGCGTATCTACACCCTCAAGGTACGACATCTTCATTGATCTGCCGCCTCTACAACTTCAATTCAGGTTTAGTGTGTCAAATGTCAGATCGCCTCTTTAACTTCACAAACCTAACAACATGAATCTCACTTCTTCCTTTGAACTAACAGAAGCTCACCCCCGCCGGCAAGGTCACAAAGTCTGCTCACCCCGCCCGCTTCTCTCCCGATGACAAGTACTCCCGTCACCGTGTCACCCTCAAGAAGCGCTTCGGTCTCTTGTTGACCCAGCTCCCCTCCAAGCAGCTTTAAATCATCTGTTTGTCAGTTGTAGCTGTGTGTTCCCTCTCTATCGTTTCTTCTCTCTGTTCTTCCAAACCAATGCATTGTACACTTTATTAAACACTCTTTCCAAAGCAATCAACACGGAACGTCGAGGCAGGAGTTATTTTTTTTATATCTGGAGTCTCTACAGTCGGATCGTAGGATAAGAGGGCACCATGAGTGGAGAAACCATCATTCACAGGATTAAAGGAGCTTTCATTCAGACTGCGGTGTATTGTTAGAGAACTGTCCCCATTTCGACCGTAGAGTAACAGACAAGTTCTCAAGCATAAATCGCTCACTTTCTTTGAAAACCGTGCACTGCACATAGCCGCGATGGTTGTTCTCTAACATCTTTGCCGATCTATCGTTTTTATTCCACCCACATCTAAGAGTGACTGAGCTTATTGAGGAACACCAGTTTTGCCCATGAAACCCAAAAGGATTCCGCCGACATTAAGGCCCAACTTCTCGATACAATAACCACCCTCCTGAACAAACAACGTGGGCACGCCGATCTTGCGGATCGAGTTTCCAATTCTGGGGTATCCCTCCGAGGTGACCAGGAACCCGGCGATGGGATCGTCCTTGTAGGTATCGACACCGAGCGAGACAAGGATGTAGTCTGGCTTGAAGGGGATAACATGATCTTGGATCAACTTGTCGAGGGTCTCGACATAGTCGTCGTTGGTGGTTGCTTGGGCCAGGGGGACGTTGATGTTGAAGCCGAGTCCTTCGCCTTCACCCTTTTCGAGATCTGAACCGGTAAAGTATGGGTAGTCGTCGACAGAGTGGAGGGATGTGTAGAGAGGGTTGGCAACCGTGTAAAAGATCTCCTGAGTGCCATTGCCACTAATTTTTTATTCGAGAGTCAAAAGAGATCAGTGATTAGAACTTTGTCTGACTCGGCTGTATTGCGCGCGCCTGCTACACATAACAAGCATCAAGGTCACTTACTGGTGAAAGTCAATGTCAAGAATAGCGATCCTCTTGGGACCGCCGTCAGCCTTGGACTTGAGGTCAGGCTGATCAATTAACCATTGGGCCGCAATAGCAAGGTTGTTGAGGTAACAATATCCGCCACAGATATCCGATTGCGCATGATGACCTGGTGGACGCACGAGGGCATAAAGTCCAGGAGGGCTCTCGCGAGTGACAGTACCAGCTTCAACGCTCTGTTCAAACTCGTCTGCTGCGCGAACCAAATCCTTTGTCGCCGTTAATGTCACCTGCGCGGCGTTCCATGCTGCCTTGAACGTGTCTTTTTTATGTTGTATTGGAAGAGAGTTAAAAAAGGAAACCAATTGCGCGTGAGAAAAAATAAATATAGTAACTAACGAAACGAGTCCTATTTGAGCATACAACAATGGACACAGAAAGACCAACGAGTCTGCAATAAACACAAAAAAAAAGCATACCTTTGGTAATAACAGCGGACATGTCAAAGCAGTACTCTCCAGACTTTGCCAAACAATTTGAAGCCTTGAGTTTGCCGAGACGGGCAACCTTGTAGTGAGGGATGGTGCCTGGCAAGACTCCGTTGGGGTGGCCACCTTCTTCAATCCACTCCTCGTAGGCAGTCTTGAGATAATCGATGAAATCCTGCTTGTGCACACGTTCAATGGGTCCTGCACCAAAGTCTTCGGTCCTCTCGGTGACTTCAAAGGCGTCGCCCTGTGACTCGAGGTACTTCAGAATCACATCACGGCGGTCAGGACTCTCTATATGCATAGCGTTGTATAACAAGTGGACGTGTTGGCTTAGTTCTTGCTCGTTTTGATGCATACGTTCGCGGTTGTTCAACAGTAAGAGGTATGTGGTTGTGTGTATGTGTCTAAGCGGGAACTTGTGAAAGGCATGTTATACCATAGTAGTGAGTTTCAGCTCCAGAGAGAAACTCGTAGGCAGGGGTGTGCATAGTGGTGCACAGGGTGGAGGTGAAGACCTTCATGCGCGTGGGTACCATCGTTTGAACAAAGGATGAGTGGAATGAGAGAGAGGGAGAAGTGGAGTGTGTCGGTAGTGATGAGAGGGAAAAGTGGACAAGAGAAGAGAGAAGAAAGAAAAGCAAACGAACAACCTCCCACTTTTTAGAACGACGGCGTTGGGCGTCGAGGCCATACTGCCTGGGCGCGTCTTGAACTACTGTCATTGGGACTGCTACTTTCATGTCGCCGGTATTTGTTGATCACTGTCAACCTCCAGGTCAACATCAACCTTCTTTCTTTTCTTCCCAGTCGATTCATTCAACAATTTCGCGTAGCCACCATGTCTAGGAAACCAGAGCGAGGCACAAAAGCAGGTACCCAGGCAACAGCCCCCACCACCTTACGTAACTGATCTCCCTCAATCCCACTCCAGCCATTGATCGACTGAACCCATACTCACCCATTCCTCCTTCCCCTTCCTCACAATAGCTCCCAAGGTGCTGGACCCAGAGGCCAGGAGACGCCAACTCAGACACCACCTAGACTCTCTAGAACGCGACAACTTTGTCGCCCTCAACGAATACGAAGCCATCATCGCCACCGCGGCAGCAGCAGCAACCGCACAAGGACCCATCAGTCTGACCCATACCAACCTTGACCCCCTCGGACTCCTCCCACCTCTCAACCCCGCCGTCGGTTCCATCGTTGGCGGTGTCGTCGGAACTGTGGGCCCAGGAGCCATTCTATCTCCCAATAACCCCGGAGTCATGTCCGGAGGTCGATATAAAAAGAACCAACAACACAACAGTGGTGCAGGAGGAGCCAACAGCAACAACAATAGCAACAGCGGCAGTAATTTCAACCAAAACGCGATCCCTACTTCTGCACTCGGACACAGGAAACCGGTTCTACCAAGGAAACCGCTGAACCAGTTGCTGGATGGTTCTGGACTGATGGCGCAGACGTTTTTTCAGGAGCAGCAACAACAGCATGTTGTGCCCAATTATTTGACTGCGAACATGGGTCCCAGTCGATACCCTCAACGGAATTTTTGTTCTGTCTGTGGATGGAAGGGTGTTTATCGATGTAATCGCTGTGGTATGAGATATTGCGATCTCAGATGTCAAAAAACTCATAACGACACAAGGTATGGTACCCGATTGTGTTCGCTTATTATTTTGGTTCCTGTCGATATGTTTGGATTCTAACCACCTCTTCGTGCTTTCACGATCCTGCCTCTAATAGATGCATGAAGTTCACTATTTAATAGAGTCGAGCAAACTTGTAACATAAAAACTGTACCATATCATACACACGCTCAAACACAAAGGATGGCATTAAGAGATTTATTCAGCGAAAGAAAAAAGAAAACAAGGTAGGATGGAATAAAAAAACTGCGTCTAGAATCGTCCGCCAGGGTGTCCAGGGGCCATGCCTGGTGGGAAGGGCTGCTGTGGGGGGTGTCCCACTGGCGGTGCTCCACCCTGCTGCTGCTGAGGAGGAGGCACGGGTTGAGGATGACCGCCCAAAAGCTCCTGCAGTTTCTTTTGGTTCTTGGCCGTCATGTAGTGGAAGACAGCCTCGTTGACCCATTGTTGGTTGTAGAAATCCGCCCGCCTCTGCTCCTCCAAGTTGACATGCGACTCTCCTAGAATCACCTCCAGATCTCTGCTCTGCGATGCCACCCAGCGGTCCAAGAAATCGGCAGGGTCATTGGCAAACCGCAACAAGAAATCCCGCTTGGTCTTGGAGTTTTGCATGCTCTGTATGTATTGCATGATCTGCTCGTCCTGCGCGTGAATTTGTTTTGGGAGGGTGCTATTGGCGGCGTTCAGGGATGTTGACGAAAGCAGGTTGTTGATCTTGCTCTTGAATGTAGGATCGTCCAGTTCCACGTCCAGATCGTAGCAGTGTGAAGAGAGGTGATAGGGCTTGTCCACCCGAACGGTATATTCCAGCACAATTGGGTCGGGAGGCGACAAGAACCGTCCGATCAATTCTGGCAGTGCTGGGAACGAGATCTTGGGTTGGCCGAAAAGCTAGAAGAGAGATGGAATATGGAGGTAATAATGATGAATGGACGTGTTGAAGCATAGGCGAATGAATACAAAATTGATCTCCTGGTACAGGGCGAATATAATATCTTACAGTGGCGAGCTTCTGATCGCAGTTAATGTTCCGCTTGTCCTCTGGATCCTGCAGTTGGTGGAACTTGATGTATTGCCACAACGCCATCATGATACCGGGTCTCGTCTCCACGTCGATCGCCAAGACATCAGCCAGCTCCGGGCTCAATTTGAAACGCTCGGGTGAGTTGTCGACGTGAAGAATGACCTTGACCTTCACATTCTCGTCGCCGTGTCGCTTGATCTCAAATCCATCGACATCTGCCTGGTTGGCAGACTTGTGCCATTCCACAAAGTTACCGTTGGGGTACAAATTCGAGTCGCGCTCCAGCTCAATCATCACCGATCGAAAGAAACTGGAAAACTTCCTGCTCGTCTGTCTGTTCTTGTACGCAGATGCATTTGCCTCCTATTACATCGAGAATAATCATATGAACACGGTGTCAGCGAGCAGTTTGGTGTGTGTTTCCAGTAAGGTGTTGCAATTCCTAATGGTGAACTGAAGGGTACGTACATCGACAAGGCGTCCCTCGACTTTGAGTGTCCATGAAGGTGTTGGTCCGCTATCCAGTCTAGGCTCGTCATCGTCCGATTCGGGCGTTTCCTGGTCGTGTGAAAGGTTGGAGATAAAGATGCGAAGAGTACGCTTGGTCTATTTGACAGTAAGTAAAAAAGAATTGTCCTTGTTAGATGCCAGCGAACAAAGCAGCGATTCTTCGACCGTTGACGCGTGCAGCAAATGCCTAAGTGTACGGTGCGACACAGGTTAAGTACCTTGACGGACTTGTTGAGAGTCTCCTGCAGGTCCAAACGCTTCCTCATGATAGTGGCATCCAGCTTCTTTTCAAACTCCAGGAGTTCCGTGTAAAGTTTCGACTCTGGGACAATCGCTTCAATCTGTTGAATACAACGATAAAGTGAGTGGTCAAGCATTAGAAAACAAGAACGCGCGAAGAAGAAGAGTGATCAGATCGAGTGGTTGATGACAACAATAAGAGTGTGTGTGCGTGGGTGAGGGGAGTAGAGGCGTGCCTTGGATGAGATTTGGTTGTCGTTTGGGCGTTTTCTCTTTGCCTTTGCGACGAGCAATGGCAGGTCTGGCGCCGAGGAGCGTTTCCTTGAGGGATCCATTGTGTCTGTCTTTTTGTCCTGTTGGGCGTTGTGGATGAGTTAGAAATGAAGAGAGGCAGACATACATTAAAAGGGACCGGTAGAGCAGTGGCATTATTTCCTTGCAACTCTCCAGTTGATTTCAAACGTCACTTTCACACATTCGAGCAGGGAAATAATGGTCCGAAGAAGCGGCTCCCATGGAGAACATAATTTCCGATCCTGCCTTTCATCCCGCACTCCCACCCTCCACTCCACTCCCTCCTCACTAAACACAGTAGTCATGGTCCTCCAGTACCTCGTAAGTCACCAAACCTCCAGGAAACGGACAACTTGGACACATACCGGACCAGTTGCCGTAAAGACAATACCTCCGACTCTCGCAACAACCAACAACAGAATTCGCTAGCTGATCTATCATCACACCGCACACACGAAAGGAACACATTTCGGAAAATCCGAACACGCATGCTCCATACCTGCAGAATCAACCACTGACAGCACCAACTTCCTACTTTACCCTTTTACTACTGTAGAGACGCAGCGCTCGGGATAGCCCATACATCTTCACCAGTTTCGTGGTTGCCGCTATCGGTAAGCAACAATGCAGGACTCTCTAATCATCAGTTGGATTCGTCTCCGGCACGTGTACCTGGAGAAAAAAACGATGCTTATTCCTCCGGATACTATTCCAATTTGAAATAGGCCCCGTTCTCGTTGTCGGCGTCCCAGCTGTCCGCAAGAGCCAAGGATACGTCAGCCCTGCTCGCATCCCCGACACCTACCCCTGTAAGCACAGCCAGCTATCGCGAAAAATCATATGATCATTCAGGTACACTCGATTGGTGATATCACGGATGAAAATCAACTAACCTAAACACCGGCTCATACAACCGTATCATTTACTGTCAATTAGTGCCCCAGCGCGCTCGCAACCCTCCTTCCGGATATGAGGATTAAACAACAAACCAACGCATTTCAAACGGGAACGCCAACGACGCAGCATCTCGGACAGGAGACCTCATGAACAGGAGAACGACTGAGCATAATGCTAACAGGCTGTGACGACAACCAACAACACACACACTCGCACCCACCAAATCACACACACTCCCCTCCAATAGAAGAAACACTCTCGCTAGGCATCAATGGGCGCCGATCAATAATAAACAGTTTCCACCCAAAAACTTGGACTGCACTCATTATCAATGGATCTCAACCCTTATCTAACACAGGAGGATGAAAGATTTCTAGCCTGTATATATACGCGACAGAAACCAATAAGTTTTCAATTGAGGCCACCTTTGAGCAAAAGTGCCTTTTCTGCTCTCTGCAAAATCAATTGGATGGTCAAAGCCACTCTCTTCGGGTCCGGTTCCTTGGGCGAACAAATACGTCCTTTTTTTCTCATCCCAATCAACTCAACCATCCACCATATCAGCCGCAACCCAACGCTCTCTCGACACACCAGAACTCGTTCAATTGATAGCACTTTTTTTTTCTAAGGCTCTGTTATCGCCTCTTAGTTCTTTCGAGATGGTTCTTGAGATACAGTAAGTATCCTTTTGATCAAACAACTCTATCAGACTTACGACCAACAATAGAGCTATCAGCTCGACTAGGCTTAGTAACCAATTCGTAAAAAGGAATATCTTTCAAGGGAACACTTTTTTTTTGGTTGTTGTTTTTGTATGTTCCACAACACGATTGATTGATCGTACAAAAGAAAAGGAGCCGCGTCTCTGAACTTCGAGTGTATGCCAAGGAAAGAATGATACCTAATCCCGAAGAAGAAGAAGAAGAAACTGCCCCTCTTTCGGCAAGCATGGCTATATATCCATCATCACTCTTTCGATCAACTCCTATAGGGTACGGGTGACCTGACTTTTTTTTTTTAACTCTTCCTCCATCCTCTCCTTCATCTCCAAAAACCTCTTCCTTCCCTCTACTTCCCGCGTGGACATTAAAAACCTCTCTTTGTCACCAAAAGTATCAAGGACAAGCAGTTGCACGACTTATCGCTCGTACTCAAAACAATTCCTCGTGTTGAACAAAAAAATGAGACAACCCCGGTCGTCTAAAAAAAAATAGAACAACGAAGCACAAAAGCTCAAAGATAAGCAATCACAGGAAAACAAATCGAGTAAAAGAGCACGCAACAATGGACACGCCCTCTTAATTGTCGTGAACCTCAAAGACGCAAATGATGAAAACGATGTCGGAGAGCTATCGCCTGTGTTTGTTAGTTCAAGAAGGCCAGATCTCACACTCAAAAGAAATTAAGACAGCCAGCACGAAAAAAAATGATGTAGTCAAAAGACATACAAAGTCAATCGCCTTGGTTCAAATAGACAGCATGTATCGGAAGTGCTGCTATCTATATTTTTTTCTAGTCTCAGATTCAAGAACAAAAAAATGATAATAAAGTCAAGCAATGCACATTAAAAACGAAGGTGTTAAAGGACGGGAAAGACATGATGCACCATCGTTCGTCCTCCAAGAAACAAGAAATAAAAAAAGGCAAAAAGGCGAAGGATGGAAGGGTCCAAGAAACACAAACTACCGCAATCCAAGGACCTGCCAATGTTCTATATCGCATGAGAAACTGATTATCAGGATCCCTGGTAATCCAACTACAATTGCATGCCAGGCAGCCTGAAACGGCGTGATCGTATGTGCGCGTCGTCTTTTTTGATTTCTTTTTGGTGGCGTCGAAATTATTTTGACGCGTCAAAACGCGTTGTATTTGTCTGATAATACTCGTTAGTTGAGAAAGGACCTACTGATTCTGTAGTACAGAATCGTACACGTAAATCGCGATTCTACCGTAAGGGTAAGGAGCGTACGCTGACCTATACTTTTGTGCTAATCATAAACAATTGCGACGGACTGTACCATCCTCACTTTTAGTTTGCCTCGGTGCGTCTTTCAGGTATCCTACTCTGAGGTGCGCAAAATGTAGAAGGAAGAGGATCATTTTGCGTTGAGGATCACACTCAATTCGGGTGTCTGGAGTATTCATCCCTCGTCAAGGCATACTGTCAGTTTTAATGGAAGCGTTATGTATACTCCATCTTGGGGCTAGATTGCTGCATAAGTACTAGCTGTGCTTGCTTTTTACTCTTCGCTACTCAATGAACATAAACGCAACTCGAGCGCTCATTTTCAAAATCAAACATGTGCTTCGGTATTAAACATTACATTGGTGGGTTGAGTCGTGTCGACGTGCAGATTGCACGTTTGATTTGTTCGACAAATTGGAGACGCTGTCAGGACCCTGCTGTGGACAACCTGTTCGTTATGTCGGTTGGGTGAAAGACAAAACCCAGTCGTCGAACTTTCGGACTTTGGCACAGCTCTGATATCCCAAGGTGTGGGCTACCAGCACGTATCGTGGCCTTCATTTTTTGTTATATTTAACGCCCTTGTTAGATTTCTCATCGATTTTCGACCCAAAAAAAAAAAAGGTGTCTGTGCTCATCCCTTTGTTTTGCATGGTCTTTCATGATCGTGGTTCGAGAGTGGGCCACTCAACACCACATTGTCCCAGTAGTCTGCAACAAGTTACTCAATGGGTCCAAAGCGGACATCTATTCATTCACATGCGTGATCCCACTTTCTCATTCTTGGATCGGAGGAATTTCAAAGCTATAAGTGTTACACGGATAGAGATGTGTCGTTTGTGTTTTCTGGGTTTTACTCAAGTTCTCAGGAACGGCTTTACCAGCATTGGAGGTTTGAGCTCCATTTTATTTTTTTATTTTGGGTACGATAGAGAACCTATTGACACCGAGGCCACATCACCTGGTATGTCAAATGTTGGAAGAACAATTTGAATATCGGCTGGCGATCGATGTTTGTCCTTCAACATGCTTTCTTCGCCTAAGCCAATCGACGATCTCCAACATGGCAGGAGCAACAGCAACGACAACAAAAACAACAACATTCGACAAGGATAAAAATATATAAATATATATATATACAGAGTTCCATCTGAACTCAAACCAGGCGTACCCTGAAGTAGATCTCTGTGGCATTTCTTCGAAACATAATACCATCAACAGCGTGAAAGATGCGAAAATAAATATGTATTAGTTTTTTAAGGTATTGGTAAAGTACCGCACGAAGCTGGCAGAGGAAAGGTAAATGGTGGAAGAAGGGGGGTCATGATAACATGTTTTTTGTGTTTTTCTATCTTATTTGTTTTTCTGGTTGTGTTTTGTATCGTATCACTGTACAGCGCGCATTTTTCATTCGCCGATACACGATCTCTTGTCCATGTGAAGGGGAGGAGGAAAGGGGGGGGGGGGGAAGCTAAAAAGACACGAGTTTATGCAGACTCGTTGCACTTCATGAACCCAGCAATCGCCAACTCCTTGTCCTTGGTAGCATCCGAAAAGAACAAGTGCGATTCGCCCGTATACAAGTCAATCCGGAACGAGTTGGGGATCAAGCAGTCCAACGAAGCATCCTCAATGTTGACCACCCTTCCACCCAGCCTCAACTCAGAAATCGCCGACTTGCGATCAAACTCATCCCTGTAGAACGAGATCGCCTGTCCGCGCATGACATAGAACCGACGTCTCCAGAAGGGCGATCCATGAATCTGGATGGTGATGTAACCCGACAGTCCCGAACCCCTGAGCTTCTCCATCTCGATCAATTGTTTCTTCATGGCTTCACGGGCAGCACGGTCGGATTCGTATTTGCGCTTTTGTTCCAGTTCCAGGGCTTGCTTATGGGCAAAGACTTCTTGTTCGCGGGCTTCGCGTTCCTGGGTCTCCTTTCGGCGTTTGAGGACCTCGGCTTTCTTTTGACGATCCATCTCCTCTCGCATCTTGCGCTCTGCGGACTCGATTTCCAACTGACGCTCGGTGCGAGGGGTTGTGGTGCCGCCGTTGGAAAGAGCAGGCGATGCGACACGGACGGGGCTCGAGACCTCGGAGGCGACGCTTTGAGGCGTAGGGATAGCAGTGTTGATGTTGTTAAAGGTTGCTGGAGGGGCCGGGGAGACGGGGGTCATGGGACGAGGGGCAGCGACGGGGGCTGGAGAATTGGGCATGACGGGCGATCCTGAGGGATCTGGGGTTGGGGGGCCTTCGAGCAGACCAAGACGGCTGCGGACTTTTTCGTCCGAGAGTTCTGCAAGGTTGGACGAGTTGATCTGGACATGCGTGTTCTTGAACAATGCGCCTACAGCCTTTCCGTGCACCAAGGCGCGCGCTATGTTCAAATGGGAATTTGATGAGATGAAGAGTTAGACCTTAAGTATTTTGATTGAAGTGCAACGGCATGTCATGTTGCGAAAGAAAGAGCAACTTACCACGACGGAGACCACTATAAAATACAAGTAACGGGTAAAAGGAATGGAAGAAAGGAGACAAGGAATGAGAAGGAGTGAGCAAATTGCGAACGTGGAGAAGAGGCACATACTTCAGGGCGGATAAATGATCCCAATTGAAATGCTGTCCAGCTGGTTTCCACAGAGATGTAAATCTTCCTTGTGCTCCTCCTCACATCTCCCGTCCATTCCACTCCATCTCCCGTTTGTAGTGGGGGAGGAAGGAGGGCTGTTATTATGTTGGCGGACAATGAATTGTCAAGATGGATAAAGTGCAATTAGACATTAGACATGTCTCCTTGTGTCCTTGTCTTTGTCGCAGAGTTTATCAGGTTTCAAACGAATGCTTCCTGCATACCTCTCTTAGTTACCGCTTTATCCATCGCCCAAACCACATCTATTGCTCTCTTTCTATCGTCCTTGTTCGCAGTGAATGATAAAAAGACGGTACCTGACTTGCTCGGAAACATAGGCGAGGAGTGCGAATCGGTCATCAATCCTCACAAAACCATATAGAACCTCCTCGGTCAGGTTGGAACGGAGCTCCTCCAGGCCACCGGTGCCCTTGGAGTACAGCGAGATCTTATCGCGGGTATCATGGTATCCGAGGATAAGCCTAATATTACCAAAGGAAGGGGAAGTGGTTGGATGGAGAAAAGGATATTAATATGAGGTTCAGGGGTAAAACAAATGTCAGGATTGCAATTGAACCATGAACAACACAAGGCATAAAAATAACGAGCAGGAAAAAGAGGGTAAGTTGTGCGACGATGAGGGGTGGTTCAACACGAGACACAAACCCCTCCTCCTCATTCCTCATTCCCATTCCCCGGCACGCTTTGACTTTTGTTCATTCGTGTTATGAATAGCGAAAGTTGCTTATTTTGTTGTTTACCAGTTGGTGGGAGTGCCACTGACGATAGCCTGGTAGGCCTCGAGGATAGCGGGGTCGGTCAAATCGCAGGACATGGTGTGTTAATAGTAAGTCTAGTTGTTGAAAAGGAAGAAGGCGTCGAAAAGTTTGTGCGAGGTGGGAAGAGAGGGGCGGACAGCGTCGAATAGTTGTTGTTGTTGTTATTTGGTGGTGGTGGTGATGGTGGTACGAGTTGTTGTACGAGGGAGAGGGTATAATTCCAATGAAAAGGAATTGTGTTGTCGTTTGTTGTTATTGTAAGTGTTGTGGAGAGAGAACAAGAAGTAGAGAAGAGAAGAGAAGAGAAGAAGAGAAGAAGAAACAAAAAAAAGAGAAGAGAGAGAGAGAGGAGATGGATATCCAAAGTTGTATTTGAAGTAAATTGGAGACACACAAAAAAAAAAGAGAGAGAGAAGGGTCAGGTCAGTGAACCATGCAACCATTGAACAGCATAAACAGCATGAAAAAACAGGGGGAGATGCATTTACACGCGAGACAGTGAACATGTACACACAGACAGAGACAAAGAGAAACACATACAAGGAAGCGGTGAAAAGAGAAGGAGCAGGGCGTTTTGTTGTTGATGTTGAGTTTTTGTTATGTAACGGTCGAGGAGAAAGGAGTGTCAGGGGTTATTTGAGAGAAGGGCGTGTTTTTTGGTCGGGGAACAGGACGGGGAGCGGGAAAGTGGAGAGAGACAGATGTGGATGTGGTGAGAGCTGGAAAAGAAAGGGGGTTGGTGCAGTTAGGACAGGATGGAAGAGGGACAAGACAGGGCAGGATAAAAAGAGGGGATATGGAAGTGTAGGGTGCGGATGTGGGAGGATTGGAGTGGACAACGAAGGAAGAAAGAAAGGAAGGAAGAAGAAAAGGTAGAAGAAAAGGAAGAAGAAAAGGAAAAAAAGAAGAGAAAAAGGCACAATCATCGTCGAATAACCAACTGACATTGGGGCATAGTTCTAGTTCAAGAAACGGAATGGACTCTAAAAAAACAACGAAGAGATGGGCCTTAAGAGGAACGAGGAAGTTGAGAGCACAAGTAATAAAATAATGATCCGGATGATATTTGTTGTTGTCGTTGAGCTGAACACACACTCTCTCTCTCACACACAAACAACGATAGCAACGATAAACAACCACAGACAGCAAGAACCGGAAGGGAAGGGCAAGGCAAGACTAGATACAAACTCACTCTGGCACTTTCATTCTCGAAACGATTGCAAAATATGAACAGAGAAAACAAACAACAGCGGCCATAAAACAAGAGGCTAACCCTCCCTCCACTGCCTCTTTCAGGTCACGTCAAATACATGACAGTAACAAGCTGAAAAAAAACCTCCCCCCTACAATGCCCTCCACCTTTCACTTCCTTTTCATCATATATCACTGTATGAACAACACTCGCAGACATTCACTTCTCACCTCCTTGAACAAAAAAAAAGGAATCGGCTCTGCTGCTGCAGGATCATATCCAACAAGGTTAGGTTAGCAACACCGCCTGCTTTCTTGCCTGCCTGCCTGCCTGCTTGGAGCTCGTGGAATTCAGCTCCTCTCTCCTTTCTTTTTTTTCACCGTCTACCTCGATCGAAAGTCGCCGTAAAACCAAACGTGAAAAGAGAGTTCACCCGTCCAGTCGACACGACAGAAAGAAAAATGGCCAAACACCCGGTCCAAGCCCAGGTCCAAGTTTTGTTTAAAGACTATTAATGGTCATAAACCACGTTGTGTTTCTTCGTGTTTTGGTCCGTCGTTTGTTGTTGTCGCTCCCGCTAACAATCGGCGGACCCGGACCCAGTTCCAACGGCACTAAAACACAACAACGAAAATGCAAGTGAGCCATGCAAAAACTAAAATGAACAAACCCGCCTTACTCGTCTCCTCAATAGCGCGGTAGCAAACTTCGCTGAAAGAAAAAACAGCTTACATCTCATATTTATTGTATGTTTTTGAGAGCCCATTTTTTTCTCCTCTTTGTATGATTACTGAACAGCCAGCCATGCGTTTGTTGCAATTCCCTGACTGGTAGAAGTTAAAGTGAAGGTTACACAAAGTAGATGAAGGAAAGAGAAGGAATTAAAATGGCGCCAAAGAATGACGAGCAGGGAAAAAGAATGATGGGGGACGTGAGGGGTCACCAAGCCAGGGTCTTCCAAAGGACATACAAAAACGGAAAGCAACTGTCAAAGGGACAACTTCCCAATTGCAGATCAAAGATGATATGGTATCGAGAAAAACTTATTTCGTTCCGGTGTACTTTATCAGTAGCATATCACAAACTAGTACTCTTCAACCTCCATTGTCTAGATAAGGTTCTCAAACGCGTCCTCCTCCTTGGCAGCATTCATCTCCTGCATCATCACACGGTCGTGGTCAGACGTCACCAGGCTCGACGTATCATCAAAGTCAAAGTCACCCTATCACACCACAAGTAAACGAACGAAAAAAAGGGTCAGTCAATGCTGAGTACATAGAGCGAACATGTCGTCATTAGCAAAGCATAATTAACGTACCCTGACAGAACCGGTGCCGGTGGTGTTGACTTCCAGGGACATGTAACTCATGTTATCGCTAATCGAGTCAAGACGCTCCTCTACCAAAGAAGGATAGGGTCTCGAAGGCAAGCCATCCCCATTGAGGCTACCATTAAGACCGCCGTTGTGAACAAGGGGGGACGAGGCTGAAATCTGTGACGAGTTGGTCTGGAGCGGGCTGCCATGAGACTCCAAGTAGACTTCTGGCTCAGCTGCAGTCAAATCGACCAGTCCATGACCAGACTTGAAATCCTCGAGAATGTCGCGGTGGGCATGCTCCTTCCATTGAGGATAGGCACTGGCGGGGACAGGTTGAGACTGAGCGGCCTTGATGGCCTCCTCAGCCTGAAGGGCAATCTGCAAATCGGGGAACATCTCCTCATAACCTGCAGGGTCAGCAAGGGCGTCGGCAGTCTTGCTCCTGCCGGCAGCAGCAAGCGACTCCTTCCACAGCTGAAGGACATGAGGAACAGCACTATACATATTGTGTCAAATCATATCAAGATCCTGTTAGTCATGTTTTTGAAATGTTTGTATGTATAACATTCGACATGCTCCACCGCAAACACAAAAGCGTACAAAATACATGTAGTTACCTGGGAAGATAAGTTCTGGCCATGAGTGCAGCCTCGGGAATACGCTCAGTCTCGATTAGGACCTGGATACAGTCATCAACTTGACCCAAGTTGAGATAGCAAGCAAAGGTAATGTTGCTCTTGCCAGCTTCCTTAGCCATCTCAGCGAGTCTCTTCAGACCTTGTGCGTTTCCGCTCGAGGTATAAATCAGCAACAGGCCGCTCAGGTCCTTGGCGTGGACAAAGCACTCCTCGGCCAAGTTGACGCGCCATTTCTCCATAGCAGTGTCACCCAAAGTCTTCCACTTGGACTCAGAGTCAACCTCCCTAGCGATTGCCACAGCCAAATCCAACTCGCCCAGTTGAAGGGCCAATTCGTACTTGTGATCCTGATCAGTGGAAATCTGGAGGGCGAGTTCCTTGTGCTCCTGAGCCTCCAAGAATCGAGCAATCTTGTTGCGCTGCTCGTGAGGAACACGCGGCAAGATCTCTTCTGCCATCTCCATGTCTCCTCGGAGAACCGCAGTTTGGTATTCGATGACCGACAGCGAAATGCCATAGCTGACAATGTTGACCTCCTTGTCGACAAGGTACAGGCGGTTGTCGCGGGGAATGTAGCCAAGAAGGTAGTGAGCAGAGTCAAAGTGAGCGATCGCTTGCGTCTGTCCACCAACCAAATAGTTCAACCGGTTGGCAGCGTTGGTGTAAATGAAGCAATCTCCGACCCAGCATCCTGTCTGTACACTAAATAATACAAAGTGCGTAATTAAGTACCGTGTTAGGAACCAATAGCCATCCGCAAGAGTCCAAGATTGGCGACATTATCCATGTGAAATGCCACTTACGTTTCGGGGATCTCAGAGACAAACTCCAGAGCCTCCTCGACACCCTCCTCGCCGACCTGACCACCAGCCTCAACAAATTGGGCGTACGCCTGGCGGTTGTAACGCAGGACGAAGAAGCTGTCATTGCAAGCAATTGTCATTAAATCACCAGTCTCGGACCAGTAAACCTATGATGGATCGATTGAGAAAATGACGGTATTAGTGTTTGCTGTTCACTTTGCACACAAGCTGCAAAGGTCACATTGAGCGGTCGATCGACAGAGACTTACATTCTGGGGCTCGCAGTCAATACGGCGGACAGTGGCTCCGGTATCCCAATCGTACAAGTTCAAAAAGCTGGCGCTCTTGACTCCCAGCAACGTGCCTCCAAAGATTCCTTCCGCAGAGTAGTTCAACCGGATCAAGTTGGGCTTCTCCTTGAAGTTCTTGAACAGCTTGACCTTGTTGGTCGACTCACGAACAGCGTACTCGTTAGAATCCAATGCCCAGACAAACTCCAGTCCGCTTCCAAAGCTCTTGTTTCTCCATGCAAGCGCCGTATAGATGATGTATTCGCCATCGCCGCAGACAACAACGAAACGTCCGTTAGGGCTGTGCTGGAGAGACTGAGGGTACACTTCACAGCTGCCGAGATCCTTGGCAGCGCAAGCAATACGCTCGCCATCCTTTGTTTCGTCACCTATCCCAATGAAAGTCGAATGAAGTGTTAGCCCATCATTGTTCCTTAATAGCAAAAGTCTCGGCATTTCATCGTCCATAGTAAAGACGGTGTCATAAAAGGCCCTTACCCATGCTGGCTTTAACGTTGGCAGTTTGGATATCATTGTGCTTGGCCCAAATGATCTTTCCACCGCTATCCATGCTCACGGTTGGCTCCTCGCGACCCAGCTGCAAATTAAACAAAAATTGATGTATCAAAAATTAGTGTCGTGAGTATTGGCAACGTTGGTGCACAGTATCCAATATCAAATGTGGCCTCCAGGTACCTTAATGACGACAGATCCAAGATCGAATCCCAATGCGACGTCGTTTGTTGAGCGACTGTACGCAATGGTCCAGGCGCGGTTGAGGCCGTAGTTCAATGTGTTTTCCAGGCGATAGGTGTTGGCATGCCAGATCTTGACCGACCCATCCTCGCTTCCAGAAATAATGATAGGAAGGTCTGGGTGGAAAATGGCAAAAGTAACGTTCTGAGCATGTCCCTCCAACGTCTGAACGCAAGTCTTATTCTGATAATCCCAGACCTTGACCAACCTGTGGATATGACAGCATGTAAATGGTCAGGTATGGTTCATAATCCGAGAATGGCGACACTTCGCGTAATGCAGATCAATTGTAATGTATACGTACGAATCATCTCCAGCTGTGATCATGTATGGCTTTTCGCCTCCGTAGTAGTAATCAACCCAGTTCACTCCCTTCTCGTGACCATCCAGAGTAAAGTTCGCGACGCTGGATCCGAGCGACCAGACCTTAACAGTTCCGTCAACACAAGCCGAGGCGAATGTGTTGGTGTCCTTGGGGTTGATTGTAATGCACATGACAAAGTAGGTATGTCCCTCGAAGGTCTATTTGTGCAAACAATGAAATCAAAATTCCGGGCTTAAGGTCAGACTTGGTCCATAATAATTGCGTCCTGACGCCATATTGTGATGGTATAAAAGCGATAGAGATCGTCGTTGTACCTGAAGGCACTTCCAGTTCTTCTCCCAGTCCCAGAGGCGAATCGTCATGTCATCAGATCCGGTCAAGACATAGGGTTGTGTCGGGTGAACAGCAATGCATCGGATATAGTCGCTATGTGCATCCCAGCTGTGAACTTTTTCGTGAGTGTTGTAGTTGAAGACGCGAAGCTGCATGTCGTCCGATCCTGTAATCACGTAGTTCTTCCGGGCGATAAACTTGGCAGCGCGGACTAGCATGAGTAAATATGGAAATCATACAAAGTGTTAATATGATTTGCTCAATTAATTATTCTTGACAGAAAGAAGGTGTAAACGTGGCGCGGTAAACGGATACGCACCAGGCTGATCCGACACCTCAAAGGTCTTGACAAGGGCCTAATTGACACGTAGTAGGGGGCAATGATGAGCAGGATTAGTGTCACTTTCTCGATCAGTTGTGAACAAGAGGCTCAAACAGTTCTTCGTCCACAATCCAAAAGATTGTCAGGAGATAACGTACCTGCGTCTCATGGTTCCAGATATAGGCATGGCCATCGTATAAACTGGCAAGCATCCATGGCTCCGTTGGGTGAAAGTCCATAGACTTGACACGCTCCGAGTGAGCCAGCAGCTTTTTCTAATAAGTAGGAAGTGTACGTTGGACGTTTGGAGATGAACCCGGGTTTCACGTGCGTGTTAGCCAGTTGTTGAATTACCTGTCAAACATCTCTTGATGAGTTATGTGAAGTCGCTTCCCAGTGTCAGTTTGGCGCGTTGCCGATGTGTACCTTGATCTCCAATTTCATAACCTATTGATGTCAGTGTTGAATACAAGACGATTCGGGGGTTAATATCTTTATGAGGAAGTGGCCATATACAGTGTGTGGCTGGTGTTGTCATGGAGAGAGGGTTGAGGTTGTACCATTGTGATGGTCGGTTTTGCGTGGGGTAAAAGGGAAAGTGTCGAGTTGGACGCGCAGGGACGATCGGTAGAACCCCTTGAAGAAGAAAAGGTAAGTGGAGTAAGAAGGTTGGGTAGGGTGGATGTGTGTGTTGAAGTGGATTCGTCGACTAGGGGGGAGTGGATGAAGGACGAAAGGACACGGAGGAAAGAGAGGATGGAGTGAAACAAGAAGGGCATAAAGGGAAGGCGAGCCTTTGTGCCCTACAGGTGAAGATGGTCACGTGAAATAAGTACTTTGCCCATGGGTCGTCATAAAAAAAAGTGCACGACGTGGAGAGGAACGCATAAAAAGAGCGTGGGAAGGGTCCATTGCAACCCTCTTACTTACTCCACTCTCTCCTCTCTTCTCTCCTCTCAACCACAACGCAACCAACATACCAGCAAACCAACAAACCAGCAGACGAACAAAAAGAAACAATGATCGACATCCATGCACACATCTACCCCCCGACAATCCCCCAAGAATCCATTCAACCCCTCATCCAACGCGCAAAAGCAGCAGGTTTAACTTCCATTCTCTCCGTCTCCGAGAACCTCCTCGACGCCCGCCACATCCTCCGCCTCGCCATCCAACACCCCGGATTCATCTTTGCATGTGCAGGACTCCACCCAGCCCAACCCATCCGCGATGCA
The DNA here is from genome assembly GCA_019671135.1 of Linnemannia hyalina. Lineage (NCBI taxonomy): Eukaryota > Fungi > Mortierellomycota > Mortierellomycetes > Mortierellales > Mortierellaceae > Linnemannia > Linnemannia hyalina. The sequence goes on along the minus strand of JAHRHY010000002.1, from coordinate 2,802,040 downwards.
GACGGTGCAACCATCTCTTACCGATCCGTTCTCGAATCCGACCTCGACGGCGTTTTTGAATTCATGACCGAAAACCTTTCTAAACTCGCCGGGATCGGAGAAGTCGGTTTGGACTTTACACTCCCTGTCCTCAACTCGACTGATAACCCAGAACGCCTCAGGAACCATGACGACGTCAAGACCGAACAGCGCAAAGTCTTTGCGCGTCAGATCCGATTCGCCAACCAGAACGACCTCGCGTTGAATGTTCACTCGAGGAACGCGGGGCATCATGCGATCACGCTGTTGGAGGAGCTGAATGCCAAGAAGGTGGTTCTGCATGCGTTTGATGGGCAGCTCAAGTATGTTCGGAGGGGGCTCGCGTTGGGGTATTACTTTTCGATCCCGACTAGTGTTGTCAGGACACCACAACAACAGGCATTGGCAGAAGAGGTGCCGCTAGAGTTGATGCTACTTGAATCGGACACGCCTTGCTTAGGACCTGAGAAGGGCGTGAGTAATGTGCCCTCAAATCTTTGTATTGCAGCCCAGGAGATTGCGAGGATCAAGAACGTGGACTTGGAAACTGTGGTACGTTCACTTTTTTTGTCGATTCAGTTGTATTTTTGCCAACCTCCAATCTGCGCACTGTTGTCTCATGATGTTTAACTCTTCTTTTTTTTCAATTGTTTTTGGAATGTTCTCCATTTTAAAGATCGCGTTAACGACAGAGAACGCGTACAAGCTGTTTCCTAAGACCCGTCCTCATCGGCCTGCCCTGTCAGCCTTATGAACAAAACATGTACTTTTATCATTCAATAAAAAGTGAAAGATCGTTCAGTACTTTATTACATAGCATGGGAAATATAATGCAGTGTTTGTCATATAGCGAAAAAAAAGGTTGCGCGTCATGGCTTAAATATATAGAGCAAAAAAAGAAAAAGTCAGAGAAGAGTAACCTTCAAAATCTTCTACTGGACCTGAACTTGTGCAGCTTCCAGTGACATGAGCTGCTGCTCCTTGGTCCACAGCTCCTGCTGCTTTTCCTTGAGCTCACGCTGGACACGGTCTTCAATTTCCTTCAGCTTGCCCTCCTCCTTCTTCATCTGCTCCTCCTTCAAACGAGAATGTTCATCCTCTTCGCCCGAATCATTACTATCAAATGAATAAAAACAGGAGTGTTAGCACACACTTTGGAAATGATACCTAGCAAATAAGGAATGGAGTCGAAATGACAAAAGAGTGAACTTACTCAGACGCGCTGTCAGTGCTACGCGACAACTTCTCGGTACGGTAGTTCTCATACAGGTAGTCGTGAGTGATTTCTTTGAGATCCTGAAAGTGCGAGCTGTTGCCAAAAGTGCACGGAAAAAAACGTACCAAGTTAATGTGAAAATCTATAACCGAATGTCACATCATCATCCACGGACTGTATAAAAAATATCGACCCCCTTACCTGAGCAGAGCATAGCGAAGCTTGACAAAATCGCAGTGCTGTGGATTATCGACCTCGACAACACCCCAGGGATACTGTCTACCTCGGACCTTGCGACCATCAACCGTCACCTCCTCCTCGCAGCCGATCAAAGCGAATGGGAGAAGAGAACGAAGTTCGCTGTTCTCCTCCACCGTCTCGTCATCATCCTCCTCAGGGTCATAGGGGAAGTTGTAGATTGGGATCTTGTGATGCGCAATATCTTCCATGACCTATAGGGGAAAAAGGAGTGAAAAATTGGATGTTGGGAACGACAAGAGCATGGTTAGTTGCAAGGATTGAATTGGTATTGTAATAAACTGTATCGCGAGGAGGAGAAATTGGAGGACTGATGCTTACGCGCTTCTTGAAGTCAGCGAGCTCTCCAGGAGTCAAGGAATCAGACTTGCCGATAACGGGGATGATGTTGATCCTTGGGCTCAGACGACTCATCAACTCGATGTCAATCTCTCTCAGGCTAGTGCAGGGAGGCTATGTTAGCCAATGGCTATTAAAACAAGTCATGTCAACAAACACATATATAGTTTGAGGTCATTGTTGTCACATACCTGTGGCCAGTTGGGGCAATAAAGTAGAGGAGTGCATGGACACGATTGTCTCGGAAACGGCGGTTTCGCTTAATCCTGGACTCCTCAGACAAAATGTCATCGTATTGCTGCTCAAGGTATCCCAAGATCTCTTGGAAGCTATTCGTTTGTTTTCAGATCGTACATGGGAAAAGGTGTGGAGTTAGCCGTTGTTTCTCCTTTTTTAGTTGCCCAATGTGTACGTGCGTGTACAACAAAAGAACAAAGAGACGATGAAAATGGAGCCCGTATGTCCGTGTATAATGCAAAAAAAGAAAGGAGCAGAGCGAATGCAAGAGAACCAACTTGAAAGGGTCAAGGGGGTCCTTCTTATTCGAGCCCAGTTTCATCACCCAAGTCCATGTCCCAAAAGACCCCGGAGTCGCTCGTTCACCTCGTCGCGATAATAAAAATAACAAGGTTGTCTGGAGAAGGTCAGTTTACACTTTGCTTTAGCAAGACGCATACGTCTACTTACCAATACTCGTTGTCAATCATGTCACCAAAGCCAGGAGTGTCGACAACCGTCAGCGAGATCTTGACACCGTCCTCGTCGAGTTCTATGAAAATAGTCATATCAGAAACATCCATTAGCATTCCTTGTTCTTATTAATAGAGTTGTTCACACCACAAAGGTCATCTTGAACAATGGAAAGCAAAGCAAAGAAAGGAGATACGTACCGACGGTGTATGGCTTGATCTTGATGCCTTCCTCAATGTGGGCCATTTCGGGTTCCTCGCACTCCCGCTTGGGGACGACCTCTGCATCGCACAGGGTGTTGATGAAGGTCGTGCGTCCCAGACCGGAGGCTCCTACAGAATGTATTGAACACCAGTGGAAAGGTTCCACATAAAGTTTACAGTGAACACGCTGTCAGATTCTGTTGATCCAGGAAACATCGACACTGATGGTGGCGTCAATAAAGCAGGAACAAGGTTTGATCAGTCCTTACCCACAACCATCAACGTGAACTGGAATCCCTTCTTGACGTTCTTGCGGTTGCCAGGGCGCTGTTTGGTGGCGTGTAATAAGTACCAATGATATGTCAGTTGGCGAGCTGCAGTATCTCGATACGGCAAGGCAATAGCGCACTGTTTGCCTTAGGTGAATGGCTCTCTTACTCTTGGGTGCGACATGGTGGTAGGTGTGTGCTTTTGTGTGAAAGGGTGGAAGTGAAATGGATGAGTGATGAATGTGCAAGCAGAATGAGAACGGAGATGGAAGAAAAAGAGAAAGAGGAAAAAGTCAAAGTGAGTTTTGGAGGTGTGAGTGAGAGACAAAGAGAAAAGAGGAGACAAGGGGGCCAGAAATGAAGACGAGCTAGGCAGGCAGGCAGGGAGCTTCTTGCTACAGTGCGCAAAGCGCGTCTTTTCATTTTCCTTCTTTTTCGGTCTCTACGAAAATAGTTCGAGGGAGTTCCGCCTCCTGCAAAATATTTCATTCATTATCTCCGCGTGCTCTTCTTTGGGAGGATATCCTATTCATTTTACTTGCAAGGTTTATACTTGAATGAACATTGCAGGCAATTAGAATGATAGTGCCTTCCTCTACATCATACACACAGCCATGGCGTCTTCAGCAGCGCCACTCACAACAACATCAAGGGACCCCTACGGTGTTGAACATAATGGCCAATTCACTGACTCCTGAAGGTCGCCGGTAGCCGTTTTTGTCACAAACTGAGAATTCAAGGCCAACAACGATAAGTGGACGCGACGCATACATTCGTCTGTTGATGTTTGTTTTGCTAGGAAAAGGGCAGTGAAGGATTGATGGCGGCAGTCATTGAGTTGTAATGTTACTTTCTCAACGGTCGGTGCAGATCCGAATCTTTGCTGATGTATTAACAAAAAGTTGTTATGGGTTGATAGCGTTGGCTAACGGACCAAGTAGGTAAACGACAAAGAAGAGGGAGGGATATTCCTTGTCCCGATGAGGACCAGGTCGAATTACACGCGAGACAAGATATACCAACGCTACGGCGCAGGGCTAATTGAACATGAGGTGATGACGACGTTGGACACAGAGGATGATCGATTCTTGCAAGTCCGTTGGTTGATATTTATGAGTCGCAGTGACAGATGAGGCCTGTCCACTGCCAACAGCGAACACAATTGTTCAGTCGATATGTATCGGAAAAGAACAAAGGAAGAGGGCAGTGATTTGTCAACAATAATGAGAGTGCAGAGGCACAGAGGCGATGAACGTCTGATACGAATGAGTCCAAAATGCGTAGTCGATGTCGATGGATCATCTCTTTTTTTCTTTTATTTCATTTCGTTTCCCTCTATTCGTCTTTTTTCCCTTCGTCTCTCTTCTCTTCTTCTTCCCTTCCTCTTCTTTCCTCTCCCCCCATCCCCATCTTCTCTCCTCCCCTTGCTCACTCTCTCCTCATAAGCACGCATATTCACACATCAATCCCAACGATTCCGCCTTTCCCCCTTCCTCTCCCTCGGTACCTCCCCCCCTTCCTCTCCGATGCCGACCCCCATCTTTCCAGCTGGTCCCAGCTTCATACACCTCGATACATGGGACACCACCGCAGCTGCTCCGCCCAAGAACAAACAATCCTCCTCCTCCTCCTCTCATAACAACAACAACAATACCAACAGTAGCATCAAAAACAACCAGGATTCAATCGAACATGCTACTCTCTTCTTGAAACGATTCACACTTTCTTCGGGCAACCACCGCTCGTCGTCGTCCTCCTCGTCCAACAACAGACGTCGAGGCCGTCCTAGTTCTTCTCGAATGCGAGGAAGACATGACTTTGTCAAGGCCTTTCATGCCAACTTTGGAGAAACACTCAACAACCACCCTGCCAGCAAGGAAGCCCGCTCGGCCCAATTCAAAACTTACGTGCAGAGTCATCGTCTTCGCCTCCGCCAACGTGGTATCAGCAGTCTCCATCCTCGCCATCAACATCATTATCGTCTTCAGGATAATTCCGACATGTCTCTGGACGAGAGCGAAGTCCACGACGACGAATACGACGACAACGGATACAGTGATAGTGAGGCGAGGGATCATGTGCTCGACCTCGACCCGGAACAATACCGCAACTACATGTGGGAGCTTGAGCAGCGCCTGTTGGAGAGGACCGAGTCTGCAGCCAAGAGCCGATCGTCGTTTTTGATGGAGCGTCGGTTGTCGGCGGGGGAGAGATTGCACCATGTCCAGAGGGTTGTCCAACAGCAGCGCGCAGAGCAAGAGTTGAGGCAGCACCGGGCCCGTGATAAGCTCGAGCAAAAGATGGTCCGCGCCATGGCCCGCAGGAACGCCTATCTGGAGGCCGCAATCGAAAATGATCCCTCCCGGAGATTCCGCCGCAGGGAGGCCCCCTCTCAAACATCTTCTTCGTCGTTGGCAGCGACCTCGTCCTCCAATAAGACCAAGGCTGCCAGGGCTGGATCGACTACTGCTCCTATTGCGACAACCTCAGGCGCTACGACAGTCTCTTCTGCTCCCTCGACTGGTAGTTTGACCACTGCTCCCAAAAGGGGCACACCTTCCTCCTCCTCCTTCCAGGGAGTGTCTTCATCGATGGACTCGGTCAAGTCATCCAAGGACAAGGAGAACAAGGACAAGGAGAACAACAGCAACAACAGCAACAACAACAACAATGACAACAATAACAAGTATACATCAGAGATACGAGGGGATGAAGACGGGCTACACAGACAAGGACAAGGACTAGGTTCTCCTAAAAATAGCCCCTTCAACATGACCCAAAGCATGAAGGCCCACTTGACCAACATGACCTATGTGTCGTCCATGTCTTCCTCGCCTTCCTTATCGTCGTCGTCGTCGCCTGTGACCATGTCGCCATCTTCTGTTGAAAATGTGGAGAGAGGCGGGGGAACAGGAGGAACAGGAGCAACACGAGCAAAATTTCAGGACATTAGCAAGGAGGTTAGAGTTTCTAGTGCGACAGATATCGGGGGAAAGGCAAGACTTGAGAGGATGACCCTATGGGCGCAACGGAGGATTCGTCAACGATTGGTGGAGAAGGCGTCGCGTGAGTACATGCGTGCTATCGGGGGATCACACCAACGCGTCCTCGGACTGAAGTTTGAGGAGTTGGCGCGGCTGTTGCATACGAACAAAGGGCTGATCCAGGCGACGGTCAAGCTATTGAGATACTCGTCCCAGTTGGCGCAGATGTACAAGTCTGTCGAGCAACAACAACAACAACAACAGCAACAACAGGAGGGGATCAAGAAGAACCCTGCGCGGGTGTTCCTAAGCATGTATATGGTCCTGGCGCACCCTTCCCAGATCCGGTCCCCGTCTGAGGTAATGTTCTAGCAGCGTGCTAAGCTAACAGTCACATAGCCAATTGAACTTTTTAATTGGTCGCACCATTTGTCATCCTTGGCTTTAAGAAAAAAAAAATTGTTCTTCATCCTTCTCTAAAACCATTGCTCATTTTTATATTCTTTTCTCTTCGGTTCTTCTCTTCTCTTCTCTTCTCTTCTCTCTTTCACTCACAAACACTTTCTCTTTCTCTCCACTCTCTCTCCACTCTCTCTCCACTCTCTCTCCACTCTCTCTCCACTCTCTCTCTCCATTCTCTCTCTCCCCACTCTCTCTCCACTCTCTCTCTCCATTCTCTCTCTCCCCACTCTCTCTCCACTCTACATTACAACATAATGGCGTCTATCCATTCCGAACGCGCTTCTCTCTCACCAACACAACAACAACAGCACGCATACCCAGCTCAAATAGAAGACGACAGCGCATTCGAGTCCCTCGTCGAATCCTCAAAGGCCCTCCTCGAAGCCCTCCAGACCTGGCTCACTGCCGACAGCAAACACCCCGATACCACCACTCCCGCATCAACAAAGGACTTTACCGAACCAACATCTTCCTCCACCACCGCCGCCCAAGAAGACGACACAACCTCCCTCCTCAACTTTGACGCAGCCTGGACAAGCTACTACAATTTCTTCGAAGCATGGAAGGACAAGGATGCCCAGCGATTGCTCAAAACTCTTTTGGACCACGCCCAACAGATCGACGCGCTTTGGAGGACCGTCCAGAGTGACCCTACTGCTAGAGCTGAATGGGGACTCCGGATCGAGGAGCAGAGGAGGGATCTGAGGGATAAGGCTCGGCAGCTTGCGGGACCTGATGGTGTTGCGAGGTTGGATGAGGTCTTTGCGGATTTCGTTAGTGCTACCACACCGCCAGCCCCCGCGCTTCCTTCGACGACGACTAGTGCTGGTGCTACTACTATTCCAGCCATTACCGCTACGTCCGATGTCGCCACCGAAGCTATCAGGCCAATGGAGACTGATACTAAGGCGGTGGCACCAGCATCTCAGTCAGCGACGACCCTGTCATCATCATCATCCTCTGCACCAGTGGAACCAACAACAACAACTACACTTGCGACAAAGAAGCGCCAGAGACTGGTCTCCATCTCCAACTCGGATTCTGCAATGGACGTGGATGGCCAGCCACCGACTGGAACTCACGTCGTACAGCCATCAACAGCGACTGCAGATGCACCATCGGCAAACACAGACGATCCTACCTCCACCGGAGAAGAACCCCAGCCAAAGAAGCCTTTCAAGGCCAGAGCTCCTCGACAGCCGATCATGCCCGCTGGATTCGAGAAGCAGGACAAGTGGAGTAATTTGCAGCTGATCCATGAGTTGGCGTTGGATCCCAACTTCAAAATCGAGTCAAAGAGAGTCGGAGGCGATTCGACACCTTTGGGAGACACCGAGGAAGGTACCAGCAGCAGTAGCAATGTCAAGAATATCGAAAGTCTCGAGTCCAGGATCCGAGCCATGGCGACTAAGGCCTACTTTGACAAGATCCGCGAGGACGCAGAGCAAGGACAGTTGGGCAAATGGATCCCTCCACTTCTCACCACAATCCGTGAACAACTGTTGGATATGGTCCCTCAGGAATCGTCGGTCGCACGCCAGATCCGGGACGGGTTTGATCTCGAGTTTGTGCAACAGCAGGTCGACCGGAAGGTGTACGACGTCAAGGGTGCATTAGAGGGTGTATTGGGATTGATGGCCAAGCTCTGTGCCCCCGTGCGCGACCCTGCGATCCGGCAAATTCAGCAGGATTTGAGCGTTATCACCGGGAACCCACTTCAACAAACCCCTCAGGTTGCTGCATCTGGAAATCGAACACCATCATCGGCGTCGTCGGCTACTCCCAAGAATTTCGTCACCGTGTTGAAGGATATTCTGGAACTGTTGGAGGAGATGCTGATGGATTTGGCCAACTACCGGTTGATGGTCGCTCGCCCCAGTCTGGAGAAGCAGGCGATCCCTTACGAACAGCATGCGTTCAAGACTGCGCTCGAGAATGGAGAGATCACCCTGGACGCTACGACGGCTTGGCTTGAGAAGTCGGCTGCCAGTCTTGCACGTGCATCCGCTGTCTCGACTACCACCTCTTCAGGATCAAAGGACCAGTCATCCTCAACCACGCCATCCTCCTCGTCCCCATCCTCCTCAGCAAAGACCAACCGCCACTACGAAGTCTACATCAACGCAGTCCTGGACCTCCTCTACTCCAAAACACCCCTCGAACTCTCCTCTAAAGAAGAATTCCCAGAAACATTCGTCCTCGACCAAGCCCGCCTAAGCCGGTACCAGAACGAACTCCAAGCCCTGGCACTGATCGCCGTCATGTGGAACATCTCCCTCAATGTCCATCCTCCACTCCGCGATGAAGGTCAACAGGAACTCAAAGAGACTCTCTTCCGCCTCATGGAGAGCGCCGACACTTCCAAAGAAACCTTAGCTGAGGCCATCATCGAGGCCAAAGAGAAAACCCTCCTCCTCACCTCTCGCCCCTCTTCTGCATCCTCCACAACATCGACCCGCTCAATCCCCTCAGCCGCCTCACCGACAGCTTCCCTCCTCCTCTCAGCCGACCAAAAATCTTACCTCCTCAACACCATCGAGCGCGCCATCTCCTTCGACAGCAGCCTTTACAGCGTCCTCTCGCAACGAATCCGTAAAGTCCTGGAATCTTACCTTCTCTCATCCCCTCCCGGTCTCGGCAGTAAACCGGGTGTTATGCCCGAACAGGCGGAGCTGAACAAGGTCGGGTTGGGTGCAATGGCCAAGGAGATTGAGACGTTTGCGGCCCAGATTGGGTTCTTGACCAAGTACAATGCCAAGGTCTATCAGGCCTGGTATGACCCGCTCTTGACAAAGATCTTGCCTAGCACCAGTCGCAAGCCAAGAACACCTGCTGCCAAGACTGCCGCCAAAACTCCTACTTCTGCGCCAGAGGAAGCCACTGCTACATCGACAACTGCCGACAAGCCCGCGACACCAGAGAAAGAGCCGGCAGAAGACGACAAGGCCAACGAGTCCGCATCCTCTCTGCCGGCCTAAAAAAAAAGAATAAACCATCTTGTTGAATAAAGTAAATCTGTCATACACGGACTTTTTATTGTCAAATATTAGGTTTTTTTGGTACAAGAAAAAACATATGATACAAGCATGAACGAAAGGGAAGAAGGGAAGATGAAAAAAAGTAGGAAAAAAGGAAATGAAATACAACGCAATAACAGCGAAAGCGAACAGGAACAAAAATAAATGAATGAAAAAGTAAATGAAAGAAATGAATCGGCCGGTCTAACAGTTGCAAATAACGACAGAAAAAAAAGTAAAACAGAAAGAAAAAAAAAAAGGGCCCCAATTAAAGGTAGATCTCCTTAACGTCCTTGGCTCCAAAGTTCTCGCGACAGGTAGGGCACTTGCGTTGGCGGTACTCCATCTGGTTATCCATGCAGTTCTTACAAAACACATGCATGCACCGCAGGATCACATGCGACTTGAAGTTGACGTCGCACGCAGGACATTTGAGCAGCTTGAGGTACCGCGCAGCCTGCTTGGCTGCCTCCGAGCTCTCGCCTGAGCTTGCCTCTGCCTTGGCCTGCTCATCCAACTTCCGCTTCATTCCATCCGTCTCCTCCAGAAGTCGTCGACGGGTATGGGCCTCGTTCTCATAGGCCTCTGTACGCTCCTTGAGCATAGCCTGAAGCTCAGCCAGCCGCTCCTCCTGGCGCGCGTACTTGTCCTTGAAGCTTGCGTTCTGTTGGGTGTACTCCACAAGCTTGCTCTTGTGAATCGCCACGCTGCTGCTCAGAAGCGACTGCTCCCTTTCCAAAGTTGCCTATACCATTCAATAAAAAATTCATCGGTGGTTAGCAAGATTGTTACATGGGCACATACGACGCGACAGTTGAAAATAATGACCGTCAAAGAAACATTGCAACTCACCAGTTGAATGTTCAGATTCTTTTCCCGGTCCTCCAGCTTGCGAATCTGATCCAATTGCATGTCCGACTGTCTCTTCATGACGGCAGTCATGTTGGCACTCGCATCCTTAGCGCGGATCAAAAGGTTGCACTTGGACTCCTGACGGTTCTTGTCCGAGAGTAACTTGATGATCATGTCTTCCTTCTGGGCCAGCTCAATCACCTTGCGTGAAGTAGCCTCCTCAAGCTGACCCCAGGCAGTTGCAACAGTATGGAGCTCGTTCAACAAGGGAGCCTGCACAGTCTCGTGCGCTTGAACCTTCATCTCGAGAACCTGGATCGCTTCCTCCTTCGACTTGATCGTCGCCGTAAGTGCTTTGACTGGGTCATCTGCACCAGATCCCACCAATCGCTCTAAACTGTTCAGCTTCGTCGTGAGCTTCTCAACTTGTGCCCTCAGTCGCTTCTCCGACAGTATAACACCCTCGATCTCCTGCAGCTGTGATGCTGCCTCTTTGCTGGCTTCTAGCTCCATGGAAAGTCCCCGAATGTGTTCCTCAGCGGCCTTCAGCTTGTTCTTCAGGTCATCGAGGAAAGGTTTGTCGTGCGATCCGGTGAGATAAAATCCGAATGCATCCTTATCGCCTGTATTGGCCGCCAGCATGATCTGGAGTCGCTGGATATCCGTCGCAAGTGTAGTAATACGGTCCTATTCTCCGAAAGAAGGGTGGGCAGATAGTATCACGTTAGCTGAAGAAGTTCTTTCACAATCTCATACGCTCATGGATAAAAGGATTGGAAGAAGTGAATTACGTACCTTTCGGGTGTTGGCAATTTTTCGGATCTCTTGGTTTTGTTGCATCTCATAGTCGTCCTTGGTGCATCTTGCCTCGTACATTTGTTGAAATCGATCTCGGCTATCCCGCAACCGAGAAATATCGCCTTCCAACTTCTTCAGCTCCTCCTCCAAGGCCTCCCGACGTGATTTTTCCTCGCTCTCAAGACTCTCCATGAATTTGCGCCGACTGAGGTGAAGATCCTCCAAGTCGGTCTTCAGCTTCATTGCCTCGTTTCGGTAATGCTCAGCATCGTTCCTTGCGTACTGCATCTGTGTGAGGATGGACTTGACGAGTTGCGAGTCTTGGACACGCTCGTCGGGGATGTGGTTAAGCTGGAGCTTGAGCTGGTCCAACTCAGTCTTCAGCTGAATCCTCTGTGCCTTCAAATCTACAAGTTCTGCCAGTCGATTTACTGCCATATCGCGATACTGAAGCAGCTCGTCCCGAGACGCGTCGTGAACCTCGGCCTTGGAATCCATAGGGCCAGCAGATGGGGTGGCAGCATCCGGCGATCCCGAGTAGTTTTCACCAAAGATCTCGCCCGAAGTAACGGCCGCAACAATGGCGCTCTTCTCCCGATCTACGTTCATTTCAATCCGACGTATTTTGTCCGTGGACTCGTCCAAACTCTCGTTCGCGGTCTCCAGTCGCTTCTTCGCCATCTCCAGCTCGCTCTTCAACCTGAGGACCTGGTCGGTGAATCCGTGGCACTGGGCTTGGAGGTGATCGACGTTGGCCTGACCCTTCCTGTACAGAGCTGTGATCTTGTTGTGTTCTGCGGTGAGTGTCTGGACAATGGCGCTTTCCTTTGCTGCGGGATCTATCGGATGAGATATGGTATATCAGCTTAGATCATTGTCCATATTGCGAAGTCCGCGGTTGCGTAATTAATTCAAGGCGAGAGTAAGGGATGTGTCCATATTTCCCCCGGCTTACCTTTGTCCTTGAGTGATGTCCAGAAAGAGTCGCGTTGGGCCGACCAGTTATCGATAAGTTGTATTAACGTGAGTACAATTTCCTTGGTGTACTCTGCGCGAGCCTCGACTGCTGGTCTGAGAGATTCCAAAGTCAGATCCTTGATCTCGCGATGCTGCGTGTCATCGCCAGGTCCGTTCAAGAGGAATGACGCGAAACTGGTGCCATCTAGATAACAACATTGACATGGACGTGGCCATGTTAGAAACAGTTTTAATCCAAACCATCCAGCAGCTGAATCATCTCGGGCACAAAGAAACATTACCATGCAGCACGAGATCCTTGAAATTAAAGTCAATGTTCACTCTTGACATGATCATCTTCAGATCTTGCAGCAACTAGATATTGGAGTGGTGTGGGATGTAGTAAGGTTCGTCAGCGTCGATATCCACAAAATGGATTGATCTATAAGTTTGACTCGAACGGCAAACTGAATATCCCAGCATACCTTGTTCCAGTAGAGGTCAACCGTACTCAGATGAGCTTCGTAGTCGATCTGCTTCTCGTTCAGTTGCGCGATTTGTTCCTGTGCTCGCGAGTACTCCCGCTTGTATTCCTGCATCTGCCGCCATATTGCCTCCTTTTGAAAGTTATGAAGTATCTCCTAATGCCACAAAGGCGAACAAATCAAAGTGGAAAGAAAGCAGTAGACTGGGTTAGCAAAGCAGAACTCACAGAATCGACTCTGTAACAGTGAACAAAAGAACAAAACTGGCGGCAAACAAAAAAAATAAAATAAACAAAAGAGCCTGGCCTATGGAATGGGCCATTGTAAATCCCTCCCTCCTTTTGTTGCCACTTTCTGCCTTCCTCTTGAAAACCCCCCGACAAAAATGGCCCGGTCCGTATATCGACATATGTCAAGAACAAACACTATACTCCCCAAAGAAAAACTAAAGGACCTAGTAGCATTCCCTGTAGGCATCGTAAGGAGACAATAATGTCAGGAGCAATGGCTGGGTTTCACCTCTCGTCATCCCCTGTGGTCACCTCCACCCCAAACGAACGATCCACAGAACACAGACAATCCCGAAGAAACTGCGCAGATGGCTCTTCCTTTACCTCAGCGGTCGACATGGGTTCTGACTCCTCCTTGGCGGTGTTATTGGGAAGGGCTGGGACTCTGTTACTGTCGGTTCCTGCAAGCTGCTTCCTTTTGGAGGAAGGAGTACCGACGCCGTGCCCTGAGCCGCTCAGAGTTGTTGCTGGTGTGGGCGTGACAGACTGAACCGACAGCCCAGTAGCGTCGTCGGTAAGCTTGCGCTTACGGATGCTTCTGTCATCCATAGAAGCGACTACTCGGAGATCCTTCGAAGGGCTTATGGTGGAAAGTGGGTGGTGGTGATTGTGAGTGGGAGTTGGATTGTTGAGAAAAACAAGGGAAGATGGTGGTGTTCGATCGACAATCAAAGATCCTGCGCCCAAAGAGTTCAAGGTGTTGTTTGGCAAAGGTCTATTCGCAAGAAAACGACGGACGAGAAGCGCACACAGAGGTGGTATTTAAAAAGGTTAGCACGATTGCGCAACAAATGGACGAGCGAGCGGTGAGTTTGTTCAAGAATGAAGGGCGGAAAAAACGTACGATCGAGAGGTGACAGGGACATATTGCTATCGTGAAGAAGGATTGGTATTGTGCATGGGATATATACATACCTTATGCTGTGTGGTTGACACTGTTGGTTCACCGTGAAGGGGTAATGTGGTAATGGAAGGGTCAGTGGACAAGGATCAAAGAGGCAACGAGAGAAAGGAACGAAGCGCTGCTTGCATAAAGTCTGTTTGTCAACCAGTCAACCAAGAGAAAGTCAGCTCTGCTGTCGGTGATTAAACTTGCGAGTCGAATCGAATTCTATTACATCATCAATTTTTTGGAAGGGTGGTATATAGGTTGCACAGGTCAAAAATATGATTGGGAGGTGCTATTTGGAGATACGAAGGCTAAGGGTTCTGGTCGGCGATCCTGAGGAACCGCAAGTGGTTCTCGTAGTAGCGGATCAACAACAGAGGAAACTTTTCATGAGCCACCTCAATATCATGTGTGGTCTCGCGGCCGTTCTTCCAGCGCAGGAAAACTGCAAGCCTGGTGTCGTTGGATTGCATGATCGCCCGGATGTAGTCGATATGGTTTCCCCACGAGGCCCAGTCCTCCGGAGGGCTCCAGCTGCCGCCCTCCTCGTCGTCGTACTCCTCGATCTCGTCAATTTCTGATATCTGTTGCTCGTTGCTCTCTGTACTCCGCCTGGTCCTCGTGACCTCAGTGTCCAGCTTGTTCTCGTCATCCTTGTCCTCCGTGTTTACCCTCTCGCTCGCGCCAGACCTGCTATCGCTGTCAGCCTTGTGCTCGCCATCTTCCTCAGGCTCATCAGCAGTATACTCATCAGAGGAGCGCGACCTGATTCGCCGCTTCTTTGCTGCCACAGCTTGTCCGCGGCTACTCTCCTGGTCACGATTACTAAGACGACTACTGCTTCCCACGGCCTTGCGCTTTGCTGGATTTGATTCATCTCCTTGAGTATCTGATTTCCTGCCTCCTGCCTGCTCGTACCTCTGCCAGTATTCGTCCACCAATTCAGGGCAGTTCACGTCTGAACCTTTCACCCAGCTGTTGGCATCCGAGTCGTATCCCTTCCATTTGATCATGTATGAGAGTGTCCCGTGTCGCCCTCTTCCTGCGCGCTTGTGACCGACAACACGCTCCACTTCATACTCTGCATCATCCACTGCCCCGTCCTCGTCTCCGTCCTCGTCATCCTCGTAGCTATTGTCCTTGTTGTTATTGTTATTGCTACTGTCGTCGACTTGGTTGAAGTCGTCGTCGCTCTGAGCCCTCTTTGTCCTTTTGCCTTTGTTGGGTGCGGAGCTGGCGTTTGCCTTGGCCATTGGTACCAGAGATGTCGTGTTTGGTGTTGATGAATGAAGAGTCAAAAAACGGTGGCGCCTTTCCTGCTAAGCTTTTATCACTGTAGATGCAGCATTTGCGATTTATGATAGGAGGGGATGCACACAGTCACTTGGCGGCATGGAAAAGTTTTTTTTCTGGTAGAGTGCGGGGAACTTGCCATTCTGGGAACGGAGCGGTGCCTTGGACGGACGGACAACGAAACGAAGGTACTCTTCCTAAAAGTACAACACAACTGATCTCTTTTTCACTCATTCATTCTGTTTATTTTCTCTTCTTTTCTTTTTCTTCTTCACTCATTCCTCACACCCTTCCCACTCTCTCCCCACTCTACACGTAAACGCCACACATAATGTCCTGCAAGGTTGTTCTCGCTCAGGGTATCTCGGCCTCCTACAGGTATACAAGCTCGCTTTCAGGTTTTCAAGGAGAGGAGGATCGGAAGTCTACACACGCTGCCGCCACAAGTCCGGTGTCCCTGTCGTTCTCACACATATACCCTTTTCACCTCCCCTGACGGATAATAGAGAGGAGCTGAAGAGCACGATTAAGACTCGCAACATCTGCCCCAAGCTGGTCGGCTTCCTTGCCAATGAGGACCCTGCTGCAGCCAAGTATGCCGAGTGGACTGCAAAGACCTGTGCCGAGACCGGCGTCGAGTTTGAGCTCAGAAAGTGCTCGAGAAACGATCTCGAGGACAAGATTATCGAGGCCAACCAGGATGCTGGTGTTAATGGAATCATGGTCTACTACCCTGTCTTTGGAGATCGTCAGGTATGAATGAACCCCATTGATCAATTGCCAGCGATTCGTGATCTTTATCAACAATAACAAAGAAGGAATCATGTCAGACCAATCAACCCAATCGACAATGAACACTCCCGGGATGAACAGCAGCTAATCGGAAACAATATTATCATACTATTCAACTCCTATCAGGATCAATACCTCCAGAATGTCGTCGATGTCAGCAAGGATGTCGAGGGTCTGCACCACAAGTACGTTTACAACATGTACCACAACATCCGCTTCCTCGACGAGGCTAAGACCAAGAAGTGTATCAT
Source organism: Linnemannia hyalina (assembly GCA_019671135.1). Taxonomy (NCBI): domain Eukaryota; kingdom Fungi; phylum Mortierellomycota; class Mortierellomycetes; order Mortierellales; family Mortierellaceae; genus Linnemannia; species Linnemannia hyalina. The sequence goes on along the minus strand of JAHRHY010000002.1, from coordinate 2,785,977 downwards.
TCCTTGCACCCCCCTCGGATTGGTCAAGGTCATGGAATATGTTGGAGTCTACAATGGAATTCTTCCCCACGGTAACCGCCTTCACGGAAGAGTTGTCACCATCATCAACCGCTCCGAAATCGTCGGGCGTCCCCTCGCCGCTCTTCTCGCCAACGACGGTGCCAAGGTCTACTCTGTCGATATCAATGGCATCCAAGAGTTTCACCGTGGTGTCGGTCTTCAATTGAAGAAGCACGAGGTAAGCAATCCTTTAAGTACAAGCGTTCCAATTGCCTGGGCTTAATACGCGAAACGGAATGTTATGGCTGCTGCTGTTATCGTTTGCAGCGAACGGGGAATCAAAAGGACTGTTAGAAGGAGGGGGGTTTTTTTTTGGTGTTCGCCTCTCTTGCCCTTTCTTTTCTCTGCCCGTGAGTCACGGACAACGCTGCAGCGAAAGAAAAAAAGAAATAAGCGACGATGGGAGAAGGGATTCGATTCAACGTCCGCCTCATTGCCTAATTTTTTGAGTCTCCTATCCCTATCATTTCCTCTCCTATCTCTAACAAACTCTCATTCTCATTATGAATAGGTTTCCGAGACGTCTTTGACCGTTGAGGAAGTCCTCCCCCTCTCGGACGTTGTCATCACCGGTGTCCCCTCGCCCTCCTACAAGGTCCCCTCGCACCTGATCCGCGACGGAGCCGTCTGCATCAACTTCTCGACCTTCAAGAACTTTGACGGCGAAGAGATCAAGAAGAAAGCCGCCATCTACGTCCCTGCCGTCGGCAAAGTCACCGTCGCCATGCTCGAGCGCAACCTCGTCCGTCTCTATGACTACCAGGCTCAAGATCGTGCCCCCTCTACCGCCTAATACCTCATATACATACACAACACATCCCCACTCATTATTACTCTTTCTTTTGCATATCATAAACATTCAACAAAAAAAACACACAAACAAAACAACGCATCCATCTGACCACTCTTGTTTGATGGTGATGGCAAGTAGGCTATGTATCTAGATACGTCCTTCCTATTCCTTCCTGGTGCACTGTTGCCTGGGTTTGTGTTTGTTTGCATGGGTACACTCCAAACGGAGCAGCCTGGAGGCCTTCATCCTACAGTCGACAGCCACACCACATCTTGCCCGCTCAGTGTGCTTGTTTGTTTTTAACGAAACAGTCGATGTTTATTTTGGGTGGAGGGTGTGTCCTTCGCCATCCTTGCCTAATAATGTCCAAAGAGCCGACAAAAGAGTGTGCTCTCAATCTCCAATTCTCCATTCACACACCCAAACTGAATTTGCCACCCTCACGAAAATTGGACGAAAGGAGGGTGCCTTGGTAGTGCTAGGGTGTGCGTGCCTGGCAGCAACAACAAACAAACCGCTTGCAGTCTCCACTTATTTCGTTCTTCCTTCTCTTTCCTTTCTCATCTCTCCTCATTCTCATCACGCCAGCAACACCATCTCCATCAAGTCGACTTGCAAGCACTATAACCAGTCCCTACCGCCATCCAACAACCACAGGCGCTGTTTCTCTCTGTCCTTTTTTTTTTTTTTTTTTCGGCCACCTGAGACTCTCCGACAGCCACACTAGTAGTAACTGTACCTGGTTCTTCGCCCACATACCTCACTCCACCACAACCGTTGACCGTTAGCCCAACTCAAAAGCCATATGGCCAGCCCGTACAGCACGTCTCAGAGCATCGTCGCCGACTTTGTCCCCACCCTACCCTCTCCCTCCAACCCACACAGCATCATCTCCTCTGAGAGTGAGAGCTCTCCAGCCATTAGCCAGCAGACGTATCTCAGTCCTCACAGTATCATCCCTTCTTCTGATGCTGGTCTATCGTCCCCCGCTTCGTCTTCCGCCACCGCCGCCACCACCACCAGGTCTCCCCAGACGGTGTCGATAGGACCCGATCATCCAGACTCCAAGTACCATTACCAGACGCCTGTCATTTATAACGCCTATGCAGCCAACAACAGCAACTCCAATCTTAACACCGTTGCTGGGCCTCCGGGTCTCTGGTCTCAGTCTACAGATGTGTATTACCCACCTCCTCCATTTCAGTGTGATGACCAAGGACAGTACGCAAAGGCGACCATTCAGCAACCGCAACTTCAGCAACCTCAGCAGCAACCTCAACAGCAACAGCAACAGCAGATATTCCAACCACAATACCAACAGCAGCAACAATACCAACAATACCATCAGCAACAGCAACCACCATCCGCACAATCATTCCCCATGTACCCTGTAGGACACCCCAACGTCGCCACTACCACCTCTCATAACATCAACGACCCAGACCACCACAAACCACCAACAGACACCACACACATGGAGATCCTTGGCAGCGGCCAACAACATCAGCCCGACAAGACTAAGAGCAAGAAGAAGAAGAGAAAGAAATGCATCTGCTTCTTTATCCTCTTCCCCGTCATCATCGGCATCGTCCTCGGGATCGTCTTTGGCGTCATCCTCAAGAAGAACAATAACGATGGCGACAAACCTCCCAACCCATCGACGTCAGGAAGCGGTGGCTCTTCTTCGACGACGGCGACAACGACTGCAACTGGGTACTACCCTTACCCGACGGGCATGCCTGATATGACTAATTGTATCTTAGCATGCCAAAAGGCTTTAACGGATTGTACTGGGAAATGTGGTACCAACTCTACGTGTTCAAGCGAATGCTTTACAATGATAACCTCTTGTTCTTTGGGGTGTGCGGGCCTGGGACAATAAACGTTGCTTCTTTTTTTCTGTGCGATCTCGTGGCAAGTAAAGAAGAAAAATGATGATAGAAGAAAGATAAGGAAACGAGGGAGTCGATTCTCCATGTCAACCAATTGTGTCCACAACTTTCTTTTTCCTAGGAGAAAAAGAGCAACCATCCCCATAGCGCCTAGCCTACTACGCGTGGCTAAAAGAGGACGTAACACACCACTTTTTTCTTCTTTGTGCCTCAAGTGCTCTTACAATGCACTTGGGCTGTGAGATTTTTTTTACTTGAAAAAGAAAAAAGCGGCAGAAGCTTTGAGCCGCCTCTAACTCCGTTTCTTAGACTTTCTTCCACTTCTTCAGCTTATGTTATTACAGAGTTACAGAATCAGACTGGAGTGGAAAGTGGAGAGTGAAGAGTGGAGAGGGGGTGGGAGAAGATGAAGAAGAAAAGTTGAGAGCCGGACACCGAAGCAGGTTTTGATCCCCCCTAGCCCTCACACCTCCAGGGAATTTTTAGAACGAAAAAGAAAACTCTCTTTTGCGTTTTCTTTCACTCGTGTGATGTTCTTTTCTCTCCATCAGGCGCACCAGGTCCGGTGCAACGGAACCAGAGAGGCATTTATGGGAAATCAACGAACGTGAGCACCTTGAGAGCATAGACAGGGGGGGTGATTGGATAGTGGCATGTTAGCCCAGACCTCAAGCAGGAGACATGTTGGTCAGCCTTCACATGTGCAAGGTGGTGTTTCCAGGGGTGAGCTTTGGCGCTGGCGCAGACACATTCACTTTTCTTTGTACCTGATTTGTTTTGGTGCAATGTGTTGTATCACTGATGAGTGTTGGATGAAAGGCATCGACGCGTTCATGGCGAAAGCATGCAAGGAATGCACCTCTGCACGCGACATCTGTGAGACGAAAGGATCATCGCTGCGTGTCTTAGACATGTAGAAGAATGTTCCACAGAAAACACCCACACGATCCCCTGCGCCATGCAGGAACGAGCAAATTAATGCGGAGGGAGAGGAGAGGGAGTTGTAAAGATGTATCTATCAAGATAAACAATAACAGGTGGACGACAGGAGGAAGTGGACTCATTTCTGCATTTGAACTCAAATGCCAGATTGCAGGGCATAGCATAGCCTTTCATTCAGTCGTTCACTTTCTACCTATTCATTCAGTTGTTCATTCAATTGCTTCAACTGTTGTCGTTGTTTACGTTTCTTAACCGCGCGGTTCAAGTACAGGCTGAGGGGTTTTGTTTTGTCTTGTGTTCGATCGTTCACTCCTCCCACTGGACCTAACCAAACGTCTGCGAAGTGCCTGAACCAGCAATTGGCACGTACAAAGCCAAGGTATAAAAAGAATGCCTGACCCGTTCATTCTTTTTTTCCTTATTCACAAAATCCCCTTCCACTCCCTCATATACCATCCCCTCCCCCCCCCACCACCTTCCACTCCTAATGAAGGTCTTCATCCTCTCCTGCCTGCTGGCAGTTGCCTCTGTGCAGTCCGTCGTCGCCCAGGTTCTGATCGCCCCCGAAGCCGCCAACGCCACTATTTCCGACTCTGCCCTTCTCAAATCCGCCAAACCCTCTATCACGACCCTCAGCAGCGTCCAGGTCCTTGCCGAGAACGATCTCGAAGTTGGTGGTGCCAAGTACCCCTTCATCCTCCTCCCCAATGGCCACACCGCTGCCCTCAGTGCCCGTGGCTGTCAAAAGTTGGGCGAGCAGCTTTACACAGTCCAGGATCATGCCCTCCCCTCGGTCCAGAAAATGCTCGCCAAGCACGCAGGAAAGTCAACTCGATTCTACATTGGCAGCGGTAGGAACACCACTACTTCCTGCAGTGTCCTGACCATGACCAAGGGTGTTGCATCCATCAACAACAAGGCTTCCTGCAAAGCCTCCCTCCCTGCTCTCTGCTCCAACACCAACACCAAGGGCAGCACTGTCACAGTTCAGGCTAGCCTCGGTCGTTTGACCGGTCTTCGCGACAAGCACGGTTTCCGCTTCAACGGTATCCGTTATGCTCAACCACCTACTGGTAAGCGTCGTTTCGCTGCCCCTGTTCCTATCACTACTCGTTGGAACAACAATGTTGATGCCACCAAGCTTGGAGGCATCTGCCCTCAGCCTGCTGGCGGTAGCGATGACTGTCTGTTCTTGAACGTCTTTACTCCCAAGTTGAATGCCGGCAAGTCCGGTCTCTTGCCCGTTATGTTCTAGTAAGTACAGTTGAGCATTATTATTTTCAGGCATGCAAAAGAAAATTATACTATCCGGCCGTTCTGGCTAATCGTTGTTCCCCTTGAGTAACAATTCCTAATTCATTTTTTTTTCGCGCGTGCGCAGTATTCATGGCGGTTCATTCATCAACGGAGCAGGAAGCGATCCCTCCTTCGACGGCGCCAACATGGCCTCCCGCGGGCAAGTAGTCATCGTCACCATCAACTATCGTCTCGGTATTTTTGGATTCTTTGAGCGCGTCGACGCCGGCATCTCCCGCAAGACCATCCCCGGAAACCAAGGTGTCCGCGACCAGCTCCTGGCCCTGAAATGGGTCCAGGATAACATTGCCAGCTTTGGAGGCGACCCCCGTCAGGTCACGGCCTTCGGAGAGTCTGCAGGCGGACACTCTATCCGTGCCTTGCTTTCCATGCCCGTCGCTGCCAAGGGTCTCTTCCGCGCCGCCATTGCCCAGTCTGACCCCCTCGATATCCCCTTCAACACTGCTAAATCTGCCTCCCAGGTCGTCTCGGGCGGGATTATGAAGATCCTCGGCTGTGCCGACAAGGACATCAACTGCATGCGCTCCAAGAACACCACCGAGATCATTCGTGCCCAGACCGCCGTTGTCAGCCAAGCCATCGCCTTGGCCCCTGAAGAATCCTTCATGGAGTTGATCAAACCCACCGTCGACGGGATCCTCATCCACAACCAATTCGACCAACTCATCGCCGGCAAGAACGGTGGTGTTGTCCGGGTCCCCTTCATGATCGGAACCATGAAGAACGAAGGCAACGGCTTCTTGCCCTCCCTAGGCCAAACCACACCCGTCAGAGACATCGTCTTTGGAATCACCGCCGACGCCTTCCTGGGCTACCAACGCGCCATGATCACCGCCGCCTACAATCTCTACCCCATCGACGACTCCATCCCAGACGCCACCCGGATTGTCGAGGGCCTCCTGGCCTCAGACTACCTCTGGATCTGCCCAACCCAGTTCATCACCAAGGCATGGGCCACCCAAGTCAAGACCCCTCTTTATCACTACCAGTTCCAGCGCGCCTACTCCCCAACCCGCCCTGTCTCAGATATCTGCCACGGCCTTGTCTGCCACGGTGACGATATCGGTATTGTCTTTGCCAGCCCTGCGGTGCTGAACAACCCTTCAGAGTACCCCTGGACCAGCGACGATGCTGCTCTGTCCAGACAGGTCATGGACCGCTGGATCGCCTTTGGTGTCACCGGCGGTAACCCTAACACTTCGGATGAGTACCCTGCTTGGCCTTTGTATGATGCTACCAAACAGAGCATTTATATGTTTGACCTCAAGCCCACCATCTCCACTGGCGGCCTCCGTCCTCAGTTCTGTGGCTTCATGGATCAGGCCCTCAAGTACGATTTCCAGCTTTACGTGTAAATCAACAAAAAGGGCGAATTGCCAGATTTTCTATATCCCTTCCCTCTCCGCATTCTACGACCTTATAAATAAAAGTGCTGAACTTTGAAAGTGCGCTGCTCTGCATCTTGCCTTTGTCTTTCCCTTATTGATGTAGTTCATCCAGACGACACTTGTCATGTAAGTGCTTTGCAAAGTTGATTTTTAATCCAGCTACGGTATATCTGTAGTATTACTCCTGTTGTTGTTGGGTTGGTTGTATCTGACATCAGAAGAAAATAAGAACTGCTGTATTCTCTTAGCTGTCAATTCGAGTGACCTCGCCTCCCCACTGCAAGGCTGTTGTCGTTCGGAAATTAGGTCTAGTTAAACTGTTTGACAGACAAGCGACACAATATGAAGGTGACGTTTAGTTTCCACACAAAATCTACACACATTGCTCTCAGTTCTCGATACCACAGACATGGACTCGAAAGACAAATCAATGGGGAAAACAGCCATACCTGGGACAGGTATGATTCCGAGACGATACGGGCACGAGCATTGAGACTGAGCTTCATCTCACTGATCTCCTTGTCGACCTCCTCCATGAACTGAATGATAAAGTCGACCAACTTGTGCTTGTACATCTGTTCCGTGTGTGCGTTGGTGATCAGGAACGAAATGTCATATCCCTGTTGTGTGACATGTTGTGCGAGTTGAGTGAGTGTAAGATATAGAGTCAGTCAATTGGGTTTCACACAATATGTGATCGCTGGGTCTTATCAAGAGACGAAGGGCGTTACCTCTATTGGCTTTCTGCGGAGGATGACAAAGCTCTCTGCGCGCTGGGTCAAGAAACGTGTAAACTTGTGGGCCAGAATCCTCTCGATCTCATCCGCCTGCTTGATGGCAATGCTGACGCGCAACGAGTTGACCGAGGTCTCGATCAAGACACGCTCCTTATCGTTTCGGCTGATGACCACAGGGTTGAGAAGAACTTCCTTGGATGCTCTATCATTGACGGAATATAAGGGGGAGTTAGCTTGTTATAACAAATAAAGAAGAAGGCTGATGGCTGTATCTCAATTGAGTCTTGAATGGTGGTTTTGGCGCGCGTAAATTGACTTAATGCATTCCCAAGTTCCGTTCCAAAAAAAAGTATCCAAAATAGTGTCGTTGTTGTGCTACTATATGTGTCCAAGTGTGCATACCTGACCTCGACCTCGGGCTTGTTGTGACGTTCTGCGACCTGGGAAGAAAAGTTCTCCAGACACATGGCGGCGGTGAGTGTCTGGCGCACCGCATTGAGGTATGGGCGGAGGGTGTTGGACTGGATGGGAAAAAGATGCACACGAGTGAAGGAAGAGAAGAAAGAGGACGAAGGCAGATGTTAGTCCTTGCTGCGGTTGTGAGGCGTATGGTTCATCGTTTGTCGTTAAGCTGAGTGTTGAGTGGGTGGGGTTGTCTTTTTGAAGGGGCAGCTGTAGCTTGAGCCCAGTCTATTACCATGGCGAAAAGGGAAGTGAGGTAAATGAGGTTGGAGTTGATGCAAAGGAGAAGACGAAGTAGAAGTAGAAAAGACAGGAACGACCTTCAGTCCAGAGCGGTTGGCTCGCTACTCCTCCACATCACGTCACGAATCACATGACTATTAGTGAGAGATCCATTCATTCACCCAAGGCATGTGGCTTTGCATTGCTCCCAAACACACTCTTTGAGAGTTCAAGTGTGTGTGCACTGTGTGCCCCTTCTCTCCTCCCTTTTTCCCTTCCTCCATCACTCACTTTATTAAACAACCATGGCTCTTTTCCTCGGTCGCCTTTCTGCTGACACCCGCTCGAGAGATCTCGAGGATCTCTTTGCCAAGTACGGCAGAGTCACCCGTCTCGACATCAAGCGAGGTACCCCTCCCTTCTCTTCTATTACACTCACATTCCCACTCACGCCACAATAACTCGCTCCATCGGACTCACAGTCTATCGTCATGGCAACCTTACTTCTCTACGGGCAGCTCTAACGTACACCTACATTTTTCTTCAACCAATCAACTAGGAACCAACTCTGGATATGGTTTCGTCGAGTACGAGGTATGTAGACCTGTTAATTATACAGTTCAAGTGCCAATTCAAAACAACATTTAACTATCGCTCGACCCGCCTTCTCATAACAGGTTTTCTAATTTTAAACCTTCGACCTGTTGCGCACTTTGACCACTATCTAGGATCCTCGTGATGCTGATGAGGCTGTCCACAAGCTCAATGGACACATGGTGAACGGAAACCCCATTGTCGTTGAGTTTGCCAAGAACAACGGTCGTCGCGCTGGTGATAACGAATGCTTCAAGGTACGGATTAAATTACCTATCATTTTCAGCCCAGCAGCATCAAATGGCAATTGGATGTGCGCTTACAAAATCACCTTTTACTCACTCATTGTAATATTTTCTCATCCTTTCAATAGTGCGGAAAGGAGGGTAATGCTCAAGTCTATCCAGGATAATGAACAGACGATGTCGACTATTTCAGGTGCCGTGTTAATCAGGATCACTCAGGACGATTAATTGACTTTCATATCACTTCTGATATTAGGACACTGGGCTAGAGATTGCCGCGGAGGCGGAGGCGGACGCGATGGTCGCGATCGCAGAAGGTATTGTCAACTGCCGATCGATGTTTTCCTGTCCATGTTCGGTCAAGAGGAGTACCCGACCCCATCAACAGAAGACTGGCGACAAAATTTCGATCGTTGCGCTGCCAGTGCAAGCGCAGCGTGAAAGAGGATTACCGACAACACAAACAACCAGTGCCGCATGGGGTCCAGTTCTATATTCCTCTCCCCCTTCCTTCTGCCATATTCCTGGGGTATTTCCGTTTCACTTTGTTTTTCAAGCAGCTGTGTGTTTGGACGTCTCGCTCTTCTCTGACGAAAAAAGGATCCGTGATAAATGGGGGACCGGTACAAGAGTGCGAAGATTTCTTGGATTTCCGAATTTGACGTACGACAAGGACTCCCTGCAAGGATGTCTCCCGCACTGTGATCTTTCGACAATTCTGTTCTGCCGACATGACCGCGCATGATCCCGACCCTGTGACCCAGACCGAACCAGGACCACCAAGAATAGCCGTTCTTCTTTCACTTCTGCTCCGCCCCACCAGATCATGATCAATGACGACCCAGCCTCTTCGCCACTTTGCACCGCCATGGATCCAGCATATCGCCATCCGGACCCGCAGGATATAGACATTACCGCCACCCTTGATCCTTTGACTCGACCAAAAGACCTTTTCGTTGCGGGATGTGTTTGCCAGAGATCTCTTTTCCGTTTTACCTTGGCGGCGAACTCGAAGGGTGTCAACGTCCTTTCTTCCACATTGCTTTTCATTCACCGAGCCGTGCAGCCAAGCTTGGCCGTCATGATCTTTGTATGTGGATAGCAAAAACAAAATGGAGTTGACACTACCAAAAATACGTGTGTGTGCGTTGTGTTTCAAGGCTTTCATTCAACCTTCCCTTCCCTCGCATCTGATCACCTACCTCGTTATGGCGATCAATGCCCTGAGGATGTTTGTTCTCATCTATTCACCCATGATACTAACCTAATCAAATATTATATCTTCAATTGACTATAAGATCTCGCTCCCCTCGCCGCCGTTCCCGTTCTCGCTCTCGCTCCCCTCGCCGCGATTATGACCGCGATCGTTACGAACGTCGTGACTATGATCGCCGCGACCGTTCCCCCCGCCGCGACTACCGTGATGACCGCCGTGACGACCGCCGTGACGATCGCCGCGATGACCGCGCTGGACGTGATGAGCGCGAGGAGCCCCACCGTGAGGAACGTGTAGGCCGTGAAGAGCCCCGTCGTGTTGATGAGGACCGTGGCCGCTCCCGTTCCCGCTCCCGCTCTCCCCGCCAGGACTAAACCTGATATTTTTCATCCACTCTCTCTCTCTCTCTCTCACACACAACTTATTTTTATATCAACACCACAAGGCCAACAAAAAAAAAGCCAACTCCTTTGAACTAGGGTAGATGACGCATTCGAACATGAAAAACAATTAAAGGAGCGCATTCATCATTCAATTCTATCGATTTGTTCTAAAGGCCTTTTTTTGGAGAAGATCGTTGTCTTCGTTTTTATTATGGTTGTTGGATAATAGAAGGAGTCACAATGAAAATGGGGAGGAGGAAATGAAATTGGAAGGGTAATGAAAAGATTGGGTAGAACATGCAAAGTAAGTGGAATGGTTGGGATTGTTATGATTGTAATGAAATGGATAAAGAAAACGCGAAGGGATGACACATAGTCCACCTATTGCTGCTTGCACTCGGGGGCTTTTTCATCCTTTGCAGGCAACTCGTTGTCGTCGTCCTCATCATCATCATCCTCATCATTGTCATCGCTGCCCTCCTCATCGTCGTACTCAAAGTCATCGTCGTACTGGTCACCCTGGTCCTGGTATTGGAGAGCCTTGCCAGTGAACCAGTCGACAGCACGGGGGATGACAGAGTCCTTGAGCTCCTCGCCCAAACCATAGTCAGCTTCGAGCTTCTCGTCCAAGTCTTCGTCCATCTCTTCCTCATCGTCCTCGTCCTCGGGGGCAACTGGGGGAGCGAAGAAGGAGAAGAAGGTCTCAGCGGGGACGGTCTTCTTGACCACACGGGTCTTGTTGGTTCCCTTGTGGCGCTGCTTCTTGGTCTCGATGGTGACTGACATGTCCTTGCCCTCCTTCCAGTCAATCTTGGTGCCCTCGGCGTGGTCGTACACAAAGTCGCCGCCATATCCGGGCTCATCCTGGTAGAAGTAGGTCTTTGTCAGGATGGTGTTGGTGAAGAACTCGTTGGGGGAGAACTCAAAGTCAAGGCGGAAGCCGGGCTTGTCAAAGTAGGACATGCGGATGTCGACCAAGTGCTTCAAAGCCTCCTCGTCCTTCTCGGTGATGATGTCGGCAAAGTGGGGGTGCGACTTCAAGGCAGTGAGCCAGAACTCGGGAATACCTATCATTTTGGTGAAACAACAGAAAATAGAATAGAGTGTGAGTGGGTAGATTCAGTTGAGCACTCTCTCCATCGCCAAGACTGTTGCAGGAATGCAAGAGAACATGTCTTTCTCCCGGGTAGGTTTCGTTGCAAAAAGTTTGATAGGGCATCCTGATGTGTGTATGGATATGTATGTACCTTCAACCTTCTCAATGTCCTTGTCCTCATCATCCTCTTCCTCATCCCCCTCTTCCTCGTCTTCGCTGACGCCATCCTCGACCTCAGCCTCGGTGGGCTCGGCCTTGCCGCTGATGAACTCAGCACGCTTCTCGTAGAGAGGAGTGTAGAGGGCGAGGTACTTCTTCTCCAAGGCAAGGATCTCTTTCTGGAAGTCAGCCTCCAAGACAGAGTGCTTGTTCTGGAGGGACTTCAAGCCCTTGACACGACGGCGGACATCGGGGCCCAAGGTCGAGAGGTAGTTGGAAGGGGCACCGACCAAGTTACCGAGACGGCCCTGCAACATCGACATGAGCTGAGCGTTGTTACCCAACAAGGAGGTGCCTATTTAATCAATCACCAAAGCGAGAATGAAGAAGTGAGAAAGTTGGACGACGAGGGAAAGTCAGTTATTATTGTCCTTTCTTGTTGGAATGACAAGAATAGATTGTTTAGGAAGCAAAAGGAAATAATTCCATTTTTTGTTGGGGGGTAGCCGTATATCCATCCTGGACTGGGATCGCCACCATATCCTTCTCCTTGGCATCCTAAGCGGGATCATCGTCATCCAGTCTCTTGTAAAAGAAGTCCCCTGAAAGATATCACACTGATGGATGCTGGGGTGGTGATGTGAGGTTGTTCCTGTTGTGTGACGACAGGACTTACCAGGGGTCTGGATGGTCTCCATATCGTCCTCAACAGTAGCAGCGGGGCGGCTGATAGGGGCAGAGAAGATGGGGGTGTTCTGAGGAGTAGGAGCTTCCTGCTGCTGCTTCTTCTTGATATCAACGTTGGCTACAGTTCAAAAGCAAAGTGAGGCAGTCATATGGTTAGTGTCTTTCTTCAATTCTTCCTCTTCAAGTAAACAAACAAAAGGTTGCTGCGAAGCTGCCCAAGGAAGCAAAAAAAAAGGCAAATAAAAAAATAAAAAAAGGCTGGCCAACAAGCCAGACCCCAACAAAAAAAAAAGAAAGTTGATCTCCAGGTGGCTACAGTGAGCCAAGAGAGGATAATTCTCCAAAGGCACGATGGCGTATTAAAGTACAGGTATGAGGGAAACAGCTGACTCGACAGATGGATATGAGAGGGGAGGCGACAGAAGGGGGAAGTGCGGACATTCAGTAGTGGACTGTGTCGCAGTAGTAGAACCTGATGGTCCGTTCATGGCAATAAGGGCCAGAGTGTCTGTGGGAGAGTGTGTGTGTGTGGCAAAAGAGAGATCTTTGCGGCATCAACTGCCAGGGAGTGATCAAAGAGGGATGATGGCAAGTGCTGTTGGAGTTGTTGACAAGGGATGGCCTGGCTGTCAATGCTGATTATTATTACCTGAGGAGGAATCCATCTTTTTGATGAGTTGTGTTGTGGTGGTTCAGTGGGTGTGGATTGAAGAGAGGAGAAAAACAGAAAAAAAATCAAAATACAATGCGAGATAGCGCACGCATGCCTCTTTTTAAGGGCTACTCTTAATGTCAGGTGATCAAATCCATTGCTTTTTAAACAGTGCTTTTTTTCGTGTGAAGGAATCACGAAACAAAACAAATTGCTTTTTGCTTCGTACTCATTCTCACCCTCAAACCCATCCGCGGCTCGACGTTCAACAGGACGCCTTCCATACACCGCCCTCTATTACTGCCGCAGCATGGCCAGGCTCTCTAGTGACAACCGTGGAGAACAAGGCGGTTCAAGGAAGAGCACAAAAACAACCGGGGGTACTCATCCTCCATCACGGCAAGGAGCTGCAGAAACTCAGCGAGGGGGGAAGACAAAAGCAGGGGCAGGAAACCCTGCCGCTGCTGCTGCTGCAAAAGGACGTCGCTACAAACCAGGATCAAAGGCACTACGCGAAATCCGTCAATATCAAAAGTCAACCGACCTCTTGATTCTCAGAACCCCTTTTGCACGCGTGGTATGCATTCTTTTTGCCTCTTGCGAATTAATTGTTTTTGCCACTTTTTTTATTTTTATTTTTATTTTTATTTTATTTTTATTTTTTTGGTTGCGCGTGGTAGTAATTGATAGCAGAATACTGAACAATGCTGCAATGTTTCATCTAGGTGCGAGAGATCTCTACAGACTTTGTGAGTCAGGTGTCATTATCTGATAATATTGGCCTACGCTGGCAAACCGCGGCCCTTATGGCACTGCAGGAGGCGACAGAGGCATTCATGGTCCATCTCTTTGAAGACGCGTAAGTCGAATACTATCGTGCAGTTCATGGAAGCTATCACTTTACCTCCAAGGTTTTGAATGAGATATTACCTGTATACTCGTCTCGTTTTCCATTCATGTCGACTAATTGACTTCCTCTCACCTTGAAACCATAGAAATCTCTGTGCGATTCACGCCAAGCGTGTGACCATCATGCAAAAGGATATTCAGCTTGCAAGAAGAATAAGAGGTCATCAGGGAGGTCTTGCTTAGAGAGAGGGTGGCGTCTGGAACGGCTTTGATCGAATTATCGCCTCGTTTTTCTGGATACCTGCGTCTTCTCCGCCCCGTCGCTGCGGTGGTCTCGCCAGCTTCCCCCTATTCCTCGGCGGTTGCATGTGGCGACAGAACATTTTCTTCAGACAGACTATTTAGAAGAACCAACCGCCGTTTGTACAACACTTGTCTTTAATACAATTACTACGACTCAACAAAACTGGCACCTTTTTGTTCGACCCCTGCCTCCACCTTTGCCTCCACCTTTGCCTACAGCTCCGCCTAGAAATGATCTTGGTGTTACATGTTAAGGGGCTAGTAATTCCGAGTGACGTCGATTTTTTTTTTCGGAAGGAGCAAAATAGCATCTCCCTTATGAGAGGGTATCGTTGTCAATCCGTCCTCCCTCCACCACCCTCACATCCTCCTCACCATGGCATCCCTCGCTACCAAGCTGGCTTCAGCCTCGCTGAACCGCTCCTTCGTCACCCTCCCCGCCACCGCCTCCGGCCTCCGCACCGTCCTCAACAGATCAGCTCTCTACCCCTCCGATGATCACCACGGACACGGACACCACGAATCTCCCGCCACCCCCTCCATCCCCGCCTTGAAGTCCACCTCTTCGAACAACAACCGCTCCTTTGTCACCGGTATGTTCCCTCTCCTCTTTCACTTCAACCATTCTCACCCTCTACCCCTGAGCCAACAAGGGAGCATATTCCTCAAGTCTGAGACAGGATCGACAACCAGCCCTGCAAAAGTACCGACAAAAAAAACAACAAAAAAAGAGCCAAAACACGGAAGATTCGGGATTTCAGGTTCGGATTTCCGAGCGGCCCTGCAGGATCAACTCTTGTACACCGGAATGGCGATTCTAGCACATGAACAAACATGAGAATGGATTTTCTTTAATGGTTTTGACTTGCTTGTTAAAAGGAAGCCATCTTCAAAGTGAAGGAGGGCCATGATCGTTAAGCCCTGGGCTATCCGATTAGGTGCGAGCAAGGCAAGGAACAGATCGGGAAGTGCCGAAAATACAAAGGGCAGATGAGGAGCATGGGGTAACTGCGCTTTGTTGCATAGCAGGATTATCGACTGCGTTCTGCTTCACGCTTTTGTCAGGAGCTTTGTGAAAAGTCCGGAGTATCGGATACCCCACACACCACACCAGCAGGGACGTCCTGGACGCGTTCGTTTGGACACGCAGAATGGACTGCACTCCGGATAGACAACTACACACGTTACCGTTGGACCCGACACTAATATCTTCCTTCCAATTGATACAACACCTTCATACTGGAATGAAAGCCCCCGCTGGTCTCTCTCAGCAGAAGCGTTTCAACCACACCTCCGCCCGCGAGACCACCAACATCCCCGACTTTAGCAAGTACAAGAGCGGATCGGGCGACGCCACCAACCGCGCCTTCTCCTACTTCATGGTCGGAACCACCGGTGCTGTCTCCTTCCTTGGAGCCAAGACCACCGTCGCCGACTTTTTGGCCAACATGTCTGCCTCCGCCGATGTTTTGGCCTTGGCCAAGGTCGAGGTCGACCTCAGCACCATCCCCGAGGGTCGTAACGTCACCATCAAGTGGCGTGGAAAGCCCGTCTTCATCCGTCACCGTACCGCTGATGAGATCGATGAGGCTAACGCCGTCAACATTACCGAGCTCCGTGACCCCCAGAATGATGCTGAGCGTGCCCAGAAGCCCGAGTGGTTGGTCATGTTGGGTATGTGATTTCGCTGGCATTTTGAATTTGCTCAGGATCATTCATGGAATGTATTGGTCACTGTCGTTCTAACCGTGTCTTCTATTATTGCACACAGGTGTCTGCACTCACTTGGGATGCGTCCCAATTGGTGAGGCTGGTGACTATGGTGGATGGTACTGCCCTTGCCACGGTTCTCACTACGATATCTCTGGACGTATCCGTAAGGGACCTGCACCATTGAACCTTGAGATCCCTGCCTACTCGTTCGAGGAGGGCAACAAGATTATCATTGGTTAAATAGATTAAGAAGCACAAGCACACACTCACTCACAACCCTCCAACAAACACGAAGAAAGCAACAATGTTGCGTTTAAAAAGTATCCCTCCTCCTCCTCACACTTATGATCATAAACTTGCAATAATTTAAACAAAAAACGACCTTGACCGAGAGTGTAGGTGTTGAGTTACGGCTAAGTAAGTGTTAGACGAGTAAAGAGGGCGTCTAGCCTGTTTCTGCCCTCCTCCTGCCATTTGATCAAACAGCATGTCTGCCTGTGTTCTTACCAAAGCCACGTTCTGAATATATTTTGCCACCGAAATTATTATGCTCTCCATGCTCCCTTTCTTTTCCTCCTCTTTACTTTCCCTTTGACCCTCATTGCCGCCGAAATCTGACCATTTTACAGGAGACAATGGACGAGCGAGCGATTCATGCAAACGAGCATGCTGCAAGGGCAAAGGCAACTAGACACCTCCCTCTGATCTCGGCCTCGCATCATCGTGCACTCTTGCTCCTGCTGTCCACTGAAGCAAATGACGTCCTCCTGACACCACAACAGCGCAGGAACGCCAGGACCCTGCAGGAACACTATCATCGACAGTACCTCGAGACTTGCGTCCACAGGGACCCTCTTGCTGCCCCGTCTTCGACAGTCTCCACTACGAGTACTACTGCAGCTGCTGCGAGTGGAGGTGTGAGTATGGCTGGCAGGAGAATTGTCGACCGTGTCAACCACAAAGTCAACTTGACGCTAAACAAGAAATTTGCCAATCGGCGATTTACCTCGGCCGTGGACCCAAACGATCGCAACATGTTTGATTATACCATGTGCCTTGAGGATCTTGCAGCTCTGGTATGCCTTTTTCTTCGTCCTTTTGCTGTATGTCTCCAAGGAGGTCTGTGGTATCATTGGAAACATGCTGACACTTTCATACGGCACGATGATAGACCTGTCAGCCAGAACTGGATATACCGCCAATGCCGGAGTCACTCAAATCCCTACAGGATCGGTCGAACCAGTACAAAGAGGAGGAGGTCAAGGCAGCAGCAGCGGCAGAGGAGTCAGCTAGGTTAGCAGCAGAGGCTGAGGCTGCCGCTTTGGCAAAGGAAACTAGAGCCAAAGAGGAAGCTGCAGCAGCAGCGGCGGCAACAGCGGCTCAGGAAGCGCTCCAACAGGAAGCCGCAGCCACCAAAAACGCAAGGACAGGATCAACTACCCCACCCGACGTCATCATGCGGCCTATTAACGATGGCAAGAATGGCTCCATCAAATCTCATCCGCACGATTCTGCTGTTACTCCCCTGTCAAGGACACAAAGGAATCAACCCGCTGCTCCAACGATACCAGTACCGAGTACATCCAGGGCAAAATATGCGGCTTACGGTGACGACGAAGATGACGACGACCGAAGCGATCCTGTCCCTGTTCCTGATTACCGACCTGTCGCGAATAGTTTTTCGAATGGGATCGATCGCCACAGCAAGAAACGGGTAAGTTTCCGATTCACATTCTGTTGACCTTCAAATTTCGTGGTTAATTGAGAGGTGTGCTCTTGACTTACAAGACTCTTCTCGCATTTTTTTTAGACATGGAATGATCGATCAGATGCAACAGAAAACGCCAGCAAGCCAGCACAGTTCATCACAGCGAAGGAGCAACTGGTACGTATCGATACAAGCGCTGCGATAATGATGGGTATTTTATTTCATTTATTTTCCTCTGCACATTGTTGCTAATTCTTATTATACCTTTCAAATAATTAGGCTATTGAAGAGCAGTTGCAGGAAGAAAAGAAGGCAAACCATTACATGAATCGCGGAGGATTCACCAGTCCGGCGAACAACCCTTATACGGTGTTAAATAACAACAACATGAACGGGAACAACTACTCGAACGGCAACACCAACTCCGGGAGCACCTCCAATGCGGCGACCTTGAAGTCCAAGATGCTGGGAACCAAGCGACCGAAATTCAAGTCGCCGATTAATAGGACCAACAGCGCCGAGAACAACGATGAGGGTACCAAAACGACCAAGCCTGCAGACGGGGCCGAGGAGCTTATAGACGACAGGCTGAAGAATATTGACCCCAAGATGATCGAGTCCATCAAGAACGAGGTATGTATTCTGTTCACGCTTTTTTTTTTTTTTTTTTTTAGCTTCTTGACACACGCACGATGCTAAAGCACGCGAGTACTCACCGTGATATATACCTTATGTGCGATGGATACATAGATCATGGAGTCGTATGCTGCTGTCACCTGGGAGGACATTTCCGGATTGGAACACGCCAAAAAGACCATCAAGGAGACTATCACATGGCCAATGCTCCGGCCCGAGATCTTTACTGGCCTCCGACGCCCTCCAAAGGGACTTTTGCTGTTTGGTCCGCCAGGTACAGGAAAGACGATGATTGGCAAGTGCATCGCCAGTCAGTCCAAGGCTACGTTCTTTAGCATCAGCTCGTCTTCATTGACCTCGAAATGGGTCGGTGATGGAGAGAAGATGGTGAGGGCGCTTTTTGCAGTTGCGCGGTGTCATCAACCTGCGGTTATCTTTATGGACGAGATTGACTCGCTTCTGACCCAGCGCACCGACGGTGAGGTCGAGGCTTCAAGGAGGATCAAGACAGAGTTTTTGGTGCAGTTTGATGGCGTCGGAGTAGGTGGAGAGGAGGATCGGATCTTGATTGTGGGTGCGACGAACCGACCGCAGGAGATTGACGAAGCGGCGCGACGTCGGTTCCAAAAACGATTGTACATCCCTCTTCCCGAGTACGAGGGCCGCATGGGGTTGATAAACAAGCTTTTGGAGTCCCAACCGCATGAGCTGAACGAGGATCACATTAAGGATATCTGCGAACGCACTGCAGGGTATTCGGGATCGGATATGACGGGTCTCTGTCGAGAAGCAGCTCTGGGACCTGTGCGGGCGATTCAAGGAGATATTTTGGATATTGGGCTTGATGATTTGAGGCCGATCAACCATGGCGATTTCTTGGAGGCGTTGTCGCAAGTGAGGGCTAGTGTCAGCGACCGCGATTTGGATCTTTATAAGGAGTGGGACCAGGAATATGGTTCTATGGCCAAAGGTTCCTAGGATTTCTCTTTGTCTTCGATAATTAATTGCCTTTTCTTTTTGTTCAAATACACCCTATTACCGCCTCTCTTCCCAGTTTCAATTGTTGCGATGCTTGCGCGATGTTATCTAATTGGATATATTTTTTATTCTATGAAAAACAATGCTAACATGTCCGAAACGAACATAAAAAATGGGGTTGGAGTGAGAGAGATAAATAAACACAGGGAGGAAGTGAGGAAGGAAGGGATAATACCAGGAGCTGGTTATGAAGGGAAAAGGTGTTGAGCAGGAAAGGAAGAGTAGTAGACTTTTCTCGCCGATTTTGGGGGTTTTTTTACAGAGCCTTCTTGGTAGGCTTAGGCTTGAAAGAGTCGTCTGAAGCGGCAGTAGGCTTTCCGTACTCATCAAAGTTATCGACCTCCTTGGCCTGCTTCTTCCAAGTCTCAGCCTTGGACTTCACCTCAAAGTGCTCCTCGTATTTAGGCTTGCGGTAGGAGCCTCCGATGCGGTCCCAGAAGGTGAAGTACTGGCCATAGTTGTAGTTGAAGTAAAGATGGTGGACGGCGTGATGGGCGGCCGAGTTGACGACGTTGGATTCGAGCTTATACTCGCCATCGTGGATCAGGACCGACCACAGGTTAACGGCGCCAAACATACCCAGATAGATGTACTTTTGCATGGGGATGATGAAGACATAGATGTGGTAGGGGACCGATTGGAGGTAGCCGTCCATGAAGTGGAAGGCGTGGGAGGAGTATGGTGAAGGGATGATCCACTTGTGGTGGGGCTAATTAACATAAAAACATAAGTTTAGAGCGTGAGTTATGTGGGAACAAAAAGTTGGTGACTCCTGCAAACTGCACAAACGCACTATCCTTATCTGAGTAACGATGGAACCCCTCTTTCTCTCTCCTTTTTTGTTGAGCCGTGTCTTCTTTGTTTATCAATTGCATCCTGAGTGTGGGTTTCCAGTTTTTTGTGTTTATCTCTTGTCAGATACTCGCATAGGTCTAACGAATCAAGAGAATTATACGTCTTGCCTGCGTGATGCGCACCCATTGAAATACACAGATGATGCATACCTTGTGTAGACGTTTGTAGACAAGAGGGTGATGCAAGAGGCGATGGACCCAGTAGATTCCACAGTCGGTAAAGAGCAAGAAGGCCACGCAGCTGATGAAGACATAACCCCAACCGTCCAAGAATGGGGAGACGATGGGTCCAAGGGGTCCAAACTTGGCGGCAAGGGCAGCGTGCTCCGCAGCAGCGGTAGCATGAGCAGCAGCGTTGAGGGCCGTGGCGTTAAGGCTTGGGGCGCCGGTAGCGATAGCAGCGGCAAAGGTCTCCTGAATCACTGACGAAGGCGGGTTGATGGCCGCAGCGGTCCTTTCGATAATGGCATCGACGTTGTGAATGTGCGAGTACAACAGACTGTACCCACGGACCTCGCCCAGGAACCAAGGGGTGGTGAGGACGGCGATGCCGGGGAGGGCCTTTACCGACATTTGGATCTCGAGTTTGACTTGGTTCTTGAGGAATTTAGGGTGCTTGGTATGTGCCTGGTCAAAGACAAGGAAGTAGGAGGTCGAGGCAAAGGTGAAATACATCAAAAAGGCGCCGAGGAGGGTGAGGTGGAAGAGCGAGATGATTTGGCGGAAGATGTTGTCGTTCTCGAGGGAGTTGAGCGTCAATCCTGCGGCGGTGCTTGCGGAGACGACATTGCTGGCGATAGTCTTCAAGGTATCGAGGGGTGGTGTTGTTGTATTTGAGAGGAGAGAGTATGAGTCTGCGAGGGAGGGGATGGCGGCGAGTCCAGCGATGAGATCAGGGACGGGGATGGCAGGGAGTGACCTGTAGAAGGAGTCGAGGACGTATTCGTCGGCCTTGTCTAGGATGAAGTCCATTGGTGAGGAATGGATTCTGGCTTGATGATGGTTTGTTGAATGAGAATGAGAGAAAGAAGGAAGGAGAGAGAGAAAGAAGGGAAGAAAAAGAAGAAGAGTGGTCTCTTTTTTTTCTTTTCATATCTCGTAGGGTGTCACAGAGCAGCAACGACAGAGAGGCAGGAATGGACCCCATCCAGGAACAAGATACAGGTGCACTGGGTAGATGGGAAAAAAAGAAGCTCTCAATCAAAACAAGCTTTCCCAGCGGCTGATGGTTTAACAGTCAGCGAACGGCAAAAAGAGAAGAAAAAGTCAGCCCACTTTTTGCATCGACCTGACGACCTTACGACCTTACGACATATACACTGTAGAGTACTGTAAATTGTGACTTCGCACTCACCACACGCACCCATCCAAACAAGACAATTGGCCTTGGGTCGGTTCGCTCGGGTACCTCTCTCTTCCCTTTTTACAATAGTCCATGTCCCTGCTTCTCCTTCTGTTCAAGCGCTCACGGACAGAAAGAACCACCGCACAAGGTGATTACGAGATACACCACCCACTGAAGCACAGCAAACCCACAATACAAACAATCCAGCACGCGATCGACAGATCCCCTCAGGACTCTCACCCTGGTGACAGATCGAGGTCCCAGTCTTCGTAGTACACACTGGGCATTAAATCCTCCTGCTCCCCTCCCTCCCTCTTTTCCCTCTTTTTGTATCCGCGTGGCGACCTTCCCTCTCACTCCTATGCCCTCTTCCTGTATCACCCAATTGATATAGTATTAAAACCAACATGGACACAAGAACTAGGATTCCCTTTGCTGCAGAGTATGAAAAAGTTTCCGCCGCCTGTATTTGGCCGTCCCGACCCAACACAGACCTGCCCTGGTAAAGTATCTCTCCTCTTCGTCTTCTTCCCGCCTATTGTGCTCTCATTGTGTACTCCTAGGTCGATCAGGTTATATTCACCCTTGCTTCAACTTCTCTTTCATTCCTCAGCACCGCGACATGCGTCTGTTTGTTTGTTTGTTTGTTTATTTATTTATTTATGTGATGGCTATTCTTTCCACGCTTCCATCGAACTCATATTTCGATGAGGCGTTCTTGTGTTCACGAGTGATGGACTGTTGGAACAAGGAGAAATCAAAAATCTGATAAGATTACTTGGACGTGTTGTTGTTGTTTTTCCTTTCCCTTTTTATCCTTCCCGCGAGCAAACCGCCAGTCAATATGAAACAACATGCATAGAGAGAGAGACTTCCTTAAGCCCATTAAACAGCTTAATGCACAAGAAAAACATCAGGTGAGTGTTATGGTTCGCCTATCAATTGATGCTCCTGTAGATCAGTGCCATTAAGCCGGACAAAGACATCAAGGAAGGAGAGGAGGAAGAGAATATGTGAAAAAGGAAACTGGAGTGCATGTCGCAGAGGAGTTGTGTGCTGCGGAGATTGCAATTGAGTTATCCCACAGCCAGCCTGCCTGTGCATTCATAATGATACAGATGGTGATAAGAGGAGCAGGAGGAGAGGACTCAGGCCACTCTTTTTTATGTTTTAGGCGGTGGCCCCACTCGATGGGCCGGTTATTCTTGGACTGGAAATGAGCTGATCCCGTGTAACAGCAGTTTTATTTGAGTGTGGTAGGCAGAATCAGACAAAAGGCGGACGTTGTGTTTTTATTTACTACCATTGTTGAGAAGACGCGATGGATATCATCCAGCAAAAACATAGTGCATCGAAAAATTGTAACGTGATCCTGAGAACTAATGGAAATGCCGTTGTTCTAACGACAGCGTTCTCACCGTGGGCTGGAGGACAACCATAGACATGGTCGATTCAAGGCTCACCCTGCACTGCAACGGGCGTTGGACGCACCAGGACCTTTGGCGCTGGAGGGCGACCTTGCCGAGCGAATCAACAAGACCGCCATCACCCAGTCAGGGAACGGATCCTTCGAACTGGCCAGCACAAGGACTTTTCGTCAGGCTGTGTTCTCTAAGGCCTACCAACCCCCAACACCACCACCCCATCACCCACCGATGATTGCACCCCCACCACCACTCACGCCGTTTTTTTGGACCATGTTTTGGAAGAATCCGATTCCCCACAATGCTCGCAATGTTTGGTAGCGTCTGTTGATCAACAAACTCCCATCTGGTGTCCATTTCCACTCCATTCTCCCAGACAAGGTCGGGATCCTCTGTCACGTTTACCTGACGCAGGTCGGGACGAATCAGTACCTCCTCTTCAGCTGTCCCAAGAAACTAGAGGCCTGGCAGAGTGCGATGACAAGATATGTGGAGGAGAGAGCCTGGTCAGCGGACTACATCTGCAGACTATTCTTTCCTAACTCGGACCCCCTCTGTTCCTGCTGATCGGTGTCATCCTGGCTACCATCTGGCGATATCACTTTGCTTTCGTCATGGAGGACCAAGCGTTTGACCCCTGCATCGTCCTTGCTGCTGTAGACCTGGCGATCACCCAAGCCCGTGCTCAGCTGGCAGAGAAGAAGCGCCAGAGCGAGGAACGCCAACCCCCTCCCCCGGTCGAGCCGCCCCCGACCGACACCAACCATCCTACCTAACATTTGTACTCTATTTTCTCTGTATTTTATTTGCCCTGCCTTTTTCCGATTCTCTGTTTATCTGTTTTTCTCAGTTTAGATGTAGTTTGTGTGCTTTCTTGGAAAGTATTTTCATTTGATTTGGCGGTGACTCGAAGTTGACGAGTATTAGTTATCTGCACGCACTCCCACGACGCAATAAACTTCTCACAAAACAAAACAAAAAAAGTTGTTCTAACGACAGATGATGATCGTTTAGACTCCATGTGTCTTTGTTCCTGCGACTGATCAATGATCAGTGGTGAGTAATTGATTGTGGCCAAAGCGACTTCTTGTACATGTTTTTATGATCAGAACTTGGCCCTAATTGCCCCTCCTAACTCCTACCCTGGCGAGTACTCTTTTCAAACCTTGCCTCTTACCTCCATCTCGTAGGGGTAGGTTCCCCCAGGGCGCAGTCTTTCGTCTACTCAACTGTTATCCGTGGCGCCTGCAGTCGGAGATAGGTCTCCGTAGAGCGAGAGATACGTTGTCAATGAATAATAAATGAACACAAGTGAGCGTTGAAGAGCAATGCGCGACGCGAACTTCTAAAGGATCATAGCTACACATGACGCTTGATCGAAGTTCGTATGCAAAGCAGTAGTTGGAAGAGCACCATCACGCGTTTGTCCGTGAGGATCAAGCCTTTGAACCTCGCATGGTACTTGCCGCGGTGGATTTGGCCATTACCCAAGTTCGCGCTCAGTTGGCTGAGAGGAAGCGCCAGAGCGACGAGCGTGAACCCCCACCTTTAGTCGAGCCCCCCCCCCCCCCCCACTTGTCGACAACAAGTTCCCCACCTAACCTGTGTATTTATTCTCTACCTTTCTGTACTTATTTTGCCTGGTCTTTCCTAATTTTCTCTGTTAACTGCTTTTTCCCAGTTTAGATGTAACCTGTGTGCTTTTTTCGAAAGTATTTATTTTTATATCTTTTGAATGGTGGTGACTTTACTGCACTCCCACGACGCAATAAATTTCTTACAAACAAAAAAGAAAAAAGTAACCCGCGTATTGGATCTGGAGGGACCCATGTCAACAAGGAGTCGGTGTCGAAACGCCACGAGTCAAAGCTCCTCGAGAGAAAAAAAATCCCCTGTCTGCACAAAAACAACGTTTTTCTCATTTACGCCGAGTAACAAAGCAAATGGTGACGACATTGACTGGCGGACTCGACATCACATAAGAAAAAAAGACGAAGATGGCCAAAATCGGGCTCATTTCATTTTTCTTTTCGTCTTTCCCAGATCTGGTCATCGAACAACTTCTTGAGCCAATGGGGGGACGATTGAAAATAAACATGGGATAATAACATAAGAGCAGGGGTAAGAAGAGAAAGCCAAAGTGCAATTGCTTGCTTGTTGGTTTTGGTGTCAGCTGTAACCGGAGGAGTTCAAGGAGAACTCTAGATATATATTTTTTTCTGGCGGGAATTGGCAAAGTTGAAGACAAGTTGAGAGGAAAGGAAAGCAAAGAACAACAAACCAGTTAGCAGTATTATTATTTGAATGATTTGCCTCTTTCGGCAATACAGGATTTTCCCGAAGATCTGTCATAGCGGGCTACAAGGATGTCATTCAAACTATCCACTGGGCATCAACCTTGTTTTTTCTTTGTTGTTTCATTGCATTGTTTGCAATATTAATGTTCCTCTTAAAAGTAGAGGATAGATGGCCTTGAACGTTCTCCTTCAACTCACGCTCGGCCCCGAGAGCCAAAGCACACAAAGGAAAGAAAGAAAACTCATCATGTGCTTTGACCCTACCCACCCACAGAGAAGCCATCCAAGATGTTTTCTTTTCATCTTTCTTCTTTTCCTCAATTGCCCTCTTTCTTTATACCCTCCACTCCCGTCCAGGACTCAGTTCTTCTACTCCATCTCTCCTCACCGCTGCATGATCTCGCCATTCTCTTCTCCTCTCTATTCACCATTCGCCTCGCCATTCGTTTTGCTCATTCCACTTTCGTACTTCTCCATTCATACTCCCCTCTTTCTTTTTACTTTCATTTTCTCAAACCACCAGCAGGGTCGTCTGAACTTTCTATTTGGTACAACAGATATCTCAAGAGCAGAGCAAACTTGTCCGCTTTTTTCTTTGGCAGAGAAGCATTTTTACCTTGCAGTCTTCTTTCACCTGAGGTTCGACAGACAAGGATTTATTCTCCATTGCTCTGTCTGCCTCATCTCCTCTTTTTTTCTCTCCATTTTTGTTCTCTCTCCTTGTATCTGCATCCAGCCGATACTCTTGCATCTAAACAAGAAACAAGATCTCTTCAATTCGGGTAAAATACACGCGCTTATTATTACGTGCAACGATAATATCCATGGTATCATAACTGCACCCTCATGACCATGAGCATTTTTTTCCTTCTTTCCCTACACCTTCCACTCCCTCCCTTTGACCCATATCTCGTTCAATAGAGCAACATGTGTGCAATTGCTATCAGAGCGCCAGTGGCGGCTGAACATCGTCCTTGCAATGATTTTTTGTCTTGAAAAAAAAGTCAACTAACAAGTATCTATTCTTCTTGACTCCCACGAAATAGTTGACAGGCACCACACTCAACTCCGTTATTATAACTTTCCTGCTTTTCTTGTTGCTGTTACAATGCTTCCAACTCCAACCTCCGAGTCATCCATCTCGCAAGATCAAGAGAGCACTCTTCGAGTGCCAACTTTTCCGCAGCGCCCGCGCATCATGCGAGCCATGACCTCGCCCACACCAGTGCTCGCTGCCTGTTCAACCCAGTCTAACAACAACCAGCCATTATGGAACTCACACACGCTCGCTAAAGGGACTGATGCACAGGATATCGAAGGTACCTCTCCAGTCGACAACTCACTAGGCCTTTCTAAGCCTGGCCCACAGCCCCTGCAAGCAGGCCATCAAGCTCCAACTCCTCGCACTTCGCTGAAACCGTGCGAGACGACACTTCTGCGGTCAGTTTCATATCCCCCCAGCATCCCTCTGTTGAGTTCTCCTAATATTCCTTCAAATCGCAAGAGCTCGATTACGGATTCGCTGAAGCGACAATGGTTAAAAGGCCAGGCCTTCCATTGGTTTCAGGACGTCCAGCATGTTGAACGGGTCACGCTGAACCCATCATCAAGGTAAAAACATTTCAATGTAGAGCGACGTTGCACAACATCTCCCTTTTCATTGTCTCCTTTACTTTCTCTTTCCATTTCTTTTTTCCAACTGGATCTTTCTCTCTACTGTATTAACAGCATAAGTGCATCACAATCTGTCCTTCATCTGCATTACCTTATCGCTGCTTCAATGCTAGGCATTCACCGTGCGGCCCACGTCAATCCGAAACCCTGGGGCTATCCATGCTCCCCTCTTCGTCCAGTCAGGTGCCCGATCAACGGAAAGGACATCTCAAATTGGGCATCGTATCTATCTCATTTCCCGCTGGCGATAGCAGCACCAGTCAGACAGGACAGGACTCCAAGGCCGGCCAGCCCAGGACGGGCGACACCAGGTCCAGGAGGACATCGTCTTCGGTATCCTCAACTTCCTCAACTCCTTCAGCACAAGAACAGCCCAGTATTGGGCTCACAGAGAGGCTCTTCAACTTGGCGAAACAAAAGCACGACAAATCCTCCTCTTCGACCGACATGAGAATTTCCAACGAAGGCTACCAAAAAGCAAAAAACCATGCTACTCAGCAGCAGCAGCCTTCGACACAGCAGAGAACAACATCAGAGTCCATCTACGAATGCTGGGATGACTTTTTGAAGGCGTATAGTCAGGGTCACTTTCCCGACGATGCCCAGATCCGTCCCAAACACCTTGGTCCTGACCTACCCCCGTTCCCGCCCTACGCATGTGCGCTCATGCAGTCTCAGCCGCCACCGTTCTTGGCGGCCCCACTTCCTCCCAATGAGGAACAGCGCCTTCGGGCGTTGTACAGCTTCCAAATCCTTGACACTGGCACCGATTTGAACTTTGACAGGATAGCTCAGCTGGTCGGGACGGTCTTGAGGGTCAGTGGGTGCATGATATGTCTTGTGGACCAGGACAACGTCGCTATCAAGGCTAGCTATCGCGCAGCCAACATGGAGTGTCGGAGAGAGGTCTCACTCAGCGCACATGCTATCCTCAGGGCACCCGATGATCCTTTGGTTATTTTGGATGCAACAAAGGACTGGAGATTCAATGGACTACCAGCTGTGAAAGGAGTACCTCTGGTGAGATTCTACGCCGGCGCTGCCCTCGCAACATCAGACGGGAACAACATTGGATCACTCTGCGTCATCGATCCTGAGCCAAGAGCGACGTTTACGGAGAAGGAGCGCTTATTGCTGGTCGACTTTGCTGCCGTCGTGATGAGGGAGATGACACTCTGGAACGACCAAGTGAATCTGTGCATCCGGACTCGTATGATGCGCGACATCACCTGCTGGGTACGTGCTTGTCTCGACATGACGGAGGGTGTATCGATACCAACACCTACGCTTAGTCCAGAGCCAAAGTATGTGCGAGGAATATCGTTTGATATCTCCCAACCACGCCTCACACCTTCGCCGGACGGAGTTCGAACTCCAAGATCAACATCGACTATTGCAGGACCTCCAGGCCGGCGCGTTCAGATCCCAACTCCCAGAGGCTCGCCCATGTTCCCTTCCAAGGAGTTGAGGGCGAATGGCAGGGCAACACAGTTGCAAGGCATCAATGGATCGGTACAGGAGAACTCATCCACCGGTGACCAACTCCGCGACAAGGCGTTCCCATCAGCATGTAACATGATCCAGGCTACATTGGGAGCTGATGCTGTCTACCTCGTCCAAGCGGGATCCAACAAATCGTTTCTTCCCCAGGCAGGATCAGGAGTTTCTTGGAATCTATGGAGCTCCAAGACGCCGACCAAAGGCGCAGTCAGCATTGTGAGTGGTGCAGAGTATTTCATGGATCCTGGCTTGACGTTAGAGTGTTTGGCTTCGAGCTTACGCCAGCATATCGACGAACCTGTTTGTAACGCCCGGCGACAGGGAACATCATGGGTTTGTGCGGAGGTAGGCTGTAGACCTCATCGAATCCGGGACTTTCAGCAGGAGATGGCGGAGCCAGTTTGGGAGCGAGATTTACCCATTATCTCAGAGGCGATGTGTTATGTCCGACAGCTTAAATCTGCACCTGAACGACAGCCTGGACAGTGTCCATTGTATATTTGTTGCCCTGGATCGGAAGAAAACAACTGGTTCGAGTCCACCCGCGCTTCTTCACGCTCGCCGGCTCGAGCGGATGACCCTCTTCGTCCCGACCTTCTCTGTCACACGTTCCAAGGAACCCTGCCAGAGTTTGAGGCAGGGTCTAGTTCTCCTTACAGATCTTGCGTGATTATGCCTATCCGCTGCGCCTCCTCTGCAGACTATACTCAAATCAGAGATGAGGAGCCTTGGGCCTACTTTGTCGTTTTGACTTCTTCCCCTACCAAGCAGTTCTTGCTACACGAGCGGATTTACCTCAAGAACTTTGGATCTTGTCTTGTTACTGAGGTCATGAAGCGCAGAATTGTGGCCGCGGATAAAACCAAAGGGATCTTTATCAAGAAGTAAGTCTTTTTTTTTTTTTTTTTTGCATTGGTCTTCCCTTGCGCCTTATTTCATATCGCGTTTTAATTTTCTTTTTTGTCTACGCTATAGTATCTCACATGAGCTCAGGACGCCACTGCACATCATCCTGGGAATACTGGAGCTCCTGCAGGCCAACACTGAAGAGACGCTGAGTGAGCAACAGCTCACGATGCTGAGGTCTGCCGAGGCTTCTGGCGACAGCCTCATTGACACTATCAACAATATCATCGACCTGACCGACCTGGACCCTAACAACCTGACCGATGTCGAGATCATTCGCAAGCAGTTGTCGGATTTGGTTGAGAGCGTATCCGAGATTGATATCCGAGAGCTGTGTGAGGAAGTCGCTGGAAGCATGGCCAAGCGTTGTGTCGACAAGGACCTGGTCATCAACCCTTCCTGGTCACCAGCACCCCATGCGAGTTTGTTTTCTTCGATAATCTCAATGCCTAGCCTCCACTCTGCTGCTGCTAGTATTTCTGGTTCTGGCGCTGGTTCTACGGCGAGAGCCTTCTCCAACCTAACTTTGCCTCGGGCTTATCTTGCGCCCGTGGGCGACTCTGTAGCCGATCCCTCAACGACCGATTCCAGGGCAGGTGTGGCAGGTTGCAATATATGGTCAGACGACCACACATCCTCGCTGGAGCTTCTTGTCGCGATGGACGAGCCTGAGGAGACACCCGAGGAGGATACCCACTGGAAATTTATGCTCAACCTTCCTATTGTCACGCGCATTCTTACCCAGGTAACGTTACCATCTCTTTGCTCTGATGGAAGATCAACACGCATTTTATTTGTGTGTGTGTGTGTGTACGTGCAACGAAACTAATTGGTTATTTTCTTTTTTTTTATGGCCTTCGCCTTCGATAACATTTGGTTTCTGCTATTCTTAGCTCTTGGAAAATGCGATCAAGTTCACAACAACGGGGTTTGTAGAGATCTCGGCAATGTCACCCCCCTTGGACATGTTCCCATTGAGACCCCCACGGCCCGATGCGCGACCTGTACTTTTCACGGTCCGGGACACCGGAAGTGGAATCTCGCCGGAATATGTCCAGGGACATTTGTTTGAGCGGTTCTCCCAAGAGGACCCAATCCATGCGGGAACTGGATTGGGTCTGGCGCTTGTTAAGCTGTTGGTTGAGAGTCTGGGTGGGTGGTTGGAGGTTTGGAGTGAGGGAGTTGAGGGTAAGGGGTGTGTTATTCGGGTTTTAATCTGGGCGACGCCTTCCGAGAAGAATAAGGGGGTACAGTCTTTGAAGGATGAGGTGGGGCCTTGGCGGGGGAAGGCGGTTCGGTTCTTTGTTGGTGATTCAGCTGTTGGTTCTGATAGACTTTGGAAGATTGTGGGTGAGCGGATGATGGGTGAGGACCTTGGGATGGCTGTTGAGCGGGGTCATGATCAGGATGTCGGTGCGGAGGAGATGCTGAAAGGTTTGAAGGATGGTTCTCCATGCGATCTGCTGGTTGTCAACGATGACCTTGGACGGTTGGAGGCTTATCTCACTCACTGGGGAGATCAGCATCAAAGAGAGTCAGGTGTTCAGGATGGCCAGGAGGCGGCACTCATTCCTATGGCGACACCACTACTGATGCTCACGACTGCTCACAAAGAGAAGAAGGCTCGAGCGATGGTAGATACGTACCTGAGGACCTGGATGGAGTCTACCACCCCTCTGGACAAGCCTGTTCGCGTGGTGATCATGTCCAAGCCGGCTGGCCCACTCAAGTTGATGCACTCCCTCCACGACTGCTTCTCAGACAGCATTCTCAGGATCAAGGGCGGCTGCTCTACCACCAGCAACAAAAGCGGACTCGACCATGGCCTTCAGGCACATGCAGGAACGACAACACTTTGCGAGAAGAACTGTGCCAATACTGGCCCATACAGGTTGATACGGTCAATCACGTCGCGTCATACGACGACACTCTCGACAATGGGCGGCGGCATCGGCAGCAATGGTCCAGAGTTCTGTTCTGCAGAGTCGGTCATCAAGTCGTCGTTCAAGTTCCCGCCTGCGGTCGAGACGCCAGGACCGACAGTCGGAGGGCACTTTGGAGTCGGGATTGGGTACTTTGATATGGCATACTCACCCGGAGGACTGGTTGTTCCGCACAGTAAGGAGGAGGATAACCGCGACGAGGGAGAGGTAGAGGAGGAGGAGGAGAAAGATGTATTTGCCGCGACGACGAAACCAGATGCTCAGAAACAGGAATTGGAATTGGGTTCATCTCTGGTGGATTATCGCCCTCCCCTTCCTCTTCCGACAATGCTTGCAAAGAGGAGTTCGGGCCATATTGGCGGAGATTTGCTTGACGAGAGCTTGCAGACGCCCCCACAGCCCACGCCACCACAGCCGCATCCGGATCAGCAGGTGCAGCAACAAGCACATGGTCATGGTCATGGACACGGACAAGGACAGGAGCAACCGGCTGTGAAGCAGAAGGCGCGGAGTTCCATTCGGAACTTTATGGGAAGTGGCCATTTGAATAGGTCTTCTCGGAAGATTGGCGCAGGAGCTTCTCCTGCTACCAGTACGGAATCCCCGTTCTTATCCTCACCGACTGCTGCCATGTCCGGTCATCAAGCACATGTCAGAGACTCTTCCACCGCTTTCGGTGCCCTTGCCAACAACCCCAGCAGCAGCACCTATAACAACGACTCATCCTTCCCCTGGTCAGATCTCCGAGTCCTAATCGTCGAGGACAATGTCACCAACCGAATGATCCTCCGAACATTCTTCAAAAAGAATGGCGTCATCACCGTCGTCGAGGCTGAGAATGGCCAGGTCGGCGTCGACCGGTTCGAGGAAGCATTGGAGCGCCAGGGCCCTGAAGGAAGACCGGCGTTCGATTTTGTGTTGATGGATTTGCAGATGCCGGTCATGGATGGCAATATGGCGACGAAGCGAATTCGCGAGGCGGAGGGGAGGGTGATCAAGACGTCGGAAGGAAAGTATTGTCCGTCGATGATCTTTGCGCTGACGGGTCTTGCGGGCGAGGAGGATAAGCGGTTGGCGTTTGAGTGTGGTGTTGATGGGTACATGACTAAACCTGTGAGCCTCAAGGGCCTTGCCAACCTCCTCACCACCTGCCGTCCACCACCACCACCACCACCCTCACCATCATGTTCATCATAATTTATTCACATATCCCATTTTCATTGTACAGTAGTCAACATCCTTCATAAAAAATATCCGTGTTTGTTTATTAGTTCATATCTCGACGTGGTATATATCGTGTTCATGAGTGAAGTGAGCTATCCTATCCTAATCAGAAGAAGTCCGATGATGGCGGTTGCCGGTATGCCAGATACTCCACCGATGATGCTTCTTCCTCCCATCCCCGTGGCCCTGCTGTCCATTGCCATTTGCGTCAGCGGAGAGAATAGGTCCAACAGTCGCGTGTGTCAACTGCTCAGCTTGCTTGATCCGGAGATCCAACTGACTGGACGAGATCAGATCACCCGCCAAGTTGTACCGTCCCTTCCTGGAAGGCTCTGCCTTGTCCATATTACCTGCAGTCGTACCAGAAGAAGCAGCACCAAGTCCACCCAAGGGTGCAGTAGCCGGCCCACCACCCGAGGGTGGTGTAGGAGTAGCTCCAAAGCTCTTCCTATGCAAATGCTTCTTGACCGAAGCCAACGAGCTCGAGAACCCTCCTCCATTGGTAGGCGAAAGTCCTCCCGTAGTAATAGGCGGCGGGACAATGGGCGGCACAGGCACAGCTGCACTTCCACCATTCTGAATGGCAGCTTTCCTGGCAGCAGACTCTGCAGCAGTGGCGGCTGCATGTTGTTCACAGTATTGATCGTATTTAGGTTTCCAGATCCAGGAGTTTCCCAGTTGA
Organism: Linnemannia hyalina; assembly: GCA_019671135.1. NCBI lineage: Eukaryota > Fungi > Mortierellomycota > Mortierellomycetes > Mortierellales > Mortierellaceae > Linnemannia > Linnemannia hyalina. The sequence goes on along the minus strand of JAHRHY010000002.1, from coordinate 2,753,036 downwards.
GAGGCTCCTTGGTCAGATGCGAGGCGGTAGTACCTTGCGGCCTCGAAGGCGTTCTTTTCTACGCCCACGCCCTCCATGAAACACAGCGCCGTCTCATTCTGCGAATCTGGGTCACCCTATTTATTTTTTTCAGTTAGACATAAAAAAAAAATTGTAAGTAAATTAATTCGAGCAACGCCACCAAAAATAGTTTGTCCAGGAACGTTTCAAACAAACAAACAAACAAACAAACAAACAACATACCAGGTCGGCAGCAAGCTTGAAGTAGTGAAAGGCAACAACCTTATCCTTGCTAACACCCCAGCCCTTCAAAAACGACATCCCAAGCTCATACAACGCCATGACCAACTCCTTGCGCGCCCCCAACATGGCCGACTTTCTTTCAATGGTTCCCATACGCTTCAATGGCTGTTGTTGCTGTTGTCGTTGTTCCGCACGTGCGGCGTATCCACGCATACTGGGATGAGACTGGATCGCACGAATGTTGGCCGAGCTGCTAGGGCTCAACTCCTTGAGTTCTCCCATTGCATACTCTGCTGCCCGCTGCAGGTAGAAAATAGCATCCTTTGGGTTTGGTTGACAGCCCTAATTATTTTAGTTTCAGGAACCAATGAGTAGACATTCCGTTAGACCTCTTTTTCTTGCATACACACTAAAGAGAGCCTTAACAATGACTGCTGAGGGCGGTGCAAAGTCGTCAAGAAAACAAACTTACCCATCCATGACGGAGAGAAAGACCATACATGAGCTGACCAACAGGGTTTTCGCTCTGAGCAGCAAGACGGAAATACTTGGTAGCTTCTTCCAACTGGTTGTTCTCATGCAGTTCAATGGCTTTTTGGATGTTGGCATCGGCCTCGGCCTCTCGATGTTGGGCTTGAGCCAAGACGTTTGGAGCCGCTGCTGCTGGGATCTGTGAGGTGCGCTTCCGGGCCATGTTACTATCCCACTGTTGTTGCTGCTGTTGTTGTGGCTGTGGTGATGGTGCAAGGTTTTGCTGTTGTTGCTGTTGTTGCCTTGCTTGACGAAGTTGAGAATCTGAGAATGCTACCGAGTGGGTTTGGTCGCCGTTGGCCGAGATAGTGGTGGTGGTGGTCGTCACAGGAAGAGACGCTCTAGTTACTCCACTGTCAGCCGACCTGCGACCTGAAACCTCCTGATATTCTTCCTTTTGATGAAACTCCTGCTTTTGATTATACTGCTGCTGCTGCTGCTGCTGAAACTGTTGTTGTTGATGTTGTTGCTGCTGCTGTTGTTGGTAGTATTGCTGCTGCTGAGGAGGCTGGAATGCCTGTTGTTGCTGGTATTGTTGGTACTGCTGCTGCTGTTGCTGCAATGATGGGTATTGTTGCTGATGCTGGCCATGGTACTGGTACTGAGGGATGGATGATGGTGGCGACTGCTGCTGCTGCTGATGGTACTGTTGGTATTGTTGGTATTGATGCTGTTGCGTCGGCTGCGGATTCGTTTGTGCTGGTGGCAGTGGTGGGTATGGGGCTGGTGAGCCTCGAGCTCCCTGGATAGACAGTCCTTCGAGGGTGGGTTCGTCGACGAAACTAAAAAGAAGAGGGAAAGGTAAAAGCGTAAGCGGTCTCGTCCTTAGTCACACTTGGTTCCATGCATATTGAGGCTGTTCTTACTTTATGCTGTTGTTGCTCGGGTGAGTTCCTGTTGGCGGCTTGGTAGGGTAGCCAGGGGTATCGTTAGGCCTGGCGGGGGTTGGTACGTAAGTCATGTCTTTTTTCCTGAGTGTGGAGTGTGTGTGAAAGTGAGGATGAAAGAAGGATAAGCAATGAAGAGAAGAAGTATGAGGGTGTGTGAGGGATGTGGAATGAGATCCAAATGATGAGCAGGAGTGAGAGACGAGAGAGAAATTAAAAGGGAGAGAAAGAGATGATGATGAAGCAAGCGAGAAAGTGAGGATGGAGAATAAATGAGATTGTTGAACAAGGATGTCTCAGCCTGATATATATGAGATAAAGGTCAGGGGAAGGGGAGACAAGGAAAGATGGAAATAGGGCGCGGGCTGTGTGTGTGAAAACGGTCGAATGGTCGGTAATGCATCATAGACCATCACACCAAAAATAGACGACTTTCTTTTGGTGCGTTCTCTTTGTCACTCCCTCATCTCTTTTCTCTCTTTCTTTTCCCTCCCTTTCTCTTTTCGTCTTTTGGGCTTCAGTACCTTTGGGTTTGAGGGTCTTGGCGCTCTCTCTTCTGTCTGTCTTTATGTTGATATGTCTGTTTGTGTTTGCTCACTTTGTGCCGTTGCACTCTCGCTGGCTGAAGTGCTCTCTTGATTTTCCCTTTTCTCCCTTAGCAATATTGCATGAGGGAACGAAGGAAAGATATGCGGACAGGTGTCATCAAACAGGTAATGCCAATTCCTGTTCCTTCGTTCGCGTACATGGCTGTTGGCTGTTGTCTCGTCCATGCTTCGCCTCTCCTTCAATTGGCTCGTTTTCCTGGCATATCCTCAAACCCACTTCTCCATACACCGTGGACACAACCTTTTCATTCAATGGATGATTATGGAGAGCGCCTTCTCGATGCAGCTCGCCATGAAAATAGGAAACAGCCTGACACTACGGGTTAAAGAGGATCCTTTCTTCACCTGCTGGAAGTAAAAACGAAGTTGCGCCTCACCCCCATTGACAGTTAGCTCTTCAGCTCAAAGACGATTGAAGAAAAAAAGGTATGCTCACCAGATTGAGCTTGTTTAGCAGCAAGAGACAGGGACAGAGTCTAATTCTCGTCATTACTTGCCCGCCACATAAAAAATGAATGGATGAATGGATGGACTAAATAACTGGACCTAACGGCACGATCGTCTATCTCATGCTTGTTCTCTTCTTCCTTTTATTCTACTCAAGGAGAGCAGTATGAATTCGCAGTTCAGAATAAAGAGCACCTGTCAACCAACAAGCACAACAAACAAGGCATGCTTGCATTGATGCTCATGGCCCTATTTTCTCCACTGCTCCCCTGAAGAACAGAAAATCAAAGGACAAAGCATGCATGCAAACATGCATAGATGATGTTCTTCAAAAGCGCCGATATATAAAAGATATAAAAGGATTGAAGGAGCACACATGGCTTGGTGAGATCGATCGACGGTGGACTAAAGGTCGCCTTGTGATTTTCACACTCAGCCTCTTTCCTCAGAGAAGAATAAAGCAATTGATAACGAAGCGAAAGGACGGCCCATGCAGACTGGACAACGGATTGGACTCGATTGTTTTTGTTGTTGTTGCTGTTGTTATCGTCGGCAAAGGAACAGACCTAATGCAGGAAAGACAGAGGTCATTCTTGAATCACACTTGTTGCTTCCTAATATCATCATCACGCTAATGAGAAGGAGCTTCTTTCCCTGAATCCCAAGAGGATATCTGTGACCTATTCCTTCCTTGCATGCGCCCCTTTCTTTTAGTCTTTCAATCCCCTGGTCGCCCTTGTCTTTTTCTTACCTCACCATGCCCCCCTGTCTCGCCCGAAGGTCTCTTTAATACATATGCGCGTGTGGTTGCTGTTGTGTGGTGTCGCTGTTCTGACACATTTGCTGGTTTTTTTCGAGCTTACCACATTAGCCCTAACGCACAGTTCTCAACTCAACCATCCGAGCGGAGAGTAGATGCGTTACATGTGTTCGAGTACCTGCGTGGGTCCTGCTCAATCAAATCGAACCTTGTCTGCGGACGGAGAGATGAAGGGTGTTTTGGATGTTCGCGGCTGATGCTGATGAAGAGTGAGAGTCGGCTTTGCATCCACGCAATGTCGTACACACACAAACGAACAAAAACCTGCAACATGCAACATGCATACGAACAAACAAACAGTGAGCAAACAAACAAACCAAACTAACAAAACAAATAAACAAAGCGATGTCCCCCACCCATGCCAGGAAAAGAAAAGAAAAGGATGCGCCTCGTGAGACCAGCCTTTTGGTTGTGTCCCCGATGACCGGATATATTCATGTATTCTTATGCAAGGTATCAAAAAAAAAGTAAAGCATGCATCGGGGGGATGGGATGAGGGGGAAACAGAAAGAGACGTAGGCATGGTCCAGGCTATTACAGCACGGCATGGCACGGCATGGCATGGCAGATGCATTACTCTCTTCTTTCCCCTTCTCCCTGTCCCTTGTGTTTTCCTCTTTTCCCTTTTCTTCCCATCTACCCCTTCTTTCCCAAAAACCCACCCATCGTCAACAGCTACGCGCACGCACACGCCCACAGACACATCGGGAAGGACACAAACTAAACGAACACCAATCCCTCCTCCCTTCTTCGTCAAGCTACGTTTCGATTGTCGCCGCCACCTTCTCTTCTTCCTCTTTACTTTCCTCTTTGTACTATTTCTCTTCGTTCGCTATCTTTTAGCATCCCTATTCTCCCATCCACTTAACATCCTCAACACCACCAACTTCTCTCGAACACTCACTCGCTCTAAGAATACACTGCATCATCCGTACATCCATCACCCACACGACCATTTTTTATTTATTTCATTTCACTTATCCTATCCTGGGGGTTCATCCTTCTCTCTCTTCTCTCTCATCCTTCTGGTTCGTTCCCGCCTGTCTCCCATCTCCACTTACCTTCCTTCCGCACTTACCCTTTGTGAAACTACATCTCATCCTCTTCCTCCCTCATTCACATTCACATTCCCCTAGTCCCTGTCCTTTTGTCGGGATGAATCACCATTTACCTTCAGCATTGCCTCATTCAACCTCATTCTCCTCCCTCTCCTCGTCTGACACTTCGACCTCCTCCATTCTGTCTTCCTCCTCTTCTTCCTCTTCCTCTGCTTCCTCTGTTATCTCGACCCCTCCCCTCTCGACTACGAACGCGACTACAACTTCGACGTCCCCTTTCCTTACCCCTTTCTCACTTCATGAACCGTGCCCATTGAAAAATCGCACTTATCAAGGGGAGGAACAGAAGCAGGAAAGGGAGGAACAGGAGAAGGGAAAGGAAGAGAACAACAGCATGCATTCGTCCATGTCCAGGACAGTCTCTGCCCTGACTGGAGACGGCTGCGATCACGATAGGAGGAGTGATCGTTGTTTCAGGGATAGGGGAATGATCACTGATGCCAGCAATGATGATGCCCCTGATCCAGACTCAAACTGTCAACAGCGTTCTCATCAGCAGCCAATAATACACCGTCATATCATCTCAAACCAGGATACCACCATAGCCACCATGGACATGGTAACGGTCAGTGGCAATGTCAACGAGAACAATGACAGGTGCGTATAGCAACAAAACAAAATGGCTCTCGTATCCCTTGGTCTCCCTTTTACCTCACTTACCCCAACCAATCAACCAACCGCCAATCAAACTTTCATCATGAACCCTTTTCTCCCGTCCAACCTTGTTCTTTTCCTCCTCCCTTACCCTGTCCATCCACCCTTACATCCGGACCCACTCCACTCGTTCAGAATATGTAATATGAGCCCTGTCATCATAGTGATCGTGCCCTCTTCCTCATTTTGTTTGTGTCCCCTTCCTTCATTCGTTCAATCTCCCCCCCCCCCCCCCTCCATTCTCTCTCTCCTCTACCCTGCTTCTGCCTAGTCCCTGATACCCATGCACCTCTAAAAACAAAAAGTGAGCGTGGCGTGGAACAAAATTCTAATCTTGTATGCAATAATAATCGTGACAATATCATTTATTGGGCGACAATGTGAGCGATGCATGGTTGCACAAGCACCCACCCTCCCCAGTACATCGCTCGTGCCATTCTACCCTACGTTTTATGTTGTACCATTTTGTCCCTGGTGCATTCATTACAGCAGCTTTTACTGCCATTGACTCAAGATCTCTTTGCTCTACTATTCCTCTCTTGTACGGGTTCTCATTCGGTACACTCGGTACCCTTTTTTTTTTTTGATGCGTGATTAACTGTGAAGAAGAAAGAATTACCACCACAACCACCATTGTCAATCACAAAAAAAATCGCACTAAAAAGTACAAACACGCACAACACCAGAAACAACGCAAAAAAAACGGGTTCAATGCACCATCATGATTGGGTTCACTCACAGCGGCATCTTCTTTGCATCTGCTTCAGCATTGAGTTAGGGGCGCATTGCAAAGTGGTGCTAGTCCTGCACTCATCATGCCCCTGCTGCCCTTACTCCTATCCTTTTTTTTATATTTCATATCACCCGACCGCTTCGTCTTTCTTCCCCTCCCTTATCTCTATTGCCTTTCCTTCCTCTCCTTCCTTTCCTTCGATGCCGCATCCCTTCTTGCCTTCTGTAGTTGTTGTTTTTCTACCTCTTTATTTCTGTCTTGTCTCTTCCGTCCACTCTCTGTCTCTCTCCCCTCAACTGTCGCCCGATGATTTCCATTTTGCTCTGTGCATCCATTCATTCGTGAGCCCATTATTTGCTGACGCTGACAACAATAGCCAATACAACAAAAACGCCCGTTGAATCGAAACAGATCCACCAACAACCCATCTGAGCATAACGCCTACACCAATTACTCCTTTTTTTGTCCTATCCCTGCAATAATCCTATTTTCCTTGCATCTGCAATGTCCTTCTCTCTCTCTCCTTGAGCATTTATACATGGCTCACGCAAACATCATAAAGAAACAACAACTGGCCAAGCATTGTGCTTGCACTTCCAGATGACAAATTGCTGATCCCAAAACTCTTTTACCCTTTCTCTCTCTCTCTCTTTCTCTCTCTCTCTTCTTCCTTCTTCATTTTTATCTTCTCCCTCCCACCTTTCCAATTCGTTGATATCCTTCAACTGCTTCATTTAAAAAACAGTAACAGATCCTCACTTGCTGACGATAACGACAACAACATAAACACAGCACCACGTTCGCTCAATCATCCCCACATCATCTATCCAGTCATGTCCTCCCGGTCGCAGGACGGCAACATCACCCACTATACCCACTATACCCACAACACTCATTCTCCTGCACAACCACGATCCAGCACCAAACGAGATTCCCTCCAACAGCGGTTTTCCTTTGACAGCATGGCCACAAGGATCGCTTCCTCCACAAGCGGCTCGTGCTCATCAACGGAGTGGGACTCGGATATGGATCGTACCGCAATGCGCGGCCTTGATTCGAGCTCATCAGACGAAGATTTGGATGACGACGACGACGATGTTACGAGTGAGGAGCAGAGTGAGTCGGACTCGGACAGGCGGAGGATCTCTTCACAGCATCTCCTCGTCTCTGTCAAGCGACGCAAGGTGAGCGTCGATGAGGACTATGAGCGCCTCCGACCGCTCCAGATGCCCGACGAGGTTGAGACGCGACCGACCAATATGGTTAGCTCCAACAAACAACGACAGTCGCGCCCCATTTCATCATCAGCAACGTCGTCATTCCTCAGCAACAACCATCGTCGTCATCAATCATCAGCAACTGCAACTACAACGTCTTCGATACGGCCATCAAGTTGGCCAGCAAAAAAACGGAAGAGTTTCATCGCCGAACCCGAATCCACCTCGACCTTCTCCTTTTCTGACCCTCTTTCAAACGAGCCTTCCTCTTCGGCTACGTTGTCGTCATCATCGCCGTTGTCGGCTACTGGGCTGGACACGTCGTCCTTGAGTTTGCTCTCTGAAACCTCAATGCTGGTCTCTGAGGGAACCATCTCGTCCCTGGATAGCGACAATGTATCCCTGCGGGCTCTCCTTGAGCCTTCTTCCTCTTCTCCCTCTCTACTTTCGTCTTCTCCTTCGCCATCATCCAATTCCTGCTTCTCATTAACTCCTTCTGCAGGTAACCCCTTTCCGTCTGCAGATCGGGCTCAATTTAATGCACAGGAGTTATTTGAAAGTGCATCTCCTCCCACATCATCATCATCATCTTCTTCTTCTTTCCCTTCCTCCTCCTCCCCCTCTTCCTCCTCGCCGTCCTTGCTCTCCCCAACCACAACCACAGCAACGGCAACAACTTCGCCGGCAACAAGGAGTCGATACCAACGATACCATCAACAACAACAATCTCTTCTGGGCGCATGTCGCAAACGGACGTTTGAGGATGCGATTGAATTGACAAGACCGCTTGGAAACGACCCCTCTGTCGAACATGCAGGATGGCTCGGATCAATCAAGCGACGTAAGATCCACCATTTCCCCACCCGATGGACCTCCAGTCTCTCGCCTTCGCCCTATATCAAACTGTTGGCGATGCGGGACTTTTGGGATGTCATGATGACAAGACTGGACCTTTCCTGGTTGAACCTCTGGACGGCTTCGGGATCCAAGTCGGAGACGTTGCGAGGATTTGATGGTGGCGTGAGCGATATGGAGGATGATGGAGATGGAGGGCTTGGGAGAATTCGTTCGCCTTTGGAGTCTGAGGCTGAGGCTGACGAGATGGATACAGAGCAGGTTAACGCCATTCGATCATCAGATTCGGAGGACAACACTGGCGACACCACTCAGGAACACCAATCTCGCGCTATTTTTGAGCAACCTCAAATGACGCGTATCTCGAGTCTCAAGAAGAGCGACGACAAGGATGGCATTTTGGCGGAGACCATCGACTCACCGTGGTCCATGTGTGTGATGTCGCGTCGTAAGAAGCGAACGGTTGTGCAACACCCGAGCGCGGCGTTGTTCTTGAGAGGCCTCTGGGAAGAGGAGGAGCATGGCCGACGACAGAAGCAAATGATACCCGAGGGTGTTCACAAGCCACTCAGGAGTAAAGTCTTGAACAGGAAGCCCCTTGTACGGACTGCTGCGGCTGCCTCGACCAAGGCTTTTTCGTCTTCAGGAAAGTCTCAGAGTCTTACTATAGGATCAGGATCGTCATCGACCTTGAAGGAGACTTTGCCTTCAGCGGCTCCATCCTCATCGACTAGTGAGAGTTTGACTTCTAGTTCCTCGACCGGATCTACATCTGATGAGAGTGACTCGACTGATAAGGAGAAGAGCAAGGAAGAGTCTGACTCCCAGGGCGCATCAAGCAGTAATGCAGGCGACCAGGATATGGTCTTGAGAAAGAAATACGGCCCCACCGCCGCCCTTCGATGTAAGTTGGCCATATATTATTGCGTAGATATTGCATCGTAAAGTGTAAGAGAAAAAAGTATTACACCGTGATAGTAATTAATAACCCCTCTGTACAATTAGCCAATGCAGTATCCGATGGATACGATCTGAATGAGTACAAGCCGTGGAAGGATGCCACGATTACACCTCATAGAGGCTGCATTCAGACCCTTCGACAGATGCGCTGTACAATGCTGGAGCCTTGGCCAGTAGAGGAGTCGCGCGCCAAAGACGAGTGCTCCAGGATTCTCCACGTGATGCGTGAACAGCTCAACGTTGTCATCAACCTCCAAAGTACGCCTCTTACTCTCCACGTGGGTCAATGCTTTTGTTCATATCCTCTGACAAGTATCAATATCTAACGTCTACTTTTTTCTTGAAAACAATAGTTCACCTGAGATCGATGATTAAAACGGCACCACAGCAGATGTCGTTCTTGCTATCGATCCGTCACCCGGGTCAGATCTCGATCGAACTGCTGAGTGCGTTGTATGGCCCACAGTTCATGCAGACGAACGCCTTTCGGTCGATTGAGCAGCTCCTCTGGGGCAAGAACCACTCTTGGAAGGCAGGAGAGTCGTCGCCTTCATTGTTGTCGTCTTCTCTCCAGCATCATCGACCCCCATCTCAGTTGACGCGCAATGCCTCTTCCCCTTCCTCATCGTCGTCTTCGTCTTACTCGCAGCAGCATCAATACCAGCAGCGACAACAACATGCCGAACATCCATACCACCACCACAGCGATCACCGTGATGTGGATGATGGGCACGACAGCATGTTTGATGGTGCCGATGATGCGCATCATTACCAGGAGCACCATTACCAGGACCATGGAGACCATGCCGAAAATTATGAGCCCCACCGCCACCACCAATACCCGCAGCACCACGACTATGATCATGATTTCGAGCATGAGCATGACCAGTCTGTATACCATGAGCATTCCGAGCACTCTTACTACGACCAGCATCATCACCACAACCATCAACAGCAGCAGCATCATTCGACTTCTCAAGACCGACACCGTTACGACAGTGAACAATCGTCGACTCTTCGGTATACCCGCACTTTGATGGAGGATGTGAGCGAGTGTGAGTTTGAGGATGAGTTTGACGAGCCACCATACCCGGATCCTCTGTTGGAGATTGATGGGATTGACGCTGCTACTCATAGTATTACTACTGGCTATTCTGCGGTTGAGAAGCAGACGGAGCGACTGCAAAGGAAAAATGCTGTGACGATGTCGATGGATGGCGGGTATGAGAGTGGCGGCGATGTGAGCGAGGGTGAGATCGAGGCTCTTGAAATCTCGTCTTCATCGACCTCGACCTCGACGTCGTCGTCCTCCTCCTCGTTGGCCGCACGCTCCTTCCAGCGATAATGAGCACTGTGTTGCGATGCATCTCTCTTGTTGTTTTTTTTTGTTTGCTGTCTTGGGGACGTGGACCTAGAACCATGGTCTAGGACCACAAGTAAGCTGTCGTCATTTTCTTTTTAGAGATCTCAATCCTTTTTTTTTTAATCTTTGGCCAGCATGCGGTTTTTTTTGTACCATGTTTTTTTTTCTCTTTCTGTTAGATTATCATCATTTTTCGTTACATTCCCATCTTCCATCGTCCCCATGTGTGTATTTGTAGCCCGATCTAGCCCCCCTTGTCCTTTTGCTCTTTGCTTTTTTTGTTTGTTGCCTTCTTTGCTTACTGAATAAAATCTTCGTTTCCTTCTTCACCCCTGCATTCGATGCTTTGGCACCTGGACTTTTTTTTTGCCATTGATATCGTTGATGCTTCAAAAATGCTGTGTAAATGGTTGATCTTGATTGGTGCTCTCTTTCTTTCTCTCTCCCTTTCCTCTCTCTCTCGCTTGCTCTCTTTCTTCCATCTTTCTCTTTCCATCTCTCCCCGATAACGAGCCACGCCTTTGCACTCACGGGAAGAGCAAACAAAAAAAAAGATGCAAGGCATTGGTTCAAGACAAAAAATGGTCCAGAGAGAATTCAGCAGACATTACCAGCGATCTGGGCCAGCTCAAACTGAAAACTCCTCGGTAAAAAATATTTCTACTTGAGCCGCGACTCCTTTTTTTGCAAAAAATTAGAGGAAGGGGGACCAGGGCTAGGGGTAGAGGAAATGGATGTCCGTTCCAGGCTTTAACGACTGTCTAATGAAGCCCGTCTCCTTCGACTCCCCTTTAATTGATCCTTTCTTCTTCTCTCGTCAGAACTACATCTGACTCTATGCATAAAATTCTATCCCTTTGGTGCATTAGCCTTGAACCTATGATGGTGTGCTGTTGAACAGTAATGTTCCTTCCTAAGTCTCTTTTCATTACTCAGCAAATTTCGGTATGCCGATCCGAATGAGAAATAAAAGTCAGCGGGATTGTAAGACATGGGTAGGGTTGTGAAAAGGTGGTGGTAGTGAATATGATGTCTTGTACAAAAGATCCCCAAAGTCAACAGTACATAGAGTATTCATGTGGACTTGTTTTATGAAGGGTGTGTGTGTGTGTGTGGGTGAGCCATAAACAGGTGTATAGGTTATCGTATTTTTGAGAGAAGAAATAGAGGCGAAACCGTAGTTGATGTGTGGTCTTGTGTACTGGCTTGTACCTCTTCGCTGGCGAGTGAGAGCTTGTTCGCTTATTACTTTTGTCGTTTATCCCCCAAGTCTGGTTCCAGCATTCTGTCCGGAGAATTTCGAAAATTAGGGCAAGGGAACTGGACTCGGGCGTTCAATGAAAAAAAAGAGGTTGCACTGCCTCCTAGGGTTGGGGAGGAGCCCATCATTCTTTTTAGGAAATGGGCGTAAAGCAACGCCTTCAACCCAAAGGAACGTGGATATTGCAAGAAAACCATTCCCTTGCAATGAAACAAGTAGAAAGAAAACAAGGAGAAAAGAAGTTTGCGACCCATCTGTGGGCGCTGGATGTCAAGAAAGCTACTGCAGGTTTCACAAACTGACAAAAAAAATGAAAACCCCCGGTATGCTATTATTAAGCCCTTGCTATGCTGGTCTCGAATGGTGGCAAAGAGAAACAATGGCAAAGTGAAACAACAGCAAAAAAAAAAAAAAAAAACTGGCGCATCTCCAAGCCTCCAAGCTCACAAAGAACGATCGGGACAGTATCTGTTTAGATCCTGTCGACTCTTTCCCCGTCGCCCTTTGCCTTTTTTTTTGTGAATACTTGGTAAAAAATGGGTCTACCTTCTTTCAAAGGAGTAAGAGGAGACATAGAAAACTAGTTTAGTATATTTTTTTGCCACCAACATACAGCCAATCACTCCACCCCTTGTCGCCTTAGTTTTGGGCCCCAGCTCGTCCAAGATAAAAAAAATGAGGAATGCTTGGAGAATGTCTGAACGCGTTTTTCTCTGATTAAAATTTTCTTTCTCCTTCCTCCAGCCTGGTTGGACGACCATGCAGTTCTCAGGCGTTTCTCTTTTTCGCGTTAATTCGAGAGAAAGAGAAAGAGTCTCAATCCCAATTCGACAAAACTCTACTCCGGCATAGAAGAGCAGAATCTGCCTCATTTCTCTTTCTTCCATGCTTTCTTTCTTTTCCAACAGACGGGGAATATCCTCTTCTCACCATTGCTGCAAATCGGACACTTCTCGAGACCAGTCGATTTGCCAAGAAACCCCTCCATTTATCCCATCGGCTTACTCATCGCCTTTTCCTGCGCTGCTCCCGCATCTCCATCCCACCGTTTTAATTCAGTTGTGGAATATTCGGGGGTCTTCATCGAATAACTCTACTTACGATTGCCACTAAGGTCTTTATTAATCATTAACTATTTTCTACCATGACATTTTTCTGTACCTCCGCGCGCATAGAGATAGACAGAAAATGGGTGCCGGTCGTGCAAGCACCCGTTACGGTCCACAAGTTCCAGGTCAACCATAAAAAGAGAGATGTAGATGGTGAACGAGATGCCCTGCCTGTGCATAATGTGGAAGTGATGGTTGTGGGTGGTGGTGGTGGTGGTGGTTGAGTCCCATAAAAGGGAATTCGATAATAGAAATGTCCAAGTGGACAACCCACTCTTGGTTCGATTCCACATCATACATCATACATCAAGGTTTACGCCCACTCTTTGAGGCAGCAGGGGTGAAAAGGAGAGCACGAGTCAGAGGGGACGAGAACTGTGTGTGGACTTTTTTTTTCGTGTGGCGTACAAAAACCACGGCGTGCGTGTGTGTGTGTGATTGTGAATGAGCAATCGCGGGATGAATTTTTGGGACAGAACAGAAGGCGAACACAAGCACAAGAAAAAAAAAAAAAGAAAGTGGTGAGCAAAAAAGAAACAATTATCAGACAAGCACTCATGCAGATACAGGTCATACACATCCGAAAAGACATCGGCATCAGACATCAGACATCAGACAATCGTCAAACACAAGAGGCAACGGTTTGGTTTGTTTACGTGAGTTCTAATTTTACACTTGCAGATCTGGTGCGTGGTAAGGTGGGGTAGGGGTAAGGTGTGGTGGTTGAAATCCTAAGTGAGAGAGAGAGAGAGAGAAGTGAGGAACGAGGAAATGTAGGGTCATTCAGAAACCATCATTCGCTGGAAAGAAAAGGTAAAAGAGAAAGGCGCAATCTCTCTCAAAACAAACATGTCCTGTGCCAATGTCCCAGCAGATGAGAACAAAGAGGTTATCGATCAAAAATTAAAGTACATCGATGACAAGAGAATGGACCATCACCACCAACCATCTGCCATACATCCACCAATTCAGGAACAGGGTCAGTCACCTTGATCCTAAATGAATGGAGCTGTCCTTAACGGAACTGGGTACATATATCGTTCATACCGTTCATATATTCTTTTCGCAATACATCCGTTGTCCTCTGTCTAACCCTTGACCATTATCACTCCTTGGGCTGTCCTGTTGTTGTTTTGATGCAAATTACTTGATTGTTTGTTTACTCGGTTGAGAGTATGCGTACTTCAATGTATATATTTCAGGCAGATGTGTGCGTGCTCGGGTGTGTCTCTCACAAATTACTTCTCCTCCTTTCCCTGACCCGTTTGTTGTCCTGTGTCCTCATCCTTTTGTTTTCCTGTCTGCTCGCTCTTCGTTTTTCTTTGTCTCTGTCCAGGGGGTAAATGACGCCTCAACAATGAGGAGGATATAAGCTACAATTGTTTTCAAAAGTAAGGCTACTGATTCTGCTGCTGACCACAGACATGCCATTTTCTGTTGGTTATTTTCGTTCAGGGACTAGTTGGTTTGATGAACCAGGTCTTCCATGCGTTTTAACATTGGACACACAAGAAATATGCGTTAACCAGAAGTAGCAATTCTTTCTTCCAGTTGGGACCCTTTTCTTAAGAATATAATTTCATTAAAAAGGACAGCCTGCTCACACCCTTTTTCTCTCCTCCGAACCCAACATGGTAGCGAACACTAATTAGGATTGGGTTCCAACATCCAACAGCTTTTCGCGTGTCTTTTTCGATCCAAACCATGCTTTCTTTCATTGTCGTCGTTGTCGTCTTCTCCTTTTCTCACTCCCTCTTCATATCCGATTATTTTATTTTTGTTGTATCGTTGAGTTACACCAATACTCATTTGGCTCACCACATCTCATGAAAAAAGCACCATCCCATGGATGGGGGGCGTATGGGCGTTCGAGTGCGAATTCAAGTGCTTAGTGAACGAGCATACAATACTACAAAGTATTATGGATTGAACTCGATCCGTTTGGGCAGTATTTCCTCTCATGTTCTCACTCTTCTCTCTCACTCGCTCTCTCCCTCAGCAGCGTGGCCCCTCTCAGCATCTTAATCCATGAGACGTGTGCCTACTTTTTTTTCTTCCTTCCCTCACTTCCATCGACCATTTCCTTCCAATCCATTCCTCACTCTTTTGATTCTTTTTGTTTTATTCTTCGCCCTTTGCCCTTTGTTATAATTCAACGACCGCTTTGTCTTGGGGTCAACATCTTCATCAAACCAACGAAAAAGGATCTGGCAACAACAAAAAAAAAAAGGCGCTCTGTCCACACACACTCTCTTCAGCTCAACTCCAACCAATCCCTGCCCTGTCCAGCTTACTTCCCTCCTTCCCTCCTTCTTTCTTTCCAAAGCGTAATAAACTACGGTGAAAAAAAGGTTGTCGGCTGCTGATAATCCAGATACAGTCCATCCATTCATTCATTCCCCTTCATTTTATTCTTTCCCCTTTTTTCCCTCTTTAACTCCCTCTTCCCCTTTTCTTTTCTCTTTCTTCCTCTTCTTCTCCTTTGCTTACCCTCCGTTCGCCCTCATCTTTACTACTCTCTTACTCCTCTCCTTCTTCCTACCTCCTACATCTTTGTATATCATACTTCTCTTCCGTTAACCGTCATCTCCTACATCCCTACTCCATCTTCACACATCTCACCCGATCCTTCACGAATCTTTCTCCCTACCCTGCCACATCCTTTACAACCCCCATATATACATCGCAATTTTTCAACCCTCGCCCCTCCTTTCTCCTCGCCCAATCTCCCTCACCCCACCGTCCCTTACGCCTCCCCCCTGTAACGTTTCGCTCCTCTCTCATATACACTTGAATATAGTCACCATAAAATGGCCAACGGCAATATCCAATACCACCCTCTGAAGACAAGGGAGGGCGGATCATCGCCACCTTCACGCTCACGCTCTCCGTCTCCGATCTCAACCTCCCGAATCCCCAACCGTTCAGGCAGTCGAATCTCAATCGCGAAAGCTATCCTCCTCGTTAGTGTCTCCTTCATGGTCCTGGCCCTTGTCCATGTCAGCTATTCGGCTCAATACGAGGACGACGCCACCGCTACTGGCGGCGCTGCCGAGACGCAACAGCAGCACCAACAACCTCCAGTACAACCAGTAACGTTAACACCACCAGCTGTGCCGGTTGTACCAAAACCAGTTCCAGTAACGCCTCAACCTCCAGTCGAACCAGCCAAACCACCAGTAACGCCACCACAACCAGTTGCCGCTGAAAATGGGTCTATTATCAGCGATACTGACCTGACAACCACCTTTCGGTACGAGAACGGGACCGAAAGCCGGGTTTTCAAGCCCAACTTTTTCAAGAACGGGCCAGCGGCCAAAAAGGAGCTTGGCTCCTTCCTACAGACCCTCGCCACTCGTGCCTGGGTGGTCCATCAACCCGAGCACAGGGACGAAGGTGGCACTGAAGAGGAGGAGGACCATGAAAACGATGACCAAGAGGATGATAACCATGACCAGATCGCGGTTCCTGGCCGGTATTTCTCTTATTTGCCGATGGGTGGTGGAAACAATCAGTTCATGTCCCTCCAGAAGGCGGCTCTTTTGGCCAAGGACCTCAAGCGGACACTTATCCTTCCTCCCATCAGTCCCAACTCGCACATTAGGGTAAGCATCATGCACCCACAAAAAAAACCATGCTCAAGTTCTATTATTGCTGTTGTTTATTTTATTGTTTTTGATTTACGCCAACCAACTTGGCTTTCCTCCAAAGTCCACGAAATGGCATATTTGTTTTTGTTTTCCTTTGCTTGGGTTATGCGTGTGGACCATTGTCGTTAAAATACTTGCTGAAAGCCGTAAGGCACCTTTGTTCAGCCTACGAGTGCTAAAGAAGAATGAAAAGGCGTAGAAAAAGCCGTGACCAAAAGGCGTAGAGAAAGTTGTAACCAAGAGGCAAAGAGAAAGCCACGGGCAAGAAAAAAAGAAAATCATATCATAGTAGCGATAAGAAAAGCCAACCATAACTAACAAACACCTTCCATATCTACCATTACCATCTAAACAATAGACATGGGCTGGTCCCCGCTATTCTCAGTTCTACGACCTGGAGTCGTTTACACAAAAGTCTGGCATCCCCGTCCTCGAGTGGCACGATATCAAGATGACTCCCGAGAACGTTCCCGACGGGTTTGGTCATCAATGGGAAGAGTTTTCCGAAGATTTTCCTTGCACCCCCAATGGTGGTATTGGTCTCGGCAACACGTCGTTGTATGACAAGTTCCGCCAGCAGTTCCTGTTGAAGTATGTCAAGACCATCGCTGCCGACGACAAGACCGAGGGCAAGTCGACCGATTACAAGTATGCACGCGATGTGCTCCTCAAGGACACGGCCACTACCGCTCCCGCAGCAGGGACCGCTCCTCCGCCCAATGGTGAGATTGCTATTGACCCCAACATGTGGAAGTGCCTCTCGTGCCCGTACTTCCTTGGTGGCCCTGACGTCGGTCCCCGAACTTGGGCTGAAGTTGGAGTATTCCTGAGATTCAATGAGAAGATCGAGGCAATGGTCGACGATATCTTGGATGTTCTCCTGGGACCTGCCATTGAGGGTGAACCTGCAACCACTGCTGGTCCGGTGGTCGATTCCACATCTACTACTCACAAGGCCTTCCGCCCTCACCCACAGTTCATCATCGTCCATCTCCGTCGTGGTGATATTGTCAACAAGTGCCCCGCAGGCATGGCCGAGAAGGACTGTATTGTCCAGATTGAGGCGATTGCCGACAAGATTGACGAGATTGAAAAAGTGAGGCGGACAGCGGCCCTGGCGGCGCTCAAGGAGATGATGACGGATGATGACCCAGCCTCGGATGGTCGGAACTATGTCCACAAGCGTCTCCCGGTCCTTGTGACGACCAACGAGCAACGTCGCGAGGAGCTCGACAAGATTGACCGACTGGGCTGGATCCTGTTGGACCATGGAGATGACGAGAAGGATGAGAAGGGTCAGATCAAGCCTTCGAAGACCAAAAAATTGGGAACCGAGTTGAGATTTGGACCCTGGTACCCTCCAATGTTGGATGCTGTCCTGTTGACCAGGGGAGACTATCTGATTGGGATGGCCAACTCGCGTATGAGTATCCTGGCGACCCAGCGTGGTGCCGCCTGGCACAACCATCACACCATGGTCATGTAACATCCTCTCTCTCCCCTCCACCTTTCTTTTTTCTTTCATCCATCTCTCTCATTCTTTTCTCTTCATACCTGTTGCTGTTTTTTTTATCTTTCAAGTCGTTCTCCTCTTCCTTTTTGCATACCACAAAAACTCATCCTTTTTATTGATTCTTGTTACGAACCCCTCACACTATTCCCATAGTAGACCCTTACATAGACTTTTCTTCTTATTACCCTAAACCACCTCCGTTTATTATTTAAAAAGGCTGCCGTCTTTCTATCTCTACCTCAAGCTTGCTATCTAGCAAGGTTGTAAAGTGTGGACCCTGTCTTCTACTAAGCCACCTAACCTTGCAGCAAGTAGACCCTTTTTTCTTCCCTTTCCTGCATCCGACTCTTTCTCCTCACACTTCAGCCCACCATCTGTCGGCGGTGAGGATTTCATCTCAGACAGGGACAGGGATGGAGAGGGACGTACATGGGCACACCACCAACGGGCTGTTGCTTTTTTTTTTCTTCGCTTTTCGTCTTACTGTACAGTACATATGGTATGTGAATGTGCGAAGAAGGAAGAAGGTGCCTTTTTTTTGACTGCCTGGCGGATATGTCGAGGAAGGTACAAAGTGTCCCCATCTAGAGAAATAAAAAGGGGAGGAGGAGGTAGAAACCCGATCACCATTGTCGTCATCTGAAGGACTGGCTGGCTGAAGAGAACGAGAAGGCTGGGAAACGAAAAGAAAGACAAGCCCTTCTGTTGCTGTATCACCATCACTCCCATCCCAACAAAAAAAAAAAGGAGAGCAATCGAATATTTCGGTCTGTCTAGTTGGTTGCGTGGCCAATTGAATGGCGAATGCGCTGGAGATACATGTTCGTTGGGAAGACGAACGAGCGAAAGCAAACTGCAAACACAAAACAAAACATGGACTAGAGGACAGGGCGGATGACAGGTCAAAGGGCAAATAATGCTCAGGGGTCAAGGGGTGGCTGGTAAGGGCAGGAAGGGAGAGGACAAGGTGCCTGCTGCAGCGTGGTGGTTGCGCACTCTCACACTCTGTGCTCACTTCTTCACCAAGGGATCTCTTCCTTCCTTCCTTCCTTCATCTCCATCACGCTTCTTCTTTCCGACTGGACAAGTGTGCACCTTTCGTCTTTCTCTTTTGCTTTTCCGCTCTCCCTGTCCCTCGCCTTCCGACATTCTTTTCATCCATTCTCACTCCCCTTGTAAATCTTAATCTCCTCAATCGCACTCCCATACTCTCCATTCCATTCTCACTCCTTCACTTTCACACACTTACACTCTCACACCTGCAACGCAACAATACACCTCTGACCGGCGGATTACTCTCTCCTCTTCCACTCCTACTACATCACAATGTCGACATTCAATCCTCCCCCAACTAACAACAAGGACAACTGCAGAGAGTGCGCCTCAACAGAAACCTGCTTCCTCTACTCCACAGGAAAACTCTGCCAACCCTTCACACCACCAGACACCTACCCCCCACCAGACACCAATAATACCCTTGCTAATCCCAACCCTCCAGGATGGTACTTTTCCAGCCAATACCCTTCCCTTCGCTACACAGGGTCCCTAACCAACCAGACTCAAGGGGCCAATTGCACCACCATACCCATCCCTGCCAACCCTCTCTTCACCAGCGTTGCTAATGATATCCTTCGCATTGACCAAGGCGGGGCACTCTTTACGACCTATATCGACGGGGGGTATCCAACCTCACTTATGCAGTACAGGGGCAACTGCGCCGAAAACTTTTACTGCCAACCTACCGCTCAATTGCCCGACCCTACGCCATACGGAGGTATCAAAGCGCCCCTCAATGCACAGGGATCTCTGCCAGGAACGTGTCAGCCTGTCAAGGCCATTAGTCAGCCCTGTGAAGCCTCCAGTCAGTGTCGATTATGGCATATTGCCTCCGATGGATCTTATGATAACGATCAGAACCGTTGTCAAGGAAACTTTCCATCTAAACAAGAACCTAATGGAACCTTCAGAGGCACCTGTGAGAGTGTTGGAGCTGGCAAGGGCAACATCTATAGCGATGGAACGTCGGGCTCGTATCTTCAACGGTCGGCAAGAGTTTATCTCCTAGCCAGTCTGTTCCTGATCTGCCTGATGTTTGTCTACATGTGGTATCGCCGCCAGAAGTTGAGACAACAACAGATGCAGTACTATGCTCAGACCGGTCTGCACCCGAGCGAGAATCCAGCTCTTTATAGCAGTCGAGGCGGTGTCAACCGACGACCAGGTAATTATCTCTAACTGCTCCTGTTTTTCAGGCCATGCTGGCTGGCTCTCAATTAACCATTTGTTCCTATCGCACTAATTTTTGATATATATCACAGATGAAACCGATGGAGAGCTGCCGTCGTATGGAATGCATCGTAGGGACGAGCGGGTTACAGGACCAGCAGCAGAGGAGATCGGGATGTATTCTTTCCGCAGCGAGCAACCTGGTGGACCACCAACGCCTGGAGCAGGACCTGTGTATCCATATCCAGTTGCTCATCCAGCTCTTACTCATTATCCTCCAGCACCTGCCGGCGCGCTCTATCCTCCACCTCAGGGCCCACCACCAACATCGTCCCCCGCCCTTACACCACAGCAGGTCGAGGCAGCTGCAATATCTGCCGCCGCCGCTGCTGCTCTGCCTGCACTTCCACCCGCCGCTACGTCGAATCTTCAGGATGGAGGGCTGTTGCCACCATCATACGATGCAACTGCTGTCCCCACGTCACAACCGTCAGCAGTGTCAGCCAACACTACAGGAAACAACGGGACGAATACAGCCTCGGCTACAGGAGCAGCAGGAGCAGATGGGGAAAAGCCAAGTTCATACAACCCATTCTTGGTCTCGAATGAGAATTCTCCAAGAGGATCGTTTGTTGGGGCAGAGAAGTCGGCGTTTGGAGATGAGCAGGATGCAGAGGATACAACGATCCCAGACCAGGCTTCGGCGTCTTCTGGATCTGGATCTGGCACTGGGCCTTTCTCGACAACGAATGCAACCAAGCCGCCTAGTGGCAACAAGGAAACGAAACAAGGATGATTTGGTGTTATTTATTTTCCGCCTCTCTGTCGTGGCTGGTTGTTTACACAGCCAAAGCAAAAGAGATAGGAGATACCTTTAGCTACTATATTTTCTTATCCACAAAACAACAACTTTCCAATAATACCCCACACTTTTGATTAGTGCAGTTCTTGCCTTGTACTGTGATGTTCGCTTTTAGTACGGTTTTGTCAGGTCTGTTCATTCTTTTCGCCTCGTTCTTGAATGGAAATTCCATGAATTAGAAACATATCTGTATTCTTGGAGGAAAAAAGGTTGAACAGAAACAACATTAGACGAGGAACTTGATGCACGATACAAATCGCGATATTTGGTGGCGTTATTATTTACTAATTATTTGGGGGATAGTATATCTTTTGCTCCTCCATTCATCCTCATCTCCTTTCCTTCTCCATCCCTTCCTCATCCACGACATACTCCGATGCTTCAGATCAGAGAGCAAGTGCCGACCGCACATTCCTCCCCAAGATAATATCATTCACAGAATTCATGACATTCCTCAACTGATCTGTATCTGTCGCATCCGAATAATGCACATACACCTCCTTATGCTCACTCCGGTTCAACCGAATAAACCGTTTCCTGAAAAACTCTGTCGCCTCCTCCACACCTGTATCTGGTCCCTCATAATCCGGGAAATAATCTTTTACGCGAGAGTAGTGGAGTTTTTCCCGGAAAATGTCGGTCTTGTTGAGGAAGAGGATGATGGATGTGTCCGTGAACCATTGCGAGTTGCAAACCTGGTCGAATAACATCATTGCCTCTTGCATTTGGTTCTATTATGTGGAGGTCGTGGTGACGGTAGGTAGGTAGGTTGGTAGGAAATTAGTATGTATGGTGAATGGGGTGAAGACGAAAAGGTGTGACGAGATATCTATCAAGTTTGAAAACAAAAAAAAAAGAGAGGAACTTACGGCGTCCTTGTCTTCGACAAGACATTGGTCGTATCCACTGATGGCCGCCATGAATAGCACCGCTGTGACACCCTCGAAGCAATGGATCCACTTCTTGCGTTCACTTCTTTGTCCACCCACATCAAACATCCTATGTCATACACAACAAAAATAAAGAAGCGACGAGTGTTAGTTCTGATGTTGCTGAGGCTGCATTTCACACTCTCATCGCATGTCATTCGTACGATCCAACGAGTATGTAGAAGTTCAATACCTGTAGGTGAGGCTGCCGATATGGAAGGTCGTCTCAGTAATACCCGTCGACTTGACACGACACCTCAGGATATCAGAATCGTCTGGCAAATATCCATGTTCATAGATCCGATCCACCGAATTGAAGAAGCTTTGTCCAAAATAAAGTCAACCAGCAAAAGAAGAAAAGGTGAGGAAAAGAGTTTGGATGATTAGCAAAATTTCTACAGAAATCGAAGCACCAAAAAGCCAAAAAAAAAAAAAAAAAAAAAAAAAAAAAGAGCAAAGGAGAACTTACTAGTGAACGTTATCGGCTAATGCATAGGTGTGGCCCAAGCGGTAGGCTTTTTGGATAGCACCGTCCATCCAGAGAGCCTTGAGAGCCGGCTGGTACTGTGGTGGGAATGGCGTTCCGTTGGCCACCCGTGGGTTTGTTGCGAATACTGGCAAATATCGCTACATCATCCAAAAACAATTCATAGAAGGAAAAAAGAGAAAGTGTCAGTCAGGGAGTCACGAGGGCTGTGGGACTTTGGGAGCATAAAACCAACACGACATGATCCAATTATTTAATCCCAAGTTCTTCTTTTTTACCTCGTTGTCAGGGTTGGAAAGTGGGATGCCGTGGTCGTCCATGGCAGAGAGGATCGACTGCATCGATCCAACCAAGTTGCTAAAGATAAAAGCGCGAAATACCTCCCGCTCAGGGATCGAGAACCCAGACGCGTGGAGCAACTTCATCTGCTTGATAACCGTCGTCTTTCCTGCCTCTCCAGCACCTATTCATTTGAAATTGAAAAGTAATGAGGGCTGCATTAGCGAATGCTCGCGCGAAGATATGTAAGCGTGAACTGCTTTTTTGTTTGTTTGTCCGTCAGAGTTGAAGAGACGTGTTGAGCCTTTCCGACGCCCTCGGTTTGTTTTTCGCTCGGTCTTTGTTGATGTTGATTCTCCTGCCGTTTGGCTCATCCTCGTGCATGCCACGAGAGTGAATAATCTATCAACACGCCTACTACGAAATTTAAAATAAGAGTCGACCGTTCGCCCATAAAAAATACACACACGCACACTTTGCAATTAGATACACGCCATCCACACGTGGGAGTATGGCAATTGTCGTTGTAGGTCAACAGCGAGAGAAAGCGGAATACACACATGAGTACCACCAAAAAAACAGCAAGCTTCCATTACACGAATTCGGCTTGGCAAAAAGAATACAAGGGCTCTCGTTATTTGTGTTGCTGTTCATGAAGAGTCGACATCCCATGCAAGCGCTCAAGTAGCGCAGATTCAAACTCTTCCTCGTAATAATGCTTATTGCCTGTTTGTTTGTGTTTGCATCTTGCATTCATCAAATGAAAAAAAAACCGGATCTCCCTGCCGTCCTCTCATCTTTTTCTCGACACCCCCACCCCCCCCCCCCCCAAAAAAAAAAAAAAAAAAATAACAACATTGGAATCGAACGCGGCGTCTTTCTCTGTTGCTGAGAAAATGCGACAAGAGCAAAAAAAAGTTTTCCTTTTTTGATTCTAGAATGGTGTGCATCGCCTCTTTTCCTCCTGTCTGCATGACCCTCCCCCCATTGCTGTGCTTAGCCATGCGCCTTGGTTTTCCTGTCATTGGATCATGGAGTCAAATAAAAAAAAAAAAGAACGCTCCATTCCTTCTTTTCAACCCCCGCGCCTCTCCCACAACAGCCCAGCCTTTTGCCATTCTCGCCCGCATAGTTTGAACAAGGAGCGTCTTGTTGGCAAACTGCTTTTCTGTCCTTTTTGGTTTTTTTTTCTCGGTTCTTAGTTCAACGAGATTACGCTTTTTGTGTGACAGAACAGAATTAAAAAAAAAACTCCAGCTCATTGTTGTTTTGTTGTGTGATTGTTCTCTTCCCGATGGTTTCCATGGTCATCACAATCAACAGCAACTCGAGCAGCATCTCATAGCCTCATTTCCATTTTCGAGATGTAACGTCCTACCCTCTTTCATCCCAAGGGAAATAATAATGAGCAATTTTTTCCTCCTTTCAAGTGGAGATGAAGACGCAAGGGAAGGAAAAAAGACAAACTGCTCCCAACCTGCAATAGCACTCAGCCAAATTGGTTCTATCCGCTGAGAGAAGTTGATTTGTTTGCGCGGATTCCCGCTTTAGCCTTCCTTTCCCGACAGCTTCTGTTTGTTTTTGTCCCCCCAAAATAAACGGAACAAACGGATCAAAGAAATAAAAATAATAGATGTGGAGCAGGAGCGACCTGCAGGAAAAAGCGGAGAGAGAGGAAATGAAGGGGGCAAAGATGAATAGACGACAGAAAAAATAGATGTCGACGAGAAGGAAGAAAAAAAGAGATCGAGGGAGTGAGGGATGTAAAAGTGGAAACAAAAAAAAATATGTGACAAGTGTACTCCTTGCTTAACTGCACCCCTGTTATATGTTTCGACTGATACATGTACACGATGCAATGCTTGTCTTGAGGAAATGTGTCCTTACCTAGTAAAAGCAGCTTGACCTCGAGTTTGCGCCTCCGCTCATCGGCCTTGAGGGCGAGGTCGATTTTCTTGCTTTGTGCCTCTCCAGAGGGTGATGAGACACAGGAACCCTACGTTCATTGATCAAAGACATTATTAGTTGAAGGACGAGATTTGGGTAAGGTGAGTGATAGGCTGGTGATGGAATAGGCCATTGGGTTTGATGGGGGCGAGGAGTGATCAAAAATCAACGCGATCGGCACGGCGTAGAAATGGAATTCTTTCTTTGCTGCTGGTCGTTAGAGATAGAACGTCGTTCTTCCCACAGCTGATCGTTTCTGTCCTCCTTCGCCACATCCTGTTCATCCTCGTCCACCAACCGCTTCCCCTTCTTGTTTGTCTTCTGGTATCCCATATGCTCTTCACTTCTCAAAGAGAGAGAGAGAGAGACAGAGAGAGAGAGGCAAGCACTCATTCTGGGCTACCGACAAACGAAATAGGCCATCATCCAAAAAGAGCAAACAACAACAAAAAAACAATACGCTTAGACTTGGCTGAGCAGACCAAGAAAGAAAGTACATTAAGCAAGAGGGATGTAGGCGCGCACACTCGTGAAGATGAACGCCAAGGGATTGATCCTTCCCTTCGCTCACCATTTGTTTGTACACTATCTTCCTTTTGGTATATGCACTCCATGAAGCACAATGAAGAAACAAAACACGGAAAGCTCTTTTTTTTCTTCTGAATCATCTGGCACCTTTAACAAGGTTTAGCATGTAAAACAAGAAACGACAACATGAGGGGCGAAAGGAGGAGAAAGAACGCGAGTGGGCAGTGGATATGGGAATGTGCAACAAAGGTTGGAGCGTGGGTGTGTGTGTTGTCTGGACAAGTTGGCTGTTGTTGAATACAGTAGTCGGATCAACCACCACTCCCCTTGCACATTTGCCCCTATTTCCTCTCTTTTTATATCCTCGACCGTTGTAGGTCTGTGATCGAATTGCGAAGTGGAGGTCATAGTCCTGAAGATCGAGATAGGTTGTTATGCGTGTGAGTGTGTGAGTGGTTGTTGGCGTAACTTACCATTGAGTATGTCGTCGTTTTGGGAGAGTATCAGTGGGGTGAGGGTGAGGTGTGTAAAGGAAGGAGCTTGGTGAGGATAGGTGGGAAGGGCTTGGGAAGTCGATGAGAGTAGGAAGACGAAGGAGTCTGTTGGGAACAGGAAAGAAAGGAGGAGCGAGAGTGTAAGTGAGGCAAGTGAGGGTGAGAATGGGAGAGTTAGGAGTGTAGCGTGGTTGGTTGAGACAAAGAAAGTTTGTTTGTGATTCACTGGTCAAGGACAAGAACAGGCTGAGGGAGTAGCGAAAGAGGAGTGATGGACGACGAAAGGTGATGTGAACAGGACGACGAGTGGTCGCAAAAAGAAAGTGGGTAATGGAGATGGTGTGTGTGTGTGAGTGTGGGCGTGTGGATGAGACAAGGTAGGGAAAGAGGAAGTCGGATGAGAAAGTGAGGGAAGGCAGGTGGCGATGGTAAGAAAAAAAGTTGTGAGTCGAGAGCAAGAAGGGAATGGAAGAGAAGAAGAGGGAAGAAGAGGGAGGGTGAGAGAGTGAGAGAGAGAAACAGAGTGGGAGGAAGTGAGAGACGAGAGAAGGAAGAGAGAGGATACAAAATAAATGAGAGCCGAGAGGAAAGAACAAAGAAAAAAACATACACAACAGAGGGCAGTGAGCATTGACAACAACAGCAATAAAAAAAACAACCAACGGATAAGGAGAGGAAGGACCATGGACCAATGACACACCATCCACCTTTCAATTGGAAATAGACCATTCATGGTGTCATCGCTATCCCTCGGACCATTATTACTTGGCTAATGCTTATGCGAGAACACTCGAAAAAGGGAGCGCGCTCGAACACAAGCCATGGCAAGACACATCATTGACACCAAGACATGGTAAAGTGTGACATATACATGCGCCTGTTCATACAATCATCATACGCCTAACAAACAAAAACACAAACGACACCATACAATTATTGAATCCACTGTTCATGCTCGCTGAGACTCTTCAAGGCTTGCTGCATCATCACCCCTTACCCTCATTGCCTTCATCCTCAATTGAAAAAAAGGAAATCTTCCCTTCCTTTCAACCACCTTTCTCATTTCCGTTGTAATGAACCATATGTTATGTTCTCCAACGACCTCCTAATTGACCAATTGGATGTGGTTTATTTCAAGGCAACACCTCACAAGATTCACCAAAACGCGTATGAATGGCACCAGCAACCCCTGCAGTGCGGTTTTCAATTGCCTAAAGGATCCACTCCTCCTCGATGTTTTATTTCCGCTTCACGTTTACCAGTTTACCCACTTGCTCGTGAAGTTAATTGACCCCCTTTCTCCCTTCATCTCGAAGATCTTCAGTCGTCCGTTTTTCAGGCTTGTTTGTCGCACATGCAACGGCTGCGTAATGAAAAGTCCAGTAAGAGGTTCTGAACATGTGTACAAACAAACCATTAATCTTTTCTCAAAAATCATCCAAGAGGAACATTGTTCAAACCCAAAGTCTCCAAAGCTAGTGAAGGTCCTTTGTATCTGCAATGTAGCCGAAACTTATTCGCGCAAAGGAGAGGAAGTACATGCACGCTTTTTTTTCCTTTGCGTGTTTGAAATTTCTTCGTTGCTTTTCGTTTCGTTCACAAACATTAAAACCTACTAAACAAGAGAGCCATCCATCCACCTTGCATACCCATCTCACGCGACGTCTGATTGGTCGTCTTCTTATGTTGACAGCCGTCCTTGTGTGAGGAGTAAAAGGTCCTCAGCCATTAAGGACAAAAAGAAAAAAATGCAGCAAGAGTGCCGTCGTTGGCAGCGAGATCAAGTTGGGGTTTCGAGATCAAATTGGAGTTTTGAGACCAAGGGAAAAATAACGTGCGACTTTGTTTATTTATTATCCTTGCTGGATACAAAACGTATGTCGTTCTCCTCTAGTAGGAAGACAAGGAACATTTGTACTGCAGCAACCAATTGGACAAGATGGCATATTCCCATCCTTACTTCAACTCCCCTTTAAGCCCTGCAAAACAACCACCTCATTTCATTTCCTTCCAGTCGTCAACGGTAGGCAATCGCTCGTCTCCGTTGTAAATCAGAAAAAAGAGCACACCATAAAAAGTCCACGCTGTCAGCTTTCTCTCTTGCGAAGCTTGCCCGGTGATACTTCCACTGTGGTAATGGCGTAATCCGCTTATCCGGCAGGCATGCTCTCAAAAAATGGAGCGAGTTGTACTCTTTCGGCTGGCTAACTGCCTAGATAGTTGGCTAGCTGGCACCCCTTCATACATATACACAACGACACATACCATAATGGCTGCTCACCAATAATGCTTACCATGCAATCTTATGTGATAATCGACAACAACACTAACACAACGACATCAACATCGACATCAACATCAACAACAACAACAATAACAACGACAACAACAACAACAACAACAACAACAACAACAACACAACAAAGCAGGGTCGCTTTTGGAGAATTGTTTACGAATGCACACAAGAGCGTTTTAATCGATCAAAAAACAAAGCAAAAAAAAAGAAATTGTACTTCAAAGACCAACGCCAACCAGAGGCATGTATGAAAGTAGACCTGAGCAATGTGAGGGGATAGGAATCGAAAGGGTCCAGAGAGTTTGGTTGGAATGTGCTTTTTTTAGCTGCAGGGCATAAGCGCATTGATCGATCATAGAAAAGGCCTCAAAAAGGTGATGTTAGGAGAATGGAGACGTGTAACGTTCAGTAAAGGTGTAAGAATGTCTAATCGTATGCGTGAGCGTAATCCGATAATGCGAGCTTGGATTATTTTTACTTGTGGTATGTCTGCATGGAAACAAGTCAGGTACCGAACGTTGCTGACAGAGGCATTGGGATGCATCAGTGAGCAACACTGAAAGGAAACAAGCGACAGTTGATAGAATGGCCCAAACAAAAAAATGTAAGACTGAGGATGAATGCTTAGCCAAACGAAAAAACGAGTTCTCTGCTGGAAAACGTTACCTCTAACAAATGATAGGTCGTGGGCTAGAGATGTGTCGTGTGATGATAAGTCTTTGATGCCCGCTCGCTTTTTTCTCTATCTGCTTCTTGAAGTCGAAAAAAGAACGGCGCGTATTGATGGTATTCATCTCTTTGCGTATCACGTTTTAACCCTAACTCTCGCCTCGCACTCAAGGAAGGAGTTAATGCAATGGGCAATAACTGGACCTGCATATCACATCGGTAATGAAGAAATGGTATATTTAGGAATATAGGCGCGTCGTGCTCGTGGACGTGATGCGAGCATAGTACATACTCTTCTATTTTTTTTTGGGGAGGGGGGAGGGGGACGAGCAGTGGTGTTCCGGACACATGTTCATGGCCATGCAATAATTGCGCTCAGATTCGAGTTGACAAAGCATCATTCGTCCAAATTTGTACATATGCATTATCTCTTTTGCCACTCACACCCGCCATCCCCCTCCCCAAGCTTCGTCTCACCTTGTCCCTGAAATATGCATCCATTCTTTTTCTCAACCCCAATTCTCCCACTCTGCTACATTACTCGCTTTGTTTAACTACTGGTGCCACTGTTGTCACTGTTGCGTATTTTGCCAAGGATGAAAGGGTACTAAGGGTGGCCGAGTGAGAGAACGAGGTTTGCCGCATTCCTCATCAGTTGTGTGTGAGGCACAGCAGATAAAGTATCTCTCTTGAGGGTTAGAAGGGTCTGATTTGATCAATGGCCAAAGACCAGTGAATGTGCCTGCTGATTGTGCCTGAGTTTGTGATTGAAATGTTTCTTTGTCAGCGGTCACCAAAAGGAGGTGAGACCTGGTCACATAGAGCAGGATCCAGATGGGATCCAAGTTGCAGTCCTAACATGTGTGAAGAACCCAATTATTACACATTGTCAAACTAGCAAACGAAGTTATTGAGAGCCTTTCTCTTTCTTTTCTGTTCTCTCTTTGTCTGCCCGCTTGCTTCCTTGAGATATAGCTAACAGACATTCGAGGTGTGGATGCACAGCGTTTAAGAACGATATGCTCTTCTTTTTATTTTTCGGACCTTTTTTTGGCTCGTTGGTTATTGTTGTTGCTTGCCGTTGCACATGTGAAGTTGGCAGAACGGACAGACGATCGGATGGGCTTTGCTCATTTTCCCTTTTGTTGTCAAAGACACATACTTCGGGGCCTGTTTTGGTACATGTACGCTGACTGATCAGTTTTCACACGAACCTGGTCCCTTCGTTCTCACAACAGGTATATAAGATGGTACTCACCCTTGTTGTTCACATTCCTTCTCCAATTGCACCTACCTCTTTCCTTCTTGATATCCTACCAATTCATCCCACTGCCTTCTGCACCACCAAAAAAAGCACCCTAACCAGCTAAAAGCGCACACACTCACAAGACACCCACACACAATTACACACAAGGTACATTAAGAAGACGAAATATTTTTTGTTTGTGTCGCCATCTACTTTGAACTGAATGACACCTAGAGGAATGGCGGAGTCCTAGCGAGAGAGTGAGACAAAAGATGATGGCAACCGAGCTCAACAAATATATCAAGAGTTTGGTGGTCAAGAGTTGCTTTAGGGATGAGCGTTGTTGTGCAAGTGTCTATGTGAGAGTTTGTTTAACGAAGAGTGAGAAAGGTTGAGATGACTGTGTTTGTCCATGACAAAGAATTGATTCGTCCCTGCCTGTGTGTTTGCACTCTTGTTGTTGTTGTGATGTTCCCCTTGTTTGTGGCCCGTGGTCTGTGTGTGTGGTGTGTGTCCTCTGTAACATACTCGGATTGCATACTTTGGGGCGGGTCAACCACCCCAAAAAAAAATAGTTGCGTGCTAGACCCGTGTCGAAAATCTTTTATGGTTTCGCGCTTACTACTTCCATTTCCCCTTCTAGTGACCTCGTCTTCTTCTTTGACACCTGCCAACACCATCGATCACCTACACTGGAACTGACACCTTTATCTTCTTCCGCTTTGCCTCTTTCTCTTCTTCTCCCTTTCTTCTCCTCTCCTCCCCTCATTCTCTCTTCTTCGCCCGTCTTTATCTTTCTCACTCTCTCTCTTCTCCTTCTCCTCTTCACCCTTTGTCTTCAACTCTACTCTCCCTTTTTCCTCTTCACAACTACCTCGCCTCTCCCTTCCACTCCACAATTCTCCTCCGCAACAGAACTCATCAGACATGTCCATAGGTAAACAACCAACAACAACAACAACAACAACAACAACCACAACTTACATTCCATTCAACAACGTCAACCTCACCTCTTCCTCCTCCTCATCTCAACTCAGCCCTGCATGCAACCACTCCCTCTCACCAACCAGTCAGCGACTCTGTGACAACAACAACTGACACCTTTCTCTCTTTCAACAACAACAAATAGTAACATACCTCCAGGCGGCGATCGGCATCCCGCTCTTCTACTTCCTCGTCCTCCCAAAGATCCTGGCTGTCCTCCCCCAAAAGGCCCAATTCCTCGCAAAATGCACTGTCGTCCTAATCTCCACCCTGATCATGTCCGTCGCAGGCTGCTTCATTTCCATCGCCTGTGCGCTCGTCAATAAGCGCTACATCATCAACTATGTCGTCTCGAGATTCTTCGGCATTCTTGCTGCCGGACCGTGCGGTGTCACCTACAAGATCGTGGGCGAGGAGAAGCTTGATAACTACCCTGCTATTGTTGTCTGTAACCACCAATCTTCGATGGATATGATGGTCCTCGGAGCTGTCTTCCCCAAGCACTGCGTCGTCATGGCCAAGAAGGAGCTCCTTTACTTTCCATTCCTCGGTATCTTTAGTAAGTTGTTCGTTTTTTTTTGTTATGCATTGCAATTATACCTTGGGACACACACACAGTATCTCGCGTGACAATGAATATGGTGGCGATGATAGTGTCTGTTGGGCAGATCTCAAAGAGAAAAAAATTGACAAGGACAAGGAAAAATTGACAAGGGCACAGGCAGACACGACCGTCGCACAGGACTAGCACATCTTTTCAGGAAGAATGTATTGCCATAGAATCTCCTAAAGCCTCCAGCAACAATTCGATAAACAGGCACAGAGTTACCCATCTACTGGACGAGTAAGAACAGCAATGGGAATTCGGACCCCTTGGTCGAAGTAGAGCAAGAGTCAGGAATACTACGATACTTTGCATAACAGGAGCCAGTTTTGTCCTTGCCGCAACGACAGCAGGACAGAATGAAACGGGATCTACAGCAATAGCATGTGAGCGATAAGGATTGAAATCCGTCGGGGTCACCAAGGTCCGACCCTCAGAGACAACAGCAACCGTAGTCGTGGATCAGGAATTGTCAACTGTCAACAACAACAACGGCAACATGTTTTCCGTAGGAGGCCGACAACAAATATCTGCATAGAACAACAGAAATCGACAATCAGCCCTGATCATTCTCATTCTCCATCTCTGATGAGTGTCTTGCAGAGTTCTCGCATTGACCAACCTCCCTCTATCTCTATCTCGCATCTTACGTTTTCGTGTTTATAGTGAAGCTGAGCAATGCCATCTTCATTGATCGCAAGAACCATAAGAAGGCTATCGAGTCCACCACCCATGCTATCGCCGACATGAAGAAGCACAACGTATGTATATCACCGCCCTCATCAGCATGAGCAACAACATCACGGGAAAAAAACCTGCTTTGATTTCTAACCCATACACTCTATATCTCCGTGATGGTACCTTTTTTTTTTTGTTCAACCCTTTAGTCTGGAATCTGGATCTTCCCTGAGGGAACTCGCTCTCGTCTGGACAAGGCTGACCTCCTCCCCTTCAAGAAGGGTGCCTTCCACCTCGCCATCCAAGCTCAGCTTCCCATCCTCCCCATCATTTCCGAGGGCTACTCTCACATCTACGACTCGTCCAAGCGCTCATTCCCTGGTGGAGAGCTCGAGATCCGTGTCCTGGACCCTATCCCCACCACAGGATTGACTGCTGATGATGTGAACGACCTCATGGAGAAGACCCGCGACTTGATGTTGAAGCACCTCAAGGAGATGGACCGCACATCACCTTCTTCTTCGCCAGCAACGAGTCCAGCGGCAGCAACTGTCGGCAAGACGACGGCGACAGCACCTCAGGACGAGGCTTCTGTCAAGAAGAGGAGGACACTCAAGGATTAAGAGAAAGAAACATAAGCAGGGACTGAAGAGATCAACAAAATAGACCTGGTGTCCCACTTTCTATCTCTGCCCCTCACTCCTTCATCTGCCATCACCCTCATCACACGACTACAACGGGACATTCTCTTCTTTCCCTTTGACATTCACAACCATCAACCACAACGTATCCCACTCAGCATAATATCCATTCAAATAAAAAAAAATCAATGAACAGCAAGAATAAGAAAGGTCCCATGGTTCATCAACACTTTCTTTTACGATCCACCTCTAGCCTGCCTCAGACGTTGACTTTGACCCTGACTGGCCATCTGCACGATTATGAGAGCCAGAGGACATGTGTGATCGGGAAGTTGTCCTTTTTTTTTTTTTTTTTTTTGCTCACAGTTCTGTTGCCACGATCAGATTCACACATGCTTTTCGATTTTAAGGCACCGCCTTGCTCCACGCCCAGTTGAACAAAAAAAAAGTCAGCCCACCAACTCGGCGAAAATATACCCGAACTACCATGGTTTTCATGGAAAGAAGTATTTGAACAAATGAACTACATTCGAAGGTTGCTATCAAAACAGAGGGAAGAAAGAAAAATGACTATTTACAGCTTGGAGGCGCCGTAGGCGTTATGGGCAGAGAAACCCTTGGTTTCGAGCTCGTTATGGGCCATCAACTCACCCTTGTTATCAATCTCGTTATAGACCTCCCATCCGCCAGAACCACCGGCAATGGGGGCAAAGATTATACGCTCGTCAACGCCCAAGATATCGGACATTGCCAAAGAGTTCTGACCAACGAGGGCAACGACATCACGGACGTGCTGGGGCACCTTGAGGGCCGTCTGCTGCGAGACCAAGCCGCGGGTCATGTACCAGGCCAAGTACTGGTCGACCGTCGACAATCCCCAGAGACGCAACAAAGTCTCCAAGATGGCCTTGGCACCGCCGGTGACGGAGGCGATTGCCTTGAGTGTCTGCTCGAAGCAGATGCGCTCACCGTAGGCCTTGGCAGCAGCCTGGATGGTGTCGGATTCCTCGCCCATCCAGACCTCGAACAAGGGCTTGCCGCCACCAATCTTGGTCTGCATAGCAGACGCAAGCTCCTTGAAGAGACCAGCCTCGCGGAGCTGGAAGAGCTTGTAGAGGGAGTCCAGAGAAGTAATATCCCAGGAGGCAGCATCCTTGGGGTTGGCGACATGGTTAAAGTTCAACTGACCCTTCTGGAGCATGGTAACCAACTCCTTGGCAACCTTCTGCATCAAGACACTGTTGTCTCCCTCAGCGGTCATACCGGCATGAGAGAAGGCAATGAACTGACCGAAACGGTTGACAGAGAGGTAACCCTGACCACCGCAACGCTCACGGCAGGTGGTGGCAACACGCTCGTTGTTCCAGGTAACCAAAGGCTTGATGACGCAGCAGAGACGGACAACTTCATCGGCATCCGAGGGGTTCTGCTTCAACGAGGCAGCAGCCCAACGCTCCTTGCAGTAGTTCAATCCAATGTTCAAGCAGACAGTTGAGGCGAACAAGGGCAACAATGCCTTCTGCTGAAGCTGGTAGACCATGATAGGAGTATCACTATAGTAGAGATAGGAAATGATGAACAATCAATCATTGAACAATGGAGGGGCAATATACATTGATGATTCTTGTGACAAGCTCAAAAGGTTGTCTTACCTCTTGCCACTGGGTCCGACGCAGAGACGGCTGTTGGCGTAGCGGAAGGCAATGGCCAAGCAGACCTTGGAACCACCCTGGCAAAGGGAGGCAATTGCCAAACGTCCCGACAACAACTGATCCGCGACCTTGAGGAAGCGACTATTATGCAATGCAAACGGGAAAGATAGTCGCATCAATACTTGGACACCTTTTGACAATGACGATGACAGAGTAACAAAAACATCCATGTCATTTTTCGCCACGTCTCTTTCTCACATACCCACGGCGGCTGTTGATGACGGAAGAGAACTTTCCATCTTTGGAGATGTCCGAGTACTTGTTGAGGATGTTCTCGGCGGGGACGCGGACCTTCTCGAAGAAGAGTTTGCCGTTGTCGACACCGTTGCAGCCGAACTTGACACCCATATCCTCGATGCGGACGCCCTTGGAGGGGGTCATGTCTTCCTCGCGGATGCGGACCAAGATGGCGTTGACACCTTCGTCCTTGCCTCCGACAAAGGTCTGGGCGAAAACAACGCACCACTTGGCGTGAACAGCCGACTACAATATTTATGAAAGAGAGAGGTTGACGTTTGTGTCGAGATGTTATTGACAGAGCGAATGAAAACTTAAAAAATCCAATCCAGACTCTCTCTCACATGTCCACGAGATCTGAGCACAAATAGCCCACGGGGGGATAGACATGCGGGGTCATGAAGGGGGAAGGTGCACTTACGTTGGTGATCCAGTACTTCTGGGCCTTGACAGAGGGGGTATGGACCTCCCACTCGTGTGTCTCGGGGATCTATTCATGAACAACAACAATATCGAGATGCAAGGCAAGAAATTGATCCGGTGAAAGGAATAATAAAAAATAAAGGGGTTACACAACCATGGTTAGCAACCTCTCGTCATCATCGCTCAAATAAAAAAGTACAAAAGTGTGGAGAGAGAAGGGAAGAAACCTTACATAGTAGGCAGTGGTCTCCATCTCGACGGCGTTGTTACCGTAGCCCAGCTCGGTCAGACCGAAGCATCCGATGGACGACATGTCGTCGATCTTGGGCAACAGGTTGCGGTGTCTCTCAGTTCCCAGCTTGATGACGGTGCCTCCGAACAGGTTCCATTGGACAGTCATCTGATCGATTGAGAATTGTCGTTGTTGATGTCCATAGCGTCAAATAAAGAAGAGTGTGAGTGAAAAACAATGCTTCATGTATTCATGACACATTGGCAAACAAAGACTTCCACTTGCAACAAAAGGTGTGAAGGGCTACCTTGGTACCCATGCTGCCGTCGATCATGCCGGCAATCTCATGGGCAGAGAAGACGCGGAGGGGGTTCTTCTCAAAGTCCATGACGGAGATGTAACCCTCGTGGGCGAGACGACGGAGACGCTGAAGGGCGAGCTCGCGCTTAGCCTCGAGGGAGATGTCGTAGCGGGGGATATAGATGGGGTCCTTGGCGACGAAGTCGAGCATCTGGCGACGGTGCTCGTGGTTATCGTTAGCGAGGACACGGGCGACCTTGCCGACGTCAGCAGCAGAGAAGTTGAGTCCGGTCATACTTGTGTGTGAGTGTGCAGAAAAAGAAAGGGAGAAAGGGATACTACAAACAAATTAAGTGAGATGGAAGGGGATGGAGGCGGAGAGAGTTTGTTTGAATGGAGGAATGAGGAATGAGGAGTGAAAGAAGAAGAAAAGAAAAAGAGGAGAGAGAACAAAGAAGGAGTATTTGAGAAAGAATGAAGCAAGGGCCGGGAAAGAATCTCTCACGCATGATTATTGTGGTATCTATGTTTGTTTTGATTTGCGTGCCAGAACCATGCAAATGAACCCATTCAACACTTACACGATAATCCGTGTGGGAACGTTCTTCATCTCTCTCATGCTCAAAAGAACAGTCCCTGCCAACGAACGACTAAACCAGGGACCCCTCCCACTTACACATGCACTCACTCACCCTCATCTCACTCTTCTGAGTCTCAGATATCAACAAAAGCACTCGCTCACCCCTTTCTTTCCTTTCCTCCTCGATCGAAAATCGACAGGCTTTCCGTGGGCATTTTTCTTCTCTGTGTCCTTTCTGCGCTTCTCCACAAATTTGTGTCAATTCTCATTGGGCTCCGTACCTCCATCGTCGTACATCTTCCTTCTCTTCTATCCCATGTGATTTTGTCTGTTGCCTGCTGGACTTGCTGTCCACCAGCCAAAATACAATTGGTGCCCCCGACCATGAAGAACCAAGATGGCCTCCCCTCCCCTCCCTCCCATATCGAATATTCCTGGCTTCACTTTCTCTTTCTCTTCGTCGAATGGCATCGATAATCATGCTCATGAATCAATGCAAGGGTGT
Source organism: Linnemannia hyalina (assembly GCA_019671135.1). Taxonomy (NCBI): domain Eukaryota; kingdom Fungi; phylum Mortierellomycota; class Mortierellomycetes; order Mortierellales; family Mortierellaceae; genus Linnemannia; species Linnemannia hyalina. Next base: position 2,716,208 of record JAHRHY010000002.1, on the reverse strand, counting down.
GGTGCAAGATCAGGTCATCGTCAAACAACAAACATCGATGCCTTTTATCACTCTCTCTCTCTCTCTCTTGCTCCGGGTTTCATGCACGAGTGTCCATCAATGCCCATCTTTTTACCACTCGGATCTCATTTTATCCGCTCGAGGAGTATATGTGGTGATTTGGAGTGGCTTAGCTTCTGGTGGCCATTTCGCTGTTTTACGCGCTTGCCTGCGAGTGTCTGGAAAAGCACCTTTCTTCCACGATACGAGCTATGCCCTTTGACCATTGGTAGCAATAACACGTCATGTGACGAAAAACATTCGCTATCGACAGCTTTGGAAATGAAAAAATGGCTTGCAAGCTGACCGTCGCTTGAACGAAAGAGTGAGAGAGACCTTGCCCTTGGATGATCGACCACAGTGCAAGCCTGGTACACAGTTTCTTTTCTCATTGTTGCCATCAGGACAAAGAAAGAAAAGGGCTAATTAGCTCTGATGGAGTCAAATGCCACACATTGATTGTCAGGCTTGCTCCTGGTTGCCACCAAAATTGAAATAATGAAAAGACCAACGGTCAAATCCCTCTCATTCATTGATGCACCAACTTTCATTCGTTCTCCAGCCTTCATTCATGCATCATCACCTCTCAACATACTTCACCCACACTTCCATCGCGCAGCCAGCACACAAAAAGTCCTTTGGATAGCCCGAGCTGGTCATCATGCTCTAACCATACCTCACAGGTTCGACATCTTTCAACCCATGATGCCTTTCAACCTTTGCTGTTCTCACATTTGGGCCTCCGATACCATCCCCTGCGACACAAATTATTCAACTCAACCGACGCGACGCTGTTACTCTCTAGAAGCACTCAGGATGTCCGCCACTTACATATGACCTGGCCCGAACAGACCTTCTACCACAACTGTGTCCACCTTTCCTATGAACGACAGGCGTACGATTATTGGTGCGTCAGGACACCTCGATGGGTCTCACCCATGGAACGCAGTCTCTTACAGCCATTGATCCATTTGCAGCGTATGACCTTCTTGACCCGACTCAACAACTTTCTTCACCAGGATCTGTATCTAACATCATGCTCTACCCTCAGCATCCCGGCACGACCCTGTCTCAGATTTACTGGATCCTTCAGATCAATCCACAGTTGGGGGGTGTGACTCCGAGCCACGTGGCTATCAGGAACAAGCACCTCATTCACAACCTGGCACGTCTGACACAACTGGTCCTCCATCTTTTCATCGGTTCGACTGACCTAAAGTCAATGATATTTTTCTATCTGCCGCCGTCCCTCCAGAACCCCAAGCTCTTTGCCGTCCATTCTGCACTGGTCAAGTTCCGAACGTCATCAAGATATACCTGACAGGACCACTCGAGTCCCGGCGGTCATGGGACTATGATAGTGCCGGTACTTTGTTCAGAATATCCAAAGTGGAGGACATTCTTTGAAACCTGACGCCTCTTACTCATCTAACGGAGCTCTGGATATGGGACATGATGGAGGACGCTCTCATGTTGAACGAAATCTGCTGTCTCTTCAAGCAGTGTCCCCGCATTCGGCCTCAGAAACTTCCTCTGCTGCATTACGATCTGGACGCCTACGCCATCAGCAGGACTATCGCGACGACTTGCCAAGGATAAAAAAACTTGGCGTTCGATTCTTCGGAGTATCTAGGTATGTTCAACCTCAACAGCCCGCATTATCCGAACAATGGTGTTCTTGTTCCCACCATAAAGGTATTGCAAGAGAAGCATATGGAACAATTCTGCATCTTAAAGTCGACATAAGCAAAGGACAAGAGTGTTGTGAGTTCAATTCATCTGCGGCATTCCTCTACTCTGGCACAGCTTATCTTCCAGGATGCAGTTTTCTCGAAAGTAAAGCCATTCAATTGATATTAGTGACGTGCGGCGCGTTGTTTCAGCTTGAGGTCAGCCATCATCATATGGTGGACGATTTTATCAACGGCTCCACCTTGGTTTCCAATTGTCCGATGTAATCGAGTTTCCTTGGGTCTGCACTAGCATTCAATCTCTCGCACTCGCCATCGACGATATCACCCAGAGATTGTTTGATCTTGGTAACAACACTGTCCCATACCATCATCGGGAAGTATAAGTCGTTCATTCGGAGGTGTAGTGGACCATCTTTGCCCAGCTGGAGATGTTCAACGTGCGAATAGGCAAACTGACTGAGTTGCAGGAGTTGTATCGCACACGATAACGGGATAAGAGCATACTCCACCCACATTCAATCGATTGAAGTGCACTTTTGATCGATTTCCAGCGATGTTCAGTCTTGGCAACAGATTGATTGGACGACTGAGGTATCTTCGCCATCTGTGCGGATTGAGGAAGTTGAAAGTCCTGCGTGGTTCGGTGTATGCTGATACAGGTGAGATGAGTGTGACGATGGGTGCATGGGAGACGATTGGATGCTCACACATTGGCCGTCGTTGGAACAGACAGAGTTCTTTCCTGACGGAGTCGAGTCCTCGCCGCCTTTTCGCTGGTTATCGATCAGTTCAGGCATGGTACCCAATCGGCGCCTGTTGCTATATGGCCCTGATTTTTTAGTCGCTGGACATACATACCATCCTTGTCGTATCGCGTACTGTGTCACAGTCGTCAATATGCATTTTTCCATTTGATCAGTAGCAAGGACGGACGACGAGGGTGGTGAGCGTTCTGAGTGAGCACCTTTTCTAGTTGTCGTTCTACATCCTTCTTTTATTTTTCTCTTGTTACTGCACTCATCCGAACGCGTTGTCGATTGATGCGAGAGAAGCAAAGATAAATACATTATCGAGAGGATGACCTTTTGGATATGACAGGATTCGATTGCTAAACTGCGTTTGAGTTGAATTGATCGAGTGCAATCGGATATGAGAAGAAGAGAAAGAGAGCATGGCAGGCCATGCCATTTTTTTAATCGTACTTTACTTGAAATGGAGAAGCACACCACATGAATTGGCCAGAAAAAGGATATTCCTGCAAATTAGCAGCAAAAAGGGGTGGGACATCCATTAGTATTAAGGAAGAGGAGCGGAAAAAAGGCTGAATGGACTAGAACGTCATCTCATCCACCAACACCACCACCAGGGTCACCAACAAAGAGCATGATCATTATCCATGACATATCAACCTGTAGCATTTTGGGAGCACAGAAAAATGAACAGAAACATATCGTGGCCCATCTATCTATTTTCGCCCTCCACAACATTGCGAGAGCCTTTTAGTAGGCCAGCAACAGCGCTGATGATAGCACCTCACATACTCATGGATCGATTTTTTTTTGTTTAAACAGCACGCGACCGGAGTTGGACCCTTGTACCGCGGGGTTTAGACTCTCAACAAATGCACTCCTGATTTATTTTCTTTGTTGACATTGTCGATATGGTCGTACCAGAAAAAGGAAGAAAAGAAAACGACGCTAATTGGCTAACCACGCCATCTCAGCAGCCAATGAGAATGCGTTACCGACCCACGAGGAGCAATCGTTGGCTAGGGGTTTTCTTAGACATTCTCCGCCCACCAATCGTTTTGATTCTTTTGGGTTTGGGCCGAACCTTTCCTCATCTTGTTTTGGCCTTGGGGGTCGAAGGGGTGAGGGACAGTTGTATCCTTTTACTGCAACTGCACAGTCGATTTGTACAGCAGATCCTCAAAGGTCATCAATGTATCAATCCGGCAGAAATGGACACACTCAGCTAAACATACGGCATTTCTTCGCCCTTTGACCGGCCCGTTTACCTTCCTGGCCATTCAGCGAAAAATAGGATAAACTTGCCTCCTTGTCCTCATTCATTGCGACCAAACGGAGATAAAAAAAACCAAACTCAACAGATACCTTTCTCGTCATCAGAGAACTTGTTTAAAAGAAGACAACTTTCGGCATGGCCCCCATTTTTCTTCCTCTTCCTTTTTTTTCTAATCCAACCCTCGGTCGCATTCATCCCTACTACCTCTCTCTTTATCCTCTCCCCTGGTGCCAACGAGGACATCTCCCATCCTCACACTCTCTCAATTCATATCCATTCACCCACTTCATCCTCACCCGTATACCACTTTATCATTCATTCATTTCCATTCATCAATTCTGCATCAATTCTCTTCACCACCACCATATACCACTTATCCTCACTTTTATTTTCAACCGACAGTTCACTCATTCACACCTATCACACACACATACATACATACATACATATAACCGGCCATGGTCAAGTTCAGCCACAGTTTGCAGTTCAACACTGGTATGTCACCCCAACACATGCCCTCCCCTAAATTGCTTGTGTCCCTCTCTTTCATTCGCCTTGGAGAACTTTCACCCAACTCACAAATCGAGCTGTTTTTGGACGGAATGGAGGAGATGGACAGTGGAGTTTGGACGTTTTTGATTTTTTGATTTTTTTTCCTGGCCGGGGGGCTGCTGGACAGAGATCAGAGCTGATTTTTGTGCCTGAAATACATTTTCATCAGCAGCTCACACGACCTGCCTTTTTGGGAACTGATATCAGCAACCAATCAGCTTGTATTCATACTCATACTAATCCTTCGTCCTCCTTCTCTTCCTCCAACCCATCCATCCATCCAATAGTTCCTGACTGGGCAAACGAATACATTGCATACTCCAACCTCAAGAAGACCCTCTACGCCATCGAGAAATACAATGTCCAGGCCACCATCGGAGGCAGCACCCCCCGACGGAAACTTCACCCATCTGACATGGAGCAAGGTTTCGCCGGAGACGTTGACTCACTGTCCGAGAAACAGACTGCAGCTAATGTCAACAACAACTTTACCCGTTTCCTCGGACTGAAGGGCCAGGGCGCCAAGGATGCCGCTGTCGTCGCTGCCGCCGCCGCCGTCGCTGCTGGTCTGCATAATGGAAGTGATATCTTCCCACCTGAGAGTGCCGCCTTTGAACACGGACTCTCCAAGGAGCTCGCCAAGATTACTACTTTCTATATTCGCAAGGAGCGTGAGCTGTCGACTGAGCTCGAGGCCGTCGATCGTCAGTGGCAGTTGGAGGAGAAGAAGCAAAAGAAGGAGGGTGAGAGCGACGAGGCATACCAGCAGAACGAGGTTGACGAGTCCAATTTGACGGAGGCCGAGAAGGTACAGTTGAAGGAAAAGATGGGCTGGGACCGCGATGGTCTCGTCGACCAGGGCAGCAGTGTTGGAGGAGGAAATCGCGCCAAGACCAACGACAACCCCACCACTGTCAACGGTTCGACTGTCGATGATGGATCCGTCCAGGGCCAGAGCAGACGTAACCCACCTGGCCCCATGAGTGTTGGCGAGACTGCCATTGCCATGTCGGAGGTTGATGGCAGCGAGTACAACCCCAAGTCTCAAGGCAGGAGCTCGGTAGGCGACTTGACGGAGATTGTCTGGAGACGCGAGTGTCTGATCGAGTCGGACGACGAGGAGAAGAAGGGCAAGCAGTCCAAGTCGAGCATCGAACTCCCCCAGTCCCAGGTCCAGGTCCAAACCCAGCCCCAACAGGCCTCTACCTCTCAGTTGGCCCCCAAGAGCTCAATGAACGCCGGCCGGTCCCTTTCGGCCATGCGTGACTTTGTTACTGGTCACCACGCCAACCCTAACCTCAAGCCCTCGACCTACACTCCTTTGACCACCGAGGCTCTTCTTCGTCGTCGTCTCATTGACACCTACATGCTGCTTTCGGAGCTCAAGTCGTATGTCGCCCTTAACTATCTCGGCTTCCAAAAGATTGTCAAGAAGCACGACAAGCTTGCTCGCTGCACCACCCAAGGCCGCTATATGTCGACCGTCGTCGACCTTTCTGCCCCTTTCCAGGCCGAGTCTCGCCAGCAGTTGGATGCCCAGATCCTCCGTCTCCAGGCCATCTATGCCCGCACCTGCACCAACGGAAGCATGGCCCTTGCTGCCAAGGAGCTCCGCACCCACTTGCGCGAGTACATTGTCTGGGAGCGCAACACTGTCTGGAGAGATATGGTCGGTCAGGAACGCAAGGCCGAGGGAGCTCGTGCTGTCGAACTCCAGGAGCAAGAGCCCTGGATGTTTTTCAACACTCCCATCCGCTTTATCAGCGCTTCTGATGCCCGTCACATCCTGCTTGGACTCTTTGGCTGTGTCATCTTTGCTATTTTGATGTCGGTCTCGCTCTTTGACACTCAGGAGCAGAACCGCTGCTTTGCCATCTTGATCACAGTTGCCTTTTTGTGGGCGACTGAAGTCTTCCCTCTGTTCGCCACTGCTCTCTTGGTCCCCCTCTTGACGGTCCTCTGCCAGGTCATGCGCGATCCTACCACCAAGGAGACGCTTACTACGTCTGCTGCGACCAAGTTGGTCTTTTCCTCCATGTTCTCGCCCACCATCATGTTGTTGCTCGGTGGCTTCACCATTGCTTCTGCCCTCTCCAAGTATGGCATTGCCAAGGCCATTGCCTCGATTGTCCTCAGCAAGGCTGGTACCGATCCCAAGTGGGTCCTCCTCGCCAACATGTTTGTCGCCACCATCGCTTCCATGTTCATCAGTAACGTCGCCGCCCCCGTCCTCTGCTTCTCCCTCATTCAGGTACATTTTCATTCTCATTCTCATTCAATTGTTGTTTTATTGCTGAACGAATCATGTAATTAATTCTCCTGTTGCTTTCTCTTCCAACCAATTAGTCGATTTTGAGGACGTTGCCACACAAGTCATCGTTTGGTCCGTGCTTGATTATGGGCATTGCTCTCGCAGCCAACGTGGGCGGTATGGCCTCACCCATCTCGTCCCCCCAAAACATCATCACCGTCCAGAACATGTCCCCCGCCCCCTCCTGGGGCAACTGGTTCGCCGTTTCCTTGCCCCTTTGCCTGATCATTGATCTGATCATCTGGGCCTGGTTGATGCTCCTCTGGCGCCCTCAACGCGACACCCCCTCGGTCCCCTCGATCCGCGCCACTCAAGAACCCATCACCTTCCAAAAGGTCTTCATCTGCTTTGTCACCGTCGCAACAATCATCCTCTGGTGTATCGAAAACACATTCCAGGAGCAACTCGGTGACATGGGTATCATTGCCATCCTGCCCCTCATTGCCTTTTTCGGAACCGGACTCCTCACCAAGGAGGATTTCAACAACTTCCTCTGGACCGTCATCGTGTTGGCTATGGGTGGTGTCGCTCTTGGAAAGGCTGTCGATTCCTCGGGACTCTTGGACACAATTGCCCACAAGATCCAGGAGGCTGTTGCTGATCTGTCGATGTGGGTTGTGCTGGTCATCTTTTCCTGCCTCACCCTAGTCTTTGCCACCTTTGTCTCACATACCGTCGCCGCTGTTATTATTCTGCCAATCGTCCAGCAGGTCGGCATGTCCTTTGCTGACCCCCATCCCCGCGTCTTGGTTATGGGTACCGGTCTTATCTGCAGTGCCGCCATGGGCTTGCCCGTGTCAGGATTCCCCAATATCAATGCCATCGCTTTGACGGATTCCATGGGCAAACCCTATCTGACCACCATGGACTTCGTTAAAACCGGCGTTCCTCTGTCTGTCATAGCAGCTGTTTGCGTCGTGACCATTGGATACGGCATCATGCTTGCTATGGGCTACTAAGGAGAGCCAGAGTTAACGTATCATTGTATTATTACCGTGGACCGGTTGGTCCACCTACCCACCTGTACATTATTTCCCTTCTTTTTGCTTCCAGTAATAAACTAAATTCTTCAATATACATGCCGAAAAAAAAAACTGACGCCCAGGCGAGTGGATTCGCAAGTGAGGGTAATGATTCATGAAGAAGCGTCCTTACAGGCTAATCTTTAGTATATCAGCACATACTTTTCGTTATTTATCACTTGTCACTTCCTTCTTCACCATCGCACACAGTAACTCCAGCTATGTCTTTGCATGGACAACTGTTCGAGGGACGCTGAGCGCGTGCGAGAAATGGAGTAGAGAATGTCATGTAAGCCAATCAAACAAAACGATGTAGCGTTTGTATTTGGTACCACGGGTTCAAAAACATGAAATGTCCTGATCGGCAACGTTGATTGTTTTGAAGACTTGGAGTCTAGGAGTGCAGAGCTGGAGGCTAAGATTGGGGGTCTGAGGTATATCTAATTATAGGATATCGGCATTTGCATGTCACCAAACGGCAAAATGTTACGGAATCATATCCTGGCTGGCTTTCGAGGAGCTGGGATTCGGAGCTCAAAACTCTACAAGTTGATAACAGAACCGCCAAGTTCATCAACGGCCCCCAACGCTGAACCAACCACCTCTTGCCGCGGACTGGGTAGAGCAACGATGTGCGACGTGCCATAATTGAACTTTGGATTGTTCAAATCCTGCGCGTGAGGTTTTAGTTCTCGACAGAATCTGGCGCCGGTTATGCGGTTCACCCAATACTTCGCCAACGACCCTGTTGAAGGTAAGACTTTGGTGAGCTCATCGAGAGGTTGCGATCCGAGACGGACGAGGCGATTCGTGTCGATGATGACTGGTTCCCAACATAACCGCTCAAAGCCGACTTGCTCGATGACGCCTGCGACGTGGATCTGGATTATCAGGAACACATTCAAGGACTGCATGGGTTCAAGGGTTTCACTTGCTTGGAGATTAAGAAGCGCCGTCAAGCGATTCCCTGTCACTGTAACGGAGGATGATCTCATCGCCTTGTGGAGGTCGAGCGGAGGAAGTTTGTGCCAGCCGACAAAAGTTTATGAAAGTTGAAAGAAGCATCCCATATTCAAATTGTTCGTTGGCAAGATCATCCCGGAGCTAGGATACGTCCCCCCGGAATCTCTAGATTATGTTGATGAGGATGAATTTCGCCCAATATGATTTTCTGGACCCCTAGAAGCTTCTACATGTCTGGAGAATCCATCTCTTGGACCTTCCTCCCAGCGCTGACGAGTAGGGACTAGGCAGACTCCTCTCCATTCCTCCATTCAACAACTTCGCTAGATTAGCTGGATAAACATTGTTAGATCGCTTATAGAAGGGAGGGTATTTCAATTTGTTTGATCTGGTCCCAAACGCTTTCACATGCAGGTTTTTTCTTTCATTGGTCGTTCTTTTCGACCGCGAAGGTGGATATCTAGATGGCTGGTTTATTATGCACAACACATTTTTTTTTGGAAAAAGAGAGTGAGAGAGAGGGGGGTGATATGTAATATGATATGAGATTTTACTTGCGGTGATCCTCGCCGACAATGTCCATCCACTTGCGTCCGTTCAATCCCTTGACGATGCCGTCCTTGACCTCACGAGCGATACCGGGTCCCTCGTAGGTCATGCTACTGTACAACTGGACCATGCTGGCACCGGCCCTGGCAAAGTCCAAGGCATCCTGACCGGTCGAGATACCACCGCAGCCAACCAAGGGGATCTTGCCCTCGGTGTGCTTGTAGACGGCGCGGAGGGCTCTGAGAGCAAGGGGCTTGACAACGGGTCCAGAGAGACCGCCGACCTCATTGACGTTATCCTTGTTGAGCAGCGACTTGGGTCTAGAGATGGTGGTGTTGGAGATGATGATACCGTCGACCTTGGTGGCAAGAGCGGCCTCAGAGACATCCTCGAGCTCCTCGTCCGACAGATCGGGGGCAATCTTGACAAGCAATGGAGGCTTGTACGAGGACTGGAGGCGATCACGGGCCTGGATGACCTGACGCAACAGCTCCTCAAGCATTCCCTTACGCTGCAACGAGCGGAGTCCAGGGGTGTTGGGCGAAGAGACGTTGACGACGAGGACATCAGCATAGGGTCCGAGACGCTCGACACCAATAACATAGTCATCTACAGATTCGGGGGTCGAAGCCTTGTTCTTGCCCAAGTTGACGGCGAGGATACGGTCGTCACGGAGGGAGCGGTTGGTGGAGAGTTGTTCGACGAGCGATTCTGCAGGGGATTGCTTCAATTTGTCCTGAGTCTGATCCTTCTCCTCGCGGGCGTGCTTGTACAAGAAGCGCTTGATGCGCTGGCGGAGACGAGCCTCGACGACCTTGTGACCTTCCGAGTTGAATCCGTAGCGGTTGATCACGCACTTGTCCTCTGGCAAACGGAACATGCGAGGCTGGGGGTTTCCTGGCTACATTTTCAGGTCAACGATTGTGATTTGTCGGGTTAGTCTCTGTACTATCATCGTAGATCGCTGAAACCAGCCAACAAATACAAAAAAGGGGTACAACAAGGCTTTCTCGGAGACATACCTGGGGCTCGGGGGTGACACTGCCAATCTCGACATAGCCGAATCCAAGATCGAATAATCCGTCAATTGCCTCTGCATGCTTGTCGAATCCTGCTGCCATGCCCAATGGGTTCGAGAACGTCTTATTCCACAGCTATTTTGTTGTGAGTATAAAATGTACCATAACGTGTTAGTTGTTGAATCTTTGTTTTCCTGATGTGTTTGATCCCTCAATTGATTAAAGCTTCCGTGTCCTTGTTACTACGAGTTCTTTCCGCAAAAGTAATCAAAAAAGGCGCACCTTGACTTCGAGGGAGGCATCGTCTTCCTGGGTATCCGAGGGGCTCAATCCCATCTTGAGGCACTTGATAGCGACCTTGTGGGCAGTCTCAGGATCCATGGTCCAGTGGATCAAGGGAATGATGGCGTACTTGTGGATCGAGGCACGCGAGTCAAACCCATAGGAGAGACCGAAGACACCTCCAACGAGAAGACCGGTTCCAAGGACAAAGTTGATAGTCCTTGAGGTCGAGGTGTGCTCCTTGCGGACAGTAGCATAGTGGCGGATGGCGGCGGTGGGGCGAACACAGGTCGTTGTTGATGCGACACGGCTAGTAAGAGCCCTTGCGGACTGGTTACGGATGGCTGTGGTGAGGGAGTTCATTTCTGCGTTGTCGGTGTCAAAAGGCGATTTCCTGATCAAAGAAAAAAGAAACACAAAATCGATTTCGCTTGTGGCATGGCCGTTCGTTCGTCAAGGACGTCCCGGCCCCGTTCTGTTGTCCTCATCACGTGCAATAATTCGATCTCTGCACTTGATTTCTGGGCTTGGTTTCGGTTAAGTGGAGAGTGAGCGTTGAGAGATGGGTGGACCCTCTTTCCTCCGTTCTCACTTCCTTTTTCATTCACATCTTCGTCTTGTCATGGTCATGCCGCTGATCAGGCCTGCTTGTAGGGGGCTGATCGTACGGTCTCATGGCTTTCCCCAGCCAACTGCTTTCCCTCGCCATTCGACAATAGTCCGATTCAGCTCGACAACGTCAATCTCAGGAACAGCACAGACAACAGCTACGCCCAACCTCTCCTCTTGGAGACCCCCAGTCACTGTTCCTCGGCGATCCGTCTTCAAGTTTGCTGGTGGAGCAGCTGCATTGGGTGCAGGAGTCTACCTCTACAACATTAACGACACCTTCCGACACAATGTCCTTGCCGTCCAGCGAGTCATGGTTGCAGCAGAGGCGGCCGTCGTTGTTGGAGTCGATTACAAGTACACAATGGATATCACCAACCGTGGGCTTGTGGAGGGAAACTTCGAGGATGACGCTGAGCGAGCTCGCCGCATGAGTGCCCTTCACACACGGAGTGCCAATCGGCTGAGGGAGATGCTGAGCAAGAACGGCGGTATCTATATCAAGCTTGTAAGTTTTGGGAACTTTTGGGATCGGACAGCCTCGGAGTACTGTCACACAGTGCAGTCCTGCTCTCTCCTATCTATGCAGCTCAGGCCATCTAACTGAGGTACAACTATTATGTATTTTAGGGTCAACATCTTGCAAGTTTGAAATATCTACTGCCAGACGAATGGACCACAGCCATGGAGCCCCTTCAGGATCGTTGCACACCTTCACCCATCGAGTCGATCCAGGCACTGTTCATGTCTGATATCGGAAGACCCATCTCGTCCATCTTTTCGTCTTTTGATCTGGAGCCCATTGGAGTCGCTTCGCTGGCACAAGTTCACAAGGCAACACTGTTGGATGGTCGAGAGGTGGCGGTCAAAATTCAACACCCAGCATTACAAGAGTTCTCGACAGTCGACATCCGCACCGTTGCAGCATTGACACATGTGGTTTCCTATGTCTTTCCAGAGTTTGAGTTCACCTGGTTGAGCGACGAGATGCAGACCAGTCTGCCCAAGGAACTCAATTTTGACTTTGAGGCTGCCAACGCCGCCCGTGTCGCTGCCAACTTTGACAGTGCTCGCAAGGAAGGAAGCAAGTCGACCATCAAGATCCCCGATGTCATCTGGTCCCGCAAGCGAGTTCTCGTCATGGAATGTAAGAGTTTCTTGTAATTTCGAATGCATTAGCAATGGCACTACTAGTTCCCTATCTAACGATCGTTTGTGTTCTACTTGAATAGTCATGGAGGGATCAAGGATTGACAATCTTCAGTATTTGCGGGACCACAACATCAAAGTGTCAGAGGTCTCGAACGAGATGGCTCGTACCTTCTCCCAGATGATCTACAAGGATGGCTTTGTCCACTGTGACCCTCACCCTGGAAACTTGATGATCCGCCCTACACCTGCTGAATCTGCTTCGCCTCGCAACTTTGAGATTATTCTCCTGGACCACGGACTGTACCGCGAGCTCACACCCGAGTTCAGACTGGACTATGCTCACCTCTGGACCGCTATTATTGCCTCGGACGAGCAGGAGATCAAGTACAGGGCACTGAAACTGGGAGGCACAGATGCCTACCAGCTGTTCTCGTCGATCTTGACTGGTCGTGATTGGTCCGTTGTTCAGAACGCCGAGCTCAGCAAGAAGGCTCGCGCCAAGGATGAGCTGCTGAACTTGGCAGATGGTCCTGGAAGCATTGCTGATATCGCTAGCATCTTGGCCAAGGTCCCTCGCGACCTGCTTTTGCTCTTCAAGACCAACGACTTGCTTCGTGCGCTGGACGAGGATTTGGGCGCAGATGATGGCTCGCAGATGCGAACGTTTGCAGTGATGGGCCAGTACTGTGTCCAGGCAATCTACGAAGCCGAGAAGAGTGTTATCCAGTCCAGCTTGGCTGTGAGCAACAAGGCTACGACGGTGTCGTTCTTGGTCAAGACTCTTTCCTCTTGGTTCAAAGCGTACAGCTCGTACCTCCACACTATTATCTCACTGGACCTGTTTGTCTGGTGGATCGACGTTACCCAGTCCGACGCGCTCCTTTACAAGTTCCTCGTGCGCCTTGGATCCCTCCTTTTTTAATCACGTCTCATAGATTTCTTTCTTGCATACCACACCACATAGACTTAAAATATTAAAAAGCTCACTCTTTCCCTTCGTGTCCTTTTTTTCTGCAACGAACCACCACCACTCTCTCGACATGTCACAAACAACATCTAATGCAGGCCAGGGACTTGGCCAGGCAACAACCCTCGCATCCGGATTCCAGTTCCCTTCTATCCATAACTTTCCGCCATTCTACACGTAAGTGACAACTTTCAGTCGCCATTCAATGCACCCATGCTCAAAGTGATGCCTTTTAACCTCCCTCTTGACCTCCCTCTTGGCACTGTCGGTCTTTCCTTACCTTTCTTGACTTGCGCTGACCCCTTCCTTCTCTCAATGTTTCCATGTGCCCTAGGTTACAACCAACAGCTTCGACGTGGAAGAACCAGTCGGATCTCTGGGGCACAATTATTATGCGCTACTATAGACACCACCGACTCTATCAGTTGGATCTGGATGACTCTACCACCAACGACCAACTCTTCAACAACCAAAGGATAAACAGTAAAAACACGCTTACATGGAACCAGTTGGTGTATTGGTGGTTGCTTGGCGTACAGGACACTGACACAGTTACAACGGTTGTATCTTTCCACTTTTTTTTTCTAGGAGCGTTGAAGCCCGAGACGATCCAGGCCATCGTAGAGGAGATGGTCAAGAAAGGTAGCAAATGACTAAGGCCAATGCTACGCATTTACTTGCCCCATGGTATCCTTTGAACTTTTACTTACGCTCCTTATTGACACCCTTACCTGTCGTAATTAGGGGACGCGGAGTGGGATGCAACATCACGAAAGAGGAGAGCAATTATATACTGGCGGAAACCTGAAGACTGGGCCGCCATGATCTCGTCCTGGGTAAGGAAGCGCTGCCAACAGGAAACCAATGAAACTCTTAATGTGTTTAAAAGCCTTACTGACACCAAGCCCTCTTTCCTACACTAAACTAGGTGTTTGAGGCTGGCCTGAATAATTCGATCTTGACTTATTACGAGATTGCGCACGGTGAGAACTCGGAGGACCAAGAGTTTTACAACATTCACCCGACAGTGCTTCATAAGACCATGGATGTGCTTGTCAAGCGTGGTGTCGCTGCTACCTTCCAGGGCGACAACTTTGAAGACATGGGAGTCAAGTTCTTCAACGCCGGCGCATAGAAAAACAGATCTCGTTTTGAGATTTTTGAGGGACAGCAAAATAAAAACAAAAGAGGTTCTATAGATGTTTGGTAGCTTCTATTATTGTGTATTATTGTTTTGCCGGAAGCAAAGAAGAAGGATGCCTAGAGAGACAGTTCTGCGATCTGGGCGAGGAGATCATCCATTTTGTCAATCTTTTCGAGCTGTTCTGGCAACATGGTCTCGCCCTTGGCCTGACGCTCCTTCAATTGCTCGACCTGTCTCAGTTTCTTGTTCAGCGCTCGCAGTTTTTTCTCAGGGTCTACAGGGCCAGTCGCAGGGGCTTCCGTCGAGTCAGTAGCAGCAGCAGTGGTCGAGTCACTTGTTGTCGTTGAGGATTTAGGCGTATCGTTGTTGTTGGTGGCGGTTGCGGTAGGGTATCCTGCCAACTCTGCGGCAACGGCCTCCTCCTTGCGCTTGGCTTTCCTCTTGTCGTTCTTGAGCTGTGCCTTTGACTTTGGGGTGGTGTCGACAGGTGGAGGAGGGGGAGGAGGGGGAGTAGGGCGGACGGACTCTAGAACTCTGTTGGTGTATTTTGTAACGTCTTCTGGAGGGGTGTAACCTGGACGGACTTTGCGCTCTTTCCTGAATGTGCCGTCGGGACGGCGGGTCATTGGGATGACACGCTCGTCTTCCCGTTCTTGGATTCCGGAGATTGTCTTTGGTGTCAGGGCTGCCATTCGTCTTTATTTGTGTCTGTTTGATGGTGTCCTGTGTTTGAGAGAGAGGTTGTTCGAACGAAGGAAGAAAAGAAAATAAAGATAAATCAAATGCGTTTCTGTCCCAACAGTCACACACCTTGCGTCCTTCATAGAAAAAGGCGATGGGAGTGGAAATGGAACCATCACCTTTTTTTTTTTTTTTTTTTTTCTTCTTCAACCACGAACGGCCAACACGTAGACACATTCCTACAAAGTCAAAGATGGCAAGAGGACGTTTTATTTTACTTGAAGGATGCGACCGCGCCGGAAAATCGACCCAATGCGCTATGCTCGTCGCCGCCTTGAAAGAAAAAGGTCATTCCGTTGAGCTCTGCAAGTTTCCAGGTAAATAAAAAAACACCTTTGGTTCTAAGTCGCGTCTTGCTGTCCCTTTTACTCCGCATTATATGCACTGGATACCAAGCGGCTAATTGTCGAATATGCTGTGGTTCAGATAGGACTACGACGATTGGACAGATGATTCACGCTTACCTGACCAACGCCAAGGAGTTGGACGATAGAGCTATCCACCTACTCTTTTCAGCAAACCGCTGGGAGGCCATGTAAGTTGAGCCTCGTCAAGGAAGACATTTCATCAATAGAGGTAAACCATACAGTCAACATGCACATGAATGAAGGGTACTTATCAAATCAACATTTCATTTCTATCATATAGGCAATCTATGAAGCGTAAACTGAAGGGAGGGACGCACTTGGTTGTGGATCGCTACGCTTATTCAGGAGTTGCCTTTTCCACCGCCAAGGTACGCCTGTTCCTATCTTACATCACCTTTTCTTCCTGTCGTTTACATTTGCAACGCGGACGACTTATTTACAAGGCCAAGTCTATATCTTACTCTGACTCCTTCATAGGGCCTTGATTTGACTTGGTGCAAGAACCCTGATAAAGGATTGGTCCGACCAGATCTAACTTTCTTCTTGGATCTTCCTACAACCGAAGCCGAGAAACGCGGAGGGTTTGGCGAAGAGCGCTACGAGAACCGTGAGCTGCAGGAGCGAGTTCGGGAGGTGTTTTTACAGCTGAAGGGTAAAGAGTGGGTGATGATTGATGCTCGGGAAACGGTGCAGAGTATGCACCACAGGATCTTGAAGGAGGCCGAGGAAAACATCCGTGTTGGCGAGCTGGATGGCAGGTTTGCCGAGGAGGATGATGTCCTTTTTGAGGATATGTTCATGGACTGAGCTTGGAGCGAAGTGGAGGGATACTATAGTACGAAAGGTGGCCAAGGAAGAAAAGGTGGCGGAGTAGAGGACAAGAAGGTTTCAATTAGACATTATCAAACAGCAGTTGAGAAAAAAAAGAACATATTCTTGCAGACTTGCATCCCAGCGCACAGACCAAAGGAGTGATAAACCGGTCACATCAGTTGTGTCTTAGTGGCTTGGCGTGTTGTGCCTTTTTTTTTTTTTTTTTTTTTTTCTTGGAGCCTTAACCTCAAAGGCATTTTTTTATTTTTTTTAGCTACTCATCCCTTCCTTTCATCACCTCGCCCCCCCCTTCACTCATCCCTCCCCACTCTACATACATACATAATGCCTGCCCTCGAGACGATAACCGCCGATGTTGTTGACATCAAGAACGTGAAGGTACGCTCGCCTTCCCTTCTCCACACTTCGCTTCTACTACTCTTTCATCTACTTGACAACAACAAAGCTAACAACCTCTCTTTCACTTATTCACAATAGGAGGTTAAGGAGAAGAAGGAGAAGAAGGAGAAGAAGGAAAAGAAGGAGAAGAAGGAAAAGAAGGAGAAGAAGGAGAAGAAGACTCGCAAGGCCGAGTCTGACTCCGAGGAGGAGGTCAAGCCTGGTTTCAAGAAGGCCCGCATCGAGACCCCTTCCCCCGCCGAGACCCCCCGCGATACCACCCCTGAACTCGGTGCAGAGCAGGAGGCCCACGATGAGGTTCCCGAGAATTTGCGCTTGAGCACCTACAGAATCTCGCCTCCCACCGTCGCTGCCCTTGCTCTCCGTGGTATCAACGCCCTCTTCCCTATCCAGGCCGAGACCTTTGACTATATCTACAACGGAAACGATGTCCTCGGACGTGCCAGAACCGGTACCGGAAAGACCTTGGCTTTCGCTCTTCCCATGGTCGAGATCTTGCTCAAGGATAACGCCTCTCCCGGCCATGGCCGCTCCCCTCGTGTCCTCGTCCTCAGTACGTATCCCATCCTCAATTGCTCTTTTTCACTACCGGATTATTTTAAGATTGGAAAACTAACCGCTATTCTTTCCTCTGGTTCGAATCAACAGCCCCTACCCGTGATTTGGCTATTCAGGTCTCGAACGAGTTCACCAGCATTTCGCCCAACCTGAAGTCCATCTGCCTTTACGGTGGTACCCCCATCTACGAGCAGACCTCTGCCCTTCGTGGAGGTGTCGATGTCATCATTGGTACCCCTGGTCGTGTCTTGGATCACATCAACCGCGGCAACCTCCGTCTGGACTCCGTTCGCTTCGTCTGCTTGGATGAGGCTGATCAGATGTTGGACATTGGATTCGCCGATGACATGGAGCAGGTTCTTCAGCACGTTCAGACGCAGAAGGAGACCCGCGGTGCCTCGGCTCCCAAGCACCAGACCTTGCTCTTCTCCGCCACCGCCCCCGAGTGGATCAAGCGCACTGTCGAGAAGTACCTCGACCCCAAGTATGTCAACGTCGACTTGGTCGGAAACTCCCGTGTTAAGACGAACGAGAACATTCGCCATTACGCCATCCCCTCGACCTGGCAGTCGCGCAAGGACGTCATTGGAGATGTCGTCGCTGTCTATGGTGGTAACCGTGGTTTGACCGTCATTTTCGCCAACACCAAGGCCGAGGCCGATGAGCTTGCCTTGACCGACAAGCTCAGAGCCGATGCCAAGGTTCTTCACGGAGATATCCCCCAGGCCCAGCGTGAGCTCACCCTCCAGGGATTCCGTGAGGCCAAGGTCAAGTGCATCATTTGCACGGACGTCTTGGCTCGTGGTATCGATATTCCCATGGTCGATCTCGTTATCAACTGCCAGCCTCCCAAGGACGTCGAGACCTACGTCCATCGTTCCGGTCGTACTGGTCGTGCTGGCCGCAAGGGCGTCTGTGTCACCTTCTTCAAGGCCCAGGAGGAGTACATGATCCAGAACATCCAGCGTCGTGCCGGTATGGAGATGGTCAAGGCTGGTCCCCCCCAGCCCCAGGACATTATCGCTGCCACTGCCCAGGATGCTGCTGACATTGTTGGCAAGGTCGTCAAGAACGTCATCCCCATGTTCAGGCCCATCGCCGAGTCCATGATTGCCGAGACCTTCAACGGTGATGCTACCGAGGCCTTGGCTGCTGCTCTCGCCCACATCTCTGGATACGGTGCCGGTGTTCGTGCCCGTTCGCTCATGTCGGCTACCGAGGGTTACACTACCTTGATCTTCCGTCTCTCGCACGAGATCCAGCACTCTGGATATGTCCGCAACATTTTGACCCGCAACTTCCCCAAGCTGGGCTATGAGGATGTCAAGGGCATGAGAATGACCAAGGACATGACCTCTGTCGTTTTCGATGTCGTCTCTGAGAAGCTCGAGGTCGATGACAACAACAACATCCTCCTTGCCGGAACCAAGTGGGCCGATCTCGACAACATCAAGTTGGAGGTCGCCAAGACTCTTCCTGAGCTCGAGCAGCGCATGAACGACAACCGTGGAGGTAGCGGTGGCGGACGTGGCGGCTATGGCGGCGGACGTGGCGGTGGACGCGGTGGTTTCCGTGGTGGTCGCGGTGGCGGCGGTGGAGGATTCCGTGGAGGCCGCGGTGGTCGTCGCTAAAGACGATACGTTTTGGTTCCTTTCGTTGTTGTTCAGTTATTTTTATTTCCGCATTTCACACTATGTACCATAATCCTTCATCTCTACTACATTATTCCCTTTTCATCATCTGCATTAAAAACAAACAAGCATAGACTACTCTCATGATATCGCTCACAAGAATGCATGAATGGTGTTGGGATGTGCGCCAGTTTCAAAAAAGGCGATTTAGCGTGATTGTGACTTTTGGGAGTTTTCACCCTTAAGTGAATAGAGAAACTGCAAAACAATACGGCTCGAGTCGCAACGGTTGATCTTCTCATCCACACCCTGATCGACCTCGACATTGCCCTCGCATCATCTTCTCATTGTAGTGCCACGTCCTCACCTCCCCACTCTTCTTTAACGCCCCTTCTCAGTTCGCATCGCCTGCACCATATTTAAAGTCAGCAGGATCACCACTAAACACCTTTCATTCACGATGGCCTCACACAAGATCTGCACTCGCTTCCTCACTCAAGCACGGTCAAGACCCACCCTTGCAAGACGTCACCAGTCGACCTTCAGCTTCTTCTCACGCAGCCAGGACTCTATCCCTTCGCCCCTCTTGACCGATGCATCCACATCCAAGGCAGCAGCCGACAAGGACTCTGATGCCAAAATTCTCGCCTCTCAGTTCCCACAATATCCTCATGCCCTCAAGACATCCCCCTCTTACGCCAACGCCGCCCCACTTTTGACCGCCATTCAGGGCAAGGACCAGGATACCGCATGGATGGTCTACTCTGTGTTAAGCCGCGCCGGCCAGCTGTCGTCTCTTCTTCCCATTCACCACACACTCCTTCTCCAGAGCATTCGGCCCGAAACCCCTATCAGATTCACGAGGCGCGAGGCGGCCACATTGATAGAGCGATTCGAGCAAGTTTGGGCGGGGATGTTGCATTGTCATATTCAGCCCAACATGAACGACTACACAGCCCGTCTGGAACTCTTTGTTGGTACCAGACAGTACCACTTGGTCGACTCGACATGGACAGAGATGCGGGAAAAGGCGGTTCATGGCACCAATGCGGTTGCTGCTGCCGGCTCGAGCTCGGGCAACGGACCTGTGATCCAGCCAACACTACACACCTACAACTTGATCATGCAGTCGTGCGTTCCCAGGAAGAACATTGGACTGGCAATGGAGACGATCAATGACATGAGGAGGGCAGGTGTCAAACCCGACACCATGACCTGGGACTTTATCCTCCAGATCCATACCGCCATGAAGAACTGGCAGGCTGTCGAGTCGACTTTCCGCACCAACTTTATCGCAACATCGATGGGCGCTTCAGGATCTCAACACAACCAGAACAGCTTTTCGGAAGAGTCGATGGTCATTCCTCTCGGTCAACGCGCCAAGTCTTTGCATGGAGGAGCGCTCACACCAAAGTCCAACAAGTCTACCAAGGTCGGCCACAAGGAGAAGCTCGTCCCATCACTCCAGAATATCCACACCCTCTTTTCGTACTACGCCTATACCCAGGATCTGGAGGACCTTCGGGCCATGTTTGACAGCCACGTGCGACTCTTTGGTCTCGTCCCCACCACACGAACATACAACGAGATGATCAAGTTTGCCTTCCTTGCCAGGCGCGATGGCGATGCTATGGATCTCTTTAGAGAGCTGGTGCAGATCGGACAGAATTTGGAGAGGGTCAAGAGCAGTAATAGCAACGGACAAGTGCAGGAGAGCGTCGAGTTGAGTGGAGAGTCTGCACATACAGCAACACCCACAGCAGCAGGACAAGTCTGCGGACCAGACTTTGACACGTTCAAGATCCTGATCAACAACGAGTTTATTGCTTCGAGGAACCGGTGGGGTCGTGCAGTCAAGTGGATCAAGATTATGCAGGAGGGCTACAACATCGAGCCAAGCGATCCCATGTTCAAGAGAACTTTGGCGGCGATGAAGCGGAGACGAGTGGGTGAGGCGGAGATCCAGGCTCTCCAGGAGAATTGGGATCTCGTCCGTGCTCGTCGCAGTGACCGTGCATCACAGAGTGCTCGTAGCCAGGTCGAGGAAGACGAAGAGTTGGCAGTGTCGAGCCATTAATTGTATTATCAATAAAAATGAAAAAGAATGTCAATCACTTCGCCACTTTGTAGCATCAGATTTTAAACTCCGCTGACGGTGTGTATTTTAGCGGGCAGGGAACAAGACTTTGATCGACCTTTTTCTTACTCTTTCAGATCTTTCATGTAAGGGTCACGTGCTGGACCCATTCTCATTCAAGGATCCATCGACCAGCCCTATCCGTCAGAGGCATCCGTCAATGCATCTATCCATCCGAACGACCATCGACGATACTTCTGGACCCAGCCGTTATCGCCAATTGCCCGGAAACCATGTCGGGAGATAATCGTCATTTTTTCAACCACTCTGGGAGAGATGAACCTTTGATGGTGACTTGGACTCTATGGGAATAGCCCGCCAAAGACTATTGAAACGGGACAACACACAGGACGAGTCAATGATAAAAACCAACTGTGGAATCAACAGCTCACCAAGAACCAACTTCTATTCTCCAAAAAAAACACGAAATAATACAACAGCATGCCACCAAAGCTGGACCCCAACGAGATCAAGATCATCTACCTCCGTGCCACCGGAGGAGAGGTCGGAGCTTCCTCCGCTCTTGCCCCCAAGATCGGTCCTCTCGGTCTTTCGCCCAAGAAGGTCGGTGAAGATATCGCCAAGGCCACCCAGGACTGGAAGGGTCTCCGTGTCACTGTTCAGTTGACCATCCAGAACCGTCAGGCTGCCGTCTCGGTCGTCCCCTCGGCTTCGTCCCTTGTCATCAAGGCCCTTAAGGAGGCCCCCCGTGACCGCAAGAAGGAGAAGAACATCAAGCACAACGGCAACATCTCCCTCGATGATGTTATCGAGATTGCCCGCATCATGCGCCACAAGTCCTTGGCCCGTGAGCTCTCCGGAACCGTCAAGGAGATCCTCGGAACTGCCTTCTCGGTCGGATGCACCGTTGATGGTCAGAACCCCAAGGACCTCGGTGACTCCATCGATGCCGGTGAGGTCGAGATCCCTGTAAGTTTTCTTTGCTTCTTTTACGGCTTCAATTTGCAATGCTTTATTGTCTACCGCGTCTTTTTGTTCCTTGACACTAACTCGTCTCTCTGTTCTTTATTATTATTATAGGAGGCTTAAATACCTTGCGTTTGACTACCATCCGTAAAACAAATAAAGCTGTAAAGGCATTTACAAATAACTGCTGCGTGACAACGCGCTACCAATACTATCAGGAAGAACATCACGAAGTCTGGACGCGTTTTTCGTGAGCAACGCTTTAGCATAGATAGCACTGGAAGGCTTCGCTTTTGTGTCACTTGGAAGTTACTTGAACGCGGAGTGTTTTGACCTTTCATTATTATCAATTACCGATGTCCAGAAGGGTGCCACTGTATATGAAAGGGAGCATTCTAGTGTATTCGCCCTGGAGCCATTCAAAAGTCACGTGTGCAAGGCATTCGCGATGCGTACATATTTTTCTTGCATCAACTTTCAGCCTTTACTTCTCCCACACTTTCCCGATGTCGTTTCAAAGGAATCAGCGGCTCCTCCAGACCTTGACCAACGGTCTCTCCCATGAACAAACACACAGCTTCGCCTTTTTCCCGACCGGCGCCCTCAGGAACCTATTCTCGATCAGCAATGTAACGCGACGATTCTACACCCCATCCTTCACAACATCGCAACTTCAACACATCTCCACAGGCGACAGCAGCAGCAACGCCAGCCTCACCCAGAACGACTCTGCAAGGTTGGAGGATATCGAGAAGCGCATCAGACCATCAAGGCCTACCCGCGGACATTACCACCTGTTGAGTCTGAAGCGCCCCCGATGGACAGACGAGGAAAAGGATATGCTGCTGAAGTTTGTCCGCCAAGGATACTCTTCCTACGACGTCCACACCCATTTCCCCCTCCGATCGATCTGCTCTCTCGACACTCGAATCGCACAACTTCGCACGGAGGAACAGAAGAAGGGTACCATCGTCAAGAAGCCACGGCTCAGCACTCAAAAGTCGGCATGGGGCATCAAGGAGGATGAGTGGTTGTTAAAGCGACTGGAGGAATATGGATTCAAGAACCACGAAGAGATTGATGTGTCCTGGCCCGAGATTGCGAATGGGACTGTGAATGGCAAGAAGTTGGGACGGACTGCGACGTCGTGCAAGAGGCGGTGGGCTATCATCGATCCTTCAAGTGAGAGGCTGCACGGAGTTTGGTCCAAGGAGGAGCTCGGGAGACTGGAGAAGGCCGTTCGATCTCAATTGCCAGATCTAGCGAGCGTGGCTGCAGAGACGAAAGCCGATTCGACCGTGGCACTCAACAAGCTCGGACTGCCCCTCCATGGGGACGATATGATGACGATGGACTGGGACGAGGTATCAAAGGTTGTTGTGACACGATCTGGAGTGCAGTGTCGGAGTCACGCGTACAAGACCTTGGCGAGCGGCGTGGAGGGCAAATGGAACGAGTTTGAAACCGAGCGACTTGTGAAGGGCGTTGATGACTACGGCCATGACTGGCACAGGGTCGCGGCAGTTATTGGAACCCGGTCGGCTTTCCAGACCCGGCAAAAGTACTTTCTTATGGTGGCCAAGAGCAAGGCTAAGCAGGAGGAGCAACAGAAGCAGTAGCAGTAGTCATGTTTTGATTTGCTAATTTAACACAAGCAGTCACCACACTTCGTCTTTTTTTTTTTTTTTTTTCATGCCTGAGTTTTATACGCTCAACTCTCTCTCTCTGTCCTTTCTCCTTAACCACAACCAACCAACCACTCGCACTGAAACAATGGAAGGACAGACGCCTGCAAAGTTGTCACTCGACTCGCTCATGTCAACAGTGTTGCCATCACTCGACGCCAACACCCCCTCAGTGAATGCATCAAAAAAGTTCAAACGTGTTCGTCCAACAGCCTCTACTCAACCTGCACCTTCTTCCGCAGGAGCAGCCGCGGTGACGACGCCACACGTTCCAAAGAACGTGCTGTCAGATATCGCAGCAGCCGCACAAGCGGCCTTTACGGCGCCAACATCTTTTACGCCCGCACCAACAACAGCCGCCATCAACGAGAACCAGACCAACACCAACAATCTTAGTAATAGTGCTAAGAAGCGGAATAGGAAACTCAAGAGGAAAAACAACAGCAACAATCAAGGCGGCCCAACAGGCTCGATTCCCGCACCCTCAGAAACAAAAAAAAACCAAGCAGGGCCACCATCAAACCAGAAGCAAGGAGCAAAGAGAAAAAACAATGTCAACGCTAATCTGGGCAAGGTAAGAACGCCTTTTTTTTGGATCGCATACAAGGATGCCTAAAGTCCGTATTCATGATACTAATGGTATCGACAATGCTTATTTTGTAATTGAATAGAATTACAAAAGGTCGAAGTACGACCCACAGATGATTGCACGGAATCTGGATGCTCAACCTGAACTCGTCGGGGTGTCCAAGGACGACGATTTTTCGGAACTCCTGATTCAACATGTCACACATACCAACAAGATGCTTCAACGTGACCTCCAAGAACAAAGCAGGAACATGTTGGCGGAGCAAAAGCGGCAGGCGGAACTCTTGGCCGCCCAGGTAGCAGGACTGACTGCGCCTGCCGACACTGCCGCTGCACCTGCCGACACTGCCGCTGCACCCTCAACAACCCCCACCCCCAGGCAGGACCAGCAGCACAGGCATCAACATAATATCAACAATCAAAAATCAGCCCTTCAAAACAAAAACAACCAGGGCAACAACAGTAACAATGGACAACCTCATCAGAAGCGCCAGCAGACACCCTTTGTGCCCAAGAAGGATTGCATGTACTTTTTGCAAGGCGAATGTCGAAAGGTACGTCTTAGTTTCATGCTTGATCCGCATCATTGTGTTTTATTGTTGAAAGGTATTTATTTTTGGCGAGTCAGGAATCTAACTGTTCTTGCACGTTTGTCCATTCGCTTGTTTTAAACCTTGTTAGGCGGTTTGCACGTTCAAGCACGATATTGAAGCTCAACAGGCAGCTATGGCAGCCAAGGAAGCAGACTCGACGATCATGCGAGAAGCGAGCAGGAAGGCGCGTGGAGTATGTAACTTTGAGAAGGTTGGCTCCTGTGCCAAGGGAGACATGTGCCCGTTCTCCCACGATCTCAGCGAAGAACCCTGCACGTACTACCATCTTCGAGGCATTTGTGAGCGAGGAGATAACTGTCGATTCGGTCACACACCCATCGCGCCCGAGCGGTTGCGCAAACTGCGCGAAGACCTGGAGGTCAAGTTGAGGGAGAAGAACGAAATGCAGGCTATGGCTAATGCCAACTTTATACCGAATGCCAATGCTACCATTAACCCGCCAGGCGCAGTTGTTGCGCCGCCTGCGTTTCAGATGGGGGTTGTTAGCCATGGCACCCAAGGACTCGCGCAGATTAACCCCCAAGGATACACTCCAGGACACCCTCAGCTTGGCCCCCAAGGATACACCCCAGGACACCCTCAGCTTGGCCCTCAAGGATACATCCAGCACGGACCATGATCCACCCTTGCTGTCAAATAAAAACTCGCATTTGCATTCAGAAATTCATTTTAGTGGCGCCCTTTTTTTAATTTTCAGCCACAACATGGGTATTTCACATCATCCATTTCTGCATTTCGACGTCCATCCCATTTTGTTTGTTGTTCATCCTTCACTCTTTACACCTTTCCCTTTTGTAATCTCATAAGCGAAACTCAATGCATTGATGAAGTTTTCCTTAGACCTCCCATACTTCTGCCTCTTCATCCTCTCACTATGGCTTTCAGGGACGCTCTTCGAAGAACTCTTACGCTGTCGACTGGTCGGTGAACTCCTCATCGGACTCCTCTTTGGGAACCTAAGCCCTGGCACGCTCTTACCGACCGACAAGACTTTACTCATTCTTGCTGGAGAGGTCGGGGTTCTGGGATTAGTCTTTGAGGCCGGATTGGGGACTGATGTCCGGCGGGTTGTGAAGGCTGGACCGAGAGCGGCGCTTGTTGCTGGTGTGGGGATTGTAGTCCCGTTGGCGACTGGGTTTGGGTTCATGTATGGAGTTTCGAAGCTGAGGCATATCCAGGAGCTAGAGGGGGGTGTAGATTCGGGAAAGAGAGAGTTGTCTGATGTTGTGATTGAGGCTGTTGCGTCTGGTGCGTCGTTGGCCTCGACGTCGATTGCGATTGCGGTGACTATGATGAAGCAACAAGGGATTCTGGATACGGCGATCGGGACGCTTATTACGACGGCGGCGATGCTGGATGATGTTGTGAGTCTTATCCTGTTAGGTATTGTCTCGAGTATTGGCGGATCTGGATCGGGGATTCGGCCTATGACCGTGATTCAGCCGTTGCTTGCGAGTTTTGGGATCATTCTTGTGGGTGTTGGTGGATGTGCTGCTCTTTCGAGGGTCAAGTCCAGGAAGGCATCGTCTATGGATGGCGATACAGAGATAGTGGATGCTCAGAGTGTGGCCAAGAGGGTGGGTGACACCGGGATTCACTCTGAGAAAAGGTTGATGAGCCGCCGCCACCGCAACGACATCAGGACTCGAATCGCGGTCTTTTATACCCGGTTCGCATCTACAATCAAGCTAGCAGGGATGCTCATCGCCGGGTTTTCATACAGCATCCTGGCAGAATACCTGGGCAGCTCACGTCTTTTGGGTGCCTTTGTTGCCGGCGTCTTTTTCTCAGCTTTTGAAGACCTCAAGCAAATGTACGAGGAGCAGATTACTGACAAGGTCCAACCAGCGATGAGCGCCATCTTCTTTGCGACCATCGGGTTCGCGATCCCGTTGACCAAGATCTTGGAGCCGGCCTTGTTTGGGTGGGGGATTGTCTACGCTGTGATCGCGTCGCTTTCGAAACTGGTGACCGTGATTATCGTCCCCGCACGGGTATCTGAGGAGAAGGAGGAGGAGGAAGAGAGTGGCAATAGAGGAGGACGATATGGCGCTAGGTGGATGGTCGGTGCAGCGATGATTGCTCGAGGAGAACTTGGGCTGTTGATGGTGCAGCAGGCGCAGGCGCAGGGTGTTATGAGTCAGACGAGTATGGTTATCACGACCTGGTCCATCGTCCTTTCGACTCTTGTTGGCGTTGGTGCATTCAGCTTTGTCATGAAGTAGAAGTCCTAGTCAAATAACAAACACAGCTGGAAATACCATTATTGTTTATTGAATAAATCGAAAACTGGCACAAAGATACAAATGTAGAAGTGCATAGCAAACTCAGGGACAACCCATGGAACTTAGATAGCATCAATGGAAGAAAAAGGATGAAAGGCCTCAAACATGCCCTTCCACTCCTCCATCGCCATAACCGTCTTCTCGACCTTCTTGATCGGGCCCTCCTCATCCAATTTAAGCCCCAACCCTTCAAACAACCGAATCCAATGCAAAAGGGTCAAATCTGGGTAGGTCAACCTATCCCCCCAGTAATGACCATTGTTCCCATTCTTCATCAACCAGCGTTCTTGGGTTGCAATGAACAGAGGGAGGGTTTTGGTGTTGAAGACGGAGGAAGGGTCGGCGATAGATTCGTGGATGGGAGTTTTGGGGACGAAACAGTTGTTGTAGAGGGAGAAGTAGATGTTGAGGGATATTGATTTTAAGGTGGCGGATTCTTCGGGTGTGGTGCCGAGCCAGCCAAACTTCTCGGCCAGGTAGTGCTAAAAGGTGAGGGTTTGCGTTTGGGTGATTTTGTGCGAGGAGCCAGAAAAAAAAAGGGAGTTAACTATGCTGCTGCGCAGTGTGCTTTACGCGTTTGCAGGTTTCTTGTAAGGTGGACCTACTTCGATGGCAAGCGACTCGCCCAGTTCGAGGGTAGTCCCGTCGGCCTTGGTTTCGATCAAGACGGGGACTTGGCCAAAGGGGAGGGCGGGACGATCGGCGGCGACGTCTTCAGCTGTGATAACCTTGTTAATGTACTTGACGCCCTTCAAGTGAAGCATGATACGAATCGTGACTATTTCGGTGAAGAAGGAAAAATGGGTTACGAGGAAGCGGAGGGTAAGTTATAGTATGGAGGGGCCACTGGGTAATGACAGTTGTTGATGAAGGCGGGTGATAGGGAAGGAGGCTGTGGTTACCGGCGCGGCCCATGGCTTTCATGTAATGAAGGACAAACGTCGAGTCATTGTTAGTTAATTGCGCGGTCATGGTGGGATTGAGGAAGATGAGGGTGGTTGTTGTTGCTGCTGGTTGTTGTTTTCTTCTTGCTGCTTTGGTTGGCGATTGCAAAAGAAGAGGAACGTCGTTCGTCTTTTATAGTGAAATGGTGCAATGAAAGAAATATGAAGGCATAGCTGGAAAACCGTCCAAAATGGCGTGAAATGATCAACTGGAAAGGAGCAGAGCAATAGCATGAAAGATGCCGACTGGCGTTTCCAGTTTACGCGTGGTGGATTCAATCCAGGCCCAGGCACTATTGAACAGTCTGAACATACTCAAAGGTTAGTGGCGTCTCCTAAAATTGAATTATTAAGCAAACAAAGAACGACGATATGCCACGTTGATGCCAATAGAAACCAAGGCCCATGCAGCCTTCGACTCTTGGGTCTCTATAGTTATCGAAGAGGAGCCTTTAGCTCATCAATTAATCGGCAAGCAGGCATAACCCCTGGCATTGCAACCAAGGCCTTGCTGAAGTTGCTTAATGACAATGCTGGACCCAATGGAAATTGGCCAACGGAACGCGCGCCCTAGATTTTTTAGGCGTCTGCGCAGCACCCTTATTTTTCTATATATATATATATAGACATACGCGCGCTTGTACAACTATCGTTTTTATTCTGCTGCTCTATCTACCACCTGCTGCCCTATTTCAGATCTCCCGCTGTCCGTCATTTTAGCAGTTCGGGCACCAAATTGGACAGCGCGCTTCCAATGGGAGCTTGCGCGGTCAAAGCCTAGTTCACGGGCAACATGCCGCAGCAGAATTTTTTCGCCGACTCCGCGCGGGTACCTAAGATCGACTTTGAGATCCACTCGCAGTTTGCTCAGGAACTGGACTACGTTTGTGCTTAGGAATGGGTAGCGTGCCTCTTTGCCGTGGTCAGATATGATTCTATCATCTCGGCCTATGCAGATGTTGACAGATAAGTTAGGATGACATCTCAAAACGACGCTGACAGAGTTTTGGCTGCGCAGGAAGTGCTGAAGGGATGACTTACCGAGGTTACGGGTTGATATCCTGTTAAGGTCGAGTTGAAGTTCATGGATGAGTCCCTCCCAACCCGCTGCCGTGAACTGGTCCTTGTGACGAGAGTACCCGCCGAGTTGTTCATCCGCTCCAAGTCCTGACAAGAGTACTTTTGCTTGGCTCGTGTAAGCTTCCAGCTCACCCTGGTCATTCTTGATATATCCGATCCCACGCGAAGCGAACCAGAATGCCATAGCAATACTCTACAAATCAAATCGTGCGTAGTGTTAGACACCTTGGCGCAATACAGTATTGCCCATCAGATACACGAAAAAACGCATCTCATTACCAGGTCCATGACGGTTTCAAGAGGGGCTATCCGCTCTAAGATCTCGGATCGCTGCGCCATGGCCTCCTCAAATGGGACATTCACCTCGACAAAGTTCCAGTGTCTCCGGGGGGATATCTTTCTCAGTTCAGCAAGACTCTCATATCCTGTCGTCCGATCAGGTACATTGAATCGTGTGTCGGGCTTTGCTGGTTTTGCGTACTCATTATTGGCCCTTTCGCCGCCGACTGGTCCTGAGGATTCTACAGCACCTTGCTTCTTCTTGAGACGCTTTTGCGCTAGAGCTTCCTCTGCAGCCTTGGCCTTGACAGAACGAGGGTTTTCGAATCCGACATTCAGTAGATCAATCGCCTCGCCTTCGGGGAGAAATTTGTCTGCCAATGCTGCCAGACAGAGGCAGTCCAAACCACCCGAGAACAAAATGCCCACACGAGCATCATGTACCAGCCTAATGGGGTTGGAATATACGTGTAAATATCCTATACTTTCTATGAAGATCTTTAGTTCAATCATGACGATCTCGAGGAGTGCGCTTACCCAGTTCTGGGGATGTCCTGTACTCTTCTTCTGACAGAGTCGCCCAGGACTTCAATCATTCCAGTGATCGCCTCCTTCATGTCCTCTGTGATTGGAGGCACCACATTAGGGTGCGCCTGGTCAAACTTGACGCCGTCTGCAAATGGCGCTGAAAGTTCCGAATCCTGAGGAATGGCGCTGTTCACTCTCCCGAATGGCAATGTCTAAGCAATGTCGGTGGTACAGCGTTAGAAAAAGATCCTAAGTGCGCTATCAACTAGCACTACCATTGGTAAACCACGAGTGAGACGTACCATTGTGCCTGGTTCATTGGCGCTAGATGTCTGAGCCGGAACCCATGGATGCTTAGTGATGACCTTTGGGCTATTAGAGACAAGCGACAGGCTGTAGATTCCATCCGCAGGAACCTCTTCCAATCGCAATAGCTCGCTGCGGAAGGCGCTGTATCCAGTCGATGTGAGAATGAAGGGTAATTCGATTCTCGACTCTACCTGATCAGACTTGTGCCACAGAAGCGAGCGTCGACCCAGACAGTCGCGACCGAAGTACACTGATTGAGAATGCGCCTAAGAGATATATTAGATAATCAAAAACATTAGTCTGATGGTCCTGATTCTCGCATATGACAAGGCCAGTGGTTGTCGATGATATGCCACAGTCCTTACATGAAAGTAGACGAACGCGTAAGGTCCTTCAATCTTGGCCATGAGGTTCAAGAAATCATGTCTATGATCATGTGGTCCGTCACGGCACCTAGCAGAAATCGCCTCCAATTGATCCATGAGCACCCTGCCGTCGTTTTCGTGGTGATCCACAGCAATGCCGTCAAAGATCTCGCCGTTCCAGATGAGAACATTTCCTGTAGAGGACACATGGGGCTGACGAGTGACTTGATCTCCGCGCAGATGAAGAACGGCACCATAGAAAGTCATATCAATGTTGCTGCTCCATGTAGGGTCCAGGCTATCGTTTCTCGGCTGACTCAGGGCGACATTGTGAGAATCCTGCGCACTAGGTCCTAGGGTGAAATTGAAACCAAATTATTTAGGATACAGGGGATCTCCGGGATTGCAGGTTCTGATAAATGAAGGCTAAGAATGTGAGCTGGACGGGGGTGGTGGATACCTCGCCTGGAATTCAGCTCCTGGAGGGTGGACCAAGTAGGTGCAAAGTTCTCTGTGGGTTCGACATTCCTGTCCTGGATGCTGAAGAGGATGCCGCACATGTTGTCAGAGAGAGAGAGTACTTTCCAATAACAACGTGAGGTTAGTTAGGGAGAGGAATTTCACTGCGGGCACAAGCCACTCTCTCTCCCTTTCTTCTTTTCCAGGTCCATTGGGCTCCAAACTACAGTTGTTGAAAAATATGCAGCCGCTGTTCTGTCTGGACCCCCTCCTCTTCCTTCGTCAATACCCCCTCTCCACTCTTCCTCTTTTTTGCTGTCATCAGTCACCTCATCAACACCATCTGCAGTTATCCAAAAAAGTAATCATCCACCATCACAAGGAGAAGATGGCGACGTGGCTCTCGAACTACCTAGGCAGTCTCGGACTAGGCATGGACTTTGAGCCCTACATCACCGGCGTCCTCTACGACCAGAATCTCTCCGAGGAGGACAAGTCCGCCACCATCTACGGATGTCTCGAGGAGAGCTGCGATCTGGTGAGTAAACCTTGCTCGTTCATGGATTCCGCGATCGCGATAACTCATCGACTACTAGTTTACCAAAAAAGTACATCACACATATCCCACTGTACCATTAGTTCAAACTAACCATGGGCCTGATACGTTGTCTACTCTTTTTAAAACTTTCCCTTTACACAGAAAAACATGAACCTCCAGGACGCCGTAGCTGAGCTGTTTGCTCAGTATTCCCAAGGAGGTCTCTTCTGGTTAGAAGCTCCTCTGTATGCATACCCAAGTTCGGCCCTAGACATCCAATATCCAACAACATCATCAACAACAACAACAACAGCTGGCAGCTCGCGCCCTATCGCAATTGTACGACCTGCCGAAGATTTCGAGTCAAGCGAGTCATCTGCCAGCACAACCGGTGGTCAAGCGAGCCAAGTGGGACCAGAGGGCTGGGCAAGAATCGACGACGACGAGGATTCATCGGCACAGGGACCCATTACAGTCAGCGGCCAGTTCAATGGCGCTCCTCGGGATGCCCTCGACCCATTCGACGACGACGAGTTCAACCCATTTGCACCGCCCAGCGCTTCAGATGCAGAGGTTATCAACGAAGCACGCAATATCTCTTATCCCCCGCCCATTTTTTATTCCACCGAGGAAGACCCTACCGACGACGAGACTGCGTCTCAACTGGACCTGGACCAGGACATGTCGCCGCTGGAGATGCTTCAGCTCATTATCGGAGACCTCAGTCCTGAGAAGATCGAGATGGCGTTCTCGAAGTCAGCATACGACTTTGAAAACACTTTGGAGTTGCTAATGGCCGAAAAGACCAAACAACCTGCACCTCCCGTGCCTGTACCTATGGGCGACGTCCGTTCGACTCTGACCTGCCGGCATTTCTTGCAAGGAAACTGCTTCCGACGAGACTGCTGGTTCAGCCATGACCTCGACTCGATGATCTGCAAGTTCTGGTAAGCGAATAGATATCTTTTTGGGACGATCGACACAAAAGAACGCCCTGACAGTTGGTAATTTGGGCGCTAATAGCCTCCACTTGGCTTTGGTTATGTAGGCTGAAGGGTCAGTGCCTGAAAGGCGACACTTGCGAGTTCAACCACCATCTGGAGACAAGCAGAAGCTTTGATTCCCCTGCACCGGTGCCAAAGCAACTGCCACCTGTGATGGACGACTTTGATTTCCCATCGTTGGCTGCCAGCACCTCGACCAAGAGCAAAGCTTCAGCTTGGGGTCGCAAATCAAACGGATCAAAGGTCTCGCAGAAATCCTCCAAAGCCAGCAAGGACACCAATAACAAGGCCAAGAATGGCACGAATGGCGCACTCGGCGACAAGGACACTGTCGACGAATTGGCGACGGCTCTAGACGATAAGATCAAAGTGACATCCCCTCCGCTTTTGTCCAAACCCTTGATCTCTTATTCCGCTACAGCCGCCGCGGCAGCATCGAGACCGCTTACGCCCATGCATAAGTCTGCTACCCAGAGCAGGAGCGTAGGGGAAGAACGCAGGTCATTCGCTCTGCTGAAGGCGCCTGACACTCTCCCGTGGCTCGAGTCTGGATCACCCCTTCAGGAGACGTACCTCAAGGCGCGCGCTCAGGCGATCGAGTATGCAAAGGCCCGTAACAACTGCTTCGAGATGGCCAAGGCGGCGTATAATCGAAACGACGGCAAGGGAGCGGCCAAGTATTCGACCCAGGGACGTGATTACAACGACCTGATGATGGCGACACACCGGGAGGCCAGTCGCGAGATTTTCGAATCCAGGAACGGAGGCGTGGTCAAGAGCGTCACCCAGGGCGAGACATGGATCGATCTCCATGGACTGCATGTGGATGAGTCATTGGTCTTTTTGGATGAGTTTATGGAGAAGTTGGAGAAGGAGGTTTACACGGGCACGGTGTACATTGTCACAGGTACTGGCAATCATTCTGCCAACCTGCGCGCCAAGCTCAAACCGGCCATTATCGACTGGCTAGAGAGTTGGGGATATAACTGGAGGGAGATGACGATGGATAAAGTCCACGGCGGTCTCTTGGCTGTCCAGGTCATCAAAGGGAAGGCATAACCCTTGCTCACAATAAAAAAAAAATGGTAAAAATAACTAGGTGGTTAGTGGTGCTAATGATGGTGACAATTTTTTATTATTAATGGTATTATTGTTTTCACCATCCCCTGTCGTTGTTGCTGATATCGACGCCGTTTTCTGCAAACCAGCCCATTGTATTCTGGGAGGAGGTCCCTAATGATGATCCCTGGGTGTGGCGGGGTAAAGGATTTCGGACATTCATTTCTGTGCTGTTCTGTCCTGTAAACGATGCCCTCCTTGAGTTGCGGCCATGAGCATTGCTGTCGTCGTTATCGATTCCGCGCTCCATGTCACTCATATCATCATCGTCATAGTCGTCCTCGTCGTCCAAGAAGTCAGACTCGTCAGAATCCGATCCGTAATCTGCGCGTCCTGACCCTCCTCCTACTGCAAGATTGATCCCAGACCTGGAGAGCGAGTGAAGGTGATGCGATGATCGTTCTCCGCCATTTCCAACCAGCGCCTGATCTTCCAATCCATCATCCTCTTCATCCTGATACCCACTTATCGAGAACCCAACCGCCCCACCAACAAATTCAGATCCCGAAGAAGTCAAATCAATGGCCGGCACATTATCCTGTCCCAGTTCAGCAATCCCGCCCGAAGAGCCTGATCTGGCCAAGAGGTGTCGTTGAAGGTAGTTATCACGTCCAGAACCAAGTCCCTCGACAGATCTCATGGAAGCCCGACTCTGTCTCAGAGAAGCGCGTCTCTTTTTGCGTCTCTCGATCCGGATTCCTTCGCTGGCCGCAATCTCCCGCTTGGCAACTGTCCAGACATAGGCACCGACTGCGAATCCAATGATGATGCTGATCACCATAAAGACAATCTTCAAGTTGCGACCATGGGTATCGCCGTTGACTGGAGTGGTTGGTGGCAGAGATCCGTCAGGGTTGGTGGTTTCGCCTTCAGGTGTGGTAATAGGAGCCAGGGAGGATAGGGTCGATCCGATATAGACATGTAGCGCCAATTTTGTGAGCGAGAGGGCTGTGGCGAGGGCGAACGTTGAGAGGGGGATATGAGTCGCTGAAAGGAGCGCGTTCATGACGTTGAATGGGTATGGCGCCAATCGAATCAGGACCATCAACTAAGAAACAGGGGATAGAGAGAGAGAGACGTTAGGCAAATGGGCGTTTACAATTATGGTGCTGTATCCATCCCTAGTACATCCTTTCCTCTTACTCTCACCTAAAGGCTGTTCGTTGACTATTTAAAAGTGCCAGTACATGTGCATTTAATTCCTTACCTTGAACCCCCGCTTTTCAACAGCCTTGACGACAGATTTCATGCTTTGCTTCTTGGCCATGAGCGCCCTAACTTGGACCTTGAACCACCGACGGCAGAGGTAGAAGCAAGCAATGGATCCCAAGAGAGCAGATGTGTATGCGATAAAGAGGCCAAGTCCGAACCCATACACATACCCTATTGTTCATTCATCAAGAACCACATTTGTATCGACGCAAGGGGTGGCGACGAGAATTTGGACAGGTGGGTCGAGAAATGTTCGTCGCGTGAGAACGGGATCCCGAAAAAGAAGAAATAAGAAATAAGATATAAGAAATATGAGAGCCAAGGGACGATCAGGGTGCGCCGAATTGAAATGAGGAATGAGAGAAAGAAGGTTGTTGGTTGGAGAAAATACATTATTGGCGTTAGAAAGGCTGTAGGGAGTTTACGTTTTTTTGTTTTGTTTTTTGGATGCAGTTGTTGTCGTGGCTCCAATCAGGCTGCATAAGGAAACTCTAGAGACATGGTGTAGACATGGCGCAAAGTTCAAACAGCGACAGGTGTAACTTACCCGACATGGTGATCAGGGATGAGTAACCGAACACGGGCGGGAAGGCGGTCAGGAAGAGCGCCAGCATCATGATTGGCGGACCACTATTAACAAAGCACGTATTGAAATTGATCCATTTGAGTAAGAATAGGCATGCAGCTTTATGCTGTAGTTATATGAGGCATTATGAATGCAAAACAGCATTGAACATGATAGCAAATAAGTCAAGTAGATAACGGCTGCCGAGAAGAATGAAAGGGAGAGGAATGGGTCGATAGACCCCTTTTCATTGACATTTCGCAACACAAGGACAAGATAACTTACGCCCGTCCAAGGCCCTTGATAACGGTCGCCATGGCTTCAAGCAGCTGAAAGATTTTTGTATGGAACCCAACAAAGATCCCTACACCAATGGCAACAAACACCAGCCAGAGCCCAACCCAAAACCACGGCCGGATAGTGGCTGGCAGCGCAGCCCTAATCCTGAAGAGAATGGAAAGTCCCCACTGAATAATGCGAATTGGAATCGATGTGATCCCTGTCATATGTTGTTCCTGTCGCTGTTGATTTTGATGCTGGATACGACCAGACGATGACGAGGGTGACGCTGGTGGTGGCGACGAAGAATGGCCATGTTGGTGATGGTGTCTGTGCTGAGCACTGGTTGGGGAGGTGGGTGAGACAAGGAGTGGGGCTACTAGACTCTCGCCTCCTACACTGACGAGGTTTATATTCATTATCTTTGTTGACTTTTGCTGCTTCAGTTCTGATTGTGGGGGAGTGTGGGTTAATGTGTGCAAGTCCTTTGTCGTTGTCGTTGTTGTTGTTGTCGTTGTCGTTGTTCGCTCGTGTTAGAGGAGTGTGTGCAGTGCAAAAAATAAGGTGTTTGGTGAGCCGGGAGAAGACAAAAGGGTGAGTGTGTATGTGGAGGCTCTCTTTTTTTTGACAGAGGGGAGGACGGACGATGGAAGGAAGGAGAGAGGTTCCAGGAACGAGAAGTCAAAATGGTCGGACGATGAGTGATGCAGTTGAGGGAGAGGGATGAATGAAGAGACGAGGGCGAGGAAGATGAAGACACACAAAGGGGTGGAGTAAAAAAACAAGAAGGCGTGTAAGAAGAGGGGGAAAGGAAAAGATGAAATAGGAAAAATAGACAAAAAGGACGAAAAGAACAAGTAATGCGAACCTGTCAAGAAGCGAAGCGGACGAATAGCACTTCAAGACACGTCAAGACTGACGAACGAAAACTGTGTGCAACCTCAATCAATTGTGTCTGGTATTCTTTGCATGCTTGCTAATACAAGGCGGAGGTGAGCTTTTTTTCCCTTTTGTATTCGTCACTCACTCGCACTCGTCCGAGACAGCCTTTTACCGCTTGGCAGTAAGTGAATGTTTTTTACTGTCGTTAGGGCTTGTGGGCTGTGTGGGCTGAATGCAACAAATTTTGCTTGGACGTCAGAATGGGAAGGGCTGCGCGTATTGCTGTTGCTTTATGCTGATGTCCGTCGACACCGCAGCTGAGAGGGAAAGCGACAGCAATAACAATGACAGGATCTTGCCTTCTGCAGCTCCCGTTTTCTTTCTATATCTATGCCATGGGGCAATGGTCAGACCGATAAGCTACTTTGATCTACCTGATCGACAGACTGTATCACATCCATTGATCAGTACGCGGTTCCACTTTGGAAATAAAAACGCGTCCTTGTCTTCGATCTAATGCAAATGGTGGCTTAGTATGCCAAGCACACTCAAACGCGAAAGAAAAAAGGGTCCCTTTCTCCACACCTGCAAAAGATCTCTTTCTTTGCATTACTCCAAACAACTCCTCCTCTTTCACTCATTTCCGGCTTCTTCGCTCACAATGAGCCATCCCACCGAATTCAGACCTGTCGCGCACGAGTTCTTCAGCAAGGGCTTCCATGGAGCAGCATTCGTCGGAGCAAAGGCCTCCGACGCTTTCTGGTTCTACCGATTCGACTCATCCTCCATCGAGGTCCGCGACACCTTTACGTGTCACGACAAGGTCTTTGCCTCCCTCTCCATCACCGATATCAAACAACGCTTCAGACACTTGCTCAGGAGTGACCAGGTACCACTACTGCTCTTTATACCTGATATCAAACTTGTCACGAAAAGAAAACAATGACAGGACTCAAAACAATAAGGGAAAAGGGTTACGCGTCTAACAATGTATATGCCTGAACCTCAACTTTTTATTCTAGATCCAAATCGTTAATGTCCAGGATGCATATGTTGGAGAATCGCACACGATAGTGTTTGTGGTACGGGAAGGCGACGAGGATCGGGACCACGTCTTTATCTGGAACCTGCTGACACTTCAACTCCAATGGCTCGTCTCTCCACCGCGACTCTTGACCGCCGCAACAGTGACGCCACAGCAAGCAATCATGGTGAGGCATCGTTTAGTAAAGTCATGGGGCAAGCCGCAGTCGCGACCACATTCACTGCGCTTGTCAACATCGTCATTATCATCGTCATCCTTCTCCCTTACCTCCCCGTCATCTTCGGTCCCACCACTAATCTCACCTGGATCTGCTCGGTCTTCCCGATCATCATCGTCGTCCTCATTCCATCTGCAGAAAGGCTACCAAGGACCCGCTTCGCCGACATCGATCAACCAGGACGAGGAACAGGAAGAAGACAATGAGGAAGAGGATCATTCACAGTCCAAGGGGCGTATCCAGAACAACCGGAGACAGCTTCTGGTCCTCGGACACCGGAATGGATGGGTAACCATCTACAAGTTTACTGTCTCTGTCACCGGGCAAGTCTCCTGCAACAAGGTAGGCTTATAGTGTATGCAGTTAATTGCCAACCTTTTATCCCTTAAATGAGTATGAAACTGACATGTATCCATTGCTTTTCTTATCGACTATTAGGAACCAGAACACGAGAAATGGCTGGAAGATGGATCGGTAAGGCAGCTTTCACATCTCAACCAGGATCGACACATGGACACGTCAATGACGAATGCAAAAAGGGCTCATACGTTGACCGTTATTCTGTTTAGATTACTTGTCTTGCAACCCTTTCCAACAAGAACACAGGAGCCCGCCCCGTGATCGTGGCAGGAACATCAGAAGGAAAGGTCGTTGCCATTCGATACGACGACGCGCAGGAGGGCAACAAGCTGGATTCTCTCTTGACCATCAAGGATCTTCACTCGAAGACCCTCCCCATTACCAACCTCACCCTGGAGCCAACAAAGGATGATGGCCTGGATCTTTTGGTCGTCGGACAGGGCTCTTGGCCAGGTAGCAGCAAGAAGAGCAAGGAATCACCCGCCGTGTCAATGTATTACCTCCGCCTTCAGAAATCGGATTCTCGACTCTTGGGCTACGTGCGGCCACCGACAGTGGAAGGCGAGGTCTCGACAGGCGGAAGCACTTTGACGACTACAGTCTCTGAGGACACCAACGGTTGTCGCGTCCACTGCATCTTCTCGACAGACTTTGAGAACGTGCCATCACTTACCCACCTCGCCACGGTACAGATTAACCAAAACGACGTACCAGAGCCAGATGTCACGTCAATGGACGATATTGGAGGAGGTGCTCTTTTGGATATCAGCCCACAGACCAACTCGTACGAGTTGATGGTCCTGTACCTCAGCAAGCTCGTGACCTACGTCAAGGCAGCCGATATCGAATCTAACCGGTTGGAATCTGAATGGGCTGAGGGGATTGACGGGCCAGAATCTGCACGCAGGGACATGGCACCGCTCTACAACACATTTTTCCAGGAAAAGGCCAAGTTTACATATAGCGACTCGGAACTGGCCGAGATTGAACAGCGACGCAAGCAACTGGGCGGAAGGCTTTTCTATGACCGCCTCTTGGAGTTTGTCGAACTCGATGGTAAACCCGGGGGATTGTTACACTTGATGTTGAAGTATTGTCTTCCTGGGTATGCAATGCCAACGCGCAATATACTCATTCACGTTTGAATATTCTTAGTCGGCATGCTGTACCCTCCCAAGAACCACGCCCAACAACGCAACTTGTGGACCAACATTTACTTCAACGGCAACCTCGAGGCTGACAACAGGAACTGTCTGGCGTACTACCTCTTGAAGAACCAGCATGGAGATATCAGTGAGCAGTTCCTTCGGGAATACAGAATCCCATCCAAGTTTGTCGATCTCATCAACGGATTCTGGGCACTCGACCACTTTGACTTCAAGGTAAGAGCGGCATCCAAGTGAATCACGCGATTCTATGAGTACTAGTGAGGGAGCGGAAAAGCTAACGTAAATTTACACGTTGCGTTGTGTTTATAGACTGCGGTGTTATACTTGTCGAGGCCGGGACTGACGGTGGACTGGATCGAGGACGTGATTGATGCCATTGCAGAACATGGATCGCCTCAGTTGGCAAGACAATTTCTCGTTGCGGCTGACTTGGACTACACCTCGGAGCGGTTCATTGATATCAAGATGAAAATTATGGTTGAAACCGATTTTACAGAAGCTTTCTACTACCAGAGGTCACCTGTGGTCAGTCACCATCCTGCCATAGAAGGTCAACAGGTGGATGATCCAGCAGATAGGAAGGAGCGTTTGTTCACTGCTTTGTTGGACCATTGCTTCCTCGGTAAGTCCGTTCGTCGTACTGTCGCTTTGCGGTTTAGGTGTCATTTGCAATTGAGTGCGTTTTTACTGACTCAACGAATGTTTGAACGATGCACCGAAATAGACAAACCCAACAGGAAGGCTATACAGGTGCTCTCACAGTTGACAATGAACGAGACCGAAGAACGAATGTTCACTCAATACTGCGACGGCCATTCAGGACTGACGCGCGAGATCGGACAAGAGTTCTTGATCATGTACTATGTCAACCGCTCACGATACATGGAGGCGATCCGGATGCACCGCAAGCGATTGGCCGTTGAGCGTGAAATGGACGAAGCAGAGCAGTTCCATCGTGATGCGATTAATCGTCGCAACAGCCGGCAGTTAGGTGGTAATCAGAATGGAGAAAGCCCTTCCCAACTTACTTTGAGCAGGAGCCAGAAGCGACAGGTTTTGATTGATCAGTTGATGAAGGTGTTGCCGGCCCCTGAAAGACTCATCTTGAAACTCGAGAAGGAGCAATCAAGCCACACCACTGCTTCTGCCGGAGCACGGACAGCCTTGTCGAGCCACTTGTCGTTCAACACCGGTCGTGATGTGCAGGAAGATCGCCGCGAGGGTGATGTGAAGAAGCAGAAGCAGCAGAAGGGTGAGCTCGCATCTGGAAGCAAGGGGATTCTTCTGGCGCTTTTGGATGAGACGGACGCGCCTTCGACCAGTCTAAAGGGGTTGGATCTAGACTGGGCGACGAAGTCGTTGACTGGCGGGGAAAAGAGAGACGAGGCGGACGGTGGTGATCGTGGCTGTGCTGATGCGATGTCGGTGGACGATGATGAGCCTGAGATCGCCGCCAACGGTGCACTTTCCGATAGGCCCAAGGACTCGATTATGGACCTCGATTCTGATTAGATGGCGTCGCCGAACGGCTAATAATTAAAGAAAATGTGCGCTTTTTATTGTTCAAGTGAGTGCCAGTTGGTGTACATCAGTTATGGATACAGATAATTAGGTTGAATAGTAGAGAAGGAAATGGGAGAGAAGAAGAAAAAAAACATGATGTGCGTTCTGAGCAAAAGCTCCTGCAGAAAAAGGAGCGGCATCGTGACATGCAAGATGTGGATCCAAAGTGATAGTCTTGGGGCATGGCGCGTGTGCAAAGCATTCTTTTAAATGGTGATCATTGGCCATTGTTCTCACGATCAGTGCGCGACTTACGACAGCGCGTAATATCATCTAACCATGTCCAATTGTTAATGATATGATGAGTACAAAGACTATTATGTCGTCTCGGTCACTTAAGATGCCAGAACTCTTTTTTTTATTCTCGCTTTTGCAACCGTTCTATCGGTGAAAGGATACCTAGTCGCCATACACTCCAGATGACCACCCTTGCTGTGTTTCTGTCTACGCCGACCCAAAGTTGTCCTACTCCCAGGTCCCACCCCTGCATTCACCACAAGTTTTCACAAACTCACGCGACAGTTCCTCTCACAGCATGCTGTTCATATCCCAGATCATCATCCACTATATCGCAAACAACTTCCGCTGCCTCGCGGGTCGTAGGCACTGTGCCTGAAATATGTCCTGCAACCTGCAACGTCCCTGTGTGATACGCATTTTGAAGTAGGTGGTTATTTATTCAATGTTTTGTTTGTCGTAGCGTACTTGTGCAAGCCCGTTACAAGAGTCGTCCCTGAGAAGGCCATCCTTCTTCTCCATGAGTCATTTTTTGTTGTTGTATGCTGGTTTGTTTTTTTGGTTCGTAATGAGTGCACGTTTAGGGAGCAATCAAGCGGCATCCGTTGTGGTCAGGAAGAGCTCCGAGGATGATCAGGACAATATCGATGATGTACCAGATACCAAATCCACCAACTAAACAAACAGAAGTAGAAGGGACAAGATTGCTGTCAGTATTTACATGCTATTATTCTATCCATTCCCCGCGGTCAACACAACCAGGGGAGCGGGGAGGGCTGAAAGTGTTTGGCTGTTGACCTTCAAAAATAACCAGACTTTCTATTGCTCCCGTCGTGCTTGTTGAATATCCGTTCTATGTGCCCTGTCTGTTTTACT
Organism: Linnemannia hyalina; assembly: GCA_019671135.1. NCBI lineage: Eukaryota > Fungi > Mortierellomycota > Mortierellomycetes > Mortierellales > Mortierellaceae > Linnemannia > Linnemannia hyalina. The sequence continues at coordinate 2,674,083 of JAHRHY010000002.1, read as the reverse complement.
CCCGCGTCATCTGTCCTTTGTCCTTTGTGTTTCTTTCTTAGATTCCATGGTTTGACAGTATCAAGAGGGCGTAAAACAACCATAACAGAGAACAAGAAGTAAGACATTGAAGAGCGAAGGGAAAAGAAAAATAAATAAATAGAGAACGTACCGGTGGCAAGCTTGAGGAGGGCAGTGAAAATGTATCCAAGGTAGAAACGGTCAATGCTATTCATGGGAGAGTAAGAAAAAAAATAGGGGTTAGTTGGGATCGTTTCCTCTCACACAGCAAAAAAAAAAAAAAAAACTATGAAAAGCAAACAAAGCATGAGCACGACGCCTTCCACTTAAGCAATTGAGTATCCCCCTTCTCTTTGTCCATCTCCCCTGCAAGAAACGTACCCAAACTCGCCCAAAAAGAGGGACAAGATAATAGCCACAGGGTAGGAACGGTCAGACTCGCAAACGGAGGGAGGACGCAGGCTCGTCAAAAGTCCCTCGTCACCCGAAGGAGGAGTATGTTTCTTGTGCTTGTGCTCGTAAAAGTACAATCCAACGACGACCGAGACGGCAGTGACGGCAGCGAGGAGCCAGAGGAAGAAATAACGCTTGCGGTGGGTGTGGACGTGAACAAAGGTGCGACCGTAGAAGGTGTCGTTGGCCTCGGTGTTGTTGACCTGGTGGTTGTTGAGGAGGGCCTGTGACTCTTGGTCGCGAGCTCCGGCAGGGGCGGCATTGGTTGCTCCGTAATTCGACATTGCGATGGGTGTGGAAGGAGGAAAAGGTGTGTTGGAGAATGAATGAGAAAGAAAAAGGAAAAGAGAAGAGAGTGGGCGGAGGGGAGGTAGGGGCAAAACAACAGAAAACAATACGAGAGCCTTTGGGTTATGGTCAAGGCAGAAACACGCAGGAACACCGTCGAGACTGCGCTCAAGACCTGCTTGGCTGGTTCGAGGCCATATTTGTTCATGTCCGTGTTGGTGTGGGATGTGAGAACATTCATGCATGGATGCATGCTATCGTAACCTTCTGTCTTCTCGCCAAGAACTGCGTTTTCTTTATGCCACTTCTCCTTCTTTACCCAGTCTACCTTACTTCTTTTGTCACTCTCTCCCTTCTTTTGTCTCCAGTCTCCTCCTTGATCTCCACCTTGACCACTGTCAGGGTAGGTCGCCCTCCGTCTCGTCTCCATTGCTTTTTAGTCAGTTGCGTCTCTATCGACAACCGTTACATGAACAAGGCATAGCCTGGATATGTGTTCGTTCGCCTCGAACGCCATGGGTGATGAAATTGCACCAACATGCAAACCACGCGTCAGTATGTTACCTGCACGTGATTTAAAATACGACTGCAGGAAACTACGAGTTATGATTGGCCGACTATGGCGCCATCGTTTTCCTTGAGCGTAGGCGCAAAGAAAAAAGACCCTGAAGTTCAGGTTGCTGTCGACACTCTTTCTTCCTTCTTCCCCCCTTTTTCCTTTCTATTTCATTCCACATTCCATTCACCATACTTCGACGCTTACCTTGTGCCCTTGCACGATTATTATTTTTTTCTAACAAGTTTTCTTCTAGCGAACCGATAAAACTTATCAGGAGGACACCGGCTCACGAACAAGCACTTGAGTATCGAGCAGCACCCTCGACACTGGATCAACTTTGGACACACGGACCAACTGATCATGTCCTCTTCCTTCTCGCATGCACACCTACCTACCTCCACCCATCACCTTCACCCTCACCCTCCTGTCCTCTCAACACCTCCTTCCTCACCTTCTTCCTCCTCTTACCTGCCAACACTATATCCACACTAATTCATTATTTCCCTTCTCGTTTTGTACGTAAAGCCAACTCCTCCACGTATGGTTCAAACGACCAACGGCTTATTTTTGAGTCAGATAACAACAGGATTACGAACAGCAAAGGGCGATCGGTAAACAGCAGGAAGGTTTGGGGGGGGGACCAGAGTCAGGATTTTTTACGATATTGAAAAGTATTGAGAATACAGCCGTTGATTTTATTGAAGAATGTGCTTTTTTTACAAGTGGGATGATATACAAAGAGGAAGAGGCCGTTGGATCAGGACCCCGCAGGAAGGAGTCATAAGCAGGAGCAAAGGAAAGCGGACAGCTACCCCCCCTTCAACTTTAAAAAGAAAGAAGAAAAAAAGGAGCCGCAGCGCAAAAGGGCATTGATCACATCAGGAACAACCATCCTCCCAAGGAGTTGAACCTCTACGGGTTCTTGTCGTTCTCGGTCAAGGAACAAGCCGAATACGCCGCAGAAGGACAACTCTGCAACTTCTCACCCCTCTCCGAAAAGAAAACACACTTGCCGGACGCTCTAGCCATCGATGACTTTTCATTGAACGTCTTGCAGGTCTCGTAAGGAGGCGTATACAAATGCAAGGACAGGGATCCGGCACCAACGGACTTGAGAGGGTTCGAGACTCGATGGAGACCCAGTTGGTCGGACATGTAGGCACATTCGTCCCGGCCCAGAATCGTCTCCTTCTTGACCATCATCGGCGCAGATTTGGAGGACTTGGTGACACATGAGGAGTCGTCGCTATCGCTGTTATCGCTCCCGAGACCGGAATCGAAGTGGTGGTCGGAGGAGGATTCGAGCTGGACTCTGTCTGGCCATTCGTACAGGGTCTCTTGCAGCTTGCCATCAAGGACTTTCATCAGACAATGGGAGCCCGAGTGGTCATGGATAGCGCTGTATTGTTCAATGGAAAAAAAAAGGAAGCAAGGAAAAAAAGAAAAAAAGAGTATTAGCACAGTACACAAGATCAATAAACAACAAAAGAACCATTACTACGCACATTAGCACCATCAAAACATACCTTCCAACGTTCTCGGGCCAGGCGAGGATCATGAGGTTAAACTTGCCGTTGCCATCATCAACCAAGTTACGAGTATACCGTCCCTTATCGAAATGGGCGTATTTCTTCCAATCTTCCTCGTTGGAGACATAGTTGGTCATCAGGGCCTGGACTCTGTCCACATCTACGCCTTCGCTGTCCAGTCCGTTTGAACCCAACTCTGCATGCAGGAGTTTGACGAGCTCGTCGAGGGATGTTGGCACTGGGACGGGGGTTGTGGCTGTGGCTGTGGCTGTGGCCGTAGGAGTAGTAAAGGCGGAAGAAATAGAAGCAGACATCTTGTGGATTGTTGGGTGGTGAAAGGGATAAAAAGAGGGAGGATAGAATAACAAATGAGAGACGCCTGTGAATGTGAGAAGGGTTTCGCTATGTCTTGTTGGATTGAGAGTGAAAAAAAGGAACAAGGGAAGAGAAGAGAAGAATGAAAATCAAATATCAAGCTTCACTCCGATTTATCCACCAAATAACTGGGATTCTGGAACATAAGGGATCACACTCAACTCATGACGGGTAAGGTACTCTCACACTTTTTTTGAAGGTTGTCAATCACTGTTCATTGTACGGTTCCCCTGTCATGTCATCGCAAAACAGGTGCCCCTGCTGATGTATAAACCGCCAAAGGTAACGTGGAACAAGGGTATGCTTTTCCGATGCCTACTTGAAACATTGCAAAAGACTCGACCTACAACACTTTGATGACTCTTTCTTTGCTCACAAAACTGGGGACATTTGCGTAAAGTACAGGGTGGAAAAAAAAAAGATATGGTACGTGGTTTATTTTTTTTTGGTGTTGTATATGGTAGTAGACAAAAAAATGAACAAAAAACAAAAGGAAAAGCAAAAGAAATTGAAGGTGTGGTTTAGGATGATGAATAGGTGTCCAGCAGCGACATCATCTCTTCGGGAATAATGGGGACAAAGACTCGCTCGATCCCATGCTCGCGCTCCGCCAAGTTCTCAGGGATCAACAAGGCGAGCCATGCCTTGCTGTTGCGCGTCTCGTTCAACAGCGTGGCCTCCTCCTCCTGATCGCGCTGACGCTGTCGTGCCCTAGCCTTCTCCGCCTCGGTCAACAAGGCTGCTGGAGACTGCTGGGTCGCTGCAGGTGCGGACGCCGTCGTCGTCATGGTCGCTACCGTCTCTACCGATGACCGTGCCGTCGCTGGAGCAGTCGCCGTCGCGGGTGCAGGGGTCACATCGGTCATCGACATCATCGTCAAAGGACGCTCACGTTTTCGGTCCATCATCTGCCGGCGGACCATCCGCTCGGTATCTGCCGCGACCTGGAGGACATACTGTGTAATCTCCTCGCCCAGTCTAGGCTCGTTCACCTCAAACCGATAAGCGCTGACAACACGCTTGACCTGAGTAGGGTTCAACAGCTCCAGCTTCCTGAGGGTCTCGATCCAGGTAGGGAAATCTTCCTGGAGAGACAAAACCTGCAGCAACTGAAGCAGCTGGACCAAGGGCGCAAACTGTTCGTGCAGCGTGGGTGGCAAGTTGTTGAGGCGGATCCAGTCCTCAAGAATCGAAAGGTTGAGTCGGGTTTGGAGCGCCTTGCTGCGAGAGAGCAGCTTCTTGTTGGAGATCATCCGGTTGAACACCTCGGTCGAGACGTAGTAGAGCAACTGGGCGAGCACATAGTGAATAAAGTCGGGGTGGATGTCGTAGGTCTGCATCACAAACAACAACGACGACAACATGGTCGTGATGGTTCTGGGAGAGATGCGGCGCTGACGAGGCGATGGAGGGCGGTTGGCGAGAGGAACCATCGAAGAGGACGATGTCCTTGCCAATGGTCGTTGAGTGTTGGGTGTCGATGTGCCAGAGGTTGCGGATCCTGCAAAAGTCGATGTCGATGTCAGGTTGGGCGACAACGGAGAACTGGTCCGCTTGGCTGTGTTGTTCTTGGATGACGCCTTGCTCATACTGCCCCTCCAAAGAAAAGCCCAGTCAGACTGGAACTTGACCTCGTCCATTCCTGCAATCGTGTCGTGTTCGAGCATCGCCGATTCAAGAATCTTTTCAATCCTCCGCTCGGCATCGACAACAATCATCTGAACCATGTCCAGCAAGAGCGCCTCAATCCTCATCTGGTGAAAGTCGGTGGCCTGGTTGATACCGACATCCTTACGAAGGAAGTGGAGCAACACGCTGGTGTTGGAGATCCAGTAGGCTGTCAGAGTCATGTCCTCTGGCTTTGCCTAATTATCCCGATGTTAACAAAGACACACAAAAGCCTTGTTAGCTCATTGTCCCTTGAAAAATTATGCACAGACCGACAAGCGCCTTGGAACAAGTAGACCCTCGCTCTCCTTGACCCCCAACAATACCTTTGTCACGTTCTTGACGGCAAGAATAGTGGCCTCGAGCAGCTCTTCCAACAATTCCGGTGAACTGAAATAGTGGGCAAATCTTGCAGCCAAGAATAGAACGTAGGCAGGGATGGGCTTGTGAGATCTTGAGCGTGTAGGCTCCATAGTCGTGATGGTCGTCTCGATAATATGCTTGATGTCCTTGCTCGAGAAGACAAACATCTGATCCGGCAGACAGCGATCCCACTCAAACTCTCCTTCATCATCCAGTTGGGGCTAATTGGGAGTGCAGGGTCATTCCATTGAGGAGGGGTGCAAAATAACGATTGTTAGTTAACATGACAAATACCTCAATGATAAACAAACAAACAGTAATCCAAGAGAAATATAGGAGAGCAGTGCTCTGTTCACGGACGAGATCAAGAGACTTGCATGCGGCCCAAATAATATCATCCGCCCCTCTTCTCATACCTCATCCTTCATGCTCACTCCTGCTCACTCCCTTCACATCCTCTGATCTGACTTGAAAGCCCCTTTTTTAAATGTCTCTCTCACTTCGCAGCATTTGACAAAAATAGTTCTTGCGCCCAGCCATCTTGCAACCGTCTTTCTTGTTTCTCTTCCTCTCTCCTTTCTCACTGTGGCGTCATCTGTGAATCAAGACCACAACAGAGATCGCATCGCCAAGCACTGAAAAATGGAAAAGGGGAAAAAGGGAAAAGGGAAATGGAAGACAGGTTTCCGTCCCAACATGCACATGCCGCACAGGTAAAATAGAAATCGACAAGAAGGGGGGGGGGGGGAAAGACTTTCAAATGCAAAAAAAACAGGCCGACAGGGGCTAAGTAGGGAAAAGCCGACTGACACCGCCCATGGTAACACAGCTGCAAGAAGAGAGGGATGGGAAGGAAGAAAGTCTGAAAGGGGGAAAATAAACAAAAAAAAAATAGAGAACAAAGCACCTAGATACGCACCTGATCCGCTAAAGAGAGGTCGGCCATGTCGACATCGAATGCATTGGCACTGTCCATGGCCATCCGGTACCGCCGCTCGTTTTCGGCCATAATTTCCTCGAATCCCTCGATCCCGCTCTGGTAGAAAAAGTCGTCGCCAAGGGACGAGTTGTTGGTCCTGAAGAGAGATCCGTTACTTGAGACACTGTCGCGTCGGCCAGGTTCCTGAAAGATCTGCACAATCTTGGTGTTGTCGTTGGGGTCATGGCGCAAAAAGTCAACGATGGTGTGACCCTTGGCAGTCTGGGCAGAGGTAGAGGCGCCCTGTTCGAGCAAGAGTCGGACAATATTTTCGTGCTTGTTGTTGGTTGCCCAGACGAGGGCGGTCCAGCCGAACTTGTCGCGGGCATCGACCAGCGCTCCAGCCTCGAGCAACATGAATGCAATCTCTGTGTGCCCAAAGCATGCTGCGTAGATCAGCGGGGTGGTTCCGTCCTCGTCCTGGGCCTCGAGGTCGATCCAGTCCCGAAAGTTGTCGAGCATATCGGCGACTCTGTTCATGTCTCCGTTGGAGGAGGCTCTGGAGAACAGTTTAGACATTTTGATCTTTTTGTCCTTGTCGGTAATGGACCGCTCCATGATCCCGCGTGGATCATCCAACTGCTCTCTATCGAAGTCTAGCGCAAGGGGCGAGCTGGCAGCAGTAGTGGTAATCTGGATCGCTTGACCTTGGGTCAACATTTCGAATTCGCGGTCGAGCCTGGCGAGTGCATCGGTACCGGCGTTTCCGCCCAAGAAGGAGAGGGAAGAAGTAGAGGAGGTCACAGCCCTGGCTGCGGTGGGTGAGGTGGACGATGATGCCAAGCCTGTGACGGTATCGTGCATCTCGGCAGCTTCAGCGGCATCAAACTCGTTAACGTCGACATCATCCTTGCTCCTTTGGAAGCGCAGTGTTGTGGCGAGGTCCTCTTGGTCGTAAGGATTGGATCCCCAAGGGTCGAGCTGCTCTCCTCTCTGGATAGGCAACATGCTTGTGCTCGCTGGCGGTGTCGTTGTTGTTATTGTGAGGCTCTCTGGTGGGGTTTGTGACAGTGTTGAGGTTGCATTGGTGATAGGAGAGGAGACCTTGTCGGTATGTACGTTGGGTTCAGTGGTCTCGGTGACGACAGAGCAGAGCGAGTCTGATCCAGAGTGGCTGCGACGATGGAGGTCGCGGTGATGGTTGTCGTCATCGTCGTCGCCAAAGTCGGTTGTGGCTACAGAGTCGGCAGAGATGTGGGAGAAATGTTTTGATTTGATGTCTTCTGTGGATGAGGAGACGACGGTGTCGGCGTCGTTGTCGGCGTGCATGTTGTCGAAGGTGTCTTGTCTGATTGAGTCCATGCGAGTGCACGGCAGAAGAGAAGAGGGGAGCGGAGGTAGTGAGGGTGTGTAAGTGAGAGTGTGAGAGTTATGAGTGAGAGTGCGAGAGTGGGTAAGTGGAGTGGGGTTGGGTCGAGTTGAGTAGAGGTAAAGTGAAGAATGAATTGGAAAGGAAAAAAAAAAGAATGAGGCAAGAAAGAGGAGAGAGTGATGGGGATGATGAAAAGAGAAAAAAGAGAAGAGAAGTGAAGAGAAGTGAAGAGAAGAGAAGAGAGGGAAGACGAAGAGAAGGAAAGGAAGAAGAGAAGGAGAGAGGTGTGAAAAGGGTGCCTGAGATAGAGTGAGAGTGTTCAAAAATAACACTCAGTGACAGGATTCCACCACCGACAGACTTATTTTTGTAATGCTTATGCGGTGAGTGGTATGACTTGTCGTGAAACTTGCCACGAAGGAAGGGAAAGAAGGAACAGCGGAATCACGATGATATTAGGGGATGATGATGATGATAACGATGGCAAGTGAACAGGGTATAGGAGTTGTGGACAACGAAGACAAAGGAGAAGAAGAAGGACAAAGGGAAAGAAAGAGAAAACGAAGAGGGAGAGATAAGCTGAACGGAAATGAAAGAAAAGAAGGTTGGAAGGTGGAAGAGGAGAAGGAGCAGGAGGAAGAGGACGAGGATGAGGATGAGGAAGAGGAGGGCAAAAGGGAGGGGGAAAGGGTGAAAAGTGTGAAGGAAGGAAGGAAGTTGTTGAAGGTGAAGAGGTGAACAGGTAAAGGAAGAGAGTGGAGGTTGGGTGGAGTGACAACGAAGAGGACAAAGGAGTGTGCCCAAAGAAAATTGCTCACAGTCAAAAAGGGATTATTGTCATCGTTCGATGGGAATGGGGATACTGAATATTGCAATATAGAGATTCCTATGGATTCACCTTAGCGTTCTCTTCTCTGTGTCTTGGCTCTCTTTTTTTTTTCTCTCTCTCTCTCTCTCTTTATCATATTCACTTGTTGTCATGCCATCTCTCTCTCTCTCTCTCGTTCGTTCTCTTCTCTTCTGTTCTCTTCTCTTTCTTTGCCTGTCAAGAGAAACAAGAAGAATAAGAAGAAGAAGAAGACGAAGAAGGAGAAAATGAAGGGAGCACAAAACAAACGGAAGACCGAACAAACGAACAAACGAACGACACAACAAGTGAGGTATCCATTCCAACAGCCTTACACCAGACTATGGTAAACTCAAAGCAAGGAAATGAAGAGAGAGACGGCTCAGATTGGGCGCCACTCCCATGACGATACTCTCATGTTTATTGCTGTTGAATGAGACTGTGAGAGTGGAGGAGGAGGAGCAGGAGCAGGAGCAGGAGGGTTGAAAGAGGAGCATCCGACGAGACATGAATGGGAACACAAAGTCAACTGAGGATGTTTAACCCAACAAGGTGCGATAACAACAGCATAAAACAAGTATCGGCAGTGAATGAGTGAGTGGATGGATGACCCATAGGAATACATCCCCTACAATCAAGCAGCATGGGCCATGCAACATATTATCGGCTACTACACCCTAAGACAGTGCGCAATTACTAATTTTCCTTGCTTGTTTGTTTTGCTTGTTATCTTGCCGAGGTGTGTGTGGGCAGGGCAGCATAGACCTACTCTCACTATGCAAGATGCCATACGTACATACACAAACACATTCACATACGCATACAAACAGAGAGGACAGACAGCACACGGACACGGTTTGTTTGTTTGTTTGTTTGGTTGGCTGGTTGGCTGGGAGAGACTAATACCATGTGTTTGATTCATGGACGGTGTCCCGCACTCGGTTTCTGTTCTCCAACGTGTCTCCAGGGGAAGGAGCAACACACTTTCTCAGGCACACTATCACCGTCAAGGGAAAAAAGGCAAAAAGAAGGAGGTGACATCTTCATACAGATGATATATAATTTAAAAAGGCACGCAAGAGTCATACACACTCACTCACAACAGCAACAATGTTGCTGGGCCATGTCATTGTCCTCCTTTTCTCTCTCTCCTTCCTCGATCAACCACAACAATGTTAAGCACGTACAAACCTCCTTTTTTTGTTCCCGCTTCTCCACATCCACATTCACATTCACGTTCACGTATCAACACAGCAAACCACCAGCACAACAAAACAACGTGTGTGGTCCCTCACACATGTACAAACGGTAAAAGGTGGACGGGGGAACCGATCCAACTCAATTTTTTTTTTGCTTTGCGATCCTTTTCTTACTTTCGACTCCTTGCGTTTCGCCAACATCAATGGATGGCCCATGTCCCCACACCCAGTTCAGCTTTGAATTTTTGCTCCTTTCTGATTCTTGTCCCGTTCAGCTTTGCCCTTTTTTCATCCTCCGTCTTTTTTTTCTTTTTGATAAAATTGTGTCGCTTTATATCCTGGACTGGGTTCTCCAGGACAGGCATGCTTTGCCACCATGGCCATTGTTAATTTTTGCTCCCAAGGAGACAAATAAGAAACGAGGAGCAATGCCTGGCCTTCCAAAGTACCTGCTTCCTGCATTGCTTGCTCGTTTGACTTCTTACTCACTTGCTCGCTGGCCTGGCCTTGCCTTGCCTCGCTTTTTGCCTTTGCTTGCAAACAGAAGAAGCTTGTTCATTTTTGCATTAAAAAAGTCATCGAGCTTGTTCCTGGCTCAAGGAAAAGGACCCCGACATGAAGAGAAAAAGACCCGACAACAAATTCGATCAGAACAAGCCGGAAGAAATAGCTTTCCTTTAGGCCCGTTCTACAAGAAAGGGACCGTCGTGATAGATTTTGAAGGGAATAGGGAAGATTTGAGAACAAATGGAACTATCAATTGTCTGCGAAACACTCATAGATCGTGCCCAGTGTGTCTCTTTCTAATAATAATGCCACGCTTGTATTTTCACAGTCAGCGAAATGACGATGAGACTGAAGTGGGGTGCAGGCACACAAGAATTCAGGTACAAGGCGGCAATAGTCCGTTGGACACGGAAAGTTAGCAGCCATGTAAGACACGAACCTTTGGCAGTGAACAAGCACCACACCCAGCCGCCTCTTTGTAACCGTTTTGTCATTTGTTGCTTGGCATGGCCATTGGGCATGACTAAACGGGAACACACCCTTCACGTTCGGACGGAGAAAGAGAGAGTAAGAAGAGCACGATCGATCGACCCACCAGCATTGCAGAGCAAAATGAGTAAGGCTCCGAGCATCACGTGCTGTTCGCTTCAGCAGATACAATTCTAGGGAGACAATTGTCCAATCAGAGCACAGCATACATGGAGTAACACTCCGTCCCCTTGGCAAGCTTGTCAAAGTGAGCAGCTGCATTCATTTACTCATCTCCACGGACTGACTCCAACTCTCTGCCTGCCTGACTGACCTTCTACTACCTCTCCATCCCTTCGTCCTCTTTACCCAACTCTTTCTTTTTCTTCACCCAACCGCCCTTTTCCTTCATCCTCCCTTCTCATTCCCCATTCCCCCATTTCTAATTCTACCCAACAACTCTCTTTACTTTCCCCCAACCTTCCCTCCCGATCGCTCTCATCCGACAATGACCCGAGAGATCAACGCCCTCACATCCATAATCAACTCGCTCGGCCCCCCAAGAAAGACAAAGTCCAGGGGCCCCAAATACCGCAGAGCTGCAGTCGCCATTATCATCCGAGTCCGACCCGATCATCACCGCTACTCCCAATACAGTTCTACTCGTCAACAACAACAGGACCAGAACACAAGTGCAGGATCAAAGCAAGAACAACAGGGACAAGGACAACCAGGACAGCAGCAGCTCCGCCCAATTCAGGCAATCGAGAACCCTGAATCGCTGGATGAGTTCTTTGACCAGGATTGGGTCCAGACAGGAGTCCCCGAGATTCTCTTTATCGAGCGAGCGACCCGAAAGACAGATCGGTGGAGTGGCCATGTGGCTCTGCCGGGTGGTAAACGGGAGGAGGCCGATGAGGATGATCAGGAGACGGCTGCCCGAGAGACGTTGGAGGAGATCGGACTTGACTTGTCTGATCTGACTCAATTCCGGTGCCTTGGCGCCCTGGACGATCGGGAGCTCTGGACTTCGTTCGGTCAAGTCTTCTTGATGGTCCTCTCACCCTTTGGTATGTGTTGGTGTATTTTTGTAAAGATTGTAGGGGTGGTTTGATTCTTTATCCTCTAGTTGTACTCTACTTCCCCGCTTCCCTTTTTTTGTTCACAAACCCCTGTTGTCCCGAAAATCCCTGCAAAGTGAGCTGTGAAGGCATTTTTTTCTTCTCTCGCCCTAGTCAGCCGAGACCGGTTTTTCCTTAAAACCCAAAAAAAAAAAAAAGAAAAAAGATGAGCAGTTGTCATCCGTCGCCATCTTTCTCCCCGTCCCTGAGTGTGCACAAAACAAGAAGAGGATGAATTATTTGCCAGAGCAAATATGCGGAAAGGAATGGACACATCTTAACGTTTATTTCACATGTATCTTGCTTACTGACCCGGATCTTTTTTTTTTCTTTTCTCTTTTTTTTGTTCCTTGCGGGCTTGGCTTTTTTTGGCTTGACCTTATTTTCTAACTGTCGCTAATCAACCGACAATATCAACAACCATCCAACAACATCCACACAACCTCAACAAAAAACGACAATGACGATGAACAGTATACATCCAGTTATCTCCTTCGACACCTCCATTGAAGCCCCAGCCAGATGAAGTCGCATCGGTACACTGGCAACCCCTCTCTCTGTTCCTGGATCGTCTGGAGAAGCCCCAGTGGACGCCCATGACCATCAACCTCTCCTCCAAACTCACCCCTCGCCTCTCACGAACGTTCCTCAAAGGTCTCTTTGGAACAATGTCCCTCCATTCCGTCGAGATGCCCTATCGACCAGAATTCGTCCTTCGCACCACCACGTCCTCTGCACCCTCTCGTCTTCAACAATCCACAGTCGACATTTCTTCTTCAACGTTATCAGGATCAGGAGCCACAACAAAGGTGGTGATCGACTATGAGCCGGAATGGGACCCCGAGCACAGACCACTGAAGCTCTGGGGACTCACATTGCAGATGATGGCCGATCTGTTGGAGCTCAAGGATGGCCCGATTCAATTGGACATCCGGCAAAAGGTTTGGGATTCCAAGCGGATGCGTAGACGTCTGGATGCGGGTTACCTGCCGGGTTTCTCGCAGACTGATATGCATTTCTGGGTTCGCGCCTTGCTCAAGTTCCACTCCTGGCAGGGCACTGAGAAGTAAGTTTTGTCCCTCCTTTTTTTTTCCACGTCTTCGCGTTCATTTTTGTTAAACAAAGAGCTGAATCATGAGAAAAAAAAAAAAAAGGATTGACACTAAAAACTCTTACCTACACATGTATGGCTACTATTAGGAAAACAGTGCAGTCGAACAGGGTGGGGTCATGGGAGAACTACTACCGGTTGGTGAAACAGGCGTTCGTGTTTGTGATTCTGGGCCGTGTGGCGGTGTTTGCCTTGCTGGTCAAGCTCTTGAAGACGCCCGTCCTCCGCCTCCTCCAGGGCCAATCCCCTCTCCCTTCAAGGTCATAGTTACCCCTGTACTCGTTTTAGCAAGGGTGTATCTGTTAGAGTAGGACAATAGAGGCCAGGATGGAAGAAAGATGGAAGAAAAACGAGATAACATCCTTCTTCTTTTCCATGTCCCTGAATATCAAAAATAGCGCTGCATAATACAACATGTCTTTTTCTTTTTTCTCCGCCATGCTATTATCTTGTGTGTGTGTGTGTGAAAAAAAAGGGTTCCTTTTGAGTTGCTTTGTGCGTGTGGTCTGGTTTGTTTGATTTGTGAACAAAAAAAAGTCGTACTTTTTTTTTTTATTATGCTTTGTGTTTGTGCTGTTTTTCTCGTTGGTTGTTGGTTGATTGTTGTTTCTGTTATACAAAGGCAATGAAAAAAATATATATATGCAAGAAGCCTTGGTGGAAAAAAAGATGAATGATGAAAATGCAAAGTGAAAAGGAAGAAGGACTATGTACAAGGAGATGAAGTAACAGAAGGAAAAGGAAAAGCAAAAAACAAAATCCCACGCAGGGAAGAACAAGACCACCATCCGAGGGCGATCGCAGACTGGAAGGCTGTTTGTACAAGACGCAGCAACGCAGGAGAAGAGCCAGAGTCGATAGAAGAAGTGCCGAGTGGAGGTGAGGTAGATTGCTGTCTAGGGTTGACAGGAAGAGTCGCCCCACTGGTGTTGTTGGTATTCGTGTTGGGGTGTGGTGATGGGGTATTGTAACAACTCCGCCACTCTGTTACTGCTTCTCCTCCCTCTGTCAGTGTTGGACTTGTGGGCGATGGAGGCGTAATGACGATACGTGGCATCGGCAAGGGCAGTGGCAAGGAGAAGGAGACAGTCTTCTTCTTCCTGATCAAAGGCAGTGTCGTTGTCGTCAAGGGTGGCGATGAGTCAGTCAAGAGACCATGCTGCTGACTGCAGGTGGCTCGAGGGGGTAACGGCGATGACGTCGAAGAATAGGAGAAGGAAGGAGACATGACCACCATCGGGTCAGACGATTCTCCAGGTTCCGACTCCTTCTGTTGCAGCTGAGGGAGGAGGGAATGGTGGAATGGTGATCCCGTTACGAGAATGTGCGACTGTGCCAGTTGTCGAACATGACCATGCCCTTTTCTTCGCGCTCTGCCTCTTCCTGCTTCTTGCCGTTGCTGTGCCTGAGGAAGAGGAGGAGTGCTGGTAGCGGTTGGTGTGACAGCCTGCGGTGTATCCAATTGCGACTTTCCGAATGAAAAGGTAGAGAAGGCCGTGCCTGCGCCTGTGCTCGTACCCATGGAAGCCGATGACGACAAAGTGGAAGAAGGTTGTTGCGCCACAATGGAGGAAGCAGCGGTAGATGGCTCCTTCACGACTCCGCATTGGTCACGATGGTTGATCTTTCCCGCTGCTGTCGAAGAAGAGGGGGGAGACCGTCGGGAAGAAGTAAAGGAAGGGGAAGAAACAAAGGAAGAAGATGTTGTCTGGGCTGAAGTCGATGCGGTCTCGGTCTCTGCCACTCTCACTGCCTCCGCCTCTGTCTCTGCTTCCATTCCTAGCTCAGCCTCAGTTTGTTGTTCCGCCACTGCTTCAGCCTGATTGTCCATGGTGTTACTGTTGTTGATGTTGGTGTTGATGTTGGATGAGGGCAATTGTTGTTGCGGGACGACGGCAGTACTGGAAGTAGAAGTAGTGGTAGTAATAGTGGATGATCGACGGCTCAAGGACTCCTGGACGGCAGCGTTAAACCTCTCGGACGTGAAACTGAATCGGAAGGGGGTCGACTTGCTGTTAGTCAAAGTCGACGAGGCAGACGAGGGAGCAGAGTACGAAGTAGCAGGGACTTGCTCGACTGTAGGAGAGAAAGGAAGAGATGCAGGGCGTTCGGTGGCAATGGTGTCTCTGCGTTTGATGCAGAATCCGGGGGTACGACGAATGGTGGGGTCCATGATTTCCTCGGGGATCGAAAACGTCGAGGGGCAGGATGCAGATCGGCCGGGGCGCGATCGGATGACTGCTGACTGCTGCTGAGTCTGCTGTTCCTTCTTCTCATCCTGTTGTTGTTCCTGCTGGTAATGATGAGGTTGATGAGGTTGCTGTTGTTGTTGCTGTTGTTGGTGGTAGTATGGCGAAGAAGGCCAGGTGGCAGCAGACGCGACAGGAACAACGACCTGATCCAACCATTGCTGAACGCGCCTCTCTGCAACCTGATGTCTCAAAGATGCACCGCCGCGTTCATGCCAACTGCGCCCATCGACCTTCCTGTACGAAGATGAACCTCCTTCATCGCCACTGCAATATACTTCCTCGGCGTACCATTCGCCACAAACATAGCATGGCGCTAACCCCGAATGATCCTCGACACCCTCGGGCGAACAGAAACATCCCTGAACCAGGTCGCATTCACAGGGCTCCTGCTGGAAACTTTGGAGGAGGTTGATCAAGAAGCCCATTGCCTGTGCGCGTGTCGAGAACTGGAGCGTTGACATCTTGTTGGAGGGTGAAGAGTGTGACCGGCGGATGTGGCGTTGGATGAGGCGTTGTTGGTATTGTTGTTGATAGAATGAGGATATGGATGAGCAAGAGGAGGTGGAGGAAGAAGAGGATGTTGAAGATGTAGAGATGTTTGACCATGAAGGGTAAAATGATCCGGTGAACGTGGCGTATGGTGAACAGGGTGATCCAGGTGGTGAAGGGTATGGTGATTGAATATCGTTGGAGGAGGAGGATGTGGATGTGGATGTGAGGAGACGAGGGAGGGAGTCAAGGGCAAAGACCAGATCTTGTCTGTTGTGCCTAGTAGGCAGATGTGCGAAATATGGGTTCTTTGACATATTAAAGTATGGAGGGGTTTGCTATTAAGATTAACTGATGGAAAGAAGAAGAAAAGAAAAAGGAAAGAGAAAGGGAAAAAGAAGAAAAGAAAGGGAAAAGAGAGGCGAAGATATAGGGATTCGACGAAGAAAAAAAAGAAGAGACTCGAGGGTGGGTCATGCAACCAGGGCGAGTCTGAATTGAAAAGGGGGGACGAATTGTATCGAACGAATTGTATAACGAAACGAATGACTAGAAAGGTAGTATAAAATAGAGTACAATAAAATATAATGTCAATTGAAGAAAGAAGGAGATTGGAATGTTAAATAGGGCATGGCCCTTGCCTTGCCTGGCTGACTGACTGCGTGGCATACACAAACAAAGATACACCCAGGAACATAAACAGGGGGGACAATGGAAAAAAAAAAAGATGGCTGAGTAACATGCAAAGGAGAAAAGGGGAAAACATTCACACATGCTGCCGCTCTCACCTTACTTGGACAGCCCGAGGAGGACAAACAAACATCTAAGGTCTTAGCCCCATCCACACAAAGATACACACCGCGGTATTGTATACAGACATGTTTTCAAAACAACAACGGGAACTAGAAATAAAGCGAACAGAACCAGTGAATACAAACAAGCCAGCATAAATAACAAAACGGCGAAAATACACAGATACACAACGTAAATGCCCAAACAATAACAACAAAAGTTCGATCGCACAACAAATAACTTTTATGCTCGTTCAACAGATAGAGACGACGACAGCGCCAGATCTTCTTGTCTGGTATCCGTGTAGCATAGAGGCAGAGAGATGGAGAGAATTAACCTTTCATAGTTAGGTTGTCGCAGCCTGTCAGTCTGGGCTGGGCTTGTAGGCTGACTTGGACTTTGACCGACTGCGACTGGGCTGGCTCGTGTATCGTGTATGTGTCAGTTGGTTGGCCGCAGTGCGAAAGATAATAGCACTGCTATTGCTTTTGCTTTGAATGGTGAAAAATGAACGATATGGTGAACGTGCTCCGAAAGAGCGGAGGGCGAAAGGGACATGTCCAATCCCGCGGAGGACAATTTTATCTCGTTACAATGGAATTGACATGGGGGATTGACATGGGATGCCGCAGACAAAGTGAGGCTGGTGGAATGTGCACACCCTTCATCCTTCTCTCTTTATCTCCTCGTCGTCGTCTTTCCCCTTCTTTTTTGTGTTCATTGTTCGAATGCGATCATCGATGGCTGCATCTGGACAGCAAAAGGGCTTTTTTCATTGCTCCCTCGGTGTAACGGTATCAATTGAACGACAACAGACCTTCGCCCAGACACAGCTCTCTTCTTTTTTTTTCGTATTTTTGTTCAGCCACTGTGAAGCATAAGCATGTTCCTTGCCCTCTATGCTCAATGTTCTATGCTCACTATCCGATAGGCCGCTAAATGAAGGCGAGACAGGCACCGAGGAAAAGCATATCACCCCTTGGAAATAAGCTCAATCGGCAAGAAAAGACGAGTCCAGATCGCGTCTTTGAGTCGCTTTACAATGCGAGCCGTCCAATTGTTTACACCCTGTCGCCCTCCAATCCCGTACTTGACAACCAACGTGTTATGAGTCCTTTTCCTTTGCCACCTTTTTCTCTGTGGGTTTCTCTCGCGCGTGAGAAAAAAAAGACTCCAGAGCGCCCTCTTCTCTCTTTGCCAGTTCTTCGTCCGTTACTGTTGCTGTTATTTATGCTGGTTTCATGCGGGCAACCGACGCTTACACCTATTCCTTGCTGTCTATCTTACGTTTCCTCGCTTTTCGACCCCATCTCGCTAACCTACCCTTTTTTTCCCCCTTTTGTCCAGCATATACCCTCGAACATCGTGTTCTTTCCATTTCTGTCCCTGTGTTTGCATTGTGGCAATGCTTTCTGTATGCTTACCATCCCCCCCACCGCCCGCCTCCTTTTTGGTTAGTCACCTTTGTTGTTGTTGTTTTTCCTCCGTCCCTGCTCTCCCTTCGTCCCTGTATATGTCCCTGCGTATGTCTCTGTGTCCCTTTCTCTTTCCCTCTGTCCCTGTCTCCCCGCGTCCCTGCTCGATGTACCTTTCCTCTCTCCCCCCTTCCCTTCCATCTATCTTTTGCTCGGGATAAAAAAAGGAGGAAGAAGAACTGGGAAGAAGGAAAAATAGGTGAACTGCCACTTTTTTTAGAATGACGCCGAAAATAGAGGCAGTGCTTGGAATAGAATCGCACAAAAGAAGGGACAGGAAGGAAAAGAATAGCACATAGCCCATGCGTTGTTTCTCAATTTGTCACTCACTCTCTGTGGGTTTTTCTTTCTTCCCTCCTTTTTTGTTTCCTTAGCCTCGTACGCCTCGTTCAGTAAAGTGCTAGTACATTGGCGTGGCAGAGGGTGGGATAGAAAAAACTACAGTACCAATACCCAAAAGTGGCACTGCGAAAAAAAAACAGCCAGGCTACAAACAGAGGCTGAGTGAGTGGAAACGGTCAGTTGCAGGAATACGTTTTATGCGTCAGCTTCATGGAAAGACACGAGTACCTTCGTCCTCAAGGTACTCGGTTTATCGGCGGGAGGGCCCAGGCCAGATTAAACTTGTTTTGTCATCACCCCCTTCCCTAGCCCCCCTGTCGCACGACCCCGTCCCTGTCCAACCCTGGTCTGTTCGCTGAACGCTGTATATGCGCCAGTTTCCAACCTATCAAAAAATCGATTCAACCCTCCAGAGCTGGTTATACACTTGTGTGCGCGCGCGGATGTTGCTCGCGTGATAGAGGCATTTTCTTTTCTTTTTCATTCCTGCGCGAGACAGCCAACCAGAGCCTCATTGGACTGCAAAAGTTGGCGGCAACAAACGAAATGTTCTCGCTAACCAAACCTGAAAAGCGATTTCCCCAGGCCCCCCTCTCCTCTTCTTGACCTGCAAGAAACTTACTGGACGTCCCCCTAATCCTATCCAATCGGGAATTAAAAAACTCTCTAAAAACCGAAAAAAAGGAGACGGAGAAGGACCTGGCCACATTTTTTTGATCGGGTCCACCCAGAGTCCCCAGACCACCCACTGGTGCAATACCAACATCTCTGCAGCCAATCGATGCTACTGGCGAGTAAGACACCTGGCTTTGCCATCTACTAGTTTGTTCGTTTCAGACTTGCTTTCTTCTTTTGGTCTCTGAGAACTCTGCAAACAGGCGTTAGACCTATTGCGGATATTTCTGGTGCTGTCTCTCACTCTGGGATAACATAACACGGGCCAGCGGGCACGGCGAATATTTTGAGGTCGAATGAATGGGCCAATCCTTTTTCATTCTTATGCTTATCTATGTCCTCCCCTATGTGTTATGCTCATGCAAAGGGGATCATTCGATGCGATGCGCCTCACCACATACACACACCATACACAGCACAGACCATAGCATATTTTTTTTTTTTTTTTTTTTCGTCTTGGCATACATGTCAAAATAAGAGAGTCTCCCTTTTTTGTAGCGGTCTCTCTTGCAGAACCTCGGCCCAGCCACTTCCAAGTCCAACAACACGATGGAATGGCGGCGCGTCATAGGATTGGGGGGGTCGCGTTATTGCTAGGAGCAATACCTGTAGAAGAAAGATGATGGCATCTAGCCACAATGCTTTGCCACGGCCGCAGCAAGTGGGAAGATGTGAATGATTATGTAAATCATAGAGTCGGGAGGGAAATAGTGGCAAAGACAAAGAGGGATGAGGTTCGACTTGTTTTGACACTGCCCCATCTACCAAAAACACAACAAACAAAAACACAAGAAGGAAAAAAAAAAAAAAAAAAGAGCAACGCTCTTGTGTTTCTTATATGCGCGTTTGGGTCCTTTGTGCTCTTGTTTTTTTCCTTCTCTCTGTGTTCTTTGCATACCGTTTTTTCTACTTCTGTGTGCCCGTGCTCTTTACAAAACACCAACTCGTCTCTCCCAATTCAGTCGCGTCTCTTTAACTATCATAACTGTTCGAGTGCGTTTCAATATGTGCGCATGTGTACTTTAGTTTTATGTTTAGGACGAAAAACTCCAACTCCTCCTCCATATTCCTCACAAACCCTCCCTCTCCAACCCAACAACTACAGAATGCCGTTTGAATAGTACTGGAAGGTATCATAAAGTCTCGTAAAGACATTACAGCAACTGCTCATAATCAGCTTCTCGATAAACTCCTCCGCCTGCACCTCCGTCAAGTTGAGCGCCAACCGGTCCCGCACCGCCTGCGCCGCGTTCTCGTATTGGAAACAGGGCAGCTTCGAGTCCTTGGACATCATGTCGATCAACAACACAATGTTCTCAGTGTGTTTCCGGACCGCCATAAACGCCTTCTTCAATAGCACCTTGAACTCTGCAAACTTTTCGCTGTTCACTCCACCAAGCACATCCAGGTATTCCTGAGGCAACTTGAATGGTGCCAATTCGAAACCGACCGATCCAGGAGAATTTGACAACATGAATCCGAAATCAATGTGCACAATATGACCCTCCGTGTCCAACAAAATGTTGCCGTTGTGACGATCGCGGATCTGAAGGACATATGTGATCACAGAGTACGCCGCCAGCGAACGCATAAAGTTGTCCTGAGCCTTGATAAACTTTTCACTGGCAGGGTCACCGAATTTCTGTAGGTCATAGAGAACAATGGAACGTTAAATATTTGTATCAAAATATCTCAGACATTGTGGTCCGCAACACACTGAAAAAATTGCTGCGAGCTGGAAAAAGTTGTTACCTGCTGGAAGTAGTCGTAGAGGGTAAAGACAACGCCGACTTCGTTCAAGCGACGGGCATAGGCATCCTTCTTGATAGAGTGGATGGAGATGGTGTTGCGAACAGTCTCGATCAATCCAGAGTTGTCCGATGTCACCAAGATACGCATGCTACAAGTAAAAGGTTGGAATGGGTAAGACGTTAGAACTTTGCACTCATAGCTACACGAACGAAGACGCCATGTCACCAAACCAACAACAATGACCTACTAGGTGATCCAGACGTCAATCTTGGCGCGCTCCCAAATCCATCCCATCTCGCGAATCAGCTGGCAGGCCAGCTGCTCCTGACGCAGATCGGCGCCCTGCTTCACAATAACCGAAAGAAGTTGCCATGAGGGCAAATGTCCATAGGGCGATGTGGCACGAATACGGTTCATCTTGGCATCCCAATCCTCAGCAAACACGGCCGCTATTATTTTGAAAAATACGAACGAGAATAACTGTTAGAGTTTGTCGAGCAATTCGCTGAACATGAACAAAAGTGCTGCGATTGGCAAGATACAGGTGATATCTCTTACCGCTTGGGTCGTCGGTGGTGACGTTGGCCATGACCTTGCGCTCATCTTCCAGCATTTCACTGCCGGCACCTTCACCGCCACCGCCGCCAACACCGCTGCTCACACCCTCAAGCTTCATCCTCTGCATCCTCTGCTCTTCCAGGGCCATCATCTCCTTGATGATCTTGGCGCGAATGTCCTCGACTGAAGTAGCCTTGGCCTTGATGCTTGAGCGAGATTGAGAGCTGACTCTTGCGTTTCCGTTGGCACCAGCACCGGCCTGTTGGGCAGCCTGCTGTTGGCTCAGTTGAGCCAACATAACGGCAGCAGTTCGCATCTTCTCTGCAAAATCGTCGGCACTGTTGGAGGCGCGGCGCCTCAGCACTGTCTGCAAATAAGCCTCGTTCGAGCGAGATTGGGTCACAGGGCGGTTTCCAGGTGATGAGGGAGTAGGGCTACTCATGCGTCCTGAGGGGTCCACAGTGATCACGGGACTGGCAGGGAAAGGCGATCCAGGAGGCGAAATGCTGAGCTCGGCAAGAGATCCAACGGGTGGATTGGGAATAGTGTCGACTAATGCCTCTTCGCTCTCCTCCTTGTCTTTTGACTCTGATGCAGTAGTCGAAGAAGCCTCTGACGCGTCCCTCGAGGGCTCGGCACTGCCGCCGTTGGTGTCGATGGTGGCTTCCAACTGAATCGAGCCGTTCTCGTTCAACTCCACTCCTTGCGTGCGAGATGCGCTACGGTGATCCTCCTCCTCCTCATCGTCGCCAAGATCCCTGCGTTGCGCGCGAATCTCCTCGACACTCATGTCCGTCTCCAGCACCTCGACTTGCAACAAATAAGGTACCTATAAAATGTACATTCAACAATACAGGTATGAGTTCACCTTTCAAGTTAAACCACCAACCCAATAATTCTGCAGTATTTACCAAAAACTACTTACGCGATCGGCAGAGTTCAAGACGACGGCGTCTTGAGGTGGGATACGCACGACGCGGTGATGCGATGGGTTCTCGAGTGTGGCGTGGCACCAGAGCGGGACACAAATCTCGGCTGGCAGATTATGGTTCAACAATGTGAGCTCTGCACGAAGAGCACTCAAGCGGGCAGGCTTGGGGACAATCACGAGCCTGGTTGCGATATCAACAAGGGCCAAGAGGAACTGCATTTCCGAATGGAAGTATGAGCGGCGGGCAAGCTCCAGCGAGGCTGCAGAGGACTGTCCATCCATAGAGCCACGATCCGAGAACTTCAAGCTGATGGGGGACGATGGAGCAGTGTCGTGACTGTAACGAGGACTGGAGAATCGGTCCCGCTTGTGCTTGAAGGCCTGTCCTCCACGAAGATCTTCGAGCGAAGGCGAAGTAACGACATGGTTCCGTTGAATGGTTTGCGCAGTCGACACACTGATTCCCGGGATGGTCGCGTGGGGTGAGCCGGGCTCTGCTGAAGGTGACATGGGCGAAGTTGCTCCATCCTCATGTCGCGTTATGTTGATCCCCGCTGGTGTGGACCGGCCACTCTCCTGAGGAGACACATGGTTTGTTTCGATAACAGGTACTGGCTGCTGAGGCTGAACAGGCTGAGGTGGCTGATGGTGCTGGTGTGGTGGCTGATGCTGTTGCGTTGAGGGCTCCCCTACGACAGCATCTTCCAGAGTGTCTCCTGCGGTACTGAAGGCCCTGGGCCGGCGACCCTGAGCAAGAGCCAATTGACCAGGGCTCTTGGTCATCAATGGCTGACCAAAGGCAGCCAACATGACGCCCATGCCGACCATCGCCGAAAGTGCATTCTCCTTGACTTTTGGGACACCGTTCTTACCAAAAATATCTTCGTACTCTCCGGGTGCCTCGGTCGCAAACACGATAGCCTGACATTTGTTGAAGACTCGTTTGCACAGCTTGAACGAAGGTGTGTTGGGAGAGGCGGCCAGATCCGAGGTGTATGCCTGCAAGTACCATAGCGTCTATTTCGGCAAGTGTGGTGGAGGAAGCAGAGGAGTTGCGTTGAGTCGACAGATATCTTTGCAATATGCATGATCCTTGGGGCGCCATTCTCTTCCTTTCATCGCTTCGTCTCCTTCGGATCCAGAAATGAAAGAACGCTATACTGCAAAAGCCTGCATGAAAAGTGAACTGGACAACAACTCCATGGTCGGAGTGTATTTCGTCCTTTCCTGGTCGCTTATCCATGATGGTCGGCCACAATTGCGCCCGCCGGGCAATGGTGGCGGGATCGCTGTCTTTGTTGCCGCTGGCCTGGCTTCAGTGTTACACTGGTCCAACTTTTTTTGTCCCGTGTCGCCGAGTGCAGTTGTTGAGACTGTGAGCCGTGTTTTGGGGCAAAAAAAAAGGACACCAACAAAAAGATCCATGTCGTGTTGTTGGGTAGCACAACCGACCAAAACCCAAGCGTGCGCTTCTCTGTACATCCTTGTGTTGCCGCTTTGTCGTCGAATGTCCTTCTAAACAACAGCGCCTGTTTCTGTCTGTGTCGCAAGAAGAATATGAGCCTTTGTGTGTGTTGCTTACAAGGATTGCCATATGAGAAGAGATCTGGCAGCGGTCCAAGATGAAGTTCTCGAGCGCGACCGATTCCGACGGCCTGCTGATCAGCAAATGGCTATTTTTCATAGGAAATGAGGAGTGGGGGGGGGGGGGGTCTCTGTCAGTAGATGATAAAGTGACCTTTCTCATCCAAAAGATGACTTTCACTTCCAGCTTCTGTGATGTTGCAACTAGAGGTCGTTCGCCTTCGCTTCAGCCCAAAGAGTTGAAATCGTCCACATAAGTCCGTCCGTTCTGTCTAAGCAAATGAGTATCCTTACACGAGCTGGGGCAGGAAAAACTCGATTTCGTCCAGGGGGAACTTTTTGAGCTCGTTGCAGAGGTAGTGTTGGATTCCGACGGCATCAGGGTATTTGAAGAGGTACGAGACCGCGATCCAGGCGTTGAAGAATTCCGACTTGAACAGACGCAGCAATAGCGAGTTGCCCGAGTTCATCATCTTTGTAGTAGGTGTTGGAGAGTGGTTTGGCGAGGGAGGGGTGATGATGATGAGTGGGTGAGTGCGTGACAAAGAAAAGGTGACCCGTGAAAATAATAGGTGAAAAAAGGCGGCTGAAGGGATGAGCGAGTGAGAGTGATCAGCGAGCGGGCTGTTGATCCGCCAATGAGGATGAAAGGGTCGGTCGAAAAGGGGGAAAGGGAGAGGAAGGAGGGAGGGAAGAAAAAGAAAGGTTAAAGAAAGAAAAGGGAGGGTCTGGCAAAGAAGAAGTGAGAGAAAAGAAGGTTGAGCTAAAGGGAGCCTACTTTCTCTCTTTACACTCCTCCAGGCACATCCCGGTGCTTATATCCTCGCACCATCACTTCGTCTCTGTCATCAACCTTCAACGACCCCAATGGGTGCTTTTCCAGTTGTTCAATTGCCTCAATTGTCCACGACAGAGTGAACATATACCCAATGTCCCAGGTCAAGACGCCACGTCGCATAACCTCCCTTCACCCTACTCATCCTTGTATCAGACAAGTCGCACACAACTTGTGGAGGGACGGGCGTCATTACTCCCAATCGATCCTCCCCCTGCTCTTCATTTGTTCCTTTTCATTCTCCACTGGTTGACATAGATCATTCACACAAACACCATATTTCACATATGTCACAAGGATTATTTTTGTTCAGTTTTTTTTATTTCATTGCTTAAGAATGGGGAATAAAGTATTGTACAGATTGGGCAAGGAAATATGACTGAAGTTAGATGACGAACACATTCTTTAGTTCATCTGACGGATCAAGTTGTTGATCTTGAGCTCGCGGTCACCAGAGTCACCACCCTGGATGAAGTGCAAGGCCTTCTTGGCAGAGTAACCACCAGTGGCGTTCGACAACTTGAAGGGCCACAAGAAGTTGGAGGCCTGCTTGAAGTTGGGACCGACAGTGTAGATCTCGTGGATCAAATCCTCCATGCAGACAATGCCAAACTTGCCAAGGGACTTCTCAATGATTGAGTTGTCGGTCAAGGGGATGCGCTGCTTGTTGACCTTGCCATATCCACGCTTGTAAATCAGCTCACGGACAGACTTGAGGTTGGGCTCACCGTAAGCGACATAGGGGTTGATCAACTGGAGCATCTGGGTGGTAGCCTTGGTCAAGCGGACAAAGACACCGTTGTTGATCTGGAGGAGACGCAACAACTGGAGAACCTTGCGGGGCTTTGGGGCAATGTGGTTGATACCCTTGATGCGGATGACGAAGGCGAGCTTGGGCTGAGCAGGGACGTAGAACGAACCAGCAGCCTTGGCCTGGCGACGGAGACGGATCTCGTCGCGCTCCTTGGCGCGGTACTCGCGGACGTACTGGTCAGCACGCTTGAAGATCACCTTGCGCTGAGCCTTGCGGGCCTGTTTTCCAAGTGAAGATGTAAACAAAAGAGGAAAGCAATTAGTTTTCATGTTTTGTCAACAACGTCGAGTAAAATGTCAAATGAAGGTAGACCAGAACACGGCAAAAGTGGTGGCATCAAAAAGACATTGTATCAGTCCCGAAAGATGGTTGACGTTAGCAACATCGCCTTAGGCTAGCCACGAAATGCGGTATAGCTTTTCATCATTAATGTCTTGTGAAAGTAAAAATGCCACCACCATTGAATGTTGTGCTGTGTTGTGTTTGGATGTGAAAAAAGAGGAAAATAATTACCTTGCGGGCAGCGGCATCGGCAACACGCTTTTCAGTGGTTGCCTTATCCTGGGTCTTTCTCTTCTTCAAAAGGGTCTCGGGGACGAGAACATGCTCAAGGGTAGGGGTGGTACTGTGGGGTTCGACAAAAAGATAAACAAGCAAATGGGATGATTAGGAAAAAAAGGTCACGTCGGACTGTCGCAAAACTTGTGCCCAGAGTCTTCTCTCACTCTTCTCAGCTTACACTCTTAGTAAAGAGCAAAGTGAGGGAGCTGGTAACGAGTACACTGCAAGGGATGGGATACAAGGATTATAATGCAGTTGACATCCGACGAATTGTTTTAATTGGAGTTGGGCCTTTTTTGACGCATCGACTAGCTTACACGTAGGCACATGGCCAAACGAGAAGAATAACACCGGGCGGTTCATATAGTCCATATTGGAGGGCTTAAGGCTTCAATGATGAAAAATAGAACAGGCAGCCATCACACAACAACGAACCCATACGCGTTTGTTTCCCGCGAGAGAAAAAACGGTCTGGAATACGACATCGAGATCAGAGAACGATCAAAGCAAAACTTCATCTCGAGATGGGAAAAAAATGAACCCGAAAACAAGATGAGCATCACAAAAGGAGATTGTTGACCAAGAGTCACAGAATGGATTTAAAGCCAAGGGAGGTTATTGTTCCTTCGTGAGAGGGAAGCAATGGTATCCCTAGAGCTCAAGACCCCAGGTGGATATCTTCAATGCATTGACTCAGGAACCTGAGATATGCAGATATCGTTGAAGCCCTGGGAAACAGAGATTATTGGTAACGAGAGTAAAAAGACAGCATCCGATGCCATCCTTTTTTAAACCGTACTTTCCTGTTATGTCCACACGTCTCGTATCATAGGAAGAGGAAGGATAGGAGGAGTAGGGGAAGGTACAACTTACGTGGTCATGGCGGTTATGAAAAGGTGGTGGGGGTGAAGAAGTGTGAAAGAGTAAAAGGAATTTCATAGGAAAAATTTTCTAATTGCTTTTATTTTTGATTAAAGCCCACACGATCATTATATCCTACCGCTGTGTCATTGAAGCACCGAAGCCAGGTCGGACCTCCAACGGCCACGGACAAGCCAATTGGGCAGCTTGAAGGCATCCTGCCTTCACTTGTTTCTAATAAGGTCATCAGTTGAAAGATTATATCATCAGTAAGAATGTTCCATATCATCCATTCATTGAATATCACGAACCCCATCGCCAGAAGTTGATGAAGGAAACAAGAGTCCATCAGATAAGATCAAGTTTAAAACTTCATTGCGAGAACGCCTCCCGCAGGAGTACAGACAACAAGTTGCACCCATCCCCCAAAACCCCTTCTTTCTCTCAACTAAAACACAGCAATAAGCCTCAGTAATAGCCCAACACCCTCCAAAATAATAATGTAATGCAATATCGCTTTCAGCCTTGACAGTCATAATCCAATTCACGATTCCATCCATGATAGCATGCCGTCCTCAAAGTAGAGAATCAAATGAACACAACACCACCAAGACTCTATCAAATGCTTCCCTGCAAAGTATCCTTTTGCTATCCCTTCAGACTTTGATCTTTGTTGTTATCCTTCATGTCCGCCATCACTCCAATGTCACCAGGTTCTCACCAAGATCCAGTGTCGGGTATCTCCAAAAAGAAACCACAGTCGCGCATAGGGACTACAAAAAAAACAACGTGGAAACAAATCCTAAGGACCCAACAAGCAAAAGAAATGCAGAAAAAAAACAAAGACAAGGTCGTGGGTGTATTCAACAGCAATGCAACAGTCTTTGCCAATGAAAACGTAGAAGGGATACATCGAGGCATACGAAAACTTCATGTTCAAAAAGGATGTGTCGTTCCTTGTAACTGATCGCGGCTCGGTCGAACAAAAAAAAGGGAAGAGAACAGATGGCAACTTGTCCCGTAAACGTTCTTCGCTCTACTCCACTGTGTCATCACACGGTTCTTTTATGTTTCCTCCTCCTGACGGCTGAATTCAGTTCCTGGAATCGCCAATGGACTTACACTTGAGTGAAAGAAAGATGATTTTCAACCAGAATCCTTGGCATCCAAGGAAGAAAAGGAAGAGAGTGACGTCACCATGGCATTTTTCGGGATATATTGAAAAGTGTATTGAGAAAACGCCTGCAAGGGCAACAAAACAAAAAAAAAGATAATTACTTCGACTACTCTACTTCAGGCGCACGCGGGTTCTTTTGTCATTGTCGAGTTTGTTGATAGCAGCAAGGTTGGGGGACGGGGACGGGGGATGTTGAAAGTACAAAATGGTTGTTGATGATAGAAAATGTAAAACGAAATGGACTATTCAGAGATTCCCTCTTTAAGCCTTGCGCTTCAAGTTGCTGGACAACCACTCAAGACCCTCATAGAGACCATCTCCAGAGGTAGCGCAAGTAGCCTGGATGTACCACTGACGCTGGCGGAGAGAGTGAAGTCCGAGCTTGTCGGTAATCTCGGCAGCGTTCATGGCGTTGGGGAGATCCTGCTTGTTGGCGAAGACAAGGAGAAGGGCCTCACGGAGCTCATCCTCGTTAAGCATGCGGAGAAGCTCGTCACGAGCCTCGCTGATACGGTCACGATCGTTGGAGTCGACAACGAAGATGATACCCTGGGTGTTTTGGAAGTCTAGAAAAATCAAAGAACGGGCAATGGGAAGCATGCAGGTGTTAGAATGAAAAAGATACATATTCTGCAATGCCATTCATGCCAGGAGGTCCTTTGCGTGGTCCAGTCGGTGAATGGTGCATGTAGGAGGGGTTGTTGATTGTCCAACACCAATGATTTCGGTGTTCTGAAGCTGATGTTGTTTTTGAATCGAATTTTCCCGTCTTCTATACGATGTCCAACCCGTGCCATGTCCCTGTCCTGCGGTTTGACGTATTCAGGAGGATGTGAATGCGATTGCTTGGGTTTGAAAGAGGATGAGGCAACTTGTTACATACAGTGGCGCCACAAGGGACGAATCTTGTCCTGTCCACCGACATCCCAAACGGTGAAGGAGATGTTCTTGTACTCGACAGTTTCGACGTTGAAGCCTATAGTGAATAGAGGAACAGAGCAAGATTGTAGTTAGTAACGTGGCAGAATGAGAGAGATTGATGATATATTGAACTCGTTTTGCTGGCATTGTTTTACACGTGTACAATGAGAAACAGGATGTATCAAGGTAAAAAAACAAGGTCAACCGCAGCATCTCTCCTAATATCAATTAAAGGAAGGAAGGGAGACTGCTCAAGGAGGCTGGCTCAAAACCACTCCAAAAAAAAGGACACGCACAAGGGAGAGCAACAACACTCATAAAAAAGATACGTGGCGAGGAACGACAAGAGCATATCCCGTGACCACATCACCCCAGGGTGTAGAGGAAGGTTCTGACTTGACTCCCTCTGTTTTTCCATCTTGTCATATGAACCGGACTGATCACGGGGAAGGAACTTGCAAAAAAGGGCTGCCACTCCTTGGTGTACGAATCGCGTTCCCTTCCTTTGCTTATGTCGTCTCCAAAGAGCCCCTTGAATCTGTTCCGATCAAGCCAGATGAAATATGATGACAACCATTGGAATACATACTCAAGAGTAGTGTCGTGACACAGACTCTTTTATTTTCCCTTCAAGAACCACAGAGAGATGATGAAGCTCTTTTTTTCTTTTTCATTCCTTTGCAGCATGATGAGAAGTAAGACGCAAACGAAAAGTGGATAACAGAAAAAAATAAAATAAAGGTCAAGCACGGGGGTGGACGTGGGCACCGAAACTCAGGGGCAAGGGTAATAGTACAGCGTAAAGGGTCACCATACTGCAGTTGATGAGAGAGAGAGAAGGGCAAGGAGCGCTGTCCTTAGTAGAAAGTGAGCCAGTTACGGCCAGTAGTTGTCATTGAAAGAAGATAGGAGAGTAGAAAATAGAAGAAAGTAAAAGGAGTAGTGCAAAGAAGAGTAGAGAAAGAGAAAGGAGAAGGGGGGCGACTTACCGATGGTGGGGATGGTGGTGACGATCTCACCGAGCTTGAGCTTGTAGAGGATGGTGGTTTTACCGGCGGCATCCAAACCGACCATCAAGATGCGCATCTCCTTCTTGGAGAAGAGGCCGGAGAGAAGCTTTGAGATAGAGAGACCCATGGTGTTGTGAGTGAGGTGATTGGCGGAAGGGGGAGGAGAAGGATGAAGAAGAAAAAGAAAAAAAGATGATGAGCAGACACACGCAGAAATAAAGACAGGTCTTGTGTCTGTGTGTCGTACTAGTGTGCCAACACATACTCTGAGAGGAGAGGACACGCCGGTCGGTGGCTTGTGAGAGGGGCAGGAAGTGTAAATTGAAATTTGATCGCACACCATTGGTTCTTTTTTGTCGTTGTTGTCATTCCCAACGCCCACCTGCTTCCAGGGCATGCATTATTAGTCCTATCCGAAGACGAACATTCTCTTCGACAGGTCTAGCATTGAGCACATTGACCATGACACAGCATGCCATATCCTCAAAAGAAACAAAAGAGTCTTGTTGTTGGAAAGACCGCGTTTGTTGGTTGTATTTACACCATCGTCATAGTGGCAAGCAAACTGGTATGTCGTCTAAAGAAGTCGAGACACGCCACATGTCATGAAAAAGGTTGCGGCTGTTCTTGTTTGATTTATTGTTGTAGAGTTGAGAGTGAACAATTGGTGTTGGGTAAGGAGTAGGGTAGAAGATGAAGAGGAGTGTATTAAAGAGGAGGAAGAAGAAGAAGCGTTTAAGCATCCTCCTCCTCAACGGGAGCAGCCTTGGGAGAGGGACCCTTGGCAGCCCACTTGAACTGACCCTATCAATGGCAAGTATAGAAGTCCACATATGCAATGCGTTAGTGAACTGCTGCCAATGTCTTCCGATCATTGCTCCTGAACCTCAGAAGGTTACATGATATTTCAATTGGATATTCCTGACGTTGATGACTGTTGATGTTCGTATTATCTTGAATTGTGTCGGTCCATTCTCCTTGTTCATCAATGGCCGTAGGGTCGCCCTATCCATGAGGTGCTCTGCCGATTTAGTGGTCGCACCTTTTGCTGTCGATCCTGTAAAACCAACAGTCGCGCCTCGGGATCGTCTTTTTGCTCGACTCCTCTGCTCCGTGTGCAATCGGCTGTAGATAACCCCGTTATCCTGAACCCTTGTTGTCTCCTGCTGTTTGTCGTACTCTTCCCCTGAACTTTTGAAAGACTAGAACTTCGTTGTTGACGTAGCGTGGTTGTGGGTCGCTGAGCTTCATCTTACATCGGTTTCGAGGGCGAGGTACAAGAGGGCACCGGGGATGACAAGTCCAAGAATACCAACGGAGCGGACGTTGCGGGCGTTCCAGGAAAAGTGCTTGGCAGTCGATTCGCGCATGCGCACCCACTTCTCGACAGCGGGATCGTGAGTCAAGTATCCTCCCATTGTTGTTGTATATATGTTTTTAGTTGATGGAGAGAAAGAGGAGAGTGGAGCTGTTCTTTTTGTGCACACAGAAGTCCGATGTCCGTCCGATTCGAATCTGCTTTTCCGAACTGCGATGGCTGGCTTCCTGGTCCACAGTGTGGGAAGGGAAGGGAAATCTAGTCACCGGATTTATTCGTGATGCGGGAGCTGCCGATCTCTCGATTCTCCCTCGCCTGCCCTTTTATCAGCCATGGCAAACCTTCTTGACAACCAACCTTCAACCAAGACTACATCACCCCTCACAAAGACAATGTCGGCACCCAACTCATCAGGATCCGCTGCCGCTGCACCAGCCGTTGCTGCATCTATTCACCAACTGCCATTGGGTAATACATCCTGCCGCTCCTACTCTACAGGAACTCAAGCAGGAACATGAAGCACGGTCACGAACTTGACTTGGAGTAAACGAACTGGCTTAGGAGTAGCAGAGGAAGTTTGAACCAAAGCTACTCCTCAGGACTCAATTTCGCCAGGACCATTCATCGTACTTATGGACCACTATTACTTGATATTGTTGTGAAGTCAGGTTCAGGAGTCCATCAATGCCATGCGCTCAGATCGACACACCCTCCTCGCATATGGGCACAAAGCAGACCTGAAGCCAGGATGTACCCTTTCACAGAGCGAGGGCTTAAAGGCGACGCAGTATCATCAAAACACGCCTAAGAATATCCTTATTAATCGCACACGGCACATTTCCACCAAAAAAACAACAACAAATAGAGTTGATTGATTCGTGCATTGGATCCAAGATCTGGGTCGTCATGAAGTCTGAGAAGGAGTTCACAGGAACGCTCAAGTACTTTGACGACTATGTCAACATGGTTCTCGAGGACGTCACAGAATTGTAAGTCAGGGGGAATCGCCATCATCCAACCCAACCCATGCACAGTATCATTCATTCAAACGCGCTCGATAATCGTACATTTATATCGATATGAAACTTATAGTCTTTTTTCTTTCAATTGAAATATTTTGATGGTGTAGCGAGAACACGCCTGAGGGACGGAAAACTACAAAGCTGGAACAGATTCTTCTCAACGGAAACAACATCTGCATGGTAACCGCCTTTTTTCGACACGGGCAGGATATGATCCTTGTGTGCGTTGCTTTTTTTGGTCATTCGTTGCTGTTACTTGAACTAACATGACTTCTCTCTCTATCATGTTGTCTCCACCTTGCGCTTTTAGTTGATTCCTGGAGGGGATGGACCACAGTAGTAAGACATACAACAACAACAAAACAAATCCCTATTGCCCTTGACAGGAACAACGACATCCAAGGCGGGATCAGTCAAGAAATAAAACAAAAACTGAAAAAAAAGATAAATGTATCATTCACAGAACACAGAACTCGTTGACATTCTGTCAATATGAGAAAAAGCGGATAAAATTGTCTTCAAAGTTTATTAAATGTGGACGGTATGTTATTTTATTGTATCTCCAACAAAATGCCTGCTGAAGGCAGTTAATTGTACACAAGAAAAACTCCTTTACTCGATGATCTGGAGGTCCTGGGTACGGCCGACAGCGTAGACGTCCCTGTACTTTTCCCAGATACCCAAAAGGGCATCGATGTACTTCTTCTGCAGGGCTTCCAATTGCTCTGTCGAGGGTGATCCCTCAACCTTCTCGACGTGGATTGGCTCTCCGATCACAATCGCCACAGGCCTTCTTCTAGGCAACAAACCAAACTCGTCTAACAATGATGAAGGATAACAGAAAGAAACGTGTATGTCAGCAAGGTATTTCAAGCGAAGCAAGCAGAAGGGGGGTCAATCCAGAAAAAAAATTTAGCGGATGAAATGAGAACACTTACAGTTGAAAACGCCGCGACCGTTGAACATGGGCATGGTCCATCCTAGGACCTTCTTCATACACTGCTGGACGTGATACATCTTGCTGGTGTGGTCAGTGCTGTAAAGCTCATACAGTTCGTTCTCGCCAAACGACAACGTTGGCACCAAGCTTGCTCTACACAATAATTACGCAACAGAAAAATGTAATGTGAGTTTTACCATTGTGTGACGCAAGTTGTAGATCAACAAAAAGAAAAGAACCTCTAGCAGTAGTAACTTAAGAAGAGTAAACGTACCCGTTGACGAGAGCCAGTTTGATAAAGCCCAAACGCTTCTTGAGCGTCAAATCCAGCGTTCCAGGCTTGGCTCCCAAACTCTCCTGCGCGCCTCCGACAACAATGGTGATTGAGTTGCCGGGGCCTGAATTCAAGATCCTTTCACATGATTGCTTCGACACCGACGCCATTCCCATCGCCATAATACAATCGCGATAGAACGGAATCTGGAAGTTGGACTGGAGGGTGAGGAGGTGAGGAATGATACCCGGGTACTTCTTGGAGAACCCGAGTCCTTCGGTACCGAATGAGCCGACCGCCCCGAGGGAGAGGATTCCGTGGGGGTGGTAGCCAAAGATGTAGTTTTTGCTGGGGTCCAGATCTCCTTCCTATTTGTTGTTTCGTTCAAACGAAAAATGCGTATGCATGGTTAGTATGATCTTTTAATATCAACAAGAAAACTCGTCTGCGCCTGTTGTTTGCTGTCGCACAGAGATTTCTAAACAAACAAAATACACAACCCAACCATTACCTTAATAAGAGTCATAGGAAAGTAACGACCAAAGTACGTCCACCCGATCCAATTCCTCCACAGGGGCGACCGTCTACCGCCATGCTCGGGCGCTTGGTCGACCATAAGGATCCAGAGGAGGTAGATAATAATAAAGGGCCAGAGATAGCGGATGGTGCATAGATAAAAGAAGACCGTGAAGGAGATGCCCAAGGCGGCAATCCAAACCAAAACGGCGGCTGTCTGTAACCGGCGCTCGACCGGGAGTAACAGTGGTGCAAAGATGGCCATTGTGTGTTTTTTTTGTGGATGGGTATTGTTGATTGTCCTTGTTGAGAGGTGTGCAATGGAGAAGAAGAGAAGGAATGCGGATGGTTTTTTTTTGTTATTGGTGGGAATGAGGTTGGTCCAAGCGTGCGATCCAGTACGTTTGCGTAAGGTGGCACCAAAAAGAAGTCAAAAGGGTATGTAGAAAAAAAGAAAAAAAGTGAGAGGAAGAGAGAGAGAGAGAGAGAAAGAGTGAGAGAGAGAGTAAGAGATGGCAGTTGAGGAATGGAAGAGGTAAAAAAATGACGATCAACATGGTCTTTCTGTTTTTTATCCAGTCTCACTCTCTCCCTCACTCACAACGGTCGTTCGTCGTGCTGAGAGAGATATGGCGGTCGGACTTAATCAGCCCGGGAAGGAAGTTTGAAGACCCCGACGATCGACCGTTATCACTCAGCGAAAGACATTTTTAATCAAAAGCAAAACCTGCTTGATTGCCGTTCTGGAGCACGGCCCGATGAAAGAGCTTCAAACAAGAAGTGAACATGTGAAAGTGTAAGAACAATATGAAATATGAATAGAGAGGGATAAAGGTTTCTCAATGAGCTGAGTTCACGTTCCACCGGGATGTCGTCTTTAGTCGCGTGGGCGAAGAAAGAAGAGATAAAAAATAGCATCTCAAATCCCAGACAAAGAGGCTCAACCACCGTTTATTTATCGGGTATCGCATCCACCTTCCGTGGATAAATTTAACCGAGTCATCTCAAATGGCATGTATGCATTGGCAAATACTACTATTGCAGCATAGTTTTTTTTGTCTATCGGGGTCATGTTTATTTGGATGAGAGGGTGTGTGTATTGATGTGTGTGTGTTGATGTGGATGTAAAAAAATCTCCTGTGTATGCGTGCGTGTTTATTATCATTTCTTTCGATGCCATCCATGACTTTAGAGGATCATGGACTCGGGGTTCTCGACATAGTGCGACATGCGGCTCAAGAACCGTCCAGCAACCTCAGTGTCGATCACACGCTCGTCAATGCTCAATGTCACACTGACAAGCTGCGACTGCTCCAACGAAGGGCGAAGACGACGCAACAACTCATCACCAATTGCTGATTGAGAGGTCGAAGTAGACTTCTTCTTCAAGGGTGCGTTGCCTCCCAAGAAATCGATCAAGTCAAGATCCTCGTTGGACTTTTTGGCAGGGGCTGCTGCAGATGATGTCTTCTTGGACTGTCCTCCAAGGTAGTCAAAGATCTCAGCGTCGCTCACAAACTCGGCCTCTTCTACTGCAGAGGGCTTGAGGACCGTGCGGGAGCCTCCGATGGCCAAAATGGATGTCTGGGGAAGGTTGATGATAGCTGTGAAGTTGTTGACACCAAACATACCCAAGTTGGATACGCTACGTGTACGATAACAAAGAAAAGAACACGTTGAGTTAGTGTTTGGCGGCGTGCTTGATGAGAAAATAAAAAAGCTTAACCTCCATCACGGTCAATCGATGGTACCTGAATGACCCGCCCTGGTATTCCTCAGGCTTGAGCTTGTTCTTCTTGGCTCTCTCAGCCAACTCCTTGACAGTAGTAGAAATCGACTGGAGACCGCGAGAATCGGCACCCTTGACGATGGGGGTGATCAACCCAGTGGGGGTGGCAACAGCGACAGAGATGTCAATGTTCTTGAGCTGCTTGACATTGTCTCCCGAAGCAAACTGGACGTTGGACTCGGGAATATCGCGCAAAGCCAACGAGGCAGCCTTGATCAAGAAGTCGTTGACCGACACCTTCACCTTGAGCTCGTCTGGAGGGTTGTGTTTCAATACCAGTCGGGTCAAAACAGAACAGCATAGACGGTGTTAGAATTCAAAAGTCCTGGTGAAATATATGGCAAAAGACATTGCATAAAATGGAGTAGCGCATTGCAAAGAGACTGACCAGCCAAGAGGTGACGGAGCTTCATCATGTTGTCAATGACAATATCGCGGGTAACATAGGAGTGGGGAATAGTGGTCTTGGACTCGCTCAAGCGGGAGGCAATGACCTTGCGCATGTTGGAGGTGGCATTGTCGGTGTAAGCAGTTCCAGGAGCAGGGGCGGCGGTCTTGGAGGCAGCAGGAGAGGCGGCCTCGGCAGCAGGAGGAAGGGTCTTTGGCTGGGGAATAGTGGGCTCAGGAGCAGGGCGAGCCTTAATCTGGCCCAAGAAAGCAAGAACGTCACCCTTCAAGACGCGGCCCTTGGGTCCGGTCGAAGGAATCTTGGTGACATCGCTGATGTGGTTCTGGAGCAAGAGGTGGGCGACAGCGGGCGACATGAGCTTGGACGAGGGGGTGGCTGCGGTCTGCTGAACGTGTTGGGTCTCCTGCTTGGGGGCTACGTGACATATGGTTAGATGGACAAATTATCCAGTCAGTCAGATTATCGTTCCAACAATGATGGCGAAACGAAGGTGGTGTGGTCTGTTCTTGCTAGCTCCTGAATACTGTAATGAGCGTTCGTCTCTGGCGTGTCATGTCGTATCGCGCGCTATCGGTCTGACTCCATTTGATTGACGTTGTAGACAACATCCGATCTATCCAAACAGTTGATTCTACAGCCTCTTCTTTCCATTCCAATTGTCCTGATCCGCTGTATTCCTCTGTTCCGTTGCTTCCAAACTTTTGAATGACTCCTAAATAGTCTGTTTGCAAAAAAAGCTCACCTGGAGTCTCCTTCTTCTCCTCCTTTGCAGGGGCAGCAGCAGTAGCCTTGGGGGCCTCGACCTTGGACAGATCGTCACCTTCCTCGGCCAACAATGCAATAGGCTCGTTAACAGCAACCTTGGAACCATCAGGGAACTATTATAAAACGCAAACGCTGGGGTTAGATCTCGACGCGATAGGTTTTCTCCTCGTTGGTTCTTCTCAAATACCAGAGTACGTTTTAGTCCTGAACGCGTGGGAAATGCGAAAATGAGAGCATTGAATAATAACATATTCCCCCCGTTTTTCCCTTGCGCACGAAAATAAATCCACTGTTGAAACAGGCGAGAAGTAGCGATTAAGACACAGACAACAAACTTGCCAAAATCTTTGCGAGGATACCATCCTCAACAGCCTCGACATCCATGCCAGCCTTGTCAGTCTCGATCTCGAGAAGGACATCTCCTGCAATGACCGAGTCACCTATCAACAATAACCGCAACAATACAACAACAATGATATCAGTATCGCGAAATGAACGAACGCTTTCTTTAGATAAGAACAAAACAACCTTCCAGATCGGAGAGGCGTGATCCTTCTTGATAACATAATGAATCCTATTTCGCTTACCCTCCTTCTTCTTCCATGCAGTAATAGTTCCCTCGGTCATGGTAGGTGACAGCGCCGGCATCGACAATGTAGTAGTGGCGTTTTGAACAGCGGCAGCATGGAAGTCTATTCAAAGATCGCAGATAATTTTGGGGGAAAGAAAGGTGGGTGGGCGTCAAGATAACAGATTCTTTTCTCTCTGTTGTCTATTTTTTTTTTGTCGGATGCTCGCTGACAGGTATGGCGATCGCGTTTTCCCGCCATGAGCGTGTTCCTAATGCTTGTTGGTCGGTCGATGGTTTTCATTAAGTCCTTGAAAAAAGCTGATCAGTCTCTCATTCTGTTGCACTGTTGCTGTTGTTCCGGGTCTCCTTTTGGGTGTGGGAGTTGGCGATAATTTTTAGTTCCGAGTTGGGGTGGTAAAAAGGCAAGAAGGTTGCCCGTACATTTGACGCCAGCGACTGAGCGCATGGCCAGGGTCTTGGAGAGGTTGAGCATGGCGTTATGTGTGAGTGAGGAAGTGAATGAAAGAAAAGAGAAGAAAAAGGAAGGTGCGAAGGAAGAATAAAAAAGGGGGGTTGTGGAGGAGAGAGGAGAGGAGTGCGAAGAAGTAAAAAAGAGCAAGCTATGTTATGAGAACGACGTCAACGAAAGACACCCAAAAAAAATAATAAACACACCAACACCACGCACGACTATCTCAAGAGATGTGGGTGAAGCAGAGCCTGTGTTCTCCCTGCCTGCTCAATTGGCCGCTGCACTGTATCAAAGCAATGGCTGATAGGCGAACCGCTGCAACAAGAAGAGATATGATATGATATGATATGGGAAAAGATGATAGTGAGCGGGAACTCAAACCATCTGATGGAAATCAATCGCCGTCAAAATTATTTTTCTCGCCTTCACTCGCTGTCCCCATCAAATCCAAACCGGGCTCGACCGTACATACGCCCCTCTCTCCGAATTCGACCGACTTTCTAGTAGGGGAACGCTGAACACACACTCTCCACACTCACACTTCACATTAACTACGCACCTCACACCTTGTTTATTTGCTCTCACCTCTTCTTCCTTCAAACACACCCACATTCAGGAACACAACCCATATAACAAAAAACAATCCGGACGCGGGCACGTCTGTTTAGGGTTACACCTCGAATGTGTCCGAAAACACCTCGCATAGATCGTCCTTTCCTTACCGCTCAGAAGTAAACCACCAAGATCCTGCCTGTCCGACTCGCTCATTCTTGTCTTACATCGTTCGTCCCCTCCTGTGGCTTCCTTACTCGTAAGTTTTCTTTCCTGCCGCTGCGGGGAACTAAGCCCTACTGCAGAAAAAAAGCCACTTTGACAGTTCTGCAGCCTAACTGCATTCACGCTCACATATTTCTTGCTTCCAATTGTGCTCTTACACCTACTCAAAGCACTCATTCCCGCTCCTCATTCCTACACTCTTCCTTGGAGTCGATTCTATGCGCAAATGAATATTATTCTAATGAACGACGACGTGTAATTTACAATGTAGAAAACCCTATCTAATGTTGCTCCTCAAACACAACCTCCTCATCAACCTTCTTGACCTCTGGGATATTCTCAGGCGTCACATAAAGCTTGACCTGCTCCCGAACGCGATCCAAGATATTGATCTCGACAGGGCCTCTGTACTTCTGGAAGAGCGGCTCCTCATCCCGACCAATCTCCAGATCGTCCTTCTCAAACTCCTTGGTCTCTGCGAATGCAACCTTCATCACCGAGGCTCCCGCATATTCGACACAGTCATACGAGTTGAAAAGCGCAAAGATCTTCTTGTGGAAGTTGCGGAATCCGGTCAGATTCTTGAAGGGGATATATCCGACGGGCTCCAATCCGGAGGAGGGTACTGAGAAGTAGGATTCATCCTGAGGGATGGGGATGGGTGCTGGCGCTTTCTCTTCTTCTTTCTTCTCGCCATTCTTTTCCGCTGCTGCTGCTGCTGCTACTAGTTCTGCTGCTGCTGCTGCTACTGCTGCCTCTGTAGATGTAGTGGTATCCT
Organism: Linnemannia hyalina; assembly: GCA_019671135.1. NCBI lineage: Eukaryota > Fungi > Mortierellomycota > Mortierellomycetes > Mortierellales > Mortierellaceae > Linnemannia > Linnemannia hyalina. Next base: position 2,634,644 of record JAHRHY010000002.1, on the reverse strand, counting down.
CGGCGCTCTTATCCAATGTCGTTGTCTCGACCGATCCTGTTGCCTCAGTCACTAATGAAGCAGCCTCATCCTTGATCGAAACCTCCTCAATCTTCTCCGCCACAGCAACGGGTTCGGGATCATCCAGACTCTGAAGACATCCATCGTTGTAACCCTGGAGGACCTCTGCCAGGGCAATACGGCCCAAGACAACAATTCCGTCCGAGACAGACTTCAGCGGCACAACGGGTGCATTCTGCTCGGCCTCGGACAAGGCAGACTGCTTTCCTGCAGCAACACGGCGCCTCTTGCGCACATCCGCCGCAACCATGGCCTGGATCTGACCGTCTACCAATCCTTCCTTGACCTCGTAATCCACTGCTGCAGCATCAAACACAGGCTATATACATAACATATTGAAATGCGAAAAGTGAGTAAAGTAATATCTCAAACTGGGGTTATCCAGTATGTCGATCAGAGATGAAAGTAGAACAAAAAAAAAGGGGGCGGCAGATGATCTATAGGTGACGATTGTTTACCTTGACAAAGGCCTTGAAGTAATGACGGGTCTTATGGATACCATCACCAGGAGGAGCAGTGATATAGACGGTAACCTTGCGGGGCATGTCCTGAACACCACAGCTCTGCTTGGCCAGGATGTCAACTTTGTCAGCAACCCGCTTCTTGGCATCGACCGTCAAATAGTGATCACGAACCACCAGCCCTCCAACCGTTCCAATTGTTGTCCAGAAGATCATCCATCCGCGGCTGGGGAGCTTGGCACGAAGCTTTCCTGAAAGTGTTGTTGGGACGGGGGGCTTTTCAGCAACGTTGGGCGTCAACTTGGGACGAGCTTCTGTTGAGTTCTCCATGGTCGAGAGAAAAGTGAGATGTGAGTGAGTGAGTGAGAGAGAGTGAGTCGGAATGAGGGGTAAAGAGAGATCTTGACCCCGTTTCTTTAGCCCTTGGTAAACACCGCTTGACAGTCACACTTCCTGCTGATCTGATCAGACACATGTCAATGGTCTTCATTTTTGACAACTTTATCTCCTGTTCGTCTACTACAAAGAGACAAGATGAATAGTTGTAGAAAGTGTATGCTTTTTTATTACGAGGAACAAAGTCCTCTTAGTGCCAATGCCTTGAAAAAAAATGAAAAAAGACTGCGCTAAACTTACACCTTCTTGTCATCGTCCTTCTTACTATCGTCCTTCTTGGTATCATCGTGGTGCAACTTGTCCTTCAACTTGTCAAACGTAGACTTGAAGAACCCGTTTCCAGACGACGACGATGAATCATCCTTCTTTGTGCTCTTGTCGCTCGACGTCGATGATGATGATGATGATGATGTAGAAGAAGATGAAGAAGATGAAGAAGTCGAAGAGGAGCTGCTACTGGTGCTGCCAGGGTTGGTGATCTCGGCATACTTCTCCAAGATCTCACGCTGAGCCTTGGATAAAGTCTTTGGGAGGGCGACTTTGAGCGTGACAAACTGATCTCCCTTGTCGTTCCTGTTCAACCTCTGGATACCACGCTTAGCAAGACGGCTGACATCGTTGGGCTGCGTTCCTGAAGGGACCTTCAACTCTACATCGCCATCGACTGTGGGGATCTTGACCGAGCCTCCCAAGGCTGCTGTGGTGAAGGGAATGAAAGTCTCGGTATAGACATCTGCTCCCTGGCGCTTAAAGAATGGAGAAGGCTTGACTCTGAGACGAACAAACAGATCTCCAGACTTTCCTTCGCCCTGCACAGGAGCGTTACCCTTTCCACTCAAGCGAATACGAACACCTTCATCGGCACCTATTTCACACATTCGTCACAATAAACCATGGATTAGTCAGTTGAATGGATTGAATTAAAATTCATAATAAGTCGTAAACAACAAAACGGAGATCATACCTGCAGGAATGTGAACATCAACAGACTCGTGGACGCGCACACGACCGACTCCTCCACAAGTGTGGCACTCCTTCCCTTTCTGAAGCATAGTTCCGACACCGCCGCAAGCCTGGCAAGGTGCTGCCATATGGAATCCCTGGAGAGAGATCTTTTGTTGACCAGTACCATGGCACACCTTACAGGTATCAGGCGCCTTTCCGTTCTTTGTTCCATGTCCGTGGCAAGGGTCGCAAGTCCTGATGGGGTCAACCAAAACTTTCTTTGATGCTCCCTTGACTGCCTCCATGAAATCAATGACGAGTGGCACCTAGATTGGCATCGCGGACGAAAATCATGTTTGATGTGAGTCGCTTATTCGATAATAACTGATCCCTCGTGACATGAACCAAAGACAGACGTGCTTACCTCCAGGTCCTCTCCAACGCTGGAGAATCCTGATGATCGCGATCCGCGTGGTCCACCGAACCCACCGCCAAAGAAATCAAACACGTCCTCAAAGTTGCCAAAGCCTCCAGCGCCTCCTGGGAACCCACCAGGGAATCCACCAGGGAAGCCTCCTGCCCCATGAGGCGAGTTGCCTAAAGCATGACCGACCCAGTTATAAAAGCAATCGGTGATTTGTCAGTATCCAAGTCGATCGTTTCATTGATACATGTATACATTTCGAAGCACGTTTGATATGTAAAAGGTAGATCCATGATCAGGCAAGCCTCACCATTGAATCCTGCATGGCCAAACTCATCGTATTGCGCCTTCTTTTGCTCGTCTGAGAGAATCTCATACGCTTCCTGGATCTGTACAAACTTTTCACGGGCAGCAGGATCTTTGTTGGTGTCGGGATGGTACTGCTTCGCAAGCTATTGAATTGCAATGAATTAGGATCGTAAAGCATGGTACAGTTTAGCCGTGGACTCCGTGATATATCAAGACGACATGGCGACTGTTGAGGCTGTGGTTGGCTTACCTGGTAGTAGGCCTTCTTGATCTCGGACTGCGATGCAGTCTTCTTCACTCCGAGAAGCGTGTAGGGGTCCTGCTGGCTGGCTAAGGTTGGGGCTATATCATCGCGATGTAAGCAAGAAGCACCGTATCAGAAAGTAAGCGATCTGCTCGTGGGGAGAGAATGTGAGGTACGCAGCATCATTATCCCATAACAAAAGGCATAAAGTACCCGAAGCATGAAAGTCTCTCTATGAAGAACAGATCGTGTAATTGGGCAGGTGAGACAAAAAGAGGGTGTGTTAAAGGGGTGGGTGCGAGAGACTGAAAGAACAGACCAATTGACCGCTGAAGAAGACTGCACCATCTACGATCCCCGAGCTGGAGAGGTGGGTATTGCCTTACCTTTTGGCTGAATACTGAGGGTGCGCACCCAACAGCTTGGCCGTATCCTATTGAGTCATAGTTCCATGGGGGAGAAGAAGTCAATAAATCAAAATTCGTCTTTTGCGCTGCTTTTCCGATTTGCTTGAAGGATACGCACTGCACAGGGTGTGGGAAAATGACCGGTGGCGTACCTTTAAACGAACCGCCAAACTGAGCGAGGTTGGAGCCAACACGCCTGGTTCCGAGGACGGAGAAGGACCGAGGAAGACCCAAGGAGGTCGAGGCGACATGTAATGACGACTTTGTGGAGTTGGAGGTGCATCGAGAGCCAATGCGGAGAACAGAGGCGACAGACATGGTTCGTTGTTGATTTCCAAGGAAAAAGAGGCCGATTAACAAAAGAGAAAGAGAGCGAGTTGTCCTTCTGTGTGTACGATGTGTAAGAAGCGGCAAAGATGGGATGCTTTTGCGCGAGCAGAAAAAAGGGTCGATCGACGGGCGAGAGAGGAGACAAGCGGTGGGGACGGAAAAGAAGGGACAACTCTTTGCTTTATGTGTGAGAGTTTTCAGAGCTCCGAACGGGCGGATTTTTTTCTTTTTTTTTCCATAGGTCTTCTCTGGAAAAGGAAGGTTTGGCCCTGTGGCTTGGCTGATCTGACTGTGTTTCTCTCAACTGAGACTCTGATCAGTCTCAGAGGAAACGCGCTCTGGGTTTCGCCCTCTGATGCCATCACCACTGTTTCTATGCGACGCGTCAAAGGGAAATAAAGGAAGGCGAAGCTATTTCATAACTGATCAATGGGTAGCACCTGTCTTACTCATCAATAACCAACTGCTCCTTTTGTGCTATCCGAGATCCTTCCTCAACAACCATCCAGGGTTGAGAAAGAGAGGGAGGGAGAGTGAAGCACCCTTAGGCACTCCCACCTATGCTTGAGCAATGCTCACTTTCAAGTGGCTATGCCGAGGAAGAAAAAGAACGAAAAAGATAAACAAAGGCCGGGATCGGTCTGGTAGCCGAAAACCCTCCGTGTTTCGCACAATGACAATATTAAAAATAAAGGTTATGTACTTCCCCAATTCGGCTCTTTCTCTGTTGTTTGAGGCCGGAGTATTGCCTTCATAGATGCTGAATAACCAACCTGGAAGGGTTCTCTCTGGGCGCGACCTTTTTGCATCCCTCCCTCTTTTTTTCCTTGGTACTTTTATGAGCCTGCAAGGCAATACAAATTGGCACAGGCAACGAACCCTCTCGACGCCTTTTTCTTTTCAGTTCCCAAACGAACAAACAAACAAGAAAAAAACATCGCGAACGTGTTGTTTGATTCTTTCCATGTGTTGGTTTCTCAAAGCACTAGCATGGTGTCAGTACCTTGTTTTTTTCCTGTTGAGATGGTTGGCTCATAGAAAGAAGAATGAACCCGCCACTTTCCTTTCCCAGCCACAATCATTCGCCCAGAATGGGCAAAGCTCTTGCATGGTTTAGCTTGGGTCGGTGCATGGCCCTTTCACACTCTACTTATCCTTTTCTTCATTTTTCTTACACTCTCACTTTTCGCTTTCTCTGCATTGAGTAAATGCAACGTCCTCAGCCTTTCCCTTCAACCTCCGTTCTCCAGCCTCAATGTGTTGTAGAATGGTGAAGCACTCCCCACGCTTCTCTATTGCCCTCTTTTACCTTTGCTGGAAAAACAAATCAACATAGCCCATAAGCACAGAGTACGAAATGTGATTGACTACAGTACGAAGAGATCGAATACAATGAACAATATCAACATTGAAAAGAAAGAAAGCTGTCGTTTTAATTGGGTTTTCTTGACCCCCATTTGATACATCGTTTTTATGATGACACTTCAATTTTTGTTTCGTTCTAGTCAAAGGGGAAGTGAGAGCGCACTTTGTTCTGAAGCTCATACGCCTGATAAAAAATGTGTGTTTGTGCTCGATTATGGATCTTACGAACCCTCTTTGTTGCGGGATGTTTATTCTAGGCAACGTGTTGGATTCGTATCACGTTTTTTGTTGGTGTGTGTATGTTTTCTACTATTGCAGTGGGTGAGAGCAAAAAGTGTCCGATGTAAAACGCGTCAGTGTTCTTTTCATCGCCAAAATGGTCAGCCTTTAAGTTGATGAAACGAAGAAAAATGAAGGCAGCAAAAGGCTGTCAGTCATTGAATGCGGACGTGACCAGCCTCTCGATACCCGCCGTTCAACCCGGCTGGACGTTTTGATGCATCCCGAGTATCCCAACAGTTCACGTGTTCGTTAATACATGCATGCCTACCATGACAATGTGGCGAGACAATGCGAAGAAAAGGGAAAAGGGGATGAAAGAAAGCTTCTAGGAAAAATGTCAAGAAAAGAAAAAGAGAAGTGGCAAGTCGGCTTGTATATTTGTAAGTTTTTTTTGTATCACCCTTGGATGCGAATAATAAAACCAAAGGCGAGAACAAAAGGCTAGGTGTATCAGGGGGGTTATGCATGGTGCCCGTTTATTATGCTCCTGTGTTGTATGCTGCTCTCTATCCAAGTTATTCTCTTGTCGCCGTCCATTCTTTTTTTTTCATTTCTTGTAGGAGGTGTGACCAAGAGGCGGAAACAAAGTAGAAGCAACGGACAACCCAACCCTCACTCCTGAATATGTTTGACAATCTATTATTTCCCCTCTTCTCCATTGGCAATTGTAGCCCAAAAGAGGGGATGATAAACATAACATGCTGGTTCTCGCTGCTCATGTTGTTCTGATAGTCTTCTGGCCGTCTACCCATGGTTCCACTCTATCCCTCGTCCTCCTCCTTGACCACCTTTCGAGTAAACTCTACACGCACACATTATCGACCCTTTTTTGTTTGTATTACTCCCAGCTCTCCAAAATCAATAATAGCAAAAGAAGACAGAGAAGGAGTAAGAAAGCGAGAGTGCGGGAGAGAGAGAATGGACAGCATGACTGATAGGGACAGAGAGAGAGAAGGAGAAGGAGAGATAGTCTATGTCTATGTGTGTGTGGAGTTGCCTGGTTGTCTGTTGTTCTGCTATTGTTGACATGGTTCACCTACAGTTTTTGTCTTTTTGTCTATAAATGGCCGCTTTGTCCACACCTCTTCTTCTCACTTCTCTTACAAGAAAAAGGCCATTTCTGTGTTTTATCCCCATTCACCATCGACGCCTCTTTGGCCTTCCCTTCCTCCCTCCCTCTCTTCCTTCCCTTCCTCGTTCCCTCAATCGCGCATCCTTTCATCTTCTTTACTTCCCTACATCCTTTCTTTCATACCTTCTTCTTCTCCACCCTTCCTTCATCCATAATCCAAATAATTCTGTCCCTCCTGCACCTTCGCCCTCCACCCATACACCCTGAAATACTTCACCCACCTTCCTCTGCCAAGCTTATTGTTCCAAGTCACTTCAGTTTTCACTACGCTCCTCGCAAATATGAACTGGCACTCTGGTCTTCCTTCATTGCTTCGCTCAACCTCCGACGTCCTCATGTCGGATCGCTTCTCAGAGTTTGGCTTCCCCCTCTCATCCAACCCTCCCTCCCCTTCTCTCTCGCCTGCCTTGTCCCCCGTCCACATCGACTCCTTCGACACCTGGCAAGAAGCCACCTATTCGCGCAACCTCTTGACTACTCTAGATCTGCAAGCGATGGACACCGACGACAACCACTACAGTGGTTGTGAGGGCAGTGGTAACGGCAGTGGCTATGAGAGCGACATGTTCACAGGTCCCCAAGAAATGCACAACTCTCAAGGCATGCTGCAGATCCCTGTGCGCTCGCACGAGATGTCCTCATTCCATGCCCGATACAGCCCCTATTCTAGCTCTCCTTCACCTCAGCCTCAGCCCCTGTCCCTGCACCCTTTAGACAATTCCTTGGTCGGAACTCCAGTGGCCGGATCGCCCAGCCCCCAGCATATTGATGCAGCCCAGTTCCGGGTGCTGATGAACGAGGCCACTAATCGAATCAAGGCCTTGGCCGAGGCCGACTATGTCTCACTTCCCCAACCCAGCCTTCTCGCCGCCAATGTCGGGTTTATTAGTCCCAACAACCCAACCGCCTTTCCTGCCTATGTTCATAGCGTCCCTCGCGTGTACTTGGGGCGATCAAACAGCGTCGAGTCTCTTGTTGCCGAGCCTGCCTCTACTTGGACTACTGCTGAGCAGATCGGACAGATCAACTGTGCTCAAATCCTGTACCAGCATCAGCAGCAGCAGCAGCAGCATCTCCAAAACTTGGAGCTGCAACATCAGCAGAACCAGCATCAGCAAATGGTCGACTACCCCATCTCCCCGGTTGTGACAATGATTCCCGCAGGAAACGTCAACCATATGAACCAGCCGAGCATTAACATGGTCCATATGCACATAGGGTCGATCAACAGCAGCAACGCTTACGAACCAATGGCCATTGTGGACAGCCACCTGTCTCGAGTGTCAGACCCAATGCCCATGGTTATGGCCATCCGCAACAGGCGTCCTCTCTCGGCGTGCTCATATTCCTCCATCGCTTCCCCTTCTTTCTCTTCACCTTCCACTGCCTCTCCGAGCCCAATCTTGCACTCGACAAGCCCAGCTTCCCTTTTCCCTTTCCACCACACACCTGATCACAAGCGACATGCCCACTTTGCAAACATCAACACCGACATTACCCTCACACCCCCGCCACACTCGACATTGTCAGCATCATCATCATCGCCATCTACGACCACAGTCCCAAGAATTCAATCTTTCTCTCTCCCAAAGACGCGTCTTAAAAGCGTCCCTTACAAAAGAACCGTCAATAGTAAGGATGGCAATACCAAGTCCAAAAGTGTCTACAAGCCTCCCGTCAACAAGTTCATCTGTAAATTACCCGGTTGCGGCCGCACTTTCTCGCGACAGTTCAACCTCAAGTCCCATGGCATGACCCACGAGACTCTCCGCCCTTACCCCTGTGACCAGTGCGACAAGACCTTTGCCCGGATCCACGACCGCGACCGCCATCTCAAGAGCCACCACGAGAAGGCTCACTTCTGTGTCGTCTGCCAGGGCAAGTTTGCTCGCCAGGACGCGGTGACCCGGCACTTGAAGCTGGCCGAGGAAAAGAACCCCTGTGCGGTGATCCTTAAGGAGAATGGCGCCAGTTTCCGAGACGCCGCCGCTGGTCGAATCACAAGAAGTCGATTGGGGAACGAGGTTGTATTGAGGAGTCGGTTCCAGGAACTGGAGGATCACGCGAAGAAGATCAAGGCGACCAAGACTTTGGAGAAGGGTATGTTGAGCATGCAACTGTTGACTATGGACAATCGCACCCCCTTGAACATTCCTCAGATGAAGCATCAGCAGTTGCAGCTCCAGACACCCATGAGCTCGGCCTCTCGGTCACCTTCGACACCTTACTCGTATTTAGCAGGTGGAAGGGGATTGGAATTGGCCAGTCCACATCAATAGCATATTAGACACATTCATATTATTTTTTCCTGACAACTACTAAACCATAGAAGCATCTCAAAAAAAACAAGTCGCCATGGCTCAAAAAAACTATTTATTCAATAATATCCGCAGAAGTGTGTGGATGAAGCGTAAGCGAATGGACGGGGAGAAACGAAAAAAAAAATAGTTCCCGCAGAAGAGTGTGGATGAGACAAAAACAGAAGCATGAAGGTAAAAAGGAGAAAGACAAGAGCGAGAGACAGCGTTTTGCGCATAACAGATTCTATATTGGAGAGTGGATGGGGAAGAATTGTTAGCTTGAGTAGTGGTACCTCTGCAATTCGATATGAGATTGACAAAGAAAAAGGGTATATGGTGCTCTAACACAACAATACCAGAGTGGCTATTTGTTTACCTGGAGTGGGTGTTTCCTGAGTGCCTGCTGTGGATGGAAGTGGGAGTAAAATTTGTTTACGCCGGTGGGTGTCAAGTGTTGGAGGGCGAAGAGCTCTCACGCTCCCGCCACAGAGAAAGTATCAAAACGAAACGCGTACTTTTTCCATGGCGCAGTCAATCTGACCTCATCTCTTTTTTTTGACCTCGCCAGGCACATGACGAGATATGAATTACAAGGCGTGTTTTTAGTAAACCTGCACTGGTCAAAGAGTTGAATGCTAGAAAAAGCGTTAACGGTTAGACGATAGCAATTTGCAACATCTACATTGATCGCCCTGAGCATTACGTTTGCACAAACACCCCTTAGTCGTTTATTGCTACGTGGATTTTTGTGCAACAACCACTGTCGCTGCTGCTGCTGCCTCCTTGAGGGCTCTTCTCCGCTGACGTTCCTCATACCTATTCCAATAGTAGAAAGCAACAAAGAAACATCTAATCAGCATTCTGCAACCCCTCTTCACGGCCCTCACAGTACATGTCTTCCAGTTAACGGTCGAGAGGCTTACATTTCGCGCTGCTTGGCTATACGATGGATGATACTCCGAGTCGTGACCTCATGCGCAGGTCCATCCAGTTGCACAAAGATGCCCCTCTCCATTGCCAGTTGGTACGGATCATTTTTCATTTTGCTATCCTGTGTTATCCTTTCCTGCTCAAAATGATGGTGAAGACTGCCCCGAACTACTTCGTGTATTGTATAGTCGCCATCCAGAACATGCTCTGTGATATGATATGGTGCCGACAGGATGACATCGTCGACGTGCTATTTCACGTTTAAAGTTAGAATGAAAGATGATGAGAAATTAGTGTCTTCACTAGGGAACGTGAAAATAAATTAGGAGATGCTCTCCTGAATCATGTTGAGCACATGGATGGTTTAGGACGACGTAAACAAACAAACGCATAAAACACAGTGTCATGAATTACCCGACATGCAAGGAGGGCAAGAACACGTTCATGCATACTCATCAACGGATGGTGAGCACCCTTGAAAGTCCGGACAGTCGCATCATCATACACACCCACAACCAGAAAATCCCCTCTCGCCTTGGCCCGCTTCAGGAACTCGATATGCCCGACGTGGAACAGATCGAACGTCCCGTTGACATAAATAATCCTGTCCCCTTTCTGCGGGTCCGAATTCCCACGAGCAAAAGTCGAGATTTTGCGTGCTGTCGATAGCACCTCATGCTGCTGTTGTTGCGTCCGCTGTTGTTGCTGTTCGGTCCTGCCGATGATGGTGCTACCACCATTGCTATCACCAACAACCTGACCTCCTTGTCCTTGCTCATGCTCTTGTCCCTGCTGCTGACTGGTCATGAGCAACATCCGGTTGACGAGATCCGTGGTCGAGACACCCTTGGTGCGCTTGCACTCCAGATACCGCCCCTGCGCCTTGACATACTTGTAACTATCCGTCCCATCCGCCAGCGTCGAGAGGTCGTCTCCATGAACACAATAGTCACAGTTGTACTTGTCCATCCATTCGAGGGAGGTCGAGTACGGAGCGTTCGGGATTACTTCGTCCACCCATTTGCATGCCGCTACCGCTGCTATTCTATTCACATCATAACGGGAAGAAAGCAATAATGAGATCGACATGTTAGCACTTTGTCGGCGAATATGATAAACAAAGAGAAAAAATGGTTGGCAATAGCAATGGCAGGTGGGTGATTGTTACCTTTCGTTCTCGTTCATGACAGGAGGTCCTTTATGCAACAGCAGCTCCGCATCCGAATGAACACCCGCAATAACAATATCGCCCATCTCTTTTGCTTGACGGAGGGCGTTAAAGTGACCATGGTGCATCACGTCGTAGCAGCCATCGACCCAGATCCGAATTGGCTTTCTCTGTCCTGTCGTCGTTGTTGATATTACTGGGGTGAGAGGCACAGTGGAGATCGATGGCAGATGTGAAAATTCGGAGGTGTATGAGGATACCATTGTCGAAACTGGACCTGATGATGCTGTTGTTGTAGTAGTGGTGATTGTGGTTGCAGCTTTCGTGAGTAGCGTGGGTGCCTTGATTTTATTTGCCAGTAGGGTGATAAGGATAGACGCGTGTGAAAGGAAAGGATGAGGAGAAAGGAAGGAAGAAAGAAAAAAAAAACCAGAGCGGTGAGAGATTATGTTGATCCTCATATTTTCTTCACATTCTCTGTTTTTCTCAAGCTGTGTACAACAATCGTACTCTCGACGCGGTTTAAAGTTTTTAGTGCCTTTCCCTCCTTGCACACCCACGCCGCCGCGTGTGTGAACGAGACCCTGGAATTGGCTGAACCTCTTTCCTTCCAACGCGGTGCTAACAGAAGACAATGGCATGTTAACACTCTTCCTGAGAATGACTTTTTTTTTTCTTTCCTTTTATTCATTCAAAGACATCATATTTTTTTTTGAAAGTATATTCGTTTTGTTTTCTTTGTCGTTTCTTTGCTGAGAGTGCGATGAGAAGGGGTATCCAAAATGATAAAAAAACAAAAACATAAACTAAACCACACAAAACTGCCTACAACACAAAACTGCCCCCTCCCCCCACCCTTCCCCCCTTCCTCCTCGCCACACTCTGTTTTGTCTCTTGCGCAGGCTACCTCCTTAGAAAGGAATACCAAACTGCCGACACCTGTCAATGGCCCGCTGCTCCTTCTGCCTTGCCGCCATCTGCCAGTAATGGTCTCGTCTCTGAACATTGATTTGGACAACCGCGCTGCCTCGATGATAGGCATCTCCCACCAAAAACTGGGCGAACGCGTTTCCCGTGTCTGCTGCAATCTCCATATGTCCGAATCCGGTGGTGTTGTTCCTCTCCACTCCTTGGCCTTCCAGATAGCAGACTGCCGCATAAAAGTGGGCATTCGACGACAACAACCTCAGCTCGGGACTCAGATCCATCAATGTCACCGCGTGGAAAAGATCAAACGCAGTCCGACGGTCTTTGGCCTGACCTCCCTCGCCGTGGAACAAATAGTACCCTGTCCAATACATTCCTTCGGGGTGACCTTGATCGCTATGCGCCTTAAAAATCTTCCAGGCATCAGCACGCTCGCGTGCCTCGTGGAAGAGAAGTGCCTGTGACATGGTATTGGCCACAGGTGCTGGCGAGAATCCTGTCGACCGAGGACGACCACTTTCCTGTCCTGATGAAACCTGCCGTTGGTGTGGAGACAATGGGCCGCCGTTGGTGTTAACACTATGGCCGCTGTGGTTGCTCTGCGTGCTCCCAGTGCTCTGGCTGCTCTGACTGTTCTGGTGCCGTTGGACGCTGTTGGCCGATTGCTGATCAGAGTTCTGGAGTGTCGAAGTGCTACTGTCGCTGCTCATCGACAACCTATGCATATCCGCCTCGAGAGTTTGCTTCCTGGCCTTGATTACCAAAGGTCGGGTGTTCTTGTTGATCGGTGGTGAATCCAGTCTGGGAGAGTTCAACGGCGACCCTAAGGGTCCTGAGGATTGCGTGGGCGACATTACATGAGCGTCGTTGGAGAAGACGACGCCGTTGTGGTTTTGGTGGCCGGTGAAACCGTGTGGTTGAGTGGTGGTCGCTGGCAAAGACTGATGCGGCCTTGGTGTGCGGGGCATGTTCACGTTGTTGACTGGGACGGGGTCGACGTACTCTTGTTTGGAAGCTGAGGGCTGGTACTCGGTACGGGATCCTGGCTCTGGTTGCGAATGAGGCTTGGGTACCGTGTGAAGAATGCGAGGCGAGTGAGTTGGCTGTTGAGGGGTTTGGAGTTGCTGCTGATTCTGACTCTGAGGTCTTGCCTGCTGAGGTATTGCCAGATGTGCCTGTTGGTGTGTGGATGATTGCTGGGATGACTGCTGTTGTTGAGCTTGCCTCTGCTGCTGTTGCTGCTGCTGCTGCTGCTGGATCGCCTCGTCCACGTAGCGTTTGTTGACATAGGGGTTCTTGTACGCCTCTGGTGTCAAGAGACCTGCGACAGGCGTCATGGGTGGCGAAAACAGGCCTTGGTTCTTGGTTGCTGGAGGAGACACAGCAAACAGAGGTGGTGGATCCTTCAGGCTGGAGGGCAATGCGATGGGGTCTCCAGTCGTGTGCTTCTCACACGTGTCCCTGAGAATCAACAGCACCTGTGAAACAGTTGGGCGCAGACGAGGGTCGTGTGACCAACAGGCAGTCATGATGTTTCCAAACTCTGGGGGTGTGCCCTCTGGCACCTTTTCGTACAGATCCTCGCGGACAATCTTCTCGGGCAGATCTCGGTCGTTGAATGACGCGAATGGGATCTTGTTAGACGCAATCTCGAAGAGCAACATGCCGAAACTGTAGATATCGCATTCGGGTCCATATCTGACCTCTGGGGGTGTCATCTTTTCAGGCGCCAGCCATCGCACATAGCTGAAGGGATCCGACATGGGACGTGTCTGGGCTGACTCCAGTCGACTTTGGCGGAAATTGGTGATCTTGGCTTGGTTGAACCTTGTCAGCAGAATGTTTTTGGCACGCAACGTCTTGTGGATAATCCCGACCTACACCATTCAAAGAAAGAAAAACAGGTGGTGTCAGATTTGCAATGATATGGGCAACATGTACCCAACGACATCGTTGACCTTTAACAATGAAAGAACATGTTACCTCGTGCAAAAAGTGCAATCCTCGAGCGATATCAGCAGAGATGAACAGCTTTTGCTCCCAATCCAACTCATCCTAGAAGCACAAAAAAAAAAGTCAAGCAATGAAAGGTCAGCTGAGAGTGACCAAATAACGTTTGCCATGGCACTTTATGCCCGCTATTTTAGCACGCAATGCTCATCATATCTATCCATAGTCGACTGACTTTGGATAATGTGTCGGCTCTCCCATTACCTTTGCCAAAGTCGAAGCAAGATCGCCGTTGGGAAGCCACTCCATGATAATGCTGATCTGATTGTTTCTGTTGGTGATGCCCATGAATTTTGTGATATAGTTGCATCGGTCCAGTTTCTTCAAGATGGCGACCTCCTTTTTCAGCATGTCGAGCATATCCTGCGATCCAAAAAATCCCAGGGGCTTCTCTGCAACCTCCTGAGCCAGCCATGACCTTTTGTGGACGGGGAAGGTCCTTCCTTTGCGGGTCTCTGATGGTGTGATGCTGACGACCTGACGATAGTCGATCTCCACCATGGCCAGGATATCGTCCATGGGTCGGTTGGTGGCGATCATCTGACGAATTCCGACGAGCTGCCCTCCCAGAGAATCCAGTCCGTTCTGCAGCTCCTTTCTAAAGACCTTGAGCTCGACCATGTCCTCCTCCAGTGCATTCCTGTCTGTCTCCAACTGAGCCTGAGTTCTCAGCGCGATTCCAAGGTTTAACTATCATGTTTGTTGCAAAGGGGAAGATGAACGGAAGACAAACACAATTATGCGGATAACAATAGAGAGTGTCAGAAGGCGTCACGTTTTCGGCATTGTTGTTTGTGTTTTGTCGTTACTGTTGTGTCAGCAATGGCAAGCAACTTTGTGTTCTTTACTAGGTTTCTTCTCTCCTTGAACCACATTGGGAGCAAATGGCAAAAAAAAAAAAAAAACGTTCGCAAAGTGGGTAAAACGCAACATGAGCGCCAGAGAAAATGATACCCAAAAAAAAAGCATAGAACCAAGACTTACATCCAAGACACAGCTGTCGAAATCCCGCAGCAGCGCGTCAAACTCATCGCGAAACCTCAGCGCATAGAACAGCTACGACAACGAGTGATATTGAGAGAGCATTTAGAGGGTAACGGATAGACAAGGCCAGCAAGCGAGGAATGGGTTGAAAAGTGTACAATTGACCAAGGAAACATAAGCAGAAAAAAAAGAAGAGAGCATTGGTTAGTTCAGCGTTTGAATGTCCATTTTCATACTGTTGCCACATATTATCATGCTCGGTAACACCCATTAACATCATCTGCAACAACAACCATTCTCCATTGCAACATCAATGATCATCCTCAGCAACAACAATTGGCATCCTTTTCTTCTACGATTAGCTGAAGACAAAGAAAAAAAAACTAAGACTGTCCAGCCGCCTCGTTCGGGGGCGTAAAAATAAATCCACCAAAAAAAAAAAAAAAAAAAGAACGAACCAACTCCCTCACACCAACCTCTCAACCGCCCTCCTCTTCTCTCCTCCATTCCCTTCTCAAAGCTTTATCCCTTCTCATTCCCTTTTACCTTGGAAAAAGCCTTGCGCTTACTTATCTCAACAACAAAGTCGCGCATGCGTTCTAGGAGCAGGAAATACTGCTTAAAGGCCGTTTCGGAGATGACAAAGGCCTTTGGGTTTGACTTGAACTGTTCGAATGCGGCCTTGATGATCTCGTTTGCGATCTGGATGCGGTGGTTCATGGCCATACAGGAAACCTTGTTGGACTGGGCTGCCCGCGCGATTTCGTTGATGATCAGGGCTAGTTGGATAGCACCTGTAAAGATACCGAAGTCGACCATTGTTGTGTTTGGCTATGGGGCGTGGGGTTAAGCGGTCGATGATGTGAGTGAGGTAGTGGAGGTGTGAATGAGTGAGGGAGAGGGGTAAGGAGAGGAAGAGAGGAGGTTGAAAAGAGGGGTTGGGGTATGGAGTAAGGGAGTAAAGGAGTACAACGACCGGTGTGAAAAAAAGTGTGAGCGAGGGCGAGGGGACGGGAAGCAAGTGAAAGAAGGAATAAAGAAAAGGGAATGAAAATGCAAGACAAGACAAGGAAGAAATAGAGGCGTGAGCGAGTGAATGCCCTCAAGGAAGGGTGTTGAGCAGCAAAAAATAAGCGTTCGGGTTGGAGCTTAAAGGACAAACAAAAGTCAGACTCCAATAGGGGAGAAAGGTGCGATGGCGAGAACGAGGGATTGCGAGTGAATTCAATATATTGAACCCAAAGGGCGTTTGCACGTTTTCCTCCTTACTCTTTCCTCTCTTGTTGTTTGGTGCAATGCATCCTCTAAGGTCCATTTGAGATGCAAGAGAAGTAAAAGTGTGTGCTGTCTTTTTAATTTTGATCGATGTTGTTTTCTGATGCTTGCTTCAGTGAGACAGATAAAGTGATCAGTGATGGAGGAGAGCAAGTGTTCAAAACTAGATCAAAAACAAGGTAATCATCAGCGATGGTACCTGGATGGGGATCATCCTTTAATTCTGATTATCGATCATTCTTTGAGTGAAAACAAAGGCAGCATTATATGTGAAGAGTCCCGGGTGCCATGAACCTGCGCCTCCTTATATTCGGCCAGCGGAAAGGGAAGAGGGAAGCGGACATCGCCTTGTCTTCGTTCTGGTGTGAAAGGAAAGGGCAAGCACAAGAAAAAAGATCGCTATCCGTCCGCAACAAAGACTAATAAAGGTGGGTCTCGAGCGAGGTTCCTTTTTTTCCACCTTCGCCGTCCAGTAATCCTGCATTCAGTCATTCTTTCGTTCGTTACTTTCTTATTTTGTATATCCTTTTCCATCTCTTTCTTCCTCGCGCGTTGGTTGATCCATCTGTATCTTCCTCGCTCATTCTCCAATGCCCCTTTTTGTCCATCCGTGTCCATGACAGCTCCTCCGCCGCCTCTTCGAGCAACAAGAAATGCCTTTCTTTGTACTCGATCAAAAAAATATATATTCTTAACAATCCGATTGACACTCGCTTGTCCTCCTGTACTACTACACCATGGCGAGTGAGGAAAAGAACAGAAAACATGTTGATGCGACAAATAAAATTTTCTTTCCCATTATCCAAACCCAGCAGCAGCACCAGGCAGGAGGAGAGGGGAGAAATATGATGTGAAGTTGAATCGCGCCTTTCTTTTTGTATTTTTTCCTTGATGATAATTATCTGAACGATATCTTGACCTATGCGAAAAAAAATAGTGAAGGAGGAGCACTGCCCTATCCCTGTCGTTCTATTTTGCCACCACCGACCTTTCCCACTGCACTTGTTACCATTCGTTCCATTTCGTGTCGTTACCCAAACCATGGTCCAAACCTATCCTCCCGTCTACCCATGACAAATGGGCCATCGACTCTCTCTCTCTCTCTGACTCAGAAAAGGGGGCGGAGCAACAGCAGCAGCAGCAGTGCTTGACATTCGACATACACCCTTACATTTTTCCGCGTGAACTCCATGCTCACTTGGACACTTTGCTCACTCGCCACAAACCACAACGCACGCACACATCGCACACATCCTTACTTATCCACGCACTAATGCCACTCAGAAGAATACCAGCAAATCCTATGCGTACACCAAGAACCTACCAACCTTCACCTCCGGCCCCCTCACCTTCCTTCCTCTTTGACCTCATTTTTACTGCCCATCACTCTCTTTACTTATTCTCGCCTCCGTTCTGTCGCCTATATGCACTGCCTCTCGTATATTAGAAATATAGAGTCGAAAAAAAATGTGAAAGGCGACAACAGATACTCGCCCTTGACAAAGTCTGTCTCTTCTCTTCCTATTCATGCCGTTAACCTAAACGGACCTGCGTTTTCACTCGTTCAATCTCCAAATTTAGCGGGAGACTCGTTTGTTGCTTTCAAGGCATTTTCTTTATTCATTTTTTTTTTTTGTAATTGACAAAATGCTGAAAGGGGAAAGGGTGGGGTGAATATTATGTTACAAGAGGCACACTGTACCTCTGCTTCGCCGAGAAAATGATGTCAAATGATCCATTGATCATTATTCAAAAACCAACAAGGAGTTACTTAAAAGTCCTTGGTGGAGAGCTCCCAGAGGTAGGCACCGAGCAACTTGGTGCCCTCGATGTAGTTGGAGCGGTCCAACTTTTCGTTGATGGAGTGGGCGCCATCGGAGGAACGACCCATGGGCAACAAGAGGACGTTCTTGTTGAGGGCATCCTGGAAGGTCAAGGTGACGGGGATTGAGCCTCCCTCACGAGTCAAGTCGGGCTTGACCTTGAACACGCGCTCAACAGCGGCGGCAGCAGCGACTAATAGTAATGTGTTGAAAGGGAAGAACAACGGTCAGATTCAAGGTTCGTTCGGACAACGATCGAGCCCAAGTATGGTAAGTACGGTCAGTACCACCACCAATTATTTTTTACATCATGGGAAAATAACACAACCTAAGGAAAACATGAACACAAGGAAAAGCCTAGTGTCCCTAAACACTTCACAATACATTGAGGGAAGGAAGGAAGAAACGAGGGGGAGCAAAAGATGAAAAACAAAAGGTGGCGACGCCGTGGGAAAATGAACAAAAAGAATAAGCCATGGACATACCATAGTTGGGGTGCTCGAAGGAGGCAACCCAAGGCTTGCCGGCGTGGAGGCACTCGATCTCGACAGTGTTTTTGGATCCGAGCTTGGCAAACTCGGCGTTGATGTACTTGACAACGCAGGCATCGATCTTCTCGGGGACCATGTTAGGGACAGAGCGGATCGAGAACTTTCCAATGACCTTGGCGGGGATCACAGTCTTGGCTCCAGCAGCAGAGAAGGCGCCCTCAATTCCGTGGAGAGAGAGCGAGGGGTAGCGCCAGCGGCCCTTCAAGGCATCAATGTGGTTGTCGTGGATGGTGTTCTTGGCATCAATGGCGTTGTGGAGAGTGCTCAAGCTGAAGTCCAGGGGAGGGTACGAAGCCTCCTCAGCAGCTGCAAGTTCAATGTAATAGTTTAAGAGTTAGCACTTTGTACGATCGCTTTTCCAGCACCTTTGGAAAGAAAACCCATCATTGTACACAATCCAAGCAAAAGAGGCGCACCGGTCAAGGGAGCGACGTCGTCCATGATGCCGGGGATGAGGATCTCGCCCTGGGGAGTGACGAGCTTGGAGAAGATGTAGGCCAAGTCGGTCATGGGCTCGTGGACGGTACCACCAAAGACACCAGAGTGGAGATCACGGCCGGGTCCCTTGATGGCGAGCTTGTAGTAGGAGATTCCACGGAGACCGTAGGTGATGCAAGGCTTGCTGTCGCCGAGCCAGTAGTTGTCAGAGATGCAGACGGCATCAACATCCTTGAACCAGCCCTTGGCTTCGGCAATAATGACATCGTCCAAACCCTCCGATCCGTTCTCCTCCATACCTATTTTGTTGAACATTATTTTGGTTGCCTTGTTAGTACCACGAATAAAGTAGCTTCAATTGAAAGAACGAGAAAAAAAAAAGGCAACCATGAACAAAAGCAACTCAGCATACCCTCGAAGCACATGCAGAGGTTGACGGGGAGCTCAAGACCCAACTTCTGGTGAGCCTCGATGGCGTTCAACCAGCCGAGGATGGGTCCCTTGTCATCAGTAGAGCCACGTCCAACGAGCTCGCCCTTCTCGTTCTCGACCAACTCGAAGGGCTCGGTGGCCCAACCGTCCTCCTTGAGAGCGGGCTGAACATCGTAGTGTCCATAGATGAGGACGGTCTTCTTGGCGGGGTCACGTCCGTAAGCACCCAAGACAATGGGGGGAAGCTGAAGGGTGTGTCCGTCCATCTCGTGAGTGCCAGGGTCGCGGATCTCGAACCTGTCGATTAGAAGGGTTGGAAGAACCAAACACGGGTTAAGACATGGAAGAACACCGAGTCGATTGAATATGACCAATGCTGAACAACACTCTCGGAAAAAGAAGACGACAATCATAAGCATAGACATGGCACTTACTCGACGCCGAGGCGGGTTAATTCCTTCTGGATCCAGGCGCCCATGGTGAAGACGTCGGGGCGGTGGGAAACGTCGGAGCTTACACTAAAGCGGAGAGAAATGCGCAATTGATGGGAAAAGACGACATTAGTATTTATGAAGACGACATTCGTTTGAAGGGTATTGTGAGAGTAAGAGACGGATATCGATACAGTTTGATATCAACTGGTGGAAGACAAAGGTGCCATGGATGAATGGTAGCTGGATGAATGGTAGCTGGATGAAAGTGAAGGAGAAGAATATTCCAGTGTTGGACTCCAGATTGCAAGAAGGTACGATGTTTCCCACGGTTTATTATTTTTTTCATTCTTCCGGAAGGGTCGTGTGCTGCTGTCATTTGTTATGGTGGTGGCGAAAAGAAGAAAAGGGAAATGTACCTGGGGATGGCGACGACCTCGCGGAGACGGTCGACGTAGATGTTCTGGTCCTTGTCGACCTGGGCAAAGAATTGGCTGAGGGAGGCGTCCATGGTTGTTGAGTATGAGAAGAGTGGTATGTGTGAAAAAAGGTGTGGGGAAGGAAAAGAAGAAAGAGAAAAAAGAAAACAAATTTTGTGAGAACACCAAAGAACTTTTTACTTGTGTGGGACTTTTCCGCCAGGGCGGCCACGTCACAAGAAGCAGAGGCGGTGTGTAGGCGTAGAGTGAGAACTCTTTCCTTCGCTTCCATCAACACATACTCAACAACAGACACACGGACACAACCATATTTCACCCAAGACAAGGAACACAAACCAAACAAGCAACCAAGGAACGAAAGGATTCTACAAACATCATCAGCAAACCATCATCAACACACCCAACACACTCTCATTGAAACCTCATTCATGTCAACAGCAACATCTCCAGGAAGTGGCGCCAACGCCGGCAGCAGTCATGCCCAGTTCTGGGAAGACTTCTGGGACACCCTCTACCAGTTCACACACCCCTTCTCTTCTACCTTTTTCGACACCGTCCTCTCCCAGGATTCTTCCTCCTCATCCTCCTCACAACAACAGGAGCAACAGCAACAACAGCAACAGCCTCCAACCGCAGATAAGCCTTCGTCGAGTCGATTCTTTAAAGACGAGGCCTCCTTTCAAAAGTTCTGGCAAGGATTGCAAACCGGGTCAACCGACGGCAACCCCAGCAGTGGCTCTCTGGTGGACCATCTCCAGACGGCCTGGGTTGACTTCAAATCTGCCTCGTCGGGCTTTATCCAAGCCGTAAGTTGAACCCTGTCCTGTGTGGCAAATCACACGAATAAAACTCAGAGAGAGGAACAAAGAAAAACGTGACTAATTAAGGTCTTGATGGGAAAGTGAAGAAAAGGTACTTACAGGTTGTATTCTTCCTTTTGCATTCGGTGCTATGTCGAAATAGGTCGAGTGGCAACAGACATGGATCCAGATGGTGCTGGCGATGCACTTGATCCTCTTTATCATCATCGTCTCTCTCCGGAATCGTCCCAACCCCTTGGCCGCCATGCTCTTCTGCACAAGTAACGTATCCTCTCGTCGCTAATCTTTCAAGCAGGTTCTGTTATTTATAATTGGTCGCCAGGGCGGTCAGCATTTACTAACTCATCTCATTGTCGCTCTCTCCTTTACCTTCTTGCAGTCCTCCTGGCGGCACTGTCAGAGCCATTGAACGGTATAGGAAGCCGGCATTGGCAACTCTTCGCGGACGACAACTATTTTGACTCCCATGGCGTTTTTACCAGCCTTGTCTGGGCTTGTCCCCTTCTCGCGAACGCCATGGTAGCAACTGTAAGTACATTTTTATCGTGTCAATGAATTGATGCTTCATCAGTCGCAAACACACGTACAACACGACTGATATACTTTCAACTGGTTCTTCTGAAAATAGATGCTGCTGTTGAGGGTAACGGCCAAGTTGCTGGTCAAGGTCAAGAAGGCACAACTCGAGGATAGCAAGAAGAAGAAACAGAAATAAAACACTTGCCTATGGACTCTCGCGGCTTTTTTTTTTTTCTCACAAAGCACAGACCCTTACATCGACACAGATACATTTGCGATGGAGTAAAACGGCCGAGTGAAAAATACCCAAGGGGAATAGAGTTGTAATCGATGGTGCATTTTGTTCCCATGAACAACAACCAAAACCGAAACGGAAGAAAAACTTTGACAACTTTTAACTTATTACAGAATGGAAAGGATGAGATTGCTTATACTAAACTAATTTAAACGGGAGCGGTGCAGCTGAAAGAAGTGGTAGAGCTAACCTCAAAGGCCTGCTTGATCGAAACCCCGGACCCCCACATACCCAACCCAGCCATGGCCAAGAACCCAACCGCCAACACCAAATTCAAAGCCTTGAACCAAACCCGACCCGTCAAGATTCCGCGTCTCCAACGGCTCGAGTCCTTCCAGGTATCAATCCTTCCCGTGGTGCCATGACCGGGCATATAGACCGCGTCCTCGGACATGGCGTCTGTAATGACATCGTATCCGAGTCGAAGTGCTGGTGGGAAGGTATACGAGAACTGCATGATGCAGATGGCGGCGATGAGGGAAGAGATGTTTTCGACTTGGGGGACTGCAGATCCGACAATGTAGGCGAGAGCCCAGTAGACGACGACCATGATTGCCCAGATAACGTGGCCCTTGCGGGAGAGGAGTGATGGGCCATGGAACCAGTCTTCGACTATGTTGACGTAGGCAACCTTGATACCGATGTTACCGTAGAGACCTGCAGCGATGATACCGCTGATGAGGGCCAGGATGTTACCGACGGTTTGCCAGGAGTACTTGCTGACGCCCTGGTAAGCGAGCGGGAGAGTGAACTGACCCTGGAAGGAGTAGACAAAAACGCCGTAGACGAGGTAGGCGACATAGATGAGGGATTGGGCACAGGCCATGCCCTTCCAGAAGTCCATGGGGCGACGCATCTCGGCCATGATCTCGGGAAAGATCATGGCGCCTCCGTAGGCAAAGACCATTTGCATGATGCCGTTGATCTTTGTAGTTGCGGGGAGGGGGACAGAGGCGTGAGTGACGACGGGGCCCATGGGGACGCCCATGCTGGCAAGGGCTGCTGCATAGTTCGGGGGAGAGTGGGCGATAAATCCCATGGAGGTGAAGATGATTAAGAGGTTGGCCCAAACAGAAAAGTTGGCCAGGAGGGAGAAGGACTGGAGGGTTCGGATTTGACCGATGACCATTCCAAAGAGTGCCCAGATGACAATGGCGAGGGAGAAGCAGATGTAGCCTGTTCCGTTATTGCCGGCGACGATCTGTGCGAGGGATTGACCGTTACTGAGACAGATAACACCGACGTTGACAATCAGCTGGAGCGACTGAAGGAAGGTACAGATATGGCGGGCGGAGCGACCAAAGATTCTCTCACAGATGTCAGAGTAGGTTTTGACGGGGTACCGGTCCGAGTCGAGGTGGATAAAGAGCCTCCAAAGAAGGATGCCACAGTAAAAGGCCGCGATGCCCATGACGGTGTAGAGGATGATCCCGGGGACATACCCGAGCTGAGCAATCGCAATGGGGGCATTGAAAGGTCCTAGGATATCGGTGGTAATAAGATAGAAAACAGCGGCCCATCCGGCTTGTCGGAGTGCACGGCGGGCATTTGCACGTTCGAGTTCGTCGGCGGTCATGTTGGCGGTCGTGGCATCAAAGGAGGTGACATCTGCCAGGGGGAGACGGGCGTTGGCCCAGCGACCGAAGGGGTTCCTGGTGGAGGAAGGAGAGGACGACGAATCGCTTTCGACGCCCTTTTGGAGGGTGGCAGCGGCGTGTTCTTCTTGGGTGCGTTGGATGAGAGAGTAATGGAGGAACTCTTCAAAGGGGACGTCGGAGATGTCGGTGTATGAGATGTGATGGGAAGAAACATCCTTCATCTCGTCCATGACGATCTCATTGTCGAGCTCGATTTTCCCTGGGAACTGTTTGGCCATGGGTGCAAATATGCGATATTAACGGTGGAAGGTAGAAAGGGTACAGGGTGGAGAAGTGGAAGCAGAGAAGAGAAATGTGAAATAAAGGAAATGTACAATACAAGGAGAGAAGTAAAAAGTGGAGCCAAGGCAGTGTCGGATGTAAAGGAAGGAAGAATAAAATAGTAACAAGAGCAAAGGAAAGCGATGAGGACAAAGAGGAGTAAGGAGAGAAGACTGTGAAAAAAAAAGAGGCGAGGGGCGGGTTTTTGTAGTTCTTCAGACTTACGGTTGCATTGCCAACAGCCGCCACTCTCACACTCCAACTTTTGTCTTTCGATACTGATGGGCAAGTCTATGTGTTCACCCCTGCTACTACTTTTTTCCTTGACGCATTTTTACCATTGTTCCTTTACAAAAAAGAATGACACAGGAGGATATGGAAGAGAGACGAAGGTGCTAATGATTAGTGGGTTCTCGCCAAACTGACATGGGGCAACGGTGGGGATTATCCGATTGGACTAGAGGATGGATTCACTTCTCACGCGTTCTTCCCATTGCCTTTACAGTTTTCTTTATCGACAAAAGTCATGGGTAAAAAGAGCAAACTGGGGCGTGTGGACAGGGATATGGCAATAAGAAACTCGTGTATAATTGGTCTAATCGTTCTCTACAATTTAGCGTCCGGAATAACGTCCATTACAAATGGCAAAGGATGAAAAATACACCTCACTTGCGAGTAGTACAGAAAGCGTAAATGGACGGAAGCGGCAAAACACAGGTCAGCTGGACACTCTCGACATACTTAATGTGCTCGATCAGCATTTTCGTTCTCACGGTGTTGTTTGCCGGTTGTGTCAGCTTTCTGTAGTGTGGTGCCATGGTGGCCTTTTTTTTTGTTCTCTTCTTTCTTCAATTGGGGTATTCGTAACAGCAAAGAGGTTTACCCCTCTACCTCCATTTATTTCTCCTTTGAGTTCGTCATAGGTACAGTGCACCGATCGACCTTTTGGCTCTAGATCCGGAACGGACTCGTATTTTTATTCCCAGCAAACTGTTCTTGTTCTCTTTTACCAAGTGCCTTAGAAAATGAGGGTAAATATGAATGACTCAAGGAACAAGGATGATGCCTCTGTTGCTGTACCGCTTCATTAGATAGTCTGAGGTACTTTCGTTCTGTGTCTGTATTAACGTTTCGGAAAATATTATCAAAAAAAAAGCGGTAAATAACGATAGGAGGAAAATAGCGCCAAGGCCAGGTCCGGAATCAACGACAAGCCCTGAGCGAGCCTGATCGACTCTGGACCCTTTGTCTTGTCGTCCAATGAGTGCGCGATCTAAGTTTATTTTTATCCAGTGGTTGACGGAATAGATTACGAGAGGTAGTTACGGTGAAATGGATAAACGGATATGTCTCTGGGGATCCTTGTACTCTTTGCAGATACACAACCATGATTGGTGCCACCAAGTCTCTTTCACTTTTCTCTAAAGGAGGCACATCCATGCCTTCCAGATCCAGCCACCAAGCAAAGAGAAAGTGGGCTTGAAAAAAGAAAAGAATAATAAGACCGTCACGATTAATATGCAGGGCTACATTTGTTATTTTTTTCCTTCTCGTTGGGCGAAGCAACACGCAACAAGCAACAAGCAACAGCAAGCCAGCGATGCATGAAAGGAAGATAAGGTGGGAGAGGGAAAGAGAAAAGGGTGTGAGGAAGCAGATTGATCGCCCCGTTCACTAAACACCATCTTCGGCCTAGAAACCACGGGCGTTGTATTGATCTACCCATCTTCCAAGCACCGCCAGTTTGTTTGGAATCAAGCCTAATAGAGTTATCTCCCACGTGATGTATGCGCGGTTTCGTCACCTTTTTTTTTCGCTGGTCCTTCGCGTTTTCTTGGTTCGCGAGAAAATGACTTTTTTTTCCTTTAATCATCCGTCGTGGAAGAGTAAAAAGGGAGAGGACATATGATCAGACCATCCTGACGAGAGAAACGCAAAGGGTGTCTTTTTCATGCTTACTCCAGCGATTCATCAAAGGTCGTAAGCTAGCATGGCAACCAAAAAAAAAAAAAAAAAAAAAAAAAAAAAAAAACGAGGCCAAGTCAGTAGAGGAGGAAGGGGAGTCGAACCTCCACCCATCCCTTTTTTCGGGGTTGGTAGACCATCATGCTGTACTCTTGCCTGATGACAGATGATCCACCCAACCCTTGCTTGCGTTTTGCCATGTGTCCGTGAGACAGAGAGGAAAAGGAGACAACGAGAGATGTCTGTGTGTCTATCTCTCCGCCACCGTGCCCTCTCCTCGAACCCCCTTACGCAACCTTCTTCGGGCCTTTCCCCTCACCCCTTCCTTCGCGTCCTCGAGAAAACCCTCCTTGGTTTGGTTGAACTCGTGTTGATTTTGTCAGTAACAACTCATATCATCTTGAGGCGGGGGGTTGTGTAGCAGACATCGACGAACCTGAGGACCCTTGCTTTAATGCTTTCTTGTTTGTTTGGACAATTGGTCCAAGCGAAAACCAAGAAAACAACAAAGGGCACAACTACGTCTAAAGTCAATGAGAGGTAAGAGAATGTCCATCCATTGGCAAACAAAGGAGGGTATATCCTCCGGTCAAGGTTGTTTGCAAAGGCTCAATAGCTTGTAGCTTGGCACATGGCTGAAGTGCTTGTTATAAGGGCTCTGGTGGGACAGCAATTGGACATTAGGGATAAGAGAATCAGGCCACTCATTCTTCTTCCCTTCAGCCTTCTTCAGCCGTGTAGATTATTTGTACAATAAACGTGGCACTTTCTTTGAGAGAGAGAGAGAGAGGGTGAGAGGAATAGATAGAGAGAATGATATCCAATCATACTGTGGGATGGGCTGGGACAAGTGTAGGCTGTGGACCGGTGAGGAACAGAGATGATCCTTCGAGGGAGTGCATGTGGAGAGAGAGAGAGAGAAGGGCGAGGTTAACGAAAATAAGCATTTCAATGTCCAAAAAAAAATGATGGGCAATTAATGAGAGAGGGAGACAGCCCACAGACCGTTCAAGTCTTGCTGCACGTTGTTTACTTATTTGAATCCAAGAATACTTGCACACAGCGAGGTCATTCATCCATTACTGAAGGACGCATGTATGGACTGACAGGCGGACAGACAAGAAAGAGTGTGAATGACTTGAGATGTCCCCCTTTATTGAGATGTCAGTGTTTCCCCTGGCTCTGTCACCCACTGCCCTTTCTTTTCTATCCTTCGTGTCATGAATGACAAGCAGAGTTGGTGTGTGTGGTGTGAGTGTTTAATATGCCTCGCTCATACTGTCCACTGCCACCGAGCAACGCGACTGGCTGATCTTTTTTTTTGTCTTGTTGTTTTGTCCCCATGTTGGAACAGGGCATTCATCTTTTCTCTCCGACTGCCAGTATCACTACAGCAGTTCGTCACTTCCACTACAACCAACAACAACAGCAACAACAACAACAACAACAAATGATGATGATATGTTTACTACATGTGTCCCCATGTCGATTCGACTTGTGTCATGCCAATCACTGTACTTCAAAAGAAAGCACACCCTTTCTTCCCCCCACTCCCCTCCCCTTTGTTCAGTTATGACCCCTTCTTGTCCTGCTTCTTGATTCACCCTGGCTAAGCCTATTTATGTTTATGTGTCGACCCTATCCTGGGGTGTGTCTCGTCTCGCCTCTCTTTCCTTCCCTTTTCTTTCGTTCTTTCTTTCTTTCTTTCATCGCACTTGCCCTGTGCTCGCTCACCCCTTCGTTTTTTGTTCGTTATCTTCCTTCCTTTTACTTTTTCATCTCCGTTCACTCTTCTTCTTTTTGTCTTTCTCTCTTCAAGTGTCCTTGATTTCTGATTCGTGCCTTGACTCTCTCTCTCTCTCTCCCCTCCCTCCGCACAAACCACACCATCTGCCTGTATATATCTCTTCGAGTCAACAACAACACCCACCCCATCCTCTTCTACTCCTCCCTTTAGCCCGAACCTTCGCCCATCCTTTTTCTTTTATTTCTTCTTTTTCCGTTTCGCTCATACCACTTTTGGTACCAATTCACCCACGCCCACGCCCACGCCCACGCCATCTATCTTTCTTTCTTTCGTTCTTCTTCTTTCGCACCCTTCCTTCTCTCCACACAGCCAACAACAAGCCTCCTTTCATCACCTTCTCATTCTCATTCCCTCACTCAGCAGCAAGAACCTGATTCCGATTCCGACCCGGGACCAGCCCAAACACCGGACCTGGCTCTCTCTCTCCCTCTCTTTCCCCTTTTTTTCACTTCTTCTTCTTGTCGTCCATCCTTCGACGGACTAAAGAAGTAGAACACTCAGTTCAACTCAACCAACAATCGGTACGTTTGCAACCCAACACACACAATAATCAACACTCTCTCGTCTCTCCAGACACTCTCCCCTTCACCCCTTTTCTGCACCGTGTGTCCCTGTCCGTGTGGCTCTTTTTTAGACCGGACCAGATTGCGATCGTGCTAACCCTCTTATTCTTTCTTTGCTCGCCCCTTATGTTCATCACTTTTTTTTTATTTGCCATCTGTCCCAAACAATAACAATAACAACTATAACAGCAAGTTAGAGTGAGTGTTGCTTTCTTGACAAGAACAACTTACAGCCTTTTTGCGACAGGCACACGAGTGAGAAAGTGCCAAGAGAAGAAAGCGGAGCAAACGCCGTGAGCCCTTTTTTTTTTCTATATTACAACCTTGGGGGTTCCTTTTTATTTATTACACTTCTTTTCATATCTGTTCCTGTTCCTGGCTCCCAATTCATTCTCTCTCTCCAACCCAACCCAATCCCAACCCATTACACAACAAGTCGGACCCAGGCTCTCTGCGTCGTCGATTCTCTTCTTTCTATTTTTCCCTTCCACTCTCCCTATCAACGGTGTCTGTAATTCGTCTCGTCACACCAACTTTCAATTCCTCACTATGACTTCATCAGGAACAACACCTCCTTCTCCTACTTCGGTTTCTGACCCCACCGCCCCTCCTCTTTCTTCCACCTCAACTTCTTCTTTATCTTCTTCTCCAACTCCCTCTCTTCACTATCAAACCCCTTTATCCCTATCCATTCCTCCCCCTGACAGCTCCCAGTTGGCTGCCTCCTCTCAATTAACCCAGTCTCCCACCTTTCTCGTGCCCCCTTCGACTTCACCGTCGCCGCGCTCATACCCTGGCCCCTCCCCCTCTATGACCACACCCTCGCCAAGCAGATCCCTCACTCCGGCCACCGCCAACAAACTCCTCACCACGCGACCGCGTAGTGGGTCACTACCGATGGCACATCTTTCCTCCAGAGCCCCAGCAACATCCTCGTCGCTCAGGCTCGAAGTATTACCCGACGATCTGGTCGCACCCTCTTCCTTGTCTTCATCACCAGTATCATCGTCATCGTCTTCTTCATCTTCTTCATCTTCACTATCACCACTTTCTCAGTCAATACCAAGGAGCGGATCGTCAACACTGACACCACCCTCAAAATTGCGACATGTCACCTCACACTCGACCTTCAGCCCCTCCTCTGGCGGACGATCTAGAAGCGCCTCTATCACCTCTCCTCGACCTGCCAACCTCTCACTCCTCGCTCCCCCATCTCCATCAAGTACACCTGTTCCCACATCGACCTCTTCCTCTTCCTCATCACCTTCGTCATCGTCAACATTGGGAGCGCCCGTTCAGGGTCGTCCTAGGAGTGGGAGTGCAGCACCTGTGCTTACCAGCAATTCGTTTCGGAAAAGGTCGACCCAGCATGACGAGCAGGAGGCCGACCATATGCGCACGCAACTCAACCTTTCTCTCGACAAAGGCCCTCCTCAGAGCACTGACACATGGGATCCTGTCATCCCAGACATCATGGTCCACGACGAGGACGCTCACCACAGCTCAGACCAGGCCGACTCAACAGAAAACCTTCACCAGCATCATGACGAGGAAGAGGAAAAGATCATTTCCGCCTACCAGATCCTGAACCTCATTATCCCCGACATCTCGGAAGCTGCAGCAGCTGCCGAGGCTGCAGAACAACAGGAGTTGGAGCAACAACAACAACAGCAGCAACAGGAGAACGAACAGGGCCAGCCCACAACCACATCTCAATCCTCGACAGCGACAGCATTCTCAGAACAGGCTGGCAACAGCAGTAGTAACGCCAACGAGAAGACAATGAGCGAGTTTTTGAAGACCAATGCGACGTCTGCTACCTCTGCGACGGACTATCTCGCCCTTTCATCTATGGGGATTGGCGCTGGGCTTATCCCTCCCTCAGCATCCGGTCCATCCTCTCGTTCAGGAACACCCCTTCCTCCCATGTCGGCCTCCTCATCTGCACTCAACTTGGCTAATCCCAACATTCCAGGAGGTGGTATCAATGCAACCCCTTCTGCAACACTCAGTTCTCGGTTCCGTCTGCCCTTCTCGTCCAAGGCATTCGTTCCTCCTTCCCGCCCTGCTTCGGTCCATCAATTGAATCAGCCTCCGGGTGAGGCCCAGTTTGCAGGCCAGGAGAACAACCCAATGGGAATTAGCAACCCGATGCAGAGCAGTACCAACCTCGGCAACAGTGGATCGGGCATTCGATCTTCGTTCTTTGATTACCGTCTGACAAACTTGTTGCAGTTTGCTGGGTCGAGTATTGCTCCGAGTATTCGATCCTTTGATCCCAACCGGACGATGGGCGACGGATCGAACGATGAGAACCGACAAGAGTTTTATGAGGTCGAGTTCAATGT
Source organism: Linnemannia hyalina (assembly GCA_019671135.1). Taxonomy (NCBI): domain Eukaryota; kingdom Fungi; phylum Mortierellomycota; class Mortierellomycetes; order Mortierellales; family Mortierellaceae; genus Linnemannia; species Linnemannia hyalina. Next base: position 2,604,343 of record JAHRHY010000002.1, on the reverse strand, counting down.
GGCCCCTGATCCGGCCAAGGAGGAAGCTATGCGATACGACCACACAGCTTGGGGTCGAATCCGCAAGGTTCTTCGATCTGGATTCCCTGGTCGTGATTTGGACCCACTGACGAGGAAGCCTCGCTACAAGTACCCGACCAACAACATCAAGACTACCAAGTACACATTGCTGACCTTTTTGCCCGTCAACCTCCTGTTCCAGGTAAAGTGAGATTTTTTTGTCTTTATTTTTATTATTTCTTTTTTGCGTTAAGCTGTTTGTTGAATGAAGGGATAAAGGCTAGCATGGTGGTGAGAGTCGTGGGTAGTGGCATGGTTGAAAGAAAAATGGGCAGTTTCAGTTGGATTGAACTGGCTGTCGGCAAAACCGATTAAACGAAAAACCAGCGGCGGGCCCGGTAAATTAGGTTCCAGGGACGAAAAAAAAAAATTCTGGTTCTTTGTCCGCATTAGTCTGTGTAATGCGCATCTCATCCCACCAGTTTTGGAAGAAGAGCAGGGGGGAAAGAAGGGGACAAGTTTTTACGGATAAGAGAGCAGGTCAGAGGAGGTCGAAAGCTATTACCGGAAAAAATGGGAACAAAGCGTGGAAAGCTTCTCAGTGTTCGATCGACCCTGAAAGGAGGCTGTGAGATTGCGTGTTTATGCTTTCTTCCTTCTTTTTTTTTTTTTTTTTTTTTTTTTCCTGTTTCCTACGCATGGTGCATGTTTGTGCCTGATTTTGTTCAATTGCGCATCTCGTGGTCGTGTGTGTGTGTGTGGGTTAAACTTGTTCACCGAAGAGACGCGCGTCATTGTTTTTGTTTATCCTTTATTTATCGTTTATCTCCATGCACAAATCAGTCTAACCTTTCTATTCCATCTCTTTAACTATAGTTCAAACGTTTCTACAACATCTACTTCTTGTGTGCCGCTATCTTTGTCTGCGCAGAGCCTTCCCTCTCTCCTGTCACCGAGATTCTTCCTCTGACCCTTGTGCTCACCATCACCGCCGTTAAGGATGCATTGGAGGACTATGTAAGTGTTTATAATCTGCTGGCTAAATATTAAGTGCACGAGCAACAAAAGAGTGTAGACTAAACACCTGTATTCCACCTTCATTCTCGCGAGTAGCGCCGGTACCAACAAGACAAGAGATCCAACAGTCTGGAGTGTATATTGGTCAAGCAGGGTGAGCTGATCCCGATCAAGAGCAAGGATATCCGCCCAGGCGATGTTCTCAAGATCTGCAAGAACGACAAGATCCCCGCTGACGTCGTCCTCCTTTCGACATCCATGGATGAGGGCGCCTGCTTTGTTGAGACCTCTGAGCTTGATGGCGAGACTAACCTGAAGCGCAAAGCCGCTCTGACACTTTCAGCTGGGTGGACACAAGTCGACCAGGTCTCTCACATTGTCGGCAAGATTACCACGGAGATGCCCAACGAGCGACTGTCGAGACTGGATGGCAGGATCAAACTGCACTATGAGGGTCCAGAGTACAACTATGAAACCTTGCGCGAGGAGTCTTCGACAGGACCAGCAACCGGCTCCAGAATCAACGAGAAGGCTGCTTCGGGCAAGTACGATTCTGGTATTATTAGAGGCACCAGCGACAGCAGTCTCAAATCCCTTGCGTCTTCAGGAAAGGGTATCATTCCTCGAGGCAGTGTACCACGGTCCAAGCAACCACAGGATGAGGTCGTACCAGTGACCATGACCAACGTGGCTCTTCGAGGATCGTGGCTCAAGAACACCGAATGGGTGTACGGGGTGGTCCTCTACGCTGGAGTCGACACCAAGATGATGCGCAACCTCAAGAACACTGGACTCAAGTTTTCGACCATGGAGACCCGACTGAACCGCATGATTGTCGCCATTTTCATCTTTAACGCCTTCCTCCTGGTCACGTCCATGTGCTTTGCCTATGTGGGAACCCATTCGACCTACTTGCGCGCACCCCTGGCTTGGTACACGACCCAGACTGGAGACGAGTATGGAACGAGCCCTACCGATGCTCGTATCTTTGTTGGACAGTTGATGAACTTTTTTGTCGTCTACACCTTTGTCATCCCCATCTCGGTTTTCATCTCAGTCGAATTGTGTCGTGTCGTTCAGGCGCTCTGGATGATCTGGGACGAGGAGATGCGCAGTTATAACGAAGGGCCCCTCAGTCAAGCCGAGCAGGAAGAGTTGGCGTTGGAGCAAGAAGGCGATCTTACCGGCGCACCTCTCAAGCGCATCAGGGCCTCGCGAACTGCGTCTGAGGCGACGACGCCCATCGCACTCGCCAAAAACGCCAAACCCCCAACCAAGAAGCTCTGGAAGCGTGGACCTTTAAGACTCTTGCACAAGAAGAAGAAGGCGCCCAAGAACTGGACCAGGATGCACGTTCGCAATTCGAACTTGAACGAGGATCTTGGGGCGGTGGAGTACATCTTCTCGGATAAGACTGGTACGCTGACCCGAAACGTCATGAAGTTGTCCAAGTGGCATATCGGTGGTCGGACCTTCCATGATCTCCAGCAGCCAGGCAGTTTGGGACAACGGATGCGCGACCCTTCGATCAGCGACGAGGAATACGACTTGTTGATGGCTTTCTGTCGCAACATTGCCGTCTGCCACGCCGTCTTGCCCTGCGAGGATTCCAGGACGGGCGAGCTTTTGTACGAGGCTCAGTCGCCAGACGAGTCGGCGCTACTGGAGGCCCTGAGAGACAACGGAGTGGTTCTGAAGGCCAAGACCAAGGACTCTGTCACGGTGGAGATCTTTGGAATCGTCACGGAGACATACACGGTTCTCAAGGTTCTCGAGTTTACTTCAGACCGCAAGTGCATGTCGGTCATCATCGACACTCCCCAAGGAATCCAGCTCTTCTGCAAGGGTGCCGACAATGTCATCCTGGCCCGTGCTGACAATATCGAGAACGATCCCCTCATGGTCCGTCAACTCAACGCGACGGTTCATCGATTTTCGATTGCTGGTTTGCGTACCTTGATGCTAGCCTGGCGTCCACTCAGTCCTGAGGAGTACCGGATCTTTGACGTAAAGTACACCAAGGCCGAGTGCCATATCGGCGACGGCGAGGATGGGTCTGATGATCGCGAGGAGCTCATCCGTGTTGCCTGCGAGTCGATTGAGGGACGTCTGCGACTGTTGGGATGTACCGCGATTGAGGATCGTCTTCAAGACCAGGTGCCCGAGACGATCGCGTACCTGATGGATGCCGACATCAAGATCTGGTTGTTGACTGGAGACAAGCAGGAGACGGCGATCAACATTGGAATCTCGTCTCGTTTGATTTCACCTTCGATGAAGATTCTGGTTCTGAATGTCAAGGTCGAGCGCGACTGCCGTCTTGTTCTGGAGTACTTTGTTGAGAAGATCAAAGAACGCGAACGGGATGACGAGAGGCTCTGGCTGGATTACGAGTCTTCGAGCAAGGCCGGCATTGAGCTTCCTGAGAGGGACCGGTATGCGCTTGTGGTCAATGGCGAGAGTTTGGCGTTTGTCCTCGGCAATGAGATTCTTGAGGATATGTTCCTGCGTGTCGGAACAAACTGCCACTCGGTAAGTGAGACTCGACTTTTGTGAGCGTTTGCCCCTGTATGTGTGGTCATCGCGTCTATTTGTGATTTCTTCTTTCTGAGCTGCTCTAACAAAAATATTGCAATTAACCACTGATAGGTCATCTGCTGTCGTGTGACACCATTGCAAAAGGCGTTGGTGGTCAAGCTTGTCCGTAAGAAGCTGCACAAGGTGACACTCGCGATCGGTGACGGAGCCAACGACATTTCGATGATCCAGGCTGCCCATGTTGGTGTCGGTATCGAGGGTATGGAGGGCGCCCAGGCAGCACGTTCGTCCGATTTCAGTTTCAAGCAGTTCAAGAACCTGAAGCGGCTGTTGACGATTCACGGACGATACTCGTACCTGAGGATGAGCAAGATCATCTTTTTCTCGTTCTACAAGTCGATCTGTCTGATCACGGTCCAGTTCTGGTTCGGATTCATGAACGGCTGGTCTGGTGGTGCGCTCTACGACGAGAACTTTTTGACGTTGTGGAACATGGTCATGACTGCCCTTTTGCCCATCGCGACGGCCTGTTTTGAGAAGGATGTGGAGGAAGAGAGCATTGGACAGTATCCCAAGCTGTACAAGGCTGTCAAGGATGGATTGTACTGGAACACTCTGACCATGGCCGGATGGGGCATTGCCTCTTTCTGGCACTCTGGAGGTAAGAACTCCCTTCCCATATCCATTAACCATTGCCTTTTGTCTCCCACACATAACATGCACTAACGCGAAGGATTTTCTCATATTTTTTTTTTTATTTGCAATAGCATTGTTTGCGAGCATTTATGCATCGCTGCAGCATGGAGTGGTCAACGGGGCGTCAGAGACAATGGACATCTCCATGGTCAGCTTCTTTGCAGGATCACTGGTCCTCATCACCGTCACACTCAAGATGCTCCTCATGATCTCGCACTACACGATGCCGATCTTTTTGGCAGTGGGGATCAGTATGGGAGGGTATATTGTTGTCTTTATCGGACTGGAGGTGGTCGGTATGTTGGAACCGGGTGTGTTTGCGGCGATGCACACGATGCCGTTGTACTACCTTGGTCTGCTGGTCATCCCGGTCGGGTGTCTCTTGCCTGATTACACGATCGCCTATGTGATGCGGCAGTACTTCCCTTCGGATGCTCAGATTATTCAGGAGGATCAGCGGTTGGTAAAGATGAAGCAGCGTCAACTGGCAATGGCGGCTGCATCTGGGAGCCCTCAGGGTGAGGATGGCAATGGTGGTGGGAAGGGAAAGAAGAGAGATGATTTGGAGGATCAGGAAGCTATGGTGGATAATCGCTCCGCAACACCTGCTCATCTGGCTGGAGATTCTTCTGCGCCTGATTATGAGGACGAGGACGAGGACGACGAGGAGGAGGAGGAGGAGGAGAAAGAAAACGAGATGGTGAGAGTTGTTGTGCAGGGACCTAGTGATCGCGAGAAGCAAGAGTTATCTCTTCTCCAGGACGAGAAAGCCAGCAGCTTTGGTCGTCAGTAACTTATTTATTTTTTTTTGTATTATAGATTTATGTAAATAAATGTACCTGTGAGTATGAGTATGCGCATTTATTTACGGAGGATGAATAGATCTTCAAATGGGATGATATAATATGATATGATATGAGTGTGTGTGTGGGGTGGGAGGGAAAGAAGGAAAAGAAAGAAAAAGGGAGTGTATGGGTCCGAGATACGCCGAATCTGTCATGTCCTAGCTCCCACCCCTTGTCCTTGTCCCGACTCCTACCTCCTACCATTTAGTACTGGCTCTCGAACTCCTTGAGGTAAGCGATCAAGACATCAACACCCTCCTCGGTCATGGCGTTATAGATCGAGGCACGGATTCCACCAACCGAACGATGACCGGCCAACTGCAACAATCCCTTGGCCTCAGCTTGAGCCACAAACGCAGCTTCCATCTCCTCATCCTTCTTCTTGTCAACAATGGCCGAGCTGTCTCCCTTGGGGGTAGCAGATATCCTGAAGGGGATGTTCATCTTTGAACGTGCAGCCTTGTCCTGAACGACAATCCTACAGAATCGAGACTCGTCCAGGGCCTTGTAGAGTTTCGAGGCCTTGCGTTCGTTCCTGGCCTGGGCAGCTTCGACTCCAACAAGGGACGAGTGAGGGTAGATGGAAGCATCGCCGTCCTGGACACGCTGGGAAGGGGCGTCGAGGAGCCACTCAAAGACGAGGGAGGAGATGTAGATGGCAAACATGGGTGGGGTATTGTAGAGCGAGTTGTTCTTGACCATCGTCTTGTAATCCAACATCAAGGCCACGGCTGGCAAACCATCCTTGAGTTCGCTGGTCTGCAACAGGTCCTCCCGGATAATGACGACCGACACACCGGCAGGGCCGATATTCTTCTGGGCGCCGGCATAGATAACTCCGAATTTCGAGACATCAACAGGGCGGGAGAGGATGTTGGACGACATGTCACAGACGAGGGGGACCGAGGGGTCATGGAGTGAAGGGACATAAGGGAACTCGACACCGTTGACAGTCTCGTTATCACAGTAATACAAGTACGCAGGCTTCTGTCCGGCCTCATCATCCGCTTGACGAGTAGCACCATGGGGATCAGAAGTCGCCCAAGTCGTCTCGGCCGGGATACCCGTGTACGCGCCCAGAGCCTTCTTGGCATCACACACAACCCTCAAGTTCGCCCCCAACCTCTTGGCCTCCTCCGCCGCCTTGGCAGACCAAGATCCGGTCACTACATAATCCACCGGAATCTGTCTCCAATCGCCCTTGGCCCCATTCTGATGATGCCTCCAGGCAATGAGGTTATAAACCACCGCCGCAAATTGAGTATGCCCGCCTCCTTGCATAAAGATAATCTTGTAGTTGTCGGGAACCTTCAAGAGTTGACGGAGTTGCGCCTGGGCCTTGTTGTTGAGGTCCTCGTACGGTTGGGATCGGTGGGAGAGTTCCATGAGGGAGAGACCTGTGGATTGGTAGTTGAGGAACTCGGCTTGGGCGCGTTCGAGGACTGGGCGGGGGATCATGGCGGGACCGGCTCCAAAGTTCCATTTGTGTTGTCCTGCTTGTGCTTGTGCTGCTGCCATGGTGTCTGTTTGGTGTTTGGTGTTGGGTGTTGGGTGTGGGTGAAGTGCGGTGTGGTGTTTGTTGGTGGTCTTGACGGCTTGGTGTTGTGTGTGGGGTTGCGTGAAGAAGAAGAAGAAGAAGAAGAAAGAGAAAAAGAAAAGAGAAGAAAAAAAGAGGGGAGAGAGAAAAAAAAGATGAAAGAAATAAGGTGACGAAGGTATAGTGAAAGCCGAGTCAGAAGAAAAAAAAAAAAGATAAGCATGAATCATCGTGTACTCACCCCAAAAAAGGAAAGTGCGGGGAGAGGCCCCAATTGATAAATAAAATCTATCACTCATCCTTGCATCACACCGATATCACACACCACATCCATCCTTTGGAAAGAAAAGAAAACGCAGGAGGCAGATCGGATCTCGAAAAATGAAAAAAGCATGTTGTTATTAGAAATGAAAACAGTAGAAAAAGGAAAAGGAGAAGACTATGCTACAGAATAAAAAACAAAAATAAAGAATAAGCTAAAAACAAACACCCGCCCGACATTCTACTCTACTCTTCCTTCTTCTGCTAACCTGCGCTCAGCTAGAAAACAAAGGATCAGCGAAGCCGTCGCTTGGCACGCGTGGTGATGGCCCCACCATCGCTTGTGATCACAGGTGCTGATGCCTGTACCTGTGCTACTGCTGCTGCCGCGGCCGCTCCTCGTCTCTTGGACTCCTTATCGCCATTCGATCCATTCGATCCGCTGCTTTGGTGGCTCTGTCGACTCGCTCGTGACACCGTGGCTGTCACCGCTGCTGCTGCTGCCGTCGCCGCCGATCGACGCGTCGTTGTCGAGATGTTGGATGTCAAAATAGCAGACGAAGGTGTCGAGCCCTGGTAGATTAGGGTGGCTGCTGCTGCGGCTGCTGCGGCTGCTGCTGCTTCCGCCTTGGCCGCCGCTGCTTCCGCCTTTGTTACAGCTGCCGCGGTTGCTGTGGATGAGGATGCCTTGGATGATGGTGTAGCCTGGTTCTCCTTGATGCTGCTACTACTGCTGTTGCCGTTGCCACTATTAGGGTTGGGTGTGCTGGCGGAACTGCTTTTGGACAGTGCTGGGGACTCGTTCCGATGACTTTGCTTCTCCTCTGCAGGCGAATGGCGGCGGTGATGGTGACGATGATGGTGGTGGGACGCGTAGTATTGGGGCGAGGACCGTGTAGCACGACGACCCTTGGGGACGTACTCTGAGCTCTTCAGGACTTCCTTCAGTCGACGATGCTCCTGTCGCAGTTTCTGCATATGATCCATAATGTTCTCATAGAACGCCTCCCGCTCCTTTGATCCAATCGCAAGTGTCGGCAACACAATCTCAAACCCGCGATCCATCCCCTGTCGGTCTAGAACCAAAGACTGGAGTCGTCCGTTAGTCGAAGTCGTCGACGAGGTTGTCGACGCTGATGATGGCATCTGTCCATCATCTGGTCCCATAGATGATGGCGACGAGGTCGCCGAGGATGCTGTTGTCGAGACCAAAGACGATGGTGGAATCGATCCAGACTTTTCCCGGCCTCGACCTTGGTTTCTGGTAGACTTTGGTTCTGGTTCGTCCACATCCATCGCTGTCGACTCCTCCTCTGTTGTTGCTGCACCAGTCGATGGCTTTGTCTCCTCGGTCTCTTCATTCTTGGTCGTCTCCTCGGTGTGAAGTGCTTTACCCTCCTTGACGTCAAGAGTATTTGACGTCTGCTCTGCCTCACTTGAGGCTGTCTGCACTGTTATTGGTGGCGCTGGCGGTGGGAGAGAGTTGGCGCTCTTGGGCATGGATCGCTGGCGAGTCATGCGATGTGTTGGTAGCCGTGCCGAGACAGTAGGCTCAACGGGTGATTCGGATCTTGGCTCGCCTTGTCCAGCTTGCTGGATGTTTTCAGGGGCTTTCGAGTGACGAGAGGAATGTCGAGTAGACCGTGGTGACGTGTTAGATTCGACTGATCCCTGTCTTGAAGATCGAGCCAAAACCGCTGCTCCTGATTCTGGCGCCATGCTCTGAGAGTCTGTCGAAATGGTAGGCTCTCCCCCTGTTTTCCGTCTCTTGATGACCTCGCCTGACCCAGATGCTGGGGTTAATCCTGCCTCTGTCGAGGGTGTCGTTACTGCGATGTTGTTGTTGCTGTTGCTGCCCGAGGAGGAGGAGCCGGGCGACGAGGACTGTTCGCTGGCGTTGCGGGACCGCTTCGAGTTTTCCTTCTTGTCTGCTGCTGCTGCTGCTGCCTTGGAAGTGGTGTCCTTGGGAGAAGATGTCGACGTGGCAGCAGAGAGAGAAGTGGCGGGTGAAGACGAGGATGTTTTGGGGTCGACCTCCCGACTTCCGCGGCGGGACCTTGATCGACCAGAGACAGGACTGTCTTTTGTGGCTGTCCCCTCGGTCTTGGTTTTTGTCGAGCGGGTCCCAAACTCAATTTCGTCCATTGGTTCGGCTGTGGCCAGGTCCTGCAGGCTAACGGGAGAAGGGAGCAGAGTCGTCGCTGTCTGCTGCTGCTGCAATGATATTCCTCCTCCTGCGACTGGACGCTGCATCCCATTCTTGAGAGTATTTCCCGCTGCTTGTGTTGCCGCTGCTGTTATTGTTGTTGTTGTGCTAATCAAGGAAGACGAGGCCGACGAAGAAGGAGTCAGGGGCATCGATGATAAAGCACCCGATACGAGACCGGAACCTGATTGACTTTGGGTGTGTAGCGGATCATTGCTTCCGAATTCAATGTCCGTATCGTCCTTGGTCGAGACAGCGGGTGATGAAGCGGCGGAGGATAAGTGCGAGGCGACAACCGCTTGGGACTGCGGCTGGGATCCAAGGTACTCCTCGTCAGTAATCAAGGGCAGATTGATCGCCTTGCTTCGCTGCATATCCAGGTTCAAGTCTTGGTCCTGAGCAGAGCCCCAGCGGTTCCAAGAGAAACGGCGCTTGACCTTGCCCGAATCGAGGTAGGACAGTGCGTTAACGACGCCTCCGTTCTTGAGGAACTTTTGGCCGGCAGCGAGTTCAAACTCGAGGAAGGGGATGGTTGTGGGCTTAAAGTGCTGGAGGTCAGAGAAGGGGACGACTGAGTACTTGTTGTCCTCAAAGTACTTCACGAGACACTCGCCAGGGTTGAGGACTGTGCATTCCATGGACGAATCGATCTCGGGAACAGGTACGATCTATTGCGATAATGGGAGCAGATACAAACACAAAAGAATATTATTACCCACGATCCCATGAGGAAGTGAGAGCTGTGTGATCGAGAGAGCACGAGCGAGACCACAGCCTGACGAGACGAAACCAGACCGGACTGGACAGCACAAGACACATCCCCGAATGCGCATGCCATTGTCAATATAATAAAGTCGAGAATAACGCCATAAGCTTGATAAGGAAATGCGGGCGACGGAGCCAGCCAGGGGAACGACGAGAAAGAGGCGCATGGTTATACAAGAACCAAAGAATGCCAATCCCACCACCCCTGCCACACCACACCGACACACCAACTGGTCCATTAAACTCCAAAGATAAAATAAACCCCCCTCAGACAAACAAGAAAAACACTAAAAGACTAAAAATGATCATTACCATGGCTGGCCACCAGTAACTCTCCTTGTCATCTACATTCATAGGAAAAGAGAACAAAAGGGCATTCGAATGAGTGCGTTGTGTCTTCAGCATAGACCTCTTTGTCCTTTTTTTGCGGCGCAAGCACTAAAGAAAAACGTGAACTGCCAGCCCACTCCAGTCCAGGCACAGGCGTATTGCAAGAGACACCACTCACCGAGAGGATCAACAAAAACAACGTCTCGGCCCTTGAAGACAGGGCCTGGTCTTGAATTGGTGGCAGCATTCCCTGTGCTGTGCTTCCGATTTGATGATGCCCTTGTCATACTTGAAAACGGTCAATCGGGTGATTGAAAGGTAAAGAGAGTGTCGGTGTTGTTCTTGGGGTTGCTTGTTGTTATGATAGCAGATCCTGGTCCGGATAGTCCGTTGGTCTGCTGGAATAGGATGGTTGGAAAAGAAGCAGTTGGAAAAAGGACGGATGATGGCTGATCCCTTCTCTACTGTAGCGGATGCGTTCTGTGTGTGTGGTATAGGTGGGGAGGTTCTGTTTTGTATGGAGTATTGCCACTGCGTGTGTCGATGGATCGCAGCTAGGCCTGTGGTTGTGTTGTATTGTGTTGAGCTCCTTGGTTTAGCGGGATTGTGTTTTAGTGTGTTGTTGTGTCCAGTGGCAACGCTGGCGTGGTCATGGTCCCGTTCAAGGAATCGTTTTCGAGGGGTGATATTATCCTATGTTACCATACACAAAAGGAATCAAGCAAAAAGTGTGGAGCAAAGCGTTAGGGAACACACTGTCCGTGAGCTGTTTCTTTGTATCATGGCGACCGTGGCGACGGCGATGACAATGCAGGACAACGACAACAGACCCACAGCTCGTTACTCTTTTTGTTGCTATATCCTTGTGCCTGCCCTTGCGGCCCTGCCATGCTGTGGATCATTTCTGTCCTTGTATGCTGGTGGGGCAACAAGAAGGATCGAAACGGGTGCGGCGAGTCTTGGTCCCCCACCTCTCTCACTCTCCCTCTCCCTCTTCTCCTCTCACTCCTCTCTGTCATTCTCACTCTCTCCTTATCTCCTCGTCTCCTTGTTCATTATCCTTTTTTGTTTTCTTGGTTGAGTCCCTTCCACAACCTATTGATCTTAACTTGCCGTCGCTGTAGGTCCCCGCCGCTACAACGACGTTGAGTGCTATATGCAATTGAGGCCGGACTGTGGGAGGCTGAAACTGGCTGAACCCTTCGTTGCCCAGTGCGCATCCGAGCCATCAAGGTAGAAAGGTCTCGGGAAGAGAAACTCTTCTGAATGCACTGGGCTGTGGTTCACATACACTCGCTTGTTGTCTCCAGACCCCAGTTCTCAGGTTGGCCTGAGCTTCATGCCGCATTGGGTGGATACAATGGTCAATTGGGTCCTGGAAGAAAGAACACACGAACCCACGGTCTGCTCAATCCAGTATTGGCATTGTAAAGAAGGCAAGTTGTCCTCTGGCGAGTGTTGGTCTCCTCTAGAGTTATGTTTCTCTTTTCTCGTTTTCCTTGGAATGAGAGTTGAGGTCCGGACGGTGGACGAGGAATGAAGGGATGACCCTTTTTCCGTATGGACGGTGGCCAAGAGGCGAGACGGAGGCGGCAGGGATACTTACGTGGTTGGTTGTTGCTGTTGACCTCAGGAGAGGCAGGGTTTGTATGTTGGGGGCGAAGGAGGTTGGGAGGGGTATGGTCTATGTGAGAGAGAGAAGGCCAACGACGGGAAAAGGAGAAGGCAGGGCGAACGACGGTGTATTAAGAAAGAAAGAAAGAAAGAAAGAAGCAAGAGGGAGAGAAGTTGATTTGCCTGCACAGAAGTCTAATAAGAAAAAATCGCCCTCCCTAATCGACCGACCTCTTCCTGCACATCGCCATGAAACTCATGGGCACTTTTTTTTGTTCTTTGCCTCTTGTGTCTCTCTGCACTCTTCGCTTTACCGTCTTGGTTTGTATTTGTATTCAAACCATTCACTTTGCTCAAACACTCACACATACTCAAACGCATACCCACACATGCCTCACTACACCTCACAATTGCCCTGTACCCAGGCAATTGATAGCTACAAAGATGGAACCTCGAACCATGCCTTGCCCTGACGCCGACCTTTATTCAACTGATAACAATCGTTCTCATATACTCCTGGCTTTTGGCCTATGGACTGTGTATCTGCTTTATGCTACAGTGGCGATCCTACTTGACTCTTCAACAAAAAACAACAGAGGAAGCACATACAAAGACAAGGCAAGGGCAAGATTAACGATCGCCAGATTGCAGCCCTCCGTTTGCGCTTACATGAATACATGTATGCGGCGGGAGAGAGGGGGAGGTGAGGCCGCCGAACCCAGTCTGGTGCGACCTAGGAGTAAGTGCAAGCTGGGGATGTATCTTTTGTAAACAGGCGATCGCGTCCTGCCTACCGTTGAATCATCGTTCGTCGCCTTTACGTCTTCGATCACATCAGGACAGCCAATCCACTCCCACTATACGCAAACCAAAATCGCATATTTCTTGCCCCACTCTTCCTCTCTGACCTTTACTTGACTACCTCCTTTACTCTTCCTCTTTCCCTCTCTCTCTCTTCTCATTCATTCCTTCATTCACACACAACACACAAAAATACTCACAACAATGTCCATCCCTCTGAACTCGTGCATCATTCTCGGTGGAACAGGAGCCGTCGGAAAAGCCCTCGTCAAGGACGCCCTCTCCTCAAACGCTTTCACACGAGTCCTGACCCTCGGCCGCCGCCCCGTCCCTACCGAAAACGACAGCAGCTTCACCAACCTCTCGGTTCTCGAACAAAAGACTATCGACTTTGAAAACATCGCCGCCACCTTCCCCGACGAAGGCGCAAACCTGCCCCAGGTCGTCTTCTGTACTCTGGGTACGACCCGCGCGGCTGCCGGATCCGCCGAGAACTTCAAGAAGATTGATCAGCAGTACGTCGTCGAATCGGCTCGTCAAATTCACGAGAAGGCGCCCAAGGATCCCGCCACAGGATTGTCCAAGGTCCATTTCCTCTATTGCTCCTCCGCCGGTGCCAACGCCGACTCATACTTCCTCTACCCAAAGTCCAAGGGCGAGACCGAGAAAGCCCTGGCTGAGATTGGGTTTGAGCGTGTCAGTATCTTCCACCCTGCGTTCTTGAAGACTGTCGAGCCCCGTGTAGGAATCCGCGCGGGCGAGTGGATCTTCGGCAAGCTTGTTCCTGTGTTTGAGTTTGTCTCGGAAAGGTCGGCCACAATCAGTGTGGCCTCGGTGGCGCTTGCGATGCGCTTAGTCGGAACCTCGGACTCGGTCGATGTCCAGGGTGTGTCGCCCAAGAGCGTCGGTGTCAACCCCAAGTCCAGGAGCAAGGTCGCCTACTTTAACAACCCCAATATTCACGACATTGTCAACAAGTACAACGCTTCTTCCAAGCTCTAAACTACAGGGCGTGTCACCGTTTTACGAGGGCTGGGAATAGTGTTACAAATATTAGTACATACATAGCACATCATTTTGCATGGAGTTGGTGCGACATGAAAGACAAGAACCCAGAATTTGAATAAAAGAAAAAGAAAAGAAATACGATGAATTCGAATTAGAGAGGGCCAGTTTCTATTTAGTGGCCGGTGGTTCGCGCTCGTTTCAACCTCCTTTCATTTCTTTGTATGTGCACAGAGGGGCAACTGAAATGCGGACAGTGGCGACAATATGTCATCGATAGATTTACAGACATCCGTCGTCCATCATCCATCGATCGATACCACCATTGGCGCCATTGCTACGATCCTATCCATCCGTTCAGGAAAATGTAGCACGAAACTAACACCCACCATCTTTTTTTTCTGCTGTCTACATATCACCTTTTTACTCTCGGGAACCGACTTTACAACTTTTTTCTCATGCGGCGAACCTCTGATTCAACTCGGGATTGGGATGTTACTTTTACCATCACACAAAACTCCAACAATCACCTAATCGGATCCGACCTCTACATCAACTTTCCTCAACCAACTCCTACAAAAAAAAACAACCAATACCTAAAAAAAAACGGGACGTTCATGGCAACACTATAGAACAATATGGCCAGCCTCAAGATTGCCAAGAACGGCCCTGCTGATGAGATCGAGCTCTCTGTCGCTCAGGCTCTCTTTGACTTGGAGAACAACGTCGCTGACTTGAAGAAGGAGCTCAAGGCTCTCCAGATCTCCAGCGCCAAGGAGGTGAGTTTTCTCTTTTTTGTTCAAAGAGGAACGAACAGGGCAGCGGGGGGGGTTGGGACGACGTACAACCACTAGCAGGATACGACGACGTTTGACCCTCCAGCGTATTCTTTCGCAGTCTTGGGAAGAAGGGAAGAGTTGTTGGTGGTTCAGGTCCAGGAATCGGGAAGATGGCAGAAGGAGGAATAAGGATGGAGGATACTTTCATCTAGGATGATGTAGTTTTCCATGCGGAACCTATGATTCAGTGACCAACATCGACCGACGGAAAAATCAAACCGGCGTTCAACCAGACCAACAGTCATATCACCATCGACCGAGTTCAATTGCTTACAGTCGCTAATAGCAAGCAGCAAGGACGTGAAAAGGCTACCCATGACTTCAATTTATTACGCCTCCAGCAACAACCCACACCGGTCCTACTTCCACTTCTACAGAGTTCAACTTGATCAATTGGAAGAGAGGAACAGACAGCAGCTTGCAAGGAGAACCCATTTCCATCGGTGTTCCAGGGAGAGCCTCCAACATACCTCTACAAACAACGTAGTGCACCTGTGCAGCCAGACTGACCCAACATCTCTCTTTTCTATCACCAAATTTCTCTGATCAGATCGAGACCGGCAACGGCAAGAAGGCCATTGTCATCTTCGTCCCCGTTCCCCAGTTGAAGGCCTTCCACAAGATCCAGGGAAGGTAATAACCAACTTCCACAATTATGCCAAAAAGTTACAAAGGACAAGGGAGATATGGCAATGCTTCAAACGACCTAACAACAAGACGCTAACAATACCTTCAACACATCAAAACAAAAAATATAGACTCACCCGTGAGCTCGAGAAGAAGTTCTCTGACCGCCACGTCGTCTTCGTTGCCCAGCGCCGTATCATGGCCAAGCCCACCCGTACTTCCCGTGCCAAGCAGATGCGCCCCCGCTCCCGCACCCTCACCTCCGTCCACGAGAAGCTCCTCGAGGACTTGGTCTACCCCACCGAGATCACCGGCAAGCGCACCCGTGTCCAGACCGACCAGAAGAAGATCATCAAGGTGTAAGTCCCTCTGTCTTTCTTGTCGGTTGTCGACAAAAGAACGCGTAAACGCGTTCTCTTGTGTGTCTCGTTCAGAAACTATGCAGCCATCATGCTCGCTGGAAAGAATACGCGCGTAATTTCTCACACCTATTTTTTTTTCCTTTCATATCCCCTTTTTGGCACATATTAGCTTCCTCGATGCCAAGGACTCGACCTCTTTGGAGTACAAACTCGACACCTTCGTTGCCGTCTACCGTCGTTTGACCGGCAAGGAGGTCGTCTTCGAGTTCCCCGCTCACCACGCCGAGTAAATTATCTTGTTCTCTTTCCACACTACTATTGTTATGGGAGATAATGAGACGATGACTGGGCTATTAAAGTTAAAGGGCCATGGCCAATATGGACTTTTTTTTTTCTGGACCATTCAAAACAAATAAACACTAAGGAAAGAACACATCCCTTCTTTTTTTTCAATGTCTTTGTGTGTGTGTTTGTTTTGTTTGTTTTGTTACATCGAGGGAAGGCAGTTACAAAAGGAACAAAGTAACCATTTATTGTTTTCATTGTCAAAATCGGAATATACAGCGCAGAGGAAGGATGAGTCGCAAAATGCCTTATGAACCGGCAGCTATTAGAGGTAAGAACAAGTGGAAGGTGGGCTTTCGTTAGGAACATATCACTATTGCGAACAACAACAATTAGCAAGTCCAAGCAGCAGGAAAAGAGAGACATACTGTAAAAGTAGACAGACTCCCAGAGGGGCTGGTAGTCGCGGACAATGCCTCCGACAAGCGAGATGAGAGGCTTCTTGCTGGCCGACTCGCAAAAGTTGTGGAGACGCTCCCTATTTTAACAAATAAAAAATTGCCACCAAAAAAAATCAAAGTCGATCGAAACCATTAGTAAACACAACTAGCAAACAACCTGTACACATCCACCATTCCTCCTGACAATCTTTCTACAAAAACAAAGAGGATTGATCCTTACTTGGTAAAGCGGTCGTAGAAGGGGCTGCGGAGAACATAGTAGAGCAACAACCAGAGTCGCCTCTTCATCTCATCCTTCTCGAGCAAGGTTCCCGATCCACCACGGCCACCACCAGGACGGCTGGCCAAGCAGTGCTTGATACTCGTCCTCGACGCCAACTCGATCGCCAGGGACAAGAACCAGGGGTACCACGACTTTTGTCCGTACTTGCGCATCGCCAAGACATAGATCAAAGGTCTCAGCACAAACATGTACTCGCCAATAGCGCCCAATCCACTCAACATGCCAACGAGATCGCGAGGCTTGCGGACCACATCGGGTGTGAGGACCTTGCTGAGCAAGAACTCTGTGACATCCGATTTGCCGCCAGCCTTGCCGTTGCCGCTGTTCTTCTGGACAGCACTCAACTGAAGACGAGTCGATCCTGTCCTGGTGCCTGTCCAGTGGCTCTCCTTGACCGACTGTTCTGCCTCGGCGAGATCAGCGAGTGTGGAGGGGTCCACGTCGCGCTCTGTGTGGATCGGGTGCATGATCATCCTCTGGTTTGTCAATCGCAGCAAAGTCAACCGTCCAGCAGCCCTATGATTCGAGTGTGAAAACCACAGCGAGTTAGTTCTGAATATGCGATCGTCGTCGGTTTGCCATCGGTGTGTGACACAAGTGGACAGACACACAAATAAAAAACGTTAAATGTTCTTTTTTTCACTTTTATCTTCCAATTGATCCACAGAGACGCTTTGTTCGTTTTCGTCTTTGTCATGCTAAAGCAGACAATTTTTTTCCTCAGCGCTTTGATGTGAAAAGGAAGACTTACTTGATGGCTTCAAGGGCGGTGATGACACGCCACTTGTACTGTTGACCCCACTTCTTCTGAACACCCATCTCGATCAACACCTCGGTGTACTGGATTACCGTCAGAAGCATGGCAATCCTCTTGTAGGTCAGCGACGAGTTCTGCCAGTCCCGGGCGTATCGGTTCAAGGGCGATGGTGTAGGTCGATGAGTCGCTGGCAAACTAGCCACATGCCTTGTCAAAATCGTGTCGTGGTAAATGCCAAGCAAGTTCAGCGTCGAGAACACTATCAAGTTGAAAATATAAGATGAGTGTGAGTTAGGGTGAATCCTTACTAACTAGCAACGACTGATGGGTTGACAATGGGCTCCAAACTGCATGGTTCAGTCAACCAAGACAGGTCAAAAGAGGTTCCCGGGAAGCGATCCGAAATATCGAAGCAAACAAACGGTTGCACTTACAGGCCTCAGACGCGAGATCGGCATCATCGAACCGACCTAAAAAGGGTCACACAGAACGAGAGCGAGCGAGAGATGAGAGAACAGTGACAGGAAAGTGGAAGAGAGAGTAATAGAAGCGTTTCCGCAACGTATCATGTCAGTTTTATAAGTAAGAAATATAATATATTAACAAGCGAGTAGATGAATAAGACAAAACGACGGGTCGTACCAGGGAGGATGTAGGTGAGTGACCTAAGGGTGCTCTCGATGCTTGAGATCTGAGAGGCATTCTTGAAGATGAACGACTCGTACTTTTTGAGAAAGTCCATGGTGAGCCGCCTATGTCTTTGCTGGGTGCTAGGATAGTATATGTACCCCGACACAAGTTGTAGATGTAGTTGTAGTTGAGTGTGAAGGAGGGAAGGAGGTGTCGGGTGACTAGGACTGTAGGCGGAGAAAGAGAAAGTAGTAAGTGGGTAATTAGTTGATGTGAGTAGAGTGGGGTAATGGAGGGAATCAAAGAAGGTGAGAGATGGGGAAGAAAAGAAAGGTCGGAGGAGACACTCTTAGTACCGACTATCACACGCACACCGGAGAAAAGAATAAAGAGGAAGGACGGAGAGCAGCAAAGAAACGATTGAAGTAGGACGCACTACATTCTACCGCACAGAAAACAGACACGGATGAATTTCGAAGCGAAATTGTTCTCTGCTCCTCCTTCTGCGAGCCGAACATCTCTTCCTGGAAGACTCACTCCTCGCCCCTTGGATGGGAACAAACTCAACAAACAGACAGGACACCACCCTTACCTGTTTTCCAATTGAATGCGATATAGCATCATAAAACATCAACAACGATATGCCAGTCGCTTCTTGGTTCAATAGGAATATCCACCCATCTACCTTACAGTGCGATCCGATCGGGATGCCAGTGCCAAGCTGGACCGCAAGGCTTCTCCCGCGTTGAAAGAACCAGAACAGCAGCACATGCAAATCAAAAAATCTCGTGCCACTTTATTTCCACGCTGAGTTGTTTTCTATTGCTTCTGCGATTATTATATATACCTGGCGTGATCGCTCTCTCCGTTTCTGACACACAAAATTTCGAGAGTGAGACGATCCCTGCAGGGTGGGGAAGCGATGTTGCGATGCACAATGCATAAATCAAAAAATATGGGACACAACACATCCCTTCTTTCTTTTTGCCCCCTATCCTTATTCTCCTTATCCACTCCTTCTTTTCTGAGTAATAATCCCTCTCTTCCCATGTTCCGCAACCCCCAACAACAGCAATAGTTAGAAACAAATCTTCAAGGAGCGGGTGAGTGGTGCATATCGTCCCTTCTCAAAATTATTATTGCCAGCATGATCTCGCCAGCTGATCAATGCATTAAAACTCTATCCGTTTCGAGGAACAGTCGCGCACAAAGCAAGCTGTCCTTCCACTATGGTTTGTTTGTCGCAAAGACGAGCGGGGCCCGCTACTTTACCGACTTGAACAACGCATATTCCTCGTTCTTTAAAGGCGGAATCAAAGTTGAAAGGAAACCGCAGTTTTTCACGCCTTTGGCCCTGGAAAATGAAATCCATAATAGGCAGGCATTTGTTCAGCACTGTGATGTCTTTTGGATGCAAGGGAGAGAGAGGGCTCTCAAAGGCGACGTGTGTGGTTCTTCCTTTTCTTTTCAGTTGCAACTTGCAACCTAACTGATTGCGAATTATGGGGGGCGGATGTATGTGGGCACTGAAGGGAGAATGAATGAAAGAGCAAAAGCAAACTAAAGGAACGCCCCTGGGAAAGAGGAAGTAAGATGTGATTGGTCGATCGTTTACACTCTAGCCGCACTCTGTCCATCCATCCAAGAAGAGAGTTGGCCACGAGTTGTCTTGGGTCACCAGGCTGGTTGACTAATTACCTATGAATAGCGTTTCTGTCGATGAATATGACTCTTTCCTTTGTTGTGTTAGTCCACCACTGTGCCATAACTCTTATAGCGAATGAATACCGAAGTTTGATGTAACGATGATGGTCGCCGTTCGCCTTTAAACGGGAGCTATGGCACCGTTTGTTTCGTCTTTTTCTTCTTCAACTCTTCCTTTCCTTTTCCCCCCTCTCCTCTCCTGCATACAAATCAATACACTTGTGCCTCAGTCTCTGTATTCAATTCAATCAAACACGCCCCCTTGTTTTCCGTCACTCTCTTTTGCTCTCGCCTCATTTTATCCGCTCTTCCTCATATTCTTTACTTTTGTTCTCGCCCTCCTTTCTTTTCTTTCTTCCTTCACTTATAAAAACTCCTTTTCCCTCTTTTGCGTCTCTCTTCTCACTTCGCACTCCACCCTCTACCCTCGCACTCTTCGCACTCTCCCAACCAAACCAACCAACTACCCACCAACTCATTACTCCCAGACACATAGCCCAATGTCCATCAACAGAGGCAACATCGGCCTCGTGGTCGGAATGCTGATCGCAGGAACAGCCAACACCGTCATCTCAAAGTGTACGTTAATCTCCTTTTCCCACTCCCACTCGTACGCTTTCGAACAACAAGCAAGACAGACGGACAGACAGACAGACAAACAGGAAGATTGACAGGAAGACTGACAGGAAGATTGACAGGAAGACTCACAGGAAGATTGACAGGAAGGGACAATACACATAATTGTGTTTGCGGCAGAGCTAAATATGTGTGTCAACGTTCAACATCCGACTCGCCCTCCCATCCTCTCTGTCATTCTTTTGAACTCCTCCTCTTTGTGTGAATTGCGTTTATCTGTATTTGCTCTTTGCCATGTTTAAACAGGACACAAACAGAGGACAAAGAAAGGACCAGAGGGGAGGAAAAGAGCGTTGAAAGGACGTCCGGCATGACAATTCGCACTAACAAACGCATATTCCACATGGACCCCACTCACCAAGAACAACAATGGCAAAACAGTTGACCAATTCCACCCGTTATGCTTTGTCGTTGCCACCTTCATTCTTAGACCAGGACATGGCCTGTGTCAAGAACTGTGACAACCCCGACCCCAAGACTCATGAGCACTTTGAACAGCCCATCTGGCAGACACTCAACATGTTCATGGGCGAGACCCTCTGTCTGGTCGCTGCCTCTATCTTTGCTTTCTTGGCCGAAAAGTATGGCCGTGCCAAGTGGGCTGACTTGATTCTGGACGACGAGGAGGATGATATCCTCGCGGTGGTCGAGTCGGACGGCCTTCTTTCTTCTCCACACGAACATGGACACGGACACGGAAACGGACATGCTGCTCCCTTGAAGAAGAGAAAGCTCGAGGGCCCCTTGGTTCTCTTGCTTTGGTTGCCCACCCTCTGTGACATGACCGCCAGCACAGTACGTAACACAACATCACCCTTTTTTTTCACTCTCATTGGTTACATTTTCTCCCTTTCCTGCCCCTTTTTCATCGGACGGACTGCAATATCCGGGATCTTGGAATGGCAACATCTTTCAGATTTGGACATGCGCGGGAAAACAACAACAGCGACAGCAGGATGCAACGCGAAAACAGGAATGGATCAAGGATGTGCCCACGAAGAAGCTAAAAGAGTCTCTCGAGATGGAGCATCCATCGATACATGCCATTGCAAGCAGCAGGACAGGACGAAGTAGCAGGACAGGTTAAACCATCAGCGCATTTGAACCGGAGGATAGTGGAATGAATGACGGTGACCCCGTGGAACAGCATGTGTTCTAACCAGACTATTGTCTCTGTATCCAATGATGCGCTTTGCATATATAGTTGATGAATGTCGGTTTGATTTATTGCGCTGCCTCGGTCTACCAGATGCTGCGCGGTGCATTGGTCATCTTCACTGGTCTTCTCTCAATCATGTTCTTGGGCAGAAAGCTCCTTGCCTATGAATGGTTCGCTCTCTTCACTATCGTCGCCGGTATCGCCACCGTTGGACTCGCTTCTGTCATCACCCCCGCCACCAAGGACCTCGTCGGTAACGCCGAACCAGACTCGGATGAGGCCATCCAGGCTGCCAAGGCCATTCTCGGAATCTTCCTCGTTCTCATTGCCCAGATCTTCACCGCTACTCAGTTTGTGGTCGAGGAAAAGTTCTTGTCAGGATACCAGATTGCTCCCCTGCGCGCTGTTGGTTTCGAGGGTCTTTTTGGAACAATCACCGTTTTGGTTGCTATGCCCATCCTTCACTTCACTATTGGCGCATCGCACCCTGGTTCGTACTTTGACCTCCACGCTGGCTGGGAGCAGATCACGACTTACCCTCAGATCTGGATCCCCTCGATTGTGATGCTCTTCAGTATCTCGTCGTTCAACTTCTTCGGTATCTCGGTCACAAAGACCATCTGCGCCACCTCGCGTTCGACTATCGATTCGTGCCGTACTCTCTTCATCTGGGCCATCTCTCTCTACCTCGGTTGGGAGAAGTTTATCCCCCTCCAGGTTCTTGGTAAGTTACACGTTTGTCTACTTTGTCTTTTTATTACTTTGCCACTCTTCCCCTCGTGATTGAAAAGTCTAAGAGGGCATCGACTGCTCCAGACCGAACTCTATGCTAACCTTCGCCTTTGTCGCTCTGTTATTGCTCCACGTTTTTTTCTTTTATATAGGCTTTGCCTTGCTTGTGTACGGAACCTTTGTTTTCAACGGTGTGATCGAGCCCCATGTTTGCGCTCCTCCCAAGGCCGTCCACCCCGACGAGAACCGCCCTTTGTTGAACCCCAACGCATAAAAGTGTAGGGGGAAGTCCAGACACTTTTTTCTCTTTTCCTTCGAGGAGACCTCGACCCCCTTTTTTTGCTTTTCTCTTGGAGGTATAGACGGGATTGACTATTTTCTTTTTGTTTGGTTTCCAAACACGCTTCTTTTATCTCTTTTTCCAACCATGTCACGCTTCAGTGAGTGTACATTCATTTCTTGATGCACTGCCTTCTATCTTTGCCTCTTCTATACCTCTCTCTTTTGTCTTTCTTGACCTTGTATGATACTACTACCTACCTACAAATAAACTCTGCTAAAAAAAAAAAAAGGCGTGCGACAACGACAGGAAAGAATAAACGACAGAAAAAAGAAGCATTGTTTGAGAATATCCCCGTCGACCCTTGAAGAGTAGAAAGCTGTCGGTCGCACAGCGCCTAGGTGAGGGAGAAAACAGAGTCGAGAATCGAAATTTTAGCCGTGAAGAGGAAATGAGGGGTGGCAAAAATCGGCAAGAAAAGTGAACATGAGGGCGCAGCCAAGTGCTCTTTGAAGACACACTCCATAACCTTCATGTAACGAAGAGCACCGACCCATGCGATGGTCATTAATCACTTCAGAGGATGTGAGGTTTTTTTATTAGTACTCCTATCATGCGATGCTGTATGGATTGGCAAGGTTCTTCTGTTGTAGAGAGCGTTCTTTTTGTATGAGTGCTCGGCGAGTGACCGATGGCAACCTGACTCCCACTTTCTACCTGCCATCGTCCATAAGCATGCTCGACTCTGCCCTTTTCTCGCTTTCGTTCTTCTGTCAGCCTTATCTGTTGCCTCTTTGCCTTGCCTCCCTCTACTTTTTCTCTTTTGGCTGAGCCACTTGATACTAACAAGCACTCGTGGCGAGTGTCACGCACACACTCCATCTCGCTCTTATACGCATATTCATCACAAACGAACAATCCCATCGCAAAGGAGACCGGTGTCCATAGGGGTCCCATTTCTTTTTCTCGTTTGATTGTTGCGAAAAGACAGAGTCATAAGGAGAAAAATAAGAAGTAGGCTTAGGGCCACATATAAAATAATGCGTCCTGCTTTGCCTCTTTTGTTTCCTTTCTTTCTCTCTCTCACTTTTCCATCTTTCTCTCCTTTCTTTTTTGTTTGTTTCAACAACAACAATAACAGCTACCACAATAACAGCACATCTTTTCTATCCACGTCTCTCAGTAACGGCAACATCCTTTTCCCACAACATACACCTCTTCTCTCTCCCTCTCTTTTCCCTCTCTTCCTTCCAACCAACCAAACGATTATTCGTTTTGTACTTTTTGTGCCTGTGCTGTTGTGCCTTGACCTGTGCCCATCCATTACAGCCTATCACGTCAAACACACAGACGACTGTCAATCACCCCTTTGTCTCTCTCTCTCTCTTCTTTTTATTCTCGTCCTCTTTCCTCTTCTCTTCTTTTCTGTCTCCTTCTCTCTCACACACCAACCCTATCACCCAGACGAGGAACAGCAACAGCCAGCAGCAAGCAAGCAAACAAGAATCAGGATGCAGCATATCACCATGACCACCATGGCCCACCCGCCGTCCAAAGTCGGACCATCGACCCATCACGATCACAAACATCACCACCATACCCCTTCCCCTCCTCCTCCTCCACCGGCTCGTATCCTTCAATGCGGTATATGCATGGACGACTTTGAATGGTTCTCGCTCAAGGACCTCAACGGATACCAGGAAGACCCAAAAGACAATAGCGCCGCCACAGTAGTAGTATCATCCCCACCGTCACGCCCACGAATCTGTCAACGGCCTTTTCACATCTTTTGCAGTCATCGTCGTAACCAAGGCACAAGCATACGTGCCAGTCAGGATCGTGGCATCCGTGCCTTGTTTGGAGGGGAGAGCCGTCGTCAACGTCGGGAACAGAAACAACAGAAGCTCAAACAAGTTTCTGTGACAGGTCCCTCGGTCGAGGCTTTGAAGTTGGGGTGCTCGTTGCATATGGGCAAAGACCATGCGTTCTGTCTTGAGTGCTTGGCACGATATATTGATACGCAGGTCAAGGCGCAGACTTGGCCGATCGTCTGTCCGCATGAGAATTGTAGGGAAGTTGTGTCTTCGTTTGCAGTTGAGACTCTCTTGGGGAGTGAGGCACTTCAGTGGCACCAGCTTGCTGTCGAGCACGCGATCCAGAAGAAGGTAACGTTTTTTTTGTTGTTCTTGTTGTTGCTAAGAAAAGGAGGAAGGGAAGAAAACGTGAACATGAGCATGAGCGTGTTTGTCTGTTGAGGGGATGAAGGGCGATATCATTCCGGACATGGACCATCTGTTTGTGTTCCCGTCTCTCCCTTTTGAGTTACGCATTGTTCACCAACAAACCCTTTTTTATGCTCTCTTGCTCTATTATGGTCATTTGTACTCACCTTTTACCTGCCGCTGTGTGGCTGTTTGATGAAATAAATAGATCTACTGTCCAAGCAACGCATGTGGACGGTTGTTTGACGGTGACCGAAACGATGAAGATGAGGCGGTCAACCGCAACTGCCCCTACTGTAACCAGTCCTTCTGCGCCATGTGCCATGGTGAAGCACACACAGGTATGCATTATGCGTTTTCGTCTCTTTCTCTTTTTTATTGTTTTTGGTCAATTAAAAATAACGGGCCTGATGGCCATGCAGCTCCTCGTCAAGCCAGGCACAGCATGAATGAAACAAATTGAGCGCATTGTTTTTTGCGTTACGCAATTGCATGTCCTGTCTTCACCAGACCAGATCTATCCAATTGACTGACTGATCCTTTCCTCCTTCTCTTCCTCCTTCCCTTCCTCCTCCTCTTCCCCCTTTCACACACCCCACTCCTTGACTTTATGTTTGCAAATCATAACATAGGCATGGACTGTCAACAACGACTGGACAAGATCTTCCTGGCCATGGCCACCGACAGCAAATGGAAGAGCTGCCCTTCTTGCAAGCACATGATCGAAAAGGACTCAGGTACCCATCTCTCTCTCTCTCTCTTGTTTTTTTACGTTATGGAATGGTCTTGTTTTGTCATGCCAGTGAAGTAGTGTCTGTCTTCGCCACACTGACACATCGTTTCTATTCAATGACCTGTTGTTGATAGGGTGTGACCATATGACATGTCGCTGCGGGAACCAGTTCTGCTATGTGTGTGGCGGCAACGGATGGCCCTGTCGAAACCAACATTAGACGTTGACTGAGCTTGGAAGGGACTAGAGTAGGACGACGACACGTGAGAGGTGGGCGCGTTTCATTGTACAGGGCTGGGCTAAGCGAGGCTAGTCAACGATTTGGAGAAACGGGGAGGAAGTTTTCCCAAAGGGTAACGGCAACGGAAAGAAGCCACGATTGGGTTGAAGCATGCCCCCATGGGACTTGTATATAAGGGAATGACTTGTGAGAACGAACGTGAATAAAGCAAGCAACGAACAGACTCTAAAAACACATGACCCTACTCTGACGATACCTGTGCTCACAGGCTCTTTAGAACAAGCCAATTGCTTCCATCACAACAAAACGTTGATCACCTCGTTCGCTCATTCTTGAATTTATTCCTTCTATTCACCATTATTTCTTCCTTCTCTCCTCTTTTCTTCCTCTTATTTTCTCTCTTCTTTCAACAACACACCCCAAACACAACAACTGAACGAGATGGCCACCATCACTCACTCATCGTCCGAGGCCCGGCCCTCAAACTACCACCTCCACTTCAAAAACAAGTCTAGCTCACCTCCGTCCCAAGCCTGTCCCACCACCACCGCCATGCGAGCCCTAGCAGCGCGCATTCTGAAATGCGGTATCTGCTTCGAAGACTTTGAATGGTTTTCGCTCAAGGACTTGCCCGACTTCCAGGATGACACAGAAGATTATAACTTCATCACCACCGATGCACTCCCACTCCTGCCCCGCATCGCCGAGAAGCCAATCTCGATCCTTTCTGGCCATGCGCACGGTCGGACCGGCAGCTCTCGGCAGCGTCGTGTGCGCTTTACGGGTGCTCTTTTCGGTGGACGGAGTGTCCTGCGCGAGGAGCAAGAGGCACTCGCCGCCGCCTCTGCTGCCGCAGTCGCCGCGTCAGATGTGAATGCTCTGTTCGAGCCAGAAAAGCCAGTGTCGTTGAAGCTGGGGTCCTCGTTGCACTTGGAGCAGGACCACGCGTTCTGTATGGAGTGCTCTATGCGGTATATTGATACACAGGTCAAGGCGCATGCGTGGCCGGTTGTTTGTCCGAAGGAGAAGTGCGGGGAGATGGTTTCTGCGTTCGCGGTCGAGGCGCTTCTAGGGGATGATGCTGTCAAGTGGCATGCTTTGGGACTCGAGTATGCTGTCAAGAAGAAGGTGTGTTCTATGCCTGCTTGTTATTTGAGAGTGAGGAAGGAGGACGCGCTTGTCCATGATGTGCGATATTGCGCCTCGATTGTGACCCCACGTATGTTTTGAGGCGATGCTTCTTTTGCTATGCCTCCAATTTTCTTCTCACGGTGATGTGATACTGACCCACGGCCGATACAACTGATCATTATCGTTGATCACATCAACGGATTGACTTAGATCTATTGCCCAAGTCTTACTTGTGGGATGCTGATTGATGGAGAGCTCAACGACGGGACTAAGCCTGTCGACCATCATTGCCCCTACTGCATGGAGCCCTTCTGTGCCATGTGCTTGGCTCCCGCCCACAAAGGTAAAAATTATACTCCTCTTGCCCTTTCGTCTGTTCTAATGAGGATCAAGACACCCAGAGAGAAAGATAGTATACCCTCGCCTAATCTCTCATACCATTTTTTTGGACTTTTTTTGTGGCATTCGTTAGGCAACAACTGTGACAAGCGACAAGACAAGATTTTTGAAAACCTAGCTGACGCAAGCAAGTGGAAAAACTGCCCAACCTGCAACCAGAAGATCGAGAAGTCGTCAGGTATTATCCAACCGGCTCTCCTCGCTTTACCCTGTCCAATTTTTTTGCGTCTCTAGTTGACATAACGTGACACTAACAATCGCACGTTTTTCGTCGGATATTCTCTACTAGGCTGCAACCATATCTCATGTCGCTGCGGGGCACACTTCTGCTATGTCTGTGGCGGCATCGGAACGCGTTGTCCACAGCATGGGTGAGCCATCAGCGTCGGCGTGTGAGGAGAGTGGACGGGCGACTGACTGCAATTGGATTGGGAAGAACGGCAAGGATGGACAAACAAACGAGGGAAGGATGCTGTGAACGCCAGGATGAACAACAATCAATAACAGGAACAAGGACGACGACAACGCGTGCAGCAGACGGGAACTGGTGGATAGAGCGATAAGACATTCAGGGCAGAGTGACAGCACGCCTTTTTTTTTTTTAGCTCACGTGCAGTACAGTACGTGTAGCTGAGCTACTTTTCAGAATAAAGACCGACGGACAAAAAAAATTGGTTGGCTTGGCATAGCTCGTTTCCACCTTGCGCATTCTTCTCTGACTCTCATTCATTCCCCTCTCCTCGTACCTGCTCCGGACAATCGACACAGGAACATAACAGGAACATCAACACACAGAGAGAGAGAGTGAGAGAGAGAGAGATCTAATCCACATACCATGAGCAACTTCCCTGACTACTATGGTAAACACTAGCCAGCTACAACTCTTTGGCATTCTCCTCCACTTGTCTCATGTATAGCATGGTCTGGGCGTCACTTTTCAAACTCGACCATTGCATTCGCTGACATTGCTTCATTCTTGTCCTCCCTTGCGTTCTTTTCCTGACAACGAAAACAAAAACTAGAGCTGCTGAGGGTGCCAGAGACGGCAACGCCGGAACAGATTCGAGAGGCCTACAAGCGGGAGGCGTTGAGGACACACCCAGACAGGACTACCAACATCGGAGGCCCCGACGGTGAACGACCCCTGTCCAAGGACGAAGCCACCTATCTTTTCCAGCAAGTCGCAGGTACTTACTCTTCGACACCATGCCCCTGCTTTTCGTTTCAGCCTGAATGGGTCTCCTTTAAAAGCACGTCTAAGACTCGTCTTCTTTTTACCAACTGCATAAATAGACGCATACTATGTGCTGTCAAATACACAGAGACGCAAGGAATACGACATTGCACGGCGAACGGCTCAGAACCGCGGGTCATGGTCGACCTCGGCGACAGCACAGGGGCAGGCAGAACCTGAGACGGTCTTTGGAGGCGTCTTTGAGGAGTTACTTCGACCCGAGGTGCAGAACCCGACTTCGTTCTTTTCGCCTGTCGGGATGGCCTCTGGAGCTGCTCTTGGATTCATCTGTGGCGGCATTCCTGGTGCCCTCATTGTACGTTTTTTTTTCTGGCGGATAACAATAATGGAGTGAGGCTGCTTGGGGGTTCAATGTGCTTGCGTTTTGTTTTGTTTTGTTAGTGAACATGACCAGATGTATTTTACACTATTACTGACATGCAATTGACGCTCTACTCTTCAATCTTGAAAAATGCCACACGAATAGGGAGGATATGGTGGAAAGACATTGGGCCGTATCAGGGACCAAAAGGGCGTCAGTGTGATTGAGGCGTTTGGGCGATTGGAACATGCACACAAGGCTGCCATCATTGCTTCCTTGGCCGCCAAGATCTTTCAAAGTCTCCAATAGAGAGTAATGTCTCGCTACGGACCTTCTCGGCCAACCATTCTTCTTTGTTACACGCCTTTTTTCACTTGACAGCAAAAAAGGCTTTTGCTTATGCAGCTAATGTACATCTTTCTAAATAAACCATAACCCTTCACTCTAACGCTGGCCGCATCTATTTAGCTGATGGCTTCGCTTTGAGCTCCAAAAGTCCAGACCGTTTTCAGGTGGCTTTTCTCCTATGGGTAGAGAATAACCTTGAGGTTTTAGATGTGTGACGTCGAATGAAAACGCCTTTCTAAGGTTTCCTCGCGCACTGTCCAGCTTCTTTCTCCATCCCACTTCCCACTTTTTTTTTGTCGATTGGTGCCTACTCACCGTCATCCACTTGTGCATCTCTTCATTCTGTCGGACCGGTCGGTAAGCATGCAGTGTTTTATTCGCGTCACCTCTCTTTGTCATCTCTTTTCATATTTGTCATTTGGAAGGTTTTTTGAATCAGGAACAAGGTCTTCGCCAAAAAAACAAGTAATACCAAAATTGGCAGCGTCCATTCGACTCTTTCAGTGATTTCGATTGCCACGCTGTTTGTGGAGGATCAACACTCCTTTTCCTTCCCAGGAGTATCAAACGTTCTAGCGACAGCGGGCGTGCGATGCTTGATTGGCACACAGCCTGTTCTTCTGCCCTTTTCCTCCTTGACTGGTCATTGGCTATGTTCATCTCTCCTCCTCAGTTTTCACTGACTACACTTCTCTGAAGAGCTCGTACTCTGTTCTTACTCTTTTCTCAGGCATGTTTTGCACGTGTACTCTCAACGAGTCTTGATGCTTTTCTGTGCTCCCGGCCCAGCCAAACCACAATCCCTTTGTCGTCCACTTTGCATAGTATGCTGCGTTACCCAACCAATTATTTCAGCTCTTTGACTTTGCTTTGGCCGCCTTCGCCAGCCCCTCTCCGCTCTTCCTCCTCCTGCTCCTTAGCACTAGTTCACCCATGATACCCATATGGTTAATCGCTTTCTTTGTCTCCGTTTCCAGCCTCTGTTTCTACCTCGACGGCTACTCGGTGTGGTGGGTCCTTGGTGTCCCCTCTGCCGCGGTAGCGATAGGGGCGCTATATGCCCTCTTTGAAAGATCGAAACCCATATTCTTTCTCCTTATACTCGACATCTTCGCATTCTATGATGACGTTTCGCTCTGGTGGGTCCTGGGCGTTCCCGCAGGTTGTGCCTTGCTATGGGTACTCTATCATCACCGGGACATAGAGAGACATTACCTTGGAAGCAGATATGCCTATTCCGTACCAAGCCATAGTGTCCGAACTATCAACGAAAGGACACATCTGCTGCCTTCCTATGTATCCCGGCAGCTTGCGGAGACCCCAAAGAGAATCGTTCCATCACAGCCATCCTATACATACCGACCGTATGCGGAGACCCCACAGAGAATCGTTCCATCACAATCATCCTATATGCCTCGATCGCCAATTGTCACTGCACCAAAAGTTTTGCCCACATTACCAAGCAACACGATTCGTGTAACTGTTGACCTGAGACTCCCGCAATACACCACGCTGACTTATCCATCTCCAGCAGTCGTTGACACAAGACGCCCACTCTACGCAAACCCTACATCAGGAGCTTTAACGATAGCGGCAGGGAGACAGCTGGCACGCGTTGCACAGCCTGCCCGTAAGATCCCTCGACCAGAAGTCGACGGCATTGACCTTCATAAATCAGTAACAGCAGAGGTAAACGACCGGTACCTGTATGACCAGCAGATCAAAACAGATAGCGCCCCCCATTCAACAACTCGATCTGTCACTGGAGTTTTCAAATGCTACAGCTGCGAACGAAAAAAGAGCCGACCGGAGGAGCCACGCATATGGACTTCCAACGGAATCTGTGTCGAAATTTGGATGTCCACTGGTCATCAATATCGAACTCGGTTGCATTCTCAATTGTGCAATCGTTGCTACACAACTGTCGAACCTGAAGTTATGAACGATGATTATGTCACGAAGATTGTCAAGGTGCTGGATCGTTGGACGCGTCAGCACTCAGTGGTCAAGCCGCTCCAGCGCTATGCCGCGACTGGTCCGCACCAAACAGACAAGTGCAATGCCTGTCTGAAAGACATCTGCCACCAAAAGCCCACAAAGTAGCTTAACACTCAACGGAGAAGGTAGGGGGCTCTGACTTTTATTCCAAGGTCCTGTGCCTGTCTTCGATTAATTCGAATTAGGGTTTGTTCTTTTGCGCTTCTACCATGTCGCGTTTATTATTCTTACTCTACTTCATATGTTACCTTGCCTTTTATCTACCTTAGCCCGTCTTAGTCTCTTTCAACCTCCAGTTTGTTCTGCCTTCCTCAGTCCTGGTCGCCAAGCCGGCGCATTTGTTATTACTAAAGTGCTCCAATAAAATGATTCATCGAATTATGATTTCGACTTTCGTTTCGAAATGCTCATTTCACTGTTGTTCCGAACGGCCTTCAGATTCCTGTCATGCATTCTCTTAATTCGTAACCTCATTCATCACAATTTGCCTTTTTTTTTATGCATGGACCGACATTGGAGCATCGCAGGAATTGAAATGTCTGAATTACTTCATAGGATCGCATACACCACAGTTTTCTTTTTTCAACTTGCGGGGTCTTTTTAGCTTCTAACTACCTTCAAACTTCAATGAGTTATATCGTCAACTATATCACCTTCTATCAAAGTTTGGAGCTCCTGCTTAAAGATCCTTGTGCTTGATCTACATACGTATATGATTTTACATGGGTTTGCCACGTATTATTCGGTCACTTCAGTCAATCGATCAATCAGCTATTCGTCACTTGGTCCATTGGTCAACTGGTTAACCAATAAACTCAGTTGAAAGAATGGTCAATATTGGGGGGGGGACTACTCTGGCACACTACCGAGAGATCTCATACGCTCCCAACTAGACCAGCAAAGGTCGAGGAAGAGGAAGAGGGAGGCGAGTGATTTCAACTAGATCACTGGTGACGACGAAATGTGATAGACAGCAGGAGATTATTTATTCGGTGCATTTTGGGTCTAAGTGCATTGTTCGAGTGACAAGAGTAAAACTTATAAGTAGGAAGGCGGTAAAGAAAGGATTTACCTAGGTGAATGTGATAGACAAAAGGAGGAATGATGTTGTTCTAACGTTCACTCTAGGTGTCCTTTTTTACAATCTGCTACATTAATACCACGACGACGACTGGATAGAAAAGAGTAGAAGGGAAAGAGTGAAAAAAGAGAAGGGAACGATGACTCAGGGTTGAACACACCAACAAGTTGGAGCCCGGGTTTTCATCAACAAATAGGTCATGAGATTAGTCAAAACAAGAGGGGGGTGAAAGTGAACACGTAGGAACTCATCGACGAGAGAGAGGAGGAAGAACTAAGAAAAGTGAGAGAAGAGAATCTGAAAGTGTCAAAGAAGAAAAACAAGAGCGACAAAAGAGAGAGCAAATTTGACAACAACAAATAGCGCTTCTTGGCGTTGACTTCGCAGCTTAAACGGAAGATAAAGCGAAATAAGTGGATTCTTCCCATCCTTTCCATCTTTGATAACCTCCTTCCCAACAACTCTTCAGCGACCGCTCGTCAGCAGCGCGTGGGTCCTTGGTCGCCCCAAGGCAGGTCCCATCTTTATGTGAGGCTAGCGAAGCGCCACATAGGCAAAAACCATCACGAGCGAAAGCCATCACGGGTGATGTAGCCGTATCCTTGACTCCAGTCACCTCGGAGGCCTGTGGATTTGGATGTCTTGCCCTGGGGTCTGATCTACAACAATCGTTGCGGATCACCGGGGTTTCCAGATCAGCTACGAGGACTGCACCTCCAGGTAGCCAACAAACTTGCGCAGGACCGTCTTGGCGATGGACATTGGGATCCGGGAGGCCGCGGACCATTCAATCAACATTCTCTTGGGAGTGATGCCGCGAAGGAAATCCGACACGTTCCACTTGGGTTCTCGTCGCGATCGGAAGCAGGACTACCGCTATGCACGGTTCGAGCTCCACCGATGGAGGAGACTCCTCGAACATGATCTGCATCCGAGGGGGGCCGCCAGTATATGGGTACTGGCCTCGGCACTTGACGACCCTTGCCAACCGCGCGTCTATGTCTTTTTTTTTTTCGTTCAAGCAAGCAACGAAAAAAATCGAGGCGAGGTGCTCATTTGTTTGCGTCGTCTTGTTATGAAAGAACGAAGGAAAGCTTTGGAAGGATATGTTTTTGAGGCCTTTCAACTCCAAATTATCATATGGTGTTTGTTACATCTCTACAGATCTTGCTGATATCCACCGCGACCATTAGAGGAGAGTGTATGTTTGTATGTATGATATCAACCATGTAAAACAACCACTGTAACATTCCTTGTGTAATTATCCTACTAAACACCATCACATTCTCCAAACAACAAAATCTTCTTATTTTTCACAAACCAATCTCTTGAATGTGACCACCTACTGTTAAACTGTACCCCTCACTGCAAGATTCAGGGGAGTAGTTCTTGTATGTGATCATCTAAGGCACTTGTACTCTCAACTGTATCTTCACTGTGAAATACAGGGGAGAGATTACATTTTTAAAAATCTTGTGCTGTCTGTTGCTATCTTGCCCTCAGTTCTGTTGCCGACTGTGAAGAGATATATCAGCTATGGAAGTCTACAGTGCATTCCTTCGGCCGTGGATATTTTAATATGCTTTTTTATATCCTTTGCACTTGGAGAGGCCGCTTTGTTCGGCCTTAACTCGGCTAGGAGAGCATCTTCGCGAAATTAGAAGGTCGTGTGTCCGGCCCACACGGGCCGTACTTCCTCCTCATTTATTTTTTTTGGTTCCTTTAGTGATAGTTAGCAGCACGCGTCTGGCATTTCACACCTAGGCTGGCCCGTGCCATGGTTTTTTTTATGTCGTCTTCCGTGCTTCATTTTCGACTATTCATCCCTTCTTTGCACTAATTCTTGCCGCAAGAAGAAAAATGCGTCTGCGCCACCCAAATCGGTTACCCCTCAACTTAGCCACTACATGAAAAGCAATAACAGATGATTCAAAGAACAAAACGCAAAAGTGCATGGTACAGCCATATTACATCGATTCGGCCTTAGCTCAGTCGGGAGAGCGTCTTACTGAACTTAGAAGGTCGTGTGTTCGACCCACACAGGCCGTATCACCTCCTTTTTTTGTCCTCCTTTTGGAGCAAGACCATGTTGCTGCGCCGCGCTACGCCTCGGCTCGTTCTTTTCTTTGTCTTTTTGGGTTACACTTTGCAAATTGATTTGGCAGCCCAGGTTGCCAATTAGCCGAGGGTCTTGGGCAGACCAGGGGTTTTAATATTGCGGTAAAGCGCAAAAAGGCTAATAACCATTTAGATGAAGAGGTGGTGTCTGATAATCGAGAAAACCAGCCCAAGAACACAGTATCGTAGCAAGTGTGCGAGGCACCTAGCTTCCTCGCAAAGATTTTTTTCTCCTCAACAGAGGACCGGCGCATCAATACACGACATGCATGCACACACGTCCATAGAGGTATCGTAGCAAGTGCGCGAAGCACCTAGCTTCCTAGCAAAAGACTCCATTTATCCAAAACGAAGACACGTTCATCCGCCACATATCACATATAGTATCTAGTCTCCTGGTATATGGCAACCTGAATTTGAAGATGAGAATGAGCGGAGGGTTGTCGTCATACTCTTTAGTTTGGAGTTTTCAATGTGCCTAATCAGTCTTTTAATTTGACACTCTCAAGCAGAATGCCCCCGGCCGAGCCACGGTCGTCCTCCTTGTCGGGTGTGCTTTGTTTGTTCATAGGGGCGGCAAAAGGTACGACCTTACGCCCTTAACAGTGTTTGTGACCAATTTTTTTTGACTAAGCTAACCGGTTAACCGAGTAAAGGGTTAAACATCTTTTGTTCTCTCTTCTTTACGCATCTTTTCAATTTCTATTTTTCTTCTTTCGCCTTTCCCTTCTACGACCGCGTAAATCTTTGTTTTGGTCATCCACTCGGATGAACCTTCGTCGTTTTATTTGCGTTGATGACCCCAAGAGCAGCGACGATTATTATACAGAGCCAGGTTCCGGGGCCGAACAGCAACTTGGTGGATGGCACCCCCTTATATTTCCAAATGCCTTCATTGTTCTGTTTGACAGAAATAAATCTGTGCCCGAAAAAACAAAAAAATGCCAAAAGGTATGCGACCTGTGTGGATTGAACACACGACCTTCAGATCTTCAGTCTGACGCTCTCCCAACTGAGCTAAGGTCGCAAGCTGATTGATGAACTGAAATTTTTAATTATACTTTTATTCCTATACTACATCAAGCTAGAAGTGAGGTATGATGTCATGGTAGATTGATTTGGTGGGCGGCCTGCGTCGCGACCTTCATAAAATTGTGTACGAAGAAAAAAAAAAAAAAAAAAAAAAAAGGCGTCGCGCCCTCAACAATATATCGCGGAAGCACACATGATAAAGGAAGGTGCCCTGGGACGACTAAGGACCCACGCGCTGCTGACGAGCGGTTGTTGGAGAGTTTGTTGGGAAGGAAGAGGTTGTCAATGATGGAGAGGATGGGAAGAATCCCCTTCATTTGTATCCAGTTTTATTTTCTTCCGTTTAAGCTGTGAAGAGCAGCGACAATTGTTGAGCAGAGCCAGTTTCCGGACCGGACTGCGACTGGTGGATGGTGCACTGAAGAGTTTGGTCTGTAGTTCCCTTTTACTTCCAAATAACTTCTCTATGCTGTTTGTTAGAGAAATAAAATTGTGTACGAAAAAAAAATCAACAATATGTGGCGGAAGAACTCTGTTTAGTTTGAAGGTCAGCATCAAGGTAGGTTGAAGTTGCAGGCTCAGTACATGAATGCGCGTAAAGCCAAGAAGTGCTTCCTCTTCTGTTTTTCAATGTGCTGTCGAGAGAAGTGGAGGTAACATTGCAGCCCTTTTTTTTTGTTCTTGAAAGTCATTGTTAAACAAAAAAGACGCGATTGTTTTTTATTCTTTTTTTTTTTGGAGGGAGGGGGGGGGGGTGGAGGTCGAGACATGGGCAACTATCATGGCCACCTTTTTGTGCACCCGTTTTCTCTTTTGATTTCTTCAACCAGCCCGAACAGTGGGATGTTAAGTTTATGTTAGAAAGTTTCCACCAAACCCTCCTATCGTCCAATCAATCATGAGGAGCTTTTTGAGTGGGCAACTGGAGTAGAAAAAAGGAAGAAAACGTGGATGCAAAGATTAGATCGAGGATAATGAGTGGGAGAGAGAAAGAGAGGAGGAGCGAATTGCTATGTCCAGAGAAAGTTGAAGCAGCGATAGTCGACGCCCACTAATCTTAAGGGTGGCAACTCTCAGGAACAGCCTTCTGATCTCTCTATTATTGAGTCGCTGATTGATCGATCACTAATTATCGCCATCTCCTCCCTACATGTTCCAAGCATTACCCGCCCCTCAACCACACAGCAATGAGAAAAATTCGTTGTCAAAAGTGGCGCACTCTTCAACCCTCTTCTGAAAGTGAAAAAGAAAACCAAGGCAAGTAATGTGCTATTGGCCAAAGCCTCTGCTCTGTTTAGCGACATTCTCCAGCAGAGAGTAAAGTTGCAGAAGAAAACGGACACAAACAGGCAGAATAATAAGACGCTTGCTCGCTCCGCTCGCTTTCTATATTTTATTCTATCCCCGCGCGCAAAGAAGGAAAGGGTGACACAAACCTAGCCCTTCGTATCATACAATTTTGTTCGCAAGCAGCGTGCAGAATGCAAACTCATCTGAATTTGACAGCTACGTGCGGGACAGCATACAAACAGGAGAAACAAAAAGCAACAAAGAGCAATTGATCTCAAACACTGAGCTAGTAACGTCTGGAGAAAAAAGAAGACGCATAAGACAAAGTTCAACACGTCCATCTCTCCATCTCTTCTCACCCACAAACATTCCACACAGGGTCTGCACAGACACGAACAAAAAAAGACCCTCCTTTCTTCACCCTGTTATTTGCCCCACTTCAAAAATAAACGTTTCGTTTTGAAAAAGATCTATTTGCTTGGTAAAAGATAACAAACAGAGAGGGTCCAGAAAGGCGATTAGGAAAATTATACTTGTTCTTCTGGGTCTTGCCGCTTTTAGGCCTTCACATCTTGGGCGTGCTGCTTTCTCCTACTCCACAACAGGCCTCGCTAGCCTTTCTCTAAAAAAGACGACCCCTTTCTTTGAAATGCTCCAAAATGAAAATGTCAACTCCTAGCTTCGGTACCCCTGAATGTCGTCCATATTTGTGAGCGCGTACAAGCTGACACGGTCAACCTCATCGCCGCCTCCATACACCGTGGATACCCACATGGGGCCAGCACGGAAATGTGGACAAAAAAGAGTTCAATCTGAGGTACCGACGGGATCCAAAAGATGAAGCTAATGCTTACATGCCAACACCTGGAATCGAACCAGGATCGTCTCGGCCACAACGAGATATACTAACCATTATACTATATTGGCGTTCTAAAATCAATATTTTCAGAGCTATCTGAATCAACTGGAAACTGGAACCGGCGGCCTCCTGGGGCATGGAATTTTTTTGGTGGCGCATTTTTTTTTCTTTTTTTTTTCTGGAAACCTCGGTGCTCCGCGACCTAAACTCTCACCATCCCCTCACCTCTCCCGCCTGATACAACCGATCTTGTCTTTGAGCGAGCAGTCGACACACTGGACGACGCTTGCAGAGAGCGTCTCCTCCGTCCCGCGGCCGAATACGATGCCGAGATCCTTCGCATCAACAGCGACACCAGGAAAAAACAGTCGGCAGACAACACAAAGTATGATGGACTCAGAAGCCGATACCGGAGTCAACTTGCCAGGAAACCACAAGAACTGGCTGCCATTCTTTTGATGACCAATACTCAGGTCGACAACGCAGCCGCCCGCATCAAGTCAATTTATAGTCGTCGCAAGACCGTCGCCCTTGGGATACGTCGCCGGGCCACCGAGGCCGTCAACGAATACCGTGCTCATCGCCTTGTCTCTCTTCGCTCGGATTTGGAGATCAGGCTGATCAGGAAAGCAGAGGACGATCGACTGAGGGTGCAACAGCTGGAATCCTCCCATGCCAGGAAACTGCAACAGCAGAAAGAAACAGAGGCGCTCCAACAACACCAAGCCAGGAGACTGCAGCAGAAAGAGGAAAAGGAAGCACTCCGTCAACAACACCAAGCCAGGAGACTGCAGCAGAAAAAGGAAAAGGAAGCACCGTCAACAACACCAAGCCAGAAGACTGCAGCAGAAAAAGGAAAAGGAAGCACTCCGTCAACAGCACCGCTTGGTCGTCGCTCGCCTAAAAGAGATCCTATCCAGCCTCAAGGAAACGAAACCACGATACAAACCAGCCTTTGACACAGATGCTAGCTTTCCTTTGCAAGAACGCCATCAAGTCCAACCACCACCTGTACCAGGACCCCCGACCACACAGATCGGCCCCCTTTGCCTGTCTCCAGTAGAGGCGGCGTCCATGCGTGTAGTTCAGGACACACACGTCGACAACTCTACCCCTCGCGTCCTGTACTCGGACGGATCTCTTCTGAACTCGGGAACGCTAGAAGTATCCCAGGCCTTTGGAGTGGTGGATCTCACTCAGGACAACCCTCTGACAGTACAAGGACGAACGGACGGTCACGCGTCCTCGGCCAAGGCCGAGCTCATGGGTTTATTAGCCGCAGTCTTGTCAGCACCTCCGGAACAGGACATTGTGGTCAAGCTGGACAATCAGTCAGTGGTGGAACAGTATAGTCGCCTGGTGAAGAATCGTCGGGACACCTTACCGAGGAAGCGATTCAGGAGTACATATGCGGGTATCTGGGCGGTGCTTTGGCAGGCTGTGGAATCTCGGCCAGGCGGGGTTGAGGTGGTGTGGATCAAAGGTCACAGCAACATCCACGGAAACGAACTTGCGGATCAGGCGGCGAAGGTGGCAGCACAGAGTGGTTCAGTGCCCTGGATGGTGGATCTCACTCAACAGACGGATATCACGACCTTTGCACATTGTTACGGCGGGATTGTTGAAATCGATCTACGTCAGCTCCTCAAACAACAATCGACAATCCGTCACCATCAGGCCTGGACGTCACAGAGGCGGGTCAAGAGGGCGATCCCTGACATCGATGACGTGGAATGGAACTCGACCTTGGCTTATGTCC
Source organism: Linnemannia hyalina (assembly GCA_019671135.1). Classification (NCBI taxonomy): domain Eukaryota; kingdom Fungi; phylum Mortierellomycota; class Mortierellomycetes; order Mortierellales; family Mortierellaceae; genus Linnemannia; species Linnemannia hyalina. The sequence continues at coordinate 2,565,206 of JAHRHY010000002.1, read as the reverse complement.
ACGACAGGCACGCAGTCTTCACCTTTTACAGCAACAGCAAGGACTCTCACCAACGCACACATCATATCAAAAAGCTGCATGGAATGCTGCCCACTCTGAACTCCATGCAGGCTCGCAAGCCCAACTTGTACCCAACATGCGTGTGCCGAAGATGCGAGCTCGAGAAGGAGGATAACGATCACGTCTGGAAATGCCCTTCGGCAGCTGAGACCACCACTGAGATCTGGAAGGAGGCCATGGGCAAGATTAATGAGTGGGGTGTGCAGGCGACAAACAGCTACAACGCAGCCAGGAAGCGAGAATACAAACGCGCGGTGGACAGAGGTCGTCAGGTACCGAGGCCAGTACCCATACACTGGTGGCCCCCTTCGGATGCGGATCATGTGCGAGGATTTTCCTCCATCGGTGGAGCTCGAGCTGTGCACAGCGGTAGTCCAGCTCCCGATCGAGACGAGAAACCGATGTGGAATGTGTCGGATCTCCTCCGCGGCATCACCCCCTTGAGCATGTTGACTGAATGGTCCGCGGTCTTCCGGACCCCAATGTCCATCGCCAAGACAGTCCTTCACAAGTTTGTTGGCTACCTGGAGGCGCAGGCCTCGGAGCTGATCTGGAAACCTCGGTGCTCCGAGACGATCGCGTGGGAACAAAGCCAGGGCATCTCTGCCAAGGACAAGACATCCAAGTACACAGGCCCCCGAGGTGACTGGAGTCAAGGATACGGTTACATCACGCACGATGGTTTCTGTCCGTGTGGCGCTTCGCTAGCCACACATTGTGAAGGAAGGTGCCCTGGAGCGACCAAGGACCCACGCGCTGCTGACGAGCGGTTGTTGGAGAGTTTGTTAGGAAGGAGGAGGTTGTCAATGATGGAGAGGATGGGAAGAATCCCCTTCATTCGTATCTAGTTTTATTTTCTTCCGTTTAAGCTGTGAAGAGCAGCGACAATTGTTGCGCAGAGCCAGGTTCTGGACCGGACTGCGACTGGTGGATGGTGCATTGAAGAGTTTGGTCTGTAGTTCCCTTTTACTTCCAAATACCTTCTCTATGCTGTTTGTTAGAGAAATAAAATTGTGTACAAAAAAAAAAAAAGGAGAGGATGGGAAGAATCCCCTTCATTCGTATCTAGTTTTATTTTCTTCCGTTTAAGCTGTGAAGAGAAGCGACAATTGTTGTGCAGAGCCAGTTTCGGACCGGACTGCAACTGATAGACGGTGCACTGAAGAGTTTGGTCTGTAGTTCCCTTTTACTTCCAAATAACTTCTCTATGCTGTTTGTTAGAGAAATAAAATTGTGTACGAAAAAAAAAAAAATAATTGGTCGAGATGGTTTACTGAGTCCAATTTACGGGCGCTAGAAAGTTACGTGAGGTAATACCAGTGCGGTTCTCTCCGGGATCCTCGACTTTGAAAAGAAACAAATTCACGAAAAAGTTTTTGAGTGCTTTTTTTTTTTTTTTTGTACACAATTTTACCCTGAATGTATCGTCTATCGGCACTCCTTTGTCTGCGATATCCGCTCTGAACATCAGAAACGTCCTGTCCTTTTTCATTTTGTCCGAATTAATGTGCTTCTGGATAGTCTTTTTGAAGAAGTAATTGGTCAAAAAGACGCACACTTTTCTCTCCGATACCAGGTAAGGATCCGGCCGACTCTTGTACGCTATATCACAAAACCTCTACAAGAAGTAAGGGAGAAAGCAATATCGATTAGCGATGACAGTGAACGCAACCAATGGTCTAAGAATGACTGCTCTGTTTTCATTGGTATACTTCATACCTTAAAATCAGCAAAAGCTGGTCTGTAAGCATTCTTGGTGGCGTTGGCTATATATGCACCTTGGGCTTTGATCTGCTCAAGAACTACGTCCTCCATCTCCTCGATGTCGTTCGGATCTGCGTGTGCGGCTACTGCTGTTGAATCAATCATTGCTCCTCCAAAAACGAGCGTGTTGATCAGACTTGTATAGGACTCTATGGCAAAGTAAAATATAGTTACACAACCGTTTGTTTCATTGTGGACTGAATAACTCAAATCAAGGGACTACTGTTGTTAATCGATTACCTGTTTCTTTCAATCCTCGCTTCTTGGATAAATATGCGTCTTTCTCAAGAGCGAATGAAATAGGCCTAGGGACGACGTCGTGGTCATTCACCTCCTCCACATCATAGTTGGCTTCTCCCTCGATGTCATTGTCGACACCAACCTCGGTTTCTTCATCGATGTCGAAATCCTCACTCTCGAATCCATTATCGTCTTCTCCATTATCATCTTCTTCGTCATAGCTGTCTTCTCCCTCTATACACAAAATAGTAATGAGGGCAAATGATTAAAAAGCAAACGCAATAAACAAGCACTACCGCTGTTCCGCGGAATAGTTACCAGATGCGATCAAGGATGGTACAGTGCGAGGAGTACGAGCGCGAGTGTTGTGGACTATAGCTGGCATAGGCTGGGTGGTGGAGACGACGGTGGTGGCGACGGGACGAGGGGCGCGAAAGCGAGCGCGAGTGTTGTTGGCTGTGGCTGGGATAGGCTGGGGAGTGGTGATGACGATGGGGGTGGGGGTGACGGGAGCACGAAGGTGTTGAGAAGTGCGGAGACGTTGCTTAGGCGGAGCACCCTCTGCACGGAAAGTAGAACGGCGCTTGAGCCTGGCGTTGGGGAGTCCCCGGTTGGTAGGAAGTTTCGATGCATGGAGAGAAAGGGGAAGGGTGAGAACAAAGAAGAAAGATTGGCGAGAAGAAAAAGAAGAAAAGTGCATCTTTTTAAACCAAAGAATCTTTTTTGTCTCCGTTCCTGTCTGTGCTCGTTCTTGTTCCTGACCCTCTTCGATGTTCGTTTCCACACCAACGAAAATGCCCTGACCAATAAGATTGCGCCAGCTGATGGAGGTACTCGAAGGGTACTTGAGCACGAAAAGTTCTTGAGTGAACACGTTGGACCCCGTTCGCTTTCCGCTGTCTCTCTCTCTCTGTGTTTCTCTTTACACCGTGCGCCTCCAGATTTACAATCTCTGCAAGAACATTTCACCTCTCGAGTCCTCTCCATCTCTCTATCTGTCCATAGCTCAAAGGCAAAGAGTGCGTGCAGGGTATGCGGCATTTTATTCTGTCAGTCTGTGTTACATTTGGCCAGGGAGGGAATGGTCGTGCTAAAAAAAAAAAGGTCAGGCGGTGAGGGCTGAGACTCCCCTTATTCTTTCTCCTTTCTCTTTTTCACTTCTTTGTCCTTTGTCCCCTTTTCACACACAGCTCTTTCATTCCCCTCCACCATCCTCACATTCTCGACTTTGACATCAGGGCATTCACCCTCTCTTTCTTTTTATTCCAGTCATTCATTGTGCATCAGATTCCCACTTTTCGGAATCTACATTTCTCTGAACAGTCATCACACACAAGAAAGAGAGAGAAAGTTATTCTCGGGCATTCCTTGGACTCCTTCTTTTAACGTCTTCGCCGTTTTGTCCTTGTAGTCAACAAGTCACACTTTCTTTTCTACTCGCCCTGTACAAGAGAGACCTCAATACCTGCAACAATTAAAAAGACCAACAATAACGAAAACAACAGCAAAAAATAACAGCAAAAACAATAGCAAAAAATAACAGCAATAACAATACCAAAAACAACAACATCAACCAAAAGGTTTCGAACAAAGTAAGTGTATTTGCAATCGACAAAACACGGTCAGTTGTTGTTGTTGCCCATCGTTGACATGAATGCCTTTCCCCCCTTTTTTTACGCAAATAGAAAACGAACAGCTCTTTGTACAACGCAATTGAGAACACAGTTGCTAAGATTAAAAAACAAGAACAACTAATATATCTATAAGTATGTTGTGTTTTGTCCTTGTCAGACAGTCATTATATATTTACTCAGAAATGGTGAACGTCAGCTAATGTGTCCTCCATGCTATGTTCTACGCTTCTGCTATACTGACCATTTAGCAATCTACCCTCATCTCACTCTATCCTCCGACACCTCCACATCCACTGTTTTCCTTCCAATCTTCAAGCCCTTTACACGTAGGCGAGGTAAACACAGCCTGACTGCTTGAAATCAACATTGACTGGAAGATACAGTTTACCGACAATTCCTCTTCTCTTTCCTAACACCACAGAACTTGCGCCATGTCTAACAACCGAACCCAACAACAAAACCTGGAAAGTAGTCTATGCAGTGCTGAACCCTCCAAAAAGCGCATCAGGATTGACGACCCCTTGGACGTCAATTCCTCCAACTCCAACATCACCACCACTGCTTCATATCAGCAGACAAGTCAATTGCCTCATGGCGAACCTGTGGCACCTTCCACTCGGATTCAATGGATTCCCTCCGTCGAGGATGCCCTGCTTTTACTGAAGAAGCGACGACTAGAGGATGAACAGTTACCTGTATACATCCCTCCCATGGCCAAGGTCAACCTTCAGGCTCGCGACGACAACCCCTTTCCTCTCATGGACAAAGTCGAAGAATTCCTTGCCAGCGATCGACAAGTCATGCTGATTCTAGGCGACTCTGGTTCAGGCAAGTCGACCTTCAACAAGCATCTCGAGCTGCTGCTCTTGCAGTCGTACTCCCGCGGCGGCCGCATCCCTCTCTTCATCAACTTGCCAGCCATCCGGGAGCCCGAGGAGGACATGGTGTTGAAACAGCTGCGGATTCACAACTTCACGGAGGACCAGGTCCAGGAGATGAGACAGAATCGGCAGTTCATTGTCATCTGCGACGGATACGATGAAAGTCGGCTCACCACCAACCTGCACGCATCCAATCGCTTCAACACCCCTAACCAATGGGATGTCAAAACGATCATCAGCTGCAGGAGCCAATATCTCGGCCAGGACTACCGCGATCGCTTCGTTCCTCAAGGAGTAGGCCATTACAACCGCCCATCCCTCGATCTCTTCCAGGAAGCCGCCATTGCTCCCTTCTCCAGAGAGCAGATTAAAGACTATGTCGAGCAATATGTCCCCCTCGAGCCACGGACCTGGACCACACAAGACTATATGGACAAGCTGACCACCATCCCCAACCTCATGGACCTCGTCAAGAATCCGTTCCTCTTGTCACTTTCCTTAGAGGCGCTACCTAATGTCACCGAGGGGAAGCTGAATCTGTCGACCATCAAGATCACACGCGTTCAACTATACGACATCTTTGTAGATCATTGGCTGGATGTCAACAAGAGACGGCTACAAAGGAATGTCCTGTCCAAGGATGATCGAGCCACACTGGATGATATCCTTGATACGGGGTTTGTCTCGATGGGTGTTGACTACTCTACTAGACTGGCATCGGCGATCTTTGAGAAGCAGGAGGGAACCCCGGTGGTTCAGTATGTTCCAGGCAAAGACAAAAATTCATGGAAAGCCAAGTTCTTTGGTTCCGATTCTGACATCCGACTGTTGAGGGAGTCGAGCCCATTGACTCGTACCGGCAGCCTGTTTCAATTCCTCCACCGGTCCATGTTGGAATACTTTCTTTCGCGTGCCGTATTTGATCCCAGCGGCCATGACGATAACCAGGAGTTTCCTCCGCATCCGGACCCAGACTCCTCCATAGCCCAGTCGCCTGATTTGCGTGGTCCTTTGTTCACGTGTAGTCTCCTCACCGAGTCATCTATCATTCAGTTCTTGTGCGAGCGTGTCAAGCAACACCCCGATTTCGAGAAGCAGCTCCTTGCTGTCGTCGAGCAATCCAAGATCGATCCCACTGCTGCCACTGCTGCCGCCAATGCAATCACCATCCTTGTCCGAGCTGGTGTTCGATTCAATGGAGCGGATCTTCGAGGCATCAGGATTCCAGGCGCTGATCTTTCCGACATTCAGTTAGATTCGGCGCAACTGCAAGATGCCATTTTGACGGATGTTACCTTCGCGAAGAGCTGGCTGAGACAGGCGGATTTGAGCGGAGCGCATATGGATGGTGTTCGATTTGGCGAGTTACCTTTTCTGAAGGTTAAAATTATGGCCTATGTCTGTGTTTACTCGCCCGATGGCAGGATGCTTGCTGTTGGTGGGGCTGGCGGCGCTATCAGTATTTACGACACTACAACATGGAGCATAATTTATATTTGTAAGTACTCTATTGATGCTAAGACAGTTACCTGCGCCGGTTTTTCGCCCAACAACCAACAGATCGTATACGGCAACAACCAACAGATGGTATACGGAAGCCGCAACAGTATTGTTAAACTTTGGAATTTTGCCAACAATGACACTGTATTGGACATGGTGGGGCATGACGAACCGGTTAGATCGGTAGCGTTCTCACCCTGCGGCAAGCAATTGGCTTCGGCAAGCGAGGACATGACGGTTCGGTTGTGGAGCTCGGAGACTGGAGAGTGCGTTTTTGTGCTGATAGGTCACACCGATGCTGTCTTTGGTGCAGCTTATTCCTCGGATGGACAAAGGCTTGTTTCTGGCAGCAAGGACAGAACGATTCGAGTATGGGATCCAGAGACAGGAGAACCGGTCGCCTGTTGGAACATCGGCCGCGAGAAGTATTCAGCTCTTGCCTTTTCTGCAGATGGACAGTGGGTTGCCTGCGCTCTCAATGTTGGCAAGATCCAGATCATGAATGCTGTCACCGGAGAGCTAGGCCTGGTTTTGAACAACAGTAGCGAAGCCCAATGTATCGCATTCTCTCCAAACGGACAATATATTGTCACATCGAGCAGAGGTTCCATCCTCCTACTGTGGGACCTTTCATCTGGACTTCTCATCTCCAGTTTCTCAGGCCACCACCTCTCGGCTTCCACCTGCACTTTCTCCCCAAGCGGTTTTCAGATTGCCTCAGGGGATTTCGTAGGCGCTGTGAGGCTTTGGGAGGTCGATACGAGTCGAGCTATTTTGGACTTGAACAGACCCACCGGTTCCGTTAAGGTTGTGACATATTCTCTTGATGGTCGGTCAATCATGTCTTATAGTATGGGCCAAGGAGTTCAGCAATGGGACTCTCGAACAGGAGTGTCTACATGTCTTCCACCCAAGATGGCTGACAATGTTTCGTCGATTACATTTTCACCGGACCGCAATCAGATCGCGACAGGAGACAAAGATGGCACCATTCAGTTGTGGAATCGTCAAGCGGATACAGATGAGTGCACTCTCCTTGGACACACTGAGGAAGTGAGTCAACTGGCCTATTCGCCGTGTGGTCGTTGGATTGTCTCTGTCGCTCGGGCCGAAGTACGATTGTGGGATCTGCACACCAACGAACACCCCGGTTTTATCTTTCAGACGGATGAGGATGAGTGGGCCAACGTTGCTCTCACACCTTCCGGTCAGATTGTACTAAATCCAGAGAGTGGCACACTTCGTTTGCATGATCCTCGCGCCCAAGACCCTTGCACTGCTCTGAAGGAGATATCCATAGATTTTGGGATCCTCTCATTGGATTGTTCGCCTAATGGTCAAGAGGTTGTCATTGTCGCAAATGACGGCACAGTCTATCTCTGGGACTTTCAATCGGATAAGCCCTGTATCGTGCTAGAAGTTCAAGACGATCTCGCGTATTGCATTACTTATTCACCCTGCGGAAAGTGGATCCTCGTAGGTACAAACCATGCGGTCCTAATCTGGCGTTTCAGAACTGGCGAGGTCAGCATTTGGTCCTGTGTCGGTGTCGTCGATGGGTTTTCCAAAACTATTTCAAGTCTTGGCTGGAATCCGGTTGTGGCCTTGGAGTTTGTCACCGGCAGCG